>OU015494.1:204236243-205521243 GCA_907164885.2 Dolomedes plantarius
GTATATAGATTCGCACACAAAAATTAATTAGGGTGTTAAAAATTACATTTTGAATAAATATCTCACAATATAAGGATTGTAGCTGAAATGTTGAGAACATCCTATTTAAAGAATAAAAAAAATTCCTGGTATCTTTACAAAAAAAAAATTAACCGAGTTATCACAATATGAATTTTCACCCCTTTCGTCTTCCCAATTTTCTTTTATCGCAATTTACTTCATATAAAACTTTAACTTCAAGTTACTGAAGTCTTGTGTTTCAGGACTTCCATCATATGAAGTCAGGGGTTCTCAAAGTGTGCGCCGTGCCTCACCAGACGGCTAATAAGCATAAAGCTCTTTACACAAACTGTAGTTTTTATCTTCATTTTTTTAACCTCTGCCATGTCATATTTATATTTATAGTATTGAGTGAAATGTAATCTAGTTAGATATATAATTAAATTTTTTCTGTACTGTACAGTGGATGGTTCATAATAATAGCACCACCGGAAATTATTTGTAGATCAAGGGAGCCGCGGGTCAAAAAAGTTTGGAAAACGCTGCACTATGTCATTGCTGCCTTAACTGCCAATTACATCTTATCAGGAGTGTCTGATCCTAACATAGCTACATAATCATAAACGTATTTACTAAAGTGTCGAAATGCTGAAGATTTTCTTCAAGGCACTGGTGGTGTCACAGCCATTCAAAGCATGGGAGAAGAGGATTACAACGATTGCACAGCTAGAATAAATCTTACTTTGACTGCAAATCAACGGATGTTATGATTCAGCTCAAATCACAAACTCCAATCTACGATGAAATATATTATATATTAACTCCTTAGCATGCAAAGAATCTGGAATATGTCACTTTAAACTTTGAAGTTCGTAGAATTTTACACCGAGTAAATTCTCTTTTAGTGCACCTGTGAATACTATTTACCAATATAAATTTTATATTTTACGTAAATCTTATATAACTGTTAAGTTGCGCTGAATGAAATATTTTATGAACACATGGAGTTTCGATTTAATTGTATGTCAAAGAGTTGAAAATGACTCCATTCCAGAACGTACAAATGAACAGATTGCTTTGACAGGCTCATGATGTGTCCTTATAGTAGAATAGTTAAAAAAAATTCGATTCCAAGTTCCAGGAAAAACTATGTGAAGTGTAGTAGGATTTTTTTGAAAGGCATTATTAGAGCGATGAAAGCTTAGATCGTTTCACATTGAAAGATATTTGAATAAATATTATTCACTTAGTTCCTTGCAGTTTATTGCTTTGTAAATATTTTCGCAAGTAAATTCACACAAGACTGACTTGAAATAGCATTTTTGCAGTTTCAGTATTATTAAAGATTAAAAAATTTAAAAAGTATTGAACGATTCTGATTCTAAAGAATCTGAAAATAAGCCTTTATGTAACCCGATATAATCAGTGTTATCTCACTTGTCTTTGAAATCTGTAGGATTGCATAGAAAACATGAATTTCTTATCAATGAACTGCTAAAAGGCGAAACATTTTATTGGCCATCATGTGGGATCGATTTTCTTCACTTTTTTGTCGATGTATATGGCTGTTTTTACGTTTTTCAGAGTTACTTTAGTTTTTCATGCTTTGGACAAATAGTTCAGAACCCGCATGGTGACAAAGCAGATATCCCTTGACATTTTATCGCTAAATGTTCTGGAATTTAGAATGATTACTTTTTAATCTCAGTCGTTGTACAAATGTTTCATTATAAACCGTATTTGAAACGCTTTATAGTATAAATAAACAACGTTGATTTGACTCAGACAATTAGTGCACGTGTATACGAAAGGGTAGAAAAATTTGTCAATTTATCTGTACGCCTAATATTTTGAGTCATGGTAATAGATAATGTGTTAAGAAAAACGAAGAATAAATTTCATTAGGGAAGTAAAATATATATTCCTCATGCATCCTTGTATATGTGCATATATGGGTAAGTTACATTAGAAATTTAAATTGCCCTTTTTTATTTAAAGAGGCACACAACCTTTGACTAATGGGAAATGACCCTAAACATGATCAAATTCGAGCTACTGAAACTCCAATAATATTAATATATATATATATATTTTTTTTTTGTTTTATATCAAAATTACAAGTCTTCAGTTATATTTTATACAAAAATAGAACTTGTAAAGCCATAAATAATTTTAAAATTTTATTTTTAAATGTACACATTACTAAAAAGGGAAAAAAATCATTGGATGTTTCGCGCATCATAAAATTAAGAAATATGCATACAGAAACAATTTTTTGGTCAAATTAAATTAATAATATACTCAAGTTTAATGTAAAACCAAAAAATATACAAAAAATATAGTTTAAATTGAAAAATTTACATAAAATTTTAAAAAAAATTTAATTTAGCAATTTTTAAAACATTTTCAAGTGTAAAAATTTTTTTTACAAATTTATTTTTACTTTTCTGGTATTAGTATGTAAAGAAGCTTATAACACAAATCTGATAAAAATTTTGTGCCAAACTATGTGTCTAGCACACATAGTTTGGGAGTAACTGTGCGGGTAATCCAAAAATTCACATATTTGAGAAAACTGAAGTCAAAGTTGAAATATACATGACCATGGCGATAGAGTGAGCTTTACATAAACTCTCATAACTCGAGAAATAATGCAAATTTTTTTATGTGGTTTTTTGCGTATTGTTCAGAAATGTCCCAAAAATCAGAATATAGCAAAAACCAAAAATCGATTTTTTGAAGTTTTAAAGGTTGTGTGCCCCCTTAATAGATTTGTCATCACGCAGACCCCTAAATTATTTCTATTTGTATTATTATTTTACCTTGTCAACTGGCGCTCCGAGAATTCTTGCTGATAGTTTCACTGCCACGGTAGCATAGACGCTTGAAGTATCCAGCGCACTGAAGAACTGGGACTATTGAAGTCGTTAAAGTTGAAGCGGTATTTACTGACGATTGACGAAATTCTGTGAACCAGCCTACAAAGGAAAGAATTATCTTTCTCACGAAATGCATGGAAAACGATACACCTGAATAAGAGTGGTCTTTTATCTGAAGACTTAAACTGCGTAACAGAATCGTGGGTCGCGAAAACTTTGTTCGCGAAGGCTGTTACTTCAAACCTAAATGTTCCTTCGTCGGATTATTCAATACTGGTTATCAAAAATAATTATAAAACCATTTTGATATAAAATATTTAATTAACATAAAAAAACCAGGTCATGGATACCTAACAGAGATATAAAGTGTTCTTATTTTTTCGCTGTGATCAACCCTCTATCCTAGTTAGTAATTCCTGGTACAGAGCCAAGAGAAATATAAAGAAATGAAAAATTGCGGTGAAATGATTTTCTTTCGGTGATTAATCATCACGATTACTGAGTATTACAAGTCATTTCCGTATTAAACAAAGGATAAATAAAATATAGCATAACGAGGCCGACATGGCTTGCTCCCATGTCATCGGGGTCCGATGTGAGGATCTCGGTGTTTGGTAACGGAGAGCGCGACTGTGAGTCTCCTGGGGAAGTGGAATCCTCGGAGGGAGTCACTGTATCACCCTCAAGGCTTCGGATGTCACCACTTCCACGGAGCGCGACTGTGAGTCTCCTGGGGGAGTGGGATCCACTGAGGGAGTCACTGCATCACCCTCAAGGCTTCGGATGTCACCACTTCCACGGAGCGCGACTGTGAGTCTCCTGGGGGAGTGGAATCCTCTGAGGGAGTCACTGTATCCCCCTCAAGGCTTCGAATGTCACCACTTCCACGGAGCGCGACTGTGAGTCTCCTGTGGTAGTGGGATCCACTGAGGGAGTCACTGCATCACCCTCAAGGCTTCGAATGTCACCACTTCCACGGAGCGCTACTGTGAGTCTCCTGGGAGAGTGGGATCCTATGAGGGAGTCACCGTATCACCCTCAAGGCTTCGGTTGTCACCACTTCCACGTAGTCTCGGCTGGAAACTGGGCGATGTCTCGGGTTAAGAGTGACATGGACGTTGGAGCCCTCGACTTTCTCCACATGGCGAAAGCTCCTGTTGTTCCGTTTGTCCTAAAGCAATACGTACCTGTGTTACTCTGTGCAAGGTGGGTTATGATGCGCCGAGTAAACGACAGTCTTCAGGTACTACTAGGCCGATACGCAATGAGCGGAGGTGGCCATTAAGTATACGCATATAGCATAATGATTCATTTCCTCTCTCACCAACCGCTTGCAAACTTTAAAAACACCTTACTTTCGTCAGCAACTGAACATGGCTGTATAGGAGTCTATCAAAACAGATTTTTTGCTAAAACAGATCTTTGTGAGTGTGGCAATATACAAACTATAAAGCACTGTATACACAATTGTAGCAAATGGGCTGAAGCACGAAAAAACTTACCTTTTGGCTTTCAAGATTGGGCCCCTAGTAAATTATTTACGGATTATTATTGTAGAAGGTACATCAAGGATATTATGCAGGAACTTATGAATATACACTTCCCCCTAGAAGGGGAAGGTGGATAGCCCCTCAGATTAAAAAAAAAGACACGTAAACGAATTGCAAAAAGAAAAACTTCGGGACCCGTCTGGGCTGGATTGCCGTCGGGATGATTAGTTTTATTATTGAAGGGCCGTATAACCTTCGGGTGTGGACAGCGGCGATATTATTTACTTTCGTCAGAAACGATAAATGCATTGCCTGACAACATTCATGCTACGTAATCGCTGCCAGAAACACATCGGCTAAGATTCATGGCGTTTTGACTGCTAATTTCTGTGATCTTATGGACACATAATAGTTTAACTACCGAAAATAAAAATCGAAATAAAATTTTCTTGCCGTCTTCAGCATGTAGGTTTAAAATTTGTACGAAATTCGTAATATTCTTTTAAAATCTTCAGATAAAGAAAAAATGTTTTCTGGAATTTGTCACTGGCAATGAAAAGTATTTATTTGCATCTTACGAAGAAGAGCCAAAACTAAAAAGCCTTACTCAATACAAGAAGATCTCGTGATACCTAATGTCCGAAATAGTATGCAGATGCAATTCTATCGATCGATGCTGTTTACTAATGAATTTCAGAAAATTGCTCAAAATTGTGTTAATTTTCGATTACATTTGAAAAACTCCACAACTTCAAGAAAAGTATTATACTGTATGTGACATGGAATTCGACTTTGTAAATATATTTTCTAATCTCATAGTCTTGATACAGCATTGATTCGGTTCCATGCACATTTTAGTGTATCTGTTTTATTATGTATGTCCTAAGATGTATGTGTGCTTGGGATCGCGCCTATGGTTTATTTTGTACCGGTTTCTGGAAGAAAGGTATGTACCTCCCGGAGGCAAATTTAGCTTAACCTGTAGAAAGGTTTTGTGCACAGAAGAAAAGAGTGACTTGCCACCCCTTCTCGGCTGTAAAGGGGTCTTAGAGTCCCCATAGCAACGGCCTAGCAACATCTTTTTAGCCAATGGGAGCTGAAAGGTGTTTGTTCGAGGACATAGCTGCCCTCTGCTCTTCCCGGTTCTAAAAAAGTTTGGAAACGTTTCTTAATGAGTTGAAGAATAGGCAGCGACAGGAAGAGGACTTCGTGGTGGTCCGATCTAGAACTATCCGCCATTTATCCAGCTTTGCCGATTCCGCTGGTCGACTTAGTAGAAACGATCAGATTCTTCTGTCTCAAACGAGGGTGGTGGTAAGTCATAATTATTTGTGTTATATTTATCAGGCGAGAGTACAGTGCTAATTGAATATATGTAACTTGAATTTTATGTGTTCTAATAATTTTTTTAGTGTATGAAACAATTAATATGATGATTTCTGTAAAAGTTTGTAATCAGTGTTTAAATTAATGTTAAGTACGTAATATTAAGAGAAATTAAATGGTAACATTAGATATTAAATTTGAGTTCGTGTCCTTTAGTTATTCGCAGACATGTGTCAGAGTGTATTTCTCAAATTAATAATTTTGCAAAAAAAAAAAAAAAAAAGCCACTATACAAAATATTCTAATTATTAGATGTTCTAACTTCATTTAATACTGTATTAAAATAAATCTTATGAGATATAATTTATATATTTTTAACAAGCTGACGTATGAAGAATATAATGGAAAATGGTTTTTTAGAAATACTTACAGGCACAGATGAATTTGTAATTAAAAATCAACTACCAAAGAATTAATTGCAAAATTTATAACGGATAATTTTAATTGCTTGGAAACACAATTCCAGAAATACTTCCCTTAAATTTTGATTCTGAAAAATTAAGTTGAGTTCAAAAAACTATACATTATTCAAGTGAAAACTGACAGTCATCTGCAATTAAAGGCTCATTTCACCAAGGTCTACTACATGAGTGTTTCAAAAAATCGTCAAATGATTTTGTTCCGGGAATAACAAATTTCTGAAATAGCAGTCAACGCACTTTTGCCATTTTGCACTTCATCGACGTTTTCGACATTGACGATTGTAAAATCATAATATCGATCAATTCTGAAAAAAAAAGAAATATACAGTAGTTGTATAGGACTATATTCCAAGTAAAATTTACCATCATTAAAAAACTCACATGCAACAAATATGGACAAATATGGGTATAATTGCAGTTGAAATTAGAAATACTTTTCATTCTTTTAAAGTAACATAAACAGGCATAATTAAAAGTTTACAGAAGGTACTCTTTTTCTTAAGATAAGTGTTTTTGTTGTTTATGTTTGTCCTTAAACTAGTCTGTATATCTAGTATCAAATATTGTTTAGGATTTATTTTTGTCCAGTCATTCTCGTAAGTCACGCTAAGAATAAAATAAATAATTCCATTTCATCTCGTTATTGAGGAGGATTGTAAAACCTTGGAGTCACTTACTGCGAAATTACATAGGAGTTGCGATGAATTAAGAGACAAATAAGAATCAGGCGGAAGTTTTTTATCTTCTACTCTTAGCTCTGAATTTTCATCTGCATGGAACTTCCTTTCATAGAACATTTTTCAATTATAACCTAAAATGGTTCAGTGGGCCATGGAAATCAGCAGGCTCAGCAATAACCCACGTAACATAGGTTGAAAATCGATAATGCAGGGGTGGCGAGTTTTTTCTTATGCACATACCTCAAAAGTTTAAAAACAGTATAATTTCACAGACGAACATGTCAGCTAGTTTATTTAACAGGCAAGATAAACTTTCGAAAATATTATCATTAATTACAATGCATTTCTACCAGAAAATTAACGGTACAAACTTTATGCAGATTCAATATTTACAGAAGTTGTATAAGACAAAGCACAGAAAATTAATGCCAATAATTTATTAATAGAATTTTTGTTTACAAATGTTGGATGTCAGATATTTCATATAAAGCTCCTGTTTAGTCACTTCCAGAAAAACATTTGCCGAAGAAGATGCTTCAATTCCGTTATATCTGAAATTCTGTTTTTTTTTACTTTCTTCAAATCTAAGAAAGAGTAGATTAATTTAAGTATAAAGTAGTTGTACTTTAAGTTAAGGAAACATTAATGAAGCTAGGAGAAGTTCATTCCCAGAGATAAAGATAAGCATTCAAATAAATAAAATGACTTTCAATATTTCCATACATGGTTTTTTAGAAGGAAATGAAACCTTTAAATTCAAAATGTTATGTAATCACAGTTTTACTTTCAGTATTCTTGTTCAATAAATACTCGATTTCAATAGTTTCCAGATCATTTCTGAAATCAACAAATATTTGTTTCATTTTAAACTGGATTAGAAACCTATTAATTTGTATTCAAGGTCCTCCTAATCCAACTCTGTTCAACAAAAAATTGACCGTATAACTGCTACTAAAATAGTTTTGCATGCCACCTCTGGCACGAGTACCACAGATTCTCCATCTATGTTCTACCGTATACGTTAGCACATAAATCTAAAGAGTACATTAATTTAAGTGTACGCCAGTTGATCTTTGAGTTAAGAAAATATTGACGAGGCTGGAAACCAAGAGATTTTATCAGACCCGGGAAATAATGTCTTAGATTGTGGCATAACTTAATAGTGCCAAAATAATTAGTGAAGATCTAATGAATCACAACCAGAGAGCAGACGGTCTAGTGTTCTATTCACAAGTTGAACTGCTGTATTTAAGAGAAGAGAAATGAATTCTTGAGAAAAAAATGTGGTAGTGGAGATGTTATAAATGAAAAAACTGTAACATTTTATGGTGTTAAATGATTAAAAATGGTACCAGTTATAAAATTAATGATAAAAACTTCAAATGTATTGATGTTGTCCCATTTTTACTCCCTACAATAACAATTTTTGATCTTTATTTTCAAAAGGTTATCGAGACTCTGACATCGAATGCATTTACATCTTTAATACAAAAATGTTCATCTCTACAGTTAAGGGCAGTTGCATGATTCGTATTTTTTCATCATGCATTGGAAAATAAGAAGTTAAAGTAAGAATAAAAATTACCTCATTGGAAAAGTCAGTTTCATCTTCGACTTAAAAGATTGCGAGCATTTACTACATCAGCGTAAAAAGGTGAAATTCACTTGTGCTTTATGACACAAAAAGTCATTTCTCCAGTCAATTTTTTTTTCTTTTGTTAGTCTCTGTAATTTGACAAGGTAGCTTCTCTCCATATCTTCCATTTTTTCATTGTCGCTGTTTATCAGTATTTCTGGTTAAAGAGAAAATGTTTTTCGATTACTTTGAAATGGGTAAAAACTTTTTACACATTCCAAGTTATTAACTTGGGTTTCATTGTGGTTGGATATTGATGATTTTCTATTAAAAAGAGAAATTTTTCTACGTATCTTTTCGCAATTTTTAGGGATTTTCCCCTCATGAAGTGTCATCAAGTTGTATGGTTCGTTTCAAGTAGCTTACTTATGACTTTTTTTTGTCATAAATTCAGGAAATTGAAAGAGAGTAATTATGTAACTGAATCAAATGGGCAAAGCTTATACTTAATAAAACATACAGTCGAACCTCCATATATCGAACTTCCACATATCGAAATTTTCTATATATCGAACGCTTAGCAAATCTCCATGTTCATTACATAGATAAATTGTTTCTATAAATCGAAAAAAATCTCTATATATCGAATTTTTTTTCAAGACAAATTGGGAGATTTTATTCCACTTTAGAATAAAATCTCCCAATTTTTGGCATTTGAAACAATAAGTCGTGGACTTCAATTCTCGGAAAATGTCCCTGATTAAGTTTTTAGTGGACTGAATAAATACGAACATTTCTTTGAACTTTCCGCAAAACTGGCTGTTCAGCAAGATATTCGTATTTTTATTTTTAAATAATGTACCTGTGATCATTGTAACCACTGTCTGGATTATTGTTTTTTTAAAGGTATGTAGTACTCAATAAATCTTTCATATTAATTCATGTTTTAGTTATCAACTTTCATTTATTGTGATTCGCATATAAATTAGAAATGGAGTTTCGTATACGAAATTTAGCTTTAATTTTTTTTTAAGGAGAAGTAGGATAAAACTAAGCTCAATTCTATATATCGAAATTTCTATATATCGAATTTTTTTCCGGCAATTTGCTACTTCGATATATGGAGGTTCGACTGTATAATTTTTTCATAAAGGTATAATTACTTTGGGGAATCTACATAAGTTTATATATCCATATTTTCCGGGTACTTTTCTTTTTTTAATATATAGCATGTCATTCACACATTAGTAAAATAATGTCTGTTTAGGGGGATAAAGAAAGAAAGACGATAAACTCGTAAATCATGTGCCCTTTATGAAATGTTTTTCTAAGTTTACTTTAGGGAAGAAAATATAGATTTTATTTTGTAGGCAAAGAATTTAAAATTGTTGATGGGGCGAAACTCCTGGGGTCCTATTTCACCATCGTGTAAGCATGTTTGACATAATTTTTATAAAAACAAAAATATTTTAAGGAAATAATGAAATGACTGAAAAAATTTATCTGATTTGCACGTGACATAGATTTTTTTTCAAAACAAATCTATAATATTTGTAAAAGTCCAACATGTATTTTCAAGTAATCTAAGTCCTCTTTTCAAAATAACATTTTCACAATAATATTAAAAAACATCTTTTTTTTGTTTTGACCTGATATTCTAGTTAAATTTGTTAAATTCATTATTAGTAATATTGAGTAATTAAATATCTGTATAGTTGATTGTATATAGTATGTATGTATAAATATACACAATAATGGCAAATGCATTGTCGGATATTTTCGGTTATTTGCATTGGTGTAAAGAACTCTTAAGTTGAGGAAGAAAGTGTATAGTTTTACCTAATGCTACTTGACAATACCTTTTGGCTACAGACAAAATTTTCTTCCCCGTTGTTGGAAATATAACCAAATACGGGAAAATAAAAATATTTTGGGTATGTTATTGTAATTGACATCATATTTTTCTTTTAATTTCGTAATTATTTCATTTTCAGTCATGCATTATAAGGTCAGTGATAGTCTTCCATGCTGATATAACGCATTTTTTTTGCGTTCCAGCATGGATTGGTCGTAAGATGTCGTTTGAGAAATATTTTGACAGAAAGCACTGCGCCTAAACTACATATACCGAAATCGATTGTTAGTAATGTCACGGAGACATGGAAGCAGAACTGCGGAATTGCAACTTAAAATGCTGAAGAAACTAGAGACGAAAAAGAGCTCCAGCGGAAAATTCAGCATTTTCTGTCGAATGTGAGACAGAAAATACATCTAGTGGCTCAGTTATAACGTTAACAACAAACAAAGAACTGCACAGCACTAGATTTTACGCCAGAGTACACTTCACTAACATGAGATTAAGAATCCCTTGAATTGTTATGTCTTCCGTCTTTCGTGTACTGATATAACCGTAAAATAGTTCTCTGAACAGGTGAATAACGTTTTTTACTCTGCCGATCTTCTGACATGTTCATATAGAATCAGTCAGCGTCAGCGTTAAAGATTTCTTTGGCGCTGATTGGTTGAATGGGTCAATGAATGGTACATGATGGGTTTAAAATTGTTACGCTGAAGCTGACGAATTCTATGTGTACAGGCTCTTACAGATATGTTTAAGGGGACAGTGGACTTTCAAAATTGTGTAATTTGTCCAAAAATTTGATTTTTTTTTATTTTATTGAATTGTGAAACTACGGACGAGTAGGAATATGTTGGAAGAAGAATTTTAAATTTCTGTGATTACTTTCCTAGTTATAGGTATTTGTATTTAATTTAGATATTATGTGGTTACTAATAGCAGTAACTTTAAATGTGTTTTTCTCAAAATAAAAATTTTCATGTCATACGAATATTCAAACTGCTCCAGGCGCATTTCGAATTATCGTATTGCTTTGAAATTTAAGTTTTATATATTTAACTGTATATCAAATAAATCTTATTGAAAACATTTATGCTTCGTAGCTCAGGATTTCTAAATTTTGTACTCGAAAAGATGATATATAGGTATTTTGCGTAATGAAAAGGGTAATTTCACTATTATTATTTTTTTCTCTTTATATTTTTAATGAATGCTTAAAATAAGCAATAAGTTTCTTTGTTAGTTCTATAAGGTATCCTGTAAATAAAAATTAACGTATTATATGCAAAAGAAATGCGCATGGAACATTTTTAATGTGGCCAATTTTTGATATAATTAATAATTCATAATTCATAAATTATTAATATTTCATCATTAAATTTTAACCACTTTTACATATCTATGGTACTAATCACATATTCAAATTTCAAGCAAATCCATTGAAAACAAAAAAGGTTAGGTTTGAAGATCCACTGTCCCCTTAAACAACCCGGTGAACTGTTTCGTCGGTGAAAAGCTGTGGGCGATAAGAACGCATCCACTCACCTAGTTCTCATCTTTGTAGGCATTTATTTCAAAACTCATTACAAATCGGTTCATATTTCGTTTTAATATACCGTTGTTGTCACTCAATGGAAACGTGGATCAAGATCTCAACTGCTATGTTACAGAATTTTTTCAAAACACTGTCATCCTCTAATGCAGTGCTGTCCATCCTTTATTTATTGGCCACCATCTTCAATGATTTCTCCACCCGCCCCTTCCCGACCTGCATATTTTCATCCAAAAGACCTTTTAAGACATATAAAAACACGAAAAGGAATTTTCAATAATTTAACCTTTACTTTACAGTTACCGTTTATCGAAAAACACTCTTTAAAACATGATGGATGTCTTTTTTGCCTACCTATCCATTTTTTTATGATCGGAAGGAAAGAACCAGAGTTAGGCCATCCCGAAAATCCTGCCATAAACCCCTAATTTTTTAATTTTTTTATTTCGCCTTAAATTGGAAAATTGGGGAATATTAATTTGCACGATAAACACCTAAGGGCATTTGTAAAGAATCGTGAGTCAAGATTCCTAGTTATAGCTTCGATTGCAGCAAAGTGCTGAAAACGCCGAGATCTGCTGATTGGCGCAGATCTGTCATAACTCCTATTCTATGGCATCGATACTCTCGCCGCTTTATATGCGAAATGATGATCATGTCTCGGTGATACCATGTCCGTTATTTTTATAATCGGAATGATAGAATCAGAGTTAGAGCGTCCCGAAATTTCCTCCATAGACTCCTATGGCGATATTTGAATATCGCCATAAATCGGAAAATTCCAGAACGATTTGAACTGAAGCTTAAATTTATTGTAACTAACATCCTAACAACCTGATAATGACGTTTAGAAAGTATCTTGATTCAAGTTTCCGAGTTATAGCATTGACTGCAGCAAAGTTCTGGAAATGCCGAGATCTGACAATTGGTGCAGTTCCGCCATAACTCTTGTTCTATAGCACCGTTGCTGTCACCGTTTTGTATGCGAAATTATAGGAATGTCTTCCTGCCAACCTGTCCGTTTTTTTATGATTGGAACGATAGAAACAGAGTTAGACCGTCCCGAAATTTCCTCCATAGACCCCTATTTAAAAATTTAAATTGCACCATAAATCGGAAGAATTTTGCATCCATTTTCTGATTTCAGGTTCTGTGAAGTATCTAGGCCCGGGTCGTTAAAACATATTTTCACTTAAAAAAATAATAAAAAGGTTGGAAAAGAAATTGTCGTGGGGAGCATACTTCCTTTTCTAGGTCCTGCCCAAAGTGGGTAATGGAAAAGGAGGTAGAATTTAACAATTACCAAGAAAATTTCCTATACCGAGGCTCGACGTGAAATTGAAGCTCGCACACCTAAGTAGGTGTGCCATACTTCGCAGTTTTAAAAAAAATCCTTGAAAAGTGTGAGCACACAGACAGAAGAAACTTTCGTTAGAAGAGTTTGCGCCTCAACCTCATCTGTATATAAAAAAAGTCAATAAAATCCAAGGGTGGAAGCCAATGGAAATGATACAAGTCTCTCATTTTACTCCGTCTAAACCTATATCGCCATCTTTTACTCACAAAACTGTTACTGAACCCAAACAATCCTGTTTATACCACATAGACCTAAATTCACCTATTCCTCCTTACCTAAATAGAATAAAACGAGCTATTCCTTGAAAGTGCGTTGGCCTCTCCAGGAAACTGAAAAATCCTAAACATATTTTTAAAAATTCTCAGTCCTTCCGTAGGCTCGCCTCGGAGGATAACGAATTAAAGCTGTACGTGTCCGAGGAATCGGACAATGATGTTATTTTAGAAGAGTCTTAACTCTCTTTTTTTTTCTTCGATTTTTTTGTTTTTGCCTTTTATCAGCTTTACTTATCTCTATTGTATATTTTGCTATTACCATTTTTCCACCCTATTTTTTATATGACTGTCATTTCATAATTTTATATGCCTATTTGTATTACCTGTATTATATGACAGTTCTTATTAACTATTTTATATGACAGCTTTTTTATCACCAGCTATATATTTTGACTGATTTTATCGAGTCTACATTACACTGCTTTTAGCTTCTTTACACTTATCACACTTTTACCACACCTGCTTGGTATATATGTCTTATTTTCTGCGCATTTATTCTATTCTTGACGTGTATTTGGCGATACTTGTCCTTTCTGGATTCTGCGCTTTTAAAATCTAATGAATCGTATTTATATATCACCGTTTCATGCCGTTAAACTTTTTTATTATTTTTTTATATCACCGTTCTAATCACTTTTATATGTCATTGCCTTTGTAATTTATCGTTTGTGTCATCTTCATAAATTTCTTTGAATCATTCACATTTTTATAACCTTTTATATGAATTTCTTAAAGTTTATGCATTTCTTTTTATTTTTATTCTTTGACATTGTTTTTATCCACCCCTGATTTCTCTTGGTTTTATCTCCTTTTTAGATCCGTGAAGTGACAAGATAATTTCTTTTATATATTTTTATATATATAGGACGATGGCTGAATGGCTAGGGCGATGGCATTATGGTACCAGAGTATGTGGGTTCAATTCCCATTGTTTCCATGGTCGTTTATAACTGTTAGGAATCGGCTTTAAGCTGTAGGTCCCTCGTGTAGCAAAAAATGACCGTAGCGCTCTCAACCAAACCTAAACCTTATTGATTCAGAATTTTGTGACAGTAAGAATAGAAAAACTCTTGCTTAAATAAGATTGTTTTAATCTGTTGAGGAAACTACGATAGTTATGCACAGACTGTTAAAAGACAAACTGACGTTTAAAATGTATGTACTGTACGCAGTAAGTACCCGCGATTTTCATCGGCAACTCATTTAAGGCGGTTGACTTCTAAGGAACTGAGCTCGCACTCTAAATGATATGTTTTCCAATTTAAGAAACATCATTGCGTGGTAGCTTCGTGGTAAATAAATATTGACACACTTTTTTGGTGAAATTCTCTAAAAAGTTATTTTAATGGAATAAAACGATGGCGACACCCCAGAAAACACTTTCCAACCCCCTTGGGAGTCGCGATCCACACGTTGGGAACCATTGCTCTAATACTTTACGTATATATATATATGAAGTATATACACATATCTACAGAGGTCAATTTATTATAATCACCTGACAGTTTTGTGTAAATCAGCTATGATGTCACGCTGTTGCTTCAAGAGGGTGAGATAGGTTTAATAGAGGGTTGCTGAATGAATGTAAAGACACGTCGAGTGTTTTGCTTGCGAAGGAATGGATAAAAAGTTCGATTTAAAGGATCGTGATGGTCAAAGTTAATCTGCGAACGAATTTAATTCAGTCAGGAAGTAAAAAATGTCATAAGGAAGGTTTAGGGCAAAATTTAGAAATCATTAAGGCTGCTGTGTACTAACTCTACTGGATTCGCTCACCTTCATGTTAACCTATGGAGAAATTTTGTATACTATTTACAGTTACATAAATGCAGATAATCCAATAAAAATGGAATTTGCAGATAGCTTGAACTTTTCTGCACCTTGCAACAAGATTCATTTTATAAATTTCGTCCACCAAAGGAATTTATGAGCGTTTAAAACACTATGCCAGACTTCTTTCCGAATAATTTGAATTTTAAAATATAATTTGCATTTTTTTAAACGAAAAATGTCCCTAGGTGTAAAATTTCTTTTTCTATTACGGAGGCCAATTTTTTTAAAATTTCTATTAAAGTTGGCAATACTTGGAGAAATTTTCTTCATACGTTAACATTGAGGTGATCTAATCCAATAGGGTTAGTGCAATGCAGCCTTAATCAATGGAAATTAGAACAACGGGAAAAGGATTTTAGACAAACGTCAGGAAGTCAGCTCCGATTAGCATAATTTGGGAGCCAGGTGCATGTGTAATATTTTATTTCCCATTCTTAGTTGGGATATCCAGTAGATAAAAAATACTGAATTATATATACTTCTTAACGAATAATTGTGAAACCTTCATAAAACTAGACCTTGTAAACATGCAAGTCAGGAAAAGGAAATAAGTAAATCGTAATAAACTGCTTAGTTAAGCATCCATAATCGTGTTGCCAAAATGACCGCAGAGCTCCAATCAAAATCAAACTAAACACTTTAATCGTGGATCATTTCCTATTGTATGTGAGAAAGTGCATTCACTAAATTCTAAGGCATAATTCACATAGAGACGTAGCGCTGACATCTGGCGAAGGCGTGGCGTTGACATGGCACTGTTAAATCTATACAGATGAGTCCCTAATCTGGCGCAGGACGTAACCACAACTACGAAATCCTCTTTTTATCGGATGATGAAGATGTTTCAGCCCTTATCCAGCTGAATCATCTTCAACAAAAGAGAAGTTTTGGGGTCCATCCTTTTCCCCAGTTTTTTTAGGGGATATGGGACCTTCAACTTCGTATTTTTGGAACGAAGTTCTTTTACGCGGCTTAGAGTGAACTGTCAGAAATCGTCACGTAACGAAAAAGCGTTATGCCCCCTTCATAAAAGCTTTTTCTCAAGGACTCGGTGGCTGAATGGTTATCGCATCGGACTATCGCACTACGGAGCGAGGGGTCCCTGGTTCAAATCCCCGCACAAGTGCTGGTCGTTTCTATTCCCACTCATTCTGGGAATAGCGCAGTATATATATATATATATATATATATACACTCGTATATATATTATAATATATAATATAATATATAATATATATACTCTAATATATATTATATACATATATATAAATATACATATAGGACCAGTTGTAAATGCTTTACTTGAAAGATTTCATACCGTCCCTATGGAATCGCGTCTTTCTGTTTAAACTTATTTTTTGTTTGTTATTGTTTTAATTCACGCGGGATTTATATTGCGTTATTAATTTATTTTTGTTGGTGATTAAATATTAAAATTAATCCGATTAAAAATTATGCTAGGTAACATCTAAATCAAAATATTAATTTATATATTAAAATTTTTAATTTTAATAAAATAGAGAGAGAGAGAGAGTTGGTTGGTTGGTTGGTTGGAGTTGGTTGAATAAAAGAGGGCTGCGTTTTTTGGCGTGACAAAAATACACTTATATAATCAATAGAAATCTACATATTAAATCACGTTTAGAGTTGAAAATATAACGTAAGGACCCCCGACCGCACAATTCTTTTTTCTACTTTTCAGTTTTTAATTCTATATACAAAAGAGAATAATTCATATTCTTTTTACTACATTGAAGACACGTAGAACTCACAAATAAATATTTTGGGGCAGAATAAAAAAAAATTAATTCTATCATGTTTCAAAATGCTCCATGGACATTCCATATCATTTAAAAACCTTTAATATTTTAATATAAATTTACTATATAAATATACACATAATTGTGCATTGAATTTTTTTGTATCAATCAGAAGTTATAAATATTTCTTTTTCTGCATGTTATCATTCTATGTTTTTGCATATTTTTACTTCATTTCACGGTCTATAAATATAGAAAATATTTGTAGTTTCAAAAAATAATGCACAGTGTTGTGACAAACTCTTCAATTAACAGATAAAAAGAATTTGGAAGAAATTTAAACAAAGAGTGTTAATTGCATAGAGGTAAATACAAAAGTGTACCCTGCGATTGCAATAATCCGAACGATTAAAATTATACAATTCGGAAACGTCTCAATGATTTCACAAAATTGCAAGTTGAACTCAAAATCCTCATGATAATCAACAGATCGTGTCATTTGAAAGCCTTCGCCACGCGTCTTTCGGAGCGCCACTCGAGACTAGAAAGAGACGCGGAACTGACCCTCAAAGGGCACGCCTGTGTCACGCCACCTCAATGCGAATTGTGTAATTTGTTTGCATAGAAGTGTATTAAAAGAGCGCCACGCTTCCACCAGACGTCCTCGCCACGTCTTCTTTGTGTAAATAAGATCTGAGAGAGCATTAAAGAAGAAAAATCTCAAATAATATTGAAGATTTTTCAGAAAAATACTTTATTGATCGAGTATCATATTTAGCAAATTCATCATCATCATCTACAGCACTACAGCCTGCGACAGGCTCTGGCTGTCTCTAAAATGCGTCTCCAGCGTTCCCTATCCAGCGCGGCACCTTTCCAACCCCTCACACCAAGCGTTGTGAGGTCGCATTCAGCACCATCAAACCACCTTGAGGGGGGGGGCGGCCCCTTTTTCTCTTTCCCTCTGGCACCCTGAAAGTTAGTATTTTCATGGGTAGGTTTTCCTGTGCTCTCCAAACGTGCCCCAACCATCTTAGTCGAGAGATTTTAATGGTTTTTGAGATTGTCGGTTCTTTGAATTTCCTCTCAAGTTCAAAATTCAAAAGTCCTCTCCATCTTCCATTGTCATATACTGGTCCGAAAATAGATCGCAAGACCCGTCTTTCAAATACACTCAATCGGTTTTCAGTGTCCTTATTGAGTGTCCATGTTTCGCTTCCATACAGTAGAACCGGCCGAATGAGTGTCTTGTAGATCTTCAATTTGGTTTTTACATTGAGGAGCCTTGACCTCAGTTGTTTTTTCAGGCCATAGAAGCATTTGTTTCCCATAGTTATTCTATGATTAACTTCTGTTTTAATAAAGTTATTTCCATTGCTTATCATGGTGCCTAGGTACTTAAATTGATCTACTCTTTCAAAGGAGTAGTTTTTTACATGAAATGGTTCTTTGCTTGAGTTATTAGTCATAAACTCCATGTATTTAGTTTTGCTTTCGTTGATGGTAAGTCCAATATCGGTTGCAGCATTTTCTAAAAGAATAAAAGCTTCACGTACAGAACTCCTTGACCTCCCAATTATATCAATGTCGTCTGCGAATGCAAGTACTTGGAGTGATTTGGTCCAAATAGTGCTTCCTCCATCAATTCCAGAGTCCCTAATTGCCTTTTCAAGGGCAAAATTAAATAGTATACATGCCAAAGCATCACCTTGGCGTAATCCCCTTTTAGTGAAGAAAGGCTCTGATAGTTGACCCATCACCTTGACCCGACATTTGACATTATTTAAGGTTGCTTTAACGAGGTTGATAAGTTTTTGTGGCACTTTAAATTCCTTCATTGCGGTAAATAGCTTATCCCTTCTCACACTGTCATATGCTGCTTTGAAATCAATAAATAAGTGGAAGGTACTTATGTTGAATTCTCTGGTCTTTTCAATTATTTGTCTCAAAGAGTGAATTTGATCAATTGTGGATCTTCCAGGTCTGAATCCACTTTGGTAATTTCCTATAACTTTTTCTGCAAAGGGTAAAGTACATTGGAGAATATTTTAAATGCCACATTAAGAAGAGTAATTCCTCTGTAATTACTGCATTCGAGCTGGTCTCCCTTTTTATGAATAGGGCAGATGGAGCCTTCCTCCCATTCAATGGGTAACTTCTCCTCTGTCCAAACCTGGCACAAAATTTTGTGCAAGACTTCTAAGAGTTTTGGTTCATTTATTTTTAGCAATTCTGCACTTAATTTGTCAGGACCTGCTGATCTATTAAGGTTTAATTTTTTAATTGCTAATTGTACTTCAAACATTGTTGGTAGGTCAGAGTCCGGTGATTCTTCCAGTAAAATGTTTTCATCAGGAAGTTCTGTAAAGTTTCCTGGAGTCTCTTCACCTTCCAAGAGCTCTTGGAAGTACTCTTTCCATCTGTCAATAACGACTGAATCTTTACTGCTAAGTTCTCCATTTTTCAGTCTACACGTCAATGTTTTAGGCCTAAAATCTCTCCTTACATTGTTGATTAGTTTATAAAATTTTCTAGATTCCTTGGATTTATTGAAATTTTCAATATCATTGAGTATTTTCTCATTGTACTCTCTCTTTTTTCTTTTGTGTGTTTTCTTTTCCAATCTTCTTGCGTCTCTGTAGTTTTGCTCATGGTGTCTTGTGTAGTGATTTAGCAAATTTAGAGTGTTAATTTCTTTGTTATGTGAAAATAGTGATAATTCGTATTTACTTTAAGATCCCATAGAATTTGTTTTCTAATTTAGTGAGTACTAAGCGTAATTATTGAATCTTCATAAAATTAAGAGATTTCTTTTCTAATTTTCATCTGTTTGTAGCACTTCAGTAAAGTCTGAACTTACACTGAATAAATCAATTTTCTTTAAGAAATTTGTTTAAATTTATAGCATAACGCAATTCATCTGTAACACCAAGCATCTATAACGCCTAACATTTACGCAACTTAATGATCTCTGGGGAAAACAATATTCTTTTTAACACATGACCGCATATAAAAATCTCATATCATTGTTGATATGTACTACGATGTTCAACGATGTAACGTTATGCATCGATGCACTGCAAAGTTCTACGATATGTTCAACGATGTAACTTTGTGCAGTGAAAGATATGTATCTGTAGCGTATTACATGGGTGGGACCGGATTCGGATGTTTTCGCATTTCCGTGATCCCTCCCACAAGAAGAGTCTGTGGGTTCGAGTCCCACTATTGGCATGGATGTTTGTAGGCGTTCGGAACTGGCTTTAAGAAGTAGGTCCCTGCCTAATTAGCTGACGTGTAGCAAAAACTGACCGTAGCGCTCTCAACCAACCAACCCTCCTACAAGAGAGTGTTTCATGAATCTTTGGTGTTTATTCAAATAGAACACAGTATGTCTTTCATTGCATATGGTTACACAATTAAGCTAACAAGAGAAGATCAAAGGAAAAAAATTAAGATGAAAATATGATGAAAAACTATGTTCTCTTTCACAAAGATTCATTTTTAATTAAAGTACAGAAACGTTCTTATGTAAAACACAGTGCCTAATTTATTTTATATTTTTATTATTAGAAAGCAGCTAAAACCACTTATGGGAGAGAAACCTCGTATTTTTAAATATATGAAAACTAACGCAATATATAAATACGCAAACTGGGAAATGATGTGTAGTGGAACTACTTCTTTTGAAACTTTCTCAGAAAATTGAAAATATTTGTTTCAGTAATTGAAGAATCAATGGCTCATGCTGTCTTATAAGTGGAATTATCTGCAGAATGAGGCCTGTCGTCTCATTCAGCAGATTACTCTTTCTTACCGATTATTTAGCAGCCTTTATTTATCTCTAAATGGTTCTCAACGTCAATCTATTTATGTTTTTAACTGTTGATTGTTATGCCCAGACATATTCGAATAAAAATTCTCTCAAACTAAACAAAGATATATTTTATATCGGATACCGAGCTTTAAATAAAAAAAAAAAGAAATCGTAAATGCATTCTCAAATATATATTTACCTTCCTAATATTTCATCATCAGTGCATTTTTATAACAGTTAGTTGGTAACATTCCTTTTAACGCCGGAATGTTGAAGAATGCCGTTCATACGTCAAATAGGATCCAAATAGGCATTGTAAATTACCGTAAGTAAAGAAAAAAACACAAAATGCCAGCGGTAAAAGTGAAGAATTAAGAAAGAGGTTCTGTGTTCAGACAAGGCAAAAAATATGCATGTATCTTTTAGTTTCTATTTCATTCCGTCAAGCATACCAATGGAATATGTTAAAATGAAAATTTTAAAAAGGATTATTTCCCTAAGTCACATTCTTAACTATATGTATAATAATTGGCATTAACCATTATTTATTTATTAATACCTTTAAGATAAAAGGGATAAAGGATTGGCGGCCCATCATTACACTATACACCCAAAGCCTCCTTTTATTTAAATTGCAGTAAAATTAATTTCTAATTTTATCATTTGATATTATTTTTGAACTGCTGACATGATGTTGGAGGGGTACGTAAAACGAAATAAAAGACGCTGAAATGGAGGTTTAAACTGAATACGAAGATTTGAAACTAAAAAGCAGGATAAAAAGGGAAAATATAAAAGAAAATATTGAAGTAGATTACACGTGTCATTTGAAAAGAAAAATAAGCTTTATTTCCCTTGTAATTAGACATCATCCTTTATAAAAGTAAATCCTTACTGGCATGTAATAAATTGTACTCGAAAAATGTACTTTCAAATAACACTTTCTGAAAATGGTAGGCAAAATTCTCTTTGTTAAGAGTCGAAATTCCGTTAATTTATCAAAACATTCATAAACCTTAAATTAAACATAATGGCTCGAAAAAAAGTGAAGCGAAACATAATTATTTACTTAAAACTAAGAATACTTTAACCTGCTACTTTAACCTACTAACAGCTGTAAGAGTTAGATTTATTTAGCAAATGTCGTATATTCCTGTTGCAAATTTTTGCATATTCTGATTATTATTTTATGCTAAAATATATCATGCTGCATTTGGGTCCGAGGTAGTTTAGTGATAGCGCGTTGGGATTGGAACTGGTGTGCTCTGTTCGAATCCCGACGAACGGTATTAAATGCCTTCGTGTCAAGGGTGGATATGGGCCCGTTCAATCCATTCAACCCATAGTAAGTCCTTCCATGAGGTCAGAGAGTGTGGACGAAGGTACGATCCGCAGATGTGGCCACCTCAGGGTGCTTGGTCAAAATGGAGGTGGCACCAGAGTGTGGTGTTGATTCCCCTTAGGGATGCGACATCGATGTCGATGTTTTTAAAACATCGAGTTTTGATAAAAAAAACGTCGATGTTCTAAACATCGATTTATCAAAGCCGATGTTTTTTTAACATCGATGTTTTGTGCTCGATGTTTTACGTTGTATCGATATTTTTTTCAATGAAAAAGCCCCATAATAAAAAAAAATTGGTGGAGATATGCACAGCAAAGTTTTTCAAGCTATTCTTTACATGATTTGTAGAGATTCTCAGCTGATTTCAATTATTGAAGACGCGGGTTTTAAACACTTGTTAAATGTAACAACTTCAGATTTTTTTTTTTGCTAAATTATTTAAGCCTCCTGGAAGTAAATTATTCTCCAACTTGCAAATAAATATTACAATAATTTTTCACATTCAGCCAATTTAAATTAGAAAACATCAGGGATTTTTTTTTCATGGCTTTGGTCCTATCAATTATTTTTATAGAAATAAGTTGTTCCTCAGTTTTCTGGTGAAAGTAATAAAATACATCATTGAAATTCTGTGATATGCGCTGACTGTAGCAACCAAGTTTTTGTCGTTTGTGTCAGCCCAATCAGAGAGTAAAATTAATCCCCCCCCCCCCCCCACGACTAATAGAAGTAACATTAATGTTAGAGGTTACTAAACCAGTTTTAAAAAATGGATGTTCTAAAACATCGATGGTTTTTAGGCGATGTTTTATCAGCATCTATGCTTCAAAACATCGATGTTTTGTTGTCGATGTCGCATCCCTAATTCCCCTTTACAGTGCCCCCATTGAAAGCAAACAACGATTCTCGTGCATTATACGCGAAAGTCTTCATTGACAAGTGCCCCGCGTTGGCAAACAACAACAACAACATATTTTCCGTACTTACTATCTCGAGACTGAGAACTGAACCTGTACTTCTGAAACGCTGAAGCTATACAGGCTCGGCCCTGATGCGAATTTCATTCCTTCCCCTTGTTTTGCCCAAACTGTTGGCTTTTTGCAGAAATGACAAGAAGCAGAGTTTCCTATGTTTAATATTATTACATTATTTTTTCAATTTTGATGTTGTTTCTCCTCCAGGGATATTTGTTTTTGGGTTTCTAATGTCCGCCGCACACTTCAAAAGTGAATGACTGAAACAATGCTGCGTCCAAAAATCAGTTATTACTGCCCAGACTGCTTACACAAACATACACCACGATATCGCCATTTTGTCGTTGTCTGTAAGACGTCGTAGATTTTGAAGCTTGCATTAATTTTGTTCTCAGTCTTGTTTACGTTTACGCTGCTTCATAATGGTAAACCAAATACCATGGAGTTATTTAATGTTTATGAGATATATTTAATGTGGCCTTTCAGGGTGTTTTTGAAAAATACTGTGCCATGTATAATTTTCCTCCAGTAGAAGACTTTAAAAGAAACAATGTGGAAAACGGGTGGCATGAAATAGTGGCTCAACTTAACTGCTTTGGTAAATAATGATTTAGAACAGCTTGCCCCCACCAAGCGATTTTTTTTCGCGCTATACTTGGCACTGGGTTTGTTAATAAAAATTTTCTAACACAGCTAAATGTCCAGATAAATTTGAGTGTTGTGTCAGTAAAAAGGACTATTTTTTCCATACTGAAAGTGTCAAACTGAAAAGTGGTGAATAAAGCAATTTGTGCCGTCTAAAAGTCATATCATGTAAAAATCAAATAGCTGAATAGTGATGAATGCAAAGTGATGAATACTTTTTTTTACTTACTGTACATTTTAATAGTTAGGGTTTAATGTATTGCAATTAAAGGAGTGATGATTTTCTTTAATTAAGCATTGTTTTGTTCAAAGTAATGATCTAATACAATGCGTAAAAAAAGGAGGTAAAACTCTTATTCTGTGATTGAGATTAAGTCAATAAAGCAAGAAGTATCAATAAGATATAAATTATAATCTTTGTTGTATAAAATTTAGGATAACATAAAATTTAATGATGAAAAAAATCACATATAAAAATCTAAGTTTCAATCCTTATCCAGAAAAACACATTTCGAAATTCAGAAATAACTGTTTATATTTCATTAATTACCTGTACATTTGTTTAGCGGTAATTAATGAAATACATTGTTGAACAGTGCAAGTTATAGTGTAATGTTACTTTGTTGAATAGTGCAAGATTTGATGGAAACACATTTGAAACTATTTCCCGCGGCACTTGAAAAATCAACTCCGTAGTGGTTCAGGGGCTGTAATGTTGAAGAAACATTACAAATTGAAGAAACATTACAGCCTATTTATAGTTTCATTTCGTATTTCTCGTACACTTTACCTAATCTAAGAAGTAATTTGTCTCCTTGTATTTTACTGTAAAATATTTTGTTTTGCTGTTTACAGTAATGAATAGCGGTAATGATAATTTTGTATTTCTTTTTCTCGTAAATTTTTCACTTTTGTTTCATAAAGAGAGTATATCTAACAGGCTATATATCTGTAAACTGTTACTCGTATTAGCTTCTAACTTTTTATCACCAATGATACTGATGTTTCGTAATTTTAAACAGCGCTCATTATATAAATACATTTATCGAAATTTTAGCATTTATTATGCTTTGAAAGCTTACCATCTCCAAATATTAGGCTGTAATATATAAATAACCACTTACTATATATTATAGAAAGATAAAAAAACAGACTTAACACACAAACTTAACTGGGCACAGACTTGACACAACTTATAGAATAATTTATCAAGTTTAGCATAGTACAATTCTGAATCAACTCTAGACTTGATGACGTTCTGGATCATTAATTAATTAAAATGCTATCTCAGCTTCATTTTTATAATCAAGCTTATGATACATCAAAATTAATGAAAGAAGTAGAGAAAAATTAATTTTCATTTCTAATATTTCAACTTCATAACACTCAGTTTAACCCGTCATTGTTCAATGAAGAAAAAAAATGGTACACGAAATAGAAACAGTGAAAAGCTATTAGTTTTTTATTTTTCTTAATTTTTTTGCTTAATATCTGTAATACTTTGTATTTAAAAACTATTAAATTTATGGTATATTATACTTATTATTTCCAAATTTTATTTTAGATAAATAAGTAACCTGAATGGAGAAATTCATGAGGAATCATTTATCGTAGAGTATGAGCTAAATGGACTGAAAGTAATCCAAGCATTCTAGAGGCAAGTTTCCCAGAAAATCCTCCAAATGAAGATCATTCTTCAGTTGGAGAAGAAATCAGCGATGAGCCAGGAGTTTAAGAAAAGAGAGGAAGTTGACCCTCCATAGAAAAAGAAAATTTGGAGAAAGTTACAGCAAGGTTCTTGCAGGAGAATCTTGGACAGGAAAACGACAAAAATTAAAAAGATTATATACAATTTTGAAAATCTTTACTGCCGAACTTAAAAAAAGATTAATAGAAAACAATGTTTTTCTTTAAAAAACATTACTTGAAGTAGTGGAAATCATACTTGAGGAAAATGAGGAAAATAATTAAAATTTAATGTCTGCTTCTATTTTCATTTATTGTTAAAGACAAAAAATTTCATTGAACTTGATGTTTGGTATGTATTGAAATATTTCCAAAAAAGTTTTTTCCCATATTAAGGTGTCGTATCTCAAGAATATTTAATAAATTTGAATTGTTATTTTTTTGTACTCTAAAGTAAATCACAATTACGTATGTAATATATATATGTATATATATATATATATATATATATATATATATATATATATATATGTGTGTATATATATATATATATATATATATATATATGTATATATATATATATATATATATGTATATATATATATATATATATATATATATATATATATATATATATATGTATATATATATATATATATATATATATATATATATATATATATATATATATATATATATATATATATATATATATATATATATATATGTGTGTGTGTGTGTGTGTTGCTCTGGGGGCGGACCACACGTCACGATGGCCGTGTATATATATATATATATACCCAACAAACACAGGACTGACGGCAGCTTATCGGGCCAGTGCTGGAAGCGCCGGTAGAACGACAAGTACGGGAGAAATTTTCTGGGCCGTTCGCGGGTTGTTTACGAACCTTCGAAGGGGAACGCTTTGCTGTTTACGTGTTTCAGGGCCTGTGATGGGTTGATATGAACCGCGCCCATACCGACATGGCTCCATCGTACCTTAATCGGCCGTCCGATTCGTAGCCATAAGTAGCAGAAATCTGTATCAGAATTATGGATTTGAAAGGGAAGGTGATGATTAAACAAAAGATACTTTTCAGAAAAATGGCTCTTATTTCTGTGTAACCTCTTTTACGAGGAAAATTCACATAATATTCTTGGTATGTAAAGATTATATTATGTGAGAAGTGTAAGGTAATCAAAAAGTAGTTAATTTTTTATCTATTACTGGAGAAATTTTAAAAATATCTACTTAAAAATGGAGCCTTGTTGCACCACTCTTTATTTAAAAGAGAGGAATTAGTGGTATCTATCTTATTTCACTACTCATTTATTTTTAACGGTGGATGTCACACATTTACGTAGCAACTTCCACAATGAATTTCCTAGTAAATATTAAAGATATTTTTTCTTAATCAAACTCTTCTCTTTTTGTTTTTACCTGCACTGCAAAAATAAAATGCTATTTAGTGCATGTAACCAAATTATAATTATACCTAAAATGTATAAGAAAGTGCCTCAGCTACCAAAATATATTTGCAGTTGCTAATTTTCAAGCACATATTTCAGACTGGTATGATTTTGATTTTGAAACGGATATAGACATAGATCTCCAATGTGGGGAGAGGTTCCATATTTATGCCCTCTACTTCTGAAAATAGTTCTTATTTTGTGGAGCTTGCCTAAGACCATTGGTAGCAAGAATTGTTAGTAAAAGATATAGAAAAGAGATAGCATGTTCCTGGAATTTCTGCAGTCAGAGAGAGTTTGCAAGAGAGTTTAAAAATGTTAACATTTGTAAACAAAATATTTTTTCTTATAGGTTATATTGCCATAAATAATAGCCTATGTATTAATATTTTTTTACGACATTTAAATTTTTTTTTGCCGTCGACTAACATCTACATGTTAATTACATATATTTTTTTAATTAACATGAAGGAAATAATCTAAGAACTTCAGCTTGCCAGCCTTGAAGCAGGGGAAAGAGAGGGGAAAAAAATGCTAGCCGCGGGATTCGATCCCGCCACCTCTAGGTTACAAACCCAGAGCGCAACCACCCATGCTACGAACCACTCAAGATAAATATGTGAATTACCGATAACAAACCTGAGCATGTTGGCGGTTTCAAGATAATCTTCGTGCATGTTCGCTAGGGTGGAACGAAAAAACTTTTTTTTTAATTTAAATATGTTATAGTTTTCAAAAGTTGCCTCTTGGGATTAGAATAAAGAATATAAAATAAAATTTTATTGTTCTACTAAAATCTTTTCAAGTACCGCAAAGTGCTTCAAAATGGATATTTTTATGAAAAAGTGATAAAATTTGTATTTTTTTATTTCTTTTATAGTATATTAAAATAATATATATATACATATATATATTGTAAATAAAATATTCAAAATACGATATTTTTACAGGAAACTGACAATTCTAAGTATTTCTAACTGTTAAATGCCATTACAGAACAACTGATTTTGTAGAATTTCGCGATTTTCATCATATTAATTTTACAGTAGCATATATTAATAATACACAATTGAATGAAAGAAAAACAATTTTTAATTAACGGGCATTAGTTAAAATAAACAAATCACACTTATTTAGAAAAATATTAATAGTGATTAATGTCTTTAAAAGCAAAACGTTATTTTGAAAAAAACATTTATGTTTTTCAAAAGTCCATAGTAATCACACATGGTTTCCATTGCTTATTTCACTGACACATTGAATTGTTTTTTTGTTTGAAATTTTGGCATTTTCTTTTGAGATTGTATTTTTGTTTTTATCAATGCATCTCTTGCAGAAGTGTCACGAACGGACAACTCGGTATCGAATTTAACAATCCTTTCTTTCTGTTTGTGTGTGACATGAAAAATTATTGAAGTCAATACGTTGACTCTCGTGATCATATTCTTTTGCTTCCTTTATAAACGGCTTTAGTTTGTCATCAGAAATATGGCTCTTCATAGGAAGTCCTGTTACTTTAACATCATTCCATTCAATCATGTCAATATAATACTTGGTATCTAAATTTATACGTTGGTTTAAAAACTTTCTGATGTCCCCTTCATTTTTAGCCTTTGCGTTTAGAATCAGACTTAATCCAAGCTCTCTTATGTGACTGCGATCATCTGATATCATACAAAGGAGGAGATTTTCAGAAGCAGCAAAGTATGCATTTCTTTGAATAACTGGGTGCATTAAATTTTTAAGAGTCTGATGGAGGTAACGTAAATAGCTTACAAGTTTCCACAGGTGCTTTGATCCATGGATACAAGATGCTTTCAGCTTTAGGTTAAACCAAACAGCTGCATAAACTTTCAAAATGTACTCAGTCAGTATTCGGAGATTTTTTGCAGGATATTCTGTTCCCGCATACAAGGGAAGTATTCTGTTTGCTAATCTAATCCATCTTGAATGACAAAGTTTTCCTGGTTTTCTCATGGACAAATCAGAAGAACACCTCCCAACAGAGATTGCATTAGTCATTTCTAACAAATATTTTAGGTCCACACGTAAATCTTCCTTAATTTCTAGTAATGGAATGTCATTTTCAATAGGTGCAAATTCAATGACTGGTAGTTCATAGCAGTTTTATAGTAGTTTACCTATTTCTCCTCCAAATTCATTTGGACCTTTAATTAGGATGTAGGGGCAGTTCATTTACTTGAAATAGACAAATCAACCACTGCAGTGGCCTTCTTAATTCCTTTTCCAATAAAGGAATCGCACCATTATTCAATCCAGTGTTCAAGCCAGTTCCATCACATCCAATTACAGTAATGTTTAAGTGTTGGTTGTTGCCGTTGAAAGTGCTATTATGCCATCTTTTATACATTATCCAGTGACAATAATCTGCTTCAGAAAATTCCTCCTTTGTATGATATCAGATGATCGCAGTCATGTAAGAGAGCTTGGATTACGTAGGATTCTAAAAGCAAGGACTGCAAATGAAGGAAAGTTTTTAATTCAACGTATAAACTTTGATGCCAAGGATTATATTGATATGATTGAATGGAATGATGTTAAAGTAACAGGATCTCCTATGAAGAGGCATTTCTGATGAAAAACTAAAGCAGTTTATAAAGGAACCTATCACGAGAGTCAACGTATTGACTTCAATAATTTTCCATGTCACACTGAAGCAGTAGAAGGGATTGTTAAATTAGTTAGCGAGTCATCGTTGTCCGTTCGGGGCACTTCTGCGAGACATGCATTGATAAAAACAAAATTACATTAATACCAAAATTTGAAACAAAAAGAAAAAAAATTCAATGTGTCAGTGAAACAAGTGATGGAAACCATGTGTGATTACTATGGACTTTTGAAAAACATGAATGTTTTTGTGTACTACAAAGGATCAGGAACCAAAACAAAACAAAACAACAATATAAACTTGAAAACGACAATATAAACTAGCAACAGAATAAACTTGAAAAATATACAAGAACTAAATAGGTGTGATTTGTTTGTTTTAACTATGGTCCGTTAATTAAAAATTGTTTTTCTTTCATTCCAATGTGTATAAGAATATGCTACTGTAAAATTAATATGATGAAAATGAGATGTATTTCATTATGATTTGAATTCTTTAAACTGTAAATATTGTTCATATGACTAAGATTTCCTATAATGACAAACTAACAAAAATTTTGTCATTGTAAGAGTAGCTCAGTGGTTTGATATAAAAAAGGGGGGTCGTCGTCTGTGTTTTTAGCTTCCCAGAAGCTTATGAAAACAGAAAAAAATGCTTCAGCTATCGAATTTGATATTTGGTTTAAATTCGCCGCCATTTTTGAAAGATTTTGGGAAGAAAGGCAGGTCTTCGGTTGAATGGCAGCTACGTGGACCAATGAACGACGTAGAGAACAACGCTTTTGCACGGGTTGCCACTTTAAAGCGTGACGTAGTTAGGGTAGCTTCACCCTTCCGGGGAGTTTTTGCTCTTGCGGATGAGTAACGGGCCTGACATAGCGACATCCACAGATAATAATCCCCCTAGATCAGCCATTAATCCGCATCTGGCCGCAACTAGTGGATTTTCGGAAACCAATCAGGACTTTGCCATGGAATCGAATACGACTACCGCTATGGACATCCAAGCAGATATGACCGCACAGAGATCGCCATCTCCTTTAGCAGCAGCGATCCAGAAATACCCGCTGACGAACATGGAAACTTACATACTCGAGAAAGTGCTGAACCCGATCACGAATCAAGATATACGACAAGAATTGCTGTCAACTTACCCGAGCGTGGAAGCTGCATACTCAAGACTGGGAGGTAAGCCGGATTATTATTTGTCGGCAGAAATTAATACCACTAACAATTTCCTGAACACCAACACATCTGATAACTCGAATCCTAAGCCCCCCAAGAGGGCAAACATTGCACTTAACCAATTAACTAATGATCACAACTCACACAACAATAACACTCAAAATAACGGTTTTATATTTCCTAACGCCAGACACACTGCTAGACAGTATAAACCTCTTCTAGCAACTCCTAATACTATCCAAACCAACAACAAATTCAGTTGATTAACCGAGAAAACGCTAAATGACACCACTATTCCAAATTCTATAGAAAACACAAAAGTAAAGCCAATTTGCATCCTAAAACAAAGGGATGACAAAATCATATACAAAAGTGTACTTAAGAAGATTGGAGAGGCATTAGGAAACTGCTTCTACGCAAGGCCCGCCAACGAAATTGTCAGGATTCATCCTGACAGTGTCGAGTCCCATGGTAAAATTGAAAAGTTTCTGAAAGACAATAAGATCCAAGGCTATATCCTCCCAATGGGAGTTATCAAACCCATTAGGGTAGTTATCAGGGGCTTAGATATTGACACGTCATTAGAAGAAATAAAACAAGAATTAGATCTGCTAAACATACAAACAACTAAAATAGTCCAAATGACCTCCAGAAAAACCAAAAATCCCATCCCCTTATTCCAAATTACCCTCTCTAATATACCAGAATCTAAGAAAATATATGAAATTAAATCAATTAACTACATAGGCATCAAAGTTGAAGATTATATCCCCCCTAAACGCATTATGCAATGCTTTAAGTGCCAACTCTTTCATCACCATCAAGTAAACTGCTTCGCAGAACCTAGATGTGTCAAGTGCAGCGGTGAACATCTTTCCCACCTTTGTCCCTCAGGTAAAACTATAGAGTCCCCAACCTGCTGTAACTGCAGTGGTAATCACCCTGCCAGTTATAGAGGCTGTGAAAAATTCCCCAAAATTAAAGTTAAAAAAGATATCAGACAAACTCAACCCCCCAACCCCATAAACAATACTGTCAGGCCAAATTACTCCTTTGCCAATGCCCTCACTAACTCCACAAACACCCAAAATCCCCCACAAACCCAATCCCAGCCACCCCAAACTAATCCTCAACAATCCCAAGCCCCCAGCGTAGATCAAAACTCCCCCCAAAATCAAGTTTCTGCACTGATTAATGAAATTAATCAGGAAATTAATAATATAGACTACAATGCCATAATCCCCCAACTTAAGCACATCCTTTCAGAAATAAAACAGCAAACAAACCATGTTAATAAGCTGGAGATATACCTTCGTTATCTCCCTAACCTGATCTCCATCCCCCATCATGGCTAATTGCCAAAGGTTTTGCCTCTCCGTTCTTTCTTGGAATGCCAATGGTATTAAATCCAAACTCCTCGAATTTCGAGATCACATAGATGAGCACTCTCCTGATATCATCCTCGTTCAAGAAACACATCTCCACCCAGGTGTCAGAGCAAATGTTGCAAACTACCACACTTACAGAAACGACACACTACCTAACCCAGTCCCCTACAGGGGCACTGCCATATACATTAAGAAAAATATCCCCCACTATGAAATCCCACTTCCCAACCTCACAGCCATCTACGCCAAAGCACTTAAAGTCACACTCAATAATAAAACCCCCTTCTTAATAGTCTCCACTTATATTCCCCCCCAACAAAACCACTCTGACGTACATAATGACTTGATTAAAATTGCCCAACTTGACAATAACACCATTATTTTTGGAGATTTCAACGCCACACACACCTTTTGGAACTGCAACACTAACAATACACATGGAAATACAATCTATAACTTAATAAACAATTATGGCATTGACATACTTGCACCTGACACACCAACACATTACAGCCACCAAGGTAATGGCTCCATTATTGATTTTGCTCTCATTAAGGGAGTCCCTTACCCCATGAACATACAAACACTCAATGCACTAAACTCAGATCACCTTCCAGTCCAACTAACCATAAATTTCAACTTAAATCTCAACCACAACACCCATAAAACTATTAGACTGGAATCACTATAACTACTTACTTAAGAGCACACCATATAACTTTAACATAAAAACACTCCTGATGAAATAGACAATTACACTAAATACATAACTGACACCATCACTACAGCCTATAACACAGCTACACAAACAACTCACAACAATATTAACAGAAAATCTACTGACAAAACACTCAACCACCTTAAAAATCTCAGAAACAGCACCAGGAAAACATGGCAGCAAACCAGACTCCCTCATCACAAAACACTCATGAACCAAGCTCAAGAAAACTTAAAAACATACATCAGACACAAGTCAAACACCAGATGGAATTACTATGTATCTAACTTAACCACACAAAACAACTCCATCTGGAAAGCCACACGACAACTTAAAACTAGGAAGTTCAACATGCCACCACTTTACAATAACACTACAGGTACACAAGCTCTTACCCAGGAAGACAAAGCTGCATTAATTGCTCAAAAGCTAGCTAAGCAGTTCACCCCCCATAACTTATCCCCCCCCCCACTGAGAGAGAAGTAATTTCTAATCTTGAAAACCTACTAGACTCCCCCATCCTTCCTATTGATACTCATATCCCCCCCTCTGAAGTTATTAACCACATCAGAAAACTTAAAAATAATAAAGCCCCTGGTGCGGATAAAATCACTAGTATTATGCTCAAAAATCTGCCACCCAAGCTCTTAATTAATATTACCACCCTCATTAATGCCATTATTCGCACCAGCTACTTCCCCTCTCCCTGGAAAAACTCTATAATTATCCCCATCCATAAACCTGGTAAAGCTCCCTCTAACCCCTCTAATTACAGACCCATTAGCCTACTCTCAACTATTAGTAAACTAGCAGAAAAATTCATACTTAACTTAATTAACACCCACCTTGATAATAATAACATCCTCTCCCCATACCAATTTGGATTCAGGCGTTCTCTCTCAGCCCCCCCATCAATTATATAGAGTTGTTAGTGATCTCGCCAAAGCCAAAACTTACAGTAAATCTACTGCTGCTGTCTTTCTGGATATCAGCAGGGCATTCGATTCAGTCTGGGTACAGGGTCTCATTCACAAGCTCATTAATTACAATTTCACACCTAACATTATTCACTTAACTTACAGCTACCTTACAAACAGAACATTCCAAGTCAAACTACAAAACACACTCTCACAGAAACACAACATTCTCTGCAGCCTGCCACAAGGAAGCTTATTAGGCCCAGTTCTGTACTTAATTTATGTAAACGACTTCCCAACACACTTCAGAACACACACTGCTGTTTACGCAGATGACACAGCCCTATACATGTCTTACAACAAAATTAACTTTGCAGTCAACCAGCTTAACATCCACCTACATCACATTCAAACATGGACACACAAATGGAAAATGAAACTCAATACTGACAAATGTGTTGCTGTCATGTTTTCCAGAAAATCACCTATCTCAGATAATGACCATAAAATCATAATTAACAACACTGCTCTGCCCTGTTCCAAATCCTGTAAATATCTTGGTATTACTCTTGACAAGAATCTCACTTGGCGCCCCCACATAAAACACATTAATAAATTTCGAGCTGCTAAAAGAACACTCTTCCCCTTAATTGCTCGAAATAATTATTTGAACTTAAATATGATGTTGCTCATCTACAGTGCATTCCTTAGACCTATTTTAACCTATGCTTGCCAGGCCTGGTCTTACTGTCCTGAGTATCAAATTAATAAAATCTGTGCTGCTCAAAATAGTACTATTAGAACAATTGTAAATGCCCCCTATTATTTTAGAAATTATAAAATTTATGAAGAATTAAACTTCCCCCCCCTCACTAAATTCATCCACTCCCTTAATATTAAATTTTATGACAGCATTGAAGCTAATGAGCTTACTCTCCTAACAGATCTTTCAGACTATGACCATAGGAAACCCTTCAATAGAAAGAGGCCAAGAGCCTCTTTGGCTCTTGACTGGTAATTTCCCTCCTTTATGCAAATTCTTTTGTATTTAAATGAAATATATAATTTTACTTTGTAGTAAAGTAAATATCTTTTTGTTTGTATTTAGGTTCCTAGAAAGATCAACAAAACATCAGCCTGGCTTAAAGGATTGTGGAAAGCATCAAAAGGTAACGTGCTATTCTAAAACTTAATATTGTGGCATTTGTTAAGAATTGTAAGATTTCAAAATTTAATAATTATAAATTTCCTTGCAAAACAAATAAGATAAATAATATGTTAAGCATTTTAAAAGAATTTGGATTAAATGAAAACAGTAATGAGTGATGGTGAAAATGTATTAAATGTGGTAATTGAATTGCTTGATGTTCTACGACATAAAATTTCTGATCATCCAAATACAATAATTGACTTCCTGACTGAACAACTGACTTTATTATTAACCAAAAAAAAGCCTTTCATTATAGTTCTGAATCAATGATATTTTGTAGTATATTATATAGTAAATATTTGAATGTTTCGAATAATTATGTCTATCAAAGTATTCTCTTTAAGCATACAGACTTCGTTCCTTTCCCAACCTCCAGTCAACCAGAGCAGAAAATTATATAAAAACGAAAGTTAATATTTTTCTTCAAAATTTTTACTTCTAAGCTAGCTTTTGCGAATCACTGTACAGGAGCCATACCATAAGAGAGGGGGAAAAAACTTTTAAACTACCAAATATTAAACCTTTACATAAACATAATATTACTTAACAGACATTCTTAATTACTTACAATTTCTTATATTACATTACATAGAACTTCATCCATAAAACAGCTATAATATAACAATGAAACTTTTTTAAATTTACAACATTATTTATGTTTTTAATATAATATGTCCAGCATTGCAAGCATTTTGCATATGTTCAACTTCATGCTATAATTTTTAAAAATTCTAACAGAAGTTTATTGATTTTATACTTATCAGATATCTGATATGCATATTTTTAACACAACATACTATATAATTCTGATTTATGCTCAATCATGCAGTCTGTATGAGTGCAGAAAAGAAGCAACTGGAAAAAAAGTCATGCACTTATCAGCATACATCTGAATATTAATGCTTATAGTTGTTTTTATTTTTTAGTATTGCATAATCATATGTATATAAATATATGCAGAAAGTTATTATATTTTTCATTCCTAAGTTATTAAATTGCTGGTCATCATGCATTTATATAATTTAATTTGTCAGTTTCAACTTTAAAATCTTGTATAACCTGACAAGGATGAGAACCTTTATTTAGATAACATCATGTGTGCTAGATTTTTATTAAAACTTTAGGTAAACTTTTGCATTCTGTGTGTGTCATTAAAAATTTGAGAATGTCCTCAATAACTGATTTATAAGCTATTTGTTTTCAAGACTTTTAGAGAGTATTTAGTTGTCATGTTGTGCAAAATAAATAAGAACTTACTGGTCCAAAGCATAGACGTGCCCCCCCCCAACTTAACTTGAAATAAATTAAAACGCTAATAGAAGTTCGGTTAAATCAGAAAATTGTAGAAAACTTTTAAGAAAGTTGGTTTTTTCCCGTTTTTTTCAAACTGTGAAACTGAAAATACCGATTATGTCTTTAGCCCTAACATAGTTTTTAACAATATGATCCATAACAAAAATTCGATGCTACATTTTTTTCTTCTTTTATTTATATTACATTTATTTTTCTCATTGTATAACTTTTTGAATACTACTCAAACATCAATTCTATTGTTACTCAATTTCAAAAAATCATAATATTTCAAATTTTAAGGATCGACCTTTTTTATTTCACTGATAAGCAAATTTATAATGAACTCTGCTTTTCAATGCTTCTTGGTATCACAAATCACTCTAATTTTTATTATGGCATTATAAGAAAATATTGGTTTCTTTACACAATTCTGAAACTGGAATCCATCTTCACCTCATTGTGATTTGCTTCGATAGATTCCATTCCTCACTTGGCAGTGTGTTCGATTCATAATCTGTGTAAGTTGATTTGAACCTCACTGAACCCATTTTTTTTATTATTATTCTCTAGATATCCTTTTTTTTTCAGCAGTGAACTTGTGGGCAAAATCACAAAGTTGTGAATATATTTTTTTAAAATTTATTTTTTGTACTTAAATTTGAATTTTTCTATGAAAAACCATAAAAAATATTTTTATTACATAATTCTTAATTAATAAACAACTCAAATTTTCAAATTTCTCTTTGTATATTTTATATGCTAATTCGAACATTCTCATAAACTTTGGTTGCTGTAATTTGTGGATTGATATTGATTTCCTTTATTCATTATATTTTTAACTGGCAAGCCTGTTATTAAAGTATTAGGTATGTCTGAAAGTGCAGTTCAGGGACTTCAGTTAACCATGACTCTTGTGAAAGTCTTTTATCATAACTGCTTACCAAAAAAATGTTTATATTTTTATATTATAAAGATATAAAATGCCAAGGGTTATTTTACTCTTGATAGTTAATGTTAAAATTTTTTTTATTTAATTATCAGAATTTCATGAGAAGTAGTTAGAGGTTCATTCATAATTCCTTACAGAAGTAATAATAATAATAATATTGCTTATAGATGTATTAGATCATTCGTTGATGAGCTAATAGGTAGTTGAATGTCATTTGGAATACTAACTTCTGCCTAGTATTTAATTTTTTTATTATTTCATTGTCAAATTTTGGTGGAGATCTGTCACATAAAATATATTTTTGTGAGCAGCTGTTATTATAAAGTGTAAGGATAAGGGCAGTAAAAAAATATTCCAAAATATATTATTTAGGTTCAGTTAATTATTAAACAATTGTTGACTATAATAAGGTTATGTTTGCAAGTGTGTAGGTTTTTTTATGGTCTATTATTTGGTTTATCTAAGTTAAGTTGAAAAAGGATGCAAGCATACAAAGATTGACTGGCTGTCAATGTTGAGTGCAGTGGCATAGATTATTTTACAAAGTGCAATAAAATACTTTTAACTTTTCAAACCGAACTTCTAACCAGAATAAAAAAAAATTTAATAAAACTTTTAAAATTGAAAATATTTTTATGGATCTAAAGAATTTAACAGAACACCTGTATGGTCAACTAATTCATGGATAAAAGATGCAGCCCTAAAAGCAAAAGGCCTGGTTTCTGTATACTTTTATAATAATCATGTTACAACAGTATACAGAAACCAGGCTTTTTGCTTTTAGAACTGAATCGTTTATCCATGAATTTGTTGACTATACGGGTTTTCTATTCCATTGTTAAGATCTGTGAAAATACTCTCATTAGCAAAATATTTTTTAAAAAATTTAAATTTGGGTTAGAAGCTTGGTTCAAAAAGTCTAAGTGTTTCTTCAGGCTTTCTAATATAATCTATGCCATTTCACTCAACATTGACAGCTAGTCAATATTACCCACCTCATTTTTCAAATTAACCTAGACTAATCAAACAATATATCATAACAATTGTTTAGTAATTACTGAATCTAAATAGTATATTTTGAATAATTTCTTACTGTGGTTATTCCTAATAACAGCTGCTCGCAAATAAAAAATATTTTATACACAGATCTCCACCATAATTTGACAATTAAGTAACAAAAGATATGCTCTATTAAAATACTATGCAGAAGTTGTATCCCAAATTACTTTCTACCACATTTTTTGTAAAACCAATTACTGTGAAAGCTACATCATATAATAAATGCTTACTTTATTCATTATTATAGTAATAGATTAGTTGTTAAAGAGTAATCACCCTTTTCACTAAATTTCTGAGTACAGTAAGACATTCAATCCTGTCAATTAAATGATTAGTTATTACAGATATAAATAAAATAGATTAGAATGCCTTGATAGAGTACAATAATTGAAAGCTGACTGAGAGACTTGTTTAGAATGACAACAAAATTTTCTCTTCACTATCGAGAATCACTCTCACATTAAAAGTAAAGAAACACAAGAATGAAGATTGAATACTAAATAATATGTTAGCATATAAAATCTTAAATTTCTAAATCTGACCCAGCATCTGTATTAATGCTCTCTATGGCATGTTGTAATTAAATTTAGAAATTTAAGATTTTGTATGCAAATGTTTTACTTAGCATTCAATCTTTATTCTTGTGTTTCTCTACTTTCAACAGCATTATTGTCAGTAGTGAAGAGGAAATTTTGGTGTCATTCTAGACAAGTCTCTGATTCAGCTTTCAATGTTGAGCTGAAATTATGCTCAACATTAAAAACTTATTATTGTACTCTTATCAAGGCAATCTACCCCATTTTATTTATATCTATAATAACAAATTAATCGACATGGTTGGATTTTCTACTGTACAGAGAGAAATTTAGTGAAAAGGGGAATACTCTTTACAAATATTTTATAACTATTTTCTATTAGTATATTTATTTAATCAAGTAAATATTTTTTACATGATGTAGTTTTCACAGTATGTAATTGGTTTTACAAAAAATGTGGTAGGAATTTACTTCTTGGAAGTAGTTATCAATAAAATGACAACAGATTTAAAACTGCACTCATGTGTTGGGTGCTGTTTTATATCAAGTTTTTTTAAACCCCTGTCTCAGAATTTATATTTCCTAATTGGATTTATTTAATTCTACTTTATCAACAATGAATTTTTTCAACTACTTTCAACAATCAACTATTTTTACAACAATAAATTACCCTTTAATGTACAAAACTATGCAAAAAATAATTTTCTTATCTGCAGAGCATTTACTAACTCTACATCAAAAAATAATTTAAATAAATTCTTTTTATTCATAAATTATATCAGGGGATGATAGTCATTTTCCTTTCACATAAATTTATGAACTGATTTTCTCTTTCTTTTTTTTCCCTAGATGCTGTAAAGATGGAGCCAGAGGTACAGCGAAAGGATGCTGTTTTGTAGAAAATATAGAAAAAAATTGTGTAAATGTGCTATGTACTTTCTAAATAAACTATTTTTACTTTAAACCAGCTCTTTTCTGTATTTAAAAACATGTGTGTCTAAAATTATTTCTCAAAATTACAATAGAAGATATTACTATCATAGTACTATTTCTCAAAAATAGTACTATCAAGTGTTGGATATTGAAAATCCAATATAATATAAAAGAAAATATTTTTTAAAAGTGACTTATAAGAATTTAATGAATTACTCTTTAATTCACAAAACTATGCAAAAAATAATTTTCTTATCTGTAGAGCATTTATTAACTCTACACCAAAAAATAATTTAAATAAATTCTTCTGAGCAAGTTTTCACAAGCTCACAAAGATGGGTTTCATCATACACACTACACATTACTCAGGTTTGAAAGATAAATGTATCAAATTATGTTAATAAATTTTATACTGGGGAAGTACAAATTTTTTGGGTTAATTATTAAAGTAGTACTGTTTTACATAATATAATCTCATTCTAAATTTAAAAAAAACAAACTGGAACCTTAGATCGAATGGAAAGATGATTTAGCTTTAATGGTTGGTATTAATGTTATCTTAACTTTCAAATTTGGGTAAATGTATCTTAATACAAAATGAGGTTTTGTTCTAACAAGTAAACTTGTGATTCATATGCAAATTTTTAGGTAATAACAAAGATCAGTATTTGGTAATACCTAAAAATACATACGGCAAAACTGGAAAGAATACTAGAAATATGAAGGCAAAAAAATAATAATAATAATAAAAGTGAAAGGGTTGATATCAGAGGTTAATCGTCAATGAAATAAATAAGGATATAAACGAAAGGGTCCTACGCAAAACTTTGAAAAACTGCCGGCTGTCCGATTCTGGTAGAATGCTGGCATGATGCCCGGAACTACGGCACATTGCTGTTTACGAGATGGGTAGATGACTGTATGTCGACACCAATTATTGCTCCCGTAACCGGCCCGTCAACCTCCGGTTACGCTCCGGCTATCTGTCCGCATCGATGGCTTAATCGCGGCTGCCTAACGGTTCGCAGTCGGATGAACGATGGCTCGAATCCTACCGGAAGCGGCCCGGCAGTCGACGGGGTAGTCGCGGGCGAGAGGACACAGCCGTGACGGAAACGATACTGACCTAATGCGCCGGCCCGGCAGTGGTGAAATCGGCTGGCCGGAACCTTCCGACCCCGGCCCGATGCCTTTGTGTTTGTTGGGTATATATATACAGTAGAATCTCGATCGATCGTTTTCGGATCCATCGTTTTTCCGTATGTATCGTTCATTTTGTCCAGTCCCAACAATCATATTACTTTGTTATGTTCTCGCATCTATCGTTTTCTCGCATTTATCGTTCATTTCAATCGGTCCCTTGAAAAACGATAGATCGAGATTCCACTGTATATATATGTCCCGGCACTTCACCGCGTACCGTTTAACAAACTAATTACTCTAAATGGCAGTCATAAAACAATAGGCGGGGGAAAGAACTAATGCTTAAATAATATTTAACCAACTTTATTAATTAACATTAACTGAATACCCAATTAACCCAGGTAAATCGCCATTTTCAATCATCTCTCAGCTCACAACAGACACGTGCGCAGAAAGCACCTATCCTCATTAATCTAATGTTTTGTTCTTTTTCGTGCGTTATGCAAAAGCGTGGGCGAGCATCCCGAGCCCCTCTCTCGAACATTCGACGACTGCGTCATCGCATGATATCATAGTCAGGCATTGCCCGCCTGTATTTTGTTGACAAATTCCTAAGTGGGAGCAATAAATTATCGATGACCATGAACCTCCTCTGCGAAAAACAATCTACTTTATAGATGAGATCAGGGTGCCAAACCTTGTCAAAAGCACATTTAATATCCAGAAAGAGAGCACCAGTGGGTCTTTTAGAAATCAAGCCATCGCTGGCAAATTCCACAACACGAAGGAGTTGAAGGGTAGTATTATGCTGGGCTCTGAAATCGAATTGTTCAGGAATAATTAACTATGTTATTGTCATCCAGGAAGTTAGTTATTAAATTAAGAATAACGCGATCGGTAATTTTACTGAGAGAACACAGTAAACTAATTGGGCGGTAATTTTGAGGAAGGTTGTGATCAGCACCAGGTTTAGGTATGGAACTAACAATAGAGGTTTTCCAGCAAGTGGGGAAGTAGTTAAATTTAAGAATCGCGTTAATAATGACGGGTATGTACATAATAATGTTAATAGGGAGATGTTTAAGGACACAGTTATTAATGTTGTCATTACCCGGTGCTTTTTTGATTTTAAGTTTTTGAATAATGTTGGTGATTTCAGCAACGGAAGACGGATCAGTATCTTGGGTAGGGGGCGATAGAAAGAACATTTTGAACAGTGGTGAGGACAGTTCTGTTATTTTCCTCGTTCACAAGGTCGTAATTAGGAGAGAATTGCTCGAGATATGTATTAGCAATAGTATTAGCTTTGTCCGTGTCTTCGAAGGCAATGCCATTAAGGCCTTGAATGGGTGGAAGTTATAATGTTTAGATTTAAGGGTTTTAACGAATTGCCAGATAGTGTTGTCTTGAGGAGAGAGACTTTAGAGAGAGGAATTCAGATCAATTTTGTCGTTTAAATTTACGTGTATCACGGCGGACACGTGCGCAAAGGTAGTAATAATTTTGTCTATTCTCTGGGAGGCGGGTGAATTGGTAAAGTTTGCGGGCCGCGTTACAGTTTTATACTGACTTCCTTTGTCAATCTCAGGTATATTTATAGACTTCCAAAGCGCCCCCTATCGGACGAGAGCTAGGAATCACTGGAATAGTCCAAAAAAGGTCTGGAATGTCGGTGACCATTTGGCGACCAAAATAAGTTCCGAAACCCATCACCAATTTTGCGATAACTCTCATATTTGGCGAGATTACATACACTCGTAAAATTCGTGACATTGCTCCCTCCTCAAGGACTGCACGTCCCGGGCAGTACAGCTCTTGGGCAGGAAGCCTAACTTACAATTCTTAATAGAACTTACTTACAATACATAATAGAATAGACTGTATACATAATAAAAAAACTAAACTATAAAATTACAATTAAAATTAATACAAAGTTAACACGCATACAGACAAATACATATTCAATATATCTAATTAATACATACAAAGAACATCTAATTACTTTAAACAACACTAATAAAACAAAACTTACTAAAGGATTATTTACTAAATAAAATGTTATATACAAAAAGAGAGAACGACCATGGTCTGTGCATTTCTTTACTCTATCAACTATGACCATAATAAGGGGCTAGCCTATCATAATGCACTATTCTAGGCTTAGAATTAGACGATTTTCTGATACGAACCACGACGTCATTCAGTCTTTTTAGGACTATATACGGACCATCCCAAGACGATTGTAACTTGGGAGAAAGTCCTTTACGTCGAATCGGGTTCCAGAACCATACCTTGTCACCTTCATGGAATTCATGCCTTGTTGCTGTCGTGTCGTACCGAGTCTTCAACTTCTCCGTCGCAATGTTGTTCCATTCACGGGCGAAGTTATGGACGTCTTCAAAACGGGCCTCGAGTTCACTGTTGTACTCGTCTGGCGATGGAGGCGTGTCTGGAGGGCGTCCGGACTGGAGATCACAAGGCAGATGGAAGTCACGACCGGAAAGCGTCTGGGATAGTGTATAGCCAGTAGTTTCATGAACAGCTATAGACTTTCGTTCAGGATCTTTTCGAACCTCGTCATCCCTCCATGGATCTGGCTCTGGTGACACAGAAGCTGTAGTTTGTCTTGCTACGGGATTTATAACATCAAATATCTTTTCCACACTGGAACAATAATGGCAGCTTCCGGAACTGGGTTTTCTTGATAGGACGTCTACATTCACCTGTTTCTTCGGAGTGTTCTTCGCTCCCGAGTATTGGCACACTGGGCAATTTCTTCGGGTGTGGCCTTCGCAGCCGCAACTCCAGCATTTTACGACTTGTCGTCTGTCAGCCTTAACTGATCTTAAAGCACTGACCTGTTTTGTCAACTCGTCTACACTTTTCATCAAATATTCAATTGAACGTTCTAGAGATTCGGTAAACTTCGAAACCGTAATACAATGGCGAGCTTTTTATACACAATTACTAACAGAAAAAACTTAACAACTGTCTTCTTTATAACAGAAAACTCTAAAAATACAAGTCAGGATAACAAAGACTTCATTACAATATACAACTAACGCACTTCCAATACATTCATTACGCAGCAGAAGAGAAAATTGACTTCCAGGTTCAGGTTCAGGTTCAGGTTCAGGTATTTCAACTTGGGGACCTCCAAGGTCTGTACGACTTTATCTTCAATTGTAACATTATGCATCTGAAATATATTTTCTCAGCAGGTAATTAAATATCAAAAATAGGCCCTTATCCGTAAAAACATAATACAAGTAAAATAAGTAATAGTAAAATAAAAGCAAACGCCGGGAATCGCACCCAGAAGTTGCACTGGTTGAGGCAAAAGAATTTGACCAGTAACGCACGCTCGACTAAAGAAGGAGACATTGCACATAAACTTTCAATCCGATTGATTCGAAACGTAACACATTGCCTTTTAAAACCGAAGCAGCTGGCACTGTGCCAATGGATGTAACGTGAAATTTGAATAAAGAACTTCTTCTTCTGCTCAGTGTACGTGATATTACAGATCACGAGACTTTATCCGTGTTTATGTAGATTTTACGCTTTTTTAAAAGTGTTGCCATATTGCACTTGAACTAAATAAGAAAATGTGCATAATAAAAGGTAATTTTATTCCGTATTAATTTGCATTTGTTAACACTCTATTTTCTATTACACGGCGTCAAATATTCCCCTAGCGGTGACTTTTGGAACTAATTTATTTTTTCGCGGAATCCTTCGTCCCCCGTCTTGTTTAATCTTCCTACAAAATGTGGCGTCATTCTCGCAAATAGATCGCGCTACAGAACACTGTGAGCACTGTCAGTTTAATTATGGCCACCCGGTATATACTAATCATTATATTTTAGAGATATTTAAATTCATAATTGTTGTGTTTCATCTAATTTTCCATGTAGAATTCATCTTAAAACACGTCTTTATTTTAGTTTGTAAGTTATTAAAGACCAAAAACTGCTATTCATAATAAATATTAAATCAGTTTAAGTCTATTTATTACTTAAAGGTGCCAGTTAAATGTTATTTAGTTCATATTATTCATTTAGAGTCTTTTTTAGATAATTCTAAAATTTATGACTGTTAAAAATTTATTATATTCTTTATTTTCAAATATAATCAGAATTCTAATACACTATTTTTGACATTACGTGTCATATGTTAAGCAGATTGATAAATATTGTTATTTATCTGCATTAAGATATCTTGAGATAGAAAAATAATATTCATAAATCATGGCATAAAATGTTTCTGCTCTTTCTTGATTTGATTCAATTTGCAAGTGTTTCGGTAAAAAGCATTATTTTACAATGAATCATTAAAATAATGCTGTTGAGTTTTTTGCATGAAAGATCTATTTTTTATAATATTATATACACTTACTAGCATTTATTCGCACGGGATCTGATTGCGTTGAGGTCCCCGTCCCCCCTATTTCAAGAAATAACTGATTAGTCATCCCCTAAAACCTATTTGTTCCCCAAGTTTGGTCGAAATCTGTTACAAATTGCATTAATCAGGAAATTGGAAGGGAAGAAAGAAATTCGTAAGGTATTAAATAATTAGTTAAATTAAAAAATTTAATTTTTTTTCACTGCGTCATCTCACTATTTAAGTTGTTCGGACCACATATGAACAAAGCATGCAGTTTGGAATATATATATAGATATATACATACCTGATGTTCTTTTATGCACATCAGCAATAATAACTATTATTCCTCAGATCCTCTGTCATTTTAAACAGAATTTGAAATTATCGCAGATCGAAAACAAGGTATTCAAATTATAATTGGAATATAGTATAAGGCTGTGAAGAATATAAAATATTTCTTCTGATTGCCTTTGAATCTATTAGTCAAGAGAAGTACCGGCAACACAGAACTTTTTTTATCAGAAATATAACAGTTTTCCTTTATAGATGATCCTTTATTTTACATACTTATCACAAACGAGATTCGAACCCGAGACATAACTCTTCTTTTGATGATAACGTTAAAATGCTATGAAAATTTGGCAAAAGTGTTATATTCAATTTCTTCCAAACTTCAGATGTTTTCTAAACAAAACATTCTATAATATAAATTAAACATTAAATATTTCAAATTTTAAACCATTTCTTATAATTTTAAGTTAATAAAAAATTCTAGAGAATTCCATTAAATATTTCATCTCACTAGCATAATATTTTTCACACGTTTTCCCATAATATTTCCATGATATGATACTTATATTTAGTCAAAATATTTATATTTAGTGCACAACACCATACAAACTTAATTCTTAACTCATTCTAAACAAAAAGAAAGTCAATCATATTGAGGTGGTATATAAATTTCATTACTTCATTGATTTCAGGAACCAAAAATGTAAACTTCTATAATTACCATTTTGTTATACAGAAGCTACATTTTAACAGTCGTTAAAAATATTTACACATTCTGCAACAGTGCAAGCGGTAAAAAAATATTATAAGTGTAAATTTTATATAATTAAAACATAATATAATAATACACAAATTATTTAAATGTGTCATGTTACAATCACATTGTTTTATCCTATGAATTTTATATTTCATTGTTAAACGAATTACACTCACACAAAACGATAAAAGAATATTGCAGTTCACACGCAGAATTACTTATTGTTTCGTATATGTAATGAAATTTTGGAAGGAAGAATTATTTTAACAAACCAAAATTAGATAATATTAAATTTTAGAATAAAGGTTATAACATAATATTCCATTTTTGGCATGATCTCAAGGTTAGTACAAAAAGTGACACACAGTACCCAAAATGACTGCTCAAAAGTCATGCTTGAATTATATGGTTTATTTACACTACTATACATTTTATATACAATAACACTTTAAAAAAACGAATTCATTAAACTTTCTTCAAATTATTTAATCCTATTCTAAATTTCCTTCAAGTTAATCCTTCAATAAAATTTTTCTAGATATTCACCAATGCTGACCTCAATAATTATCACAATTCATTTCAACAATAAATATTTGCTAATAGATACACACATCATTGATAATCAATTCCATCAGTAATAAAATTCCTCATCATAACATTGTTACTACCAATTACATTCATCAATAATCTTTACTACTAGTTATGCACCTTAATAATACTTAGTTTTGTCAGTAATTAAATTCCTCAACATAACTTTGTTACTACCAATTAAAATCATCAGTAACATTTAGTAATAGTTACACACATCATATTCAAAATCATCAATCATAAATCATATTCAAAATCATCAGTAATTAAATTTCTCAACATAACTTTGTAATTAATATTTTAATTATTTTCAATCTTTCTCTCAAAATCTTAAAATGTTAGGAATGCCGAAATTAGAGTTCCAAATGACTTCCCTATCATTAATATAAAATTCTCTGCAACAAATGCACCTACCTTGGCTGACATCGATGACACCACATGTATACACATGAGTTTCAGTCCTCGGACTCATTAACATACACAGGTATGAGGATAATAATCCCTTGCGTCATAATTGGCAGTCCACGTAGAATATCAGTAAACACAGTCTGGAAGTCACCACTCAGTTCCTGGTCCTTGTGCAAGGATGCAGAGTCTCACGACTTTCATGGGGGGGGGGGGGTTGATCGTTGTGGTCAAGGAAACAGGCTCAAACTCTTAGCGTCAGTTCCAGATCATTGGGCAAGGGTGCAAAATCTCTCAGCTGGCATGGGGTTGATCCTTGTGGCTGAGGGAGCATGCTCAAATCCGTGTCATCTGGTAGTCAACTATTTTATCTCTATGTTGTTATTTTGGCAGACGATTTTAAATTTACTTCGAGCTTAATTTTTTTTTTATATTCCAAAAATGACGTCACTGGTTTTCGTAACACGATGCAAACGATTTTCTTCCTTTTTAATTCCATGTTTTGATAAACTATCAATTATCAATTCGGTATTTAAAAATATCTGAAACTAAATCAGCGATTAAAAATCCAAAGAAGTTGGCAGATATACTTTTCGCACGTGGTGTAACATTAAATTTTAAAAGATCTCAAATTGAGATTGGAAAATAAAGAAAATGGTTAGAGAGATGGCAACGAAAAATGAATAAATTGAACAGATACTGGAGGTAATTGATTTGCAGTGCAATAGCGAATTAATAACAATTTTGGAACAACATCCAAAATTAATTTTTACAATATTTATATTGCAGCCGAAAAATTTTGTTTATGAATGAATATTCATGCTTTATTTATGACTTGCCATGCTTTATTTATGACTTTTCATGGTTTTCATGCTGAAAACCTAATTATTTGAAATATCAGAATTAAAAATTTAGTATTTTCTCGCAACACATATATTGGATTTGAGTTCAGTTGAATGCACTGTTTAGACGCTATTGTACATACGTACATATACAAGTTTATAGTTACATACATAATTTTACAAATCAGTTTTGTTTAAATCATATTCTTTTTGTGTCTGGGAAAATAGATCTTTTTTTAAACTGTAATTGCAAGATTGTATCGGTCATACCAATGTCCTAGTTAAATGCTGTAATAAAGAAATTCCGATAGTTCAGTTGTTTAGAGAACTTAGGTCAATTTTTGGTACTCGAAGACTAATTTGACCGGGATTTACTGCGTAATATCGACACAGATGCTACAAACATTCGGAAAGGTACTCGAACCTGCGAACTCCGGCACCGTAAGGTTCCCCCGGAAAATTATGCTTTAATTAATTTGCTTCCTACCATTATCAAAAATCAATGAAATTTTAAGGAAACAGCTACGGGGTTTCGAGTTCGATCCTCCGCATGCACCATTGAACATCTATATATATATAAAACAGTTCCGTAACTGACTCACTGACTCACATACAACGCACAGACCAAACCGCTGGACCTAAAGGGCTGAAATTTTGCATGGCGATTGTTCTTATAGTGTAAGGGTGCACTAAGAAAGATTTTTGAAAAGTTATTCTTAGATTTTTTAAAATGAAATTTTTAAGCTGTTTTTGTAACTTTTTTTAAGTTTTCATTTAAAATAATAATCTGAGGGTTATAAAATTTATATCGCGAGAAAGATCATAATAATTCCTTTAAAATGACATCTTTTTCGAATCTTTACCTCCATTTTCTGATTTTTGGTAAATTTTTAAATATTAATTTTTAGAATTTAATTTATGAAATGCTGATCACGTGATTTCTTTTACTGTTACTTTAAATAAATTTACCGTCACGTGCATAACAACTAAATAGACAAAAAAAATATTTTTCTTACTAACGCGGCAGACGATCGGACATTATCCAAAAAAATATTAAAATACAGTAAAAGATATGATCCTCAAACTGTACTATATTAACTGTACTATATTCTAAAGTATGTTCTATTAGCTTTAATTTGAATATTTCCTTCTACATTATTTTGTCTATAAAAATATCGTTACGATTTTTTTATAAATATATTTTTTTGTTTTTTTTACATCAATTGCATACATTGATCGTTGTATTTATTATAAATAAATATATATATATATATATATATATGGCATTAATTGCATACATTGACCGTTGTATTAAATTTGAATGCACTCCGTAGCGAAGTACGGGTTTTCAGCTAGTCTCCCTATATATGCGGATAAATCTGTGGATCCAAAAATCCTCTCGCTGGGAAGTTGGCTACACAAGAGAGGGTGCGAAATCAGGAGAAAATTCCTACCTCATGAGGATGATCAAAATTGTGGCGATAACCTCGGATGTGGCGCTCTAAACGCCTTACACCTGATAATTTCGGTATGTAGTTCATTGTGAGTTTAAAAAAAAGAAAAGAAACAGCTAAAAATGTCACCAAAAATGTCACCAGCTAAAAATGTCACCTCTCACCAATCCGTCCAACGCATTAATTTACAGATTAAAACACGATGTCAGAAGATCGAGATGAAGAACTAAACAATATTTTGTTACACGAGGGTTAATTAGATAGACCGGAACCTACTTTTAAAGCCGATTACGAAAGGCGGCAATCATCCATGCCAGAAGTAGGATTCGGGACAGCGCCCTAAGATTCAGCCACCTCTCAGTATGAAGTACTGTACAACATCAAATAACTTTTCAAAATTTTATGGAAAGTAATAAAATAATAATGGAAAAGTTTGAAATGTAGCCAAATTGATAAAATAAAATAAAATATGTTTAGACATTATTTTAGTTATAAAAATCGTTATGTTAGTTATAAAAATTATTAAAAGACGATTAATTAAATTTAAATATACATAATATAAATATACATGATTTAAATCCTGATTTAAATTAGGATTTAAATCACTTGATTTAAAAAAAAATTATTGATTGATATCAAAAATATTTATGTATATATTTTTACATTATGGTTCATTCAAATGTGATTTTACTAGCTATGATAGCTTTATCTAGAGTGTAAAGTAAAAGATAAAGTAGGAGGGAACTTCTATCATTGCAATATCATATTTTATCTATCATTGCGATTAGTAAGAGTTTTGTTGACATAGGATAAAAAAATCATTGTTTCATGTATTTAATATATAATTTATCATATGTAAATACTAATAATGCAATGAAAACTTTATCGTTTATTGTAATAATAATTTAATCATAATTTAAATTATTGCCTTTGAAATTTATAACTTTTTAATGTTTAAAAAAATTTAAAATCGCGAATCTCCCAGATTATGATCCTAGGGAAAATTCATAAACGTCCTGTTCTTGTGGTCTTACAACAGCCAGCTAGCCAGCTATTCATTCCACACCCTTCATTCTTGACCTTCCATCTTGGAAACTGATGAAATTACCGAACATATCTGACTTTTCGAGCAAGTCGATCTGCACCCCCCCTCCAACTTACCAACGTCGCTCTATTCAGAAAATTTCTCCCCCATCCCGTGAATGCGTCAGTATCGGAGATGTACATGTACGAGTCCTCATTCCCCAATTTCGGACAATTCGAGGTTGTAAATCAAGCACCTTTTATCGTTCCGAAAACGGGGGACGGACTCCGTGCAGTGCTGGAAAAATCACTAGCGCCTGGTCAGGGGTACGTTACTGCCCGAATGAGACGGCTAATGTCGGACGCAATATTTCGTCACTGTCCGGATGAGACAGAAGGACCAGTCAGGGTTCGACGTAATATTACGTCACTGCCGTTGAAAGGGTTAAAAATAAGAATAAGTAAGCAAGATAGAAGAGACAGTGTTAGCTCTTAAGAAAACACACCCGAGGGCGTTTGAGGTTAGCACGGTGGGAGTAGTCATAGTCGGGAAACTCAGCTATAATCTCATTGCGAATGTTAGGAATATTATCAAAAAAATTCTTATACAGTTTAAGTGCAGTTTCCTTGAAGGAAAGGATACTGAAGTCTCGTCGTATGGTTTCATTAGACATAAAACGGATCGCTAGGCAAATACGTCTGAGAGTCAAGTTCTGGATGACCTTCAGTTTACGGATACATGGCGTAGAACCAGACCGGTATTGCATAAAGAGCTACGTTGAAAATAACTTGTTTAAAAAGAAGGACTTTGTTTATCATGGAAAGATGGCTGCCGTATATTAATGAGCGAAGTTGCATGGTAACAGCGTTACATTTTTGTACTAGTTTATTGACATGGAATTTCCATGCCAGCCTGCGATCAAGGATCACACCAAGATAGATCACAGTGTTCTCCCAGTCAATAGGCGAATTGAAAAGGTAAAGCCGGGGGGATTACTGTAACAATTAGAAAAGAAAATCGCGGGCACTTAGAGGGGTTGATTCGAATTTTCCATCGAGTGAAACAACTCTCTAAAGTGTAGATATTCCGTCGGATCTGACTGGCAAGATAATTAATGTTGTGAGAGGTAGAGGGTATAGCTGTTTCGTCCGCATAGGGGAGAAGAAGAGTATTAATTCCTCTAGGAATATCATTTAAGTACAAATTAAATAGGGTCGGGCTGAGAATGCTACCTTGAGTAACCTGAGTAACCTGAAGAAATATAGAAATTACGGGAAAGATCGCGATTAACGCCGACAACAAAATTACGATTATGGAAATAGTTATGAAGGAAGTGAATAAGAGAATCGGGCAATTTAATATCGATAAGTTTATATATGAGTCCAGGGTGCCGAACCTTGTCAAAAGAACATTTAATATCCAGAAAGACAGCACCAGTGGATCTCTTAGCAATCAAGCCGTCGCTGGCAAATTCCACAACACGAAGGAGTTGAAGGGTAGTATTATGCTGGGTTCTGAAGCCGAATTGTTCAGGAAAAATTATGTTATTGTCATTCAGGAAGTTAGAGATTCTATTAAGAATAACGCGCTCGGTAATTTTACTGCGAGAACACAGTAAACAAATTGGGTGGTAATTTTACGGAAGATTGTGATCGGAACCAGGTTTAGGTATGGGACTAACAATAGAGGTTTTGCAACAAGTGGGGAAGTAGTTAAGTTTAAGAATCGCGTTAATAATGACGGTTATGTACATGATAATATTAATAGGGAGATATTTAAGGACACAGATATTAATGTTCTCATTATCTGGTGCTACTATAAATCCACTGCCGGGATTCAGATTAGAATTTGGCAAGGAGGGGGGCGGTCGTTACGAAAAAAGGTATAATTTGACACGTTGAAGCGCCAGGGCGATGTAAATTTAGTTTCCTGCAAAAGTTAGAATGTGTCAATGTTAGAATTTTTCATGAAATCCCGAAATTCAACAATTTTATTGGAAAGACTGTTGGCATTCCAGAACAACACTCTCAGCGAGGGACGCGAAATGTGCTAGACATGATCAGGGGCGGGGTTTAAGTACTTAGCAATACTTTCAATGATATCAAGGAGTTTTTGGACAGAATTTTTAAAAATTTTCTTTGAGAGCATGAGCAATAGATTTAAAAAGTTCAATAATATCAGTAACGTTAAAATCATTCCTCATTTCTTTGATCGTTCTAAAAACTTCGATGATACCAGCGAAAGTAGAGGTTGACACAGGAGTAGACTTGGGTGTGTCAGTAGGCGTGGAGTTAGTATCAGTAGCCGGGGAGGATACGGCCGAGTTTTCAGTATAAGAAGTGGTGGAATTTTTCTTCGATTTAGACATTGGTACTGGATTTTTTAATTTTATTGGAGCGGGATTTTTGGAATTTGATGTAGACGCGACGGAGGAGACTTCAGCAATAATATATGAGAAATATCCGATGTTGATGCATTGCTTATTTCATGAGAAATTAATTTTTTGGTGTTCAGAGGCACCTTCCAAGCTGAAGTTATAAAGGATTTGGAGGGGATAAATTCCTCTTTCTTGTTATTATTGGAAATGTCCTTTGGGATTTTATTAGAATTTTTTATCATATTTGGAACAATTTTCACGGTAGTTTTTACTTAATTTTTTTTCTCTATTTTTCGGGTTTAGGGGGCAACAGACGTAATTGGTGGTGTGATTGCCTTTGCAATTAGCACATTTGGTGCCCGCGTCAGAGTTGTTGAGAGTGCACTCATTAGAAGAATGGACGTCCCCGCATTTTACACACCTCGGCGAAAGCTTACAGGTGAGTGAGGAAAGGCCGAACATATGGCACCAGTAGCACTGGCTGACACCAGATTGCTTAAAGTGCTCAAATGTTACGCGTAGATAATTGATATTTTAATTTTAGTAAGGTTATCTATATTAAGAGAGGGCTTCATAGAGATAACAAAAGAGGCATGGGCTTTTTCGTTTTCCTACTAGTTAGGTAGGCAGTTTTAACGGGTTCCAAACCACTGACTTCCTATGTCCTCAGGTATATTTTTAGACATCCTAAGCGCCCCCTATCGACCGCCAGCTAGAAATCACTGGAACAATCAAGAAATTCCTGGAAAGTTCCAGAAAGGCCTGGAATGTTGGCGACTATTTGGCGCCTTATCGCTAAATTTGGCGACCAAAATAAGTCCCCAAATCCATCGCCAATTTGGCGATAACTCTCATATTTAGCGAGATTACATAGACTCGTAAAATTCGTAGCATTATATATATATATATATATATATATATATATATATATATACATGACACAATTGCGACTCAGCGAAAGAATAATCCTAGATAAATCCACTGTGCGGGCGAAATACACAAAAATGAAGACTCAGAGATTAAAGTAACTCCATATCGATGTCGTAGCGTTTATTAAAATATTAATTAACCTGTCCGGTCCACCAGTTCGACTGAACCCCTCCAGCGGAAAAACGCGCGTCCTATCTCTATAAAATATATCCCTGAACTAAACGTTTTATTCTTTTTCGCGCGTTATGCAAAACGCGTCTAGCGTCGTGAGCCCTTTGTGTGTTCGAACATTCGATGATTGCGTCAGACAGCGCCTTTGAGAAATTAATTATCGATGACCATGAACTCCCCGCTGCGAAAACAACAACACTTCGCAAACGTGGAGTTCAGTATATTCATGTTAGGGAATCATTCTTTTTTATTAAAACCCCGAATGGTTTTAATTACGTTAATTGGGCTTTTTATAGATTTGACATATATATATATATATATATATATATATATACACTGAAGTGACACTGAATTAGGGATACCTACCTAGTAAGAGTTGGGCCTCCTCTGGCCTTGATAACGGCTGCCACAAGACGAGGCATAGATTCAACCAGTTTCTGGAAACGTTCCACGGGAATGGCTTGCCAAATATTGGCTAAAGCTGTCCATAATTGAGTAAGGTTCTTTGGTGCTGTGTGATGGCCTTTCACGCCTTGTTCCAAAACATCCCAAAGATGCTCGATAGGATTTAAGTCTGGGCTTCTAGGTGACCAATTCATGACAGAGAAGTCAGAAGAATGCTCATCCAACCAGCCAGTATCCAACCGGGACTTGTGAGAGGTACAGTTGTCTTGCTGGAAAACTCCATTACCGTGCGGATAACAGAACAGCATAAACGGATGGAGGTGATCACCCAGCAACTCTACGTACTGAATTGCATTGAGGGAGGTTGGTACACGCACCAAGGATCCCAAACTGTGCCACGAAAAAACACCCCAGACCATGATTGAGCCACCATGCCCTTGTACAGTTCCAGCCAGGCATGCAGGATCCATGGCTTCATGAGCCTGACGCTATATTCTCAGCCTCCCGTCGGCGTTAAGTAGTCGGAATCGAGACTCATCACTCCATGCTATTCGTTTCGAGTCCTCTACACTCCAGTCTCTGTGCTCTCTTGCCCAGGCAAGACGTGCAGCCCGATGGCGAGTATAGAGCAATGGTACTCTCGTAGGTCGACGGCTCCCGAAACCCATACGGTGAAGCGAGCGTTGCACAGTCCGTTTACTGACTGTACGACTGGCACCGTCATTAAACTGGGTGGTAATTTGAGCTAATGTTTGGCTTCGCTGGCTACGTACAATACACCTGAGCCGTCTCTCACCACGCACTGTCATGGCTAATTGTCCTTTGCAGTTTGCCCGATCGCTAGTTTTTTTTCCACCATCCATGTATTCTTGGTATACTCTTGACACTGTCGACCTTGAAAATCCTAGCTGTCTGAAGATTTCGGATATTGAATGGCCCATGCGTCGGGCACCTACGATTTGTCCGCGATCGAAGGCGTCTAAATCAGGCAGTTTACCCATACTGGCAATTCCAACAACTAATTCAGAACAACCACAGTACGCGCTATATATGCAGTTACCACAGCGCCCTCACTTGCGCATACATGATGCGCAACGCTACACAATTTGCATAGGCTTTGCTATCCCTAATTCAGTGGCACTTCAGTGTATATATATATATATATATATATGTGTGTGTGTGTGTGTGTGTGTATCTAAGTATTTATGCGATATATTCGAATGAAGTCTTTCACGTCTTTAGTTGATCTTCCTGTTTATGAATGGATTGCGTGCAAAGGAAAATAATCTGCATAATTTGTACATGTGATATCATTATTAACTGAACATTAGAAACAAATAAGCTCTAGATTATAAAACTACAGTTTAGAAAATGTAACAATCAACTTACAGAGGATTAATTAGCAGTCTTTCTTCTATAGGTTCTGAAAGTCTGAAATTTGTGTTATGTTCCTTAACTGGCTATGAACTATTTTAACCAAATTTTTAAATGTATCAGGATGTATACGAAAAAATGACTGGAACTTCGCTGAATCACCGATTCGATCTTTCGTTGTAAGAAAAGTACCTAGAGATGGCTGCACTCAATGTAGAACTGTTATGCAGGCATCGCGTTTTCTCGAAGAGGCAAGACGATGTGATCATCGTGACTTTTGACTCCTTACACCAGGAGTGTCAAACTCAAAGGCTACCTTGGGCCAAACAAACAAGGTTTAACTATAGGTGGGCCGCAAAAAAATCAATATTAATAGAAACGTAGGTTTATTTACCTAATTACAGTATATTCAACATAAATATATGCATTTTGTTTAATAATAGCAAAAAAGAGTATCATTAAAAAACATTTAGCGAATACTTCCTATCTTATTATATATCTACGTCGGTTATTTTATTATATATTTTTGTGTGCCAATATATTGGTCGGGCCGCGAGTTTGACACCCCTGCCTTACACGGTCTCGAACCGTCTCATCAATCCCAAATTTGGATTGCTATTCCTCATATGTTATGGAAGCAGAAATGCCCATAAAAGAGAAATTCCAGCTAGAATCGAGCGGAATAAAACTAAACTGAAATAAATTTTAAAAAAATATAAATTTAATAAAATTTTAAAATATATTTAAATATAAATTATATAAATATATTATTATATATTATTAAAAAAATATATAAATAATATATAATAAATATAAAAATAAATATTTTAATATGTTTTATTATATATAAAAATATATTTATTTTTATATATAATAAATATATAATATATATAAAAATATATAAATATATTATTATATATTATAAATTATAGAACTATATTATTATATATTATTAAATTATATCAATTTTATTTTTTAAATATAATTTTTTTTAATAAATTCATCATTGTAAAAATATTACCTTTAAAAAACTTAATTAAAGGTAATTTTTTTATAATAATGAATATTTTACCGAATCTACGGGAAAAAAAAGAATATAAGAATCTTATGCTTTAATAAATATACACAAAATATGCCATAAAAGGAAGAAATTATTCTTAAGGCTATAAGTCATTTCAAACTTATTGGCAAATAAAAATGACTTCCGGGAAGTTTGATTCTCTGATAAAGAATATTTCCCTTGTCAAAAAGTTGCATAGCTACACAATGGAATTTACACATAAGAGGAATGTTTTATTTGAAAAGTATGTAATTTAAATTTAACAGATAAAATTAGTTCTAGTCTAAATTTCATTATGGATATTCGTGGAACAAATATTGTTCAGCTTGCTAAATTGATTGAAATGTCTTCATTTGGAGATCTACAGTATTTTTTTTCGCAACAAGACAGTCTTAACTCACAAGGATTAAATATTGAAAAGCAATTTCTAACAAACAAAACCGACCCACACCAACCAAGTAGACTCAAGTATCGATAGTCGGTCCTCTAATCACCCCTCATGTACCTAAGAACATAAGGATTTTAATCAAAGTATATCACCGTCAGTCTAGTAATGTTAAGAGTAAGATTGTAATAGCTTCTGTTATTTACAATACTGATTCAAATTCGATAAAACATATTATTCCAAAGTATTTATTTTTCTTTTACGTACTTTCATTGGAATATACCTAGTTTGAAGCACATTTTCGTATTTAAATAAACTTATTTGACTAAATAGGCTAGCATCGATATTAACTATACTACATAGTTATTGCGTTAAGGATTTAGCATTATTTTCGTCATTGTAAAGGAATTCGTATTAAATAAATGAATAAAATTTTATATAATAAATATATAGTAATATGTTTGCATATGTAAATCTCTGTGTATATATATATATATATATATATATATATATATATATATGTCTGTGCATGTATTTGTATTAATTATTTATTAGTAGTATTTAACTATCTTCTAATACCTGGAAGGTCTGGACTGAAACTTTCAGCCCATTTTCATTCCGAAAACTAAATTCAGATCAAACTTTTGACTTAGTCATTTATTTATTGCTCTAACTACAAACTGGTCATTCAAATGATATAAAAGTTATTACCATTCATGTTTGAATCCGGTAAGTTTACAAAGTAGTAAAGTTTAGAATACTAATTACCCGTAAATTCCTGGAGTAATACATTGTTATTTCGCAGCTGTTGTTGTTAATAACCTAAGACTTGATTTATTCGGTTTAGTGAATGTTCTCCTTTGCTACACCTCTTGATTATTTAAAGTGCTCCTGGAAGTCAGCCAAACACTACAAATCTAAGAGAACTTTTCCACTGCTTTGTGCATTATTATCTCTTTATGCTATACTCATACTTAAAAATACTTTGTCCATAACAATAATTTTATGTAGCTTTCGTTAAATTATCTTGTCGTAATGCTCGTGAAAGTAGAACACACTGAAAATTGAATATCACTCGAAAATATAAAATATCTGCACTAAGAAATTAGACTTGAATAAAAAATATTTGTGAAAAATAAAATTGAAATATATTTGTTTGCTTTAGAGTCAATTTATTTTTTTAATATTTAAAATAAAATTAATTATAATTGCACATATCTTTTTAGTATGAATAACAATTCTGATAATTATTGATTGAAATTTACATTATTTACACCCAAGTCCCGGAAATAAATAACATTTATAAACGTAGGTCATTAATTATTGACATCGGTTGTAATAATTAAGAACATAACTGTTTATCTCTGAAATTCTATATCAGTTATCATCTGGTAGTTTTATACAAGCTGAGGCTAATCTTTTGAAAGTACATACTACAAGAATATTTTTTCATGTGTAAATGATCGACCATATTTTAGACATTTAATTCGTATCTACTATTTTAATTTTTAAAAGAGTTCATTTTTAAAATTGTTGTTTAGCAAGAGATATCTTTATCGTATTTTGAGACCCGAATTATCACTATTTACTTAAAACAAAGAAAGTTCCAAATTTTTTTCTGCAATTGTCAGCTACGATGACCGTTCTTCAGTGTATACTTAGATTATAGTGGTAGTCTTTAATGGTATATAAATTTCATTTTTTATATTATATCAATTCTTCAATGAAATATCTTTTTATGATAACACATTCTTATTATAATATGGCCCTCGGTACCTAGGACCGCAGGAGTTTGAAAGAAATAAATCCCAAATTTGGCATGCTGAGGTAAAGAATATTGTTAAAATTGTGTTTTTTTTTTAAAGATCTGATACACCTTCTTAAATCCGTAAGTGAAATTTACGTTCTTTTCCAGTTCATTCACAAGCAGTATCATTTAGTTTTTTATCACGCGCATTCATTTTGAATTCCTGGATCGCATGTTTCCACAATAAATCATTTCCTTCATTTACTTTCATATCTAATCGATATCTAATAGTATTTTTTCCCTCCATTGAATCAAATGCATACGGCGTCAAGTCCAGTTTAGTTAACGTCTTACATGCTTTTCTCACTTTGCTTCGGTTCTTGTAAAGTTTTATTAGTTATATTACACATTCTTTGTAGTGATGCGACATCGATAACAAAACATCGATGTTTTGAAACATCGATGTCTTAGAACATCCATTTTTTAAAACTGGTTCAGTAACCTCTAACATTAATATTACTTCGGTTAGTCGTGTGTGTGTGGGGGGGGGGATGATTTAATTTTACTCTCTGATTGGGCTGACACAAATGACAAAAACTTGGTTGCTTTTGCCTTGGGCTACATTGATGACTCAAAATTCTCGTTGTAAATATCGCCATGTTTTGCCTTTAAATGTCCAGATAAATTTGTGGTATTGCCAGAAGTTTTGAGGGACTTAAGGCAAATATTGCATTTCGCTAATTTGTCAGAGGTTTTGCAAAAAATATTTCCAAACGGTACTTTTAGGAGGCATCTTACTAATAATATTAGCATCAACTTATATAAAACCAGAACAAAACAAAATCTAAAATGGCTGCTCTCGTGTATATACTATTTATAAAATAAAACCCCATCGAAGGTTCTGGAGTGTCAAGAACATTCCAAGCGCTCTGATTGGTTCACTGGTTGTTGATTGCCATTTGTCTGTTTGCTAAGGAATCGTTCCCCATTTTGTATTCATCCTTTACAGAATTCAGATTTACATTTACTGAGTGTGAAAATTATGCTACGTGGTAAATTTTTTTTATTATGGTACTTTTTCATTTAAAAAAAAACATCGAGACAACGTAAAACATCGAGCACAAAACATCGATGTTAAAAAAACATCGGCTTCAATAAATCGATGTTTAGAACATCGATGTTTTTATCAAAACATCGATGTTTTGAAAACATCGACATCGATTTCGCATCCCTAATTCTTTGAGGTAAAATAAAACACTCAAACATCGATCATTGGAAGTGTAATTCAAAATTATTAACCGACCACAGCATTTAGTTTAAACGGTATTATGAACCTGAAGACCAGTGACTGCGTAGCAAAACCTGCAAACTAGTCGAGGGTGAATTTCACCTGTTTGGGTTATTATTATGAATCTGGTCACCGGACGGACACTACAGATCTGCCGACCAATTAAGTAAACCCCGTACCCCTGTGTGGAAGTGTTATTGATTCAGTAGGAGATGTAAACATGGAAATAAAGTGTTGTGTATGATATATTATGAAACATATACAGGTAATTCATTTTTAAATAGACTATCTATATAATGGGCTCACAAATAAAAAGCCAAATTACTAAATGCAACGAATGCTAAACAGAGTTTGCCAAAAAAACTATAATTTTAAAAACAATGCTATATATATATATATATATATATATATATATATATATATATATATATATATAAATATGGTTTGTACCTCAAATTTTTAGAAGTAAATATCATTAACAATTGCATTTATAGTAACACAATTTGAGAACGTATTTTATCACCATACCTACTGAAATAAAATGAAATAGATTGAAAAGAATAGACTATGTGGAAAAGTTCATGGCAATCCATAGTATATTTCCGGAAGGTTTCATCCTATCTAGATATTTGTAGATTAAATACTAAATTTTCCATTATTGTCGTATGACTGCTTATGAAAATCAGAAGCCTAGTTACAAATCGATAACGACGCGATAGTAAGATATTTCTCTTTTGTTTCGGGAACTTTTGAGACAGTAAACTATGAAATAAATCTGAATTATGAGCAACAAGTTTTACCATTGCAGTAAAGCAAAACTCATGACCCATCCTATCAAAATTCTTTTTAAATAATATTGCAAATAAATATGGCAAGGCGTGAAATTGACATTAGTGTCAATATTCCCAAATCTTTTTTTAAGAAGGTCATGTTTGAGAGTATGGTGGAGTCATGGAACCAAGAATACGTCAGCTCAAATAATGGTAGTTTAACCAAGAAATTTTTCCCGTCCATTAGAATGAGACTCTCATGCCATAACTACAAATTGACTCAGTTCCTCACAGGACATGGACATTTTAAGAGCTATTTGAGTAGATTCAAACTGTGTTCGGCGACCCTCTGTGACTGCAGCGTTGGTGGCGAGGAAAATGCTAAACATGTTCTGTTTTTGTGTTCGAAGTACCGCAGGAAGAGAAATATTTTTAAATTGGCTCTTAAGGACTTAAATATTACCTGGCCTCCCAATTTCTTTCTGCTCGTTTCTGGGAAGTGTGCTTTCGGCTTATTTTCTAAATTTATTGTAAATATTTGTAATTCTTAGTTTCTTTTATTTGTTTTGTTTTGTCAGTTTCTTCTGTTTTCTTAGTGTTTTATACTTACCTCTGTAAGTCCCGTGTGATACTTTGTGGTACACGGGAATTTTATGTGTATTGTTTAATTAAAAAAAATAAAATAAAATAAATATGGCAGAACAAATAATTTTGAGGAGGATTTTTTATAGTTATATTGCTAAATATTTTATCCATTGATTCGAAACAAAAATCAATACCTTAAAATACGTTGCGTGCTCAGTTTATGAGTTCTTTTTTCAGCGAGTCTAATTAATCATGCTTTATGTCTTCCTTCCTCGAAAGTAACACTCAGATCTCTTGTCAGCTGTTCTATGCACAAGTTTACATTCGAATTCTCCTAACCTCATCTTTTATAATGATTAGTTTCTTTATTATCTCATACGTTAACACCATTGATACTTAGAAAAATCACAGATTTTCTAAATGAATTAATAAACAGTAACATTGTGCATTTTGTGTCATATCTGTAAAATTTAACATATAAAAACAAATAAAAACGGATATATCTGCTAAAATATTTTTCTCAGAAATGTATAAATAATAAAAAGAGATCTAAGCACTACCGACTGAGAATTCGTTCCATTAATGAATTATTGTAATATACTCCTGCTTCTCCACAAACAGAAATTAGAGAATTAATTCTTTATGAAAAAATTCGAAAGTCGTTTCGAATGATTGACGCCGAGTCTGAGGATAAACATGTCATATTTCATGGATAATGATGCAAGATTTTTCCTGTTTGTTTGAGATGACACGTTAATGTTTGTTAGGAATCAAATCAGGTGACTTTTCTTTCATCGTTGATTTGTATTCATAAAATCATTCGATGACATATTTAGCAAAGTGTTAATTGTTATCCTTAAAAATGGAACTGTACACGTCGCGAAAATATTGCAAATGTGTTACTTAAAAAATCCGCTTTTTATCCTAAATATATAGGTAGATAGAAAAGTATATTGTTCTGTTCACTTTTGCTAGTGAAACTGGTCCAAAATCATTGAGATATCCCCACAGCATTATGGACCACCGCCTCTGACATACAATAGTATTTAAACATTTATTGGAACTTCTGTAAATTTTACGCCTGGAGATATTCGAATATGCACATAATTAATTTATCAGATTATTCAATACCTTTTTACAACTCTTATGATCACCAGCAAAAATCTTTAAAGAAACGAATCGAGACATCTTCTGAACCTGTGTAGCCTGTGTTTTGAGACACTACTCTAGATCAGTGGTAAGCAAACTGTGGGTGGCGACCCACATTTTGGTTGTGAAAATAAATTGGAGGGATCGCGAACAATTTAACACAAATTTATATCATACTGAATTATTTTACTTAAAATTAGGCTTTAAATTTTCTATGATTATATATGTTACCGCTAAAGTGCAGAAATTAGTTAATGTGCACATTACCTAGCTAATCTGCAGATTAATTGATTTGCTCAGTTAAAGTGCGGAAAATTGTTTCATTTCTCAAATTACCTAGGTAATCTGCAAATTACCTAGATAATCTACACATTATCTACTAGTCACTTGTTAAAGTGAAAATAAGTTCTTTCCTGGAACAACAGAAACATTTCTGTACGCTTAAATTAACATAATGTTATTTATTTTTCGATATCTAAAGAATCAAGTTAATGCAATCAAATAATCAAAAAATTAGTTGATAGAATCAATCATCAATAAATTTAAAAAATAATACAAAGTATCAAACGATTTCAAATATTATTACAATTAAGGATACGAATTTGCGAAACATAGGGTAGGTGGGGGCAAAGGTTCGCATGGGGCAAAGATTCGCACATACATTTTAAAATGACCGAGAAGAGTTTTAGGAAGAATAGGGTAGGCAATGCATTCCTCTACTTCCAGTCAGTTGCCTCGTAAAAAATGTTAGAGTTAAGACCCCCTTTTGCAGAGAAAATGAGGTAAGTTTATTTTCGTCTCTTTTAATGTAATTTTTTGCAACTTTTGAGTAATTTTGAGCATCACTCAAACTCACGAACTGTTTTGGGCTTAATTTCGCATGTTAGGGTGGTAAATAACCTTTCAAATCCTACCTTAAGTTTTGGGTTAACTCAAATACAGTGGCGTCCATTCTGCAGAAACAGAACCAGCACGAAATGGGGTAAAGGTTTGCAGGAGTCATGGGGTAAAGGTTCGCAGTGCAAACCTTTGCCCCATCTGCAAACCTTTGCCGCTCTAACTATTAACATTTGTTTCATGTCCTTTTTTCATTAGGAATCCTTATTAACAACGTCTTTTATTATTAATGGGAATTCACATTTTTGTAATTTGAAAAAAAATTATGGTTTTTGATAAAAACTGCCTGTTTTTAATCAGAAAATGTTTTGTAAAATGCTTGAAAATCCATAAATTAAAAATAAAATAAATTAGTACAACACAAAAATAAAATAGCTCTGAACAAAGACCTATTTTTTTTTCAAGATAAAAGAATTAAATGTTGTTACAAGACATTATAAGCTTCGAAGGTCTGGTTAGGGAAAAAAGCTCTAAATGAGTAATTTCCAGATTTGCAAGTCTTTGAAATGCTCCTTGCGTCACAATTTTTGACGAAATTTTATAAACTTTACAAAGACTCCTCTTATACATTAAAATAAAGTTATGTATCCATTTCAGGTTTCGACATCATTCAGATTATCAAAGTTTAACTTAAGCGTGGAAAAGTACAAAAATTTCACGAGAATTCAGAGTACAAGCATAAAAATATTTCCTAAAAATTAATTATTCAACGAAAGCACAAATCAAAACATAACCCTGATCAAAATGTATAAGCAATCTAAATGCAAAATTAAGGATAAGACTAAAAATTGGATCGCAAGGAGCATTTTAAAAAACATAATAAAAATTTCAATTTTTTAAATATAAAATATAAAATTTTAAATATTTATAAAATTTTATAAGGTGTTTGAAATAGTTTTACTTTAATGAATATTTATGCCCAATTTCATATCTCTGAGGTAAAAATTTCAAAAATTGCTTTGTAATGTCCCCCATCCCCTTAATTTGCTTAATTTTTACGGGTTTTAAAAGAATGAGTAAAGCCCAAGATATGATATAACGATAGTGTTAATAGTTGATATTTTAATTGGAAGTTCTTTAGTTTAAGAAAAAAATTATTGAGATTAACCCCTTTTTCAGTTTGTGAATTTCTTTGTTGGATTCATCTTTCTGTGTTAATAGTTGATATTTCATTTTGAAGTTATTTAGTTTAAGAAAAAATTTATTGAGATTAACCTGTTCAATTTGTGATTTTTCATATATGTAACACCTTTAAAAAGATTACAAAATGTGAAATAAAATTATTTAGACAACTCTTTTTGTGATTTTCGATGCCTATCCAGTAAGAAACCAACGAGTGGAGTAAAGGTTTGCAGTGCGAACCTTTGCCCCATCGATTGGGGCAAAGGTTCGCAAACAGGTGTTTTGGTAAAATTAAAAATTCGGTGACTAAATATTTCGGGAAAAAATTCATTATTTTATAGAAGGTAGAGGGGATACCCAACTACAATACAAGTGACTTTTTGGGGCGATAGGATCTAACGGAGACCCGTAAGAAACCCAAAACTCAAAACTGCAAACCTTTGCCCCCACCTACCCTATGATAAAATTATGCTTACTTATTCATGCAATCTAAAGATTGGTGACACTTTTAATTCCATAGCAATTGGTTTTTGAGACAAGCACACTTATTTGTGGTACATTTGGATTTGCAGTCACATTTTCTGAAACCCTGCACAGTACCAAGGGATTGGTTTTTGTTATTTGACTTAAAGATATTTCTACACAAGAACATCTTATTTTCTTAAAAATCTGTCTTTGCAAACACTGAATTCGAATCTTGCATACAATTGTTTTAAAATACCCATTTTAGTACCAAGTTTATAATTTTAGTACCAAATTTCAAACTGTAAATGCTACCCCTCCGTAAATAGAGTAGATTTAGATATCATTAAATGTTTCATATCGAGCCTGTTTCCGTGTGTCTATGCTCACATGGGTGCTCGCCCGGTTTTTCCCGAGCACTTTCGATTCTGATTTGGAGCTTCAACATCTAGTGAAAATGGATACTCCTGTGGTTCCTGCTGTCTTTATGCTGTTTGAATGCCTCTACATATGATGATATTGTCCTGATACGTTCTGTAAGTACTTCCGTTTTCGTTGATTAATTTTTCAAAGTACTTACAACTGTTCTGAGATCACTTTCGGTTTGATGTATATGCATATTTCAACGCACTGGATGAAAGATTTTGCTCTAATTTTGACTGATTAACAAATACTTGCACCTATTTGATGAATAACACATTCGCTCTGATGATTTTGAAGAACTTTGATGTTTTAGAAGATTTAAAAGTTTGTGTTATTTTGTGGAATTTTGATGTTTCTACTGATTATAATATTACTATTTAAAAGATTTCTTTCGTGCTATTTTGAAGAACTTGTGTTACATTGAACTATAAAATTCTATTGTTTTGAAATTTTCGTATGATAATATTTGTGTGGTTAAACTTAAAATCATAACAATCTTGCAAGAAATTCCACATATTCCTGACGCACTAAAAAAAGGTACCACTAATAGCGTCAAACTATTACATTAATTATTTTTTGGATTCGATGATGGTCAGTTGAATCGTAAGAATTTACGTGAATTTTCTGGTTTCGATGAAACTTTTGATATTGACGAAAAGAAAAAAATCACTCTCTCATGATTTTAACTTGCAAGAATTAACGTCTGTATGCAACTTGTTGTCCTTAAATTTTTCTGCTGATATTAAGCAATGTGTCGATACAATTTTAAATGCATTATGTGACATTTCACTGCTGGGAAGGCTCACTTCGGAATGGCGGTTCCATTGAAGACTGAAAAACACACGTGAGCGAAAAATCGTTTTCGCTCAAAAACGCTGATTCACCAGCTAGATTGAATTTTGACCCTGAACAAAGCGGAAGTAAACAGAATTTATTGCATAGTCAGGCAGATTCGTTTCGTTCCCCCTTTTCGTTGAAAGACCTGGTGGAATTAATTAAGCCGTTTACTGGAAAGGACGACGTGCCTATTGAAAGTTTCATTTTAGAAACAGAAGAATTTTTTCCATTGCATGAGATTAAAAATCCTGTCCATAAAGTCATATTTGCGAAAAATTGTCTTTCGGGTTCCGCATTAAATTTGATAAGATCTCTTCGTTGTATTAACTCGTGGAATGAGTTGAAACAAACTCTCTTGGATGAATTCCCCGATACGTTTAATAGCATTCAAATACACCAAGCCTTGCAACAGCGCAAATTGATAACCACATGAGACACTGTCAGAATATTTAGTCGAGGTGAGATAAATCGGTGCTAGAGGTAACGTTGATGAAAGCTCTTTAATTGAATATTTTATAGGTGAAATTCCAGATACTTCCCCATATAAGATCCTTTATGATTGTAAAACCATTAGTGCATTAAAAGATAAATTGGAAACCTATAATAAAATTGTTCAACAGAACTAAACAAAAGTCTGGTAATTACAAAAAGCCCTTTGTGAAATTTGATGATAAAACTAGTGTTAAAAGAGACAATTTCTTTCGTGGAAACCCTCCTATGGTTACATGCTACTCTTGCGGCATTCAAGGACACAAAAGTTCTAAATGTCACAATCGAGACCGCGGAAAAAGGTGTTATGGCTGTCGAAATTTCGGACACATCCATTCAGAATGTCCAAAATTACAAATTCAAAAGCTGGTAATGATAAAATTTAAACTAAAAATAAAGGAGATGATAAACACGTCAATTCAGTATTACTAAATCCTATGTATATTGATATAACTGTTGACAATGTTTCTGTAGTTTCTCTTTATGATACTGGTGCATATGCTACTCTCATTCGCGAAAAAAAAATTTATCAACAAATTGGTAAACCACCTCTTAGCCCATCTTGCATTACATTTTCTGGACTTGGATGTAACAAAATACATTCATTTGGGTTTTTCAAGGGAACTATTTAAATTCAAAGTAAGGTGATACAAACAAATATCCATGTTGTCTCTGACAAAGACATTCCTTTTGATGGTATTGTGGGTATGCACTGTATCAGTCAAACTCAATTTACTTTTGTAAATAATGGTATACAAATAATTAATTATGATGATGATGATGATTCTAATGTTTTGGTGAATGTTTCGAATGTTTTGACGAAACTGACAATCTAGATTTTGCCCACATTCTGAACAAAGATGTTAAAGAACAAGTAGCTGATTTGATTAAAAATTATAAGCCTCTAAAAACCAAGGCAACTGATCTTAAGATGAAAATTGTCCTTACTGATGACAAACCTATCGCTCAAAGTCCCCATCGTCTTGCATTTTCTGAGAAGCAAGAAGTTGAGCGACAATTAGCCAACTGGCTAGATGAAGGAATAATATCGCCCAGTTCTTCTGACTTTGCTGATCCAATCGTTTTGAGCAAAAAACCTGACAATTCAATTTGAATTTGTGTTGACTATCGAAGCCTGAATGCAAAAACAGTTAACGATAGATTCCCACTTCCTATTATTGATGATGTACTGGATACTTTGCAAAATGCTAAAATTTTCACTAATCTCGATCTCAAAAATATATTCTTCCACATTGATGTACACCCCGATAGTCGAAAATTTACTAGTTTTGTTAAGCCTTCCGGTCAATATGAGTTTAATATGACTCCTTTTGGATTATGTAACTCCCCAAGTACCTTTCAAAGATACATTCAACTTCTCTTTCGGGATCTTATCAAGCAAGGTATTCTAATTGCCTATTTGGATGACCTCATTATACCTTCTCTGAGCGAAGAAGATGCTCTTGAAAAATAAAAATTCAGACTGCTTCCGATTACGGTTTGGCGTTCAACTTTATAAAATGTAACTTTCTTAGAAGACAAAACCAATTTCTAGGCAATAGAATTGAAAATGGACAAATTCGACCCTCTGAGCATAAAACTCGAGCTATTCTAAGTTTCCCTACACCTAAGACACATATGCAAATTCAAAGTTTGCTTGGACTAACAGGCTATTTTCGTAAATTTATTAAGAACTATTCACTAATTACAAGACCACTGAGTGACGTACTTCGAAATGATACGCCTTTTCTCTTTGGACCTGAACAAGAAAAAGTGTTCCGTAATCTTAAAGATTGCCTTTCAAACGAACCACTCCTTCACATTTTTACTCAAGGTTCACCACTTGAATTGCACACTGACGCTAGTTCTCTTGGCTTTGGTGCCGTCTTACTACAAAAATCTGCCGATAATGATAAATGGCACCCTATACATTATATGAACAAAAAAACTTTCCCCCAACAATCTAAATACTCCAGTTATGATCTTGAGGTTCTCGCAATAATTGAAGCTGCCAAGATATTTCGAATCTATGTTTTAGGAACTCACTTAAAAATTATAACCGATTGTGCCGCGTTTCAAAAAATATTAAGCAAAAAATATTTGACTCCAAAGATTGCTCGATGGGCCATGCTTCTTGAGGAATTTGATTTTGAGATTCTACATCGAAAGGGTAAGCAATTGCCACATGTTGTTGCTTTGAATCGTTGCATAGCTTATCATATAGCTCATCATGACCCTATCTCACTCAAAATTGTCAATGCTCAGACTTATGATGAACATATCACAGAATTAAAAACTCTGTGTTCCACCAACAACATTAATGAATACACCCTAAAAAAGTGATGTTTTGTTCAAGATTCATAATGGTGATGAACTCTTGATTGTTCCACAATCTCTCGAGACAGGTATAATTCGTGAAATTCATGAAAAAGGACATTTTACGGTTTCAAAGACCGAAACAAAGATTCAACGTGATTTTTCATTCCAAAATTACGCCAAAAAGTTGAAAGTGTAATCCGAAACTGTGTTCATTGTATTATGTACAATCGAAAAAAAAGCGAACTCGATGGCTTTCTTCATCCCATTCGAAAGGATCAAGTGCCGTTAGACACATACCACTGTGACATTCTTGGACCAAAACTAAGGTCTACGGTCAGTGATTACATGAGAAAATGGTCGTCATAGTAACTTCTTTATATTATTTGAACATTATTTTTTGTGTTTGTGACGTACTTTTTATATTTACTCCATATATTATTCAAGAACAATCTTCATTCCTTTCAAATTTGATTTCTGAACTGAATCTCTACGACACTCTGAATCGTTCGATTGGACGACATCTTATATTTTCAAATGTGATGTTATACTCAAATGATGATGAAATGTTTGTTAAATCGTGATGTTAGAAAATGATGTTTTCTTAATTGTGATGTTAACAAATGATGATGAACTTATGATGTTTGAAAACGTGACGTTGACACGCTGCTAATATGATGCTACATGCACGTGACTTGGATACTGGCTTTGATCTGGTGCCAACTCCATCTCGTCGTTACAACTGTGATGAAAAATTTCTTTTGATGTCAACTGATGCAAATGGGACCATCCAAACGACTTTGTCGGTGTGCTTGTGGAGATGATTTTCGAAGAACATTTCTTCTGCTTTCGTTTCTCTCTCTTTCTTTCTATTTTGCAGTTACTGTCTGCCCACATACCTGCTGTCCCGGAGGTCCGGTCCTGTCAGGATGAGCCGAGTGCGAAGTGGAGATGTCGCATGCACCGACTTCAACCAACGATAGCGCCCTCTGTGGCGAAGCGAGGAGTTAGTCAGCATACCCGATGGAAGGACTCCGCTCAACGAATACGACTGAGAAAGAGACGCGACCGCAATGAGGAACTTACCCCCTTAAATTTCAAACTGTAATTACTGCCCCTCTGTATATATTTCCCCTAGATTTAGATATCATTAAATGTTTCATATCGAGCCTGTGTCCGTGTGTCTGTGCTCACACACACACACACACACACACACATATATATATATATATAGATATATATATAGTGGCTCCCAAAAGTGTTCGTACACTTACGATTTTCAATGAAATAGGGGTCTACCCGTTAATTAAAATGAATATTTCAGAATGGGTATTTAATAATAAGATCTATATTCTATTCTTAACAAAATTACATGAAATATTTTTAAAATATAGTAAAACTTTATTTTTAAGAAACCAGTAATCAAAAAGTAACAAACACTTTATCTCAGAAAAGTCCTCGTACACTGAAATATTTTCGGATAAATTCATAATTGAAATTATCATCTGGTGGTGCTTTATTTTTATTTTTCAATTGTGGTGCAAATTAAAATATCGTTTGGCTTTAATTTTTCCTTGGAATACTACTCCGTAATATTCTATTTATTATTTAAAAATGGCTGGGCTCGTAGTCGTAAAGAAACAACAAACAGCATTCGAAAATTAATTATTTTTCATTATAGTAGTAAAAAATCAGTTCCGAATATTGCTAAATTACTTAATTTATCCCATTCTACTGTGCAGTATGTGATAAAACGCTTTAAAGAAGAAAATCGGATCGAAAACAAGGTAAGAAAAGGTCCTCCGGCAAAGTTAACAAAACGTGATCAGAGATTTATAACTAGAAAATTTGTGAAAAAATCAAGGTTTGAGTGCTGTAAAAGTTTCTGCAGAATTCAATGAAACATTTTCTACTTCAATTTCACCTGAAACTGTCGACGAGTTCTCAGAGCAGCTGGATTACATGGGCGTTCTGCCCGTAGAGAATTCTTTTGTGAGTGAAAAAAAAACAGAAAGCTTAGGCTTTCCTTCGCACTATCAATGATAAATAAGCCCCAAATGTATTGGAATACTGTCTTATTTGCCGATGAAAGCAAGTTTAACATTTTTGGTTCCGATGGGCGTATAATTGTATGGAGAAGAAAAAAATGAGGAACTTAATCCCAAAAACTTAGTAGGAACAGTTAAACATGGCGGTGGAGGTGTCTCCTTGTGTGGGGGTGCATGTCAGCATCAGGACTAGGTAATTTCGTATTTATTGATGGCATAATGAATCATGCTATTCATATAAATATTTTAAGAGACAATTTAAAATTATCAGCCCAAAATTTGGATATTGGAAACAACTTTGCTTTTTTATCAAGATAACGATCCTTAGCACACGGCTCTCAACGTTCGCCTCTGGTCAGTGGCGCCGGAAAGGGGGGCAAGGGAGGGCACTTGCCCCCCCCCCTAGAAAATTGAATTTTTTTGTTTCTACCTAGCTAGCGCTCGTAAAATATTAGAATTTTCATTTAAAATCATAAAGCCTAACAAAACTGAATACTAAATTGCAACCTCACACTCGTTAACGCAAGCGCGATAAACGTCATTCCATATACGCAGGAGCGATTAATCGCCAATTTCAGGTACGTAAGCGCGTTTGAACGCCAATTCCAGACGTTTGCTTTTGAGATTCAAAAGCAACCCTACAGGATATTTTTTCATCGCGAAAGGGAATCTTGAATCCGATGCATTTGAAACGCGTACACGTTGACGTGTGATAGGGCATAATATAACATAAAATAACATAAAAGTTTATTTTTTATAACCGTATATATGTATTTTTAATAATAAAAGTGTAAAAGTTTTAATCTATTTTAATTTGCCCCCCCCCTCTATATTTGACTCTTCCGGCGCCACTGCCTCTGGTGTCTCTATAATTGTCCACAAGTTTTGAAAACACCACCTCAATCTCGAGATTTAAACCCAATAGAACATATTTGGAGTTTCGAGTACGAATACATGACATTCACACGAAAAGCGAACTAAAAACAAGTATGATGGAGGAATGGATGAACATTGATGCAGAAATTACAAAAGAACTAGTGCAATCTATACCCAGACGTTTAAAAGCTGTTGTGGATGCTAAAGGATATCCTACTGAATATTAATAACACGAAAAATTAGAAATTTTACATCTTTCTTGGAGACTTTGAAAATCTGTTTTTGTCTTCTCCAATTCATTTTGTAGATCTCTACATTTACAACTTAAAATTTCTTTTATTTGCTGCAGCATGTGAATATTTTCTTTTAAAGATGAGAGTTCGTTACACTTAGATTTAAAGTTAGCTCTCAGAGTAGCATTTTCGTTCTGTAATGCAAGTTTTTCATTTTCCATTCTCATCAAATCTTTTCCGAGCTCTTCATTTCTATTAGATATTTCTTTTTCTCTTAATCTCTTGGTTAATAATTCTTGTTTCAAACTATTTATTTGGCTATGTAATTCCCAATTTTCAGACTTAACTGATTCTAATTTTTTATTTTCTTCAGAAAGTAACATCTTTACATCCTGTAAACTTTCGTTAAGATTTGTATTATTATTCTTTAAGTCAACTATAGCATCTTCCAACTCACTTATTTTAACTTGCTCACTAGCAAAGGCAGATTCACTTTGAATTGATTGGTATTTCTCAGAGTTTAAATCTCTAATGCCATTGTCTGGAATTTGTTTTTCAGTGACGGATGTAGATTCTACTGAAAAGATATATTTGAAATTTCCAAAATTTGTATTTTTATCATCAACGAATGTTGTTGGGCATCTGTGCGAGAAGTAATGCATGCGTGATCAACGTTATGGGTTGATGAAGTGGTCGCGATAAATGTATTATTCTTCGTTAGCGATACCACACCCTGAGAAACCTTCAAATAACCTTGTGATAGTACGTCGGCACCAATCAACATCGTAAATTGCAAAGTAGTATTCGGGACAACGCAAATATCAGTATGAAATTCAAAACCATCAATAAAAATAGACGCTGAAAATGAGCCTAATGGTGTTACGGTAGTATTAGCTAAACCATATAATTGAACATTCAACTTACAGTTAGGAGCAACTTCACGAAAAGATTCTTCTTTTAAAAGGGTTTTGTTAGACACAGTGTCGATAACAGCGGAAATTGGGGTATTGTTGACTGTTACAGTCTTAGTGAACAAATTACTAGAATTTTTAGGATGTCCAATTGTAATATGAGATTGTACCTTCTTTGATGGACAATTAGCTGCTTTATGTGAACCAAATTTTTTACACTCAAAACACTTGATTCCTCGGTCTTTATAAGGACATTCACTGCTGAGGTGGTTTCGTTCACCGCAGTTATAGCACAGTTTTTCAGGTACTTTGGTTTCGCGAAAAGCATTGTTACCAACGGAAGCATGACATTTTGGGTCAGTAAAATTTTTACGATTATCTCTTTCTTCAGTAAAATTTTTCCGATTATGTCTAGAAAAATTATGATTCGAATTGTTATTACGTTTGAATGAATGATGAAAATTATTTTTTGATGTGGCATCCGGTAAATAAAGTTTCTCAAAAGAACGTAACTTCTGTTTAAATTCGAAAATTTCGCTACATCCATACAAAATTAGTTTCGCTTGAGAGTCAGGCAAACCAGCAATACAATATTCAATTAATGATTCATCATCAATATTACCTTGACTCCCTTACTCCCTAACGCGCGCATAGCAATAAAATATTCTGTGACACTTTCGTTTTGCTTCAGCTTTCGGGAACTGAAAAGTTTATGGACGTCGATGGATGAAATTTTTGTGCCAAATTCAGATATAAGGTACGCTTTAAGATAATCAAAACTGGTAATATTTTTCAAAGACAGTACAAACATACGCGCCGGATCACGCAACAACTTCTTTGTAATCAGAATTTTGTGTACGCCTTCCACAAAGCTGTACGTACAAAACACTTCTAAATCAGGAATAAAATTGTGTACCGAATAAGCATATTTCCTGGAGAAGGAGCGGGTAGTTTCATATATCTCTCTTAAAAGCGGCCAAAAGAAATGATTTTCGGATTTGTTTTGAAGAGTAGTCACGGTATGGAGAAGGAGAAATTGTTTGGGTTTTGTTTCTAAGTTCGATATGCTCTGGCATGCAATCTGCGGTTTCATTTGCGCCATTCGGGTCAAGCTGAAGTTTTGATTTCGGTTCCGATTCGTCAAGACCATCTGTGCCCGTAGAATTGAATAATTCTGAGGTTAACAGCGAAAGGTCGCTTAGATGCGCAAAAACAGTATCACAACATTTGTCTAAATCAGTAGGGAATTCCAAATGTACTAGATTACAGATAGTGATTAAATCTTTAAGCTAAAATTCCTTAAGGGCGTTTTGTTTCGCCTTTTCCAAGTGGAAGTCTGATGGAAATCCTGAAAATTTTCTTAGCTGAGTCGGATTTTGTCGTCCAGCGTCACTGCCAAAAATGAAACGATGTAAAAGTTTAATTTGGGTTGTACTACCATTTTTTAGCGACGTAGCTATTTTCAGAAAATCATTTAGAGAAGCCATTATTTAATTTTTCAAGCAACTAACACACAAATGTTAAAAAAAGAGTATATCAATAACTATAATACATAGTTACTCAAATTCAAAAGTAGAAAATAAAATTTCAAATCGAAATTTCTTCAAATACCAATTCAATAAAATATTGATTCTCAAAATATGCATCAAAATAAGTAATTTTCAAAACAGTTTTTGTTCAAGAAAACAAAGTTATGAACTAAAATAAGCATCAAATATCAAATAGTAAGTTCTTCAAAATAATTTCTCTGGTTGAAGAAAACGGATGACGTAAATTTAAATAAGTATCATGTTAGATATTACTTCATCAAAATATTCATCAAATTAATCTTCAAAATAAATCACTGCTGAAGAAAATAGAGGATGTAAATGTAGCATCAAAATATTAGTTAAAAATCTTCAAAGTTCTAATGTTAAAAGCATCAAAATTGGGAAATCGAAAGTATTAAAATTTTGAAATCGAAAACATCAAAACATTCTTCAAAATAACAAATATTCTCGCAAGAAAACAGCAGAATTAGGTTCAACATCAAAGCGCATCAAATAAGCAAACTCGTCATCAAATAAATTTTCGCTTCTTCAAAATCATGCATCAAAATTCAGAAATCTTCGTCAACTAGAATTTCTTACAAAAAATATTTTCGAAAATAATTCCACAATTTTCTTACAGTTAAATCATCATCAATTTTTGAATTGCATCAAGCATCCACATTTTCTTTAACGATCATCAATGTTTTCTTCAAAGTGGGAGATAATCATGAAAATGTACTTTTAGTATGTAGTTGACATATGCACGCGGGGCGGAACACATCTTCTGGCACCAATTGTTGCGAGGGGGATTGACAAGGGACATCAGGAAATACTCAGGAACATTGTGACAGGGAATTTATTTAGGATGGGACGGAAATTATACGGGACATTTACAATAAAAGAACATTAAGGACTGGGTATATCAAATCTCAACTGAACGTTGGTACTCTCTCCCTGCAACTCACGCAGGACACAAAATCGTATCTTGACTGTGCCGCGCGCGCAGGCGCAATGGGATGTAAACAGAGGAGTCGAGCTGTTCACACACACACACACACACATATATATATATATATATATATATATATATATATATATATATATACATACAGGTTCATCGAAAGAGGTGCCTGTGGTTGCAACGTGAAATAAAAAACCAAATATAGAATTCATGGTGGTTCCTTCACGAAAGGATACAGGAAGGAAACAAGTTTTGGAAATTTCCTAGTACAGGGTGGGCAAATTGCTGCCCTGTACAGATTTTTTTGCGGCTCGCCAAGACAGCCAGAAAAACTGCCAATATTTAATTTAATTTATATTTATTGACTTTATGATACAATTTATACCTTTTCTGAAATGCAAAGTTAAGTAATAAATTAAATAATTTTAAAAGGGGTGGAGGTCCACTGATCTCCGCTTCCACAAAGCGGCTCCCGAGCTAAAACAATTGTCCAGCCCTGACCTAGTGGATTTCGATATGAGCACCCCTCGTCGCTCGGCACAATCTAGGCGATAGTCGATCTCCCTCCAGGTACACTCGATCATAGCAGGAGTCACAGTCTATATTGCAGCAGTGATTCTGTCCCATAAATGGTATAGGTCCCAGGTCTTCTCAACGTACACAATGTTTTTCAGGTAACCCCATAGAAAAGAGTCTACAGGGGCTAAACCGGGGATTCTTGGTAACCACGAAATTGGAATGTCTCTTCCAATCCAAAGCCCAGGGAACCTGTTGTTAAGAGCCCATCGGACATAGGCACTACACTCAACATATACCCGGTAAAATCAACTCGTTTACTGTGATCTAGTTCTTTAATTTCGTGTTTCAACTAAAGTTTAAAGGGGTGCAATCGTAAACGTTTATGTAGCACATTCTGTACGGTTGTCTTCGGAATGCAAAGTTCTAAGCTGCGGCGAGCTATAGATTTTTTTCGGGCTACGCAAGCACGATTGACGTAAACGCTTCACATTCTCTTCCGATGTTCGTGGCCTGCCAGGGGACGTCTTATTATCAACACTACCAATTTCTTTAAACTGCGTTAAACTCCGTACTCTCAATTTTTTAAAACTCCGTACGTAAGCCGCTGCACTGTAACAACTGTTTTAAATTCAGCGTACCACAACACTGAGCGTTTTATCTTACATCCGCCCTTACTGCAGTCTCTACTGGCACGTTTGACGAAGCGCGATGTCATAGCGTAGGATCATTCCCAAAGTGTAGACACAGTCACCATGATGACGGATAATAAAACTCTCAGATTTAACATATCATCTGCTGCTACGCAAAAGCCGATCCGTCGATTGTTGTTCCTGTTGTGTACAGTTGAAATCATGGACACATTTTTCGGTGACCCTGTATGTATATATATATATATATATATATATATATATATATATATGTAATAATAACGCCCCACTAATATTAATTGTCCTATATCTAATGCGTATCCTAATCTTTCCTCAGTAAAGCCCAGCTCTATTTCAAAAATGAAATAGGAAATCGAAATAACCTAAAATTCTCTTTAACGCATGCGCGGGAAAGTTATTTTTAGACTTCCTTGATCTCGATCCCCCTTCGAAGAAATACCACATGATCCGAGCTAACCTATTAAAAGAATTCTAAGCCTAGAGGAAAAATCAGAAGTTACTCAGTATAAAAGGTGAGACAGAGCATTTTCGCGGTCTCTACTTCCTTGGCGCTGTTTCATTACTTCTTTGCTCACTGTCCGCGTACTGCTCGAAAATATATTAGGATGTAACCGTATTCGATACTCAAGCCTGGACAGCTGCGGGCTGTACGTTTTCGTTGTTGTCAAACATCATGTCGTAAGCTTGTGCCAATTCGTTCAACTATGTATAGCAGTCTATCTTCTCTGATATCTTGAAGTTTGGTTCCATGGAATATAATATTTCAAGTATTCATTGTGTTCCTGTTCTTTACTCAAGTGTATATGTGTCAATCCATCTCCTGTACCGGTCTACTGGAAGTATTACCACTCTGGCTACGTCTGTACTGTAAATTTATTCTACTAATTGCTGAAAGAATAATTTTAATATTTTTGTTTATTTTAATATTTTGATCAAGAGAAAAAATTGAAGTCAATAACTAACGTGAAACGTAATAATAATAAACAACAAAGAACATTATTTTTCTAAAAAAATTACTACAATCCATAAGATCTCCAAAAGAAATAAATCCTACTCCACGATAAAAAAAAACTGTGAATAAAAATAGCTTTTGTGTTTTTACAACTAGTTGAACTGTACCCGTCCCGGACTCTGAAAACTTTTCAGACTGTGATACACATGCCAGGGACTGAGACATGCACAATATTTTTTACTTGTATTTGTATTTCCATTTTTATTTTACTCCAGCTATTTATTTTTTTAAATTATGCCATACTATTATGTTTTCAATTGTATATTTTAACATAAAAATTTGTGATTTTTGAACCAACTTCAACCTAGTATTCTAACTACTAATTTTCATGTTCTCATTATCTCGAGTGTCTTGGAGTCGACGGCCGCGGCTACAATCCATTTTCGATGGGGGGGGGGGGAGGGATATTCTGTGATAATATTATTAATAACCTATAATCACCCTTTCTGAAACTTCCTGTCTCCAATCTGGTTACCTTTCCGACTCCTTGACGAGATGCTTTGCCTTTCCATACTAACTTTCTCCGCCAATTGTGACAACCTCTCTTTGACCTAATTCTATTTTCGCGTACTACGATTTAGAAACGAGGCTGACTCGAAGTGATAAAGATGTGTCGCTGTGTTTCGTCAATAAATTTCAATTGTTCGTTATGATTTGGAATAATTTTGTTACGGTCTCGATTGCAGTATTTTCAGGAGATGACAGTTCCGGTCATCTCATTTATATATATACATATATAAATAAATAAATAAATAAATAAATAAATAAATATATATATACATATATATATATATATACACTGCTGGCCACCCAAATTGCAACACCAAGAAAGACAAGAGATATCACAACAAAATTTATTTTGTAGATAACATGTTGACCAAGTATCAAATGATTAAATTTATAGACTTCTGTGAAGTGTGGTTCCTGCCAAAATCAGTAGCCAGAGTAGCCGCCATTGTTGGAGATCACCGCTGCCACACACCCCGGCATTGATTCAAAGAGACTTTGGATGAGTTCTTGGGGTACAGCAGACCAAGCAGCTTCCACACGTTGCCAAAGTTGATCTGCTGTGGCAGCTGGGGATGGAATCTGGGTCAATCGTAGAGCAACCATGGACCACATGTTTTCTATGGGCGAAAGATCCGGATTGCGAGGCGGCCAGGGAAGCAATTCAATCTGGCGATTGACGAAGAACCGTTGGACAATGCGTGCCACGTGTGGTCGCGCATTATCCTGTTGAAATATGGCTGTGGGCAAGCCCTGAAGGTAAGGAAGGACAACTGGCTCCAACACCTCGGAGATGTAGCGCTGGCTGTTTAAAGTACCGGCAATGCGTACTAGAGGTGTGCGAGAGTGATATCCAATACCGTCCCATACCATAATACCCGGTGCAGGACCAGTGTGGCGGTGCATAACGCAGCTGTTCAGCATCCTCTCTTCACGGTGTCTCCAGACTCGAATGCGACCATCGTGGTGTTGCAGACAGAAGCGTGACTCGTCAGTAAAGACAATTTCATTGCATTCTGCCGTCTACATCCTTCTGTCATCGCACCATTGGCGGCGGAGACGTCTGTGGTTCTGCGTCAAGGGTAGACAAAGCAATGGACGTCTTGCGGACAGACCACTCTGCTGTAAACGGCGTCGAATGGTACGCGCAGACACTGGATGATGCGTTACAGACTGCATGTGCTGTGCTATGGTTCGTGATGTGACTGAGCGATCCGTCACTGCCATGCGCACAATTTGCCTGTCATCACGTGAAGTGGTGCGCTGAGGTGGATGCGATCGAACAAGCCGGTCCGTCGTACCCTCCTGCATCCAACGATCACATATCCGCATTACAGTTGTTTGGTTTCGTCCAAGACGACTACCGATTTCCCTGAAAGATAATCCACAATCTCGGTAGGCCACTATCCTTCCTCTGTCGAACTCGGATACTTGATCAAAAGATGATCGCTGTTTTCGACGAGGCATAATTGATCGTTTTTTTGAAAAAACCACAAGAAAAACACAATTGCCGAACTTGAAATCGTCGAAATCTCCAAGCCTTAAATAGCGCTTTGAAGTGGCGCCACAGGCGCGTGTGATGTGCGTCTGCGCTGAAATTCTAATCATTTGCATATCTCACCTCCGCTAATGCATGTTGTAAATTTCATGTTATTTGCATGTTTCCTTCAGGGTGTTGCATTTACAGTGGCCAGCAGTGTATATATGTGTGTGTGTGTGTGTAAACGTGTGTTAAAAAATATAACATGATATTGTTAACTAAGGTGTCAAACAGTCTTTAAATTTATTTATATATTTAAACAATTTATTTTTCATTTAAGTAGAAAGACATCCGATTGAAGATTATTTCTAAATGTATAACCCTATCAGGTGCAATTAACCAATCCGAATCTTAACTTTAACACATATTTAATAACTAACTTGAAGCAATACAAATATCTGTGATACAAATATCTGTGCTCTTGAGCACATCCACACACCTTTCTGCTGATCAAAAGGAATAACTTTTTCTCTGCAGTTTTTCACTTGAGAGTTTCATGAAATTAGCTAAAAACAAGTGCAGACTCTAAGCAAGGCAGTTTTTATTGTTACTATGCAACGTTAATATATAAACCAAAAACCTATTGTTCATTGGTTTTTAAAATAGGTTGTCAAAATTTTCTGATTTTTTCTTTTATTTATTCATTAATATTTGTTAATTTTTGAAAAAAAATTATTATTATCGAAACTGTTTTTCTTTTGGGAGTTGAATGACTTTTTTATTTAAAGAAGGTGGGTCACGCTCGAAAAATATTTGCGCACCACTATTCTAGATAACCCTTGAATGGAGCCTCCCACGTAATGTCTTCATATAGCCTCACCTAACACATTTTCTCCGCTACATTCCGTATGACATTCAAAATGCTGAAAACATCAAAATTTCGTCCATATAGGTTTTAAAACGTTAATTTTGATGTTACATCAATTATCATATCTGTACCTTGAAACTAAGTCCATTTTAATCAAATGTCAGTTCATCAATGTATGTGGTTCTTCCTTTCTTTTTACATCTCTCTAACGGTCCAGGCACATTATAAAGTACGAGGGCTACTTCTGAATAACTCCTTTATTCTCTACGTAGAGGCAGACTAACATAGCCCGACTTGGGGCTTCCCAAATAATACACAGCAGTACCGCAACCCGCGGTACTAAGAAACTAAAGGTCGCAATGAATCCTTCAGGCAGAGTACCCGTAAACCTCGGCTCTGAGCTAATTCTCGAAGTCGTGCTGCCACCTCGGCTAAATACCAATACACGCTCTATCAGTTAAACACCGCTATCACCTTCCATCAAGCTTGCCTCGGCTATCTCCGTATCGCTACTCCAGTCTTGGGCTTTTGGCAACTCAGAGTGTGCCCTTTAAATAGATCAAACACCTGCGCCGAACTCACTTCGGCTGGCATGTACAGCGCTGCTACCAGAAATTTGCATCTGAGCAACACGCGAACCCTACAAATGTCAGTTTAAGGATTTTTACACTCAGGACATCGGACCTTTGGATTGACCCTTTGACATTGGCCTTTTGAGAGGACATTGGCCCTTTGACAAATAATGTATATCCTACCCTGATTTCCCTCGCGCAGTTCACTCAAATTTCAAAGTTTGGGATATTTGCCCTTTTTGTTCCAAGGTACAGATATAATATTAAGTTCAAATTGTTCTCATGAAATCAAAAACGATAGCCAACTAATTAAAGTTCAACAAGATTCTAACGCTTTGTCCGATGAGTTTATGTGGTATGCGTAGAATGAACATTTTAAGGAAAGCGTATCATAACTGCATATCCATATAAGAATAGAACAGGAACCTCCTTAGAATTACATTAAAAAATATATTGATTTGAAATAATACATGCTTCAATTACAGTTCACATACGAACGTATTAACGCTGTTACGTATTGACGCTTTCTCCGAAATTAGAAAATTTTTCCCTCTAATTATCAGTCAGCTACTGAGGTATAAAAATATTTTTTTTTCTTTTTGCGCCTACTATTACTAGTTAGGCTCGACTTTAATTTTTATTTAATTTCCATCTAAAATTTTCATTTGAAATATCACATGAAACGTTATGATTCGTACTATTTCCCTCTCTCGATTTATGCCTAGTTAATTAAGTTTCACATTTTAGTATGGTGATTACTTTATTGTTTAATCAAATATGTATAAGTCCTTTAAAAATGAAGGTAGGGGATTCCTTTTGAATTGTAGAAACGTATCGATTCATTTCAAGGTAAACTAAGATATGGAAGAGCCTGAATGGGCGACCAATTCATATATTATGTAGATTTAATTTGTGTCTCATTCAACGTACAAGTTTGTATTACTGAACCTAAATTGTGATAAATAAATAGTATTTGTATATTCATAAATTCTTTTGTACACTGGTGAAATAAATTAAGAGAATTTGCATATTTTATCAAATTTCATGAAAAGAACTGAATTGAATGTAAAACCACTACTTCTAGACAAAAAGGCAACTTTTGTACGTCAAATACGTAAGCGTACACGTGTGTGTAGGTGGAGCCAGTAGAGAAACAGGCTTTATAAGCGCGTGTAAGTTAAGACGCATTTCGTTCGCTAGCACACCTCGGCGAATTTCTTGGTGTTATTTTGCAGCAATTGGTTAATTTCAAATTGTAACAGTAAAAATGAGTAACTATCAACGTTTAGATGATGGAATGAGGTGGCGAATTGTGGGGATACTAGAAGAAGACCAATCTCAAGTCCAAATTTGTAAAGAGTTCAATTTAATGCCCAACTTCGTGTGTAACTTATGGAAATAGTTCCAGGATACCGGATCCATCGTGAGAAAGTCTGGGCAAGGTCGTCCAAGAGCCACGACGGCCAGAGAAGATCGCGATTTCTCGATTATAGCGAGGCGTAACAGGAGTGCTACAGCTTCTCAGCTCTCTGGTGACTTGTATGCAGCCACAGTAACTCGTGCATCAAGGGTGACTGTTTCCAAAACACTTCATGAGAGAGGGTTATTTGCAAGAAGACCTGCTGTTCGCGTCCCGCTCACTTCTACGAACAGGCGAATCCGTTTGTCATGGTGCAGAGAGCATAGAGATTGGAGTATGGATCAATGGGCGATCGTTCTCTTCACTGATGTGTCCCGGTTCAGCCTAAACACCGATTCTCGCAGTACGTTCATATGGAGAGAACCAGGGACCCGCTATCTACCCTCCAACGTTCGCGAAATCGACCATTATGGCGGAGGAGTTTTAATGGTCTGGGCAGGGATCATGTTGGATGGCCGCACACCTCTCCATGTCTTTGAAAGAGGCACCTTGACTGGTGTGAGGTATAGGGATGAGGTCTTGGAGCCCTATGTTCGCCTTTTCAGGGGTGCAGTTGGCCCTGAGTTAATTTTAATGGACGATTACGCGAGGCCACATAGAGCTCTTATGGTCGACGAAATTCTAGAGAGTGAGGATATTCGCCGGATGTAATGGCCAGCCAGATCTCCAGACCTTAACCCTATAGATAATATCTGGGACGCTTTGGGAAGGGCAATTGCAACTCGCAATCCCCCTCCGAGAACGATCTAGGGAATGAAAACAGCGTTGCTGAACGAGTGGGAGCAATTGCCATAGGAAATAATAAACTGCCTTATTTAAAGTATGAAATCACGCTGCGAGACCTGTATATCATTAAGAGGGGACCATACCCCCTATTAACCCATCTATTAACCCATTTTTTTGTTTATTCTGCAACCGCTGTTTCATACCTTCCGACTCCAACGAGTGTTACTCACGATCATGCGTGTGTATTACAATTATTGAATGGTTATTTGTTTTGTATTGTATCAATGTATGCACATATCAAATTTCATTAAAATCGGTAGAGTAGTTCTAAAGATAATCGACCAAGTCTGCAAATTCTCTTAATTTCTTACACCAGTGTACTATAGCAAGATAATTAGGCTAAAAAACTACATTTCGAAATTTAATTACAATTAGTAGATATTTAAAAAAGATTGCTATCTTTTAATTTATAATGAATCTATTAATTTACTGTGGTACTAGCCGGGCTTCGCCCACCTATACTCGGGCCATCCGTCCACCAGACAGACGGCTTTGAATTGATTGATTGAGAGGAAGAATTTTCATAAGAGGCACTATTAATTTGCAGTACCCCCCTCCCACATAACCACAAAAAGAAAATTTTGTTATTCGTATTAACACCCACCACCACCAGGTATGATATGAGCATACCTGCATTACAAAAAGATAAATTTTCCTGTGAACATCAATCGGCTGGCTACTTTAGCCTATATTCCTGCAATACAAAAATTCAAATTTCCTGAAATTTTTGTTATTGGTGACATAATAATGCATTGTACATTGAAATTATATTAGTGCATGTATTCGGCAGAATTGCACATGTCTATGTTAAGAGATATTCTGCATTTGATTTAGTCAAAAGATAAGCACAATTGAAAAATTAAACAGGCTTCCGGAGCATATGGTATTGTGGAGAAACAAATAAACCTCTCAATAAACACCACAGTTTCCTTAATATAAATATTTATATAAAGAAGATGTGAATATGCCCTTTTTAAATATTTTAGCGTGTAATCAACAAAATAAAGAAATGGTGAACTTCATACAAAAATTTCTTAGTAGAATATTTATCTAAAACCAAAAACTAAACTCATCAGCAAAGAAAGAAATACATGAAATATGCACAGTTTTGGAAAAAAATCGGTAAAATGAAAATAAAAATTAGAGAATTATTTGTTGTTTGGACAGTTCAAACATGATTCTATATATCTAAAATCAAAACTGACAACCACGTATAAACAAAACTGAAGAGAGATATAGAACTATGAAATGAGAACAAAAAGAATCTTATGTCACATGTTCACGTTTAATGATTCAACAACCTCTCAAGAAAGGATATACGGGCCTACGGGCCTAGTCTCAGGCCTTTCGAAATGAATTCGCTATCGAGAAACGTCAGAAATGACGTCACGATGAGGGCGATCTCGCAAGCTAGAAGGAAATCGGTAGTCTTAGGCCATTTCTCCGGAGCTAAACTCACTTCGTATATCTCACTTAGCGGGTAACACTTTCCACCAAACTTGAATCGGTGAGAATGTACTTCGCTTTCGAGTTTAAGATGGCCGACGATTTCGTGTTGATTGTGTTCAAATGAAAGTACGTTCAGCACTTAGATCCAGCGGTTTGGTCTGTGCGTTATCTGTCAGTTAGTTACGGAACTGTTTTATATCTTATGTATATAAAAGAGCTTGTCTGTTTGTTTGCCCGCTATAGAATCCTAGACTGTTTCACCGACCGGGGCCAAATTCGGCTCAGTTAATGCTTAGGACCTGTTGTCTCCTAGTTGAGACAATGTAAGAGGAACTTACTAATTTAACGGTATTTAACTAAAGAAAAACTAATAATACAACTTATCAACAGCGAACCATTTTATTTTTCAACTCAGCTGCACTCTAAAGAGAAACTATGTATATAACTGTTGCCACACAATTATTTTTAACACTAACTACAAAAGTAACATTTAAAAATTATAAAAATATTTGAGAGTCAATTTTAAATCAATGATTTACATTTTATGCCGTTACAGACCCGAGAAAGGCAGCGCAGCAAAAACGAAATTGGGGCTCAATTAGTTTTTTTAAATTAGTTTTTTAATGATTTTTGACAATTTATTGGCCAACAATGTGCGAAAGCAAAATAAAATTGCCGTAGCAGTTGCCATTCTTCATTATACATAAACGTCAATTCCAGTGTCCCGCACGTTAGCTTAATATATCAAGAGATAAATGAAAAATATACCCATGCGGTGACGTCAAACTCTATCTCCTTTGAAGTTTGACGTCACCGCATGGGTATATTTTTAATTTCTCAGTGATTCATTTTTTAGTGAGAATCACGCTGTGAATGAATCACGCTGTGTTTACATTTTGTTCGGTGGAGTATGCATTTAGAATTGAAATATCTCTAAAACTATTAAAGTAATAGATTAAGTGTACGCAGAAAAAATAATCAGCTTTAAAAGCTCTTTCCAAATATGTAACATTTATGTACTTTCATGGAAAAAAATACATCGATTTCGACATTTTCAAATATGGCCGAATTTGAGCCGGTACACCCGGAAGTGTGACCGCGACAGAAGCCGACCTTGCTTTATTAATATCGATCAATCTATTGTCAACCTGCTTACGAACTTTTAATAGAAAATGCAATTTAGAAGTATGTATTTTACGTTTATAATTTTACAGTGTCAGTCACAACAAAACCTTGAAAATACCTTGTATACCGGGTTCAGTTTAATATTGTATCATTTGAATAGTATCCCAAACATGTGTGGAACTCTGGATTTCCGAATTCCATATCTATACGTTCTTCTAAAACGAAGAGCAAAACTGAGACCAAAATAAAACTGAGACCACGTTGTGTGACTTAGGGCCTGTTCACATAGGAGTCCGTTGCGTTGCATTAAGGAAAAGATGACGTTGAGACGAAAATAAACCAATCATAGGCCTCCAAACGATTAGCAATGAAATTTTTAACGCCTATGATTGGTTGATTTTCGTCTCAACGTCATCTTTCCCTTAACGCTACGCAACGGACTCCTATGTAAACAGGCCCTTATTTGAAGCTACAGAGATCTTTTAATTAGAAATATATCGTACAATCCATATTCCTTTTATTAGGCCAAAAAGCAGTTTAGCTGTAAGTGAAAAATTGTCACATAGACTGCAAAATTTAATCATTTTGTTGGTTAGCAACTCTATATTCATTGAAATCCACTTCATTACTGTATTTGTAATTAATGTACTTCCACTTAATTAGATAATGATTTTATTGTAATAAAATCATTCCAATCAATTCATGAACTTCGTTGACTGATAGAAAAAGCTTAAAACTACTATAAACATGCGATTTTTTTCAGCATCTGAAATTTTATCAAATGGTATGTTTAAATTTTGAATGACAGATGTAGAAAAATTGTTTAAATTCATTAATCAAACATCTTTCCAAAAGCACTAATTAAACAACGTTAGAAAAGACTTCAACCTTTAAAAGACTTTTTTATAATTTTGATATATTTAAAACAAACCGAGAAATTTCATTTCTTCTACCAAAAGCTCGGAAAATATAAATCTCATAATTTGTGAGTTCTCGAGCTTAGAGGCGCTCATTTGTCTTTAGTGATTGTAATTACTTTTAAATTAATCTGAGAAGATTTAGTATGAACTTCGCTGTACGAAATCCACTATATTTTGGCGTAACTGCTGGATTACTGAATGAAACAGTCCAAATTAGTTTTTTTAATTAGAAAGCTAACGGTAACGAGTCTTATATTAATTTATAATACCTTAAATTTATGTTTATGTTGCGAGTAATTTTTTAAATCATTTGTAATTTTTTATTTTAAAAAACGATAACAAATGTTTTTGATTTTATTTAATAATAATAATAATATATATATATATATATATATATATATATATATATATATATATATATAATTATAAAAATAAAAGAAACAAACACAACAATTTTAATTTTCTTCACTGAACTTTTTCATAGTTTTATACGATTTCATCACATTAGATTAGATGTTGTCAAAATCTTTGTCAGAAATGTATTTTAAAGGAATATATGAGTTTCATTAGTTAAATGAAAATTACAGAAAATGCACAGCTTCTTTATAAAGCTGCGTGTTCGTGTTCAAAGTATATTAATCTGTCAAAACAATGAACACAATGGTTGCAATTTCAGAATGCTTCAATTTTCTGCAAGTATGGTTTTCAGAAAATGGTATATGTTTACGTACCGGTATGGTTTAATAGTTAAAATGGTGGATTCGCAGCATGTATTCAGTTCCTTCTCGAGATACAGTGGTACCTCGACTTACGAGTGTCTCGACTTAAAGAGTTTTTCGAGATACGAGCATTCTCTCGGAAGATTTTGTGCTTCGAGTTACAAGCTAATATTCGGGTTACGAGTAAGTTTCAGATACCCCACCGCTAGCGAGCGCCATGTTACGTGCTCAACAAATGAGAGCACGAGAAGCATGTAATATTTACAACCTGTATGTACAATTATTATACAATTGTATACATATCATTCTTAAGAATACTATCTAGTCTTAAACCGAGAAATTGACACTCAACAATTATCACCCGGGGAAGCTTGCTCTGTCCACACTTGAGTAGCCCTCCGAAACCGAATAGAGCCAGGCCTAATGGCTAGGACTCTGGCTTTCGGTTCAGATCCTGTGGGTTCGAGCCCCACTGTTGGCATGGATGTTTGTAGCCTTTCGGAATCGGCTTTAAACTGTCGTGGTCTAATTAGCCCTCGTGTAGCAAAAAGTTGATCGTTGAAGGTATCGTTGAAAACATAGTGTTCAGGATTCAATGTGTCGTCCACCAGGACTGTGGTCACATTGAAATAGGGAGAAGGGAATTTGCTGCATAAAGTGATGTTGCAGTGAAATTTTTTTGTTATTCATTTGTCAGCTTACAACTTTTTCGGTATTCATCTCTTATCTTTATAGCGCGAAACACTGGCACTGCTGTCGACTACATAATCGTGAATTTGTGTTTTGGATGTTTTACTTGCCTTTTATACAAATTCTGGTGTGCGCCGACATCAACAGAGCAATATTTTCCACTATAGGCGACTTTTGGAACTAATTTTTTTTTTGTTTACGGAAACTCCTTCCGATATCACCCTTAGTCCCTCTATCAATTTTGGTAGAATTCCGACTGATAGATCGCGTTACAGATGGCTCTGAGTAGTTTTAGTTTTAAAAAAATCAACGTGTATATATATATATATATATAAATATATATATATATATATATATATATATATATATAGATATATATATATATATATATATATATATATATATATATATATATATATATATATATATATATATATTCATGCTATAAGGATTTTGGTATCAAAATATTTATATATATGTGGTATCGGAGCATTTGGGTCCTACGCACAAGTGATTCGTACCGCTCCTAAGTTGGCGCCTTGAGTGCACGAGGGAGGCAGTTGAGGCTTAGCCATTGAGTGGCAAGTCGTAGCGCTGTCTTCGCCCGCTTGTGAGCGGGTCTTGTAGAGTTATGAAAAAAAAAAATTTTTTTTAAATTTGACTAGTGGCTCTGGTATCTTTTGCTAGTCTGCGTACATCATATTCTGCATTTGTGCTGTGGTCAATTAGTTACTACAGAATTTTTGGGGGCCCGACCCTGATGTGGATGTGTTGCATTTGTGGACTTTCGTTTTCGTAACCGACATGTGCATCATTTTAACTTCTATGTGGTGTCTAAGACGCATTACACGTGTTTTGAAATATGATTACGACGACATCGTAAGAACCTGAAATTCAGATAGGAAGACAATTCCGTCTTGGTGCATCGATTGTTTTGTTATAGAATTTATATACTTTTTCATACTATAAGGATTTTGGTATCAATATATTGATGATTAAACCGATAAAATAGCGTATGAGATATCGCATCTTTATTATAGAACAACTCCCAGTGAGACTAAGCAATTGGATAAATTCAAAAGCAATATGATATTCCAATGACAGCATATTCAGCTTTCACTGAATCTAAATTGATTCTTCGATACACAAAAAATAATACATACTTGCTTAAGTACCAGTAGCAGTTATAATGGTATGAGATCGATGAAAATTTAAATTGAACATATCGAGTGTAAACTCGGTTATGTAGTTGTTTTGAAATAAAGCTTGTCGAAAATACTGAAAAAGGAATTTAATCATCACACCCTGAGATATTTACTTAATTTTTATATTATTAATATATGAATGAAATCATAGTGCATGAAGACAGGAAGCAAGTTAAAAATATAAAACAGACCAATGCTATTGTTTTTAATAACATGTCTCCCAGGGCTGTTCACTTTTATGCTCTGTTCACTTTTATTGTTATTCCATTCATTCAACCAAAAATAGGAAAAAAATATTTTGTATTAATTTAGTTTATGAAATACATTCGTTCATATTTTCTTAAATTTTTGTCCTTTGAATTTTCAGATTTAGTTTTTGTGATCGGAAAATTTATCAATTAACTCTATGATGTATTAACTTACTGAATCAGTGTTAAAAAGATTTCTATTTCAAATCCAGAAACTAACAAAAAGCTTGTACTACTATTTTTAATAACTCATCTCCTAAGGGTACGTTCTCTTTCATAATTTTTTCGTTTTTACAACCAAAAACAGAGAAAACATATTTTATCGGTAAATGTCTTCTATTATACAAGACGGTTTCTTGTGTCTGAAAAAAAAAATTTTTAAATTACACTTACAACATACGATAGTTAAGTGCTACGTCACTGAACCTTCACACGATCTTACGAGCTTTTAACCAGTACTTACCATAAAAATATTTTCTCTGTTAACATTATGTTACGATAAATTGTACTTTTCAATAAAAACTGCCGTTGAAAAAAAATTTTTAAATTACACTTACAACATACGATAGTTAAGTGCTACGTCACTGAACCTTCACACGATCTTACGAGCTTTTAACCAGTACTTACCATAAAAATATTTTCTCTGTTAACATTATGTTACGATAAATTGTACTTTTCAATAAAAACTGCCGTTGAAAAAAAATTGAAATGGTCGAAGATGTCTGCTTGGTATAGCTGATTTAGTAAAGGATATCTTTTCTCAGTTCGATGAGAGATCTCCAGTAATAAATATATTCCGTTTATCTGTTTTCATAGAGGAAGGCTTTATGCAGAAAGGCTACTTCATTTTTTATGAAAAAAACCTTTCCTAAAATTGCTTTTTCAGTCTTGAGCTGATAAGTACTACGTCACAGAAATTACAGACGAAATTAGGTGCTTTTCACAAGACCTTCGCATTAAAAATTCCTTTCTCTTAACATTAATTTACGCGAAATTATACTTTTTAATCAAGATAGATTACAAATGTTACACATTAGTAAAAAACTTCAGTCCAAATATCCCCTTGAAACTTGAAATTCATTAGATTATTTAATTGCAATGAAAACTACCAAATATAACATTTTAAAATATCACTAAGGTATTTCAGTTGTTAGGTCACTAGTTTCCAGGTACAGAGATTAATCGTCAATATCTTTGCAGATGGTTTCTACAATGTTAGCCAAGTGCTGGAAAGATCAAGAAAGGAATGTTAGAAATCATGGCAAAAAATTCTTCATGGAAAAAAATAACACAGTTGAATGTTCTAAAGAGAGACCTACAGCATGAGAATGATCATTCCTGAGTCTCTTAAGGATTTGCATGGAAGAAGATTTTCTTGTTGAATAGTACATATTTGAGATACAAATACGTAAAAAGTGAAATAAACTGGAAACACCCCCTCCCAGTAAAAAAGAGAATAAGTTTTATGACTCTTTCAGTTACAGCATTATACTCTCAGGTGAATTCTCATGAAAAGATTCTTTATTACATTTTGATATTTGCTTCGAAAAAATCATAAGCAACATCCTTTCGTTCTTTATAAAGATTACTCCCTCATTAATTAAATGCATTTACCAATTCTGTCGCAAAACTAGATTTCAACATAAATATCAAAATTAATTATAATTAATTTGACTCCAGTGTCTTGCAAAACGAGTCATTCATCACTTTGGAGAGATCCTTTGTTAGTAGGCAAAACCACATGCATAGAGTTTCTCAGTAATTTATCTAATTAATGTTGACATTTGCTTCAAATGTATAATATTTTTTGTGAAAAAATCATACAACATTTCGAGATGCGTATCAATTCGAGCTAAAGATAAATTTAAAATCAGCTTAATTAAAAAATTGTGCACATTTGTTTTTTCAGATTAATCTACAAGAAAAGCAGATGATAAAAAAAATAAAACTCTTCCATTAAAGATTTTATGTTTTAATCAAATCTAGATGGAAATTTTGCCATTGTCTTTATAATACGATGCAAGTAATCTTATATAGCAGAGCACAAGCCCTTTCTTACAGATTACTATGCACGTATATATATATATATATATATATATATATATATATATATATATATATATATATATATATATATATATATATATATATATATATATATATATATATATATAAAAATATATATACATATATATATATATATATATATATATATATATACATATATATATATATATATATATATAAATATATATATATATATATATAAAAATATATATACATATATATATATATATATATATATATAAATATATATACAGTAACCACCGCTTATAGTGATCAGTGGTTATAAGAATCAACCGTTTATAAGAATCAATATCGCAAAAACAAAAACAAATGTATTATTTCCATGTTAAAATTTCCGCTTTAAAGAATCAATCCACCGGTTATAAGAATCAGTTTGCAATCTTCGCCTTCCTTTCATTTTTCCCAAAAATTCCACTTGAACTCTCAAAAGGTACGAAATTCTTTCTTAAGTTTTTGAAAAGAAAAATTGATAAAACTTTGGGGTGGAAAACAGTCGTAAAATTGTAAGGTATACACAAGATTCGATTCACAAGAATCGAACTTTTGAGTGAATTAAAGAAGCTGCTTCAGATATGCTAATTTTGGCATACGCGCTTAGTATAAATACCACGCAGCGTCATTAATGAAGAAAAGGGGAGTTGTTGTTAAGGTTGAAAAGGTGTTATCCTGCTCTAGTCCTTAGCGGGCCAGGAGTTTTACATGGCAGTACTGCTGGTTTGACTTACTGTTCGTGAGTATAAAAATATATTGTTCTTGAAAGCTGTATTTACATTCCGTACAAGTAGTACGCATGCTTATTGCTGTAAAAGCCAATTATATGTGCAGCGAATTCAATAAACATTATTTCATGTATAAACTGTGTTTGTATATAATTCAAATAGAGTGCCACTTCAAATTATATACACCCAAGTCTGGGTAGAAGTGAGCATAGATTCTCTATAAAATACATTCCTTTAGACATAACATAAGAGTTTCTCCTTATACGCTTTTGCTAAACACTGTCTTATTAGCTTTACCCAGGGGCATCTAACCCGCCCGGGTCCGATTTCGCTTTTCTCCAGACAGGCACTCCTTTTTTCCCACCACTTACTTCCTGGTTGCGGATTTCTGGACCCTGAAACACAACACATAAATCTTCCGCGAAGTGTCCAGCATCACTTAAGCAAACGGGACAGTGGATTCAGCACTTCAAACCGTGAAACGTAAACGGATCCAATTTTCTGAATCACATGAACCAGATGCTGAATCAAACGTTTCACGGTTTGATTCAGAATCAAACCGTGAAACGTAAGCTATAAAGTGAATCTTCGTCTGAGACTGTAATAAGCATACGTCGCTAGTATTCACTTTAGTTTTCTAACAAAATTGCCAGTTAGTGTTAGAACTTTTTGATAGTCGAATTCAAATATGATAAAAACAAGGAAAACTCTTAGTTTTTCTGAAAAACAGAACTTGTTAATTAGATATGATGCTCTTCCAAAGTGTAGTCAAAGAGAAGCTGCATCTTGTTGATTTTATAATCATGTGTTGTTACTTATAGGTCTAGAAATTAAGTTATAGTATTTGTTTAGAAATTGAGTATTTTTAAAATTATAAAAAATAATTTTAATAAATGATAAATAACGTAAATTAAAGAGTATTTAATGGTAAATTATGTATATATGTGCCTGTGTGTTTATATATATGTACAAGTATATATTTGTGTATGTGTGCCTGTCCAAAGGGAAGTTTCGGTTATAAGAATCAACCGCTTATAAGAATCAAAAACAGTAATAACAAACGTGATTCTTATAAGCGGAAATCACTGTATATATATATATATATATATATATATATATATATATATATATATATATATATATAAATATATATATATATATATATATATATATATATATTCATATATATATATATATATATATATGAATATATATATATATATATATATATATATATATATATATATATATATATATATATATATATATATATATATATAACCTAAGGATGGTGAACAAATGGCGAAGTTTAAAAAATCGCAGGTGTGGTTTGATATCAAGCGGGATAAGTAGGTAAAGACAGAATGTCATACATGGTATAACGTAAGATTTTTTGCCGAAAAAACTACAGAAAGTGTTGAAACAGGTTGTTTCAGCGAATGGTACGTACTGACACGAGAACAAAACAATGAAAAGAATGCAAATTACTAACGACAAGCATTCCGGAGAGACATGTAAGTAAGGGATATGTCCACCATGCTGTGCAATGCAACTTCCCACACGTCGTGACATGTCGTGGCAATCTTTTAATGACATGATCCATGAGGTTTTGAGGAAATTTGTCCCACTCCTCATTCACTGCAAGGATGAGGGACGGCTTGTTTGTCGGAGAATATGGGCGAGCAGCAAGACGTCGCCCCAAACCATCCCATACATTTTATATTGCATATAGATCAGGTGAACGTGCTGGCCACATGATACGATGAATATCCTCGCTCTCCAGACAGTTCTGAACAGCGTTGGTGTGGTGACAGGGAACGTTATCATCCATGAACAGATTATTACCGAGGCAGCAGAACTTCAGCAATGTACCATGCAGCGGTCATGGTCCCTGATTCAAGCACATGTAGTGGCTTGCGGCCATTGAGCACGATGCCTGCTCATACCATGATGCTACACGTACCATATCGGTTCCTTTCCTGGATATTTTCTGGACGATAAGCACTACCAACTTCAAGCCAGATCAGTTGCCATCTACTATCAGAAGAAAGACTTAACCAGCTGTCATCTGTGGAGAGGAAATTGACCCAGTCGTCCTCGGTCCAATGGAGATGCAGACGGCACCATTGCAAATGAGCGCTACGGTTAAATCTCGCAAGTGGGACACACACAACAGGTATTCGGGCGGTATAGTCCTATCTGTCGTAAAGCCCTTTCAACAGTTTTCCAGGATATCTGAGTTCCTGTGGCTGCATAGAACTGAGTTGCCATTTGACCAGCTGGACTTTGCCGCTTCCTTTTTCCTGTTAGAACGATGCACTGATCGTTTTCGGCCGTATTACTGCAAGGACAAACTCCTAGCTTGCGCCTCATACAATGTACACTTGCGTGACACAATTCCCAAAGCCTGGAAAAAACACTGTTGGCGTTGTCGAATTTACTAGCAACATCTGTAATTTGTCGCCCTTCCTTCAGCTTTTCAATTATCTGTCCACGTGTGAAATCATCTAAATGATGTCTGCTAGACATGACATATATATGTACAAGTATCACTTTTCAAAGCTCAGAGTTCTTCCGACCTATTCAAATGGGATGTCCAACACTCACTTGCTTCAGGCGCCAAATGCCTGCAAACCGGTCAGTACGCCTTCACGTGATCCACACGTGCGGTAATCAAAAATTCTCATTTCCACCTTGTTTCGGATTGCATAACGCCTTTATGCAAATTCCCACAAGCTGCTATGTTCGATTCTGCGCCTGCCATCTTTTATCGAAACATCCGTCCTTAGGTTTTGTCAACCAGTGTGTGTATATATATATAGTATATATGTGTGTGTGTGTGTGTGTGTGTGTTAGTTAGACGAATTACAACCAACCATAAATGTGTAGTCGTCGTCGGTCAGAGGTGGAAAAGTATGTGTCTACCACCAGAGAACGGTTTTCATACACAGACATACATCACATTAAATCCTCTTTTCAACCTGATATCCCAGGAGAATACATCCGTCCAAACCCCAGAAATGCTTCGAGAAAGGATAATTTAAGCTTCCTTCCCTCGAATTCCATTATAAAGGTATCTACCCTAAAACCACAAATAGATCTTAAAGAATCGTAAATGTACATTACCAAGATAGAATTATTTACAGGGTACGGTTATTCCGAACTCTTCATTGCAAGTGTTTGATTCCACCGTGTACAGGTTACCTGTTTTGTGTTTCTTCACTTTACAAGTGAGGAACTAATTGCAAATGCTGATCCTCTCGTGTACGTATGCTAAAATAACTTCATATGAGAGACTCAAATGAACACAATCGTTGACCTCGTATCTCTTGCACAGATTTCTGACCAATTTCCCCCAATTTTCAGTTACGGCTTTTATAACCTCTGCCACGCAACATCTAGCAAACAATTTAGCATTCGAGAAAGGCGTTGTGCTAATAACTGGAGACTTTTCATGACATCAATCCGTGATCGCTTTCACATGATATGAAACCAGTTTAATCCATGAATACTAACTAGAGTTTCAAAATAATTCTGAGACATCTTTCAAATATTGAAGTCCGGTTCAGATAATTAACGATCGTTACCTTATTTGTGATACAGGTGATTTAATTAAGGATAATTTAATTCATCTGAGGTGATTCTGTCATTTGAGGTGATTAAATTAAATCCTCTTCTAACATGGGTTGGACTATCACATAAATTTTCCAGATTATAGTATTTAATACAACATAAGATACATGTTCCAGCGATATAATTATCTTCCACTTTAATTTTGAAAAGGATATTATTGGAGCAATAGAATATTTAGATCTATCAAGAGTATTTGTATTTCACATATTGTGAAAGAGAAGAATTATAAGAAAAAAATTATGGCCCAGAAAAATTACGTTGAACTGACGTTTGAAAAACAGAGATATTCAAACACTGATGTTATGAATTCCTAAGTGCTAACTGTTATGTCTTATTCAGCTTTATTTTAACTATAGAAGTGATGTATTATTAAAATATTTTTGTTTGAAGTATAAAATTAATGTAGGAAATATTAGTTACAAAAATGTATGTATCTTTCTTCAGTAGTCTCATTCTTTTATTTTGGTTCTACAGAAAGGTAATTTTATCGGTACTTGGGCAGATTTGGATTTCTGAAGGGTATCCCACGATCTTATTTTGATAAGTCAAAGAAATATGTGAACGGGAGGAAATATTTAAATCTATCAAATTAAAGTATATCACAAAATGGAAATTTAGTTAAATTTTCTTCAAATTCAAATTAAACTACAAAATATTATTCTCTGAAGTATATACTTCATATACATAATATTTGTGCTAGATGAGTTATCTAGATTAGCTTGATGCAGTTATCTTTCTTGAGCTTGGATGACGATTTTATTCACATAATGAAAAGGGAAATTCAAGTAGTCAAAAATACTGTGAACAAATATCAGTAAAGAGATCCATAAAAAAATCTACATGAAGTCTATAAGCGAATGAGGATATTTCAATTTATTAAATCTATAAATTTTAAAATACTGTCGTTATCAGATATTAAAACGTTAAAATCTGTTTTTTAAATGACAATTATTTTTGACTTATTAGAAATTACTTTATGTATAAGTGATTGAATCAAACTTTCTTTAAACTAGGATAAAATGATAATGTTATTGTCTGAAGTATATCCAAAATATTTGGTTCTCTGATGCAATTAAGCTTCATCACTTAAGGACATATTACGTTCTTTTGATTATGAAACGGGTAACACGAGCAGATTAGGATTTTTCGAGGATGTTTCAAGATCACTAAATTGAAAAAAAATGAAGAAAAGAGAAAGAATGAAAATATTACGGTCCAAAATGACTCGGCTTTTACATACGAACTCTTCAGAAACGATCTGAAACGACGTAAAAACTTCAAGTACAAAACTTCGAATCGAGGCAAAAATATTGCATTCATCATGAATCTCTTTGCCAGATATTTTCTGATTCTATAGAATTCAGTACTAAGGTAAGGAAAAACTTTCGCTGATAAGTATTTTTATTGTATTAAGTGAACCAATAATAGCCTCATTTTTTAAGAGAGTCATATGCCTCAAGGCACAACTTCTTTTGGTGTCCCTGATAGAAAAGATTTGTAAGGAATGTCGTAAACAAATTTTTTTCGAAGACAGTTTTAGATATAATTTTCCAGTGAAAGAAATGCTGTCGACAATACCTCCTTCATGTCATCGTTATAACTCTTATTAGGAAAAAGTTAGAGGGAAAAATAGAACTTTATATTTATTGCAGAATTAAATTTTGTAAATGTGTTCGGATTTTAAAATTCACTTCATGATACCTAAACAAATAAAACTTAAGATGTTTAATATAAATGCATTACTAGAAAATCAATTTTACCCGACATTTATTCTTAATTTGTTCTCATTCATAGTTGAATGTATGAAAATCCATATATTTTGATGTAATATAATATTCACAAAAATAACAGCTTATTAATTTTAATAAACTATCTTTTAACTGCTATACTTACATTCCAAACATTTATAACTTATATTTATTGGACTATTCCATATATTAAATATAATGATTTCTGAAAAGTAGCATATATTTAGAACATTTTATTAGTTATCTTACTTCTGAACAAAAGTTTTTAAAATGAATCTATAAAAGGGGTCTTAATATCTGTAGTGCTATTTAGTCTACTAGACAATAAATTATGTTAGTTGTTGTTATAGTCAGAGGTTGTCAAATTAATATTAAACTAATTAACCCTCAAACGGTGCAGTGGTTTGAGACGAAATAGATGGTACGTCGGGTCGAATCCGATCCGATCTCCTTTTTGATGAGAATTTTGGTAGAAATAAGTACACAATAAGCATTTTTGTCGTACAATAACATTTATTGATATTTTAGATGAAATACAGTAAGAAAAAATGTTTTTGTAGAAAAAATGACCAACGAATTGTAATTTTGCTAAACAAAGAAAATCTCTCTGGCATTTACATAATAGAATGTTGTATATATTAGGTCTAATATGCAATTTTGTCTTGTACCTAGTTTTAGAAGTTAGTGAAACCATCTTTATGAGCCCAGAAATGGGAAAAATAACATATACTGACATTTTTGGCCTTCAAAATTTAAAAAAAATGAAAAAATATTTTATTAAAAATCACTTGTGATCATGAATAACGTTTTTCAACATAGACACTCGTATTTACTGCAAACTTATAACTGCAAACGCTCCAACACCTATTGCAAGACTGGCTGGTAGGGTTCCTTGTCAACTCGAACTCTTGCAATGAGAGGGGAGACTATGGGAGGGAGAAGACACACCCTTGGGTCGGATCCGACCACCACCGTACCGATTTAGGCTTAATATTTATCGAAATATTTTATAGTTATTATGAGGTTTTATATCCTTCATAAAACCTTCGACTGCATTTATGTCATGGTACTGCCGCACGAGAAATTTGTGGACTATCTGTCTAAAGTCTCCGATAGCAGAAGGATACTGTCAATGCTATTGACGAAATTACGCCAAAGGACTCATCGTGAAAGCAGAGGTTTTTAAATTGATATAAACACATGTCGCAAAGGTTATAAACCAGGGGTGTCCAACCCGCGGCCCAGAGCAAGTATTAATGCAGCCCAGAAAGAGAGCTCAAAGCGAAAAAAATTATCAATAGCCCTCTTCCTCGATGATGGAAAGCGACCATTACAGATCCCGCTTTGTTGAAAAATAAACAGGTGTTTTGCATTATTGCTACTCCATTTACAGTCGATATAGATATGCTGCCAGCAAATTTTCAAATGGAATGCATAGAGTTGCATTCTGATATCCATCTTAAAGAGAAATTCAATCAAACCTCTTTGTTGGACCTTTGTAAATCATATCTGCTGTAACATCCTCGGTGGAAAATGAGACACACGAGAGACAATTATATTACACAGAGCTTGTATTAAACAAATAAAAATTTACAGTATGTACAAGGCAGAGAGTCTAGGCTCCTCTGCATACGAGAGGTTCTATAGGAACCAAAAATCTTTTACAAGTCTCTCAACGGAGATGTATCTCTCCACTCGTAAAATCGGGAGCCGAGAGAGCAATTTTTCAGGCCTTCGGTCCACACAGCGCCCTTTCAGCACCGTTTGTCGACGAAAAGATAAGAGGCTCAACAACACAGCTACCCTCTCCGGTTGCTTCCCACGCACTGCTTTCTTCTTTTGTTTTTTCAGCCAGCTGGCCGGGGGGGGCGAAGGATCGACCCACGATGGTTTCTTGGAACCGAACAGAATTCATAAAGAGGTGGGCTTTTGCTTGGGTGGCCCCTTTTCCCCGAAAAGGGCCAAGACGTAACACTGCCCAGAGATAAATATATCTCACCGCATAGTCATGCGTTATTCATGTCATCATTGTTTGGAAGCATGTACATCTGTGAACAACTATTTTCAGGAGCGAAGCACACTAAGAGTCAAATTAGAACCCTAATATCGGATGAAAATCTTGAAAGTTTCCTGAGAATTGCAATCACTTCAATTGACCCAGATATTGATTCATTCGTCTTTCAAATTCAAGGCAAAATACACATCAATTCTATGTCTCCTATAGTCATCTTTATAATTATAAATACAATTTATAATCAAATACATATGTTGACTATATATTATACTTTTTGTACTGTTCAACTATTTTTCATGTTAGGTATATTTTTGTGTGGCCCAGAACAATTCGTCTTCTTTCAATGTGGCCCAAGGAAGCTAAAAGGTTGGACACCCTTGCTATAAACGGAGAATCCTTTGTAAATGAAATGAAGTATGAAGAAAATGATATAATCAAGAGAGAAATTGAACACTTTGATGAATGATTAAACGCACAACCCTGGTAAATAACATTGTTGATTGGTTTGGAGCGAAATGGTCACCTTTTGCAACCCGAGGGCTAATTAATAACATTATTAGTGCGGATGAGAACTTTTTATCGGATACACCAGAATTTAATGAGCTGAAACTGGATATAAAGAAAATTTTAAAAATAATAAAGTTTTTGGCCCTGATTTTATACTTGCAGAATTTTTGAAGCGTACGTTATAAAAACTAACAAATTAAAATTTGATAAATTATATTCTACATGGACGGTGGAGTTGTACTTTTCGATGGAAACACGTATAATCTTCCAAATTCATGGAAAAGTCAATACCTTGAGATGCCATAATTATGGTTATATATCCCACTATTCTTTTGAGCAAACCAACACCATTTCTTAAAAATTATGAATCTGCATTCCGAAGAACATCCAGAATAAATTAGACCTCTAGGCTTCACATGTAGTAGGAAAATGAAGAGAGAATGGAACAGAGACACACCTGTATTTATTACTTTTACGCTGATTACAACTGCACAGACACACGAGCTACTAAATGCAACTTTGGAACATTCCAAATAACCTGTAAAATTTATAAACATTCCATAATAACCTGTTCAGCTTAAAACGTTTAGAAAAAAAAAACAATAGAAGAATGATTTGAGAAATGTCAGAATCTCTTGAAAATGGTAATGGAGTTATTCAGAGCGATGCAATGGCCATTCAATACTGCTCCAAAAAAAGTCATAAGCAACACATAGTTTACAGTTTTTTTTAGATATTTGACTTAATGTAACTGAATGGTCAGAATCTTCACAAAGGGGAAGATTTAGATCTAACTTGGTTTAATGCGATTACTTATTTGGATTTTGTGTCTAGAAGATATGTTCCAGGAATTAAAACACCTGCGGGAGACCACTTTCTAGCTCTTTCGGCCCGAAGAAGGAGAAGAATTACTGTTCCTCAGCTTGTTTCGGATCATTTTACCGCTTCACAGACAAGAATATCCGTTACTACGGTGCGAAGACGCCTTCACAATTATGGTCTCTATGCAAGACGACCAGTTGCGTGTGTCCCACTTAACCGACGACAGAGAAGTGCCCGTTTATTTTGGGCAAGAGAACATGTTTCCTGGACCAGACAGTAATGGGTTTCTGTACTTTTCATCGTTGAATCCAGGTTCACACTAGAGAGCGATTCAGGGCTTCTGCTGATCTGGAGGGAACAAGGCACCAGATGCAACCAATCCAGCATTGCTGAAAGACACAGTTACAGAGGTGCTGGAATCGTGGTTTGTGCAGTAATCTCTCTCGGTGGTTACACTGACCTGCATTTGTTCCATAGAGGAACTCTGACTGCTGTAAAATATCGTGGCGAGATCTTTGATTAATATGTCCACCATATGACGCTGCTATTGGCAACGATTTCATTCTAATAGATGATAATGCAAGATCTCACAAAGCTGAACTTGTAGAGTATCATCTTGAGGGTCACGGTTTGGAGAGGATGGAATGGCCAGCTCGATCTCTAGACCTGAATCCGATAGAGCATGTTTTGGTCTACCTTGACACGTTGCTGCGTCAAGTCCTCTAAGGTCTTTACATGAGCTGTAACAAGGTTTTCTCCGTGTCTGGTCTTCGCTTCCCATTTTGGTGGCCATTAATTTAATTGGCAGCATAGAAACTCGATACCGACAATGCATTACAGCTAGGGGTGAACATATTCCTCATAAAAACCATTTATTTATGTTTCCACGACATCTTTCCTCATAAAACTGTGATATACTGATTTCTCCAATAATAGGAGTTTTCTGCCAAGAGATTTTTTTGTTATAACTCATGTAAATTATGCAAATTGTGTAAATTTCATTGTCGCCTTTAATAACGAACTGCTTAGTGCACATGTCGTCCGAATTTTTTGTTTCTCTGTCCATTCATTTTTAAATGAGACATAAGAAACATGTTTTACCTTAACTTTTGGAGGGCAGTGTATATATATATATATATATATATATATATATATATATATATATATATATATATATATATATATATATATATATATATAAATTGATTGAAAATTACAGGGAGCTTAAAAATAGCGAAATCTAATATGAAAATCATCGGTAAAATGCTTCGGGAAAAAGGGTTTTTCCCCGTTTCGTTAGTTGACATTCGATTCGCGATATTGAAGTTCCATGGAGGGAATTTATTTTTAGATAGATGTACAGGGTTTGACTCGAAAACAAATGCTTCTAGAATTTTCCAGGTGGTGCTTTGCGCATGCGCCATAAGGGTAGACGCGTTAATAAAGACTTAGAATTACGCAGAACGCGGGATTAACTCGTTCATAGTGGACGTGCGGTAGCGGGGTCCACGTGGTTTGCGAAATGGCGAACATTTAGAGAGGCGAACGTTGGAGCGATGGTTTTCATGAACTTGGAATAAATAAACTTTAGTTATTTTTGACCATAGTATGCTGTCAATGCTTGCATCTGCCTTACTTCAGCGTCACGAACTGCACCTAAGAAGACAGCAAATACTAATTTAGTGAACGGGCGTAGAACGACGCCCATCATATATATATATATATATATATATATATATATATATATATATATATATATATATATATATATATTGATATTAATTGCATACATTGACCATTGTATTTAATTTAAATGTACTCCGTAGCGAAGCACGGGTGTTCAGATAGTCATAAATATCAGAAATATCTATTTTACTGTTACGATTACAGATATCAACATTTTTAATATTACCAGTACAGGCATCCGAAATATTAGCTTATTGAATCCAATTTATGTTTCAGATGACACTTATTACGGATATTCTAATTTTTATTACCTTTATAAGTGACAAATTCCGGTTTCATTATACGAAAATCTAATCCTTGAATCACTTATCAGTCTTCATATACACTGTAAACATATTTCTTAATGTGGACTCTTATTTTAACACTTAATATAATTTAAACAAGCTCTCTCCTTTAGAGTATTAATTTCCATATTAACCAATATCATAATTAAATATATAATATGAAAAATGATCAGTATTTTGGGAAGAAAACTTTTAAGTAATGTGGAAATAAGTAATGATAATTGTAAATGTTCATTTGTTTGTCTAGTAATTGGTTCATTAATTTGGGGAATCATGATGGAGTTAGTAATTTTTTTTGAATGGAGAAAATATTTGTGGGATGATCTGCCTAATTTGATACAAATTCTTCCTCTGTTTGGCACCTCTAGTAAGGGTGTCGTTAAATGTCCTCTTGGTTGATTTAAATGATTTCATGGGTGTTATTTCCACGAACCTTGTTGTGTTCTCCATAAAGTCTGAAATTTTAAAAGGTAACGTGCATATTGCAGCGTTTCGTCCGCCTATATTTATGAATCAAGACTCCAGAAAACAGCATAAAAAGTCTACTTTCTTTTGTCTTAAAGAGTTAACAAACATTACAAGCAGTCACGTAGAACATCAGTGAAGTTCAGCAACACTTCAGATTTGACACAATGCACACAGGCACAATAACAGGCCTATAGTTGACACGAAGCAGCTGAGCTTCAACTAAGAAATGAATAAATCAATCAAATCTTTTGGAGTTGAGTTCAGCATGCTTAGAACCTTTTGGCGACTTTCGCGACTGTTCAAGAAATTAAAAATTCCAGAACTCGATAACCACGCCACCTAAGTGAAATCTGATTGGTTTACCGGGTACCCAAAATATCGCCAAGTTTGTCTCCCAGCTCGCAAGGATTCTCGAAAATGTAGACAAGCGTTCATGACAGCAAATTCAAGACATTTAACACAAAATAAACCTAAATTAAAGGCGAGATAAAGCGTTTTCACTAATGTATCAAAATATTTACACATATTTACTACAATATATGTGTATGCATGTGTAGTGAGCTAAGGTCCCAAACGATTTTTATTAGCGATGAATAAGTTCATTCTGGGAATGCCTTTTGTTTATTCATTTGTTTAACACATAAATTTTTAATCACAGACAAAATGAGTTAAGCGAAAATATTAGAATATTGAGTTTGCAAATTCAAAAAAACACAGATAAAAATTTCATGTTCCAGAATCTAATAAACTGACTTTCAATGAATCCGATAAGAAACTTAACTATGAAATCCATATGTCATGGTATTCTGACAAAAGTAAAACCATTTACATCGCACAAGAGAATTCTTGTACTAAAAAGAATTCTTCAGAAGTAACAAAAAGTATTCTTATCGTTGGGGGGAAAAATTGTCATTTATTTTTCTTGCATTCTCCTACATTTTTCTTTCTTATAGTTAAAATACCTATAACTCTTTTTATATCTTTTCATTGTGTCCAGATTTGTGAAGTGGTTAGTTCTGAATTCCACAAATGTTGTTGTCAGGTACAAATCACACAGGATTTCAAATGGGAGTCAAAATATAACAAGGATTTTTTTCCTTGTTTCTAATGGATTGTAATGCTTCTGTGGACAAATTTGTAAGAGAAATTTTTGCGTAAAGTATAACATTATTACATTCTAATAATACAAGTTGAAACACATTTTATGCGTGAATACGTAAAAAAATTTTGTAAACCTATTCTTATGCGGAGCATATAGAAATAATTATATTACTATTCCGAAACGTCCTACATAGTACAGTGATTTCCGCTTATAAGAATCACGTTTGTTATTACTGTTTTTGATTTTTATAAGCGGTTGATTCTTATAACCGAAACTTCCCTTTGGACAGGCACACATACAAAAATATATACTTGTACATATATATAAACACACAGGCACATATATACATAATTTACCATTAAATACTCTTTAATTTACGTTATTTATCATTTATTAAAATTATTTTTTATAATTTTAAAAATACTCAATTTTTAAAATTCTATAACTCAATTTCTAGACCTATAAGTAACAACACATGATTATAAAATCAACAATAGGCAGCTTCTCTTGACTAAACTTTGGAAGAGCATCATATCTAATTAACAAGCTCTGTTTATCAGAAAAAATAAGAGTTTTCCTTGTTTTTATCATATTTGAATTCGACTATCAAAAAGTTCTAACACTAACTGGCAATTTTGTTAGAAAACTAAAGTGAATACTAGCGACGTATGCTTATTACAGTCTCAGACGAAGATTCACTTTATAGCTTACGTTTCACGGTTTGATTCTGAATCAAACCGTGAAACGTTTGATTCAGCATCTGGTTCATCTGATTCAGCAAAATGGATCCGTTTACGTTTCACGGTTTGAAGTGCTGAATCCACTGTCCCGTTTGCGTAAGTGATGGTGGACACTTCGCGGAAGATTTATGTGTTTCAAGGTCCAGAAATCCGCAACCAGGAAGTAAGTGGTGGGAAAAAAGGAGTGCCTGTCTGGAAAAAAAGCGAAATCGGACCCGGGCGGGTTAGATGCCCCTGGGTAAAGCTAATAAGACAGTGTTTAGCAAAAACGTATAAGGAGAAACTCTTATGTTATGTCTAAAGGAATGTATTTTACGACTGTTTTCCACCCCAAAGTTTTATCAATCTTTCTTTTCAAAAACTTAAGAAAGAATTTCGTACCTTTTGAGAGTTCAAGTGGCATTTTTTTGGAAAATGAAAGGAAGGCGAAGATTGCAAACTGATTCTTATAACCGGTGGATTGATTCTTTAAAGCGGAAATTTTAACATGGAAATAATACATTTGTTTTTGTTTTTGCGATATTGATTCTTATAAACGGTTGATTCTTATAACCACTGATCACTATAAGCGGTGGTTACTATATATGTCTCGGTAATTCATGCATCGAAGTTAGTACAAAAAGCACTAACCTTTTGATAAAATATTTAAAAGCAACATTTTTGTATTTAAATGATATTTTTAATTTTGCTTTATTCTTTCAAATTTATTCTTGAAACTATTCATGTACAAGTATGACTGCGTTTTCAAATTTATGGTATGCTAGATAATGTGAAAATATTTTGATGTGCTAGCTTCAACTGCATTATTTATAAATTATGTATTCTAATCTGAAAATTTGATTTTTCATACACTATGTATTTTTACCACATATATGAGCAGATGTATATTTCCATATATGACGCATTTTATCATATTCCAGTTTTTGCTATTTATGTGAATTTGCATGGAATTAGGTAAATCTTTCATATGACGGAACGCTCAAACTTTCCTGTTACATAAATTTATAATGAATTTCCATCAATTTACACCTTTTTTGCTCTCTAAGAATTTCACAGGTCCTCTGTAGTTATGAATTGAGAGCTTATGCTTTTTTACAATATAGACAACTTGAAAGTAACACCCCGAAGAAGGAATTGATGAGCAATAAAAGATTCCACTTGAGGACGAGCTTCAAGTTTCAGAAGGAAATGTAAACATAGTTAAGGAGAGGGAAAAGCTTCACGATATCTTCAAATATCGTACCTAAAGATGAATTATTGTTCCTGAAGAGAGAACCTATCTTCTTTACTAGTGGAATAACTGATTGTGGTAGTGCTCGAAATTCCTTTTAGACTCTGCATGATGTATTAATAAGTTTTATACCTCTTACGCATAAAAAAGATTAACATTGCATTTAATTTACGATTATGTTTTGTACGTCTTTCGGTTATTTAGCAATAATTCCTGATTTCATGCAGAACTTAGAAAGTATGTTATTTTTCTCTACTGGGAAATCAAAACTGGATTTCCCTAGACAGATTATGAAGACTTTCTCATATGCAATACATCCTGAACAGCAAGCATTTAATGATGCTGTTTGTTATATCTCATCAAGACTATAAGTACCATGAGAGTAAATGTTTACTGACTATGGTTCATTCATAAGCTATTAAAGTTGATAGTTATTTTTTCAACTCGTAAATACAGTTTTAAAATATCCTCGGTACATCAGATAGTAAAGATTATTCCTACATCAAAATATTAAGTAAATATTAAGTGAATTAATTCGCAAAATATAAAGTAAAATAATTCATAAAACTTAACAATTACAGAAATGTTTGAAGATTTATGATTTAATAAAAAGTTATGCCTGCACTTCTAACCTTTTTAAGCGCTATATTAACAAAATCTTTTTATTTGAAAGAAACAAATTTTGGGAAACTTTTAAAATAAAAATCTAGACAATATTCATCTAGATGATATTTTTTTTAAAGTCCCGCAGAGCTGCAAAATGAAAAAAAAAATCGGTTTAAAAAGTTTTACACCATGAAGTTTATTCTTTATGCTAGATTGTGTTTTTAAATACTTAACTAAACTTCTCTTTATTAGATTTTTTTTATTTCGAACGATTTAACTATTTTGAAAACATTTGACATCTGTACAATACTGACAAAAAAGCTCCTAACAGCTGTATTTTTAAAAAAAAATTAGTTTAAAAATTTGTAAACGTATGCTTTTCTATTACTTTATCTTTTTAAACACCAACTTAAACTCCGTTTTAGCAAACGTTTTAAGTCGTTAACTTGTTTGTTCCAGAGAAATTAAGCGTTTAACGTTTAATTTCTCCGGACTGTTTACCTACATTAGGAAATATCTAAAATAAAATCTTTATATAACATTCTTTCATGAGTCTCAAACAACCGCAAAATTAAGAAAAAAAAATCAGTTTAAAAATATGGTAAAAAATATTGCAGTTTGTTTTTTCTGGAGATTACTCTTTTACACATCAACTTTAAACGCTTCAACTATTCATAGAAAGAAATAGCTGGATTTAAAATATGTTCCATTTATATGATATATCGAGTAACAAACAGAGTTCGATTTTTTTCACAAATGTCACGTTAGCTTATTTAGTCCTCATGTTTGAATGCAAGGTATATTTTTATGTAGATGTAAAGTAAGCCAAAGTCAAATTGCGGTCATAACAAACCCATTTCATGGATAATGACACAACTTTAGCTTTTATGGACGATATTCGTACGGAAAAAAAGATTTATAAAATATTTATTTGCATTAAATTTTCTTGAAATAAAAATGATTCAAACATTTTCATATTATCTTCCCAGTCTAACTTAGCTATGCAGATCACAGATAATTTTGTTATTTGAATTAATAAAAAGAAACCAAATTTCATTTCTCGTTTAGTCCAAAAATTAAATACTTCCATTAATTCTTACTTCAGCTGTTTATCATATGAGATTTTTTTTTCTGCTATATGAATACTTCTGCTATATGAAACTGATTTTCCTTTTTTTTTTGTATGCTTGCCTTTTAACCTAAAAATAGTGATCTCTCCCAACAGACATTTTCAAAACCAAAATTTTTGAAATTTAGGATATTTTTACCGACTATTAGTTTCAACTTTAATAGTTTCTTTCACAATACAGTGTTAAAGATATAATATTATGTCACCTAAGCTACATTTTGATTATGTTTCTCTTGTAATTCTGCTGTAATTTTTTGGCGTTCTTTGATACCACATTTTAGTTTTATAAAACGGTGTATGAGTTAGATAGACAGGCTTGGGGGATTTGAGAGCTGTGCCTATTGCGAGCAGATCGTAGTTCTTGAATGTCCATTAACTTGAGTGGGGTCATTGGAAGAAGTTTTTACAGAATGAATCTGACAAGTGCGTAGAATCCGAGTATTGTTTCTAGTTTGCAGTGAAATGACACAAAGTTATGAAATTTTTATTTAAGGATTCTTAAAAATGGATTTATTCAAGAAGCAGCTTTCATTCTACTTTTCAGGATAAATTTAAATAGTCTTGCTGATGATTACAGTAATTATAAATTTTGTAAGAAGTAATAAATTGCGTGCATGTGTACTACATAGACAATAATTGCACCAACTGTACGATATTTAAAGTCAAAGCTGTGGTTTTCTCATTTTAGGAAGTAAAATAAATAGTGTTTGCTTTTTTTTGTTTTCCAATGCGGGGCACTTGTCAATGATGACATTCGCACTTAACCTGTGATAATCATTGGGATGCTTTCATTTGGAGGACCATATAAGTGAATAAACACCACCCCTGGTGTCACCTCAATTTTTACCATGCACCCCCAGGGGTGACTTCTGGGGGGATCGTACTTTTTCCCACCCTCTTCTATTTCATAGAAGAGTCCGGTCTACAGATTGACTTAAAGATTTCCCCGTTTAATAATTACTTTGTAATAGATTTGAGAATATTGATTTCAGGGTTTTGACATCAGTTTATTGCAGACAGGTTTAAGTGACAGTCGTGGCAGCAATACTTAGCAATACTTAGTGACAAAAGTTACAAGGTTTCAAGCAGTGCTTCAATTTTATGTAATTCTAACCTCTTCGAAACGATAACTTTTAGAGACCACGCATTGTAAATGATTAAATTTATTTAAACAAGAATAAAATCTTACGTCATAGACGGCAGTAGTACATTTTTTAATATTTTCGTAACTTACAACCGTTTCATATTAATTTTCTCTAATTAGAGATTAGAGATGGGGCAGGGATCATGTATATTATTTAGGTACAGAAGCATTTTATATTATAGCTATGCTTCATCTTTATTTAGTGCTGTTTGTGACGCTCCTCTAATGATACAAATAGAATTTTCAGCAGAATCAATACAGCAAGATGCCTAGGTTGATTCCTAGGTATAGTTAAGCTATGCATAATTCAAACCACACATTGACTCCTGAGGGTTTGCAAACTGTCGTAATGACTTGCCAGTGGACAATGTACATCGGAGTTTAGGAGCCGTTTTGCATTTTACATGATATCATGTTAAAGTACAATGGTAAATTTTGTGTGAATGCTAAGGTACATTCAAAGTACTCAGATTTTAGTTCTTCTTACTTGATTAAAATAGAAATTTATTTTCACGGGTATTTTAACTTATTAGCAAATGAGGTAAAATGTATTTTCTAAACCTTCTGGAAGTTAAATTGCGATGTCAAAATTTCAATATTAATGCAATAATAATAAGCAGTAATGACGTAAAATATTATAATGAATATATTTAAAGGAATACAATTTAATTCCAAACAAGATTGGAATTATGTGTATTCTTAATATAAGGAATTTTTAAAGCCATCAAAGATGACAGAATCCTGAGATCGATCTTACAGTTCATCGTGATTTGTTATAAGTTTAGAAAACTTTTTTAACTGTGGCATTTAGATATACATATTTTTCTGATCCTTTTTCTTCAGTTTCAGTACTGGTAATGTATAAGAAGGAATTGATTTACATATCTATCATTTAAGCTGGATTTTCTGTGCAAAAAATTACAATCAATGAGAGTAAAAAATACTCATACACATACAAAAAAAAATCTATACATTTAAATTAGTCCAGTATGAATAATGTAATATACTTAAGAGTCTTAAGTTTTTTTATCTTAAAAAATTAACACTGGTGTATAGTGACATTAAACCTGTGGGGGATATATATTAGCAACCATGCATTCTAGAAGATTCGAGACACCTGTGAAACTTTCTAAAATGATTTCACGTAAATAATTATTTGGAGCTGTCGTTGCATAATTTCGTCAATACTATGTAGCAAGATTATTTTAGGCGTTGAGGCGCACTGCTAGTGCCTAAGGAGTGTATTCCCTTTAGTTTGACTAAAAACAAATGAACAGGAAAACCGGTGTTTGAAGAAATATTTTTAACGTATCCTCTTTCAGTGTCACTAAGAATAGCTCTATACCGAAATATTTTATTTAATGAGGAAGATTCCAGAATAATAAAATTTAATTTTTCCTTCTCAATTTTGACACGAAAGCATATATATTGATGAAGATTTACGAATAATCATTTAAAAATAAATATTTAACTCAGTTTTTATTTGATCTACTTTTAGAATTATTAATTGATGTTAGTATTCATATAATTTCTTGTTAATTACAAAAATAGATACCTTACATTTTATGTCCACTGAAAAAAATGTGCTCATCATTAAAAAAGGATTTTCCAGCAACTGTTGAAACAGGAATCTACATGAAATTACTTCGTCAATCTCTAATGTTCGACAGAGATTTGCTGTACGTCTAGCTTCAAATTAGTTATTTAAAATCTTATTAATCCCTTACATGAAAAGTTATGGAAAATATAGAAGCAGTAAACATTCCCAGAACAAAGAAAAGAAGAAACTGAACAATCATGCACATCCTTTTTTTGCTGTAACAGAAGACAAAAGAAGCTTTGAACTTTCAGATTTTTCCACTAGATACTTATTATTTGCTCATTAGCTTTACTGTCTGTAAATATAATGCATTCCTCATGACCGAGATATTTGCTTACCCTTGAAAATATTTATAATGCAGTTTCCATTCGATTTTAAAGAAGTCGAGAATTAATTAAAATTATCGCTACTAACATTTTTGTCATTCATTTTTCTCTCAAATGTAACTAAAAAAAAACCTGGTTAATTTTCATTTTTTCTAATGTATTGCTCATCAAAATGTTTGTATCCCTGTTTAGAGAAATTCTAAAACAAACAAAAAATATTGGAAAAATAAACAAAAATTTCATCATCAATTTCAGAAATTATGTGTTATGATGCTTATTTGTACAAACTGTATCTTTATCAGAATATGGAAACAGAAAATACTTAAGTCTTTAAACTATATTTCGTTTGAGCCAAATATAAAACGTGCAAATATAAACCGCACATGTATCAAAACAATCTCAAATATCTCATTAATAAATTAGTTATGTTGAAATTAACTTTCATTTATTAGGCTTAAGTAAAGACCAAAAAACAAATTTTAATATAAAAATTTAAAGAGAAAATTTTTTTACTTGTAAACTATAATTTTATATTTTTGTTCTTGCGTTGGTGTACAGTTCAAAATGATTTATATAAAACTTAAATGATTATAATTATCTTGATACATAGAGCTATTTTGCTGTGTTTTTTAATCTTATAAAAACATATACGTATTTATTGTAATTTATATACACTGAAGTGCTACTGAATTAGCGATAGCAAAGCCTATGCAAATTGTGTAGCGCTGCGTATCACGTATGCACAAGTGAGGGCGCAGTGGTAACTGCATATATAGCGCGTACTGCGGTTGTTCTGAATTAGTTGTTGGAATTGCCAGTATGGGTAAACTGCCTGATTCAGACGCCTTCGATAGCGGAGAAATCGTAGGTGCGCGACTCATGGGCCATTCAATTTCCGAAATCGTCAGACAGCTAGGATTTTCAAGGTCGACAGTGAATGTAATTAAAGTCGTGTAAAGTTCGGTCATCCTGTTAAGTTATCACTAACATCAATAAACAGTTAACTGTAGCTTTTAAAAAGTATCTCAGGGGAGAATCTTGAACTTGTACCTATTTGAATTGAGTAGGAAGTAGAAATTTTCTTGCACATCTATAATTCGACAAAACATGAGTAGGAAACACCTGCACGATAGCAACGGTGATACGAGTCGTCTCATCAGTTCAGTACACAATATTAGAAAAATTAAGAATTGACACTAACATTTCAATTACGATGTGAAGACAAAACTTGAATTCGAATTCTCAGCCATTCAGAAAGTACGTTTGAGAGGATAAAATATGAAGCATCAGCTTTACAGTTAGCAACCTATGTGTTTATAAAGTTTCAATGCCTAACGAAGAAAAGATGATAAACGTTCTAGATAGTAATAAAATGAAATAAAATGTGTAATTAAAAAAATACACATTCACTTAATTATAAAGTGATTGCGACTTACTTGTTTATACGTTATAGGGTGAGAATTTACGAGACTTAAATTCTTTGCGTGAATATTAAGAAAAGTCGGTTTGCTCGTTCGGGAATATTAACGCATAAATGAGGATGAAGTTCATTTTGAATCCACCTACCTGAGGCCCCTTGCAATACCCTCCAACAAATGTTTGAATGGATTTAACATTCTGGACTGGAAAAGTTCGAGTAGCATGGAAAATGGTCCATCGAGTTTCTAAAAGCAATTACCATAAATTTCGAAACATATTCTTCTGTTCGAGGCATCCGTCTCAACTGGAGCCATTATCGTAAGAAGGCTGACTTCGGGAACATCACTATTTAACACTCCATCGGGCGCGTTGATCTGACAGATACACGCCTGTCAATATCTCTGCTTTTGTCCCCTAAAACTTGTTCTTGCGGCCTTGACCTTATCAGTATCTGTCCATCTAACCACATGCTCCTTTGGAATGCAGTAACGACCAGATCCGTGTAGGAGTATTCCTCGGTTTGATGATTGTTTGAAGTTTTGTATCTGTTAGATACACGCGCCCGATAACGTTTGTCTCTTGAAGCTTTACGGAAGTATCAAGATTCCCTGTACGTTTTTGATTTATCTTTTCCCATGATGAGTGCTAAACGCTTTTTAGATTTGAATAATCAAAAAGACCTTGAGCTAGTTCATAGTATTCTATTTAGTGATGGAAATGACGAATTAAATGCTGAAGAATTTGATGAAAGTGATGATGACGAAGAAGATATTTTAGAAACACGGGAATTTGATTCTGATAGCAATGAAATTGATTATAATGACTCAGAATTCGATGGTGATGCTAATAATGATGACTTTTATGTAGGAAAAGACAATAGTACTAAATGGGCAAAATGTATCGGAAGAAAAAATGTCAAAGGTAGATAGCAGAATATTATCACAAAATTACCTGGAGTAATCGGAAGTGCGAAAGATATAAAATCTGTATACGGCTCTTGGAACTGTTTTTTTTTTCTGACGAAATATTGGAAATAATTGTGAAATGCACTAAAGAAAGCATTTCTGGGGTTTCTAATCTATGTAGTATAGAAAGAGATGCAAGACTAACAGATAATATTGAATGAAAGCCTTTATCGGTTTACTTCTATTACCTAGTGTTTTGTGAAAAATAAAAATTGTAATTTTTTTTTAAATTAAAAAAACGTCCGGGTGTAAAAGCCTGGACCTAAAAAGGATAAAAATAAAAGATTTAAAGTAATACAAATTAACAGAAAATACATAAAACAGAGATGTATCTGACAGATACACCGCGCCCGATGACGTAAGCTTAGAGACGCGCCCGACGGAGTGTTAAATTATTTTGGTCTACAAGTTGTTTTACAAAACGTCAAATGCTCATACAATGATACGCCTTTGAGGATTTCGCTGAATCTTCTAGATTGGATGAGACGCGGTTGCAAGATTTCGGTCAGAGCCCATTTGTACAGTACAGTTTTAAACATGGTGTAGCTTTAGAAAGGTTGTTACATCACATTGTACCAAATCCGAGCGACGGGAAGATATTCTAAAAAGTGACTTTCAAATACAGAAATAAATATGCCAGTTACCGCAAATTGATTAATAGATATTTATAAAACATTAAATCTTCAATGCACTTCTTCACAACTTGCAGAAGAGTACACAAAATGAAAACGTTGAATCTTCGCTGGAAGCTAAACAATTCCAGCACCTAAGAACTTTTCTTAACAAGGATGGATTTTAAATACACAATCAATTAATACAATATAGCAGTTATTAATAAGTAGCATACGACCTCATTCTCCTCCCTTCTAAGGATTTCGTCTTATACCAGCCGAGACTAAAAACTTTTCACACTGAAAATCTCCTGTTGAAAACACAACCACTCGCATCAAAACTATCTTTAGAACTGAACTTTTTATTCCAGACTCTTATTCACCTAGGAAACAAAACCCGTGTTGCCACACCGCTCAACCAAACCATTTTCCAACAATAGACACCAAGAGCAGGATTTATTACTCCATGGTAGACGCGTGAACGTTCTAAACCACTGTTGTTATTTATCGTGAACTCTAAAACATCGCATGCTGGCAATAACACGCCAAGTTGGCCCCAAATTCGTAACAATATAGACTTTCTTTTAATTTTCTGTGAAATTATCGTACTTTTTTCGACGTTTTTTCATCGTATTCTGTATAAATTGTCCTTTACAATGACAGATCTTACGGTCAGAACCAGAATTTAGGGTATAGGTTGTTTTCACAACATTCCCAAATGCTGTGGTCTATCGGTTGCTACATTTTTGTAACTTGTAATCTCTTAAAACAATTACTATATGCAGCTCTTATACTCACAATTCCTCAATGATTTCTCTTTCCAAACCCACTGATTCACCGCTTTTGACGTTTTCATTTAGAGATGAACTTCGTTAGAACTACCGTTTTATGTCGCATCAGCAGTTTGAAATTAGAACTATCTGAAGAATAGCAGCTTTGAATTAAATTTCCAGTAAACAATAGCTCGTGCACTGACTGCACGTTTGATTTTAAATCAAATTGAAAAAAATGTACAACAATATTTACACAGTCCACACTTGCGTTAGAATCTAAGACAAAACACCATAATGAAGACAGTACTTTCGGGTAGACATAGTATTTAAAATCTTTGAATCGTATTTTGAACTCTTAAAATAGAAAATTAAAAGTTTTCTAACTGAAAAATTTGCACGAAATGGAATAATAATTTTAATTTACTCCTGTAAATCCTCTCTCATTAAAGTATATATTTTATGATATTTCCATTCCTGTATTTTAATCCTTGGTATTAACACTGTTCCCTGGTACATTTATTCTAAACTTGCATAATTCAGAAGATTAAACCAATCTCATCTTGCGCTTGAACGGTATTATTACTGACAAACAAGTTCCTTTTTTTCTCTTTTTTTCCCTAACTTATCAAAACTAAATATCTAACTACTTTTGTATGACAGCACTACCCATTATATATAATTTACATTGACATTAATTGCGCAATTGCTTAATTATAATATATCGATAATAGAGATACATTAGCATTTAACATTTAACATTAACAATGTTACAAACTCACTTGATAAACTTGCATAAAATAATAAAATTTTGAATCTATAAAAAATTACAAATACTTATGCACAAAATATTTGTAATAATATAAATGTACAAAGGAAAGTTTCTTCACTATCTGAGTCATGTGTATTATAGTAAATTATAAATCACAAAATGCTCTTTTAAATCAAAAAATAAATCTTTGGATAGTCTTCACTCTAGATTTTCTATTGGGTCAAACAAATCTATAAGAGCCAGCACTTTGGAAGTATCTGCGAAATACAATTTTGCCTGTCAGGCATAAATTCATTGAATATTACTGGTAGGAGAGATTTGATGCACTATAGTAAAGAAACTCTTATCGTTACAAGAAGTTTGCAATAAGTCTGAAATGAAAAAATGAGTTCTCTCCTCTGATGGAAATATTCATGAAACAAGAGATTTCACTAAAGATTTGAAGTTAACCTCCTACTTGGTGGAAAATTATTTGATATCAACTCATATGATCGAACAATTAATTTTGCATCCAATGGTACCGGATAAAATTTGAATTTTATTCATATATTTTACTGTCTTCTATTTCTATCCTTCTAGTAATTACAGAAAATAATTCTCTCAATGTATCAAATATTAATCAAAATTACAACTAAAACATACCGCTGTATTTAAAAAAGTTCTTTCATGAATGAACATATAAATAGTATAAATTTTCAAAATCTATTTGGTGTCCACCATTATACTTTTACTTACAGTGGCTCCCAAAAGTGTTCGTACACTTACGAATTTCAATGAAATAGGGATCTATCCATTAATTAAAATGAATATTTCAGAATAGACATTTAATAATAAGATCTATAATCTATTCTTAACAAAACTACATGAAATATTTTGAAAACATAGTAAAACTTTATTTTTAAGAAACCAGTAATCAAAAAGTGACAAAAACTTTATCTCACAAAAATCATCGTACACTGAAATATTTTCGGATAAATTCATAATTAAAATTATCGTCTAGCGCTTTATTTTTATTTTTGAATTGTGGTGGCATTTAAAATATCGTTTGGCTTTAATTTTTGCTTGCCTACTCCGTAATATTCTATTTATTATTTAAAAATGGCTCGTAGTCGTAATGAAACAACAAACAGCATTCGAAAATTGATTATTTTTCATCATAGTAGTTGTAAATCAGTTCGGATTATTGCTAAATTACTTAATTTATCCCATTCTACTGTGCAATATGTGAAAAAACGCTTTAAAGAAGAAAATTGGATAGAAAACAAGGTAAGAAAAGGACGTCCGGCAAAGTTAACAAAACGTGATCAGAGATTTATAATTAGAAAATTTGTGAAAAATTCCCGTTTGAGTGCTGTAAAAGTTTCTGCAGAATTCAATGAAACATTTTCTACTTCAATTTCACCTGAAATTTTTTGACGAGTTCTCAGAACAGCTGGATTACATGGGCGTTCTGCCCGTAGAAAATTTTTTGTGAGTAAGAAAAACAGAAAGTTTAGGCTCCCCTTCGTACTATCAATTATAAATAAGCCCCAAACCTATTGGAATAATGTCTTATTTGCCGATGAACATTTTTGGTGCTGATGGGCGTATAATTGTATGGAGAAGAAAAAAATGAGGAACTTGATCCCAAGAACTTAGTAGGAACAGTTAAGCATGCCGGTGGAGGTATCCTTGTGCGGGGGTGCATGTCAGCATCAGGACTAGGAAATTTGGTATTTATTGATGGCATAATGAATCATGCTGTTTTTATAAATATTTTAAGAGACAATTTAAAATTATCAGCTCAAAATTTGGGTATTGGAAACAACTTTGTTTTTTATCAAGATAACGATCCTAAGCACACGGCTCTCAACGTTCGCATCTGGTGTCTCTATAATTGTCCACAAGTTTTGAAAACACCACCTCAATCGCCAGATTTAAACCCAATAGAACATATTTGGAGAGAACTGAAGGTTCGAGTACGAAAACACGACATTCACACGAAAAGCGAACTAAAAACTATTATGATGGAAGAATGGATGAACACTGATGCAAAAATTACAAAAGAACTAAAGCACTCTATTCCCAGGTGTTTAAAAGCTGTTGCGGATGCTAAAGGATATCCTACTAAATATTAATTTAACGAAAAATTAGAATATTTGCTAATATGTAGAGATTTTTTACAAGTGTACGATGACTTTTGTGAGATAAAGTTTTTGTTACTTTTGGATTATTGGTTTCTTAAAAATAAAGTTTTACTATGTTTTCAAAATATTTCATGTAGTTTTGTTTAGAATAGATTATAGATCTTATTATTAAATACCCATTCTAAAATATTCATTTTAATCAATGGATATACCCCTATTTCATTGAAAATCGTAAGTGTACGAGCACTTTTGGGAGCCACTGTATACATATATTATATTATTTTGTAGTCAAACAGAATATCTCTGGTATTTCCATTGCTTATTTCAATCCTCTTAAGGACGAGACCTTAAAAGTAAATATCAAACTACAAATATCAGCAACTGAACACACCATACGGAATACAGTTTCTATTATGTTCTGGAAGTATTTAATTTGATTTCGAACATGCGTATGAACATTTTTCAACTAAAAACGCACACGTTTTAAAAGGATACATAAATTGTTCTGATTTTCTTTCATATTTTCCGCATAAGTACTTTCGATTCCGTAATAGGGTCAAATGAACTATCGTTTTCTCATTTGCTAGATTTTCAAAATACCGTATCCTGAAATCGTACTTCATATTAATATTAACTACCACTAATCAACCAGTTCGTCTCAATTTTCCTTATTCAAATTTATATCAATGGAAATGGGGCTCTTAATACTTCGATACTAAAATTAATTCTCACCAAAATAAGTCACTGTAAAAATATGAATTTTTTCTTAGTAAATTTTTACGACAATTTTTATAGGATTCATCATTTAACGCAGAACTTTCACCTATTACTACAATGAATTCGAATAAAAACAGGGTGGCCAATCTATTACGACCACTTTTTCAGTGCATCGTCGAGACAGCTCACTAGTGATGAGATTATATTTAGCATGGACTCTATGATATATTGGTAGGAGGCTTAAGGAATCTGAGACTATATCCGAAAAATTGCTCTTTTCAGTTCTCTACTATGTTATGGTTCTGGATCCTGCTGCCTGGTGCTTCTTTCAACCACATCCCATGAATGTTCAATTTAGTTTATATCTATTCATTGTGGAGACCCTCTAAGCATGAGGATGTTTTCATCACGTTCATCAAACCATATGTGAACAATCTAAGCTTTATGGCATGGAACCTTGTACTGCAGAAAGTATTCATCTTCAGTGGGTTAAACCATTAACAAAACTGGATGTACTTGGTCAGCGACAGTATTTAAATACATTTTAGCATTCAGACATTATTCCACACGAAATAAAGGGCCCCAAAAATGTCTGGAAATCATCCCCCAAACTATTATATAGCCTCCACCATTTTCAAGTGTTGTGGCAACGTACATAGAGTCCATGTTTTCGTGCTGTTTTCTCCATAACTGCACACAGCCATCTGCATGGTGTAGTTGAAAACGTGATTCGTCGGACCATATTACTAATTTCTATCCATTTACTGTCCAATCCTTGGGATCCTATGTTAAGTGGAGACGTTTCATCTTGTTAGCTGCAGACAGTAAAGGCTTTCGAACAGGCATCGGCTTCCATAGTATATGACACGGCGAATTGTGTGACAAACACTTGAGAGGTCATCTAACACGGTTTCTGATTAAGGAGTTGAAGCAATGTGGCCCTCCCGTTGAGCTCTAAAAGTCTGGAAACTCTCCTTTTGGCTCGAGCATGCAGTAGCAGGGGTGACCACATTCCTTACTCTAAGATCTTTTTTTTTTTTTTTTTTTTTTTTTTTTTTTTTTTTTTTTTTTTTTTTTTATGTGTGTTGTTGTTTCTACTGACCCCTGGCCTGAATTTATTCCCATCCAGGTCCATATAGGCTAGCAGGCTGAAGGGTGTGACTCCGGTTTATAAAGGTACCACTAGAGTTCGATTTAGCCAGGTGCCACCGCAATTTTGACCCAGCATTCCCAGGGGCGGCAACTGAAGGGATCGTACCCTCTCCCACCTTCTCTAGCCTCATAGTGGCTTTCTAGTATACGGATTTAACGTGCCCATATCCAGCCTTGACCCGGAAGTATTTAACGGCACTTGTCGGGATTCGATCCGAGCACCCTCTGTACCGAAATCCGACGTGCTACCGATAGGCTACCTCGAGCCTTCCGTATTTTTGTTTGTTGGCCCATCTATTTTAAACATGAACTACAACTATTCTCGAACAATTTGCAAGCGTAATAGATCCTTAATCCGCTATTTTAGTACCCTTAATCATTCCACGTTCAACGTCCATTAAATTGTATATTTTATCATTTCCTTTACAAGCAATACACAACTTACTCTCTTTAAAATCATCCACCAATATCTTTTTATACCAATTTTAGCCTCTACCGGCATCAGCGTGATAGGTAGCTGATTGTCATAAAATTGTCATAATCAATTGGCTATTCAGTGCATGTGTGTGTAGTTAGAATTTAACCAGTTCACTCTCAGTTCGATATTTGTAGCCCTTCTGAGAAGACAGTTTCCATGGTCCCAGCCCAGAACGCAAACTCAGAAGCAGAATAGATTATGCTAGTTTAGAAGTTTAATGCAAACAGTGATCGAAATAGTATTATTATAAATACTATTATAAAAGTACATGAGAAGTATAACTCCGGGAACATCAAAGAACATTTTTGTTGTTTCAGCTGAGTAAAACCTTATGCATGCAATTTTAACATATTTTATTAATTTCGCATTTGTTTGACTTGGAGAAAATTCTTAATTCTTTTTCTTGCATAACATCCCAAAAGAGTTTTCTATAAGACCCAGAGCCACAATTTTAGGAGTTAAAGTGTTATTCAAATAAAAATAAAAGAGGGGGAGTAATTAGACTCTAATTAAAGTGAATCTTTCCGAAAGGGAAGTAATAAACCTGTTGGCATGGAAATCATCTATGTTCTTATTTTTTTTCTCGGCGCAACAATGACTTTGTGGAGTGTTTTAATTAATCTGTTGTCTCAACTCCAATCAAGCAAACGTGAAATCTGAAGACGAAAAAATGAAAATAAAGTATTATACCAATTTTGGCGTTGTAAATACCGTTACTGTTTTTTGAAATAGTAATTAAAATGAAGTATTAAACAAATACCGAATTTTCATGGAAAAAGATTTTAGTCTTTAATAATAACTTTACATTCAAAACATTGCATGTTTTCATTAGTCACTGTTTTACGTTACACAAAAGATAAGAAGATTAAAATTTGGGACAAATTTGTTGATCCCAAATTTTGAATAAATAGCTGCAGGAATTTCATAATTAACTAGTAAGTCAAAAATTGGGGGTTCCTCATTATGTTAAAAAATATTAATTCCGTTGCACTTCTGTATTCTGCATATATATATATATATATATATATATATATATATATATATATATATATATATATGTATATATATATATATATGTATATATATATATATATATATATATATATATATATATATATATATGTATATATATATATATATATATGTATATATATATATATATATATATGTATATATATATATATATATATATATATATGTATATATATATATATATATATGTGTATATATATATATATATATGTATATATACATATATATATATATATATATATATATACATATATATATATATATATATGTATATATATATATATATATATATATATATATATGTATGTATATATATATATATATATATATATATATATGTATATATATATATATATATATATATATATATATATATATATATATATATATATATATATAAATATATATCTATATATATATATATATATATATATATATATATATATATATATATATAAATATATATCTATATACATATATATATATATATATATATATATATATATATATATATATATATATACATATATATATATATATATATATATATATATATATATATATATATATATATATATATATATATATATATATATATATATATATATATATATATATCTAAGCAGAAAAAAACCTGAACCAATAATTATACTAAAAACATATCATAAAATAGGAGGTACGCGAGCGCACAGCTACACACCTCCTAACACAATAAGATGAATAAAAGGTTAAATAGATGTAATAAAATCGGAGCGATGCACTAAAATGGCCAGAGGGGGGTTGTGACTCCTCTTCCCTGATTGAACATGTTTTGCGTGCCATGGCGAACACTCCCAGGAGACCAGGACATCGCGAGACCCCTAATCTCGATAAAAGAGAAAAATATCCAATATAAAAAAGCTAAAATCCAATATAAAACACTACAGAAACACCAAATGACAGCACATTACACTATACACAATAAGATCCCAATATAGTCAACACTCGAGCCTCTTGACCTCATCGCATCAACTTCCGAGTGATTACTTCATTTCCCCTTGTACTCAGTCAATTACACAGTTAGCTTAATCCTTTCATTGAACTCCTCCCGTTACACTTTTAAAAAATTGCATACGTTGTTCTGATCTAAATGATGAGGATAATGGAATTCTAATGATGACTTAAAAAAATTAAAAATGCCACTCATTTTTATTTCATGGTCACTATATAAGTTATTACATATTATCAGGTGGCTATAAATCACATTTCTGAAAATTGACCTATGTACCGCAGACCGCCAATCTTTCAATCTCTTAATCTGCAAATTGTATTTTTGTCGTTTATCGTAAATGCTATATTCAATCCTGTTCTCATCCTTAAACTTAAGATTGACATCCAAAACATCGATACTTCCATCCTTATTATGTAAAGTTTCAGTAAACACGAGATATTTTGGATAATTTGGATAATATATTTTATAATAGGGTCAGTATTGCGAAATATCACCAAAACATCATAAACATAACGGAAAAACAACAACCCGTTGTTTAGGATGGTACCGCTCTCATATGAGTGTAAAAAAATTATCAGCGAGTGCTGATAAACAAGCACCGCCCATACGAATACCCCGTTTCTGTTTATTTAATATATGACTGTTATTTAATACAGTGGAATCTCGATCTATCGCTTTTCAAGGGACCGATTGAAATGAACGATAAATGCGGGAAAACGATAGATGCGGAAACATAACAAAGCAATATGATCGTTGGGACTGGATAAAATGAACGATACATACGGAAAAACGATGAATCCGAAAACGATCGATCGAGATTCCACTGTATATGACTGTTATATACATAAGTTTCCAGCAATACTATTTGCAAAAGTGTCATATATTTTGCATGAGTAATGCATTCGTTAAGATGATTCTTTTCTTAAGCACATTTCACTATACATAAAAGGTCTTTTAGGTCTATTGTATTAAATAAATCTACAAAATCGTATGATCTGATGTAAGTTACATCACTAACCCCCTCGACCTTATAAAGTGCCATTGTACTATTTTTGATTATATAACAACCGTATCCATCTATTTTTTTTATAAACGTGCTTAATGACCTTAAGTAATTTAGTATTTACTATTTCTATTAGGGGCCCCTCCCCAAATGCTAAAAATCTTGCAGGCAATCTACCCACAACAATCGCCCAGAGTGTATTGTGCGGTGAAAAGTGTTAATAGCGTATTCGTTAGCCTGGTTATTCAAAATTTCTTACTGACACCTCCACGTGGTGGATCCCTGGGGGTTTAAGCTATGGCTGAACCGCTAACGTCGGAAGAGGGGGAGAGAATGTCGCCAACAAAAAGGGTTTTTAACCTTGAAAATTTATTGGAAACTCATGCTGAACTAGAGAGTATTGTTGATGAGAGATACAACAGATTAAATGAAACTATTGGAGTTGCAAGATGGACAACAGAGGTCAACAAGAACTTGTACGATGACATAACTGCCATTAGAAGAGCAACATTGGATCAACAGTTGTTGATCACCTACCTGATGGGACAACTTAGCGAATTGAGGCCAAAATCGGATAAGGTGACTTACGCTGAAGCTGTGACCAAGACGGTTAAGATGAAAACGAAGGGGAAAGGGCAAAGCACCCATGCGGTTACGATTTTTCCAAAAAAGGCAAAGGAGGATCAGAGATATAGTCCGAAAGATGATCTACAAGAACATATAAAGCCGGATAAACTCAAAATTGGGATTGTAACATGTCGAAAAATTGCAAATCATGGAGTACTTATTGGTACTAGCAAAGAGGAAGACATTGATAAGCTTATTGAAGAATTCAAGAAAGTTGATGAATTGAATGGGAAGTATGATATTAAGAAAGCTAAACAGCGTGATCCTCATATAATTATATTTGGAGTTGATGAAAAATTAGAAAAGAACGACATAAAGGAGAAACTAATGGTCCAAAACGAGGAACTAGCGGGTGAAAATATAAATGTGATCACCAGTTATAACGCAAAAAATGGGAAAAACTGGATTATAAGCATGAAGGGCTCAGCCTCCAAAAAGCTAGAAAAGTTAAAAAGACTTAAGATAGGATGGGAGAGATTTGGCTTTAAGGAATATTTAAGGCCAACAATTTGCTTTAAATGTTGGTGCTTTGGACATGTTGCCAAACATTGTGACTATGGTAATAAAATGTGCAAAAAATGCAATAAGAGGACACACGAGGGAGATTGCACTGGGCCACTTAGGTGTCCCAATTGTGTGAACTACTTCATTAAGATAGACACAGAAGAGGAAATTCCAGCGTGTGCTGGACATCTACCAACGGATTCCAACTGCCCGAGGGTCAAGGCACAAGTGGATAGAATTGTTGAAAGGACTAACTATGGGGTGCGTAAGGTTTTACGTTAATTGTTGGCTTGCTTCGTTTCTTGTTCTGTTTGTTGTTGCTTGTCAGCTTTGTAGTTTGCTTTTGTAAACTTGTTTGAATTTTAATTTATAATTGTTATTAATGTTATTAGCGGCTTTGGCGATTAGTATGGTTTATTATAGTCAGTTGACTATTTTGTACAAGACGGTACAAGTTTATGTTCTCCGTCCTGTATGTTTTCTTTGTTTGTTTCCTGTACGAGTGGTACAGTTGTTGTAAAGTTTTTATTAAATAAAATAAAAAAAATTGTTTTGTTGAGCGATGTAGAGAGCAGTATGGGGGCTGCGCATTAAAGAGGAAATTAGCGTTGATATAAATTGAAGTTAAAGTACTTGGACACGGACGAATAAATTCTCGGATTGGCTCTGTTGATGCTCTGGCTCGGGGAGGCCGAGAGCGAACTGTGTTGAGGGCTGGATTTGGACCTGGATGGTTGGTATCTTTGTGCTGGGGCGCCTGTCGTATCGGCGGGATTGCTGTTGAGAGGCCAGTTATCAGATTTTCATGGCCGATACTCCGTTTATGGAGTGGGGGGCCGTTGGTGTTTTAGAACTTACTATTTCAAAATATGATTTGCATCCTACAGTCACCGAGCGGAATTTCACAGGATTTTTGTGTAGTTTGAGAATCAAAACTAGTATGTATGGGTATTTAATATTTTTAATGTGATAGCCAAGATTTTAGTAAAATGCAATTATTCTTTTACCTATAACATCATTATTTTCTCCCACTCTCTCGTACTAGCAGTTATTGTTGTAAACTGTATTTAGAAGTTTACAATAGTATTTACAACAAGTTATAGCGTAATTAGGCATCACCTTATGATGTAGCTGATTACGAAGTCATTCTGCAACGACGAGATCGCTTTCTCCAAACAGTCACTCCGTATAGTATTTAAAAGATGAGGGTGGCAATTAGATTCCATTACACACCCTTTAAACCGTTTTCCCACGGTATCTCTCCACTCCTTATATATATATATATATATGAATATATAAATATAAAACAGTTCCGTAACTGACTCACGGACTCACTTACATACAACGCACAGACCAAACCGCTGGACCTAAAGGGCGGAAATTTTGCATGGCGATTCTTCTTATAGTGTAGGGGTGCACTAAGTAAGATTTTTCAAAAATTCTTCTTAGATTTTTTAAAATTAAATTTTTAAGCTGTTTTTTTAAACTTTTTTAAGTTTGCATTTAAAATAATAGTTTGAGGGTTATAAAATTTATATCACTAGAAAGATCATAAAATTTCCTTTAAAATGAAATATTTTTCGAATCTTTACCTCCATTTCCTGATTGTTGGTGAATTTTTAAACATTAATTTTTAGAATTTAATTTATTAAATGCTGATCACGTGATTTCTTTTTCTGGTACTTTAAATAAATTTATCGCCACGTGCATAACAACTAAATAGACAAAAAATATTTTTTTTCTTTTTAATGTGGCAGACAATTGGACATTATCCAAAAAAATACTAAAATACAGTAAAAGAAATGTTCTACAAACTGTACTATATTAACTGTACTATATTCTTTAGTATTCTTTATATTAGATTTAATTTGAATATTTTCTTCTACATTATTTTGTCTATAAAAACACCCCTTACGATTTTCTTATAAATAAATAAATATATATATATATATATTTTACATCAATTGTATACATTGATCGCCGTATTTATTATATATATATATATATATATATATATATATATATATATATATATATATATATATATATATATTCCTTGACAACATGCCTGTCCCGAAGGACAGGCATGTTGTCAAGTCGGCCTTTCAGGATCGTACAGTCACATCACGGACAGGAAATGGGCTTGTTTGCAGCACGAAAATTATCCGCACGGACAGTGCGACGAGGTATGGAGCCGTACGGACTGTCTGCACGACGATCATTATTGTTGATTCCGTTGACACTACAGCATAGAGACGTGCGGCGACAGTAATGTGCCCGACGACAAAACTGGATACAGGAGTGGCAACACGTCGTCCAGTCAGACGAATCCCGGTTCTGCGTACAGCATCATAATGGACGTATCCATGTCTGAAGGCACCGAAGAGAACGCACGTGGCCTGCTTGCATTCGATATCGTCATACGGGCCCTGCACCTGGTGTGATCGTATAGGCAGATGGTATGGGCACACGACACGAACACCTCTTGTTCACGTCGTCGGTAATCTGAAGAGTCAGCGTTATATTTCTCAGATCTTAAGGCCGGTGTCTGTGCTCTATCTTCGAGGCCTTCGAGACGTCAGCTTTCAACAAGACAGCGCAAGACCGAATGCTGCCAGTCCAGTCCTGACCTATTTTGACACAGAGGGTGTTCGACTATTGTTTTGGCGTGCACGTTATCCAGTTCTCTCATCCATTGAAAACATCTGGACATAGGTTGCTCAGAGTCTGGGCCACCACCGCTCTCCAGCCACTACGATTGATGGCAAAGACTTGAAGCAGCATGGAAAGCCCAGTTTGAATCGATGCCTAACCGGGTAGAGCCGTTTTAGCTGCCAGAGGCGAAATCTGTGTGTACTAACTTTGGACCCTGTACACCCCCAAATTGTCTACAAATTTAATCATGTGTTCTTCCTACTATACGGTATACGTACAATAAGTAAAGTTTTGTTATTTGCTTTCCTTCCTGGTGTTGCAAATTTAATGGCGCCCCAGTGTATAAAATACATAATAAATACATACATACATACATACACACATATACACTGCCGTAAGAAATTAAGAGAATTTGTAGACTTGGTCGATTATCTCTAGACCTACTGTACCGATTTTAATGAAATTTGATATGTACCTACATTGATACAATACAAAACAAATAATCATTCAATAATTATTATACACACGCATGATCATGCGTAACACTCGTTGGAGTCAGAAGGTATGAAACAGCGGTTGCAGAATAAACAAAAAAATGGGTTAATAGATGGGTATATAGGGGGTATGGTCCCCTCTTACAGATATACAGGTCTCGCAGCGTGATTTCATACTTGAATTAAGGCAGTTTATCATTTCCTGTGGCAATTGGTCCCACTCGTTCAGCAACGCTGTTTTCATTCCCTGGATGGTTCTCGGAGGGGGGTTGCGAATTGCAATTGCCATCCCCAGAGCGTCTCAGACATGCTCTATAGGGTTAAGGTCTGGAGATCTGGCTGGCCAATCCATCCGGCGAATATCCTCACTCTCTAGAAATTCGTCGACCAGAAGAGCTCTATGTGGCCTCGAGTTATCATTCATTAAAATGAACTCAGGGCCAACTGCACCGCTGAAAAAGCAAACATAGGACTCCAAGACCTCATACCTATACCTCACACCAGTCACAGTGCCTCTTTCAAAGACATGGAGAGGTGTGCCGCCATCCAACATGATGCCTGCCCAGACCATTAAACCTCCTCCTATAGGTAGCGGGTCCCTGGTTCTCTCCATATGAACGTACGGCGAGAATCGGTGTTTAGGCTGAACCGGGACTCATCAGTGAAGAGAACGGTCTCCCATTGATCCATACTCCAATCTCTATGCTCTCTGCACCATGATAAACGGATTCTCCTGTTCGTAGAAGTGAGCGGGGCGCAAACAGCAGGTCTTCTTGCAAACAACCCTGTCTCATGAAGTCTTTTGGAAACAGTCACCATTGATACACGGGTTCCTGTGGCTCCATACAAGTCACGAAAGAGCTGAGAAGCTGTAGCACTCCTGTTACGCATCGCTATAATCTACAAATGGCGATCTTCTCTGGCCGTCGTGGCTCTTGGACGACCTTGCCCAGGCTTTCTCTCGATGGATCCGGTATCCTGGAACTGTTTCCATAAGTTACACACGACGCTGGGCGTTAAATTGAACTCTACAAATTTTGACTTCAGATTGGCCTGCTTCTAGCCTCCCCACAATTCTTCACCTCATTCCATCATCTAAACGGTGGTGGTTACTCATTTTTACTGTTACAATTTGAAATTAACCGATTGCTGCAAAATAACACCATGGATTAACCCATTTTTTTGTTTATTCTACAACCGCTGTTTCATACCTTCCGACTCCAACGAGTGTTAAGCACGATCATGCGTGTGTATTACAATTATTGAATGGTTATTTGTTTTGTATTGTATCAATGTATGTACATATCAAATTTCATTAATATCAGTACAGTAGTTCTAGAGATAATCGACCAAATCTGTAAATTCTCTTAATTTCTTACACCAGTGTATATATATATATATATATATATATATATATATATATATATATATATATATATATATATATATATATATATATATATATATATATATATATATTAACACAATTTGAGGAAATGTGCCCTAGGAAATGTGATATGGAGATGTGTACTTGGTGGTTGTCTTGTGAAAGAAAATTGTTGTAAGCATCTATGCTTCTTATGTTTTAGAAAATTATAAGATTTATCTAAGGCACAAACAAATGACAGACCCTAAGGAATTGGCCAATGACACAGGTACTACAATCCATTTTTACCACTGTAAATAATCACCGTATGCTGTATTTGATAATTATCTTCTTTTATTCTGGTTTTCGCTGCAGAATACGTCACAGAGTACTCTTAGACTTATACACTTTGACATAAAGTTGATTCAGAAAAGAGGATTAAGACTTAAAACTATTTGTGCTGTACTTTTTTCTTTTCTTAGTGAATAATATTTAGATTACGTTACACGTCATGTTTTGTTTATGTAACATATATATTGAGTTTTAAATTTCCCTATTGTGGTTTCTCTCATAATTTTCAATTTACTAAATTAACGCATTCTTCTTCCTTAAAATGAATGAGTTGTAGCAATTTACAAAATTAATATTCTGTACTTGATTAAAAGTTCGATTTCTACGAAAGAGTTATATTTAAGGACTTCTTTATCTATTTGTTATATTTAAGGTTCTATAAAGAAGTGTTATATATAAGGTTATATATAAGGTTAAGATAAAGAAGTGTTATATATAAGGTTATGTTAGAAACAGAGTTATATTTAAGGACTTCTATGTCTGTTTAAAATTTACTATTCAATTACAAAATCGCAATTAATATTGCAATTAATATTGCAATTGCTATTGAAATATAATTTATTTTATCGACTTAAATATCTGCCTTATAGTGTCAGAAAAAATCATGCGAATTTTAAATTGCATTGTCAAGCATTTCTAAATTATGGTAAAATAAGGACTCTAATTTTTCATCTTTAATAAACGCTCTATAATTTCGAGTGCGCGTATTACGCAACATATATTTCAAACGCAACATATATTTCAATACGCAACATATATTTCAAACTTCCACCTTTTAGTCAACTCAAAAGTGATCAACAAATATTATGAGTCATAATTCTAAGAAAAGTAATTTTATTTCGTTATCTAAAGGAAACTTTCTTTGAACTCATTAAATTTGGAAAGTTTAATAAACTTATTCATCTGCTACATGCCTGTCAAAGTAATTAGAAAAATAGCTTCATTATATCTTTATGGCCTCATGCTTATAAATACATATATATATATTTACATATTTTGTTTTAGCAGTTTAAAGTTTAAGTTCTTTCCCTGAATATGTAAGAAATTATTGAATTTTCTAACAAAAAGTGATATTTTAGAACTTTTGAAAATACTGAAATGAATTCTAGGTATTCTTTAATCACAGACTAGAAAGTGTTTATGAGCAATTTTGAGATATAAAGTGTTATTTAGTGTTGTTTGTAATGTTTACAATGGCATAATTAAATGGTTTAAAACTGCAAACATAGCCGTAAAAATATTTATCATTTCAAAAATTTACAATGAAAGCTAAAATTCGTGGTAATTAAAAAATAATGATAATTTATTTCTTTTTCCAAAATCTAAAGAATTTAAATACATTTTTTTAATAAATAAATTATTTTCATGAAATAATATAAACTAATAATGTCATAATTGGGAAATTATGTATTTTTATGAATCAGTTTATTCGATTAATTTTATAAAAGCGAACATTAGAAATCACAATTTAAAAAAGAATATTGTTATTATATAATATTCAAAAATAATCCTGTTGACTTCCTTTTCTACACCGATTCAATGGCTATACTAAAATATTATGTTTCATAAGTGAATGAAATTTCATTTTAGTCTATATTCGTTATGTGTGCAAGAAATAGATATTTTTCATTGCCGTTGACGATAGTGATCAATGTCAGTCAGTGGCAAAATTATCTTTTGCAGGTCCAAGTGCAAGTTCAGGTTTGGAGTCTATTGGATTTATTTTGACAAGGAACAATAAAAATTTAATCTATGTAGTAAAATACCTGACATCTGTCCCATACCTTTGTCTTCAACTTATTCTATTTTTTTAAATTTTACTTCTTTCAGAATAAATATGTCACTGAGGGGGTATATATATATATATATACAGTAACCACCGCTTATAGTGATCACTGGTTATAAGAATTAACCGTTTATAAGAATCAATATCGCGAAAACAAAAACAAATGTAATATTTCCATGTTAAAATTTTCGCTTTAAAGAATCAATCCACCGGTTTTAAGAATCAGTTTATACTCTTCGATTTCCTTTCATTTTTCCAAAAAAGCCACTTAAACCCTCAAAAGGCACGAAGTTATTTCTTTTTTTTAAGAAAGATTGATAAGATGGGATGGAATATAGTCGTAAAATTCACCCCTTTCTTTATTAGACATAACATAATAGTTTCCCCTTATACGCTTTACCACAACACTGTCCTATTAGCTTGGCCCGGGGGCATCTTTACCCGTCCGAGTCCGATTTCACTTTTCTCCACTGACAAACAAAAATAGGGACTCTTTTTTTCCCACCTCCCACATCCCGGTTGCGGCTTCCTGGACCCTGAAATACATAAATCTTCGGCGAAGTGTCCACTATCACTTAGGCAAACGTGACATTAGTAGATTCAGCACGTTATCAAACCGTAAAACGTAAGCTAGAAGGTGAATCTTCGTCTCAGACTATTTATATTGAGAGAGGTATAAACAGCCTCCTGAAAACTTCATTACGTCGAACTACCACAGAAAACCTTTTCTTGCTCCCTTCCTGTAGTTGAAATGTTAAAACTGTTAAGCAGGTATGTTGTAACAAATATTGGATTTTTTTCTTCTCTCACTATAATCATGTGTATTTACTTATAGGTCTAGAAATTAAGTTGTATTTTTAAAATTATAAAAATAATTTTAATAAAAGATAATTAACGTAAATTAAAGAGTGTTTTATGGTAAATTATCTAATATATGTATATACAGTCGAACCCCGTTATAACGAACTTCAAGGGACCAAAAATTTTGTTCGTTATATCCGGTGGTTCGCTATATCCGAACCATTAAGAAAAATGTTAGAGTTGAGAAAATGTATAACTCATTAGTTGCTATGTATATTCAATAATGATGTATTGAAAGAATCATAAAATCTATTAAAAATGATCATTAATAACTAAAATCGATTACATTAAACTGACACAAAACTAATTAACTAAAAATGAATACAAATGGAAATAAATTCATTTTATCTTTAATAGTTGCTCACTGTTTTGATGCATTTTTAAAACATTTTATGAATTTCTTTGTTCAATACATCAAATGACTCCAACACTCTTTCTTCCACTGTATGTGTTGACAAAAACTTATTAATTACACTCATCGCTGCTGTAGCATATGAGATAGTGGAGATTTCGTCATTTAAATGCTCCTCTTCATCAGCATCAGAAGCAGAATCTTCGATTTCAGAATTATTCATTTTAATTTCGTCCGCAATATCTTCATTAGTCAGATTTTCACATGTAATGACTTCATCATCACATGTTTCGAACAACTGTATGTCACAATCTGAGAAGGATGAAATTTTGTGCTTTTCTATCCACATCGCGATAGGGCGAATTCTTCATCATCTTCTTCAAGATTCTTTGCTTCTTCAACATTCGTTGTATCTTCAACATTCTTAAAAAGTTTAAAAATAAAAAAAAATTCAGTAGTCGACTGAAAAAATGGTTCGTTATAGCCGAGTCTTAAGATTTCGGAGGTTCGCTATAAAAGGATAAATTAGCATTAAATACAATAGGAAAACGGCGGGACCAAAATTTTCGTTCGTTATATCCGGGGGTTCGTTATATACCAGGTTCGCTATAACGGGGTTCGACTGTATAGGTGTGTGTGTGTGCCTGTCCAAAAACCTAAATTTCGGCTATAAGAATCAACCGCTTATAAGAATCAAAAACAGTAATAACAAACGTGATTCTTATAAGCGGAAATCACTGTATATACATACAGTGGTACCTCCCTTAACGGACACTCCCGGATAGCGGACACCTCTAATTAATGGACATTTTTACGTGTCCCAGTTCTTTTAAATAGGACAATCCATGTTATTCCCTACACATATTTCTGAAAATCTTTCAATTATTTTGCAAACATTTCAAAATTATTTATGTAAGTAAGCTAAAAATATATGTTTATGCGTCTTTGTACCGAACACCTTATGTTTTAAGGGTGAAAAAGAGTTTGTAGTGGCGGGAAAATTCCAAAAGAGCGGGTCACTCTTTTGCTGTGTTGCAACATGTTGGGAGACTTCGAAACTCCAGTTGTTATTGGAAAAGCTAAGAAGCGTAGATGTTTCAAGAACATTGATGTACGAAAATTTAGAGTTTCGTGGAAGTCAAATAAGAAAGCGTGGATGACCACTGAGATAATGAGCGACTGGTTGGGGGGTTAGAAAATAAAATGAAAAAACAAAAGAGAAAAATCATTCTGTTCATGGACAATGCAACTTCCCATCCTGATGATTTAAAGCTCAAAACTGTTAATTTAGTTTTCTTGCCTCCTAACACCACTTCGATGCTACAGCCACTTGATCAGAGAATTATTCGCAGCTTTAAAGTGCGATACAGAAAGCTGCTTCTGAGACATTTGCTTTCACAGATTTTCTCCTGCAAATCCAGAGAAGAGTTGGCGAATTCGGTATCTGTTTTGGATGCAATTTCCTGAAGTGCATCAGTCCTTAAATAGATGGAACCTGGGTGCGTTCTGAAATGTTTTATAAAGGCGGGATTTTTGAGTACAAGCGAAGTGGCAACTGACAGTACTACTGAAAAAAGCAAAAAAGAACTTGCGTATCTAGAAGCCAATTTGAATTCAAATGTCAGCATTAAAGAGTATGTCAAGTTCGACGACAATTTATCCATTGAGGAAGAAAACCTGTATGTTTCCAATTTCATTCCTCGGGACACCACTGAAACACTGGTCCTTTCTGAGGATGATGATGAGGAATCGCCAATAGAAGACTGCAAAATTAGAGATTATTCGGAAGCACTGAAATAGTTCCTTCTGAACAATAAAGATTCAGTGGGACTAGAAAAGCCAAATTCTATGAACATTCACCTAGAAAAACAGGTTTGCTACGTAAAAAAGAGAAATCAAACTTTGTTAACAGATTTCAGTAGTAATTAAAATAATTTAGCTCCTATACATTGTATTTTGGGATTATTTAATCTATATATATAAAACAGTTCCGTAACTGACTCATTCATTCACTGACTGACTGACTGACTGACATACAACGCACAGACCAAACCGCTGGACCTAAAGGGCTGAAATTTTGCATGGCGATTCTTCTAATAGTGTAGGGGTGCACTAAGAAAGATTTTTCAAAAATTCTTCTTAGATTTTTTTAAATTAAATTTTTAAGCTGTTTTTTAAACTTTTTTTACGTTTGCATTTAAAATAATACATTGAGGGTTATAAAATTTATATCACGAGAAAGATCATAAAAATTCCTTTAAAATGAAATTTTTTTCGAATCTTTACCTCCATTTCCTGATTTTTGGTGAATTTTTAAAGATTAAATTTTAGAATTTAATTTATTAAATGCTGATCACGTGATTTCTTTTTCTGGTACTTTAAATAAATTTATCGTCCGGTGCATAACAACTAAATAAACAAAAAATATTTTTTTTCCCTTGCTAATGTGGCAGACGATTGGACATTATCCAAAAAAATATTAAAATACAGTAAAAGAAATGTTCTACAAACTACTATATTAACTGTACTATATTCTTTAGTATTCTTTTTATTAGATTTAATTTGAATATTTTCTTCTACATTATTCTATCTATAAAATTATCCTTTACGATTTTCTTATAAATATATATATATATATTTTTTACATCAATTGTATACATTGATCGTCGTATTTATCATATAATATATATATATATTTGGCATGAATTGCATACATTGACCGTTGTATTTAATTTGAATGTACTCCGTAGCGAAGTACGGGTTTTCAGCTAGTGCAAGATAAAAGGATTAGCACACAATTAAAAGGTAAAGTAGTAAATAATTATTCTTTTCTTACCTAATTATTCCTTTTTAATTAAAATTGCAGCCGTAATTTTCCATCAAATGTCAAACAGAAGTGCAAAAATATTTTTTTTATAAAAAGGTTGTCCTCCCCAATAGCGGACACCTCCTAATAACGGACAAAACTTTTGGTCCCGTGACTGCCCGCTTTTCGGAGGTACCACTGTATATATATATACACACTCAGTGGCCAATTTGTTATGAAGAAAGTAAAGTTCAAAACAATAAATAAAGTTATAACTTAGCCATAATTATGACAACGGTGATTCAACCTATAATTTTAAACTTTTTTACTGACTCAGAAATGGAACCAGGGCCTTTTCAAACCAATGTGCATTTACACATCAAGACGGGTCATGATCATTTCAGTTGACATCGTAAGGTATTTCCTTTTAGGTTATAAAATAATCTAAATTGTTTTATTTCTTATGCACATCAGCTTAGGGCAATATACGCTTAAAAGCATGCCCACACTCATAGATCCTAAACAAAAATAACTCAGAAAATGTACTTTTCGATTTTTCTTTAAAGTAGTGCAAATAAAAACTAAGGTCAAACTGAAAAAGCTTATAAGAGTTAACATCTGAACAACTGTTTAAATTAAAGGAATAACCTAGTTTTGTAATTTAATAGAATTAAACTTGTATGTGGGGATAGCAATCAGTCTGTTGAATAAGAATTAGGACTGTGATAAAATAAAATAATTGGCGTCACCTCTTAACTTCAAAAATCACATGTATTTGCATGTACAAATGTGTGCTCAATTTGTATACCTTATTTTTCCCATATTTTATCTGTTTTCTGAATATTTTTCCACAAGCTGATGTTTAAATGACCGCAATAAATTTTCGTTAAAATTACTGATTTTAGATTTAAACGTGTAATACAAAAATATAATTAAATGAATTAATGATTTTTTCTGAAAACTCATCTTCTGTTCCTTCTAAAATTACCCTCCAGTTTTAAAGGCAAATCAATTGCATTAAACTCTGAATTTTATGATTCAGTTTAGATCATTTCTTGAATGTTTATAGAATAAGTTCTCACTCTCAAAAGTATTCAACAAATATTCGAGTTAAATTAATTTAAAAAAATTTTTTTTTCAAAACACCGAATTTTTAAGTTTCATTTTGCTACAAAATTTTAATAATCTTACATAAAAATGTAATTTCAAATGGTGTTCGTTCCTTCATTCTGTGGAGCCGCAATTATTTCAGTGACAAGTTTGGGGAGTTTTAATTAGTTTTGATGTCGCTGTGCATTTCTTTTGTTCTCTAAAATATAAAAAATAAATACACTTTATAATCAAGACGTGCTGTTGTTTTCCAGCTAAAGCAAAAAAAAAATTCTTCAGAGAAATAAATCTTAGTGTATATACGTTAAGAAACTATTCTCGAGACAAAAGTTTCAATTATAAGAAACCAGATATTTATGATTCTTAGGTTAAAAAGGAAAAGATCTTTCTTACAATATATGTGTTAACTGAAAGATTCTTTTTTTTTGTATCCTGAATGTTTTATCATATTCAGGGAATAAATATAACTTAAATTCAAAATATAATACGCATACATAAGCAAGACTCACAGTTTATGTAATCACAGATATATTACATCAAGTGGATATATTTATTATCATAGCAGTTTTACTACTTTTGGGATGGAAGTGAAACTGTTTTAAAATAAAAATATTTGACACATTGTTACCATCTTTTCCCATTATAACAGTAATAAATTTGTAAAATTTTCATCAGTGGCTTTAAGAAATACGGATTATTATGCATGTTCCCTTTATTATTTATTACTTTCAGTACAACCACAATATGTCGTGGTCAAAGCTCCCATATTAAAAGGCAAAATTATTTAGCCACATAAAATTGCGAAACCCATTGAAGCCCTCTGCATAATTATTTGGTTTCGGAGTTCTAGGACCATAATTTGTTCCAAGTAAGCAAAATGACCGGAGTCTTCAGTTCCGAACGGTGGCAAACGTCCGGTTGAAACAATCCAACACACCTAAAACTCGAACCACTTGCTCCTAAGGCCTGCTGCCCTAAACGTTGAGTACATCTCTATCATGCTTGGCATCAAAGATTCCTCTCTCGCAGTTTCCATATAATTTATCCATTAACACTTCTCTCACTTGCAGTTGACTCATGGATCATTCTCTGAATTTCCATGGACGAAAAGAATATCCAAACGAAGCCTGTCAACAGTTAGAATGAATATTGTCATTTTACACTGTCATTGTACAATTTACCCTAGTTAACTTCCATGAAAAATTGAAAAACCAAGTTCAAATTATATTAAGGAAAGGTCACTTAGATTTGTATCCATTCATAAAATCAAAGAAAAGTTCAATGCTGTTGTTCATTCATATATACATGAAATAAATCTATTTCAAATCTGTAAGCAGTAAAGGACAATCTAGTGCAAATCGCCATTCAGTTTTGTTCAGGGTGTGGATTGCGGTTAAATATATCTCTAATCCAGCACTCTTGAGAGGAAAAACTCAAGTGAGAGGGGCATGAGGTTAAAGTACGTAACTACGTAACGTTATGGTTATTAGAATGAAATTAGGAAAAAAATCTGTATTTCTTCAATTCTAACGGTAGCCAAATGTTACCTTTAAAAATGGCGTTTAATCTACCAAAATATTAACTTAATACGCATTTTTGCTTATAAGCTCGTCCCACCTATCCCCTATGCCAGTCAGTTTTATTTGATGTCTTTCAGTTTCATAATTTATTTATATATGATTTATCCAGTGAAGCTGTATATTTTATTATTTTTATAATGATATTTAACCTAACAATTACATTAACGTTATTAATAGATGTTTTGAGACGCCACAAGCCCTAAAATATTACTACTGTTTTGATTAGTAAATTCTGCATGAAATTTTCTACGATTTTGGAGTTAAAGGATGAATATTAAAAATTATCGTAGCCCAATATTCTTCTTCATTTTTTAACACTCTTAACTAACAAATTCTTTTTAGGTTATCTTTGTTATTGATACAAATTTCCTCTACATACTTGAAAAAATAATGAAGTATATGAATGAATGTCTTGAATGAAGTTTAAACATGCATATAAAATACTTAATTTCAACTAAACTTCAAGATGGAATTCCTCGTTAAATCGAATGAATATTTTAAAGTTCGGACTTACCGGAATAAACTTTTTACTATAAACTATTCGCTTTAAAGGTTGAAACCAACTTTTACGATTTGTTTTTAACCATTATTAATTAATCCACATTACTTCTTCTATGATGTGAAGGTTATTTTCCACGAAAATGAATTTCATCGCTATTTCATTTGCAATCATTAAAGTAAATGCCTTTCCCTTCCATTTTCTCATTTTAAGAGCAGGGTATATCAAAAACAATACTATACATGTTGATGGGAGATCGCTCTCCCTTGACGAGGCTTAACCGCCCCTGTGTCCGTTGCTTTGCGTTGTAGGAATGTATTACTCGATTGACGAATCCAGACATGGTCTTCAGTCCCAAAATTATTTATTAGACATATACTTATACTGGGACTCACCACACATTCTATATATACATATATATTACAAATTTACACTGATTAATAAAACCATGTGCAAGCTACTTTTCACGTGCGAGCTCTTGTACCTTTCCCCTTTACAAGTCGGAGAGAGAATGACCAACCAGTCTGCTTCTCACTTCCCGCTAAGCGAGTTCCTCTCCCCCCCCCCCTCTCGCTCGACGGCCACCTGCTAGCAAGCAGTTCCGGTTGGTGAGTCACCATAGGAGAAACAGGGGAGAGGCAGATTAGGTCCATTCCTAACAATACATATATATATATATATATATATATATATATATATATATATATATATATATATATATATATATATATATATATATATATATATATATATATATATATATATATATCTGTGTATTGTTAGGAAAATATATATATATATATATATTGTTAGGTCTTGGCCCTTTTCGGGGGAAAAGGGCCACCCAAGCAAAACCCACCCCTTTACGAATTGTGCCCGGTTCCAAGAAACCATTGAGGGTCGCTCCTGCGCTCCCCTTCCTGCCAGCTGGCTGATAAAACAAAAGGAGAAAGCAGTGCGTGGGAAGCAACCGGAGAGGGCAGCTGTGTTGTTGAATCTCGGATCTTTCCGTCGACAAACGGTGCCGAAAGGGTGCTGTGCGGACCGAAGGCCTGAAAATTGCTCTCTCGGCTCCCGATTTTACGAGTGGAGAGCTACATCTCTGTTGAGAGACTTGTAAAAGATATTTTGGTTCCTATAGAACCTCTCCTATGCAGAGGAGCCTAGACTCTCTGCCCTGTACATACTGTAAATTTTTATTTGTTTAATACAAGCTCTGTGTAATACAATTGTCTCTTGTGTGTCTCATTTTCCACCGAGGACGTTACAGAGTTTAATTGGAGGCGCCGCGTCGAGATACGAGCAAATCACGCCAAGTTCTCCTGTCTACAGGTGTTTAGGACGCTGTCCTGTTTGAGAGTATTACTTCTCTGGAAATCAAGATTTTTATCTCGGGTGATAGAGCAAATCACGTCAAGTTCTCTTGTCTACAGGTGTTTAGGACGCTGTCCTGTTTGAGAGTATTACCTCTCTGGAAATCGAGATTTTTATCTCGGGTGATAGAGCAAATCACGTCAAGTTCTCCTGTCTACAGGGGTTTAGGACGCTGTCCTGTTTGAGAGTATTACCTCTCTGGAAATCGAGATTTTTATCTCGAGTGATAGAGCAAATCACGCCAAGTTCTCCTGTCTACAGGTGTTTAGGACGCTGTCCTGTTTGAGAGTATTACTTCTCTGGAAATCGAGATTTTTATCTCGGGTGATAGAGCAAATCACGTCAAGTTCTCCTGTCTACAGGTGTTTAGGACGCTGTCCTGTTTGAGAGTATTACCTCTCTGGAAATCGAGATTTTTATCTCGGGTGATAGAGCAAATCACGTCAAGTTCTCCTGTCTACAGGGGTTTAGGACGCTGTCCTGTTTGAGAGTATTACCTCTCTGGAAATCGAGATTTTTATCTCGAGTGATAGAGCAAATCACGTCAAGTTCTCCTGTCTACAGGTGTTTAGGACGCTGTCCTGTTTGAGAGTATTACCTCTCTGGAAATCGAGATTTTTATCTCGGGTGATAGAGCAAATCACGTCAAGTTCTCCTGTCTACAGGGGTTTAGGACGCTGTCCTGTTTGAGAGTATTACCTCTCTGGAAATCGAGATTTTTATCTCGAGTGATAGAGCAAATCACGTCAAGTTCTCCTGTCTACAGGTGTTTAGGACGCTGTCCTGTTTGAGAGTATTACCTCTCTGGAAATCGAGATTTTTATCTCGGGTGATAGAGCAAATCACGTCAAGTTCTCCTGTCTACAGGGGTTTAGGACGCTGTCCTGTTTGAGAGTATTACCTCTCTGGAAATCGAGATTTTAAGCTCGGGTGAAGCCTTGGACACAACCAGTCCTGATTCCCGTGTGTTATCGAATTTTCTACAAAAAAAAACTGTGTGTGCCATGTACGTGTTAAAAACTTTGTTCTATGAACTTTACAAGAACTGTCTCCTGGTTCCGTGGAAGTGTGGAGCCTGTCCTGCTGGTGTGTTCTGCAAAACGGGGTAAGTGCTTAGCTAATCATTAACCCATTAACCGCTGGTGTTGCGTTGACGCAACGGTCAAAATAAATGCGTATAAAAATTTAGCTATCAAATGAATTTTATGTTAACAGTAGTTTTTGAGTAGGATTAATAATCGAATTGAAAAATATTTGCCTTCAACTGTTCTTTAAATTAATTAACGAGTTCCAAACTTAGACAGATAGTTAAGCATTTTTGAACGAGAACTTTCTCCCGGTCTTTTTTACAGAAGAAATATAGGGAGACAAACAAGAGATTTAGGGGTGATTTATTTTTAACTAAGGTCAAAGTTTATCAGAACATTCCATGAATCGGTTGATTTTGTTTGGGTGGGGGAGGAAGAAAAAACAGGTGTTGCGTTGGCGCAACGTCAGCGGGAAAAGGGTATTCACATGTGTCGCTCGACTCCGTAGAACTTTCCCCCGTTCTGTGGTTATAGAAATGCCTAAAACTAGATACTTTACGTTTAAAGAAGTTCTTCAAAGAATTTTCGACGAAGATTCAGATAATGATGCCGAGAATTAAACTGATATTGTTGTTATTCTACCAGAGACAGCAGAGGCTAGTGATGAAGAAGGAAATTAAAATATTTTGAATAGTGACAATGATGATTTACCATGCGATACTGCTGTCGAAATTGAAGTGTGAGTAAAAAATAAGTTTTTGCCTACTAAAAGCAGTACAAGTTTTTCGAAAAAAATTAAAAAAACAAAAACTGAAGATTTTTAATGGATAAAGAAGGGACCATTGAATATGTCTCAGCCGAAAAATGAAGAAAAAGATCAAATCGGAACTATGAAAAGTATAATACAAGATAAAACTAGTGCAGAGATTTTTGATCTTCTCTTTGGCTCAGAGGTTTATTCCCTTCTCGTCGAATAGACAAACACATGTGCCCAACAAAAGAATCTCCCCCCCCCCATTTTTTTAGCATCTGAAGCCTACATTACACGGTTCATTGGAATATTGTTGCCGACGGGATATTATTCTTTACCTCAGGAAGAAATTTACTGATCTCTTGATAAGGACATTCAGCATGCAAATGCCATTACGTGGAGAACGTGGACATTTTATTGTCAAGTCCGAAGACAGCAGAAAACTGCATAGTAAACAATGCCATAGCCAGACAATTTATCCATGCAAAGTTTGTCACGTTACTCTACATCGTGATTGTAGTGAAGCTTTTCGTGATAGAAACTATTTTCTGGATATAATAAGTAATTTTGTAAAGGAAAAATAAGTTAAATCTTTATAATTAATAAATTACCTGTAAAGTGATCATTATATTTCTAAAGTGTAACAAAGTAAAAACAAATTCCCAGTGCTCAAATCAAAGAGCACCCTGCAGAAGTTCAGTTGAACTCACTTGATGTCAATACTCTTATTCCGCTGACGTTGCGCGAACGCAACACTCGATTTTTCGAAAGTTAAGACCAGTTTTGTTATTTTCCCCATAAATTAATGTTGTATATGTTCAAATGAATAGCCAATATTATTTGTATAAAAAAAAATTTACCCCTTATAGTTTTGGCGGTTAATGAGTTAAGGCAGTGACCATTTTTTTAAAATTTTGGATAGGAAATTTTATGTTTTTTTTGTGTTCTAAACTTATTGCAGTTCAAAATTGAAAGTTATGTTTAAGTGCTTCAGGCCATTTGAAAATTTAAAACTTGATAGTTGTTTTTATTTTTTTTATTGTGTGAAATGTTAAGAATAGGATATTTAATTGTGCAGTAGATTTAACAGCTAGTTTAAGAATTTTAAAGTCATTTTGAAAGTTATTTTTAAAAGTTAAGCTTTAATTTTTAACTGAATTATTTTTGTGGTTTTTTCTAAAATATGTTTTATCGAATTACTATTAAGTATATTGTGAGGGCATTTTGTATAACACAGTCCAGTCTTTTGAGATTGGCCTGCTTCTAGCCTCTCCACAATTCGCCACTTTATTCCAACATCTAAACGTTGGTGGTTACTCATTTTTACTGTTACAATTTGAAATTAAACAATTGCTGCAAAATAACACCAAGAAATTCGCCGAGGTGTGCAAGCGAACGAAATGCGTCTTAACTTACGCGCGCTTATAAAGCCTGTTTCTCTACTGGCTCCGCCTACACACACGTGTACTCTTACGTATTTGACGTACAAGATTTGTATTTTTGTCTAGAAGCAGTGATTTTACATTCAGTTCAGTTCTTTTCATAAAATCAATAAAATATGCAAATTCTCTTAATTTATTTCACCAGTGTATATATATATATTTTTTTTGTCTATTTAGTTGTTATGCACATGACGATAAATTTATTTAAAGTACCAGAAAAAGAAATCACGTGATCAGCATTTAATAAATTAAATTCTAAAAATTAATGTTTAAAAATTCACCAAAAATCAAAAAATGGAGGTAAAGATTCAAAAAAGTATTCATTTTAAAGGAATTTTTATGATCTTTCTCGTGATATAAATTTTATAACCCTCAAATTATTATTTTAAATGCAAACTTTAAAAACTTTTTAAGTTACAGAAACAGCTTAGAAATTTAATTTTAAAAAATCTAAGAAGAATTTTTCAAAAATCTTTCTTAGTGCACCCCTACACTATAAGACGATTCGCCATGCAAAATTTCAGCCCTTTAGGTCCAGCGGTTTGGTCTGTGTGTTGTATGTCAGTTAGTGAGTCAGTCAGTTGCGGAACTGTTTTATATATATATATATATATATATATATATATATATATATATATATATATATATATATATATATATATATATATATATGTATATATATATATATATATATATCTATATATATATATACATATATATATATATCTATATATATATACATATATATATATATATATATATATATATATATATATATATATATATATATATATATATATATATATATATATATATATATATATATATATATATATATATATATATATAACTTTATCAGGCTGATTTAAGTGTGTAGACATTTCCAAATCGCTCTTAACACTATTTATCTTATCCACTCCTGACATATAGTGATAAATATAATATGTAAAGACTGCTCTTGTAAAACTAAGAACTATCCAGGAAGGGGAATATGTTAATCATGTTCATACAGAAAATAAAGAAAAACTTATGAAATGATAGTTTTCAATAATTAATTGAAATTGCAAAATAAAATAATGGTTGAAATTTAAAGGCTGAAAAATACGACCCTAAATTTTTTTACAAAAGTCTCTTAATATCAATAAAGTAATAATTTTGGAAAGGTGTGTAAATTTTTTAACTTGCCTATAAAACATTCGTCTTCGAAGAAGTTAATTTATAGTCAGCTCAAATACTTAGAAGTCAATAATGAAAACAAAAGTTTAATTCCATTCCATTGTACATGTCTCTTATATTTCATTTATTATTTGATCTTTAAATATGGAAATTTCCCCAAAAAATTTTAAACCTTAATAAGGAGGTGTTGACCTCTGATTATTTTTACATTGAATGTAGTTCCATTCGTGTTATATTAATTTTATTAGATTTGGTAATATGCAGAATCCAAATTAATATTGTTTAAGGGAACCAGAAAAATAAGTGCTTATGTAATCCTATAAATTGGTATAATAAACAGATATTACATAAAACAGATCACAGCTTATACAGGAGAAAATATGTAAGATGTTTTGAAAGGTTATAATTTGAAGCGTGTCTTTTTAAATAAAATTGGCAATCTTTATAAATTTCTCTTAATATTTTCAAATGACAAAGAATGTTCTCTTCCTCGTTACAAACTATAATTATATTGAGCTAATTAACCAAATCGATCACCTTGGTGCATTATAAATTGTTGATGCTCACTTCAAAACCTGCCATCAACCATTTTGATGAATTGGAACTATTCCATATACTAACATTATCGCAATTGCCTATATATTAGCAGATAAAGAGAGTAATCTCCCATAATTAGCTTCAAATCAATCAGTCATTAAATGTCGTTATTTTAGAACAATTCTCAATAAGAAAGATAATTGTTCGGCAGAAGCTAGATAGCGAAATTTACCAAACATGATTTATGAAGATTTTTACGATTATACATATTAGGAGATATTCGAAGGTAACATGACACACGTTCAGGCAAAAATTTATACAAATATAAAGAGGGGAAATGCTAAATTTGTTTGCTGCCTTAAAGTGTTAAAAAAAAAAGTTATCATTATTTGATATCAAAAATCTCTATAAGGCTCGCTTTTTAAAGTATTTTGTCTAAATCAGTTTAATAACCGCTTGTAAAATGTTTCAGCTACCCAATATCGCTTAAAGGGGGTTCGCAGGGCACAAAATTCTCCGGAAAAACACATTTTAAAACATGATATAAAACTCTTACAATAAGAAAACACGGACTGCGTATTTTAAACGATTATTAGAGTTTCAGATACAACTTTAAGCTGCACCATTCACGGTTATCCTACTTTACATTAGTACTTTCACCCAATTTAAATTTGAAATGAAATTTTGTTCATCTTTCGTTTTGTTCAAGTTCTATTAAATTGCCATCAGGTTTCTATTTGAGAGTTAAAGTTCCAAAAACGTATTCCCTGAAGCAAAAATCACCCCAGAAAATTACTTTTTTGGCTCTAAAAATAATTAATGATTACATTTACAAAACGTTTATAGGTTCAGATGACAAGTTACTTTGAAATTTTAGCCATGAAGAAGAGTAAAAAAAATGGCAAAATTGGGCTAATGTTCAGCAGATATGCCAAAATATAAACTTGCTTTGCATTCTGAAAGTTTGAAACTGTTTTAAAATTTTCAATTTGTTTTAGTCATTTTTATGTGTAGTCATTTTTATGTACATGGATATTTGATAAAAAAATCATTAGAAAATTTCGGGAAATAAAAACGATATAAAATTTACTTTCAAGATCACCTTAAACCTCTAAGCGTTGCGACATGTTTTTCCATTACATACTTTCAACTTTTAAAATGTTTGAGACAGATTATTCCATCCTAAAGTTTTTTTTCAAAAGTGTCTCAAGTGGTACAATTTTGACGCTTTTAAAAACCAAACTAGAGGAGGAAATAATTCTTGACATATGCTTTTTTCCAGCTGAAATGAGAGGCAGAACAAAAGGATCAAGTGGTTAGAGCAGGGGTGGCCAACCCGCGGCACGCGTGCCACAGTGTGGCACGGCGGCGTTTTAACAGTGGCACGCGGAGACTTATTGAAAAATTAAGAAATTTGAAAAAATAATAATTTGTCAAAATCTGTAAAAACCCTACTCATACGCTACTGAAAATAACAGCGCAGGAAAGAGGCACTGCTTGACACCAGTACAACGATGCGCTAAGACAGCGGGGTCATGGGACGAATCCAATGGGTTGAGTAGCCTTGCTTTGGCGCCGTTGTGCCTTGCTTTGGCGCCTTTGTGTCTTGCTATGGTTGTCAGTTCTCACTTGGTAAAAAAACTACAAATTCAAAAGCCACATTAATTAAGTACTGACTGTTTAATAATTATTTAGAATTAAATGTTTCAAGTTATTCATTTTATTTTATACATAACCTAACTGACTGAACCTTTAAAAATGTTTATTAACAATAAAACCCAAGTTTGTACTTTTGTTTTATTTATTATATTATTTTTTAAATCTCCACTACTAAGATAAAAAAAAAATGTGCTATATATGTAAAAATCCCATAATCAGCCTATAAATAACATTTCTTCACCTGTTTATATTTTTTGTATGTTGGAAAAGTTGGAAGTGGCAGGCATAATATTTTTTTCAGATAGTGGCACTCTTCCCAAAAAGGTTGGCCACCCCTGGGTTAGAGGGTCAAAAAGAACGTTTAGAATTGGTACTATGAATATTTTCTAAACCTGCAATTAAATACATTCCTTGATCAAAAAGACTTGTCAAAAAGATCCTACATAAAAACATACAGTTACATGTATAAGATACCTAATTAAAAGTAATAAGACACTTCTGGGAATTTACTTCGCATTTTAGAAAGTAGTAGTACCACCTTTTATTTTAAGGTGGTAGTAGCAACTTTGCTTTTACTTTCGTGCAAATCTTGATAAGTGGTTCAACAGGAAACTTCTTCCATTTTAACTAGAAAAGCAACCTTGAAAAATTATTAAGAAGATCATTAAAACTCCAGTTACACCTGTCATTCTAGTTCATCTACGAAATTTGCAATCGGTTTCAGATCCGGACTCGTTTAGGGCAAGTTTAACAGTTCAACCTCAATCTCAATAAAATTTCGAAAACGCACAATATTATAAAAAGCATTATAATATTTTTAATATTATAATAAGCAATTGTTACTAAAAATCTTTTATCAATGAGTACCAATCTGAATACAGGAAAAATTATAGACATACGTATTAGCAGGAACTGCATTCGAATAAAACTTCGAAAATGGTAAGAAAAGTTCCAAATATCAAATTAAATTTTGTTATTATTCCTTTTATATTACAGTTTAAAATGTTATTTTAAAGGGGAATCTAATAAATAAACATGCAGTATACATACCGTCCCTTCCGTAGGCCAACAGAAAGCCATTAAAACCCAAATCGTGCTTGATGACAAAACAGGAAATGAAGTCTCTGGAAGCCTCAAGAAAAGATAGGTTTATACATGTACTTATATATTTATAGAAACTTGAAATATATAACATCGAGAGAGAGCTTTCACTGGAGATGCTTTTTTGTAACTCTGGTTTCAAATGTATAAGCGGTCTTTTAGATATTTGATACTCTCAAATATATATTTGAATGTCTCACGTGAATGAATAATTTATTCTTTTTCAGGGAGAACTGGAATATATTATTTAAAACAGAAAGATGAGAATATATTATTGTTCATAAATAGTTATTATTACAGACTATTAATGCGGGTAATTGTGGTTTACAGTTTGAGAAAAAATATCTGGTTGAACTGTATGCTTCTTAACTACAAGTTTAAACTTATGCTATGACATCCTTAGTATAACATTTTTGGAATTAATACCAACACAAAACAAATTAATAGTCTACAGACGGTTGTTCGCACTTTATGGAAACGATTTTGATCGATAAGTTTTATGCATGAATGCCGCATTTTTTGCGGCGATTTGCTTCAATCTGATAGCCATAGTTCTTGACGATAGCTCTATCTCGAATTTTCCATGAAAGTAAAATTTTCTTAGTGCTGTCATGTCAGTTTTTCCCAATTCCTCTTGGACCGTTTTCTAAAGTCTGTTCAGTTTTTTGGATGCCGTTTTCCTAAGGCTCGTTTAAATAAACCGAAAGCGCAAAAGTCCATTGGAAAAGCGTCAGGTGATTTTACAGGTATTTCATTAAATGGGATATACACTCATGGACAAAAAAATTAGCGCACCAAGAAGGAGTCGTCAAAATGAAACGAAATTTTACATACGCAATGACTACTTTGATATAAGTAAATGATAAGAAAATCAAAGAAAAAGGATAATTTATTTCAGAGAAAAAGGCAAAAGAACGGAGGAGTTAATACTCCGTTGGACCCCCTCTAGCGCGAATGCACGATGCGATACGATCGGGCATTGAGTCATACAAGTTCTGTACGATGTCTTGAGACATTTCGTTCCATATTTGCTGTAACCTTGCCTCTAGTTCGTTCAAACTCGTGGGATGCCCAACTCGTCGTCCCAAATGATCCCAGATATGCTCGATTGGAGACAAATCTGGGGATCGGGCAGGCCAAGGAAGGGTAGTAACAGTACGGAGACAGTCTTGTGACACCCTTGCCGTATGAGGCCGAGCATTGTCTTGTCGAAAAATTACTCCTGGGAGCCGTTGCATGAGTGGCAACACATGTGGTTGCAGGATTTCATGAACATACCGCTGTCTGTCATGGTGCCACGGAACAATACTAGGGGTGACCGTGTATTGTAGGAAATGGCACCCCATACCATCACACCAGCTGTGGGAGCGATGTGTCGCTGTACAGAAAAGGCAGGATTGAAGCGTTCACCACGGGCTCTCCACACACGAACACGATTGTCATCACTGCCGAGATTGAATCTGGATTCATCGCTAAAGACGACCTGGTTCCATTCCACTTCAGTCCAGTTTCCTCGTGCGCGGCAAAACTCCAAACGGAGGCGTCGATGGGTGGGCGTCAAGGGCAGCACACGTAATGGGCGCCGCGATACCAACTGTCCTTCAGCCAGGCGCATTCGTATGGTTCGAGAAGACACAGAGGCCCCTAGTGAAGGTACTACCTGTGCCTGGATGGCGGCCGATGAAGCAGTTGGCTGTACGCGTGCATTTCTTACGCTGTGGAGGTCTTCTCGACGACTGGTCTGTCGAGGGCGTCCTGAGCCTGGTCTTCGTGTACATGACATCTCTCGGGTCCTCTGGTCCCAACACCTCCTCACAACACAATCAGAGCGGCCTAATTGACGAGCTACTCGCCTAGCTGACCACCCAGCTTCCATCTTCCCGACGATTCTACCCTCTCAAACTGCGACAACTGCTTATATTGTCTTCGAACACGGCGTAATGGCATGTCTATCTCAGCTCTTCCTTTGTAAATGATTCAGCACACTCAAACAAGCTTTGGTTACCTGTTTTATACTCCACAGAGTACGATGTTCAGCGCCCTCTACTGGCTATACGTAATGCGCAATCACTCTGCATTTCTAATCATTTGCATATCTCCCCGACATGTACCTTCATTGCAAATTTCGTTACGATCCCGCAATTATTTCTTGGTGCGCCAATTTTTTTGTCCATGAGTGTACTTTATTCCTGTTTCTGATACTTTCTAAATAAGCGGCAGTTAATTAAAACGCGTGACTAGAGGCTTTGTCCATATGAAGCTCAACTTTATCAATATCCTTTCCATGTAAGGCTGGAATTTTTTCTTCAAAATTTGGTTCTAAAATATTCTGCTGATAGTAGAGTGAATCTAATTTGGCTTTACTTGAGACTTTTTTAATTTTTAATTTGCAGTTGTAAAAAAATCCTACAACTATCATGAATCCCTTTGGGAACTTTTCTATACACTGACGAAGCCATTTCGTACGGTCATTCTCGTCAATTGAGCAATAGAAAATTGATCTTTTTTTATTACAGTCACTTAAATACACCCATGCCTCATCGAGTGTTACCACAAATTTCCATTTTTCAGCAGCTACATGTTTTTCATATAATTTTCTACAATTTGTTTTTCTTTCAGAAATATATGTACTTTGGTAAAAGCAGATAAACTTTTGGTTTAAACATCTTTTTTAACTTGAAATCTTTATGAATGATTTTACTTACAGTGCCAGAAGACATTCCTAGTTTCAATGGATCTTCGAGTCGGCGCATTTTCTTTTAGAATGAGAGACTTCACTTTCTTGATATTTACCTTCGTTCGAACAGTCTTGATATTTACCTTAATTCGACCGCGAGGTTTCACGGTCATGTTTTTCATTTTGACTCTCAGTTAGGATCTTTTCCTTTCAAATTTAATATATTATAAATACCTTTTTCGGAAATGACATAACCGCGATTTTTACACCGCTTTATAATTTGTTGATACGAATATTTCTTCTCGGAAAACGCAATTACGTAACCTTCGAACCATTTATCAATTTTAGGAGCCATCTTCAAAATGCCGTATTATTAATCTTTTATTTTACATTCCAATCAAAACAAAATAGTAGCAGACGATTATTCTGAAGTTGCCGAATTTTTATTTCAAAATGCAACCGAATAAAATAAATTACATAATCGTTTCCATAAAGTGCGAACGACCTTCGGTAAAATAAAAAAAAAAGAATTCGCATATATATATGTATATATATATATGTGTGTGTGAAATATCGCAAGTTCTTATTACTGTATAACTGTAAATTGGTCCGGGCATATGCCTGCAGCGGCACATACCAAAACGTATAACCCAGTGTGACGCGGGATTACTTGGCAGACGAGATGTATACTCGCTGCTGGATGTACGATTTCTTTATGTTTCACAAAATGTGTTGGTTTTGTACCTAATGATTCGTCTCGAGATCCCTACAGTTTTAGGGCTCGGGGAAAGCTTATAACCGCCAGTTAATTAATTTGATTTATCGAAGATACTTGACGACGTTTCATATTAGTAGACATTATAGTGGATATTTATTGGTGAAAAAAATTTCGAGGACGATATATTATTTACTGAACGTTAAGAACATTTTTGAAAACGAAAACGAAACTTCAGAAACTACGGACTTCAAACTGACGTTCATGAACTGTTTTCTGTAAGAATCACTGCTTTAAAACTCGAAAGAATTTCTTGTCTGTACTTCCGGTGAGTCCATTGCATTATTTTTCTCTCCAATATCGCAAAATTAACTGTGGGTGACATTCCACCAGTTGCAAATTCTCGGTAATGCTGATAGCATCGAGCTATTAAATACCATATTTTTTCACGATAAATTCGATAGAAATGCCATAAAGGAACAACGTGCCTTTTCCACTTTTCAAGATAATTTTGATAATGATAGCCGTAAACAAAACATTTAAAACTCATCCATTTTAAATAATTTAATTTGTGTGGCAAATGTATTAGATTTAGAATGTTCTGGTATTTAAGAAGAGCTTTTAAATTTGATATTTAAGTCTGTGAGCCATTTGGAACTATTTTAAAATAATATTAACTTGCATTTTTCTGATGATGATGAATCCCCGACTGACGGAAAATAGCAAAAGACAATGTGGCCACCCACTTCCTGTTCTGTCTGTGGATGCAGCTGCAAGTGCTTCGTCCCCCCCCCCCCCTTCCCAACTCTGAGAATATAATTATTTACCAAAGAAAGTAACCCTCGGAAAAGAGCTTTCACCGTTTACCACATCAAAACATTTTCACTGACGCCATACGTAATTTCGATGATACTTCATTTTATTTTCTTACTAGCTGAAAACCCGCGCTTCGCTACGGAGTACATTCAAATTAAATACAACGGTCAACGTATGCAATTTATGCCAAAAAATAAATATATATATTTATAATAAATGCGATGATCAATGTATACAATTGATATAAAATATATATCTATCTATCTATATATATATATATATTTATAAAAAAATCGTAAGGGATATGCATTTTTTTGGATAATATCCAATCGTCTGCTGCATTAGAAAGAGAAAAAAATATTTTTTTTGTCTATTTAGTTGTTACGCACGTAACGATAAATTTATTGAAAGTACCAGAAAGAGAAATCACGTGATCAGCATTTAATAAATTAAATTCTAAAAATTAATCTTTAAAAATTCACCAAAAATCAGGAAATGGAGGTAAAAATTCGAAAAAAATTTCATTTTGAAGGAATTTTTATGATCTTTCTCGTGATATAAATTTTATAACCCTCAATGTATTATTTTAAATGCAAACGTAAAAAAAGTTTAAAAAACAGCTTAAAAATTTAATTTAAAACAATCTAAGAAGAATTTTTGAAAAATCTTTCTTAGTGCACCCCTACACTATTAGAAGAATCGCCATGCAAAATTTCAGCCCTTTAGGTCCAGCGGTTTGGTCTGTGCGTTGTATGTCAGTCAGTCAGTCAGTCAGTGAATGAATGAGTCAGTTACGGAACTGTTTAATATATATAGACTAGCTGAAAACCCGCGCTTCGCTACGGAGTACATTCAAATTAAATACAACGGTCAATGTATGCAATTAAGGCCAAAAAAATAAATATATATATTTATAATAAATGCGACGATCAATGTATACAATTGATGTAAATATATATATATATTTATATATATATATATATATATATATATATATTTATAAAAAAATCGTGAGGGAAATTTATTTTTTTTGGATAATATCCAATCGTCTGCTGCATTATAAAGAAAAAAAAATAATTTTTTTGTCTATTTAGTTGTTACGCACGTGACGATAAATTTATTGAAAGTACCAGAAAAAGAAATCACGTGATCAGCATTTAATAAATTAAGTTCTAAAAATTAATCTTTAAAAATTCACCAAAAATTAGGAAATGGAGGTAAAAATTCGAAAAAAATTTCATTTTGAAGGAATTTTTATGATCTTTCTCGTGATATAAATTTTATAACCCTCAATGTATTATTTTAAATGCAAACGTGAAAACAGTTTAAAAAACAGCTTAAAAATTTAATTTAAAAAAATCTAAGAAGAATTTTTGAAAAATCTTTCTTAGTGCACCCCTACACTATTAGAAGAATCGCCATGCAAAATTTCAGCTCTTTAGGTCCAGCGGTTTGGTCTGTGCGTTGTATGTCAGTCAGTGAATGAATGAGTCAGTTACGGAACTGTTTTATATATATAGATTAGAGATATGTTGCAAATTATACGTCCTTTTAGCGGAGCAGATTCCTCTTCTGTTCACGCTTTTTTAACCCATTAGCGCCAAATATTGGGCGCGCCAATATTTGAAACACCAGCAGGCGCGTGTGGCACAAAGTGCAACGTCTCTTTCAACCTTGATTATTCCTTTAGTAATAAACTTTTATTTCAAACTGAAAATAATAACTCTACGTTTTATGACAAGATATAAAATGTTAATAATATTGAGATGTATTTATAATTAAAAGCCAAAGAATGCAGATACAATCGCCTTATTTAAAAACTGTCCGGTTTATTGGATCTAAAGACAACTTGCGAATTGATTACTATTATGTCCAAAACCCTAAAAAACAATGAGATTGTCCATCTTCGTGATATGTGGGATACCGTGCAATAGCTGCACATTGGATCGACTACATCAACTTCTGCTTTTGTCGTAATGTAATCCTGTATAATCGCTGGTTTACCACGGTTAACCCTTACGTCAGCTCATCTGTCTTTATACTGTTCCCCAGCTCATCGGTCTCACAGACAGCCACGCTATAAAATTAGGATATTTTCCTATTTTTATAAGTTTTTCGCAGTTATAAGTCATTAATGCAAAACTACTGCCACCTCTCATTCTTGAAAAGGGTAAATAAAAAATAGATTATTCAACAAAAAATTCAGAATCCGATTCCTCAATCTGTGATAGTGCGAGAGAGACAAAATGGCTGGTTCGTCGTGAAATAGGGGGAATTCTTCCAGCCCCTACAACAATGCTGGCTACAACAATTAAACAGAGATCTTAGAAATAGAATGCATGCAGACTGACAGATAATTGATACGGTTCAAGGCTTATCGGTCATACAGACAGGCAAAAATTTAAATCAGTTCAAGGCTCATCGGTCCAAAAGACCGACTATGTTTTACAAAGATTAAATTTACAAACAAAATACGAGAGGGCGAAAATCTCTGATGTGTTGTGCTTGAAGGTCAGGGCCCGACTGAAGAACTCACAAACCCTCAATTGTCTGATCACCCCCACCCCCACCCCACCCTTCAGAACAGGTGCAACAGCGGTCTCCTAGACCGATGAGCCGACGTAAGAGTTAAATCAAACAATGAATGGAAAGGAATACAAGTGTCAGAAAATCAGACCTGCATTAGAAAGGGTGTAGCTATAAATAGAAACTGCTTAGAACATTCAAAACTTACATGTAAAAACAAACCATTCAAAATTACGAAAATGTTGCACTTTGTACACAGACGCGCCCGCTGAAGGGTTAAAGAGATGTTGGGGGAAAATTTTCTTTGCTTCCTGTGATAAGCGAACAACAGAAAATTATTCTTGTTAAAAATATACTTGTTGGTTCCGCAAAAACATTCGTTCAATCGCAGCGCTTATTAATAACTTTGAATGCATTAAAAACGGCATTATTTGATGCATATGGAAAGAAAATTTATAGTGCTGACCTACACAGACAATTAGGAAAAAGAAAAATGCACGCTTCCGAAACACCTTCCGGATATTTTATAGCTATCCGAGAATTAGCGAGTCGTTTAATAGTAACTTGTTTATTTCAACAATTTGCGTTGTAGAGTCTAATATAATGTCAATAGATGCGATAATTGGAATTGATATTTAAGGCGTTGCGTCGTTACCATAACCAATGAGAGTATAACTATAATTAAATTAAACACAGATTCAAAATTAAGGATGATATGTTAATAAGTAATATTACTTTAAATGATAGTTTAGACTTAACAATTGGCCCTTATGCCACCAAAGATCAGACGAATGTTATCAAGACACTATTAATATCCAGTTACACCCCGAATAAAACCCAAACTACCAATATTTATATGGCCATACAACTTAAAAACGATACACCCATATATCACAGAGCTCGATCTTTACCCTTTTTGGAAAGAGATGTTGATGAGCAGGTTAATATTTGACTCCGTGATGGCATAACTGAACCCTGTAATTCTGAATATTCTAGTCCAGTTGTAGTACACGGTGGTCATAAAAAAAACCTTGCCGATATTTGGACCTCTAGCGGCCGATCCGTTCAACCGATCGAGATGAGATTTCAGATATAGTTATTCAGAGGTATGAGGTCGGGATTCTGTGAACAGAAACAAAGTGGCGCTCACAGTTATGGTTGCAGGTATAGAAACTCGAAATTTTCGAATGGAAACGCCCACATTTTCCCGTCGCAAAATGCTCAGCGCATGCAAAAATCCTAAAGAGCGTTGGAACGGTACGTGTATCACAAAAAACGGACGTGTTATGCACGCACAAAACAGCTCTGCGAACGGCCAACAAAAACACGATGATGGCAACCATGTGAAAAATGTGTGAATTAAAAGTTTTCTTTTTTTCCGATGTGTGTTGTCATCAGTGATTGGTGTTTTGCCTCTGTCATATGCAAATTTCTCCCGTACACCCCGATGGTGTTTTTGTAGGCCGTTCGCAGAGCTGTTTTTTGTGCGTGTATAACGCGTCCGTTTTTTGTGATACACGTACCATTCTAAAGCTATTTAGGGTTTTCGCATGCGTGAGCATTTTGCGACGGGAAAAAGGGGGCATTGCTATTCGAAAATTTCGAGTTTCTGTAACTATAACCGTAACCGTGAGTGCCACTTTGTTGCCGTTCAGAAAATCCCGATCTCATACCTCTGAATAACTATATCTTAAATCTCATCTCGATCGGTTGAACGGAACGGCTGCTAGAGGTCCATATATCGGCAAAGTTTTTGCATGACCACCCTGCAGTTAAAAAGAAGGATGGAAATAGGTTTGCATAGATTATAGGAAGTTAAACAGATACATTGTTAAAGATAGGTATCCCTTACCCCTAATTTAAGACTTGCTTGAGACGAACTTTTAGCACAATTGACTTGAAGAATGGTTTTTCCACGTTGATGTCGAAAAGAGCAGTCGACTTCATTTGTACTCTTCATTTGTAATGCATAAGGGCCAATTTCAATTTTTACCTGTTCCTTTTGGACTCTTCACTTCCCATCAATATTTCAGCTGTTTATCAATACTCTATTCAAAGATTTAATTATTCAAGGTCACGTTGTCATTTACATGGACGAAATCATCGTTCCAACAAAAGACGAAACTGAAGGCATGGAGAGATTAAAGTCAGTCCTGTCACTAGCCGCAGATTAGGGACTTGAAATCAACTTCAAGAAGTGCAAATTTTTATGTCGAAAAATTGAATTTCTCGGACATATAATTGAAAAAGAACAGTTAACTCCTTCATCTCTTAAAACGGCTGCTGTCATTAACTATCCAGAACCGACCAATCAAAAGAGCTTACAAAGTTTTTTAGTCCTTGCGGGTTATTTTCAAACAATATACCAAATTATTCTACAATTGCTCAACCATCAACTGATCTTCTCAAGAAAAATCCCCCATTTCAGTTTGGGGACAAAGAAAGTCATGTCTTCAATCTCCTGAGACAATTCTTGTGTAACAAACCTGTTCTTAACATATACAATTAACACAATGAAACTGAATTACACACTGACTCCCAATATTCATAGCTATGGCTATATTATTCTGCAAAAATAAAGTTCAGATAACTGTCTGCATCCTGTATACTATGCGAGTAAAAGAACATCTGAGGCTAAAAGACGGTATTCGAGCTACGAACTCGAAGTTCTCGCAGTGATTTACACACTTAAGGAATTTAGAGTTTGTCTACCAGGGAAACATTTCAAAATTGTAACTTATTGTCCTGCTTTAAAAATGACAATGAACAAACGAGATTTAAGCACCAGAAAAGCAGGATGGACACTATTATTAGAGGACTTTCATTATGAAACTGAGCATAGATCTGGAACTAGAATGCCTCATGTTGATGGACTCAGTCGAATACCTATCAATGTTTCTAATATTGGGGAAAAAAGCATCGTCGCTAAGATAAAAACTGCCCAACAAAGTGATACCGAAATAAAAACTGTTAAAGGACTGCAAGATTCAAGTTATGACGATTATTTTGAACACAACGGACACGTTTACAAGTTTGTCGGTGGTAGAGAAATTTTAGTCGTTCCCAAATCCATGCAACGTGAAGTCATCACAAATGCACATGAAAAAAATTTACGGTAAACTTAAACGAACTGAAGAAAAATTGAATAGGATTATAACATTCCCCATTTAAAACAAAAAATTTAAAATTTAATATTTAATTGTATTCAATGCATTCTGATTAATCGTAAGAGAGGTAAACAAGAAGGTTTTCTGCATTCACAATCTAAAGATGATACACCCCTATCCACGTATGACATTGATCTCTTAGTACCTCTTCAGTCTACAAACAAAAACTATATAGATACATTTTTGCTATTGATAGATTTACAAAGTTTGCTTGGCTGTATCCTACGAAAACAATGTCAACAGAAGAAGTTTTATCAAAATTAGATTGACAAAAATCAGTGTTTGGTAGTCCCTGCCATACAATTTCTTACAGAGGAACAGCTTTTACCTCGAAAGAATTCAAAGATTATTGTGTCAACGAAAATATTGAACACCATTTAATTACAACTGGCTTCCCACGCCCTAATGGACAAATTGAATTACTGTACCAAGTCATCAAATCAATGATATCGAAACTCTCGATTGATGGAACCTCCAAATGGTTTAATCACGTTCATACAGTGCAACAGTTTATCAATTTAAGATTTCAACGCAGCGTAAACACAATTCTATATGAACTGCTTTTTTGGAACAAAAATGAAATTGAAACATGATGCCAAACTTACAGACCTATTGATTGCCGAAATGCAATCTAATTTTGTTGATGCTCGTAACGATTTACGCAAAGAAGCCAAAAAACAAATTTTGAAAGTCCAAGCAGAAAATCGCAAAACTTTTAACCTGAGACAAAATCAACCCCGGCAGTTCAGTATTAACGATTTGGTAGCAATCAAGCGTACACAATTTGGACCTGATTTTAAACTTAAGACTCGATTTGTAGGACCTTACAGAATTATGCCGATCAAACCAAATCAAACACCTAATGTTGAAAAGTGTGGTTCCATCGACGGACCTATGACGACTAGGACTTGTTTAGAATTTATAAAACCTTGGACTAATGGAATAACATAAACTTTTGAACATTTCGTGAACTCTTTTCTTCGTTCTCTCAGACATTTAACTTGTGATTTCATTTGTTATAGTTTTTTTAACCATTTTACTGCATTATGAGAGGAGTTTCTGTCATTTTGCTAGGAGAAACGTTAGAGATAGGGAAGCAAGAGAAGGACGACACCAGGACAGGACAAAGAAACAGCGTACGGGCACAACATTGTTTGACCTTATATACCCAGGGTTCAGGACCCTACTGCTAGGCGGCTAAAATTCTTTTAATTGGCTGACCCCGATCATCTGGTATATGAGTCGAAAGTCGTATGATTTTTCGAAAGGGGATCAAGATCACGAGATTTTAACTCATGTCTAAAATTAACTTTACCTCGCGTGCATCGAAGAGAATAAAATATTAGGTGATTTCGTTTTTGAAATAGGGTTGTGCTTTATTGAGGTTCAAACATGGATAATTTAGAATACACGTTAAATTAGGACAATTAATAATAGTGGGGCGTTATTGTTACTTACACACACACACACGCATATATATATATATATATGTGTGTGTGTGTGTGTGTGTGTGTGTGTCAGTCAAAAATTAATTATGGGAAAGGACAATTAAGTTAAAATTACAGGGGGCTTAAAAATAGCGGAATTTAATTTGAAAACCATTGGTAAAACGCGTCGAGAGAAAAGGTGTTTCCCCGTTTTGTTAGTTGACCTTCGATTCCCGATATTGAAGTTCCATGGAGGGAATTTATTTTTAGATAAATGTACAGGGTTTGGCGGGAATACAAAAGCTTCTAGAACTTTCCAGGTGGTGCTTTGCGCATGTTCCATAAGAGTAGATGCGTAAATGAAGGCCTAGAATTACGCAGAACGCGGGATTAAATCGTTGATGGTGGACGTGCGTTAGCCGGGTCCACGAATTTGAAAATGTCGAGCGCTGAAACGTGTAGATTTGGAGAAGTGGTTTACGTGAAGTTGAATTGAAATAAAATCTAATTAAATTGGACGATGCTGAGTACTTATTTTGAGTGTCTGCCTTCCCTGGATGCCATGGACTGTTAAACGAGAAGACTGCAAGTGATATTTTATAGCAGGCAAAGCCTGTCATATATATATATATATATATATATATATATATATATATATATATATATATATATATATATATATATACATTGAAAGAGAGAGAGAGATGCAGTTATTTGATATTTTGACCTGTGATGGATTTCTGAATTATATAAGACAATACAAAATACCCATTTACACATGGTCTCACGAAATTTCAGCTACCTCCTCTACTCTGCTTTGAAAACAACATTCGTGTTTTAGATTGCCATAACTAAAAAATCTCCTCGAAAGCTCATTTGATTTTTTGGCTTATTAAAACAAACATCTTCTATTAAGCATGTGTAAAATTCCGAACAAAGCAAAAGTAAAGCAACCCATTATTCTATTAGCGTCAGTTCCACTTGTTTCCCCGCCCATACTCAAATTTTGTGTTTCCTGATGCCGCGACAAAATATGCTCCTAGCAACAAATTGAGAAACTCTTACTTTATCTGCACTTATCATCTGAAAGCATTATCCTCGAAAAGAATCTCTTAATCCTTCTGCCCTCGAGGCTTATGACTCCTTCTTTAATTCTTACCTGTTTTCATCCTATAAAATGTAGATAGATTAATTACGCGATTACTATCCACCACTCTAAAGCGGATACTTAATCATCTGCAACATGTATGAATTTTTATTCACCTGGTGGATCATATTCAGAATTAATTATAGATAGGATTTAGAATAATTTGGCAGTCTCTTGCTTATTAAACAAGCTCATTTCAATTTAAGAAAATCGTGGGGATAGACATCTACAGTAGTGGGCAAATGAATGCAAATAAATAGCGTTATTTAGGATGTTTAAAAAACCCTTCAAATAAGTGTATCAAAATAAAACAAATATAAAACATGTTTTCCACTGACATTGATAAGGTATTCTACCAAGGTTTGGAGTTGATATTCAACAAGTTTATCTTATTTTAAGTCATAAAGTTATCGTCATCAAACCAAATCTTTTCTGAAAGTATGGGGAATGTGCTGTTTTTGGTTTCAGTCCGTTTCTTTCATCCGATTCTTGTATTTTTCTGTTGAACTTTGGTCACAAGCGAGTTTGCAGGCCATTCTACTGTGTATGTCTTATTTTTCACAAATAATTTGACTTTTCTTAAATTGTAGCAGAAAAATGAGGATTGTAATAGTATCACTTACGTCTGACTGACCACCGTTCCTGTCTCTTGATCCACGGTAGAAATGTCACTGAATCAGTCCAGAAAAAATGATACCACCGCTTTTAACTTCGGGGATTTTTTCACTGTTTCACATAGTCTTGTTTCAATTGGTGCCACCATAAGTTCTAGACGAGGCAGGTTATTTGTTTTAGTGGAGCGATTCTAGTTTTAGTAGCTTGCAGCAACTGCAACGTAATTTCTTTGCTCGTTTCAAATAGTATAAAAGTACAAGCTGCATAAGCCCTTTGGCTTGCTTCAACAAAAGTACGAAGACTTATGCTGGACGTCGTCGTTGTTCCTAGCCAACTTGGTATTTCAATGTCCTTAAGGTAAGGGAGTTCCTTCATCCACTTCCTAAACCTTTTCTTCACTTCTTCATCAACTTCAGCATCCCATGGTATCTTAGATTTCCAAGTTTCTTGGAGCAAAAGCTTTGGTTGTACCAATGTCGGTGAATGGAGTCCTATAGGATAAAAAATTCTGCTGATGAAGAAAAGAATTCTTCTCTTTGTTATTTTATCCGTTTCGTTGATCTGTAATAGTGTAGAATGTATCTCAAGGAATCAGAATTTTTTCCCAAATCAAACCTAGTGCACCTGACTTGGAGTCACCTTTAATAAAAGAGTTTAGTTCATACATATCTTCTACACTTGTTGCACAGTTAACGATGTAGAAACTGTCCATTAATTTTAATACTATTTCTGAATTTTTCTTCGATGCAGACTATACCTATAAATGGTGATTAATTACAGCTCCTAATAAAAAGGGACTACTTGTAACCACCAAAAGAAGCTTCTTATGGAGAAATGCTTTCACACAACCTTTTTTTTCAAACCAACGAAACCGCAAAGAATGTCTATTCTTATTATGAACCAATATCTGTAAAAAAAGCCCTTCTTATGTCAGCAATAACACGTATTTTATTAATCCTAAATCTAGATAAAATAGAGGGAATGGTTTCGATAAAATTAATACCAGTTTCTAAACAATCGTTTAAAGAAGGATGGTTGGAAACCTTGGTGGACGCATCGAAGACCGGTCTTATCTTTGTGGTACTGTTTTCTTTGATGACCGGAAGATGTGGAAGAAAATATGACGTTAAAAGTAGTTCTGCATCGGGCACTTTTTCTATAATACCTTCCTCACTCCATTCTTCGAAAACTTGCTGATATTCATTTCGCAATCCATATTTCTCTAGCCTTCTAGCTGTGGATTGCAGTCTTTTTAATGACAATTCATAATTATCAGGCAAATCAGTATGATCTATTTTCCAGGGTAGGCTGACCTCGTATCTTCCATCTTCCATTTGCTGAGCTGTTTCCTCAAAATAAATCATAACAGTTCTTCTCGAATCCTCTTTATCCATTTATTCGACAGATCCACGAATACCATTGAGCTCTAGATCCCATAATTTCGAAACTGGCATATCTTCTTGCGACAGCATGGATGTTTGTTGCACGGATGCATGTTGTTTGATAACATTGAGATTAACATCTCTTGTACTGCTAAATTCGGGAACTTTTTCCAACAAAGTCCATCCTAACTTTGTTTCTAATGCAACTAAACCTGACTTTAGTTGTTCACGTCTGCCAGTAAACAATATTCCGGCAACCTTGGCCCCTAACAAAATTTATATAGCCCCCAGATCCCCGCTTATATCAGTTAGATATATCTGTTTAGCTTGTAAATTTCTAATCCATGGACCGTTTTTTATACTGTCTATATCATTACATATATATGTTCTGATCTAATACATCTAAACTGCAAACGTATTATCTTTTAAGATTTCCTCAAAATATTTTATAACATCATTGATTGTATAATTTAGTTTTGTATCCCCAAATAAAGAATGTCTATATTCTTCTTCTCTTATGGGTTCATAACCAAATTCTTGGGAAGAACTCTTTAAAATATAATATTATTGTGAGCCCGTACCGATTATAATTCGAGCTTTTCGTTCTTTGTGAAAACCTTTTCTTTAACCACTAAAGTTTGTAAAAACACCTCGTTTGTTGACATATAATGCAATTATTCAACAGTCTGCTTTTTGGAATTAATATCACATTCAGGAGACATTAATTTCAAAAAGCAGACTGTTGAATCATTGCTTATATTATCAAGATCAGGACACATAATTTTCAAATATTTTTTAGAACGTTTAGAACACTTTATACTCAATTTACAATTTTTAAAAATATGAGCTTTTTTTTAGACAAATGAAGTAAAGCTCATTTTTTTTAGCAAGCGCCCATTTCTTCTCCATCGGAATGAAAAACGTCTTCCGACAAAATCGACTTTCATGATCACTTTCACAAAAACCACACAAATATGAACCAGCTTTATCAGTCAGCACTTCACTTGCAGGTAATACTAAATGCTTTGAGTTTTGGCAAATTCCCAATTGTTTATCATCTCGACTTTTCGCCGTTGTGAATTCTGTTCTAGTCAACTTTATTTTTTCTTTCGATTGAAATTCGCTTCGTAGAAACAAAATAATAGCGTATAATTCTGAAACTTACTTTTCAGATGTTTTGACTGTTTTCTTTCTCATTTCCAAATACGTAGTGTTTCTACTGGAAGACAACTTTCCACAAGTGGAAATAAAATATCCCCACAATGATCAGAAGTCACACCTCCAGAGTTCAATGCTCGAATTTGCGTAGAAAGTTTATTATATAAACTGCTCAAAGAGTTTACCTTCTTCTTATTCAAAACAAATCTTAATAATTTACGAACAAAAACTTCAAAAATAATATTTTTCCTACCATACCACTCAGTGATGCTTTCGATTGCAAGATCATAATTTTCTTCCGGACGGGGGAAAGATTCAATAATTTCCCGCACTTCTGAATTATTCCGGTTGGTTAAATTAAATAGTGAAATTTGTCTGCTTTACTCATATTTTCACGGATTTTATGGAATTGAGCCCAAAAGGTTAGCCATTCTTTCAAGTCTACTCTGAAATTATGCAGTTCGATCTCAGGCAGACGCTTGTTAAACGTTTTACACGCGTTTTCATTACTGTTAGAATTGTGGCTATTTTTTAAATTATCAATTCTGGTTTCCCTCACTGTTTGCTTATGGCTATCTAAAAACTTTTGAGCTTTAATTTTTATTCTTAGAGCTTTTTCTCTGTATTCTTCGATTTTATCGTATTCAGTTTCTAACACCTAATCCTCGTTCAAAGAATCTAAGTAGGTATTTTTGATGAGTTAATTCTGATACATCATCTTTTTGTTTAAATAAGTTTAAACACATTTCCAGCTCTACAATATCATCATCGCTATCACTTAATAAACTTTCCGATTTATTATATACCTTTGTAAATATTGTGCGCTGTGCTGCTTTATATCTAACAATAATTTCCATTTTTACTATGCTATTCTAAGCAATCTATCAAACATTCTTTGAAACAAAATTTAAAATATCTTACAATAATCTTCAAAATTGAAACTAATTATGTAATTTAAACATCAAATATCTTCAAATACTATTGAAGATAGAAAATAATTCTTTTTACCTTTTCATAGCTGGCTCACATCAGACAAGCGCCCGCCCGGGGGCGCCATTTTATGTTCCAAAGATGACCCATTGCTAAGATCCTTCTGCAGATTTATTAAAACTAAATCTCACTTAAATCTTTGAGGGGCTGTGTTTGCACAGTGCAAACGCTTAAATCTCGTCCTTCTTTCACTTGCATTCAATGTATTCCAGTTAAATGAGGAGAAAAATGGTTTGTGCTGCCATCTGTTATCAGTTTAAAGGAGTAAAATCATATTACAACCTTTAATGGGAAAATTTTCAAGATTTTTTAGGTTAACAAAAATCGAGAAAAAATCTGTACCATGCAAACGGTCAAGGTTCTTGCCCCTGAAAGGGTTAAGGTATGTGCTTACCCTCAATTTGCGAAAAATTTTGAAATTTTTTTACTATTTTAAATTAAAGTCAAATATTTAGGATTCCAAAAAGGCTTTAATTTTGGTTCAGCGATAATTAGAAGCAACATACTAGCTCAAATTATAAACCTTAAGTGAACTTTCTGAAACCGGAAGTGACCTTTTAAAGGGGTCACAAATATGTAAAAAATGCATTTAAACAGCTGTTTCTTTACTAAGAACTGACTTTGAACTTTATTAAAAAAATTTATTAAAAAATTGTGTTCATGGAATGACTCAGAACAAGAATGAATGGTTTATCAATGTTTTGTGGAATATTTTGCCTAAAGCAGGGGTTCTCAACCTTTCATTTTCTATGCCCCCCCTTTGAACACTCATGTGAGGTCACGCCTCCCCCACCACCACCACCACCACCATATGTGGTCAATACAAGTAGTACAATCGGAATTTGAAACTGAAGCTGGTTATTAAATGAAAATATAGAATAGATAATTTCATGCGCAAAATTTAATATTACTACACATACCTTAATTTGGAACATTTTGTTATTAGAACATATGAAATCAATGAATTAAATACAGATGAAATATATTTGAGGTAATCAAGGATCTAGGTGAGGTTGGTACGTAATACCAGTCACTTTCACAACATTAATGAGAGGGCTGGCACTGTTTGTCCTTGACAAGTTTTTGAATTTTAGGTTGTAACTGTGACAAAGCACACCTCAGGTCACTTTCAACGTCCAGACGTTCGACAATTATCGTGTTCGTGTTCGCATGTCGAAAATACGTTACGGTTACATTGTGACCGCAAAATTGAGTACAGTAAATTACAGTTAGTTCTACTTTTAATTTTACTTCATTTTTAAACACGCCTCCCTTGAAATTCTTCTACATAACCCCCAGGGGTCCGCGAACCCCCAGGTTGAGAACCGCTGGCCTCAAGAAAATTTTGTTCAACTGCAAACATTGTTATTACGTGCTTCTATTGCAGTGATACTATTTAATTCAGATTTCATTTGTCGCGTACCTGTTTTTAATTATTTAGAAATAAAAACTGAACCAGAAATGTTAAAAAACTACAAGGAAATTAACACTGGGCGAATAAGGAAATCGAGGCGACAAATACTGCGAACTACAAAAGAAAAGAAAAAAAAATCCATAAAAATACTAAAAGCTAAATGAACATCAAAATTAATTCAAAATGAAGCCCAAGAAGGCTTGACCTACAAATATGGTGAATTTTGAAGTTGTAAAATGTATACATAATTTTTTGTGCTACATTAAAATCTTTATTTGCGTTTTCTGGAAAACTGCATTTTTCATTTTTTACGTTTACGAAAAATCTCATTTCTTCAAAGATTTTAAAAATATTGAAATAAAATTTTGTAACAAGGTTCTGCTTATCTATTGGTATGTTATGAAGCAACATATAACTTGTAAGTATGTATTTATTAATTTAAGAGCTATTTTTATTGAAAAGTATACATTTTGTTTTTAAATCATATTGTATATACAAAATTTGGTATATGTTAGTAAGTTCAAGAGGTATTGCAAATATTTTGCTTCATAACATAGGTAATTTATTTACTAATATATTGGTGAAAAAAAAGGTGAAATATATTGGTTAGATTTTGTTTTAGAAAATATATAGTAAACGTTAATTTTTACTAAAATTTGACTAAATATTGCCTAAATTTCAAAAGCTAATTGAAATTCAATTTTTTAAAAAAAATTCATAGTTTTGTTTCCTGTTTTAACTAAAAACACTTGTGTTTCATAAAAATTTCCTATTTTTCAAAAAAGTGCCCAAAAGTTAGGCACATACCTTAAGTAAACAGTGAGCGGCTTGTCTAATGAATAAACTCAATTATTAAATTTATAGCTGAAATACTCATGGACTCACAACTATTTCAGACAATACAGAGCTGTTTATTACATTACGAATACGAACATCTAAATACTAACTAACATAGAACAGAAAGATATAACAGAATGCTTCCTGGTTACGAGGGTAGCTCGCGCAGCTTCAGTTCTTTATATCCGCTGTTTTGAATCTGGTCTCAATCGAAAAAGTCCCCTCATAAGTTTTGCTGAATCCATATGTATACACATGAATGAAAAGCTTTTCATACTAAATGAAGGTACATGATTTCATGTGTTTAAAATTTCCATCCTAAGGGCCTGTTCACATAGGAGTCCGTTGCGTTGCGTTAAGGAAAAGATGACGTTGAGACGAAAATAAACCAATCATAGGCCTCCAAACGATTAGCAATGAAATTTTTAACTCCTATGATTGGTTTATTTTCGTCTCAACGTCATCTTTTCCTTAACGCAACGCTTCGGACTCCTATGTGAACAGGCCCTAACTCTTATCGGTTCCTATATCCTTTCTTGTTGACTTTCACAATTTATTATTTTGCCACTGATGCGAATACATTTCCGATTTTCATGTTAACACTTTACAAACTTTGTAATGATATGAAAACTAATCAGTTCGTAATTTATGTATTTTTCTCCAGTGTCTATAAACGTGCTAGACGTATTTTTTCCGATTTTGGATTTCTAAGCAATCCTGGATCAAATAGTTTTCAAATTTCTTTTTAATGATCTTGGAATGTATTTTTGAGATGTGATAAAGTATTGAGAATTAGAACACTATTTATATACATCCGACAAAAGAGAAGTCTAAACATTTGAAGATGATATAAAAGAATTTCAACACAAAGGAGAAAGTGTCATTCAAACTGAGGAAAAAAGTTTTAACTGCCATTCATATTTTGAATTCCATTTGGAAGAGAATCGTAAATAACTGAACAGGTAAGAAATAAAAAGTTACCCTAATAACTTTAAAATCGTGGAGAGTAAATGAATTCTTTTATATCACTGATGGTTGAAAAAAGGTTGAGGAAATCTCCAGATTTGAAATTTATTTATTTGACGCTTAAGAAAAAAAAGATTTCTTCAAATTATAAAAAAAAGACTTTAAACTCATGTTGAATTAAAACTCGAAATATAGGGTAGTGCCGAAGGATAATTTCTTATCATTAATAGAAAGGAAAGGGAGGAAATCTATTATTCTTCTTCAAACATTAAAAGAAGCGCAATATGTTATGCATTTTGCTCCCATTGTAAAATATTATTATACTTTAGGAAACATTAAAGTTTGGCTTCAATGCTTTAAAAGAATTTTTTTCCACATATTTAAATTAAATCAATAACAGTTTTAAGATTATATTATATACATAATGTTTTAAAGTAAACAAAATCTTAAAAAAAGTAAAATATTAAATGCCTGGTTTTCTAATCTAATACATACACTATATAACAAAATAAAACGACGTACCAAGAAAGAATTGTTCGATTGTAATGAAATTTCGTATGCAAAAATGTTTCGACCGAACATCCAAATTATTAAATTTTGGTGTTGAACGAATGAATAGCGAGGCTTCAGCGATTAAGAATTGCGCATCCAGCAGATGTATATAAGGAGCGATTCTCGATCTCATGTTCAAAATTTCTGTTGCATTTCGACTGCGGATATCTTACGATGACTGTAGCAATGCTTCAGAGAAGGATTCGTACTAATTACGAGCATATTTCAGAGTTTGAAATACACTGCTGGCCACCCAAATTGCAACACCAAGAAAGACAAGAGATATCACAGCAAAATTTATTTTGTAGATAACATGTTGACCAAGTATCAAATGATTAAATTTATAGACTTCTGTGAAGTGTGGTTCCTGCCAAAATCAGTAGCCAGAGTAGTCGCCATTGTTGGAGATCACCGCTGCCACACGCCTCGGCATTGATTCACAGAGACTTTGGATGAGTTCTTGGGGTACAGCAGACCAATGAGCTTCCACACGTTGCCAAAGTTGATCTGCTGTGGCAGATGGGGATGGAATCTGGGTCAATCGTAGAGCAACCATGGACCACATGTTTTCTATCGGCGAAAGATCCGGAGAGCTTGGCGGCCAGGGAAGCAATTCAATCTGGCGATTGACGAAGAACCGTTGAACAATGCGTGCCACGTGTGGTCGCGCATTATCCTGTTGAAATATGGCTTTGGGCAAGCCCTGAAGGTAAGGAAGGACAACTTGCTCCAACACCTCGGAGATGTAGCGCTGGCTGTTTAAAGTACCGGCAATGCGTACTAGAGGTGTGCGAGAGTGATATCCAATACCGCCCCATACCATAATACCCGGTGCAGGACCAGTGTGGCGGTGCATAACGCAGCTGTTCAGCATCCTCTCTTCACGGTGTCTCCAGACTCGAATGTGACCATCGTGGTGTTGCAGACAGAAGCGTGACTCGTCAGTAAAGACAATTTCATTAGTATCCTGCCGTCCACATCCTTCTGCAATTGCACCATTGGCGGCGGAGACGTCTGTGGTTCTGCGTCAAGGGTAGACAAAGCAATGGACGTCTTGCGGACAGACCACTCTGCTGTAAACGGCGTCGATTGGTACGCGCAGACACTGGATGATGCGTTACAGACTGCATGTGCTGTGCTATGGTTCGTGATGTGACTGAGCGATCCATCACTGCCATGCGCACAATTTGCCTGTCATCACGTGAAGTGGTGCGCTGAGATGGATGCGATCGAACACGCCGGTCCGTCGTACCCTCCTGCATCCAATGATCACATATCCGCATTACAGTTGTTTGGTTTCGTCCAACACGACTACCGATTTCCCTGAAAGATAATCCACAATCTCGGTAGGCCACTATCCTTCCTCTGTCGAACTCAGATACTTGATCAAAAGATGATCGCTGTTTTCGACGAGGCATATTTGATCGTTTTTTTGAAAAAAACACAAGAAAAACACGATTTCCGAACTTGAAATCGTCGAAATCTCCAAGTCTTAAATAGCGCTTTGAAGTGGTGCCACAGGCGCGCGTGATGTGCGTCTGCGCTGAAATTCTAATCATTTGCATATCTCACCTCCTCTAATGTATGTTGTAAATTTCATGTTATTTGCATGTTTCCTTCAGGGTGTTGCATTTACAGTGGCCAGCAGTGTAGGTCGTGTCATCCGATTCGAAGAAGCTGGTTGAGCAAATCGAAGAATCGCTCGACATCTGGGTTGAAGCGATGCAATTATTAGACGTTGGTTGCAAGAGTAAATCAACAACGGCAGATTTAAGCATCAGGGCGGCAACGGTCGACCTAGGACCACAACAGAACGGGAAGGCAGAGGGATTGCCAAATCAGCTGCCACAGAACCGGATTCGTCGTTATCAACCGTGAGACTTGTGACCCGCAAACAAGTGTCCAACATGACCATTGACAAAAAGACTGAGAGAGCGGAATCTACACTCACCCCAACCGCAACGCCGCTTACCTCTCACACCGGAACACCGTCAACTCCGATTATAGTGGTACTTAACTCGATCAACTTGGAACTACGCTGACTGGGGACGTATAATCTTTACTGACGAGTCCAGTTTCCAACTGTGTCTTGACAACCACCGAAGACGTGTCTGGAGACGTTCAGGGCGCCATGGGGATCCTGTCCTCACTATCACATATCACACAGGTCCACAACAGGGCATTATGATCTGGGATGCCATTTCCTTTGATAGCCGGAGCCCTTTGGAAGTCATTAGAGACACACTTACAGCACAGCGGTACGTAGAAGACATTCTGCGACACGTTTTGTTGCCGTTCCTCTTGCGCCACCCCGGACTTACTTTAACACGATAATGCCCGGCTTCCTATGGCACGTGTTGCTATGAATTGTCTTTAAGCTTGTCGAACACTTCCTTGGCCACCTAGGTCACCTGATCTCTCCCCCATAGCACATTTGGTACGTGATAGGAAGGCGATTGCAACTATCCCAGAATGTTGCCGATTCAGCCCGACAGTTGGAGACAATTTGGCAAAAAAATCCCTCAGGACACCATCCGAGAACTTTATTAGTCTATGTCACGCCGGGTGGCAGCTTGCATCTAGACCAATGGTGGAACAAGGCTGTACTAACTTCCTCACTGTGTAACGATCTAATTCTGGAATAATTCATTAAACTGCACTGAAATTTCAATCGTTTTTTCTGTGCATGTTCTTCAAATTCACAGTTTTGTTGCAATCGGACAACATCTTCTTGGTGAGTCTTTTTGCTATAGAGAGTATAATCTCCATAAGCTAACTGGTTGCAAAACATAGATACAAAGATATAGGTAAAATATGTAATTTATCTCAAATGAAACAATAGTTCCAAACGGTTTCTCGTATTTTTCGGAAACAGAATTTAGTATGTGTATTTAGTTAGTATAAATAATTAACTTCTAAGGGAAAATATGTTGTTTTTACTTGAAGTATATTTAATTTGAGACGATTAAAACATATTCAACGTCTTTTTGCAGAACCTGTAGCGAGTATTCATTAAATGAATTAGCAAATACCCATCTATTTTTTTTTTTGTTTTGTTTTCTAGTTCCATCGATTGGCTGCACTTATATCTTTATAGAAAATATAATATTAGAGTGCTCTTTCATTAAGATTTGTTTTATAAAAGGATTACTGAGTAGTATATGAGTGCACAATAAAAAGCACAATAGGGCTGCAACCCCTTAAAAAATCAATCCTCACTTCTTATCTTTGAAGTTTCTCAGAGAAATCTCCCTCTCTGGGAATATTAGGGTTGTGAGAAAAAAAACTTTTATCAGAGAACTTCAGTCTTCTGTTTTATCCCGGTAGTCTTGAGAGGGATTTCTTTCAAATACCCTTTTCATAATTGGAAAAGTCTTGAAATTGCTGGATCTCATATTATTCCAATAAAGGCAGGTTGTCACGGGCTACTGACCAGAAACTCTGCCCAAACGAAATGGGGTATTTCGAGATTCCTTACTGACTCAGCTAGAAATATATATAGTTTAATTGGAGAAAAGCCCATATGCGTATTAGGTGAAATGTCATATTATTTTGGAGGTTAACAGAATAAAAATGAAAATTTCGAATTCCTTTACTTTATCAGAGACAAAGTTTTATCCTTAGTTAAGGATTCGTATGCAAAATACTTATTCTAGATATTTCAGTTGTCGATTTTGCTGTTTATTCCCCATTTTAAGCTATAAAATATGGAAGCTCTCATCAACTTCAAATCAGAAATTAGAAGAGAGAGCAAAACTCTTGACTTTAATTTAACAATCCCGATAATTTAATGTACTTAAAACTTGTCGAATAAACTTTTTTGTACAGCTCTTAAAATTTTAAACTTATCATTTATGACTACATGATGTTTTTAAAACTGGGAAATAATATTCTCTATAAATTAAACAAAAGTATTTACAATACTATATTATATGAGTTGAAGCCAATCAAACTATCTGAAAAGATTGTTTCATTAATCAATTATTCACTTAAAATAGTTGAAACTTCTCATTAAAAATGATATTTTTGTAAGTAATCAAGTTAATATCGACTGTATTAAAACATCTTTGCTTATATACCTTGTCCTTCAGATTAAAGAATCATATTATCTTAATATAATCACACTTGCAATATTATCACATTTTTAATTTTCTTAAATTTGAATAAATATTTTCCACTTAATGTAAGTATTATTTGGAAAGAACTCATTAAAATAATTTGGTATAGGCGTTCATTACTTCATGTTCTGCACAAATAAATATCTCGTAGCGCAAAAAAGAAAAGTTTGTAAAGTGTTCAAATTGTTTTAAAAGTATGTATAATGCAAAATTTTTCAAATTTCTGTTGAGTGTTTTCATTAAAAATTATGTGTTAGGAATTTCGTTTAAGAAATTTAGGAATAATAAAAAGTAATGTTGTGTATCAATAGAAGCACCCATTTATGAGTATATTTATATTTTGCTGAAACATGAAAGCAATAAATCAATAATGTAATGTATCTGTAATGTATCTTTGATGCTCCAGAAAAACTCCTTTCAAAATAAAAGGTGTTGTTCTTGTGAAGTATACTTTTGTACCTACAAAGGGATCAGTATGCTGATATTTTTTCCGAAAATATTTTACCTATAAATTATTCTAACAAACTTGAGGATATAGGACAAAAATATATAAATGACGATTAAACTAGTAAGTTATCTATTATATAGTCGTTACAATAAGATATTAAATATAATTTAGGCTGCTTATTTTTTACTTAGAATTTTTTTTTTCAAATGAACCTAACCAAGCATTTTTTTTCAACGTGGTAGGGTGTAGCAAAACGTTGACCGTAGCGCTCCAAACCAAACCAAACCAATCAACGAGGTAGGCACGACACTAGCCCATCCACACCGATATTGTTGGTGATTTTTTCATTAAGATAGTCCTATATAGGTGAACATCCTATATAGGTCCTATATAGGTGTCCTATATAGGAGTCCTATATAGGCTCCCTATGAGGAGGAAGCTTTCAAACCTTAGTCGGGATTCGAATCCGAACCCGTTCCACTGAAGTTCATTGTTCTAAATACTACACGATATGGGCGGCTAACCATAATTATGTGCATAGCGTATTGACTTTAAAGTGATAATGTTTTGTTAGATCCCTTCAGTAACGCTCGAAGGTGTTTTGAAAAGAAAACAGCTTAATTTATTTCAAGAACCATTTATCTTTATTTTAGTTCTTACATTATAACAGAAACTATGGCAAAGATGTTTAAGAATAACAAAACAACAAAGTTTCTAATTTCTCATGCAGTAAAAAACATGTCCTTATTACTGTATAAAAAAGGTCTTTTAACGTCTGAAAATGTGTTTAAAAATAAGGATATTTTAATTTTATGTCGTGGATTCACATTCCGTTCTCGAAGCATCAAATAAAGCGTCGACATTTGAGTAAGTATGTGTTTGATTTAGTCAAGTTTTTCCCACAATTTTTCTATGAACTGTAAGTCAGGACTTATGTTCGCGATAGTAAAATTTTAACTTTTTGACGGATAAGTATTCTTTCAGAAGTTTTAAGCTGTGTTTTGAACCATTATGTTACTTAGAACAACCCTTTTCTAGGCACACCATTCTTTGCATAAAGTATCGGTTTTTTTTTATTTTAATGATTTGAAAAAGAATGGTCGCATTGTATCCTTTATACCGAATAGAGGCGTTACTTATAGGTCTTGGCCTAGAAACTGGCCAAAATATAATTATTTTCTCAATCATGCTTGACAGTGGAAACAAAATATACATTATCATTTCTTTCCTATTTTGGAACAAACTATTTAATAAATTCTGTCTGATGAAAGCTAAAACATTTTCATTTTGTCGTAAAGAACACTTTAAAACATTTTCTGCTGATCTATTTTATATACGCCAATATGTAGGCTAATGGTATTCGGATTTTAAGTTTATGGAACGATTCAAGAAATTCCTTAATTTAAGGCGTTCCGCGAACAGTTCAGCGTCTTATAACTGCCGTATTGCAAGAGAAACAGTGAAATTTAATCAGTTTTTGATTCGGTTCATTAATTATATCTTTATTATTATAATTGTTAGTAGATCTCATATTGATTATTTTATCTGTTCAACTTGACGTTTGGCTAATTAAAAAAATATATATTAAGTACGGAGAGATAAATTGCCTACCTGGTGGTGCCAGATTCGAGGCATTTTAAGTTTGTCTTTCTCGGGAAAAATATTTCACTCATTTGAAAAAAAAAAAAAAAAAAAAAAAAAATATATATATATATATATATATATATATATATATATATATATAGAGAGAGAGAGAGAGAGAGAGAGAGAGAGAGAAATAAACTTTCGTTAGTCGCAACTTTGAGTTGGTTCATTCGTTACAGTGTCCACTTTTAAAACTTGTAGATTACAAAATTTGAAACTTCCCCCAAAGTTTCACAGTATTTTAAATCATAATCTCTATTCCATCAGATGTATTATTAAAAGTAATAATTTCGATGTTGGAGAGTGAATCGATTTATGATAGTAGCTTGTAGAGATTCAGCGTTCATTTTAATGACATGTCAGAAAAATTCTCCATGAATTTATCGACATTGGTATTATTGGACTTAAATCTTTAGCCACTTTACTTTCTCAGACGTAATTCGATCAAGATTTACTCAAAAATGATTTCGTCTGATAGATAACACTCAATCTCTCAAGTGATTTATATTAAATTAGCATAGGTTCTCTCTACCCAAACACTCTACTTCTACTCAACCTATTTGAAAATTTTGCTTAGTCACCTTCATTTCCAAATTTCAGCGATGGATCGATTCAATTTAAATTAATGTCTCTCAATCATTAATCTAAGCTACTAAACATCTGATTATACACTGCAATAAACTAGGTGGCCAATTTATTACGACAACCTGACAATTTTATGCAAATCCTCTATGCTGTTGCTGCTAGAAGGTGAGATTGGTATAAAAAAAAATTGCTCGGTGATAGTAAATAGAGTTGAAGAGTATTGCTTCTGAAGAAAAGTTTCCGCGGACGTTAGACGGGAAATAATTGTCGGGTGCTAGAACTAGTACAGCGAGTATCAGTGAAATTGACTTGCATGTGAAGTGTCGAGAGTAGTTGTCGTGCAAAGACTGGGATACGAAACCAGGTCAGGTGTGTGGTCATTACTAGCTTCTGGAAGCTCGAGCTGAGAGGAGATTTGTTCAGTCCCATAGAAGGGCAACAGTACGTCAATTACTTAACATCCTGGATGACCACTCAATATACTGTTCGCAACAAACTACACTGTATCGGACATGGCCTGTTCGAAAGTCTTCGTTTTGTGCAGCTAACAAAAAGAAACATCTTCAGTTCACACGAGGTTACAAGGATTGGACAATAAATTAATGTTATGTGTCCGACGAATCATTTTATCTATTACACCCTTCAGATGGATTTATGGAGAAAATAGAATAAAAAACATGGACCCGTAGTGCGTTGACACAACACTTCAAGTTAGTGAAGAAATGTTATGGCTTGTGGAATGCTTTACTGGCATTGCATGGGCCCTTTTATTCGTATGGGAAAACGTCTCAGTGGCAAAATGTATTTAAATATTACCGATGACCAAGTATATCAAGTCATGTTAATGTTTTATCCTACTGAAGATGGATACTTCCTTCTGTGCAATGCTCCATACCATAAAGCTCACGCTGTCCAAAGATGATTTGAAGAGCGTGACGGAGACTTCACTTTGCTGGGTTGGCCGCTACTACTATCACCATATCTCAATACATTGCGCATTAGTGAGATGAGGTCGATAGGGGAATCATGCACCTGGTTGCCTAACCATCAAATCTCAGATAACACGAAAGTGTATTTTACCGGAAATGGTCTTAGGTTCATTAAGCCACTAACAAACATCTCATGCCAAAGAAATACGTAGCAGAATTAACAGCAAACCGTAGTTAAACGATACACTGAGAAGGTGTTCTTAATAAACTGGCCACTTAGAGTAAACTTGCCCTCATTTTCTTTGTAAGAGATTCTAATAGACGGAGTTTGAAACCGCATCCTGTGTTACAATACCACAATAAAACACAATGATATTTTAAGACTATCTATAAAAGGTTTATGAAATTAATTTAGTTGCATTTATTTTATTAGTTTTCTGTGTCACCTTTTTTAGAATCATTTTTCTATCTATTAATCCTAACATTCCATTCCTATTCTATTACACTGTAACTGATTTCCTCTTGTCATAGAATCACAAGCTGATTTTAAAATTATGAAAGACAGCTGTCAAAATAAATCTATTACGCAGGGAGTGTTTTTATGATTTTCCTCAGATGGATGACTTAGTAATTTGCAAAATAAGTTTGCAAATACCTGTTCCCATGTTAAAAGATCCAAATTTTCGTAATACTAATTCAATCTATTTTTCTCCATTCTTTCCATATCCTTAAAACAAGACTGGTAAGGCAAATGGGTCAGTAGATGTATGAAATTTTCGATCTTCATCACTGGTATGAAAAATAGCTCTTCTAGAAATTGTGGGGATCATACATGATTCACAAATAGAATTAAATAACAATTTCATTGTGTATTCACTCACATGTGTATGAAACTTTAAAAGATTAAACGGATATTTCTTCGATTTGAAAGTCTTATGCAAAAGTGCAGTTCTTGATCACTAAAAGTTGTCGTGAAGACATTACAATCAGTCAATCTGTATCTCTGAGACTTGTTACATCTCATGTGTTTAATATACTCGACATTTTTCCCGTGAAAGTGTTTTCCACTGTGTCCTTGAGAAGGACGAATGACTTGTATGTCCTGCCAGATGTGTTAGCCAATTTTACACTATAGCAGAGAATACTATTTTCAAGGTTTTTAGGTAGTGTTTGTGGTTCAGAATATTTATTTTCAGTATTTACCAAGAATTTTGATGTTTTCGAAATATCCGTCTAATTGTTAAAGTTGTTTATGAATTATCGAAGGACTTCAATTGTTCTTCATCATTTCATGTGACTTCAGCTTTCTTTCAGAGATGATCTCTCATTTCTTTTTACTCTCTGACTTCATAACATTTAAAAGCCCTTAATATTCTCGAATACTCCTTTTGGCATACAGAACGATGTTTTCCTTAAATAGTTGTATTCAAATTTAGAGGGGTGTTGAATTTTAACCTTTTCCTTACGGGGTGGGATAGCATGTATCCCAAGAATACGGGCCCAAGAATGAATATATATATATATATATATATATATATATATATATATATATATATATATATATATATATATATATATATATATATATATATATATATATATAAATATATATATATACTAGCTGAACACCCGCACTTCGCTACGGAGTATATTCAAAGTAAAAACATCGGTCAATGTATGCAATTAATGCCAATATATATATAATAAATACGACGATCAATGTATATAATTGATGTAAAAAATATATATATTTATAAAAAAATTGTAAGGGATATTTTTATAGACAAAATAATGTAGAAGATATTCAAATTAAATCTAATATAAAGAATACTAAAGAATATAGTACAGTTAATATAGTACAGTTTCTAGAACATTTCTTTTACTGTATTTTAATATTTTTTTGGATAATGTCCAATCGTCTGCCGCATTAGCAAGAAAAAAAAATTATTTTTTGTCTATTTAGTTTTTATGCACGTGACGATAAATTTATTTAAAGTACCAGAAAAGGAAGTCACGTGATCAGCATTTAATAAATTAAATTCTAAAAATTAATCTTTAAAAATTCACCAAAAATCAGGAACTGGAGGTAAAGATTCGAAAAAAACTTCATTTTAAAGGAATTTTTATGATCTTTCTTGTGATATAAATTTTATAACCCTCAAATTATTATTTTAAATGCAAACGTAAAAAAAGTTTAAAAAACAGCTTAAAAATTTAATTTAAAAAAATCTAAGAAGAATTTTTGAAAAATCTTTCTTAGTGCACCCCTACACTATAAGAAGAATCGCCATGCCAAATTTCAGCCCTTTAGGTCCAGCGGTTTGGTCTGTGCGTTGTATGTCAGTCAGTCAGTGAATGAATGAATGAATGAATGAGTCAGTTACGGAACTGTTTTATATATATAGATATGTAACCCCCGTATATATGAAATTTCCCGTTTTAAAGAGGGAATCGGAAAAATAGGCCCCGTAGGCTAAAGGTTAAAGTCGCAGTTGTTCCTGTAGTCGGTTTGTAAATTTGCATTTTTATTTACTTCTTCGGTTCCCCGTTTCGAAAAGGGAAAGTTATTTGCCTATAGCCAGGAAGTGGTTCAATTACCTGTTCTGTGAAATCACCGACAAAACGAAACTAATCAGGGTAGGTGGCTAGATGATTGTACTGAAGAAATGTCGGTGGATAGGAGTGAAAGTATACAAAATTGAGTAGGATTAGACCCCCTATTTAGCTGCATGCAAATCAATGTAGTCTCACATCAAGATAGTTTTCCCACCAGTTTCAAGAATTTCTCATCAATTTCAAGTTGTTAGGTCTGGTTTACTGGACGAGGTGTGTGTTCTAAAAGTGATGTTATGCCTGGCTCTGTATACCAGAGAAGGGGACGACACTGTGGGGGTCTTATGACGGGGAGCCCACGGTGGTCAGTCTGTGTTCGGTTCAACAGTATGTGGGAGTGTGAACCCGAAGACGCACTGCGTTTTATTTGCTCTCAGTCAGAGTCAGCTGACTGAGGTGGAGAGAGTTAATGTAAATATTGTACATAAGTTTGTGAATAAGTTTGAGTATTGTGTTTGTATGATGCGTGTGAATAAAATGTTTTTAACATTCATCCAAGTGTGGAAACTCCGTCGATCAGAGAAATATCGAGGAAGAACAACAAATGACATTGTTCTTCCAGACCTTAACCTCTCCGATTTCAGAGTTAGAGATACGACATCGATGTCGATGTTTTCAAAACATCGATGTTTTGATAAAAACATCGATGTTTTAAACATCGATTTATTGAAGCCGATGTTTATTAACATCGATGTTTTGTGCTCGATGTTTTACGTTGTCTCGATGTTTTTTATTAATGAAAAAGTACCGTAATAAAAAAAAATTACCACGTAGCATAATTTTCACACTCAGTAAATGTAAGTCTGAATTCTAAAAGGACGAATACGAAAGGGGGAACGATTCCTTAGCAAACAGACAAATGGCAATCAACAACCAATGAACCAATCAGAGCGCTTCGAATGTTCCTGACACACCAGAACCTTCCATGGGGTTTTATTTTACAAATAGTATATACACGAGAGCAGACATTTAAGTATTTGTTTTGTTCTGGTTTTATATAAGTTGACGTTAATATTATTAGTAAGATGCCTTCCAAAAGTACCGTTTGGAAATATTTTTGCAAAACCTCTGACAAATTGGCGAAATGCAATATTTGCCTTAAATCCCTCAAAAATTCTGGCAGTACCACGAATTTATCTGGACATTTGAAGACAAAACCTGGCGATATTTACAGCGAGAATTTTGAGTCATCAATGTAGCCCAACGCAAAAGCCACCATGTTTTTGTCATTTGTGTCAGTCCAATCAGAGAGTAAAATTAAATAACCTCCTCCCCCCCCCCACGACTAACCGAAGTAACATTAATGTTAGAGGTTACTAAACCAGCTTTAAAAAATGGATGTTCTAAAACATCGATGTTTAAAAACATCGATTGTTTTTGGGCGATGTTTTATTAGCATCGATGTTTTAATATTGAATATCGATGTTTCAAAACATCGATGTTTTGTTATCGATGTCGCATCACTATTCAGAGTTTGTAATCCGTTTCATCCATTTCTTGCAGGATTCTGAAGTCTGCAGTGGGATGGATCTTCCTGCCAAACAGAAAGCCACTCGCTACTTTTATATTCTTTGGTAGCTAAAAATATACCAAGGGAAATAATATAATTCCCCCCCCGGGTTATTAGCTTTTTGGGTCCAAACATACTCATATATGTCATAATCAACAAATGTATGTTGAAACCCAGTTTTGCCTGATTGTGAAATACCTGTAGTTCTTAATTCCAACAGGTACAGATCAGCAGAGAGTTATGAAAATTAAAATGCCACATGTCAATTATTTTGTTTCCTGAGCCGTCAAAAGATATACAGCACTATAATTCCTTTACTACGCTCCTACGGAGCCTAGCAGACTGAAAGCTTGTTCTGGTGTTCTTCAGTTGAAAGCTGATTCCGAACGGCTACAACCAACCCACAAACACTAATCCTGTTGCCACCGGCTTCGTCCGAAAAATAACAGAAACTGCAATAATTGAAAAAGAATAATCAACTGAAAAAAAAAATAAATAAATAAAAGTGTACGGATGTCACAACAAAATTTTAAGCAGTAAATATCCCTCATGGGTTTTCATGAATTGAATAAGACGATATATATTCTCGACCCCACGGGTATTTTTATCTACTGAATTCGACGAAATATTTTTTTCGCTATTCTGAATCATGGTCATTTTACGCTTTTCCAGTGAGGTGAATATTTTTTAAATGCCTTACTTTATCCCCATACAACAAAATACTAAGAGTATAAAAAAATAAATTAAAAAGCACTTATGAAATCACTTGTATTGATATATATCGGGAATAATGAAATATCGGGACTATTATTAAGCTTTAGTTTTGATATTTTCAAACATATCCAGAAAAAACAAAATTTTACCATCTATGCGATGCATGGCTGTCATTTCAAAATAAAACTTCCAAAATAAAATTCATTTTGCTGCGAGAAAGCATAAATACCTCAACATTAATATTTATATTTCGACTCTGTCCTAATATTTTCTATAGAACATTACTATCACTAAACAAAACTATCAGTGGAACTGAAATACATTCCGGTAATTGCCGTCTTTTATAGCAAGGGTTTCGAATTTGAAGAAAAATCGCAGCATATATAAATGACAATAACGTATTTTACTGAGTGATATCACATCTGTGACCAGTACATCACTAGGGATCAATTTAACAGCTGTTTACGAGCATTAAATTTCGGGAGAACGGAAACAAATGTCTGATATTTCAAATGATGCGTACTTTTCTTTGAAATGGCGATGTGAGCAAAAGTCAAATTATTGGTCAAACTTGTTAAACATTCAAAATACATTTTAAGGTACGTACTCATAAAATAAAATATGAAAGAGCCGTTTGATCAGTCTATGCAAAAATAATGAAAGTGATGTTTTTTTGGAAAAGTCTTTATTTATTTCTCCACATAATCTCCCTTGGGGGTCGATACATTTGGTCTGACTATTTTCAAGTTTTATTATCCCCTTCATAGATTAAGACTTGTCTAACTCCGCAACAGGAGCGTTTTTTTTCATAAATCACTTCGGAATTTCATGTGAATTTCGGCTCTGAAAGAAATGTTTTCATATTTTTGAACAAGTAGTAGACCGAGGAACCATATCTTTAGCATATGGACAAATATATGGAGGATATTTGATATGGATCTACAGAGATGATACAAGAAGACCGGCGCCATATTGCCAAATTTAGCGATATGGCGCCAAATGGTCGCAAACTTGCCATCTAGACCTTTCTAGAAGCTACTGGAAATATCTAGCTGACTGACCAATAGGTGGCGCTATGGTCTATTAATATACCTGACATTGGCATTGGAACTCAGTGTTATTTTCTGCTTAAAATTCAATGTATTGAAAATGCGTTAGGCGTATATTGTATTGAAGACTCTGTTATCTTGGTTTGTGTTTAGAGAGTTTTCTGCTGCACAGAACACAGTTGTTACGTGTTTTCTGTTTGAATTTGTGTATTCGCCTGAAGATTTTACAGAGTAATGAATTTTACTTTGTGTGCACTTTCTGAAGAGATTTTGTTCAATCCTATCGAACCCAGGAAAACGGAACAGTTTGGTGTCAGGAGTGGGGTTGAGTTCCTATTACAAGATCGATGGCTTATCAGCCTGGTACAGCTCAAGCTTTGGAAGATAAATTCCAACAGATTTTTGCTGCGATGACGGCTATGCAAAATAACATTGCGACAGAGATATCTGCAGGTCAAGAAGAGATAAAGAAAGAAGTACCTGCAGGGCAAGAAGAGATGAAAGCCATTCAAGAGAAGATAAAGAAAGAAGTATCTGCACGCCAAGAAGAGATAAAGAAGGAAATATCGGCTGGTCGGGAAGAATTAAAGTGTGAAATTATAACTACCGTGAATGAAAGAGTAACAGAAATGGAAGACAAATTTGAAGAAAAATTCCAAAAAGTGGATCACAAATTTAACATTTTTGAAGCAAATATTGGCGTTATAAAAGAAAATTTAGAAGAAAATTTGATAAAATTGACAACAAATTTGAAATTATGGAGGGAAAAATTGGCGTTATAAAAGAAAAATTAGAAGAATAATTTGATAAAGTTGACAACAAATTTGAAAATTTGGAGGAAAAATTTGGCAACAAATTTGAAAATATGGAGGAAACATTTGATAAAATTGACGACAAATTTGAAACTATGGAGGAAAAATTTAGCGATATTAAAGAAAATTTAAAGGGAAAATTTACCGACGTTTCACGAAAAGTACAGATTTTAGAACAGAAATTGTCAAATATTTATGTTACTGAGGATTTAACTGTATATTTGTCAAATCCCGGCCACCCATTAAGCTGTCTACCTATGATGTAAAATCTTTTTGGCAAGTTTACAAAAATCAATTCTCGATTGTAGCGGACTCCAAAGACTCTTTAACAAAAGCGTGTCAATTGGCTTCATTTCTGCGAGCTGAAGGGGCGGATATTTTGCAGATTATCCCAAAAGAGCAGCGATTAGACTTTGGTGCACTTTGAAGTGCTTTGGAGTTACGCTTTGGCGAGAAGTGTTTGAAGGACTATAGCCGGCTCCAGCTCGAATCTCGCCAGCAGAAGTCAAGTGAATTCCTACAAGAACTTGCATCAGACGTCGAAAGGCTTGCCCATCTCGCCTGGTCAGACTGCCCTGCGGAAGTACGGGAAAATCTTGCTTTCGATTATTTTATCGATGAAGTTCGCGACTTTGAAATACAGAAGGCACTTCGGATTGCGGACGTTAAAGATCTGAAGTCCGTCTTAGTCTATGCCATGAAGTTTGAAGTAGCCCAACAAGCTTCACAAAAACCTCGCCATTCTATTAGGGTTGCGAACATTACAGAATCCCCCGAACATACAATGAAGCACTTGATGGAAAGAATAGATGAGTTGTCAAAACAGGTCAGTGGTATAAGATCAGTTAACTCTGGCAGACGACAAGTCATAAAATACTGGAGTTGCGGCGGCGAATGCCACACCCGAGGAAACTGCCAAGTGCGCCAGTTATTCAATCCTTTCGAACCCATTAAAACGGAACAATATTCACTAAGTCTTCACTAACTTCAGGAATTCCACTAAATGTCCACCCGTCTTTCAGTTCTCTGTTACCTCGTGTTTTCTACCCACTGGAATTCATTCCGTAATGATAGTTTCCTTAGTTTTATCTGCTTAATCAATTTTTTGGCATCAATACATGCTTTTATTCTGAAATAACTCATACTGTACCTATAGGTAAAATGAATTAAGGTAAAATATTTGGGGAACTTTTTTTTTCAATTTGAAAAAGTGACATATCTGATATAATATATTCATTATATTGTCTATTATATAGAAACATTTTATACAGTGTCTGTTATAGCACTATGTCAGTTATATTCTACAATATAATTTTCTTGACTTGGGAGAAAATAACAAAATATCTTTCAACAAAAGTCTCATGGATAAACATGCACAATATTGTTATATTTTCTAAAATATGTCTAAGATATATATATATATATATATATATATATATATATATATATATATATATATATATATATTTATATATATATTTATATATATATATATATATATATATATATATATATATATATATATATATATTTATTTATTTATATATATATATATATATATATATATATATATATATATTTATATATATATATATATATATATATATATATATATATATATATATATATATATATATATATATATATATATATATATTGTATTCATATGAAAGGATTTTTTTTCTATGGGACCGATCATAACTTTTAAAGACATGGATCATGAAAGATACACTGAACTAAAACTACATTTTTTCCGTTATATATTGTAAAATATGGAATCAAAGTAAAAATTCCTGTTACTATCATTTATCAAAAATGCAGAACCTTTCTGCATAAAATGTTAACTTTTTTCAACGGCTGGCATTTGAAAAATTTAAGTAGAATGTCCTAATATAAAAACCTCCATATATAACGTCTAGCTGATGTTCACAAATGTAGATACACAATCAAACTCTATATTTACCCTCATATATCACGATGTCATTTCGAAGAATCGAAGAAAATTTCGAAAGGAAGTAGCTTCTTTATCTCTACCTACCATGCATACCTTCAAGAAGTTCATATATCTCCGCGATCATTTAGGGGTGTATTCTCATTGAAATGAAGCTTCTGATTTGTAGTCCATTCATAAGGGAGTTTTGTGATTTAAATTCCGTCAAGTAACTGACGCAGGCAGGTTTTTAAAGCAAGAAATGCCCGCATAATAAAACGAAGTTAATTTACTGCGGTGGAAGGAGTAGAATTATGCAATTCAGATGAAAAAAAGGAAGTCTAAAAGGATCAGGCTTTTGGGGGGGGAGGGGGTTGTAGTTCTTTCCAGTATTAGGAGAAAAAGTTTTTGATTATTTAAGTCTTTTCCGATTAGTATGCAGAACAAGGAATTCGTTCGTCGAGCAATTAAATGGATTGGGAAGTGTCGTTTGGAAATTAGGTACAAAAGATATCTGTTTTCCAATTTCAAAACAACCATATTTGATTTTAGTTATGATCCTCAATTTACAGGTCATGGGGTCCAAATATGTTTAAATGATATGCAATGGGGCGGTATTTTTGTTTTGTGTCCCTTTTTAAATAGTCGAAGAAAGTGCAACCCACCCCCAAAAGTACCATAAAAATACTTTTTAATAGGATAAAAGGAACACTGTCAATTGATATTTTAGAATATATTTTTTATATGTAATACTTAGCTAACTAATCGTAGCAGATAATTAAAATGAAATATTTGATATTCATTAACTCGGTGGGTTTTTGTATTTCTTTCCTAACTTCCTCAATGAATCCTAAATCACTTTTTTTTCCTTTATCTAAAATAAGTGTGTTAGTAAGGGATATCAGGTAAAAGAAAAATCACTAATAGCTCACTTTTGACAATTTTAACAAATTATTTTATAAAGATATTGAAAGTTATTAAAAGATATTGGGAAATTGAAAGAGAAATTCTGTGTGAAGAATGATTGAATATATAGCGCCTTTAAGGTTTTGAACACATCTCTCGAAACCGAACTATGAAGTTTGATTAGATTACACTTGAAACTTTTTTGAAATATTTGAACTTCGAATTACAAATTTTTCTTCAGCCGTTACAATTTATCTTAAACTGTGCGGTGAGGCTCACCAAGTGGTCAGCTGCTGTGATCGACATTTATGCTCTGATAAACATGTAGGATCAGTTTATGATCAGTAATGAAAAACCTAAACCCTCACGTAATCTATGACTTTTTCTTCGAATTTTTAATTTAACACAGGAGATTGAAATCACATAAATTTAGTTTCCAAACAAAGTCACTGTTTGGTTGTTTCTGTTACTGTTTATTTTAGATAATTTTTTTTAAATATTACTTTGGTTCAATAAATCTATCAAAATTTTAAAACCTTAAGTACAAAAACTTTGTTTTCACATTAATATCTGGCTTTGCTGATATGCATGTCACATCTAAATTCAATCGTTGCATTGTTCAGAAGCTTAAAATGCAGTTAAAGTAATCTGTATATAAAAGCCTCTTACATATATACTAGTTACTTACTAGTTCAGTTACTGTATCACATGGGCTCCAATGGAGGACTGTAATGGGGATTTTAGTGGGGCTTGAAACCGTAACTGAACTAGTTTGATTTTAATGAATTGTTAATCAGGGAGAAATAAAAAGAAAGCTTTACCGTTGAAGATGGGGTTAAGCTGTGGTTTTTAGTTCCGTTAAAGCCAGAAAAGTGTATTTGTGTAAGTTAATTGACATCGTTAATTTATCTAGTGAAATGATGAGTAGTACAAAGAAAAATTATTGTACTAATGATGCTTTATTCAAGCTAAGGGAGAATAGATGTGTATGTGAAAGTCTTCTGCAACGTAAGTTTGGTTTCTTACTTTTAAGTCGCTTATCCGGGAATCGTTCGCAACGAAGTAACTATTCGTTCTTATAGTTCTGTCCTCTTTAATCGCAATTAAACTGCTGTAATTGCTAACTGAGCTAATGTTATTAATTCAGATATGGCGTGGTAGTGGCAGATTCTCACTTATGGAAATCTTATATTGTAGCAACAGCAATAATTATTTCAATCACATGATTTGACCCCACAATTATCCACTTTAAATACTCTCTTAATTTGAATTAAAATTGACGAAATTTGAAAGGATTTTATAAAAATGTTTTTAAAGCGGAAAAGTAAGTATGCTTTCAAATTTATTTGTAATTAGTTGCCACAGGATCAATTTCTCTCTACCCCCATAAAGTCAGCAATGTAAAATTACGAATAGAATATAAAATATATATAAGGGGAACCAAAATTCACGCGATCCTCAGTCTGAAACCGCATAATAGACGCTAATCATTTCTATGGAGTGCAAAAAAAAAACAAAAAAACATTAGGGTGTCAAACTCTTATTTGGAGCTTTAACTTCCAGAAAATAATTATAAATTCCTGGCGTATGTAAAATAGATGGTCCTCTCTCACTTGAAATAACCCTTTAAAATGATAATGCTCTGAGCTTTGGAAAAGCTCCTGTTTGCTTGGCTGGGGCATACGGGCTACTGTCGCTAGCCTAAAGTCAAATCTTGTGACCTGTGCTTAATACACATAAACTACAGTGACTGTAACACAGTACTCCTTAACTGGTAGTCTGGGTGAACCCAAGAAATCAGCAGTAATAGATTTTTTTAAAAATTTCATTGGTTCAAAGCTACCGCGAATTTCACAATTTATTAAATTTTTGATAAAAAAAATTTCCGAATTTTTTGTTCAAATTCTGAAACTTCCTGTATTTCTTTCGTAACCTGACATTTCGAGTATGAAAAAAATCCCTATTCTGTTTAAAAATCCTTAATACATAGGGGCTGTCCAAAATAATGGAAACATCTTGCAGAATCATGTATTACGCTTCTAAGATGGTTTTGGAGCACATTTGGCATTTAAAACTGCTGGAATCGTCCTTGGAATGTATGCATAGAAGTCCTGGGTGGTGTTAAGTGATTTATTGCGCATTCTTCAAGAAGAAACTGCTCCAATTCCTGGAGAAATGCTGGAGGAAGATAACGATATCTCATCCTGTTTTCCAATAAACACCATAGTAGCTCAACGGGGTTTAAATCTGGTGATTGTTCAGCGCAGGAAAGGTGTCCAATTTCATCATCATGTTCGCCAAACCATGGTTTAACAGTACCAGCTCTTTGAACAGGGGCGCTACACTCTTGAAAGGTTTGGTTTGGTTTGGTTTGGAGGTCATTTTTTGCTACACGAGGGCTAATTATACCGGGACCTACTGCTTAAAGCCGATTCCGAACGGCTACAAACGTCCATGCCAAGAATGGGATTCGAACCCACAGACTCTGGTTCCGAAAGCCAGCGCCCTAGCCATTCGGCCATCCTCCGGCTCCCACTTGAAAGGTGTAATCTTAAACAGGAAAACCATGTCTTCACCACTGAATGCACATTGTCGCCCAAAATAGTTCAATAGTCACTGCTATTTATCCTTCATCTTAAGTTGCTAATGGGACCTGCTGAAAACCACGATATGACCGTCCAAAGCATGAAGGAACCTCGACTATATTTTACTGTTGGAAGAAGAAAGTTTGGGTGTAAGCCGGTGTTTTCCATACGAAACACGCTCTAAAGTGAGGAATAGTGTGAAGGTTGATTCAATTGAAAACAATACATGTTTCCATTGACCAGCTTTCCCTGGCTTATATTATTCCTGCCATTACTGTAGTTTACGTTTTGCATTTATCTGTGACACAAGGAGTTTGAGAAAATCAGCTCTGGTGTAAATAATTTGCTTACAGTTCCCTTCTCACTATATGAGTCGAGACCAAACAGTTTCGTACCTACAATTTGCCCTTTTTGGAACTCTGTTATATTACACATTTTGTCTCCACCTTGAATGAATTTTTCCAAAGCACAGCTTAAAATTCAATCACACATAGCATTAAAAACATAAGCTAAACAATTTCATAAAAATTGGTAGCTATTTGTTCAATTAGGTCTTGAATCAGCAGGAAAAAAACTCACTTTTTTAAGCGTAGAGACAAACACTGTATTTTCTGTGACGCTCAGTCGCAGAGTCACAGTCATTTAGCAACGTCCCAGCAATGTTACATCTAGTAAACAAATGCCAGATTAAAAATAATAATTGTTTTTTATGTTTTTATAAGCATGTATGACTACTAATAAGTTTACTTTACGTACTATTTGTTATTGCTTTTAAGTTTTTCACTGTTATAATTTATAACTTCCTATGAAAGTTGTTTATCACAAATAGTTTGTTAATTCACAAAATTAAACCCATTTATACCTCCAAAAGAGTTGGTGAAGAGATGGTTCCTGATTTTTTTTTTTTGGGGGGGGAGTGGTCCCTGAGTAACGGAAGGCTAAGGACCACTGCTACAGCATAATGCATGTCATGTGTAGCTTTACTTATGTATGATTTCACCTACCCCAAAAACAATTTGAAATTCATACGGTTTCATATTGCGGTTTGCGGGAATGTCGGTTATTTTAGCCATATTTCCTTACGTCTTCTTACTCGAATTCCATATGTAAGCATATCACCATGGACTGTGTGTAAGAATTTGATCATTTACACTCTGGACAGTCATTTTTTATAAAATAATTAAAAAGGAACTTCTACACTTTCAGTAATTTGGGTATCCATAGTATTGGGACGAATTGGATGCATTGGAATTTTGGTGTATTAGTGTTGAATAGGTAAGATGTGTGGGGAAATGGCACTTTGAACTGCAAAACGAATGAAAAATAGTTAGAAATGAAGCGCCAGACATTTTTGATCTGACGATTGTCGACAGTGTCTATACAAGAGACTGTAAGATACTCGAAAAGACAGCACTAGTTGTACGAAATAAAACAGACTTCCGTCACCTAACACAAAAATTATGATATTTAACAAAACCTTTTCCCATGATCCCTGTTTAGTCTTCGAGAAGCAAAATATGCCCTTAGATTTCCAAAGCAGCCTAAGCAATCATATATGTAAACTTTCTGCTCCACAAAAAGATTAGATTTATTTTTTAAGATTAGATTAATAATTTAAGAGTAACCATATCTATATATCGTTTAAAATAATAATATATAGATTATAGTGTAAAGTCAGTATTTCATAAGATTATTTTAAATCTTTACATAGAATGATCATTATTTTCTTTTCTAAAATCTCAATTTGATTTCAAATACATCAGTAGCTTTGAAATGAGAAATTTCACAGCACACATAATTTAAACGGAAAATAAATGGCAAAAAAATCGAAGTCTCGAATTAATTGTATTTAGCAAATGTAATTTGGACCACAAATAAAATGCGATTAGCGGACAATTCCATTCCTTACCCAACTTGAATCACGTAATTTAAAAGAAAACAAAAACCAATAAAAGAGAAAACTCATTCCAAAAAATTGCATCTTTCTTTTAACTTGAAAAAAATAAATTTAGAAGGACAAATGACTCTGCTTAGGAGTATTTGAATCTAATTTAATTTTTCATTCATAAGTTACATGGTGCAAAAGGAGACTCATGTTAACTATTTTTTCAGAGATAATCTTTCAACAGATATGAGACAGAATATTAGTATTTTAAATTAATATTCTGTGTTTATATATCTATTTATTGCAATTTAGTAATACACGACATATACAAAATTCTAAATCTTGATGGGTGAATTTTAACTGGTAGAAAAATAGAAAGCGTTCACTGATTTCAGTTTTGCGTAAACATGTAGAGGTATAAGTTTCGATGTATTCAAGCAAAGCATCTTGTAATTTAGTGCATTTTCTGTCCTAGGATTGATCTTGAGGTTATATATATATAATTATATATATATATATATATATATATATATAAATCTGTGGGGCGGGGAGATTGGATTTACTCAGCCTCAGTCGTAAAGTAATTAACAACCATCGTAAAGAGCAAATATTTACAGTTTATTTACATTGAAATGATATTAACGTAGTCCGTCTACGACGGAATCCAAAGCGGGAGTTATAATGCTCTCCCCAAACAGAGCATGAAGGGGTCGTTATAATGTTTATGCTAGCGGCGCCCTCTTGCGCCAGAGATAATATGAGTTTACAAATAACACTACTAAAGTTTTCAGTGCACAGTTCAAATTTCAGTTCAGCATTCTTCATACATACACACACACACACACACACACACACACACACACACACACACACACACACACACACACACACATATATATAAATAAAATTGCCTACTTCTACTTATGAAACAACGCGTATTCTAAATTATCTCTTTTAACAAAATATAACCCCTATTCTAGAATGCAACCTAGAACTAACTAATTAATATTTTACATTTACCCTTTATGTACAGGTAGATGGATCCCTCTCAGGGCACTAGAAATTCGAATCTCGCAATCTTTGTGTAAAACCCCAATGAAGAGTAACCCCAATGCCTTTTTCAAGTCCTACTTAATTTAGTACATTTCTAGTATTTGAACCAGTTATTATATCATAAATACGCCTTTTTCAATTCCTACTTACAAACTTCATTAAAAAGTCTATAATAAATACGCCTACTTTCAAGTACTACTTACGTAAGACTCCCATCACATGGGCGTCAGCCATATGATTCATTCTGGCCAATTAAATGCGAAACCTGGTGGGGAAATATCCATTATAAAAACGGTTGGACGAAAGACTCAACCTCTTTTTTCCTTCTTGCTCTTGTGGCTGGCATGAAAGGCCACAGTCACTCGTTCTCTTCTCTTCTAACTCTGACTTGTAAGTGCTGTCAGAATTACGTCTCATGTAATTGTGTATCTTCCTTTCCTCGTCCAGTAGTCATTACTCTTAAAATAATCTATATCTTGTGTTATGTGCCTGAAATCTGTCTTCACAATGCTGAAACCTTATAAAAGTTCTTTCCTGCATATATGACTGCATCATCTCGATGTATCACTTTCCACTTCCCGACCGCATCTCCAATATTTTTTTTCAAAATGAGTAAGCACCTGTTCTCCTTCCAACGAGTGACTTCTTTATGCATATGATCAACGCTTCTTCGTCAGTCCTTCCTTTATCCTAAATTCATTCTTTATATAATTATTATCACACACACGCATTATATATACAGTGATTTCCGCTTATAAGAATCACGTTTGTTACTACTGTTTTTGATTCTTATAAGCGGTTGATTCTTATAACCGAAACTTCCCTTTGGACAGGCACACATACACAAATATATACTTGTACATATATATAAACACACAGGACATATATACATAATTTACCATTAAATACTCTTTAATTTACGTTATTTATCATTTATTAAAATTATTTTTTATAATTTTAAAAATACTCAATTTCTAAACAAATACTATAACTCAATTTCTAGACCTATAAGTAACAACACATGATTATAAAATCAACAAGAGGCAGCTTCTCTTTGACTACACTTTGGAAGAGCATTATATCAAATTAACAAGTTCTGATTTTCAGAAAAACTAAGAGTTTTCCTTGTATTTATCATATTTGAATTCGACTATCAAAAAGTTCTAACACTAACTGGCAATTTTGTTAGAAAACTAAAGTGAATACTAGCGACGTATGCTTATTACAGTCTCAGACGAAGATTCACTTTATAGCTTTCAAACGTTTCACGGTTTGATTCTGAATCAAACCGTGAAACGTTTGATTCAGCATCTGGTTCATCTGATTCAGCAAAATGGATCCGTTTACGTTTCACGGTTTGAAGTGCTGAATTCACTGTCCCGTTTGCGTAAGTGATGGTGGACACTTCGCGGAAGATTTATGTGTTTCAGGGTCCAGAAATCCGCAACCAGGAAGTAAGTGGTGGGAAAAAAGGAGTGCCTGTCTGGAGAAAAACGAAATAGGACCCGGGTGGTTTAGATGCCACTCGGTAAAGCTAATAAGACAGTGTTTAGCAAAAACGTATAAGGAGAAACTCTTATGTTATGTCTAAAGGAATGTATTTTACGACTGTTTTCCACCCCATAGTTTTATCAATCTTTCTTTTCAAAAGCTTAAGAAAGAATTTCGTACCTTTTGAGAGTTCAAGTGGCATTTTTTGGAAAAATGAAAGGAAGGCGAAGATTGCAAACTGATTCTTATAACCGGTGGATTGATTCTTTAAAGCGGAAATCTTAACATGGAAATAATACATTTGTTTTTGTTTTTGCGATATTGATTCTTATAAACGGTTGATTCTTATAACCACTGATCACTATAAACGGTGGTTACTGTATATATATATATATATATATATATATATATATATATATATATATATATATATATATATATGACGAGCCTAACTACTCGTACTCCCGCTAACTTGTTCCCATAATAATTACTCTAAATCTATGCAGTCAATGATCGTAGGCCTGTCGAATTAAATACAATTAATTTACATCTAAATCCTTTATTTAAAATACTATCAATTAACCTGATTCAATCCAAGCCAAGTGTCGATCTCTCACCCCGTGACACGCGCTGTGCTCAATCCGTAATCCGAAAACGCTCTGCCATAATCCTTTGTTAAACTTAGGCACAAAACTTTCGCAAATGCTCTGTGATGTTTATAGAATGTTCCAAAAGCCTTAATTTCTGATTACATAATAATTTCACTCCGCGTAAAGCCTGTATTTTCTCTAAAAATAGATTAGTTCGTCCGACCATTCGAGCGAATCGAGGTCATCTAAAGAAAACGGGGAAATTCCCTTTGAATCGCGGCGCGCTCGTTCTATGCTATGCGAAAGTAGTGCCGTTTTGCGCCACGAAATTAATCTATCCTGAAGCCCCTTTAAATTTTAACCTAATTATTTTATTTTCTTAATTAATTCTTTACACACACACACACACACACACACACATATATATATATATATATATATATATATATAATCTTATGACAACAAATGGTCACCTTTATTTTATTGCTGTCTTTCACCCTTTTTAATGTATATATCTGTCTTTAAATTATTCTATCTTGGGAACACTGATTTTGCACTCGTGATCACACTACCAAGGCCATCGAAAGATATTCATTTGTAGTTTTAGAGCGAATGCCATGCTAAAGGAATCATCAAAATTGCGAAGTTTGGACCGATCTACTCTCCTGGAATGCCACAGTAACACAGTGTATATTTTCGTTTGTGAAAGATTCTCTGGTGGTAGACACCTGAAGACACTTGGGGATGTACAGCGTGTGCCCGGGTGTGCCATGAAATGGGACATGACGGAAAAGGGAAGAAGCGAGGAAATTAAAATATTGTCCAGACTGTTTTTCCCAAGAATTACACTAGCTGCCACAACTGCATTTATGACAGACATTAGTGTTTTTATTTCTCGTCTTACTCTCTCTCTCTCGCACACTCACATACCAAAAAATTTTAAAACTTTATTTTATTTTCTATGCCACCCATGACATAGTAATTACCTCTTTTATCTAATACTAGCTGAAAACCCGCACTTCGCTACGGTGTACATTCAAATTAAATACAACGGTAAATGTATGCAATTAATGCCAAAAAAAATAAATATATATATTTATAATAAATGAGACGATCAATATATACAATTGATGTAAAAAAATATTTATATATTTATATATATATTTATAAAAATATCATAAGGAATATTTATTTTTTTTGGATAATATCCAATCTTTTTCCAATATTTTTTGGGATCCAATATTTTTTGTCTATTTAGTTGTTATGCTCGTGACGATAAATTTATTGAAAGTACCAGAAAAAGAAATCACGTGATCAGCATTTAATAAATTAAATTCTAAAAATTAATCTTTAAAAATTCACCAAAAATCAGGAAATGGAGGTAAAAATTCGAAAAAAATTTCATTTTGAAGGAATTTTTATGATCTTTCTCGTGATATAAATTTTATAACCCTCAATGTATTATTTTAAATGCAAACGTAAAAAAAGTTTAAAAAACAGCTTAAAAATTTAATTTAAAAAAATCTAAGAAGAATTTTTGAAAAATCTTTCTTAGTGCACCCCTCCACTATTAGAAGAATCGCCATGCAAAATTTTAGCCCTTTAGGTCCAGCAGTTTGGTCTGTGCGTTGTATGTCAGTCAGTGAGTCAGTCAGTGAATGAATGAGTCAGTTACGGAACTGTTTTATATATAGAGATAATTCCTCTTAATATATCTATCCTTAAAAATTATCTCTTAGGAATGCGCGTATGCTCGGATTCTGTGAAGGGCGTCAGAGTTAATATCCCTCCGCTACTTGGGTCTAAAGGAGTGATGAAACTATGAGTGACATTACATTTGTGAGTAATCTGGTCACAGAAGCGCGTGGAATAGTCATATGTCGGATTGCGGGGTTCTTTTGAGAATAACTAACAGTTCAAAGGTGATAAATAAAAAGTATTTCATATAGTTTTATATATTTCATGTATTTTCTTATAGGTATTTAATGCTGTGGTTAGGGATTCGATCCGAACACCCTCATCACCGAAAGCCAGCGCGCTACCACAAGGCTACCTCGAGCCACTCTATAATGCATATTATTTTCTATTGTTTAATTTATAAGAATTATTTAAAAGAAATATTCTGCTATTCCTTGTGTCAATTTTGTTATTTTGAATCGCACACCACAATTTTGTTAAAATTAATATTAGTCTATTATTAAAAGTATTTCCTATTAATAAAAAAAACTGGCACGTCAGTCTCTTCGGGAATGTTGCTTTTCATTCTTGTGGGCACGTGCCGAAGAAAAAGTTCCCATTCTCGGTTTAGGTAATATAAGGAGACGAAGCTTTATTTATTTTTTTTTTCACAACAGATATTTCAACTACCCACCACATCTTAATAGAATGTATTACATATTCATATCCTTTTGTCAGTCTTAACTGTACAAATTAATTCAATTGTTTGACATTGGGTATTAGAACGTGAAACTTTATCCAGTGGATGTTATTGGAATGCATCGTTAATTCGTACAACTTCAAAGAAATTTGAAATGTTAACTTCAAAAATATGCTTTCATATAATCCCGTCTCTATATTTCCTTTCGTGGTTTCATAATTGTTTAGAGTATCGAATGTCAACCGAAATAATATTGAGGAACACAAGTATATAAATCAATATATAAACTCTTTTTTCGAAGGCTCTTCTACGACTTCATTTCCTCTGTCTCCATAAAGCACGATCTTCTACTCTTAATGGCTTTTTCGTTCTCCAGATGGGGGCGATGTAAACATCTAGTTGACTCTGCTTCTGGTTTAGAAATACTTGGGTCGATACTAAATATTTTAAATATTTTTTTCTGCTAGAACATTACAGTGAATACAAAAAAAAGAGAGATGAAATAATTTTGAATTCCTAATGAAACAATGAAAAAGTAATATTCATATCTTCGAAAAGTGTATTTATTACTCGTATGATGCCATATGAAATGTGTATACTTGAGGACAAGCGGTCGTATTAAAATTGATAATTAGAAACATGCAAGAATATGTTAAAAGAAGAAAAAACACATTAGGGATGTAAGTAACATTACCATTTATATACAGGCTAATTATGGGATAAAATTTTTGTCCCGACTATGAACCATAAACTACTTTGGAACACTTTGAAATAATTATTCGAAAATAACTAAAGCAGTACAGCTTACTGATTCCAAACTAATATTACCTGCAAAAAAATCAGAAAATAAGATTAAAATAGTTTACTATAGTTAACCTGATATCGTCCGTAAATAGCGTTCCCTAGATCTGCTTGATATGAACTTTGAAATATCGCTAGAAACTTCCTTTATAAATAAAATATGAAATCAAATGTACAAAAGTTTGAATAATGTAATACTTAAAAAAATAATAAATTCTATGAAGCGACATGAATAAGGCAATAAAAATTATTAAATTGAAATTAAAAAATATTCTTGACAATGTCCAATATTTTTACTTCATCTCAAATACAAAAATTCGTTATAATTATTAAATATGCCAATCAAATGTGTCTATTACCGATACTCAATTTTAAAAATTTACTGGATTGTGAACTCGTTAATTTTTTCCAGATTTAAACAATATAACTATATTGCTTTTGCAAGACAGACGAATGTACATAAGAATTATTCTGTTTTTAATGTCGTTCAAAAATTTAACATCACAAAGAGAATTTCATGTCCTGATCAGCTTTTTCACTCTCCTACCACTTTTTTTTATGATGCTGTCATCCTGTATATGCTCTACAAATAATTCTTTGAATCATTATCGATGCAGTATTGTCAAATTAAACTTTACGTATTTAAAAGTTATTTAATACGACTTATACGTACCGTAAAATATTGTCTAAAATACGTATGCTTGATTTTGCTCGAAATATTCGGAAAAAATTTTAAATTCGACTATAATACGCACCCATAACTTTTCAATGTTTTATCTAAAAATTGCACAAATACTTATTAACATTAATAAAATTTGTAATAAAATAAACAAAAACGTCAAGTTCGGTAGCTAAAAAAACTTAAATTTTTAATTCAAAACAAACAATACTGTCATATTATCAGTCTTAATCACTTTCACTAGAATACAGCTCCTCTACTATTTGTCATTTATTCAGTGTTTAAAACTACATTTTTTTGTACACGAGTATAAAGTAATATCGCCGCCGTCCACACCCGAAGGTTATACGGCCCTTCAATAATAAAACTAATCATGCCGACGGCAATCCAACCCAACTGGGTCCCGAAGTTTTTCTTTTTGCAATTCGTTTACCTGTCTTTTTTTTTTTAATCTGAGGGGCTATCCACCTTCCCCTTGTAGGGGGAAGTGTATATTCATAAGTTCCTGCATAATATTCTTGATGTACCTTCTACAATAATAATCCGTAAATAATTTACTAGGGGCCCAATCTTGAAAGCCCAAAGGTAGGTTTTTTCGTGCTTCAGCCCATTTGCTACAATTGTATATACAGTGCTTTATAGTTTGTATATTGCCACATTCACAAAGATCTGTTTTAGCAAAAAATCTGTTTTGATAGACTCCTATACAGCCATGTTCAGTTATTGCTTGAGTACACGAGTATAATATGCACCCTAATTTTTGCGGACGAAAATGGGAAAAAAGAGCTTATTATACTCAAGCTTTTACGGTATGTATTTATAATTAACTTGCGAACAATAATATAGTACTTACTTTTCAAAAATAAGTCGACATTTAAATTTTTAAATATAGGTTATGAAAATAGAATTTTCTATTTTTTATTAATTTCTCTGCCGTTTACTGCGTAAAATTCAATGCTGATAACTTTTTTTTTCTTTTTAAACATTATACAACGAAAAAATGGTGTGTTTCTTCTCCTTCTTCCCGTGTTAAAGGGCACACGGCACAAAGCACAAAGTTCCTGGGTTTTCCCCTCTTGTGTCCAGTCTTCGAAAATTTATCGCGTTTACCAAAATGCGCTGACTAAAAGGCATAAAAATGCACATTTCGCTCACTTTAGTGGGAAAAATGCTCTTAAACATCAACCTGTGTATAGTTTTAAAGATATTCTTTTTATGTGCAATATTTTGTAAGGTTATATGAATTTTAAAGCATTAAAATTTCGTAAGCTTTTGAAATGTTCCTGCCATCAGATTACTTTTCTTCACTCCCGTTTCCGTTTGAATAAATGGACTCTCAGAATGCCCACAAAATGTTTCTAAATTCATTCAAAATAAAGTTCACTACACTTTTATATTCTTACTATTCAGAAAAAAATAAATAACAAAACAACAAACTTGAACTCGAATGCCTTATTTTCTTAATCGTTAATAGTTTTAAATAATTTAGATTTTCTTTTCTTAAATATCTGTGATATCATACATTTTATAATTTACTATAAGTATTGTAGAATATCACGGAACGTAGAATAAATGACTCGAACTTTAATTCCTTTAAATGCAGGACAGCACAAAATAATCGACATGCCTAATCGCTTCTATTTTTTAATCCCCTTTTCGTATAAGCTTCTTCAGTGTTAGAATTTCTGAGTAACCTCTATAATCTCATAATCTATATATTTAAAACAGTTCCGTAACTGACTCACTGACATACAACGCACGGACCAAACCGCTGGACCTAAAGGACTGAAATTTTGCATGGCAATTCTTCTTATAGTGTAGGGGTGCACTAAGAGAGATTTTTGAAAAATTCTTCTTAGATTTTTTAAAATTAAATTTTTAAGCTGTTTTAGTAACTTTTTTTAAGTTTGCTTTTGAAATAATAATTTGAGGGTCATAAAATTTATATCACGAGAAAGATCATAAACATTCCTTTAAAATGAAATCTTTTTCGAACATTTACCTCCATTTTCTGATTTTTGGTGAATTTTTAAAGATTCATTTTTAGAATTTAATTTATTAAATGCCGATCACGTGATTTCTTTTTCTGGTACTTTAAATAAATTTATCGTTACGTGCATAACATCTAAATAGACAAAAAAATATTTTTTTTCTTGGTAATGCGGCAGACGATTGGACATTATTTTGTCTAAAAATATCCCTTACGATTTTTTTATAAATATATATATTTTTTTCTACATCAATTGTATATATTGATCGTCATATTTTTTATAAATATATATATATATATATATATATATATATATATATATATATATAGGCATTAATTACGTATTATTGCATACATTGACCATTGTATTTAATTTGAATGTACTCCGTAGCGAAGTGCGGGTTTTCAGCTAGTCATACACATAAGGTCTCTTACTGAACACATTTAAGGAATTGAGCGTATTACGTTTCAATAGTTTTCCCTGCAAAATTTGATCTATATGTCTAACGACTGCTAGTTAATCACCTACTGTTACAAGCAACCTCCTCATAGTTTGAATCTCGTCTTTTAACCACCATAATGCTTTGAGCATAAATTTAAAAATCTCTTGCTCATCGCAAAAGTTAAAATTAATTAAGTTTCTACTTCGAAATTTAATACATACGAATTTGTATGTTAGTGGTTAATGAAAGAGTTCAAATCTATTTCATTAATCGCTATAATCTCCTGATCTCAGATATCAAGGGCCTTCACTCGTCGTAGACTCTGTGATTATTAAATGCTACTCACTTTTAAGTTGCTATATAACTAACCTTCTGCTCCCAAAGAGCTTTCAATTTTTACGATGTCAAGACAAAATTTGACAGTCCGAAATTTGAAAAGTCCTCTTAATTTTTTTTTCTTTTTAATATTTTGGAGCTATTATTGTACCAGTTTGTAATAGTATGTATGATACAAGATGGAGATAGTATAGTGCATCACATTCATAATATTCCTATTCATGGAAGAACAAATTACTCCTCACAGAGAGTTTTAAAATGATGGTCATTCTAGTGTCTCGGGAAATATTGCTATTAAAAATTGTTTAAGGACCTTAAAAATATATTTGGATAAAGGCTTACAGAATTTTTCCCTAGAAAACTTGTCCCATTAACATCGAAAATGACTTAAAAATTCTTTTACAAATTTGTTGGCCTCATAGCAATATTGTTTTTAACTGACTGCTGCTGATGCACATCGATGTCTTGAAAGATGCTAATGAAATCATCGTGAAATGGCTTATAAACTGTAGCATCTCAGTATCCGTACTAGGGTTTTTGACCCGGGTTTCCCCGAACCCGAAAACCCGGGTTTTTCAAAGATTTTACGAACCCGAAACCCGGGGAATTTTTTATGTAAATCCGGGGAATTAGTTATTTATCTAATACAATAGAATACCAATCATATTCCTTAATTTGGAACCAAGACCGAATTTAACGTGTCGGACTCCTGGTACGGCTCTCAAACAAATGAATAAAAAATACGAGATGAAGTGAGATGGAGATACATATGCGGTGTCGTACGCCATAGCTATATTTTACTAAAGTTTATGAGTTGGGGATTCCCAGCAGCACGTACGTTAGCGCAATACTTCAGCTACACGACCATTCCTGCTTTCTGTGGTTTGTGTTTGGGTGTGTTTAGTCTATAAACTTTTCAGGTCTTTAACAACAATTCGACCAACTTCGGTGGAAGCAGAACGAGCATTTTCTGTAATCGGTCTCTTTGCTAATAACCTCAGAAGCCGACTCAATGAAGATACGTTGAGTACACTGACGGTTGTAAAGCAGTCTTATAAAAAAATGAGATATTTGTACTATTTTTATTTATGTTATACACATATATATATATATATATATATATATATATATATATATATGTTTATTAACATTAAATTTATTTACTGCTATTTTTTACATTTGAAATTCTGAAATAAAATAAATGCTTCTAATAAACTATTTATTATTTTAGTTCTTTGCTATTGACCCCCTGGAACCAACTAAGTAAACCCGGGAAAACCCGGGTTTTAAATAAAAAAACCCCGTCAAACCCTAAACCCTGGTTTTAAAAAAATTGCTCAAAGTCGAAAACCCTAATCCGTACAGAACTAGATTATGTTTTGACTATTTGATTTGAATAAAACCTGCCGCGTAGTTTCTGCAAGCACCCATAGACTAAGTCGTGCTACAAACCATAGACCGTTTAGCAAGTCAATGCTTTTATACATGTACTAGCTGAATACCCGTACTTCGCTACGGAGCACATTCAAATTAAATATAACGGTCAATATATGCAATGAATGCCAAAAAAATAAATATATATAATAAATACAACGATCAATGTATGCAATTGATGTAAAAAAACAAAAAAATATATTTAAAAAAATCGTAAGGGATATTTTCATAGACAAAATAATGTAGAAGAAAATATTCAAATTGAATCTAACAGAACATACTTAAGAATATAGTACAGTTAATATAGTACAGTTTGAGGAACATATCTTTTAATGTATTTTAATATTTTTTGGATAATGTCCAATCGTCTGCCGCATTAGAAAGAAAAAAATATTTTTTTGTCTATTTCGTTGTCATGCACGTGACGCAAAATTAATTTAAAGTATCACAAAAAGAAATCACGTTATTAGCATTTAATAAATTAAATTCTAAAAATTAATCTTTATAAATTCCCCAAAAATCAGAAAATGGAGGTAAAGATACAAAAAAGATTTCATTTTAAAGGAATTTTTATGGTCTTTCTCGTTATATAAATTTTATAACCCTCAAATTATAACCCTCAAATTATTATTTTTAATGCAAACTTAAAAAAAGCTATTAAAACAGCTTAAAAATTTAATTTTAAAAAATCTTGGAAGAATTTTTCTAAAATCTTTCTTATTGCACCCCTACACTATAAGAAGAATCGCCATGCAAAATTTCAGCCCTTTAGGTCCAGCGGTTTGGTCTGTGCGTTATATGTTAGTCAGTCAGTCAGTCAGTTACGGAACTGTTTTATATATAGAGATTACTATCGCCTGCAGACTAGTACTTAAAATTACATTGATTGAATAATCGATCTAATTGGTTTCCAACCAGACACGTTCAGTAACTCTTACACGCAAAGCTTACTTTTAGCACAATTACTATATGAAATATAGAGCTAATACATATTCTGTTCATTTTAAAACATATTTCTGCTCCTCGGTTTCGAATATAGCATATACCTGTAGGAATAAATCCAAATGCCTGCAATATATCGTGGTTAGTGGCCACTACATGAGTAAATGGAACAAAATTTAGAGTATGCTAATAAGATTATAATATTACAATTTACAAATTCTTACATTAACCGAGAATCACATAAGTTTACAGTTTTCAGTTAGTAATTCTCTTATATTCATATTATTTAGCTGATAATGTAATAGATTATAAGAAATTTTCAAGTAAGAGTTCGTACATCTTTTTTCAATCTATATACAAAGACAATTTAGACAAAAATGTAATCCTTGGATAAGAATTTCAATAAAAAATATATATCGTACAAAATTCCTGAAATTTTCTCACCGCTTTGACATTTATTGTTCTTTTTTTTTAAAGTGAAATAAATATTAAAGAAATTGAAAGTGTCCTTCTTGTCCAAGAGATTTAACTTCAAATATATTGATACTAATACAGAGCTTCATAAAAATTAGAATGCAAAATTTTATACTTTATATTTTTCTTATCTCAAAATCATAAAATATTGAAAAAGCATCAATCACATTTAAAATGCGCTAATTAATCAAATGAAACGGACTTTGTCGTTCGTATTTCAACAATTAGACATATGGATTTTTTTTCATTCATTTTTTTCATCTAAATTTAAAAGATTTTTGAAAATATAATTAAAATTAGCATAAAAATACATAACTATTAAATTCTAAAAAAGGACTTAGTTCTCCAAACATACTATTAGTTTTTAATTGTGTTTTTATATATATCGCGTAAAAAATTGTATTGAGTTTTAAAAAAAACAATTTTCTAATTTCTAACTTTTGTAATTGATCTATTATCCCACGTATTAAAATACACTTATTTAATTTGCAACAGGCGTATACATACGTCAGACAGTAAACGAATGTATAAGATTTCTAGCGAATGAAAACGTAAAAAAGAATTTTTCATTTCCAAACACAGCCTTCTAATTTATGTACCACTTTGTTATGCTCAAATTGAGGTGTGTTTTATTAAAATAACCAAATGCTTTTTAGCAGCAATTGCGTGTGTAAAGAGAAATTTAAGAGAACATGGATGAGAGAGAATTTTGAAACTTTTTCAACGGCCAGAATTTAGTGCAAACCTCGAAAAACGCCAATTGGCTGCAAATCGGACCTGGTCATAAACCTATAATTCGGTCGCAAGAACACATTTGCAAAAATTTTACATTTTTATATAAATATACCACTGCATTGCGAAACGTTTTTCTTGAATTGAATTACGGATCAACTCAGAATTACAGTGTTACATACAATTATGAGAATTTCATACTTGGCGATTTTACTAGACAAAAATAATCATTCTACCAATAGCTTTAATCCTCAGTGTTATGCTAAGCAGTGGAGTCTGCAGGAATCTGTGAAACTATCTTTCATTCGTGCATGTTCAACCTATCCAATACGAAGCACTCGTTTATAAAAGTCGTCTTTATCCGACGGTTTTCGTAGTCTAATGAGGATAACGTGTCATTTTAAAATCTTGTGATTTCGATAACGTTTCAAAATTAATCATTGATCAATTGATATTCTTCACTTTTTTTGATTTTCTGTTTTCTTTTTTATCCCGCATCGAACGATTCATGTATATTAAAAATTGTGATTTTTCCAATTTATTTAACTTATTGAATATATGCATTTATATATCTTATGTATTATATTTGTGCAGTGTTTTAACTAATTTGATTTTTAAGTATTAATTCCCTCTGTAATAGTTTAACACTTCTAGGCCAAACACTTCGAAAGAAATACCTCCATTGGTTCGGAGAATCACGGTGTTTTGAAGTTACAGTTCTCATCCTAAACTATGAAATTCCTTCCCTTGCTTTGATTTTAATTTTTGTTCTTCCGTTTCTAAGCAAACCTGAAATAATTCTACGCCTCTGTAGACGAAATGCGCAAGATAATGGAGAAAAATAATTAGAGGATTTGCCATTCTTAGACACTCCCCAAACACGGTTGCAAAATCGACATCAAATGTAATTCAGTAACGTCTGGCACAGTAAACAGATTGCAAGTATCATCAGGAATTGTAATGACTATGCCCCACAAGTAAAATTATCATACAAATAATAATCCCTTATGATTCAAAACGATCTTCAGACGAGTACAGGAATTCAGACTTTTTTATAAAATAAGATTTTTTTTATAAATTTCAACTAATAGTTTTCTAGTTTAGGAGCACAGCTTTAAATAAATAATATAATTTAATTTCTCTAAAGCTGTGTCAAGTCGTTTCTGCCTCTCAGTAAATGTTTCAAGATTTTTGTTTTTTCAGCTCTTTTTCCTTTATAGGTTTTAACGTCAAATTTAGGCTTTTGTTTTTCAGCTTTTTCCTTCAGGTTTCTTTTTGTTTCGGGAATTTAATTTCATTAAGTTTTATTTGATTCATAATCCCTACAGGTGCATCAGTTAGAAACTGCATATTTTAGTTATTGCTCAACTACACAACGCATTTAAGATCTAACATAGCTTTTAAATGATTTTTATAACGGCTTTTTTTAAATTTCCTTATGTTTAATTAATAATTGCTTATTACTATCTGTATCAGTTAGAACAATGTTTATTCGGTTATTGCCTTTCTAACAATTGATGCTGTTCTTTTTTGCTCCCTAACAAACAATGCCGTGTAGGAAAACTGATACAATGAATCAATTATTTTTCATTTTCAAAATTTGAACTGAAAAGACTACAAGAATTAGTTTTTTTTTGTTTGAGTAGAGGCTTAAAACCTTTTATTGGCACAAATTTTTTTCTGAGTATTAACATGATTTTATTGTCATTCATGTTCTGATGGTATTTTATTGATATATGTTTTGCATTTATTGTATTGATTTGATGCACTTTTATTGCTTTAAATTAAATTTAGTGGGTTAATTTTGTGAATTTTTAATGATATAAGTTTTAAAATTTGGTTAGTCATTTTTTAACAATGCCTGATTCTAATTTCTACGTAAATTCACCTAACGAAGATCTAGGGGAAAATGAGGATAGTATTCAAAATTCAGAGCCAGGGACACAGACATTGAACAATGCGGTAACATTCGTATCTTTGGCAATTTTGGTAACTTTGGTATAAATTCAATTCCTTATTTCGGGTAATTTATAGGCTGAATACCAGTTTTTTCAGCCATTAACTCGGACTTGTGAATTTACTATTTCATTGACCTTTTAGAGGAAACATTCTCATATGCAGGCTGGAATTAAGAACTGACATGGTTCGTGGCGAGTATGAAACTAACGGGTGACGTCGCTAAGTTTTTAGCTTTTAATTTCCCCTACTTATGATACCATTCAATTTATTAGACCTCAATATTATACAGTAAGTTCATAATTCTACACGAAATACTAATTGTAATAATTCCCCTCAGGCGCACAGAATATCTTATTGCAGTTCACAACTGTCGTGCAGGGTACCAATGTAACAGAAAGAGTGTATTTCTTCCGAACTTTAGGACTCGAAAACGAGAAATTTTGTGATCAAACTATAAATTCCTGTTTTACTGTTTAAAGTTGTTTTGCAATGCATGCTGTGTTATCCAGGCAAATTTTTATTTTGATTACATGACAGGTTGCTCTTTAAGTTTCCTTAGTTCACTTGTCTAACATGTTTTTATTTACATTTTTAGAGTTGAGCAATGTTAGTTTTATTTTTGATCGGACATTGGTATTTGGTTTAGGAAAGGTGGTTTAATTTTGTGATGGGTTTTTGTATGATAAGGTTTTATATATTTCAGTTAAGCATACAGGTTTGTTGTGATTTGTCTTGGGTTTTATGCTATGTTTTACATTGTTGACCTCTATTAATGTGAGCAAACTGTAGATAGTGTACTATCTGTTTTTTAAGGTTATTTTGAACCTAATCTGTCTGTCTCTGTATGTCACGAGTGGTTAATGTCATAACATGCATAAATGAGTTGGTTATAAAATTAATATTAATTATATCATCAGTATTTATTCATTGCACTAAGGCAGTTACAGATATTTTTTTTATTGTTGGTAATATGTTCAGTGTGACAAAATAAAACTGTGCCAATTTATTTTACAGTAAGGAGGAGGTATTTGTTGTATTGCTAAATTAACCTTTAATTTTGGTATCTTAATATGAAATAAATATTCTTTAAATAATTATAAGTTAAGTTTTTTAACATTATGCTTTATAAAATTAAGAGTTTAATTCTAATTTACCTTAAATGTAAAAGCTTTACATACCTTTTTTAAGCCTCTGCTCTAATTTGTTTAAATTGGTTGTGATCTATTTTTTTTGCCAGTGTGGAAGTACTTTGTCGGATATGGTCTAATTTTTTATTGCCTAAAAAGTGTAAACGAGATTTGGGACAAGTGCGAAATTTTCCTGAATCTCCAGCACATTGTAAGGGTAATAGTGATTAATTCGTCTTAAAAAATTTTGATTTTTTTTTGTAATACGTATTGCTTGGGATGTTATGTAAAGTAACTGGTGAATTTTCCTTTTTCATTGGCTGGGGAATTTTATTTCATCAGATTGAATAATATAAATTTAAATATTAATTTTAGGGATTTAAGAAAAAGTCTGAAAGTTAATCCTTTTTTTTTAAGTTCGAATTCCTTTTTTCTAGTATCCTATTCTACTCAATATAAGCAGAAATCCAAAAACCCTGCAACCTTAGGTGTACAGTTTTTGCCATTTCGTTCGCATTTCCAGGAACAAAGGAATTTTAAGCGATTTTGCAGCCACGTCCAGCAACCGGCTGGAACATCTTGATTACGGCTACGCGGAGGTCTACAAAAGTGCACAGTGGTAGGAGGCTTTGTAAGTCGGCCCAGTTCTCAATAAAACAAAATGCTAAATGTAAATTAAGATAATCAACAGCTCCAAATATAACAGCTGTATATCAATTTTCGACATGCAACAATATTTTTCAATTTCCTGGCGTACCAGCGGTCTCAGTGTTCGTGCAACGTTCGTCGTGGCGGAAGACGAAAAGGGGTGATAAAGCCTAGTTTGGGGATGAAAGAGGTTTTTTCAAAAGTTTTCGGACGGGAGGCGAGATAGAGAGAGAGGTTCTATGTTCCAGGAGACGAGGCCAGAATGATCGGCCAGCCTCAAGGTGGAGAGACGCCTGTGCAAGAGTTAAAGTTGCTTTTACAGGACCTGTATGGGCATGCCCAATCTTTTCCTTTCCCCCCTTTTTTGCTGCAGCCGCTAATATTTTTCCTTTTCGTATTTAACTTAATTTATTTAACTTAATTGTTTTAATTTTTTTTATTCACTAGTTAAATCTTTAGGCCTGAAATCCCATTGGTGTCTTAATATAATTAATGATGAATAAGCCCTAATGGTATTTCTGTCCTACTGCAATTAAGGATGGTTCCATTTTGCGATAATTATGTATCAGCTAAAAAATGTAATATTTTATTCTTTTATTAAATTTTGTAAATTATTTTCTTTAATTCCCAGTCATGTCGTTCTTGCCTATCAGCAATTGTATTAAGATTATTTTTCAGATATTTTCCCTTCTAGTTTTTTTCAGGTTTCAAACTTTAATTTCATCGAGTTTTATTTGATTCATAACCCACAATACGAGCATCAGTTAGAACCTACATATTTTGGTTATTGCCTAATAAATCAGAACGCTTTTAACATCTAACGTATAGCTTTTCCTTCGGGTTTCTTTATGTTTTTACTAGCTGAAAACCCGCGCTTCGCTACGGAGTACATTCAAATTAAATACAACGGTCAACGTATGCAATTTATGCCAAAAAATAAATATATATTTTTATAATAAATGCGAAGATCAATGTATACAATTGATGTAAAATATATATCTATCTATGTATATATATTTATAAAAAATCGTAAGGGATATGCATTATTTTGGATAATATCCAATCGTCTGCTGCATTAGAAAGAGAAAAAAATATTTTTTGTCTATTTAGTTGTTACGAAATCAAACGTGACGATAAATTTATTGAAAGTACCAGAAAAAGAAATCACGTGATCAGCATTTAATAAATTAAATTCTAAAAATTAATCTTTAAAAATTCACGAAAAATCAGGAAATGGAGGTAAAAATTTGAAAAAAATTTCATTTTGAAGGATTTTTCATGATCTTTCTCGTGATATAAATTTTATAACCCTCAATGTATTATTTTAAATGCAAACGTAAAAAAAAGTTTAAAAAACAGCTTAAAAATTTAATTTTAAAAAATCTAAGAAGAATTTTTGAAAAATCTTTCTCAATACACACCTACACTATTAGAAGAAGCGCCATGCAAAATTTCAGCCCTTTAGGTCCAGCGGTTTGGTCTGTGCGTTGTATGTCAGTCAGTCAGTCAGTCAGTCAGTGAATGAATGAGTGAGTTACGGAACTGTTTTATATATATAGATAGACATAGATTAAACGTTTGTCATTTGGAGAAACGTTTAATTGACAAAACGTTTACAATATAGACGTTTACAATATAAACGTTTACAATTGACAAACGTTTATAGATACACATTGGTATCTCAAAATTAGAGTAAGAGATGAAATAAAAATACAAAAATAAAAAAAGGATTTTAAGTAAAGAATGTTCTTTTAATTACTTTAAGCACCTAAAATAATATTCAAATTAATATTACGTTACTTAATAATTGTGTGCACGTCCGCCATCTTGGATTTTTTTGCGCCAACTTGGCGATTTCTCCGTGTTTTGAGGAGTGGAAAAATTCTCGCCAATGTGTTTTAAGCGGTGTTTTCAAAACGCTGGACTTTGAATTTTTTTAGCTTTTTTAATAAAAACCACCTGTTTAAATTATGAAACTTAGAAAATTTTTTGAAAAATCATTTAAACGTTGGACTTAGATTTATTGTTGGGTTTTTGATAAAAACCACTTTTTTCTGAAAAAATCATTCTCAAATATTGGAAATTTTGGGTTTTTCTTTTAGCTTTTTTAATAAAAACGACCTTTTTAAATTGTGAAACTTAGAAATATTTTTGAAAAATCATTTAATCGTTGGACTGAGATTTTCTTTTTGTCATTTTTAATTAAAAACTACCTTTTCAAATTATGATCCATATGAAAAATTTGGTCAAATGAATTTTACTTACAGATAAAATTTCAATGCCATCTATTCAGTTTGCCCTAACTCTTTGACTAATAGCAATGAATCACCAAAATATTATGCCAATATATTGTTAATTAGAAAAAAAATACAGCATTTTCATACCACCTAAATAACTTGCAATTTAAAAATTATCTAAAATTCAGCTATGAAAAATGAAAAATAATTATGAACCCATAAATTTATGGTGAGTAACCAGATCCTCTTCTTTTTTTTTTTTCTTTTTTTTCTTTCTTTTTTTTTCTTTTTTTTTAGGGCATTGTGGTAATGAAATTTTACTTCAGATTTGACCTTAACCAAATATTTGGTGCATACAATAAAATCGGGACAAGGATTATTTGACCATTTATCCTGCTGTGTTGGAAATAAGAAAAAAAAAACCTTTTCCTAAACCAATAACTTAACCTTAACTAACTTTTTAACTTAGGTTCCTGGGGAGAGAGAAGTTGAACTTCAGTTATTTAAATTTATTTGTAATCCACTATAACTTGGAATTGTAAAATATTTTAAAATATATTGTATTTAAAATGTATACTGTATTTTACATTTTACGAAAAAATGATGGCAGATAATTTTTACTTCAAATAAATGAAATGGTGTATCATTATAGTATACTAATTGACAATCGATAAACAAAATTAAAAGCAACTTAAATTTAATAAGTTAACGAAAAACTGATAATGGATTCAAAAAGTTTCAACAAAAAGACTTAGTTTTAAAAATAATTTACTCTTTTGAGTCTAGTCAATTTGACTCAGATTTCCAGGTCAAGGCCAAGATCTGACCTAAAATTATTATACTGTAATTAAAAGATCACATCAGAAATAACTGTTTGATCTTAAAATTAGAGAATTTGACATTGGGTTATTTTTACCAGAACGCAATAATTATCGCCATGCGAAATGCGCCAAACCCTGGCGGAAAAATCCAAGATGGTGGCCGTGCACACAAATCTAGAGTATCCCCCCTAACTTTATTTCTACTGATCAGATATACATAATATATAGCCTATGTCCATCTGGAATAATGTACCTTTCAAACAGTGAAAGAATTTTTCAAATAGGTGCAGTGGTTCCGGAGATTACCCTCCACGTACAAAATCTGCTCTCTCTTTATATATTAGTATAGATTAATTATTTCTAATTGCTATCCGTATCAGTTATAACCTTGTTTATTCGGTTATTGCTTCACAACAAATAATGTCGTGACGTTTATTAGTCCCTATTAAATGATGCCATGACAATTTTTAGCACCCCAACAATGTTATATAGTGCAGTTATTCCAAAAGCCGCTCTGTATCCCGTTGATACCAGTAAAAGGACAAATGTATGCAAGTATTCCTGTTAATTTTCTTGATTGTCATTTATTAGCATTCTACTATCTTAAAATGCTCATAGAATATTACTTTTTCTGTGAAATACATGAATCCGACTTATTTACACAGCTGTAAACGTGGGTTAAAAACTGAGATAATGTATATCGCTGTGTTAAATTTAAACGAAAGATATTCTTTGTAGTAGTATTCTCTAAAACAAATCCTGGCAGAAAATTGACTGTTAAAATAACATTATTCATTAAAAAGTTCTGATATTCTATATGAAATATAAAAATACATGAATTTTCAAATGAATTGATGCTTATTTTAAACTAAATTCCGTGCTAATTTCCTATAATTGAAAGGTACTTGGGCAATTTTTAGCGAATTTCCAGGACATAAAACTTCAATTTCGTTAGTTACACACATTTTGTAACGATTTTTTCATCGTGTGTCTTTTATGTTTTGTTATATTCATAATAATTTTCAGTTTGTTATAAGATAATAATAATTTAAGGAAAATATTCAAAATAAAGCTAATATTCACCTTTTTCAAAATAAAATAGATATTCTTTGTTACGCATAAAACTAACACGACTGCGAAAGAAAATAATCTTGAAAAATGAAGCCAAATATATGAAATTTGAAGAAGTTTTACGCCACCGTGTATTTAGTCATCCATTTAAGAGCATTAAATAACCTAAATGTGCATAAATTATCCACGATACTAAAAATATTTTATGAAGAACCATAAAGCTGTGAAAAAGTGGATTCTTTTAATATGCTATAGATGGATACTTAAATTTAAGAGATGTATAAACTAAAAAGTAAAGAAATGTTACTACATTCTACTGAAATTCTTTGAAAGCCATATCTTGGCCAAACTTTATTCTCCTGTGAGCAATCAAAAACCCAGCAGCCGTGGCTAAGGACTTTTAAAAAGTGAGTGGTTTTAAAAACCTCTATAAAAATCCCACTTTTCCAACATTACAGTAATTAATATTCCGAAATGGATTTATTCCTTATGCAATATTTCTTGCTCAAGATATTCAGAAGCAGCTTACTGCTTCTTTACGTACTGAAGCGGAATCATTTATGGTAGCCATTTATCGAATGCTTTGACGTGATTATTCCTCGGGGATTTCTTTTTATATTTCCTGTTTAGAAGTTCATAATAGGTGTTGCTATTTGTAATTAATCTCAGAGGAGTAGAAACAACTTTTTAAATAATCTTTTTAAGTTGTATAAATCTAGGAGTGAGAAATTAGGCCTTGATGATTTTCGATTACTCCGGGAAGAAATGAAATCAAACAATGGAGATGTATTGTACAGTGATCCTCCACGATTAAAACTCTCAATTCCATGTAAATGAAAAGCATTCCTACTACTCCAAAGGTCTTCGCACACAATTCAGATTGTCTAACAAATCGAATGTCGTCCGCCGAACACGCACAAACATAATCAAGGACAGGGAACATTATGGGACGGCCTGCAATGCAGTCATAGCATTCTTCAGCAGTATTTGTTATTATGAAAACCTAGCACTGCTCAAACGGATTGGAAAATTTTCTTTAATATATTTTCATCAAATATTCTAAATATTCATCAGCTGTTATGAAAAATAAATTCTAAATAATATAAGACATAATATCAAATTATTAACCTGAATGGAAATTTTAAAAAAAAGATTGTTTAAAATTAAAACCATAATTTAAAAACCTGTGGCTTTATTTGGAAAATTAATCCATATTTACAGGGAACACAAACAGCAAAGAACTAAGCATTGAACAGATGCATAAAGCACAACAGTGAACAAAGTCAGATAAAAGATGTTAAAAGTTCATAGAAAGTTCAACATGTCTCTAGCGTCCCAGTATAATTTGGTAAAGTTCTCACTTTTTTGGGATTCCGGATCAAGTCCTGGGCATGTAAGTAGGTGATCTGCATTCATATCGCCTGCCCTGCAGACCTGGCATTCACTTTTGGTTAGGATGCCAATTCGGTTTAAATCTTCTGCTAGACAGTCGTGGCCTGTTTTAAGTCTGAAATGTGCCACTGATTCTGTACGGGATTTATGACTATAGTCTTTCCAGCTGTCCTGGATCTCTTCCCAACCTTTCCCTTTCGATAGCAAGTTCTGCTCTGTCTTAAGTTTTAAAGAGATTTTGTTGTAGATGTTTTCCTTTATTGAGCCTGTAGAGATTGGATGAGTTATCTGTTGTTCTAGGGTTCCCTTCTTTGCTAACGAGTCGGCTCTTTCGTTACCTTCAATGCCAACATGCGATGGGATCCATTGAAACACTATCACTTTATTATTGCTTTCAAGGAGTTTAATATTTTGTTTTATTTGGGAGATACCAGGCAATTCAGTGCGACGATTCGTCGTAACAGCCTGTATTGCAGCCATTGAGTCCACCAAAATTACAGCTTTAGTAAAAGGTTGGTATTCAATATGAGGCTGTTCATTGCCAATGAAATTGCTTGGATTTCAGCATCAAAACTAGACATGTCTCCTCCACCAGAAGCAGAATGAAAAAATAGTTTGCTATATACCCCGCCACCAGTTTTATCTTGAAGCCTGGAACCGTCTGTGTAAATTCTAGTCCATTCAGACTCAGGGTATTTTTCCTCTAATACACACAATGAGGTGGTTCTTAAAATTGGTTCTAGAATTCCTTTCTTACCCAAGTTATCTATTTCCGGGGGATTTTCAATATCCATAAAGTCTAGGGAGTTTACCAAGTTTGTATTCAAAACCGTTCATTAGCGGTGACAAGTCTTAGTTTTTTAGCTTATCCAGTTTACATTCAATACCGATAATAATTAAAAGTATTCGGGCGCTCTCTTGTACAACAACTGAGAGAAATGTTACGTAATGTTAAGTAAATTTTCTTTGATAGAACATAAGTTTCTATAAGTAAATGGAGTTCTATAATGGGTAAAATATAGTTTCAATATTTATGTAAAAAGAAGGTACAAATGACTTGATGCTAAAAGAAAAAAATCAGATCATGATTAAACTTGAATCGAATATCTTTCAGATAATATTTCATTCAAGTTTAATGGTGTACCTTTATTTACTCATAAAACACGTACGTAGTATACATATACTTGTATATGCAAATGCATAATATCAGTTTGTTAAAGATCAATATTATTCTAAAACTGATAAGCCCATAAAAAAAGAGAGGAGGTGGGGTTCAATGTATCTAGCAATTGAGACCTTGTAGTTAAAGCGCATTCGCTACTAGGCTGTCGCTACTACAACGCTGTCAAAACACGCCTACCTAGTTTATTGTATGTAATGGGAATATTTTCAGTTGAGTTTAACATAAGTTGTGCTCTACAGTAGTGGAAAATTTGTGAGTTTCCAATTTTGCACAACAAATCTTTTAAGTAAATAACTGAACTTCATCGCTTTCGACGGGTCAAAAGAGTTTTGGCGACTCTTATACCTTCATCCTGTCTCATGATATTTACCATTTTGAAAAAAGCGTGCATTTAGTATACATTATAACCTTGTTTATACAATACAAAGTACAATCATACTTGAAAAATAAGAGAAAGGTTTTCACCACAAAACAAGTTTCAAGAACTTAAAACAAAGTAAACCCTAGACATTTAAGAATGGTGAAAATTATATTTCATATCTTAAAGTTATAAATGTATTTAACCAAACTCAATCTTTGTTTACACATTAAAGATAGAAATAAGAAAAATACGCTTAAAATATTATCTGTCTATTGTGATAAGTATTAAATATTCGTAAATAAAATTGATGAATTACACAAATGTTGCAGCATCGCGTATACAGATAATTCAGCGATACACAATCTCGTAAACCGGCTGATGTTATTTTCTATAACATTATCATAAATAGAAAATAGAAAATAGGCAATTTCGTGAGACTTCATATATGTAGCAAGGATAATAGAATTTTGTTCGAAAACCTCTCAAAATTACACCTTAAACTGAAATCTGAATTATTAAGTTATGATAGAAAATGTGTTTTGGCTCCCGCATTGTATAGCCTATATATACATACTCATTGTTTCAAAACTAATCATTTTCTGTGGCTATTCAATTTAAAACAGGTAATACAATGGGTTACTATGATAATTTGGGAACTGGTGTGAGGAGCCCACACATACTGATTTCAGCTCCATTGGTATTTCGTGAATAATGGTTACCTCAAATTTATCAAAATGCCGCTCTTAAGTAGACTTATGAAGACTCTTAAAATAACATTATTGCGATTTAAAGTAATTTTATTTATTAAATTATCGGAACTTTTGTGTGATTAAATAAAATAAAGTAATACAGAAATAAACGGAATTGAGTACATAGTAAGGCACTAAAGTCATAAACTTTGAAATTATATAGTTTTTTCAATTTTGTAGATTACAATTTAAACAACGTTTTATGAGAATTGTACAGTATTTAATCTAAAATATCGAGAGGATATAAAAATACCACACTATACAATAGGCACTCAAATCTTTATAATCTTTTGATTCTATATATTCATAGTTTTAGCTAGACGTTTCAGATTACAAGCAGGAATTTTGAAACGAATCATGTTACGGTAGTTTATAATTCCTATGTTATTATGGAGTAATTGAAAAGGGACCTGATTTCATAGCGAAAACAAAAACATACAAAATATTTGTCTAGAGAATTAACCAAAAATATCCCCAATTGAAAGCAAAATTTATAGTTCAGAAAAAAAAATTACCATGTTCAATTTTAGGACTGTCGGATGATTTTTTTCGGAGAAAACTTTAAATGATCTTAGAAAAGCCAATAAATGAATTCATACCTTGTATAAACCAATTTTCAAGATATCTAGTTCATAAAAATGTGTACATACTCATTCTGCATAATTACGAAATTTGTACGTATAATGTACGACAGTCATTTTATACATTTTTGTAAAGTCACCTCTCTAAGTGGGGATGGCCACATTTTTCGTTGAATCCAGTACTGTTATGCAAATAGGGATCAACAGACAACGGTATTGTTGAACTGTAGAGGTGCCCATTTCTTATAATGTGTCCCTACAGTAATTTGTAAACAAAATTCCGGAAACACATTCCTTGAAAATTTCACTGAGTAAATGACACATGTGATGAGAAAGCAAAAAGTGATGTGAAAAAAAAAGTCTCAAAAACGTCTTGGTTTATTTTCTGCCAGTTTCAAAATTTATTGCCCTTCCTTGTTTCTTTTTATACTTAATACTCATCGGTACGCAATGCTCCACCACAGACCACTAAAATCATGTCAGCTAATTCTTCATCTCGCAGTGTAACTTTCTTGCTTAAGGGGACAGTGGACTTTCAAAATTGTGAAATTTGTCCAAAAATTCGATTTCATTATTTTATTGAATTATGAAACTACGGAGAGTAGGAATGTGTTGCAAAAAGAATTTTTAATTTCTCTGATTACTTTCCTAGTTATAGGCATTTGTATTTAATTTAGATATTATGTGGTTACTAATAGCAATAACTTTAAATGTGTTTTTCTCAAAATAAAAATTTTCATGTCATACGAATATTCAAACTGCTCCAGGCGCATTTCTAACTGTCGTATTGCTTTGAAATTTAAGTTTTATATACTTAACTGTATATCAAATAAATCTTATTGAAAAAAATTATGCTTCGTAGCCCGGAATTTCTAAATTTTGTTCTTGAAAAGACAATTTAGAGGTCTTTTGCGTAATAAAATGGGTATTTTCACTATTATTATTTTTTCTCTTTATATTCTTAATGAATGCTTAAAATAAGCAATAAGTTTCATTGTTAGTTCTATAAGGTATCCTGTAAATAAAAATTACCATATTATATGCAAAAGAAATGCGCATGGAACGTTTTTAATTAGGCCAATTTTTTATATAATTAATAATTCATAATTCATAAATTATTAATATTTCATCTTTAAATTTTAACCACTTTTACATATCTATGGTACTAATCACATATTCAAATTTCAAGCAAATCCATTCAAAACAAAAGAAAGTTAGGTTTGAAGGTCCACTGTCCCCTTAAAAGACAAAAACACCACTATTTTATTATAGTTATAATATGAAGCAATCTGAAACAGATGGCGAATAATAAACTAAAAAGGTTATGATTTTAAAAAAATTACCTAACATTTTTTTTCTAGTTTATGATTTACTATTTTTCCCTTGTTCCCCCCCCCCCCCAAAAAAAAAAACAACTTTAAATTGTCATTACATAATGTTATGTTGTTACATTTATGCAATGAGGTAAATCAGCGTTTCTTAAACTGTGTTTTCGGAATTCCATGGCAAGTACGTGTCCACTTCCGTGAGGGATGCCAGATGACGTATTGCCAGAGGACTGATGATGACGTATGAAAAATTCTTATTTGTTGAGTCGCGGACATGCGTCGAACTATATTATTATCCATAATTCAAGTCGGTTTATTCTATATAGTCGCACGATTCATGTTATTATTTTATCCCTAAGATATTCATTTGATTAAGTCTATTAAATATTCTTGCAAATACTATCTCAGTTTTATTTAGTCATCATGTCGCTGAAATTCAGGAGGTTGGGGTAAGTACTCCAAGAAATCTATTACAAATTCAATTCATACAATTATTCTTATATCAATACTAGTTAGTGGACATTCACTAAAATAAATCTCCATATGATTTTGGTCCGTCGACCGTGGAGTACCTATGGTGTTCCAGTTCTAAATAGAAAGTAATGTAGGCGTAATTCTAGTCCTAAATCGAAAGTCATACAAATGTAAAGCTAACTCTAAATCGGAAGTCTTTGAAGTTTAAAGTTGAATTTACATTCGCTTGTAAATAATGTCGCCTAAACAATCAAAAAATCAAGCGCGGTTTGATCAGTTGTGTAAAGAAATTAAATATTTTGAATCAAAAGTTCATGATTGCGACCGGAGTGATCAGGCGCGTATTAATGTGTTTAAAATGAAAGCGCAATTTTATGAGAATTGTTTAACAGGTATATTTTCGGAATTGTCCCCTAAGGAAAGTGATGATAGTTTCGAACAATATATGACATATCAAGATGTTATTTTAAACTTACTTGTAGATTTAGAGAGTAAAAAATCAAATAGTCATGGTGAAGTTGTTGAGGTAGAAACGAAAACATCACTTGTGAAGTTACCAAAACTGGAGTTACCCCATTTTTATGGAGACTCGGAGAGTTGGATAACTTTTAAGGAATTATTTAATTCATCGGTGTTGGAAAATAAACAGCTGTCAGATGTTGAAAAATTGCAATATTTACAATCATCGGTTCGCGGAAACGCCGCTAAACTTATTCGGGGATTTGCAATTCAGGGCGAAAATTTAAAAAATTGTTGGGAGATAACGTGTCAGAGATATGAAAATAAAATACAACTGGCATTAAGCCATACACATAAAATCTTTTCGGTAAAAATTACTAAAGCAAATAATTAAAAATTGTTATTAGAATTAGTAGATACATGTGTGGAAGCTATTCGCAATTTGAAAACGTTAGGGTTAGAATCCAATTTGTTAAGTCAATGGATGTTGATAAATTTCATGTATTCCAAATTGGATGAATCTATAAGGTAAAGATGGGAACTTTCTTTAGATAGTGATAGTGTACCTAATTTTGAATTATTTAGAACGTTCGTCGAGAAGGAAGCGCGTAGCCTTAATGAGGGAAAATATACTAAAACCGAAAGTAGAGTGAATACGAGCAAAACGTATATTGATTACAGTGCAGTAAAAAAGCCTATTGTAAATAATGCAGTGGTTATAAAAAGGAAAAATACATGTATAATATGTAATCAGGAGCATCAGTTATTTAGTTGTTCAGATTTTAATTCCATGTCGATCAACGACAGATGGACGGTGGTTTACTCAAATCGATTATGCCCAAATTGTTTATGGGGAAATAATTAATTAAATTCTTGTAGGATAAATATTTCTTGCAAAAATTGTGCTGAACGTCATCATACACTGCTGTATGTTTATGCAGTTGCTAAAAAGGAAAAAAGTCAGGAAAATTCTGTTTCGGTTTCAAATAGTGCACATATTCAGCCACATTCTAAAAACAAAAATGTGATGTTATCAACTGCGTTAATTCACATCCAAGCCAAATCAGGTGAAGTTTTGAGGTGTCGAGCGTTACTAGACAATGCAAGCCAAAATTTTCTTATATCGCGAAATTGTGATGAGCGTTTAGGACTTCCATTACGTAGTACTACGCATCGTTTGATAGGTATTAACGGAGTATTAGCTGAAACATCTCTATACGTAACTGACATTACATTTTCGTCCCATTTTGCATAAGATAGTTTTACGGTAGAAGCACTTGTAGTTAGTCAAGTTACTTCCCCACTTCCGAATTTCAGTTTAGTCAGACATGACTGGCCTCATATAAAAATTTTAATACTTGCGGATCCAGAATTCTACATCACAAAGAACATAGATATCTTGCTTGAGGCAAATATTTTTGCCACATTATTAAAAGGCAAGAAAGTTGAGGGAGATTGTGGTGAGCCAGTAGCCATATCGACTGAGCTTGGTTATATTTTATCTGGCCAAGTGAATTTGGCGCTTAACGGACATTCATCTCTGGTGTGCCATTCAACCACCATATCACCAACAATTGAAGACACTATAAAGGAATTCTGGGCACTTGAAGATATACCCAAAGTTGGAAGTCCAAGTGAGGACGATAAAAAGTGTGAAAAACTTTTCATTGAATCGGTAAAGCATGACACAACAGGGAAATATATTGTTAACCTCCCATTCAAAGACGACAGAGATTTAGGGGAAAGTAAATCAAGAGCTCTACATAGGTTTAAACATTTAGAGTCAAAATTAAATTCTCAATATTCGGAATTCATGGACGAGTATTTAAGCTTGGGACATATGACTCTATTGCCACAGGATAAAGAAAACCTCAGTTCTAATTTTTACTTACCGCACCATTGTGTTATACATGAAAACAGCCTTACTACACGATTACGTGTAGTGTTCGATGCTTCAGCGAAAAGTAGTAATGGGCGCTCATTAAATGACGTTTTACTCAAGGGTCCCAAACTGCAAACTGATATCTTCACACATTTAATCAAATTTAGATCATACCCTGTAGCATTCTCGGCGGACATTGCCAAGATGTACCGACAAATTATCATTGACGAAAAGGACTTGCCCTATCAAAGGATTTTCTGGAGAAAAAATCCATCTGACCCGATTCAAATTTATACACTTAATACTATAACATACGGCACAGCTTGTGCCCCGTACCTTGCCCTGCGCACTCTGTAGCAATTATGTGAGGATGAAAAGGATAAATTTCCCGTCGCTGCAGACATTGCCCGAGAACATTTTTATATAGATGATCTCTTAGCAAGCGTAGACTCCGTTGACTCAGCAAAAGCTGTGATAAAAGAAATGCAAGATCTTTTTGCTGCAGGTGGATTTTTACTAAGAAAACGGTTTTGCAGTCACTCAGGCTTTCTCTCAGAACTGCCGGATTCCTTAAAGGCTCCCAGTTTAACCCATTTATTTCAAGACGAATCTTCTCAAAAGATACTAGGACTTTATTGGAATCTACGAATGGATTCTCTTTAAGTGAGAGCAATCGAAGACAATGAAATATCTACCAAGCGGCAACTTTTGTCCGTAATTGCAAAAATCTGTGACCCTCTGGGTCTTATGTCACCTTCCACAATTATTCTTAAAATGCTGTTGCAGGAGTTATGGAAAATAAATCTGTCATGGGATGATCCTGTTTCTTATAATATTTTAGAGAGATGCGTGAAATTTCAATCGGAACTGAACCATTTCTGAAGTATTACTGTTCCACGTTATATCCATGTTGTGAACGCCGTTAAAGTAGAAATGCACGGTTTCTGTGGTGCTTCGACGAGGGCGTACGCAGCAGTAGTATATTTTAGAGTTCTGTCTCATGATACAACTCACATATCTTTAATAGCAGACAAAACAAGAGTGGCTCCGGTAAAAGAAGTAACTTTACCTAAGCTTGAATTAGTGCGGTGCTGTTAGCTGAACTGTAAAAAATCAGTCAAATTCTCAATTCATCAGACATTCCTTTGGTCAGATTCAACCATAGTCTTGAGCTGGATTTCCAACCCCCCGAAAAAGGGTAATCAATTTGTACAAAACCGTATCATGAAAATTCATAAGTGTATGTCAGTGCATTCATGGAGGCCGTGCTAACCCAGCAGGCTGTGCATCTCGTGGTCTATATCCGAAACAACTTAAGGAAAATTATGAGTGGTTTCAAGAACCAGACCGGCTACATCAGATTGACAATATACCTTCTTACACGATGGAGTGTTCATTAATAAATGAACAGGATGGATCTGAAGACAATAAGGGTTGTTTAACCAAAACGGATAAGCATCTTCATACTTTGGGCAGGTTTTCATCATATTTAAAATTAGTGCGCGTTGTAGCATGGATTTTTCGCTTTGTTAAAACAGCCAAGTCATTAGATGGATCAAATGGTCAGCTAACAGTTTCTGAACTGGAAAGCTCAAGTAAAACAGTAGTGAAATTAATGCAGGAGGAGGAGTTTGCACCTGAAATAAAATTACTTACTGAGAAAAAACCATTGCCAAAATAGTCTATGCTGATATCTTTAAATCCCTTTCTTGATAAGGAAGGTATTTTCAGAGTCGGGGGACGGCTCAGTAAACATCAAACATCAGCCCATGACCAGAAATTTTCAATGCTCATTCCAAGAAATTATCCGGTTACAACAGCAATCATTCGCCACTTTCATGAAACAAGTCAGCATGTTGGGCCAGAATTAGTTATGTCATTGATTCGACAGCATTTTTGGATTCCTGATGGTAGATCAACCATAAAGAAGGAGCTTAGACAGTGTGTTAAATGTTTTCGAGCATCTGCTAAACCCACGTCACAAATGATGGTGATTTACCTTTAGCGAGAATTTCCCAATCCCGACCATTCGAAAGGGTAGGGATATATTTTGCGGGCCCAATTAACACAAAATGGCATCATCAGAGAAAATCAACTACTTTCAAATCTTACATATGTCTTTTTATCTGTATGTGCTCCAAAGCTGTACATCTAGAGTCGGTATCCAATCTGTCGTCAGCCGCATTCTTGGCTGCCCTTCGACGGTTTGTGGCACATCGAGGTTATTATCCCTCAGAAGTATTCTCCGACAACGGGAAGAACTTCGTCGGTGCAGCATCTCATCTTAAGACACTTTTTCATTCCATGAAGGATTCGCAAGTTCAAAACTTTTGTTCGCAAAGAAACATTAACTGGCACTTCATACCCCCTTAATCTCCGAATTTCGGGGGATTATGGGAATCGGCCGCAAAAAAAGCACTTGCTTAAAACTTGTGGAGCAGCTCTATTGACTTTTGAAGAGTTAAGTACTCTGTTCTGCCAAATTGAAGCTTGCATTAACTCTCGTCCGTTAGTCCCTCTGTCCACCGATCCGTGTAATTGTCGGGCTCTGACTCCAGGTCATTTTCTGATTGGGACTCCTCTCCTTGATCTTCCTGAATCTTGTGTTAATAATCCTTCTTTGAGTCTATTTTCCAGGGGGAAAATCGTGTTGCAGCTTCGCCAGAATTTCTGGTCACGATGGACTAAAGAGTACCTCAGTACCCTTCTACCACGGAAAAAATGGCACCACCCTTACGCAGTGGAGGTAGGATCCTTGGTTCTAGTCAAGAATGAACAGTTACCATCGCTCCAGTGGCCCTTAGGCCGTATTACTAAAACTTATCCAGGCAAGGACAAGGTGATAAGAGTCGTCCAAGTCAAAACTTAATCGGGAGAGCTAATCTGTCCTATGCAAAAGTTCGTGCTCCTTCCATGTCGTCCCCCGGAGTATGTTCGGAATTCCGCGGCAAGTACGTGTTCACTTCCGGGGGGGCGATGTCAGATGACGTATTGCCAGAGGACTGATGATGAAGTATGAAGAAGAATTCTCATTTGTTGAGTCGCGGACAAAAAATCTCCATGATAAAAAGGGGTTATGAATGAAAAAAATTTAAGAAGCGCTGACGTAGATGATTCCGTCAAAGATAAAGAATTGTGTACTACTTTGATCCCCGTGCTGTAAAAGTGCACTTCATGTTGTCAAGTAATTACGAAAGCATTATTTTCCTAAGAGCTATCATTACTCTAAACCAGCGGTTCTCAACCTGGGGGGCGTAGAAGAATTTCAAGGGAGGCGTGATTAAAAAAGTAAAATAAAAAGTAAAACTAACTGTAATGTACTGTACTCAATTTTGCGGTCACAATGCAATCATAACATATTTTCGACATACGAACACGAATACGATAATTGTCGTAATTGTAAAAACACTATAATTGTCGCACGTCTGGACGTTGAAAGTGACCCGAGGTGTGATTTGTAACAGTTACAACCTAATATTCAAAAACTTGTCAAGGACAAACATTGTGAGCCCTCTCATTAATGTTGTGAAAGTGACTTTTATTACATGCCAACCTCATCTAGATCCTTGATTACCTCAAATATATTTGATCTGTATTTAATTCTTTGATTTCATATGTTCTAATAATGATATGGTCCAAATTAAGATATGTGTAGTAATATTAAACTTTTTGTATGAAATTATCAATTCTATATTTTCACTTAATAACCGGCTTCAGTTTCAAATTCCGATCGTACTACATGCATTGACCACATATGGTGGTAGTGGTGGTGGGGGGGGGGAGGGGGAGGCGTGACCTCACATCACTGTTCAAAGGGGGGCGCAGAGCCTGAAAGGTTGAGAACCCCTGCTCTAAACAATAACTGAACGTTTAAAATACATTCAAACATGAAAAGCGATCATACAACTTGTGATATATAATATAAAATTTTGTATTAGAAGTAATGTTGATGATTTTCTGTGACATGATTTATCAATAGTCCTGCTTAAAATATATTCTTAAACATACGTTTTGCGAATAATCTTTAATGACCTAGGAAAATTGCGTAAACTATGAACTCATATATTACAAACTACCATTCACAGGAGCTGAAACATAATATTATACGTAAAATATATTGAGTTTTTCATAATTCAGAAAATTTATCGCATATATTTTATCATTTCGCGTTGAAGGCCTACGTACATTTATTTCGTAAAACATATCCTCCAGCAAAATGAGACAGTTCAACTAGATTTTTAGAAGCATCACGTAAGCGAATAAATATATTTTCATCCGAATTAGAAACATCTGTCACTATAATTATGCCATCAAAAATTCCCTGAGGTTAAACAGAACATTTCCTGTCGTATTTACGTTGAAATGCAAACGTTAAAGGAAATATATTTTATTCATCGTTATTAATAAATCGATAAGTGCCATTAAAATATCAAGGAAGAGAAAAACTTGTAAGTATGTGGAGGAGTATTATCGGGCACATTATTAGGAATGATATAAACGGAATTTCAAAGAAGAAATCATTTGTAATTTTTATTACAAGTGCACTTTCACAAAAGTTTCATTTTCAAAAGTAGCTCACATCAATTTTGACCGTTTATTTCATTACAGAAACTGTTATTTTTTTCAATTACAAACTGTTCTCAAATAGTCACGCGAGATCAATAGATGACAAAAACTTTTGTATGTATGTTGAGAAATTCAAACTTAAGTCTGAGAATTTGAACTTTGAACTATTTTGTTCAAATTACAGTCTATTCAGTCATTCTTTGGAGGAGGAAATATCCAGAGAACATACACTCTTTACTCTCTGTCTCATAACCAGTGTTTTTTAAACTGTGGTACGCGTACCCTTAAGAATTACTCACGCGATTTTCAAAGACACTCCAGAAGAGATTGATAATATGAGGATAACGAAGCGTCCGTAAATCGCTCCTTTTGAAACATGAAAAATTCATATCTCTTCGACATATACTTAGTGAATTTTTTTGTGGGATGTGCTCTCATGATGTGTATGTTGAATTAAAAGTACTCATATTGTAGGGGTTGCTAACAGAATATACTGCCCACTATTTTCCTTACAGGTCAAAATTAGTGTTTGGTCCAATTTTTTTAAATGCATTCCTGAAAAAAATAATCTGGCAAATTTTCTCTAATGACTTTTTAAAAGAAAACTGTTCTAACTGATCATAACAGTTCCCAAGATGAAATATTGCAAGAGCAGTTTGAAAAGAATTTAATAAATACCTATATAACTTTTGAAATTAGTGTTTGGTCCAATTTTTTTTAAATGTATTCCTAAAAAAAATAATCTGTCAAATTTTCTCTAATGACTTTTTTAAAAGAAAACTATTCTAACTGATCATAACAGTTCCCAAGATGAAATATTGCAAGAGCAGTTTGAAAAGAATTTAATAAATACCTATATAACTTTTGAAATTAGTGTTTGGTCCAATTTTTTTTAAATGTATTCCTAAAAAAAATAATCTGTCAAATTTTCTCTAATGACTTTTTTAAAAGAAAACTATTCTAACTGATCATAACAGTTCCCAAGATGAAATATTGCAAGAGCAGTTTGAAAAGAATTTAATAAATACCTATATAACTTTTGAAATTAGTGTTTGGTCCAATTTTTTTTAAATGTATTCCTAAAAAAAATAATCTGTCAAATTTTCTCTAATGACTTTTTTAAAAGAAAACTATTCTAACTGATCATAACAGTTCCCAAGATGAAATATTGCAAGAGCAGTTTGAAAAGAATTTAATAAATACCTATATAACTTTTGAAATTAGTGTTTGGTCCAATTTTTTTTAAATGTATTCCTAAAAAAAATAATCTGTCAAATTTTCTCTAATGACTTTTTTAAAAGAAAACTATTCTAACTGATCATAACAGTTCCCAAGATGAAATATTGCAAGAGCAGTTTGAAAAGAATTTAATAAATACCTATATAACTTTTGAAATATTTTCATTAGAAATATTGTTCATCTTATGTGTTATAAACTGCCTCAATAATATGATAGGTACACTCGTGTTTCGAAAACTTGTGATTTCAGAAGAAATGCAAGGTTTACGGTATACATTATTACTTACCAAAGAATACAGTTTAAAAAATGTTTGGCAATCACTGATCTAAATAACTCTCATAGACTCCTCGTCTAAAATAGGGAAGTAAATAATGTAACAAATTTTTCGAATATACATTTTAAGACTAAAAGTACTTTTCCCTCTTAAATTATGAGCAATTTTTCTTATCCAAAAGTTATTTTATTCTGTCTTCATTATCTTTCAATATGAGAGGACACTGCAAAATTTAATTAATTAGAAGTTTCTCCAATAGCATTACTATTCGCTCAGACTTGAATAAAATCAGTTTTTTAAATATAATATCCTTTATATTAAAAATATCCTTTCATTTATACCTAAATCTTCTTTCCAAAAACAAAACAAAAAAAAACGTTATTTGTTTTCTTAGTTGTGTTTCTTATCTAAGATAAGGAACAAAATTCAAATCTCGTTTTTTTAAAAAGAAGTTAGTTAAAAGAATACATTAAATTATCAAAACAATTTGGACAGGGAACCTTATTTACGCCATTCACTTCTGTGAGACATATTTTGAGTTACGCGTGCATACATAATAAGCTTGGAACTTCGTTTTTGCTTGCAAGCATTTTATGGCAATACGCACGAGGAAGGTAATTGACAGTGTTCCCATGAGGGTTACTCATTGACTGCCATGTTATTGAAGTTTCAATGTGTTTGATTGAAATTTAACGAAGCATATGATAGGTTACGTTGCCAAAAAAGGTGCAGATTCTTTCAAAAATAATCTATGGTGAGAGAGCAATTTTAACGAACATACAGGTGATTCTCAGAAACAATTGTACATTATTTTCGTTTAACCTTTACAAAATCATCTATTAAGTTAGTAAATGTTTCTTGTGCCTGTTAATACCATACAGTTAGTACCATAACATACCCCAAGCATCTGCATAATGAGGCTATAACAGTAGAACAGAAGCAAACAAAAGCGTTTGTATTAGTATTTTCCACCGTTTATAGACTTTTGATACTTTGAAAGTTGTGAATAGAGACGCGATTCCATGCTTAAGTCATGAAGACAGTCAGACAGTTATGCTTATGTATACAGGTAGTCAAAAAATGGTTTAAACATGAAATGTAGTGTTGTTCTTACTATCAAATATGGAGGGTGGTTTGCCATAGTTATTTTAAGGGTTTTCCAGTGTCACATTCATTTTTTGCTTGACGATTACCTTACTGACCAGTATTCGCGACATTTCTGTAGTAGTATGGAGTCATTTCCCCTGTATGGTACTCAGTCTATGGTTATAGGTACATAAGTACTTATAACCATGAAGTCTGGTAAACATCTAGATACTCTGGAGAATTATTATTTTCCTACATTGTGATGGTATTATAAAACGCACTTTTCAGACATGATAAATCTTCTATCCACCAAATTAAATGAATGCATCGGTGGATTGCGGAGAAGTCTGGTTAAGCAGGAACTGTTAGCAATGGGTCTTTTTCTGCGTCACGGGTAGAGATTATCCTGTAAAGAAAAATCTTTTCATTCTGAAGCCTATTAAACTCTGTTCTAATGTATGCATACATTAATTATTGCTTCTGTTTCTGATGAAATTATAGAAAATGCCTGCATTCGGTATTTTATTAACTGGCTAATTAGAGTGCGAACCTCTTCCAAAAATTATAATTATCTAAAACAATGACAAAAAAGGGGAAATTTGTGGTAAAGGAGGGAAAATTAATCACAGAAAAGAATAACTTCATGAAATTTTAAAAAATATAATCATTCAAATTACAAAATGAACGTGTCAGAAAATTACCCAATTTATCATTTTTTTTTAAATTACCTTGATTTTGTGTGGCATCAGTTCTTTTCGCTTTTGATAAGTACCATTTCCAATGATTCAGTAACACCGACATTTTTTAAAAAATAGGACGAGAAATAAGTGCAGTAAAGAATGAAATGGAATAAGTGGATTGTCTAGAAGCCGATATTTTTATAATCAGATTTGGTTAAATTTGTTAGGGTTTTCTTTTCTTATCTTCTTTTAGTGTATCTTTCTTTGTAATTTATTTATACATGTTTTTGATTCAACAAAGTGGACTTTGTTCTCCTACACTATAACTATCTGTTCCAAAATTTTTAAATAGTAACTAAACATTCAACCTAAACGGTAGCATTAAGTGTCACGTCTTTAAAAAAGGATTCAATGTTACTCGTATCTTAGCTTACATGTTTATAATATGTATCTTTTTGAAAATATGTAGAATTTTAGAATTCTATGAAGCTTCTAAATTTGATATAAGGAATACACATATAAAATATATTATATATTAATTGAATTTTCTCTATACTGTTTCTGAAATAATCGAAAAATGTTTCTACTTGTTATTAATAAGCTTAGAAATGAATAAATTTTACTACGTTTGTATCATCTCTACCTCTAAAGGTAAGAGACACCTATGAATCAGAATTTAATTGAAGCAAATAAAGCAAACGTATTCCTGGCAAATTTGGAAATATAAAAGAATGTTGCATGCGCATAAATCACTATTTCTCCTTTTCAACCAAAATTCGAAAATCATTTATTCATTTTCTAGTCATAAATCAATTTTGATGCGATGTTGCTCGACATTCAAGGAATGTCACACACACACCAAAATCCACTTTAGAGACCTCGAGGTAGGAGAGCGCATTGACGGAAATGAATGTGCATGGGAAACGATTCAAGCCAATATATCAGCAGTCTCGAAATATATCAAAATATTTTTATAGTTTCCGTTTAAATGTAAAGGCTTTAGCAAAATTCCTTCAAAGGTGACACATTTTAACATATTTTAACTCACTTGCGTCTGTTATTAAAGTGTAAAAGGGAAGGTAGTAAGTGGTTTTTCAGTTTTTATTCCATTGAAATGGAAAAGATATTGGCTGTCAAAGAACATCATAAGGTGAGTTCTGCGCTCAAATTTCCCGCTTTCTTATGGGATTGATTATTTTAATATCAGAAGAATGCAAGTTTTGTTCAATATGATATTGATTTGTATGACATATTAAAAAAAGTTATTTCATATGCCCCCATTTTTATGATTCACTTGAATATGACTGAAAATATTTTAATGATTTCGAAATAATATCGTGACTTGTAAAGAAGCAGCCTTTATCTAAACTATGAGTTGTTTCCTATAGACAGGCGTTCTTCTTTCGAAAATATTCGTGTATCTTGTCATTGTTTTTCTTTGATTCCTGGCATAAAAGGAAAACTGAGACGTTCACTTTTCTCCAAATATCTTATGACGTCTTATGACTCATTAGATTTCCTTATTATTCTTTTTACATCCTAAATATTTGAAGTTTTAAAAAAATTTCTTGTAAGTTTAATTTTTTTTTTTTGGCCTCCAAACACTGGATGATTGAAAATATTAAATATAATTTTATAGCCGTAGAATATAGATCTCGAACGGGTTTTATTGCACCAGTTCTTTCTCTCTGGGTCATATAATTACTTTTTCATCCATAAAATTCAGTTTCAGGGTGTGAGAATTTTGCATCATTTGTAGTTAAGTGTCTTTAAATTACATAATTTATACACATATATGTTATAAAATAACAATAATGACAATATATAGTTTGTAAGGTATACACAAGATTCGATTCAAAAGAATCGAACTTTTGAGTGAATTAAAGAAGCTGCTTTAGATATGCTAATTTCGGCATACGCGCTTAGTATAAATACCACGCAGCGTCATTAATGAAAAAAGGGGAGGTTGTTAAGGTTGAAAAGGTGTTATCCTGCGCTAGTGCTTAGCGGGCCAGAAGTTTACATGGCAGTACTGCTGGTTTGACTTACTGTTCGTGAGTATAGAAAATATATTGTTCTTGAAAGCTGTATTTATATTCCGTACAAGTGTACGTATGCTTATTGCTGTAAAAGCCAATTATATGTGCAACGAATTCAATAAACATTGTTTCATGTATAAACTGCGTTTGTATAAAATTCAAATAGAGTGCCACTTCAAATTATATACACCCAAGTCTGGGTAGAAGTGAGCATAGATTCTCTATAAGTTTACTAGCTGAAAACCCGCACTTCGCTACGGAGTACATTCAAAGTAAAAACATCGGTCAATGTATGCAATTAATGGCAATATATATATAATAAATACGACGATCAATGTATATAATTGATGTAAAATATATATATATTTATAAAAAAATCGTAAGGGATATTTTTATAGACAAAATAATGTAGCAGAAGATATTCAAATTAAATCTAATATAAAGAATACTAAAGAATATAGTACAGTTAATATAATACAGTTTCTAGAACATTTCTTTTACTGTATTTTAATATTTTTTTGGATAATGTCCAATCGTCTGCCGCATTAGCAAGAAAAAAAATTATTTTTTGTCTATTTAGTTTTTATGCACGTGACGATAAATTTATTTAAAGTACCAGTAAAAGAAGTCACGTGATCAGCATTTAATAAATTAAATTCTAAAAATTAATCTTTAAAAATTCACCATAAATCAGAAAATGGAGGTAAAGATTCGAAAAAGATTTCATTTTAAAGGAATTTTTATGATCTTTCTTGTGATATAAATGTTATAACCCTCAAATTATTATTTTAAATGCAAACTTAAAAAAAGTAAAAAAAAAGCTTAAAAATTTAATTTAAAAAAATCTAAGAACTTTAAAAAGTAGAAGAAGAATTTTTCAAAAATCTCTCTTAGTGCACCCCTACACTATAAGAAGAATCGCCATGCAAAATTTCAGCCCTTTAGGTCCAGCGGTTTGGTCTGTGCGTTGTATGTCAGTCAGTCAGTCAGTCAGTGAATGAATGAGTCAGTTACGGAACTGTTTTATATATATAGATTATATCTCTGTTTGATTTTTGACAATCTATTGGCTGCTAAACATTAATTGTAAAAAAGACAGCAATCTTAGCCTTGCGAGTCAGGAAATAAGTGAATACTGAAAGCGAAATGAATTAAAAAATGTTTACTTCCTCATAATTTATTATGAGTCTATTTCGAAGATGCTTTCTAAACATGCTTTACGTCCTAAAAACTGGCAAAAACTATGGTTTTGAAATAAAAACTATCATTACTTTCAAAATCATTTTGCTGTTTGAGGGCGTCACAAATCAAGCTTATATTAATCGTATAGGTCTAATTACAGGGACAGGAAATCTGACTCATATAGAAGAAAAATTAACACATAATAATAACAAAGATAAAGTGTCTATAAAATATAATATTTATATTCTACAAACATAAATTATTTGCATTTAAAGTTCGATATATTTAATATATTTTAAAGGCAAACACTGAATCAAAAGCATATAAACATTACATGATTTCCCACAAATGCTACTATTAATTTGCATTCTCATGTGAATATTTCTTTCACTAAATATTTTATACATATTCCATCAAAATAATTTAAAAATTCCTGTTGACATTTATCTGATAAAAATCATGAGAAAGAATTAAAATTTAAAACATCCAGCTGAAAATTGTATTCTATGAAATATGTAACGTCCAGAACGTGCCCGCGAGACAGTTGAACAATAGAAAGTGTAGCGCCATCAAGGGAGACTTTGTGCGTACTTACCTGTATTGTGTGGGAATTGCCATGCACAGTCGAGCCCCTAAAAGGGTGCAATGTTGTGATGTACGTCGATAGACATTGGATAATGATTTTCTTTTTTCATGTTGGGGCTTCTTTTTCAGCAGTGAAGGAATAGCTCCAAGAAATGTCAGCACACCCGCCCATCGTTGGAAATTGGCGAGTGCATTTTCAATGCACCATACAACCTGACGCCCCACGCTGATTAAGCGATGTATTATACTGGCGGCGAACAAAAAGGGTCGGGGATCGAACAGCCAGCTGCCCAGGCTGACGGCGGGCGACAAGAGACTAGGGGGCTAAAAAGATTGCACACTGGTGTCGAAAGGGACCACCCCCAGCGGGGAAAACTGGTTGGAGTACCGGACTAGAGTGGATATAACTGAACTGGAAATGTAAGAGAGAAGTGGGGACCTCTCCATGTTGTGTTCGCGGAAGATAGTCGGTCTACTACTATGGAAAGTTTATTTGAACTCAGAGTTGTTCTAACCCATGTTTATTTATAATAAATTTGTGTTTTGTTATCAAAGAAAAGGAGTCATTCCTGGTAATATCATTTTATCACACCCTCAATGCATGTGGAACCCAGTAAAGAATATCTCCCTATTCACGTAGGTGGGTGATATACATGTCGACTGCTCCACGCTCGGAGTACAATTGTGAAGTAACCGCTCGGAAAGTTTGATTCTGACATGCGTGCTGGACTTACGGTTTACAAAATATACACTCAAGAGCCAAAACATTATGACTACCTGTCAATAACGAGTTGGCCCACCTTTGGCGCGCAACACAGCTTCAACCAGCCTTGGCATGGATGCCACAAGTCCTTGGTAGATGGCCGGAGACAGATTGTACCAGATGTTTAAGCAACGGTCACGCAAATCCGAGATATTGCGAATTGGTGGTCTTTGAGCTGCCGTCCCATGACATCCCAAATGTGTTCTATCGGATTGAGATCCGGTGAGTTAGGCGGCCAGGACATTAACTGGAATTCAGCATCATGTTCCTGGAACCACTCCAACACAATTTTAGCTTTATGACACGGGGCGTTGTCCTGTTGGAACATTCCATTTCCAGCTGGAAAAACAGAGGCCATGTAAGGGTGCAACTGGTCCGCAATGATGTTCAGATACCCTGTAGCATTCATGGTCTGCTCTACCACAACCACGGGTCCCAGAGACGCAAGAGAACGTCCCCCAAAGCATAATACCGCCACCACCGGCCTGTGTATGACCTACTGTACATTGAGGGAGCAACAGTTCGACTGGAAGACGGCGTATCCAGACACGGCCATCGGCGTGATGAATGACAAACTGATTCATCTAAGCAGGCAACTCTCTCCCACTGATCCATGGACCAGTCGCGATGTTCCCGGGCCCAGCGCAGGCGCAGTTGGCGATGACGCTTGGTCAGCAAAGGCACACGAGTGGGACGTTTGCTGCGTAGCCCCATATCCAACAGTGTCCGCTGAACAGTGTGCTGCGATACTATTCTACTTGGCCCTGCATTGTATTGGGCTGTCAGCTGAGCCACTGTCTGGCTCCGGTTTTGCTTCACCATGCGAGACAGTCTCCGACGACCTTTTTCTTTGATAGCGTGTGGACGTCCAACACTATGTCGTCTACTGCTGGTTTCACCGTCATTCATCCACTTTGCATAAGTACTAACAACTGTAGGTCGCGAACAACCCACGAGTCGTGCAGCTTCGGAAATACTTGTTCCGAGCCTTCGAGCCATTACAATCTGCCCTCTATCAAAGTCGCTTAGATCCGCAGCCTTTCCCATCACAAACAGAAGTAAGTGAAAGAATGATTCTTCAGACTATCCAGCAGCAGTTAAATACCACTTCCACCTGATCACGTGCCTTCCACGTCATCCAGGCGAATTCATTGCAAAAATTTAGGGGTGGTCATAATGTTTTGGCTCTTGAGTGTATATTCAGCTTCTATCATAATTTTTTTGGACATATGAGTTTCACCAATGCCATTTCAAAAATAACAATTACTATAATGTCCACAGAAACCTAACAGGATTTTTCATACCGGGTTTCATACCAAAAAAACATTTTTTCTAAGGTTATTAATAATTTTGTTAATAATTATAGTGAAGTTGATTTCACCGAGAAAAAATTTCATCTAATTTTTAATGCTTATTTTGAAAACAATATGTTTTAATATCCAGTTCAATTATTATATTACCTTGAAAGCCATTTAGGAAGTTTCATCTTATTAATCACTTTTTCACATTTATACTTTTACTATTATTAGTATTTTATATTAGCTTTACAGCCCTAATATTGCGAGATATGCATCTTTTAAGTGAAAATAAATTTTAATTATTAAGTACGTTAATACCCGTCATTTATATTTTTCACTCTGAATTATTAATTGGATGTATGAATTAAATCACCCCCCAAATTGTATGAGCGTAGCAATCAATCACTTGGACTAAATCTAAATTGACCCTATAAGTATAAATTGACCCTATATCGTAACGGATTATATATTGATAACCTTGAGGCATTAATGTTAGTCTCGAATCTGTCTAAACATAGTATGTATCATAAATATTAAATATGTTCGCAAAAGTGTAAGATTGTTCATGGAAAACTAATTTTTAACTCTAATATTTATCTGCAGACGTCAAAACAACTACTGGATACTATTTTACTACTGCATTTGAACTAAGTATTTCAAGGAATGTAATCTGAAAAGGGTTTGCATTGAATTACAAACAGCTATAGCTATGTGAGCAAAAATTTTACAACAAACTTTTCATAAATATTTCGAATTATTTCATACAATGTAATAAATGGAAATTAGTTGCATTATATAATAATGCATTAATGATTTAAGATAGACTAATGTTCGTTAAGTAATGTAAGATATATGAGGATATTTAGAGAATTAAGTTAAGTCACAGTGCATTTTATATCAAATTTATACTTTTATAAATTAATAAACCAACCTAGCTAAATATTTATTTTAATGGTTACATGCACAAATCAAATATCCTTAGGACATTTGAGAGATTCCTGTGGCTGGCACTACCTCGATGAAGTGAAAAATTAGCATTACAAGTTTTTTAGCGTGAACAAATAGTTTATGGTCTTTTAAATGGAGATTCGAAGTACATGCCTGTTGAATTACACTCTGCAAATACTAACAACTTACTTAATTTATGTACTAACTGTGTAAGCTCCGAAATACTTTGTCAGTAGAATACTATATTTCTAGGCAGTGCAATATCATTTACCAAAATTGGCTTATTTATTGCAACAGAATTCCAGAAATCCTTTCCAAATATCACTCAAGGTAATAGTAAGCAATAACTTTAAAGAAAATGACATGGTGGTCGCTATACGCTCATCTTTTCAGCGCGTAGATGACCTTATGCACTTCTGAACTGAAAGTAAACATTTCCATTATAATCAATAAACCTCTTCGTTCTAGGCAGTTTCGGAAACTAAGTTCGATAGAAAGCTCGAAGGAAGAAAATCTAAAATAAGCTTTTAAAGTTCGTAACCCATCTACAATGAATTAATCACCGATTACGTCTACTCTATTAATTTAGTATTATTATATTATCTTTAGTTTTGAACATGTTTAAAGTATACTGCACGCATACTGCGTAAACAAGAAATTTTTATCATTCATGGTCATGGTTACTACAGCTTAATATCAGATAATATGCAGCATATTTATAATTTGGTGATTACCTATAGTTTAAATTACTATGTAAATTACAATATTTAAAGAATGCATTCTTCAAAATCGCAACTTGCTACTTCTTAAATGACCTTAATAACGTAAAAACCACAAGGAATTTTGAAGTAATAGATACAGTCTTCTTGAGATCGTAGAAATTTCATGTGGTTGTTTCTGTAAGATGAATTGTAAAAACCATAGAGGAAACCACATCTAAAGCGAAGGTCATTATATAACATTTCGCCATTAGCTGTAATTTTTTCTTTCTTTTGGGGAATAATCGATCATTTATTATATCATCTTGATAATAATGAATCATTTATTATATCATCTTGATTTATTATACCATCCTCACTATACAGCCACAAAATACAGGACACCTAAAAATATGCTGATAGTTCGCATTTCAGGTTTCAAGCCTGAAAGTTCTAGGAAAAACACGGGCAACGTAAGGTGAGAAAACTTTATAAACACTTTTTCGTTGCAATCTTAAGCCGGCCACTCACATAGACTTCTGGCATCTGGGACGCCGGGAGTTTTGGCCCCTCGGTCTCCTGGCATCGGCCACTCACGGGGACTCTCGGCGTCCGAGGTGCCGGACTTTTGGATTCTCATCCACCTGCCTTTGCACACTCGTGATGGCCGATTTAGCTCAGTTCATGTAGGTCTGTCGTGCTGTAATTACTCCCACTATGCTCTCTCGCAAAAAATAAGTGGCCATTTTTGTCGTTTTATAATCCACTCAATATCGTTATTGTTTTCCTCCTTTAATTTGTTTATAAGAGCACAATTATTTCGTAACGTTAAATATACGTTATGAACGTGAAATAGTGTAAAGTATCGAATTCAGAGGCACAAGCCTACTCATAAACAGATGTTTTCGATATTTGTAATAAGTTTCTTAAAATTTTCTAATCTTTTTAAATCCAGTTTAAATGGTTATTTATTTGCCGATATAAATTCAAGTATCCATACTCTTCGTTTTAAGTATACACACAATAAATCATATTAAAGGCATGTTCACATAGGAGTCCGTTGCATTGCATTAAGGAAAAGATGACGTTGAGACGAAAATAAACCAATGATAGGCCTCCAAACGATTAGCAATGAAATTTTTAACGCCTATGATTGGTTAATTTTCGTCTCAACGTCATCTTTACCCTAACGCTACGCAACGGACTCCTATGTGAATAGTCCCTAAAGCTAAAAAAAGCTAAAAAAACATAGATTCTTTAAATTCAAAATAAGAATTCGAATTCGGTCGTAAGGAACTATGTTGAATTATTTAGCGTTCTCCTTAAATTTCAAGTAAGTGATATTGAAGTAATAGTGCGTTTTAGGCATAAACATTTTCTCCCCTCACAAAGAAAAAAAAATGTCTGTGATTTTCTTTTAAATTAGATGCCCTGATTTTATAAACCACTAAAAGTGGTTTTACTCCTTTCCTTTAAGTTTTAAAGCGGAATTATTTCGTTACTTTATGTATGTGATTTTGAAATATGTTGTGAAAAGTATCGAATTCAGACACTCGAAACTGCTCATTAATGTGTCTCCAATATCTGTAAAGAAATACTTTTAAGATCCCTAAACCATTTGTAAACCCAATTGAAAGGTTATTAGTTTTTCGATATTTCTTAAATTACTAGTGGTTAGCCCTTGTTAATTTTAATTTTTATCAATTTAATATTCAATTTAATTCAATTTATTTAAATTTAAGTTGATAATTTTAGTTTATAAATGAACACGCGTCAAATATAAACCATTGAGGTGTTCGGTATGCAAAATGTTACAAGTTGAAAAATATTTTTATATATTTTGATCGAGAGGAAAGTATAATCTATATATACCAGTTCCTCTCGATATATATTCGAGGCGATAGTAATCTATATATATATATATATATATATATATATATATATATATATATATATATATATATATATATATATATATAACAGTTCCGTAACCGACTGACTGACTGACATATAACGCACAGACCAAACCGCTGGACCTAAAGGGCTGAAATGTTACATGGCGATTCTTCTCATAGTGTAGGGGTGTACTAAGAAAGAATTTTGAAAAATTCTTCTTCTACTTTTTAAAGTGAAATTTTTAATCTGTTTGAGTAACTTTTTTTAAAAGTTTGCATTTAAAATAATAATTTGAGGGTTATAAAATTTATATCACGAGAAAGATCATAAAAATTCCTTTAAAATGAAATGAAAAATAAAAATTCCTTTAAAATTAAACTTTTTCGAATCTAACTCCATTTTCAGATTTTTGGTGAATTTTTAAAGATTAATTTATAGAATTTAATTTATTAAATGCTGATCACGTGATTCTTTTTCTGGTACTTTAAATTAATTTACCGTCATGTGCATAATAACGAAATAGACATTTTTTTTTCTTGCTAATGCGGCAGACGATTGGACATTATCCAAAAAAATATTAAAATACAGTAAAACATATGTTCCTCAAACTGTACTATATTCTTTAGTATGTTCTATCGGATTTAATTTGAATATTTTCTTCTACATTATTTTGTGTATTAAAGCTTAATTTCAATTTATTTTATTTTAAAACACGGTAATCAAAGTACATTTGAATATGGCAACAAAAAGGAAAAAGCGTTCCAGATAGATAGATAGATCTGAGCTATTATTAGGATTATACGTATTCTTGTGTTTATGTAATACAAAAAATAATATACCCCAAAAAATGCAAAAGATACAAAAAATAATATACCCCAGTTTTATAAACCACTAAAAATAGTTTTACTGTTTTGGTAGGAAGTTTGAGCTTATTTTAAAATTTTAAGAGAGGGTTCAAAATCTTCAAAAAAGGCCCATTTTTATTTTCTCAATATTTTGGAATAAAAAATTAAAACTTGAAATTCCTCGCTAGGTGTCTCTATGAAACTTTGTACAGGTTTCCATTGTTTTTTAAGAGTTAAAATTGTGAAAACGTTTTCCCTGAAGCAAAAGTTACACCAAAATATTAATTTTTTATTTTGCCGTTTAAAAATTTATTCAACAAAATTTTTATAAATCCTTAAGAGAACTTATCTGGTAACCTTCCCTGTACACTAAAAGGAAAAAAGCATGTAGATAGTGCTGGTTTGGAAAATTTATTAGCGGAATCAAAAATTTAGTATTTAAAAACAAAATTTTAAATATTTCTAGAATTTAACATATCCACAATATGTATATAAATACATTCAATAAGAAGTATGTATGTAAAATTAATATGCAAGTAGAGAAATACTCAAAATTCCTTACAGAATGAAGTAAATTAAAAGATAAAATTTTTTTGTCCCGGACTCCCCTTAGGTAAATTTTAAAAGTACTATATTTTTTTCTAGCTAAGCTGTTTACTTCTGAATAAGTTAATTTGTAAATGTTAACTTGGTATCAGTACCGAAATATATACAAGTATTATATCAAGCGAACTTCACTCACATCATTTTAATTTGACGCATTTGCGGAGTTCGGTGTACAGAACTCATTTTTATTGTCTTGGCTATAAATACACCGTAGAGTAGGAGTCTTCAACCTTTCACGTTCGAGGGCCACATCAGTAAATTCGTAAAGTTCCGCGGGCCACACATCTGTGAAATAAGTATCACATGCAGAGGAAAAAATATATTATTTGCAAACGAGCTTCAGCCTTTGGGATGAAAGTTTGATTTCCTTTTTATAGAAGGATGATGAAGGATTAGTTCCTTCAAAACTCGTCACTAAAGTTTTGTGTGTATGGTCTGTTTTAAAAAGTATTTTGTACCTTTATAACTGTTATTAATAAAAAGTTTTTATTTATTATTTTCTACAAACAACAAAAAATAATATTAGAATAATGTTCCGAATTAACCTTCCATATGCACGGTAGGTTTCTATACAGCTCAATAAACTGAATTTAAAACGGGACTAAAAAATAAATTTCTACTTCCATTTCGTTCGAAACTACCTTCAGACGTCTAGCATCTGGCGTCCAGGACCCCACTCAAGGAAACTTTTCGCGCCTGGAATTCGGTCTGAACTGATACTCCAGACTCCAAATGTTTGGCATCTGGTGTCTCACCCAGACACCCCACTGACGGAGACTTTTGGCATCCCAGATGCCAAACTTCGCACGTCCCAGACGCCAGAAGTCTACGTGAGCGGCCGGCTTTAGGCAACATATTAATCATGATCAAACAAACACACAAGCCAGATGCGGTTTTATCTTGTGTTCAGACACAATCATCCATGTTTTAATAGTTATTTAGCTTTTGAGTAAGATGACAGATTTAATTGCTTAAGCCGGCCACTCACGTAGACTTCCGTCATCTGGGACGGCGGGAATTTTCGCGTCTCGGATACCTGGCATCAGCCACTCACGGGGACTCTCGGTGTCTGAGCCGCCGGATATTTTCCGTCTCGTCCACCTGCCTTCGCCCATTCGTGATGCCCGATTTAGCTCAGTTCGATGTTATTTTAATAACATCGGCACAGTGAGTTGGCAAAACTTCATGATTTAATACAATTTTATAAATTATACCATTTTCTTTACTTTTTCTTTTTATTAATTAATACATTTAATAAACTAAAAAATAAAGATGTTTACTCAATAATAATAATTGTCGTATTGCATCAGTTATTTATTCCACGTGGTTCTCCAAATCCATACTACCCTCTTCATTATTCAATTATATATCTAAATTGTTATTTATATTTAATTTTGAAGAATGGAATGTAAGAAATCTTAAAAAAAATGAAGTCGATACTACAATTAGAACCGATTTTATGGCCAAATGTATAAAGCTAATAGTACAGTGATTTTTAGAAAATTAAACTTTAAATGGCTTTTTCTGAAAACTTATTTTTCAAACTTGTGCGCACTATTTCTTCAAAACTAATGGTCACAAATTGCTAAAATTTTGTATACAAGATATCTAGTATGTTTATATAATTTCCACCTAAATTTACGTAAGTACATAATATTAAATTTTACAGCATTTTTTTAAAAAAACATTTTATGATATTTCTTGTACATTACGATGCTTTTAAATATATATTTATGTGAATAATATATATTTAAAATATATATTATAAATATATATTTATGTGAATGTTTTAAAAATATATTTATGTGAAATAGGGTAGTTATTTTAGGTGTAGATTAAAATATTACCTACGGATAGAATACATACAAATAATTTAATATATATATCTCATATTTAAAAAAAAATCTGCACGCAGTGTATTCATTATTCATAAAACATTAACTTTTGTTTTATATAAAATAATTTCTAATAATCTCCCAATAATTCTGCTTTTGTTTTCTATTAGATAAAGCTTTGTACATTTCACTCTAAAAAATTGGTTTAAATTAATTACAAATTAACTGTTTGACAACACATTAAGCTTGGTAGTAAAATCAGTGCATTTTTGTGAGAGCAAAGGTGGTCTCCCCGCTTTTAAACAAATAATATTACAAAAATTACAAAAAAATTAAATATTTAGAAAAATTTGAAATAAATGACATTTTGTAATAAGTTTAATTTTGTTTATTTACTTATTTATTTGAAAAATTGTTTATTCATAAAAGTGCCTGACTAACGATGATAAAAAACTGTATTAAAAATAATTATTGGAAATATTACGTTTTCTGTGACATTAGTTGGGTTTTCTCCTGGCATTGCACATTCTACGGGAACAGAAGAAGAATCGTCTATCAAATCTTCATTCATGTCTTCAACGTTACTTGAAGATTGCCTTATAGTTTCCTCGCTTCTCGTAAATAGTAGGTGCTCATAGTACCACAACTTGGGTTTATATAACTCCTCCGTACCTGCCCCGCTCTTGGAAGACGCCGCAATTTTTTTCATTTCTTTGCGGAATGATCCCCTCATGGAGTGCACCTTTTTTTTAACCCAAGATATATCCGCACTTGGATTGATTTTTTGGGAAAACTTCGCTAAATCTTCCCATGCCTCTTGCCGTAAAATATTATTGATATATTATTGATATATAATATGATTGAATATAAATAATCTTCTGATTTAACCTTCCATAGGCACGGTAATTTTCTATACAGTTCAATGAACGATATTAAAAATTCGGGATTAAAGAATAATTTTTCAGCTTCCATTATGTTCGAAAACATGCGGTAAACTGCCGGCTAACTTTCAGGCGCCTGGTATCTAGCGTACAGTACCCCACTCACGGAGACTTCCGACGCCAGGAATTCGGTCTGGACTGAAATTCTAGACACAAGATTTTTATCATCTGACGTCTCACCAAGACACCCCACTGACGGAGACTTTTGGTGTCTGAGGTACCAAAAGCCCGTCATCACAGATGACGGAAGTCTACGTGAGTGGCCGGCTTTAGTGTTTTCCGTTTGTGTATGGTATTTATTTATTTAAACACATCATAGCAGCTTTTTGTATGACAGTCATTTAAAAATGAACTTGAATCTAATGTTTTTTTGAAATCGTCTTTTTTGGGTATTTACTCTTATAACAGATTGTAAAAATAATACTGGCTAAAATTTTAAAGAACAACACTTACTGAACACGATGTTTTTAGGCTCTCGTTCCCATCTGCATTACAATTAATCAGCAGCATGTCATTTGATCCTTTGATTGCATGTTTGATGCAAAATGTGCTCAAAGGAAATATCAGTCCAATATGCGTATTTATCTTCTTTGCTTCAGGTTAAAAAACTATTACATAGCAATTAGAATCAGTGGCGCACCCAGGGGGGGGGGCCAAGGGGCCCTGCCCCCCAAAGAAATAGAAATTGCATTTTGAATACTGATTTTGCATTATAAATATTTTTATCCGTTCATCTCGCTCGCCCCCCTCAAGAAAAAATCCTGGGTTCGCCACTGATTAGAATGAAATATAATATTAAAAGCAATAATTTCAGTACGCACTTATTGCGAATACAATGGCAAGCATATTATATACTCGGCTACACGTTGAACTATGGGGCTAGATACAATGATGCTCGCTCTGTATTAAATGTAAACCCATTGAGGCCCTATCATCTTTTGAGCGCAAATTTCTGTCTCTTGAACACCTGAAATAGACCTTCAACACGGATTCTTTTGATTTTTAAATCTGAATCGAAATGCCTCAAGTATTTTACTCTTTTACGACAGCTTTAAAACGAGTAAATTATTAGCTGCTTTTGACACTATTTTCGTATGACTGGCAATGTTATTTTTCTATTTTCGTCTGAAGTGGAGCAATTTCTTTCCTTACCAGAATCAGTGAGAATTCTATAGTCTTTCTAACGACGTTTGGGTTGCTCAATAACTCATCTTGAGAGAGAATGAAGAAAAATGTTTCGTTTTTGAGAAGAAAGAAAGAACGTCTGAGAAGAAAGAAAGAACTTTTGAGAAGAAATAATTAAATTTTCAATTGAATTTCCTTGGACTTTGTTCTCCATTTCTTTTTGTTAAATTAAATAGGTAAATCTAAATATGATTTCGATTGACATGGAAGTATTTTATGTACTATGCATTAGGATTTCAAACGAAATTTACTAAGACACATATAATCTACTTTCGTTTGTTAAATTCTGCTCTTTCAAAAACATTTACATGAAGGTAATTTAAAATAGCAAAACATTTGGAAGAAATGTCATTAAAAGCATTCTGGTGACAAACATTATCGTTTGAGAGATTTATTTGGTTTCGATTCCCCGATTACCAAGTTCAACAATGCTCTAGAATTATGAATAATGTATTTATGAATAGTGTAGTCAAACATGGCTTTAATATTACCAAATTTCCCGTCACATGTGGGTTTGTTCAGCAACGATCAGGACGATCTGCTAGCAAATGAGAGCTGTTTGGAGGATTCACCCCTGTTTGATGTCCTATCTGCATCGGAGGCTCAATAAGCGTCCTGGTCTTGACTTGCTCTTTAGTGTTCCGAGGCCATTACAGTCTGCCCTGGCTCATCTTCCGAGTGGGCATACAAAAGGTATGCGCTTCAAGAATTCTAATAAGATTCTACTACTAATTCTACTCTTTCCAAACATTCCCCCTCTGCTGCTCCTTCGAACGCTTCCCATATTGTGGACTGTTTAGGTATCCCCGTCAGCATACTTGCAGAAAATCAGGATACTGCTTTTCGGGATACCCTTTTGCTCAAACGACAGTCTCATGGACCTGGTATAGGACTTTCTAGTTCAGGGGGCTTAGCAACAACATATTGCTAAGATCTGGCGGATGGGTGCTTCATATTTTCCTGCTAAATACTTTTCTTCCAATAAAACTGAAATAGTGTAGCGAAAAATGTCCCCCTCTCGTAAGTTCATTGACTGACAATGAGTGCTGTAAGCGGTTGAGTTGCAGAGACAAGCTTCAACATTATGCAGCATAACACGTTCCTTCTAGATTTTCTTGTATGTAAATAATTTCGGGATATAAAACATTATGAAACGTATTCTATGCCCTATGATATTGTCACGTCGGCAGCCCCCCTTTTTCCACAAGCAGTGAACTTAATTGTCTCTTCTCCCACATGTGTTCTTTTGAGAACTGTTTGAAAGAGTTACAGATGTGTACGGGGCATCCCGATAAATTTTCCTCGCGGCGGAGGAACTCAAAAGGAAGGAATAATATTGTTTTATATTCCAGAAGGTCCCATCTGTTGCAGGTTAACGGACCCGAGGGCGACTATCCAGTAATTGGGAGACAGAGAGTGACGAATGACCTATGAAAAGGTAGGACCCCTCGCCTGACAATGTGGGTTGGTCTTGAGTGTCGCCCAAGTGAGAAATGACAGAGGATGGCTCGTGCGGAAGTGACGTACAAGACCCGGAAATGAGGACTGTTAATCGTCTCCCGAATATTCCAGGCTTTTCGAGAATGAACCGGGGAGGAGGTGATAAAAGGCGGTAGCCTTTTGTCTCGAGAACAGACTTTGCCGACGACACTGGACAGCGGTTGTCTCAGAGGCAGACGTTTGTCTTCCGAGAGAGGAATTTTTTTTGGCCGACAGGCTTGGGATCAGACGCGTGCACTGGGCCGCGTCCCCATGAAATTGTTAACTTTGGCGGTGAGCCACTTCTCTACTGCAAGGGCAGTATTGCATATATTTTGTACATATATGTAAATGCATAGTTGAATAAAGAGTATTTTATTTACTCTAAGTCGGTCTCCTCTCGGATAATTTAAGTGGATGTTTTGGTTAGAGATTAGCCAGGCTCGGTTTAACGCTATATACGTCCTCGGCAGTGGAGCTACATTGTGGGGACATGATAATATACTAAACCTAAATAGCGCGATTCATTGACATATTTACATATTTACATAGGGTACGTGTCCCAAATATCACCTACTCTAACTTTTTTTCGACATTTCACCCACTTTTTAGTTTTTGATTAGGCTGGAAACTCAAAGAACATCCCTAAGAACTATTTCCTTTGGTATCCTGAGATCAACCAGCTCCAAAACCAGTGCCAGTTTAAGTTATGTAGCTAAACTGGAAAAATTGAAATTTCCAGTAAACCCCAGAGCAGTTCCTAATATCACCTACCTCTGTTCCTATTACCACCTACCAGGCTAAATTAGGAACACCTGTTAAGGTGTTGCTAGCAAAGTCCTTCTGAGCAAGATTGAATGCTGGAGTTGCATGTGGGGGGGTGGGGGAGAGGAAAAAAAGAGAAGAAGAAAAACTCAAATAAAAACACAGAACGAAGAACAGAAATTTCTATTATGGAAACAGTTAAACAGAAGTAATACCAATAATTTAAACCTATTTTGGCCACGTAAGCATTCAAACAGAAGGAACATATATATTTCCTGCGCTCTCCATTGGCTGCATCACAATATTTGTGGTTCCACTGAAAGCAGGAGGTACACATGAGCCACTCCTGACTACAGCTTCCCCCTCTCTGCCGATGATATTTTGTATTCAGCTGATTTCCCTTTCGATCAAATCACCTGTACATTTTTACTTTGGACAGTTGTAATGCTCGTTTCGTCAACATTAAAAGTTCTGGTAGGGTGGAACTTAATTTTCTCAAGTTCTGCTTTAAGAATTGTGAAGAAGGATGTCACGTTTTCTTCAGTGAACCCTAGGATTCTGGCTCTTGACAATGACTGAGGAGTTCTAATTGTCAATTGGGATGTGTTTCTTTACAAAAACGAATTCAGTCACTTTCGACCGGCTGAGCTTGTTTTTCAGAGAAGGGGTGGGGAAGGTAGTTTCTCAAGGCAAGGTGGTAGGTCATCTGCTTAACATCGCTTCGAGTCAAACCAAACAAATCGGATTTCATTTCCTTGCAGTAGTTAACTTTCTCCGTTTCTAAATCATACGTCAGTACATGTTTTCTCCCAAGTTTCTTTCTCACCACTATTCTAACCTCCGCAATTCCATCGTTTTTCTCATTCACCTTTTTTTTAATGTACTCACGAATCGTAGATCTTGCAATGCCAAACTGTTTGGAAGCCTTTAAAGTTCCCATTGCGGCCTGGCCACAAGACGTACTCCATGTCTGTCTATTTTTAATTTCCTTTGGCATCTTAGACCAGAGGCCTCCAACAAAAAAGAACGGAAAGTGTAATAAAATAACTAAAATTAAGAAGGAAACAAGAATGCAATACTTAGTTTTTAATTAAAGTAGCTGTTCCAAATATCGCCTGGTAGGCGATATTTGGATCAACTTGGTAGGCGATATTAGGAACACAACACAGTCAACACAAACATGCTAAGAACGAAGTTTAAAACGCAGTTTTTTTTCAAAATAATAGCACCTCTGGATTCTATTTTTAATGCACTTTCAAAAGGTATAAGAAAAATTAGAATTTGGATGCACCTACCTGGTCATTCACTGGATTCTTTGGAGCCAAAATTTACGAAGACAACAGCCAAAACAACTTCAGACGCCATATAGTTTCTGTTGTGAGTGATAAGAGCGTTGTCGCTGTTAGTACAAACCCAGAACTAAGAAGTTACTGCATTTTCTCATACATAGCGCGAATCGTAGTTTGGAAACACCAGTAAGCTATATTAGGCACAGGGGAGATATTTGGGATACCCACCCTATATATTGTATGCCTCAGAAAAAATTAACTGTATTTAAATGTTTAGAAAGTGTACAGTATTTATTAGTTCTATTTTAAAAAATATTGATTTTAGAACTGGAGATCTGTAGGAATTTTAAAACTAACCTCTTGAATTTTACTGCGTAATAGATATGAGATATTTAAAACATAGTTATTTTTTCTATATTTGAATCTCATTGCATTTAAGATGTTAATAGCGCAGTAACTTAACATACATAAATTAAGTGAAGCATCAGAAATATTTTCTGGAAGTCCTATTTACTTAGACAGAAGAATACTTCTGGTGAATACCTCGGGGGATAGGCATAAATATTTCGCAAGATAATTTTGTTTACATGGGTTATACTGTGAAGTATATATTCACCTGCTTGGGAGGGTGGCGGTTTCATTTCCTTTAAATCTATATTGTCAACTGTATCACTGCCTAATTGAATAAAAGTTAAGTTATGCCAAAGTTGATTATAACTCAGCTCTTATTGCCTCTACCACCTATGTTCACCAAAAATTTAAAACATACAGAAATTACAAAATATCAGCAGTGATTTGTTAATATAATTTTTGAATGCATACAAATGATTAAATTCCGAATTAAGATAAATATTGTGTCCATTTCTAATATTTCATATATACCGCTTATGGTCGATATCCACGTGAATTCTACCACTATGGACTCTTTCTTTTCCGATGTCGATTTTCTAAGTCTCTTTTGCTCTAGATTCGGAAAATTATCTTAGCAATTTTTTAAAAAATATATTGAGGTTTGATAAAAAATAATGTATTCGGCACTACTATTATGTGATTGAAATTTAAACATAACTTTAAATCAGTATAAACAACTTTCGTCCGCTAGAGTTCTTTCCAAACATTCAAAAAGTGTAACTGAACGTTAATATTACTGTTATGAGGGGTACCAGAGATACCCCTTTGCGTTGTGTAAATTTAGGGAGGTGAACTCCAAAGGGAACTATGAGTTTATAAATAAAAATAACAACATTTATTATACAATATTTTACAAGAAAAGGTCGGGTTTACATATTATATTTTAAGATCTTGGCTATACATATTTTAACCGAATTAGGGCATACTTCATCCGCTTCCTGCGACATAACCATTACGGGTCGAGTTAAATAAAAGTCTCGTAATCTCTCAAAAGGCAAGAGCACTATTTAGAGGGGGAATTTATGACCAACCTGGGGAGTTTTGATGAAACAGCAGAGCATGGCATCGTTGAGGCACTTCTACAGGAGGAGGCTTTAGGGATCGGGCTGAAATTCATGTGGCCCTTCACTGGCAGAGGCAACAGGATTCGGCGCTGGCGGTTGAAGAGGGACATCTCGCCATTTTACGGGGCGTCTTTTCTTCCCAGGCTCTCTTCGCAGCTCGCTTCCTCAAATCGCTCTCTCGCTCTCCCTCCGAACGTCGTTTCTCCCACACTCGGGGCTCCCCCAATCTTCATTATAACCCCTCCCCAGGTTAGTTATTCACGTAAATTTATTGCCTCTTCGAGTTTTTTATTCGAGGGCAGGATGCTCTGACATTCCCATGGTTGACCCACGTGGTACGCTTATTTCCAAGAAAATTGGAAGTCCGTTGAATTTCCTGGAATTTCTTTCCCGCGTCCTGAGGAATTCAGGGGGGGCTGATGTTTCTTGGAAAATTGGTGCAGTTCCAATATGGCCGTTTTATGCCCCGTAATCGTGTTGGAAGAACAAAATGGCTATAACGTTGGAAGGAGTTCAAAATGTCCAAATTGTGGATCCTTCACAACAATTACTTATTATGTTTTTAACTTCAGTTGGAAAAGTTGATGTCTATGAAGTGATTAAAAATGAAATTTGAAAGTTGAAAGTTGATGTCCATGCAGTGATTAATTGTTGAGGGACTTTAGTTTTTTTATCATCTTCTATACGTTCGATATTAAAAACATCAACCTCCGAAAAACTTGTCTTTTTTGTTTAACAAAAGTTGGCAATATTATTCTTACAATGAACTCTTCCGATAGTTGTGGGTATTTTAATCAAGTGTTGTGTAAACAATTTATTTTTTCTGTCCACCTTTAGATAAGTGATACAATTTTAATTATTTAAAAATGTATATTTTGCAATATTTGCATAATTAAACTCGTAAATCTTTAATAGCTCGAGTAAAAGCGTTTGTCCGAATCAAAAATGGTTTAATTATCATCGCTCCAACATTTGCATTATATGCTTATTAGAATTTGCGTCTAGTACGGATGCATTGTCTAGGCTTTTATGTTAAGTTTCATTGCCCTAATGTATGAGTGAATGTTTGCAGAGAATATGCATTTACAATTCAGATGTGACAAATTTGTAATTCAGAAACCGACTGTAAAATTCTTCCATTCATATTGTTCAGGGCTTCATTTGTAATATTGTGTTTTTATCCTTGTAAAAATTTAACTATTTTTGGATTAGCCAGATCACTACAAACCGCCATTATTGCTTTCCTAATTTCCAACTGAAAACCAATATTATGAGAAAAAATTAATATTTTTTAACCCTGTTTAAGTATAAATTATTACATTTTTGAGAAGATTTGGGCCAAATTTAAATAATTTGATAATTAAAAGAATTAGTTTAAATTTCAATAAGTAAACGATCATATTAATTAAATTTTTTATGATTTTGATAGCGTTTTAAGTATTTTAACAAACATTGTATAATTTAAAATTATTACAGATTAATTATGTAACAAAATGTTAATAATTACGACAGTTAAGGACAATTTTTAGAAAAAGAACTTAAAAACTGTAAGTACTGTTAAAAACTTGTCGTCACTAGTTGCATAGTTTCAATGCATCAATGTTAAGCACACTTGCTGTGCTAACATATAAGACATTAAGGGAATGCATTTAATAGGCTTAAAATTGAAATTTTATGAAAAAATACTTTCCGAAAAGGTCTAAAGAAATGTACTACCTCATTAGAAAAACTTTAATTTTTTTTTTCAAATTAAATGTATTTGTTAATGATGGATTACATTACAGTTAACGTGATATTTGGGTGTCTGAAAACATCATTAAATCATTGATTACAGAAATTCTACCGTACCCATATTTTATGTAAGTTATCCAATCTTTCTATTTTAAAAGATTTCCATAAAACAGTCCTTGAGTACTTTCAGCAGATCAATCTTACTTATATTATTTTTAAAATAGAAACTTATCCTTATTCTAGGATACATGATTTATAATTTTTTTATAATTAAGTCACTCTTCCCCAAGAAAATTCTATGTAATAGGGTATGGGAAACAAACTATGTAAAGGAGATAGGGATCATTCCAAATTTAAGGTAGAAGGGAATGAGGAAGCATGTTTCGGATGCACCAACCGACTTCAAATATAATATTTCACAGCACATTTGAAAGCTTCCTCGTCATAATACATAAAATTAATATAATGAGAAAACTATAGGATACATACCCTCATGGGAGAGATTATTAAGGCAGTCTCCAGCTCACTCAGAAGCCATGGACATTGGTTTCACTCTAGGTCCATGGCTATTGTGTAAGATGGAAAACATTCCTTCCTAAGATATTCAAATGATTCAAATGATGATACATGCAGGAGATGTTTTTAATTTTAACGAATCGGTTATTCGGTTGCAAGAATGATAAAAGTCTGTAATTATGCAGTCAAAATCTGTTGTTTACATATAACTTTTGAAAAATGGCTGCAAGAAGCACCTAAATGCTATTTATGTGCACAAAAATTTTAAACTCGTTGTCCGTTTATATGAATTTCATACTCTTTCAACATTAAGTGCCTCAATTCGTTCTAAAACAAATAAAAACAGATAATAGATTCCTGTATGTCAGGCTAAATTAGTTGATTCGTATACTTTGTGGTGAGACAAGCATATATTGCATTAATGTGGAATATTGAGATGTTTTGCATTTGCGTAATTAATTCCCTGAAAATTAACTGAAAAATATCCTTTATCTATTTAGAATATAGATGCATAAGAAATAATTTTCTTTAAAACTCACAGTTTTTGATTCCTTTGGAATCTAATGATGACTTTATCGCTAAATATTAAAATTTATTCAACACAAAGAAGTCATGTCTTGTTGTGTAACAATCTAATTCTATAATAAATATCATAAATATGAGTCCCAAACTAGAAACTCAATAATAAGCTCCAAATTAATTATACTCGCCCAAATTTTTCATTCCTTTGGAATCAAATGATGAGTTCCTTGCTAAATATTAAAATTTATGTTATACAAAGAAGTAATGTCTTCTTGTGTAACAATCTAATTCTGTAATAAATGTCATAAATATCAGTCCCAAACTAGAAACTTAAGAATAAGCTTCAAATTAATTATACTCGCCTGAATTTTTTATTCTTTTGGAATCTAATGATGACTTTATGGCTAAATATTAGTATTTATTCAATACAAAGAAATAATGTCTTGTTGTGTAACAATCTAATTCTATAATAAATATCATAAATATCAGTCCCAAACTATAAACTCAAGAATAAGCTCCAAATTAATTATACCCGCCCGAATTTCTGATTTCTTTGGAATTAAATGATGAGTTCCTTGCTAAATATTACAATTTATTCAATACAAAGAAGTAATGTCTCGTTGTGTAACAATCTATTTCTATAATAAATATCATAAATATCAGTCCCAAACTAGAAACTCAAGAATAAGCTCCAAATTAATTATATCCGCCCGAATTTCTGATTTCTTTGGAATCAAATCATGAGTTTCTTGCTAAATATTGCAATTTATGTTATATAAAAAAGTAATGTTTTCTTGTGTAACAATCTAATTCTATAATAAATGTCATAAATATCAGTCTCAAACTAGAAACTTAAGAATAAGCTTCAAATTAATTATACTCGCCTGAATTTTTTATTCTTTTGGAATCTAATGATGACTTTATGGCTAAATATTAGTATGTATTCAATACAAAGAAATAATGTCTTGTTGTGTAATAATCTAATTCTATAATAAATATCATAAATATCAGTCCCAAACTATAAACTCAAGAATAAGCTCCAAATTAATTATACCCGCCCGAATTTCTGATTTCTTTGGAATTAAATGATGAGTTCCTTGCTAAATATTACAATTTATTCAATACAAAGAAGTAATGTCTCGTTGTGTAACAATCTATTTCTATAATAAATATCATAAATATCAGTCCCAAACTAGAAACTCAAGAATAAGCTCCAAATTAATTATATCCGCCCGAATTTCTGATTTCTTTGGAATCAAATCATGAGTTTCTTGCTAAATATTGCAATTTATGTTATATAAAAAAGTAATGTTTTCTTGTGTAACAATCTAATTCTATAATAAATGTCATAAATATCAGTCTCAAACTAGAAACTTAAGAATAAGCTTCAAATTAATTATACTCGCCTGAATTTTTTATTCTTTTGGAATCTAATGATGACTTTATGGCTAAATATTAGTATTTATTCAATACAAAGAAATAATGTCTTGTTGTGTAACAATCTAATTCTATAATAAATATCATAAATATCAGTCCCAAACTATAAACTCAAGAATAAGCTCCAAATTAATTATACCCGCCCGAATTTCTGATTTCTTTGGAATTAAATGATGAGTTCCTTGCTAAATATTACAATTTATTCAATACAAAGAAGTAATGTCTCGTTGTGTAACAATCTATTTCTATAATAAATATCATAAATATCAGTCCCAAACTAGAAACTCAAGAATAAGCTCCAAATTAATTATATCCGCCCGAATTTCTGATTTCTTTGGAATCAAATCATGAGTTTCTTGCTAAATATTGCAATTTATGTTATATAAAAAAGTAATGTTTTCTTGTGTAACAATCTAATTCTATAATAAATGTCATAAATATCAGTCTCAAACTAGAAACTTAAGAATAAGCTTCAAATTAATTATACTCGCCTGAATTTTTTATTCTTTTGGAATCTAATGATGACTTTATGGCTAAATATTAGTATGTATTCAATACAAAGAAATAATGTCTTGTTGTGTAACAATCTAATTCTATAATAAATATCATAAATATCAGTCCCAAACTATAAACTCAAGAATAAGCTCCAAATTAATTATACCCGCCCGAATTTCTGATTTCTTTGGAATTAAATGATGAGTTCCTTGCTAAATATTACAATTTATTCAATACAAAGAAGTAATGTCTCGTTGTGTAACAATCTATTTCTATAATAAATATCATAAATATCAGTCCCAAACTAGAAACTCAAGAATAAGCTCCAAATTAATTATATCCGCCCGAATTTCTGATTTCTTTGGAATCAAATCATGAGTTTCTTGCTAAATATTGCAATTTATGTTATATAAAAAAGTAATGTTTTCTTGTGTAACAATCTAATTCTATAATAAATGTCATAAATATCAGTCTCAAACTAGAAACTTAAGAATAAGCTTCAAATTAATTATACTCGCCTGAATTTTTTATTCTTTTGGAATCTAATGATGACTTTATGGCTAAATATTAGTATTTATTCAATACAAAGAAATAATGTCTTGTTGTGTAACAATCTAATTCTATAATAAATATCATAAATATCAGTCCCAAACTATAAACTCAAGAATAAGCTCCAAATTAATTATACCCGCCCGAATTTCTGATTTCTTTGGAATTAAATGATGAGTTCCTTGCTAAATATTACAATTTATTCAATACAAAGAAGTAATGTCTCGTTGTGTAACAATCTATTTCTATAATAAATATCATAAATATCAGTCCCAAACTAGAAACTCAAGAATAAGCTCCAAATTAATTATATCCGCCCGAATTTCTGATTTCTTTGGAATCAAATCATGAGTTTCTTGCTAAATATTGCAATTTATGTTATATAAAAAAGTAATGTTTTCTTGTGTAACAATCTAATTCTATAATAAATGTCATAAATATCAGTCTCAAACTAGAAACTTAAGAATAAGCTTCAAATTAATTATACTCGCCTGAATTTTTTATTCTTTTGGAATCTAATGATGACTTTATGGCTAAATATTAGTATGTATTCAATACAAAGAAATAATGTCTTGTTGTGTAACAATCTAATTCTATAATAAATATCATAAATATCAGTCCCAAACTATAAACTCAAGAATAAGCTCCAAATTAATTATACCCGCCCGAATTTCTGATTTCTTTGGAATTAAATGATGAGTTCCTTGCTAAATATTACAATTTATTCAATACAAAGAAGTAATGTCTCGTTGTGTAACAATCTATTTCTATAATAAATATCATAAATATCAGTCCCAAACTAGAAACTCAAGAATAAGCTCCAAATTAATTATATCCGCCCGAATTTCTGATTTCTTTGGAATCAAATCATGAGTTTCTTGCTAAATATTGCAATTTATGTTATATAAAAAAGTAATGTTTTCTTGTGTAACAATCTAATTCTATAATAAATGTCATAAATATCAGTCTCAAACTAGAAACTTAAGAATAAGCTTCAAATTAATTATACTCGCCTGAATTTTTTATTCTTTTGGAATCTAATGATGACTTTATGGCTAAATATTAGTATTTATTCAATACAAAGAAATAATGTCTTGTTGTGTAACAATCTAATTCTATAATAAATATCATAAATATCAGTCCCAAACTAGAAACTCAAGAATAAGCTCCAAATTAATTCACTCGCCCGATATTTTGATTCTTTTGGAATCTAATGATGGGTTCCTTGCTGAATATTAAAATTTATTTTATACAAAGTAATGTCTTGTTCTGTAACAATCTAATTCTATAATAAATGTCATAAATATCGGTCCCAAACTAGAAACTCAAGAATAAGCTCCAAATTAATTATACTCGCCTGAATTTCAATTCCAATTTAAAACATGGATATCCTTTTATGAAAAGGGAAAAGGAACTCATTCTGGCGTGCAACAAGATAAAACGGACATCAGTAAGAGTAACCAGTCGTAGGAACTGTTGTTTCAATTGTTGTCTTAATTGCAACAAATTCAAAACAAGACTTATTTGCAAGTAAATGAGGACATCATATACGGGATGAATCAAGCTGGATCATTAGCGCGACAAAACTCATTAACGCCGATTAAACGGACACAATGAACATTTGAAATCCGTCGCGTCGATAAAATGCGTCGAGAAAAGATCCAAAAGAAAATTACCACATGTTTAAATTCCTAAGGCTTAGAATGGATTGCGAGTGATCAGAGTTAACTTTTATAATTATTATGTAACAAGTAGAATTTGAATTTCAATGCAATTCTTTCTTGATTAATAAATTATGTTCTATAAGAATATTGAAGTAAAGTAGATAACGTCTTTTGAGGGTTTACTAATTTATTTTAACACTATTCTTCTATACAACTGAAAAATTCTTATAATATAATTCCAGGCTTTTTTAAATAATACCAGTTATTTCGATAAATTATACATTTTCCTTAATAAATCATCAAATATGAATAAAAAATTATACTTCTTTCAAGGGAACAAATTTTTTTCGGAATGGTAATTTCTTGATATTGCAGTTTACAATAATTCTAATCGACTGCACAAAAGATTCATTATAAAACAGGACTTTTCAGGCTCCTTTCGTAAACGAAGTGATGTGACAGAAGCAAAGTTCTAGGTAGCGAAAACACTTTCAAATATAATCTAGAATCTCATCCTCTTACAAGGTAACAATCGTAAAGTTTTATGTAGCTTGATGTTGCCGATCTCTAGCTTTCAAATAAAAGTTCAAATTTAAAAGTGATTTAAGTGGTTGACATTGTTATAATGGACGAAAATTGAAATATTCTTCGTGTTCGCCAGAAATGTATCAAGAAGGAAAAATTTCGATGTGTAAGTCATATTGTTGCGAATCGAATGAATCGTGTGGAATGTGTGGGTAAGGTTCAACGCCCTCACCGATACCACGTGACCCCCTGATTCCCCGGGACCCCCGGGAGAACGCTGTAAAACGTTGTTGTTCATGTTTCTTCACTTGTCTTCTAATAGCGCATATAGATTGGTGCAGAGTTCTCTGCCTGCAGACCCCCGACTCCTGTGATCACATTAGTCACGGTAACATTAGACACGGTATTTAGAACCACCCCCATTCCCGCTCTTTGATCTGGTGTCTCCCCCGACCCCGCTCGACACCATTTGACCCGCTGACCCCCCGCCCTTTCTCTGATGGACCGCCAGAGGAGGCGATCCACGCATAGTACAAAGTACAGAGTGAACATAAATCACTGGATTCCCCAAGGTACAGGCAGAGAACTCTGCACCAATGTATATGCACCATTAGGTTTTGATATGTATGGAGCACATCTTGGCAGTGCTCTCCACGTTTCACTAATTTCAGTCTAATATAATTGTTATATGTTTTTATGTGTGATGTTAAAATAAATTTATAAAACGAAAATCATGGACTCTTCGGGTTATTTAGCACCTTACACATTTAGTACTCTAGGATATGCATTTCATTTGCTACACATATCGAACGATTGGGTTCTTTAGACCTGATATTTAGCAAGAAATACTTTGGTACGAAATCCACTGGGTTTCACAATATAAGTAAAAAAAGTTGTACTTATTTGGTATACTTTGAATAAATTTGTAAATAACAGTTTAATATACTAGTATACTTTCTTAATGCATGTCATTTATTTCTAACTATCACATGCCAAACCTGTAATTTCATTAACTAATATGTTCTATTCTACAGAATATATTAATATAATAGAAATTAATTATTAAAATAATAGATTTTCAGATTTTCGAAGCCCTTATAATAACTGAAAACAAGTAATATAAAAACAAAATTTTTTAAAGTCAATTCCTACTTAGGTCAACAAAGAAAAATTTGAGTGGAAACTAATAGTAGGAATTGAAAAAAGGGATTGCCTGCCAGAACCTTGCCTACTGTGCGAGATTAGGAGGGGGGGAAGAGAGAGAAAAAGTTTGTCAGGTTGGGGATTCGATCCCGCGACCTACAAGACGGGAGGAGCCCGCGCTACCGCAGTGCTACCGTTTACAGAGTAAGAACAGGGAAATTACTATTCAAGAGCAAGAGACGCTCTAGGTCTAAAACTAAAATCGATTAATTAAATTTAATTAATGAATTAATATTTGAAAAACTGTATTAACATCAAGTGTCATCCACTACAAGTTTTAAAAAATGTATTTGAACTTGAGTGGATGAATAAAAAGTATTTTATTAACGATTGAAAATTTGAACAAAATATATATAGGGAGAGTGTGAACTAATAGTAGTAATTGAATAATAATTTGTTCTATAGATAACTTATCAGCAACAATATATAAATAATTTTACCTCTTCTAGCCCACCGGTATTGATCCGAAACCTTGATCAGTTGGGCATCAAATGGTAATAAAAACTATCAGAAAAAGAGTTAACCTTAGAGAATAAGTAATGTTACATTACTATCCAATTTGAGAGAAATCAACTACATAAGGGTAAAATGCTTATTGTAGGAACATTTAAAAAATACGAATTTAAAATTTTAATATTTACAATGCAAAACGGATTTACATGCGATTAAGCTCGTAAGGTATATTCAAATCGTTTTCTATGTTGAAAGAAATTAACAAGTAAACCATAAAATTTTAATTCTAAGAGCATTAAAAAGGCTAATTTAAACCGCAGATATTTATAAAACATGACATTAAGAAAACAAACTGAACGAAAATATACTATATTAGGCGACCCTATTCATAGTTATTTTAGAATGGATAGCTAAATTCTGAACTAAATTTTTCTCCCCGTATAACTTATGGAAATTTACCATTACTTTCGAAAACATGCGAAAATTTCTTAAAAATCAACATTACCTTAAATATTCACTAAACCAACAAAATGGAACTAATATTTATACGGTGAAGAAAAATGGTACTTACCCATAAAAAATTGCTCTTTCGTAAAATACCTTAATTTTGCAACGCAATCAAACTCCCAGTATACTGCCCTGTTAGACTCCGAATTTCTCAGGTACAACCAAGTTTATATCAATACATCCGAAGCGAATAAATCGATTCCAGTTATCGGTGCATAGAGACGACATGATACTTTTCGGCAACTACTACTTGCTGATAGTTATCACCATACTTGTCAGGTCAGATGATGGCGGGATTATATTCTCAGTTACACTAATAATCTGTGAACTACGAAACAGTTTGTATAATGTAGGCAACAGTGTGCGAGCCTCCTTCAATAATAGCGAGTGTAATTTAGATTAAAATCTTTTTTCCTAATTTTTTAACATAGATGGATAATTTTGAAGCCCGTTGTACCATTTTTATCGTCCTGTGTAGAACTGAGAGTGTATTACTATGTTTTAAAAGTAAAAGGTATAACTCTTTTTCATTATTTTTCGTTCTGAATGCATCTAAGCTTTAAACTAAATATTTTTCTATAGAAAATGGTACGTCAAGTAATGTTTTCTGTTCGCATTGTACTGCGATTCGACACTGCTTATTATTAATATACCTTTGTTAAACTTATCGGTTAAACTTTGTTAAACTTATCTAAACTTCCTTTTTGTTGATTTTACAAACCAGAACTGGATTATAGGATGTTCACAGTCAATTACTAGAAAACTTTGTTCGTAATAAATTTTTCGAATTTTTAGTGTTCATTATTATCATTCAAAATTCTCTACTAAATATTAATCAAACTTAAGGCGACAATGGACCTTCAGACTGACAAAAATATGTCCCCAAAACGATTATTTTTCTTTCAGAAAATGATTCTGCAACTCATCAGCTTTAAATTAAAAAATAAAGCATGTTGATCCGATCATTATTAACCGAGTTATAAGTATTCTTAAAGTAAAGGATAATGCAATTTTGTTTTACTAAGCGACAAAATATAAGTAATACTGGGTTTAAATAACTTATGTCCAGTTTAAAATCTAATTTTCAAATGCAATAAAATCAGATGTTAATTAGGTTATGAATTTCTCATCTAGGCATTCTCTTCAATACATTTTGCTATAGTAACATTAGATTAAGCAATTCCACTAATTGCCACAAAATTTTGCTGAATATGAAAGAAGATAAAATAATCATATTTTTAAGGAATATGCAAGTTGTTTCTGCAAAAATTGTTTTCTTAAAAATATTTGCTTCGTCCAACTGAGGCTATTTAAATGCAGATATATTTTCCTAAACTATACCATTTATATGAATATTTTACTTTTTTTCCTCTTAAATTGTTCGAAATCTTTTCCTTTCACAATAAACTTTCAGTAAAAGCCGTGCTTATTTTTTAATTTTACAAAGTATCCATAAATTTTCATATACAGAAGTTTTATAACCCTTTTTATTAGATTTGGAGTCCATAACTCGAAATATTTATATTTTGTTTCTTATTTATCTTTCCTTCGACGTCTTTATCGATTTGAAAATTACGATTTTTGCTGAAATCGAAATTCTACGGAATATAGATGTGAAATGAGAAAAAATTGACTTAGATTTGTAGTTAACGTAAAAGATATCTTTTTGTGTGGGTGCAAGTGTTTAACGAGTTTTATTTAATTGGTTTTCCTTCCAGATACTTTGTGAGAGTAAATTGCTTGACTTCTTTACTTAAATTTCATTAATTAAACTCACGATGGTTCTGCTTTATTTTAATACAACAGTAGTAAGTGTAAGCGTGTGCATGATTAGTAAGGAAGTATGAATTTAGAAATAGTTAATGAGAACTGATACATAATACTTTCTAGATTAGAGTGGAATTTAGAGGAGATTTAAATTAAAGTACGATCATTTTCAATTAGTTATTGGACACCTATTTTCCCCTTAATTCGGTTTATTTATGATAAGTCCAATAGTTAAATTACTTTTTTTCAATAGCTTTTAAAGATATTATGATTTTTTAAGGAACCCTTATTCCTACATATATTGTTAATGTTCAATAATAATTGCTACTTTCAATTTTAATTAATACTCAGTGTTGTGAGTATGTTCAATTAGTACATTTGTCCCTATGAGAAAATAGTTTCATTATCTGTGATAGATAAATATGTCGGGTTTCTTTACCCAAGTACATTTTTCTAATGTCATTGAAAAATTTCGATTGGATATTCTTTAAATTTCGTGATTTTTATTATTATATCAATTTGTAATATACATTAAGATTTTAATAAAACCAGACAATTATTTTTTCTATGGTTAAAATCTCCATATTTTATTTCTAAGTTAACCTATGTACGTAAATACTATTTTGGGACTAAAAATGTCATGTCACTATCAGTGTATTCTCTTTCAAAATTAGCTATAGAAACAATGTTAAGAAGATTTTTAGTGACTGTTCAAATTCACAAGTTGGGTGAAACTGCTTTTACAATGCATTATACCTTCAGCAAGGGTAAAGATCTAAACCGTATTGGTTGGTTCAGTTCAATTTTTCTCAAATAAAATGATATATTATATAAAATCTCCTTATTTAGAAACAGAAAACAATAAAATAAGAAAACTGTAGTAAATCTGTAAATTTTTTCAGCGAGGATGATGCTGTATAGTAAGATAAGGAACATTTATTGCACTACTTATAATTATCTTCTGTGTAAGAAATAGATCTGTTTGGCAAAAACTGAAGTTGTGATATCTACGATAAAACTGAATGGCAAAATGAGCCTCTAACAAATGTTGGAGGAGCAAAACATATTGCACTTGGGATCTCTGGATGCCAGCAACTGCACGTAAAGATTGACTTCTTGAGTATGATGCTATGATAAGATATCCTTAGAAAACCCTGCTTTGCGAGCCATAGCAAATTCAGTTGCTGATCCAGATGCTCTCAAAATCTGGAAATCGATTTCCCGACCTTTTCCTGGGCTGATTTGTACAACTACTTACTGAAAAAAGGGACTTGGATGCAAAGTTGTACAAACTTGAAATAATTTTAATCGGGAATACTATGCCGTTACCTTTCGAAATCATTACTAGAATTTAGCAGATTGAAAATTCTTTAAATCAGGAATTGATTTTAAGTATTACGGGAATAAAATGAAGTTGTTGCTAATGTAATCTCTCGCCATTGGGACAATTTTTTGAGCCTCTTGAGGACCTCCCGAGATCTTAATGTGACTAAATAATTTTTTTAAAAGGATTTAGTACACAATTTTCGTCTGTTACAGAAGTAAAGCGTCCCATAAAACATTTCTGAAGCTTATATGTTGTAAAGCACAGATAATTTGTATTCAATAAGTCGTGAAAACATTTTAGTGTGCTTTCGTAAAACAAAGGGATATTATAATCGTAAAATAATTCTAACTTAAATTAAAAACTGAAAAATGACATGTTAAACACATAAACGTCAGAAAAAACTAAGTAGTTTAGAATCAACAGTAACTGTAGAGTTTTTAGAGATTCTCTCCGTTTTCAAGTAAAGGGGAAGCATGGGGGGCAAGAGAAGTTGAACGCTTTTTATGACACCATAATATAAACAATTAATTATGTTTAGTTTTACGCTAATCTTACGAGATCAGTTAGTCCTTTGTTATAATATTAGACACATCACGCTAACGGCTGCACAAAATGCTCAGAGATTAACCGTAGATGCTTACAAATGCAGTTCAAATCTATGGGGTGGAACCAACGCGTAATTTCTCCTTTAGGGCAGCTTCAAAACAATCGCAGCGCTCAGTTTTCTCGTTTTATCTTTTTCTTCCTAATTTAGCAGAAGTTTTCCAACATGCTTTATTTTTAAACGAGGTAGACATTTTATGTAGAGGACTGATTACCTATCCCAGCCGCGAATCTGTTGACTACTTTCTAATGGGATCGTAATATAGGTGAACCCTATTAGGGGACAGTACAGGATTTGAACCCGAGCTCGCTGTAGGAGAGTTCGTTACGTTAACCATTAAACGATTAAAAGGATTACTTTTGTTATTGAGTTCGTTTGAGTTCAATAGCTTAATATGTCATATAACTTCATTTTGGGCAACGTTATTTTTTTCCTTCCTGGTAACCCAGTGATGGGTAAATAGGACTTGATTTAGTGAGTCAGAATGAATTCTTTTATGAGTTCATGAATTTTATTCTCATTTTTTAACGAGGGTGATATACGTGCTACTACTCTCTTATTGCGTTGCCGAAATTTTTAAAAAAATCAGAATCTTATCCTACAAATATATACAATTTTAGGACATTAATTCTGACTTTTTAAGACTATTGATAAAAATTTTATGGAGTCTCGTAGAATGAAATATATAGTAATGCAAGACATTGATGTTCTTCGATTGAATTAGCTCGTTAAAATATAACGTTGAAAGAGATAGTTAAGGAGAAATATTGAATAATGAGTGCATTGAGTTTCATAAATATAATTAAAGAAATTTTTCTCTCAGTCATTTTTCTCTAAATATATTAATATATGTATGAAATTATCATTGGTTGTTGGATGATAGAAAGGGGTTAAATGACATGAGGTTAAGTCAACAAATTATGGCGTTCTCGCACTGTCGGGGTAGCTTCGTTTGAAGAGGACTTGTGTAGATTGTAATGCTTAGACATAATTAGCATAAACATTAATAATAGATTAAAAATTAATTATTTTAAAACTATTCATTAGAAATTGGCCATAGTGTTCATCCCTTTATGAACCGTATTCATAATTTAAAAATGAGAAAAAGAAGAGAAAATTAATTTTAGTTTCATAATATGATCTTTGCAATCCTCACAGCTTCATCATTCTTGCAGGTATATAGGTTCGAACCGAACTGCTAAATCAGAAAAGGGAATAAACTTATCTTTCACTCGCAGGTAAATGATTTGCAAACGTTACTAATAACTTAGAGTCATTGATAGTGATGACACTTCTTTAATACAAATGTTGACTGATGACGCAATGTGATGGCCATAAAGTGAATAATTTCGCATATGCTAATGACCGAGTGGATCTATCGATTTAACAGTTTAAATCATTTTGTAATTTGTGGATAAAACGGTGGATTGATTAATGCGAGAAATAGAGAGAATCACTCCATGAAGCTTTCAATAGTTCCGTATCTAGTTTCAGTTTTCTCAATTCGGATTGAGTAGAGATTATACAAAGGAAAAGACGAGCGTGCTTTATTCACGAAACATGATATCAGATATGGTCCTAGATATATGTCCTAAATTCTGACTATAATCTGATTGCATGGAAAATATATTGATTGCGTATAAATTTCTCTGTTGGAGCCTTGTAAATTTCTTTGTTGAAACCGATTTTAAAAACAACTTGAGGACGCTTTTCTTACTCTAAACAATCCCAGCTGTAATTACATGAAGCTTAGTTTAACGGCTGGAAGTTTCTTAAATGAACTCTTTTATTTAATTTATTTTCATATTAATACATCTATATAAAAATGTAAATGAAATTTTTTTGCCTATCAAAGAAATGTTAAAAGGCTTGGCAATTTTATATTTTATCAGATACCTTAATAATCAGGATTTGTAAATTTAAGAAATCGTACTGTAAGCAGCAAAGTGAGAAGAATGGTAAAAATTACGGCTTTTTGAGACCAATGGAATTTACATTAAATTTTAATTTAACATGAATAGTATTTTAATAAATGTCATGTAAATTGTTAGTTTTAGTCAATGTTAGTTTTAGTCAATGGAAAAAGGGCAGTCTATTGAAAGTTACCTGTATGAAAAACAGGGAGAGCAATAGAATGGAAAAAGTGCTCTAGAAATCTCCCACTGGATATTGGCACTCATGCAGGAGAATAACCTGAAAAATCAGTTTAACTTTAGATAAGAAATGAAGTTAAACATCCTGTCATGCTATTCACTATTTTGATTAATAACACAAAGGAAAGAATTTGTCCTGCAATGCCTTCGATTTCATGCAAATGTCGAATGAGGGATCAGTAACAAACAAACCACGCCAACCACCGGGCAACATCTCATTTAGATCAACAGCGGACTGAAAAGACATCTTGTAACGTACTTTGGACCGAACATTACGCCGTTGTTAGTCGGCGATACGTTAGCGTGTCATTCATTTGCACGCGAAACAAGAATATGTGACTGCAGTTGCCCTATAAAAATCCGGACTGGCCTAACATAGATAGGGATCGATGAATCTCATTTCCTTCTTTACCATATCCGTGAAATACTATAGATTTCACCGAAGGAAACCAGAAATCCGGCTGCTGGTATAGACTGGTGGTTTGATAAATTTGGGGGAATAAGATTTCATTAGATATGTCAAGTCCTTTGAGACAAATAGACAATTCTTTAAATTTTACTTCTAGATAATTGTTGACAAACCCTTACAGTTGTATGATGGAGACAAAATCTTTTTCACCATCATAGTGCTAATTTCCAAAATATTGCAATGGTGTTGAAGTGGTTCCGGGGCCACAAGAGGGAATCTGTGTACTGTCCAGACTTAATCCCAGCTATAATTAGTAAGATTAAGTCTAAAGGGATATTTGAATGCTACAACAAGCATATACAAATTTGCTGATGTTGCGTTACGCTATTCTGAACTAAGGGGATATTATTCAAGCGTAACTCTTCCGAACATAGGAGGAGTCCATGTCCATATTGGTACCAGAGTGCCCTTAATACAATGACCACTTGGTTTGTATATACACACCGTCAATGTTTTAACCCATTTGAAATTCCTTGGTGAGAAAATTGTTTAGAAATCGAGTAATGAACTAATATATAAAAGATCATAAATTCAACTATGCTTCAATAGGCACGCTTATTTCAGTTTTTATTTTAATTTAAGGAAGTTCATTACCTTATGATCTTAAACTAAAAAAATAGAATATAGGAAATAGTAAAAAAATCTGGAAATAGTTAAAAAAATTAAAAAATAGTCTGAAAATATTTTGTCTGTGTATATGAAATAAATTCTGCATTCTAAAAATAATTCAATTGCTATTTTCAAGGATTACAACTCAAAGAAAAATAGTACTTTTTCAGTTTTTGTTCCAGCGAGAAAATTTATTTTCTTTTCAGCATAAACATAAAGTTCATTTTCAATTGAGGCCAGTTCTATAAGATCTGCCCGTTTTTGTAAAAGAGACACACATCAATAAAATTTCAGCTTTTTATGCATAAATATGAGAAAATAAGTTTCTTCAGAATATATACCTCGAGTACAGATACGTCTTACACATGTCGTGAGGTAGACAAACTTTTTAAAAGTCGTCCTAGGGATTTACCTGACATGTTTTGAGTTTTCTGTACTGATGGGATCTACAGTCAGCAAATCAGCGAAACATATTAGCTCAGTCATGTCTAATAGGTGAAATATCCAGTGATTTTGGGGATATATCTGCTACTAGAGACAGGGCCCGACTTAGCCTAATTGGGGCCCGGGGCAAAAACTTCTTTGGGGCCCCCCTCTGCTTCACTACTTCAGTAATGAAGAACTTAATACTTAATACTAAACTTTCTATTCGATTTAGGGGCCCCCCAATGATGTGGGGGCCCGGGGCAACTGCCCCGTATGCCCCTGCCTTAGTCAGGCTCTGACTAGAGAGATCTAAATCCTCCGCAGAGTACCGTTAGTTGATTAAAATAACTGTTATCTTTGCAAAGTATGGCGTTGCATTTTAAGGGCCTGGCTGCGTTGAACTTGGTGTCTTCAGGAGAGGATTTGTAGCATAAAATCGGGCTTCATCAGAAAATACGATCTAATGATATTCAGAAGCTATCATCTTCATTAAAATCATGGGTATCCATGTCCTAACTGAAAGGCGTGAAAAAAATGTCGTAAATATGATTGTAATAAGCATTCCTGCACATTGTTTGTTGACACGACCAGAAAACTTTTGGGACTAAGAAAATAATCAGCTCTGCTCTATGAAGCTGACAGTTCTGCAGTGCTGCTGAAGGTCTCTGACGTCTTAATCCTCCGCTTCTCTTTCCAACCTTCTACGATGACACTGTTGTCACTCAGCGGTATATATTCTTCGAATAGAACCAGTAACAGAAAATTAGCAGCCACTCTGACCTAAAATTAGGCCAATTTCAAACTCTAATGGTGCATATACATTGGTGCAGAGTTCTCTGCCTGTGCCTTGGGGAAATCCAGTGATTTATGTTCACTCTGTACTCTGTACTATGCGTGGATCGCCTCCTCTGGAGGTCCATCAAAGAAAGGGCGGGGGGTCAGCGGGTCAAATCGTGTCGAGCGGGGTCGGGGGAGACACCAGATCAAAGAAACCTTGCGGGTGGGAATGGGGGTGGTTCTAAATACCGTGTCTAATGTTACCGTGACTAATGTGATGACAGGAGTCGGGGGTCTGCAGGCAAAGAACTCTGCACCAATCTATATGCGCTATAAGCTGTTTTGTCTATTCTGGATAAACATGTTAAAAAACAAACAAGTACTAACCACAACTTCTTACTCCACTATAATTGTAGTGTAATATTTGAGTATGAAAGCTACATAAACACTAATGGCGTACCCCTTGACCCTCCCCTCACCAATCAGATTGATTGGCTGGTGGGGGAGTAAAATCCCGAGGGAGTGAAGAAGAGATAGTCAGAGAGAGAGGGTCTCTGGAACGAGTATGGCCGGAGGTCTGGCGAGATGATGTAGGCTTGTCCACCTCTGGTGAATTAATTGTTCTTTAATTAGAATCGAGAGTGTATGGTGGAGATCTGGTGAGATATTGTAGGCTCGTCCACCTCTGACAGATTGATCTGCAATTTTATGTTAAATTGTAAATAAATATTTGTGCTTGTGTTGTGAAGAGACGACTCAATTTGTATACTTCACGGTCCCTATGCTATAAAACGAAACTTCGGCGAGGCGAGACATGACACTGTCGCAGTCGACAGGATGGCATTTTTAAGGGATGAGGTTATTGCTTAGCTTATGTCTTTTTGACAGAGTATCGGTGCATTACCGAAGTAAAAAGGAATGCCTGTTTATATGATCAGGAAGGAGCAGGTAAGAAGATTTAGATTTTTATGAGTGACAAATATTGGAAACTAGTGGTTAGCCCGTCAAAAATGACGTGTTAATTTTAATTTTTATCAATTTACATCTGCAAAGTCGATATTATTTGTATACTTAAGAGCTTCTCTAATTTCTTTTATTTAAATTATACACATTTTAATTATTTAAAATTTAAAATAATAATCGGAGGGTGATAAAATTTATATCACGAGAAAGATCATAAAAATTCCTTCAAAACGAAATCTCTTTCTAATCTTTACCTCTATTTTCTGATTTTTAGTGAATTTTTAAAGATTAATTTTTAGAATTTAATTTATTAAATGCGAATCACGTGGTTTCTTTCTTTTTGATACTTTAAATTAATTTATCGTCACATACATAACAACGATATAAATTGACAAAATAAATATTTTTTTTCTTTCTAATGCCGCAGACGATTGGACATTATCCAATTCTTCTACATTATTTTGTTTATAAAAATACCCGTTACGATTTTTTATATATATTTTTTTGCATTAATTGCATACATTGACCATTGTATTTAATTTGAATGTACTCCGTAGCGAAGTACGGGTTTTTACATATCACTACGCATGCGTCGAGGTTGCAACTTTTCGAAAATAATAAATTCGACATTATTGTAATATCTGGTTAAAAATATATATTATATGTTTAAAATATAAATATATATATTAAAAAAATAATATAATGAAAAACTGTTTTACTGTGAAAAAGATTCTCTGATTCAACTTTTCTTCAATTAACGACGATGAATGAATGACTCTCTCGTGTTTACATTTTCAAGTTCTGAGTATATAAAATGAATACTTATTATTAATTTAAATGAAACACTATAATAACTCGAAAGGTGGCAGAAAAGAGATAATTTTCTAATGAATATAAATATCACATCGAAAATGCGTTACAATGAAAGGATATTTTATGCTCAGAACAGTTTTAAACGTTGGCGAGCTGTTTTGAAATTGTCATAACCGTTTATTACAACCGCCTAAAAATCGAAATAAAGTTGTTTTGTGTCTATATTACGTTGCTTCTAATAAATTATTTGAGTTTAGATACTAAATAATCTTTGTTAACTTTACTTTTAACTTGTTAAGCTTAACTCATAAAACAAAATGGATGCCATAGGCTGATATTGTCACGTGAAAACTGACAAGACGGTTAAATACACAGCCGTGGAGTATAGAAATTTTATTGGAAGTAATGAAGTGCAGCAACTTATATAACCTAACAGAACATTCAAATTAATTCAATTTATATATACTGGAATATTCTGGGAATTTCTAGAATGGAGATTTAAATTAAATAAATAAAACGCAGCCCGCGACCGGCGAGATCCGAACTAAGGGCCGAGCGCTTCGAAAGCAATGTCGCTACCTCACAGCCACCGGTTTACTCTCACGAAATGGAAAATCCGGCAATATATTTATGAAGCGGTCGTTCCGGAAGCGTTCCAGATAGATAGATATGTGTTATTATTAGGATAGATACTTCTTATTAATTTAAATGAAACACTATGATAACTCGAAAGGTGGCGGAAAAGAGATAATTCTCTAATGAATATAAATATCCCAACAAAAATGCGTTACAATGAAAGGATATTTTATGCTGAGAACAATTTTAAACGGTTGCGAGCTGTTTTGAAACTGTTATAACCGTTTATTACAGCCGTCTAAAAATCGAAATAAAGTTGATTTGTGTCTATATTACGTCGTTTCTAATAAATTATTTGAGTTTAGGTAGCAAACAATCTTTTTTAACTTTACTTTTAGTTAAGCCTAACTCATAAAACAAAACGGATGTCATAGGCTGATAAATTTATGAAGTGGTCGCTCCGGAAGCGTTCCAGCGGTACAGAACTGGGCTATTATTAAGATAGATTTAAGAAAATGTTTAAAGGATTCAGAAAGAGGACTTAAAACTTCTTTGTGAGGAAATAAGGGCAGAAATCATCCCCGATGCGAGGATTGTAAATTAAAAATATATTATTATTGAAAGTGATGAATACAAGAAAGTTCACGATTTTGTAAAGGGAATAGAAGATGATATTTTACAAGAAAGAAACGCTAGGGAAGAAAAAAGAAAGGCTAGGGAAGAAGAAGCGAAATTAGAAAGTGAAAAAAAAATGTGAGTTTGAGCGTGCTCGAATTCTATCCGGGAGACGAAATTCAGATGAGACAGAGAAATTGGTCAACGAATGCCTGTTACCCCTATACGCGTACGATCTACTAAGAACAGAAAACAAGCGCCAGAGTTTGTCCGAAACTTCGCTCCTTTCGTCTTAACGTGACATCAAAGAGGCCGAAAGAGAAATGTCTGCTGAGAAAGTCGTAAAACCATCAGTTGAAGGAACGGTTGAACGGAATGTCATGAGAGTACCAGATGTCTCTTTCGAGTCACCCGGACCGAAAGAGTGGTACAGCTGTAAATTTACCAGTGGGGTCAACGGATCTTCAATGCTACCCCTCAACGGACCCCCAATATCCCCCGTTGAAAGTGAAATAGATGCAAAGGGGAGGAAGATGTTCGGTGATAATCCGATACGTGATGGTGCATATACATTGGTGCAGAGTTCTCTGCCTGTGCCTTGGGGAATCCAGTGATTTATGTTCACTCTGTACTCTGTACTATGCTTGGATCGCCTCCTCTGGCGGTCCATCAAAGAAAGGGTGGGGGGTCAGCGGGTCAAATGGTGTCGAGCGGGGTCGGGGGAGACACCACATCAAAGAAACCTTGCGGGCGGGAATGGGGGTGGTTCTAAATACCGTGTCTAATGTTACCGTGACTAATGTGATGACAGGAGTCGGGGGTCTGGAGGCAGAGAACTCTGCACCAATCTATATGCGCTATGAAACTAAGCTGAAGGGGAAAGTTAATCAGAACATTCGAAGTGATGCAGCGATAAGGAAAGTGTGTTTGTTTGATAAAATAAAAGGGATCTCCTTGCGTGAAAGTTGACTGCAACTATGTTTTGAATGACGTAGGACAGGGTTCATCGAAACTATCTGAGGACGAACAAAGTGTAAGGAAAGATGATGAGAGTGACACTGAGGAGAGGAAAGGGAAAACGATTCAACTTGTGAAAAAATATGAGCTACCTAGAGTAAATAAAGGCTACAGATTTGAAAATGCCTACAATCTTATGTGATGAGCCCCTGAGATGCATTTTTCCAGAACTGAAAGTGGTGGAACAACAGATTCAAGATTACAGAAATGTGATACGACAAAGCTCTTTAGATTTTGCAGACCCAATTGTGTTGTATGAAAAAGAAGATGGGTCTATGCGATCACGTGTGAGTGAAAAGAGCCGAGTGTGCACGAAAATTATTACTTATGATGGGCAATGGAATTTTCAAAGGTTCTGGTTAGCCTTTTTAATAGCCCTAGTGTGTACGTAAACTATACTAGTGAGGGCTTAAGTTTGTAATTGCGATACTCATGTGCAATAATTAAAGACGGAAGAGTGCATCGAAACACAAAATTAGTGTTTTAAGTGACACTGAATAAGTAAAACCGTAGTCCACTGGCTCCGACTAGACTCTCAGGCAAAGCCATGACCAACTGTTGAATAGTGCAACTGATCATGTGAAACCGCAGTCAACTGGCTCGAAATAGACTCTCAGAAAAAGCCATGACCGACTGTATATATTTCTTTTTTTTTTTTTTTGGGGGGGGGGTATGTTTTATTACGCCAGAATGTTTTATTGATTTATGATTTAGTATGTTGTTAATTAGTTTTTTAAGTGTTATTTTATTCATTTAAATTGTAAGTAACGAGTGTTAATATTTAGGTACTTGTTTTTTAATATTAAATGTTTTGTTAGAAATTATGTTAAATATTACTGGCTTTCAGTTTAGCGTTGTATTTTAACCCCAACACTTAACTTGCGTGTGTGTGTGTGGGGGGGGGGGGTAGTGTAATATTTAAGCATGAAAGCTACATAAAACGCAAATGGCGTACCCCGTGACCCTTCCTTCGTCAATTACAGTGATTGGCTGGCGTGGGAGTAAAATCCTGAGGGAGTGAAAAAGAAATGGTCAGAGAGAGAGGGGGTTTCTGGAACGAGTATGATCGGAGGTCTGGCGAAATGATGTAGGCTCGTCCACCTCTGGTGAATTAATTGTTCTTTACTTAGAATCCTGAGTGTATCAGCGGAGGTCTAGTGAGATACTGCAGGCTCGTCCACCTCTGGCTGATTGTACTGCAATTTTATGTTAAATTGTAAATAAATATTTGCACTTGTGTTGTGAAGAGACGACTCCATTTATAGATCTCACTACCCCTATGCTATAAAAATAACCTCAGCGATGAGAGAGCCACGACAATAATCTTTATCTGTGTGTAAGTCTGTTTTGTAGTCATTTATACTACACTGGAAGTGACTTGGAGTGGGACACTCACTCGAAACTTGAATATGATAGCCCCCTTCTAAAGCCTATTTATGACATATAACTTTTCATAAAGAGTGGTCTTTGACTATATTTTTCTACCTATCTTTCTTTTTTTTCTGAATATACTCCAAACAATAGTTACAGATAAAATTAACTATGTCCTTCAATGTAAAATATAAACAATACAAATAAACAAAAAATAAATTTTCTAAAATACAAACAAAAATTTGTATTTTAGAAAAGGGAAATGCTTTTTTTACAAAAATATATCAATATAACAAATTAAGAATAGGATCTACAGCGTAAACTATAACAGAAATATGTGTACCACGTATGATTCAATATTTGTCGATGAGCAATCAATCAAAATGTAAAGCGAAATCTGCAATTTGTGGGTTTAATGAATGATTTAATGACTGGTAGATGAAATAGAGGGAATAGCAGCAGACAGTTAGAAAACGATCCTATTTTCTGATAACTTATGGATAAATGAAATTGAAAAACGTCAAATATATGAGATGTAACAAAGCTCAATTTTACTACAGCTGTGTGTTTACCTATAGCGTTTCCGCCGGAAAACATTTCAAAACACTCTGCTATGTTTCACTGTCATTAACACGTTATTATAACCTTTCCGTTTATTCTTTATTATTTTCGAAGTATGGCATGATTTAATTTTCATATGATTGTATGATGTTCTTTAAAATAACTTACTATGTTTGCTTTATGTTAATTCGCTTAAAATTAAATCGATTGTTTTGTCAGATTTAAACAAGATTCAGTTTTGTAATATGGAACAGAAACGGCTCCCCAAGTTCATACACAGACGTTTCGAATATTATAATTTCCCTGAGAATTTTTTCTCGAATACAATTTCTGAAATAATTCTATGTTTCATCTATTGAGCAGCAGCTGTTAAGCAAATTTACATGTAATGTTTTACTCCTATGTCAGTTTCAGTGAAAATTGTGTGTTTAGATATATAATTGCAATGAATTATTGCTAGCTGAAAAATTGCGTCATACAAATTTAATAAATTAATTTAACACAGAAACTTTGTTACCTCTGTTAAACTCAACATAACTTAATTCAATTGCCGTATCAAAAAGGGTAGATTAAAGCATAAAGTTTAAAGATTTGTATCCAGACCATTTGTATCTCGACCGTATCATCATATGAAGTATCAACTCACACGAGGGGAGGAGGTCTGAGTTCAATGCCAAACTTTCCCTAATTTTTTTTAAGATGAAAGAAAGAATATGTATGACAATCGTCTTATTATAATATGTTTACAGAATGAATGAACACTTTTCTACAGAATTCATATAATTTTATCTTTTATAATATGTATGATTTTAACTTCGCAGAAACTCTTTCTAAGGATAGCATTAAGTTGCCGAATTTCTTTACTTAAATATAAAAACTGTAAATCATTAAGAAAAAAATGTTCGGCAAGAATGGGAAACAAAGCTGTGGATATACCGTGGGCAGAATATGCACGAAGGTAAGGTATATTATGAATGGGTAAAAGAATTCGCGACCAATCGTATGTGGAGGAGGTAGAGTGTGAGATATCAGTTTTGTGCATTAGTAGCTCTTTGCAAGAAGCCATTATTTTGGGCACTGAAATTTATGATTACAATTAGTTGAAAAGAGGCGGAATTATTGGACATTAAATGAAACTGTATAAATAATGGGTGTGGAGAAAATAACAATATCAAAAATCATTCTCAAGAATGAAAGCGTCTAATTCCAAACTCCAGAAAACTTGACGAAAGTCAAAATTAACCATTGCATTAACACGAATCAAACGCTGTAATTGGAAATCCATAGCCCAAAAATTGTCTAGAATCACTGTAGAAAGGACTTCATATCAAGATTAACAGCTCTTTTGGAACTCCCTAATGTCGCCAGTGTTAGTTGCAAAATGCAAACTCATCACAGCTCTCGGTACCCTTAAAATCCCTTCAGGGGCGGTAGTTCATTTTTGAACCACCTATTTTCTTTATTTTCTAACATCTAAATCATTCTGCAAATTTATCTGTAAATTCCTGTAAACATTTGACATATTAGTGTGCTTCAGAAACAACAGATTGCAGCACTCTACGGGTCTATATTTTCAGAGAGGATAATTTTTTCTTTCAGGCCAGAAATTTGTAATGTGAAGTTTTTTCCAGTTTTTCTAATTTGTTAGTATACAGATGCATGGAAGTTCTGGAATTTCATTTTACGATTGTTACTTATTTATTTTAAATAGAAAAGTTTAATTTATCTGCATAATTTCTTATCTTTTTTTAGTAATTTCAATGTTGGTGGTTCAAATATGGACCTTCAGCCCTATAGCGTTTGCTGTCGCTAGGTGGCAACACTGGTAAATTAGCTTTTCCCAGCGAAAAATTCATAAAAAAACATATTACTGAACTAATTTTCCTATTAAATTATTTTTGTTATGTTAATCATTGAATGTTACTAATAATTTGAAACATATATATATATATATATATACATATTTTACCTATAAAAATTTCATGTGTGGTGTTTTATACTTTTTACATTCATTATATACTTTCATTTATATACTTTTTACTTTCATTACATACTTTCACTATATACTTTTTACTTTCAATGCATAAAAATTTCATGTATGTTGTTATATACTTTTAAATTTCATTATATTCTTTCATTTATATACTTTTTACTTTTATTATATACTTTCCTTCACATACCTCTTACTTTCATTATATACATTCATTTATATACTTTTTGATTATTTATTTATTTTTTGGACAGATAATTATTTTCATAAATACTGTGTATAAATATAAATAAATGAATGCATATATACGTATATATATTTGAAACTGATTAGTCTTATTGTAACTGATTTGTCAGAACGCCTGTTCTGACTGGTCTAGCCAGTCAGAGCAGACGTTCTAATATAGAGTGCTCTAGGTGCGCGGTGGTTCAAAAATGGACCACCCCTCCTGCCTAAACTTAAGCTACAATTTTTTTTCATTTTTACAGAATATGTTCCTAATAGTAATATTTCTTCAAATATAAAGTTTTGTCCTCCCCCAATTTTTTTTTTCATATAGTGCCCCTGAAGGGGTTAAGGTCGTAAAATTGGTGCTATAAAAATCGATTAGTTGGTCACTTTGTCCCATAAGCCGTCCTCTGCTACGAATATTCGAATGTGTACGTGTGGAAACATCCAAGCTCACAACGATCTCAGCACCCTGCTAAAACATTGTTGTAAATCCATTATGGGGTACGTTGAGTTTCATGGTGCTCTGGAATCCACCGAAGTCATTTAATTGTTCTGAAAAGACATGAAGACGAAATGTATCTAGATGTTCCGTAGATCCCTGTTCAATGAGTGGTAAAGACATTCTTTCTCTATTGGCCTCTAAATCCAGACCGATAATGTACTAGCGTATTTAAGCATAATCTCTCCGAAATCCCATTCTCCAGGGTTTGATGTCATCAATCCTATGCAGACACTTAGGTCATATCTTCATATCAATCCCTTTTCCAATCAGAATAGATTTTACTTCGTGAATGAAACAAAAATGCTTTTATAGAATATACCTGTCCTATATACCTTCCTAATACCTCCAATTACTCATCATAAGCTTGTGAACGGTGTGGCAACTTCCCGTTATATACCATTAGACTCCATATTTTATGTCAACTATACCATCAACTCTTTCCAAAAAATGTCTACCACCTATTTTATTACGCTTATTAGCTTGTATAGATAGATATTAATAAGTTTGTGAAAAAGGTGTCTTGAACGTCAATTCTGTTGTTAGAGAATGTGGGATTTCTGATTTTAAAAAATTTGCCCCATAAAAAAATTACCTAGAGAGGTTCGAAATTGATTACGCATAGAAGTTTATTTTATTTCATTAGGCAAGGTGAATTTAAGCCCAGAGTAGGAATAGCATCACTGAATGTTAGACAATAGAAGCTGATTCGATGGCTGAACATTATTACATCACTTGCTGTCATCCATTTTATTGATATTCATATCACCAAAAATAGAAAATAATCTAAATTTTTCTTTTATGCTGAATAATTTCTGAAAAACCTTAGTTTCCTATATTGCAATGTAATTCAATTATTTCAGCGGTGAAGGTTCGGTTGGCATACATGCCATGCAAAGAAAACGTCAGTACTGAGGGGAATTCGTAAACTTAAATTCATATTTGTTAAAATAGACAATGTAAGACTGAATAAATTCATGAAATGATGTCAAAAGGTTAGCTAATGGAACTTTATCTGTTGGTTTAAGACAGTACGGAATCTTTCAGACTTGTTCCCGGCGTGTATTCGTGACACGTTTAAAACTTTCATTTCTTTAAAATAAACAACCGATAAAAAAAATCAAGGGTTTATCCTGGTTTATTTACTTTAGAGTAAACCAGATTCTTGCAATCGCTTATGAAACAATTGAGAAAAAATACCCTAAGGACCTTTGGGTTTATGGTTTTGGGTATTTAAAGTTGGATATAGTTTTGAGAGAGGTGTTGGAATAGGTGCAGGAATCTATAGTAAACGTTTTGCAATCGATGAGGCAGTTTGAACATACATAACTAATTTTATAATGAACTAGAGGCCATATATACAGCCTAATATTGTCGGAACAACGGGTTCTTGCTCACTACGGCGTTAAAGGTAATAAAGAGGCCGATTTCTTACCGAAGAAAGACACTGCTATCCTTCAGAAACTAAACAAATCAATGAAATTCCCTTCTTCCAAACTCTTAATAAAATTGGAGTTTATAATCCGACATGTGTAATGAAGCTCAGGGAAAGGTTTGGAAGGGTCTTGCCGATTCAAAGTCCTTGATTCCAAGTCTTCATTGTATCTCGGTTGTTTCGCCCATTTATTTAGGTTTGGATTTAATAACTCTGCTGCTAATTGCACTTTGTGCAATTGTGGAGAGTGAGCATAGTGACGCATGAATTGTACTAAATGGTTTTAATTGTATTATTCAAACATATTGAAAAATCAAAAATAGGCTGATGGGTTAAGTGCCAAATGAATAGCATTTGCAAATAATTGAAAAAAAATTAATTTTCTTTGTGTAACTTAGTTTAGTTAAAGTATATAAAACGAAGCCCACAGTTTGTTATAATGTGGTACATTTTGAATGGACGTGGACAATGCATTTGTCATTGATTGATTATGTAGCATTGTTTGAATTGATTTTCAGTGTTTTTTTTTAATATACTGGAATATGAAATTGCAAGTCTCTCCTCTTCAAAAATCAATAAAAAAGATATAAAAATGTACATTCTGAAGTCGATCTCTAGGGCGTCTAAAAAAAACCTTTTTTTTCTAAATCTGTTGCTTCCCAAGGATTTTCTGGTTCCAATTGGATATAAAAGAAAAAATTTGCAGTTTAAACACTGCGAGTTAAGGGGAAAGTTTGCCCCTAAGAGCTTAAAATTTGAAAATATAGACAAAATTTCGATGTTTTTCCCTTTTTAAAAAATTTATTTTATTTTTTAAAATGAAAGATATATCTATTATAAGTGTTTTTATACTCTTTAAAAGTATTCCAAACAATATTTGTCTTTGAATTATTAACTAGATCAAATGTTGGTTATAGAAAAATATACGTGATAAACAGAAAAATTGGCAAAACTCGGAAATGTTTGGTAAGAGTTGTTACTAGTTTTACATTGATCTGTGATTTATAAAAAAGTGTTATTTTCATATGGTTTCATTAATTTAGTTTTTGCAACAAATAATATAAGGAATTAAATAAAAGGCAGCTTTTTATCAAACCTTTATTTCTTAAAAGTGATATAAATGTTGGTACATAGTTTAACATATATTACAAGAGTTTTTTCTCATGAATGTAGGTGTTGATTTTCTACTCTGTTCAACAGATTGGAGTAAATTTTGCTTTTGGTCCTCGTTTGTTGTAATTTTATTGGATAAATCTTGCATTAGTTTGGCCCCTCGTTCTGCTACGTTGTTGACAACTTTAAGATTTTTTTACGAAGGTTTTCATGGTTTTGTATTCATGGTCTTCTTCCCATGTTAATGGAGATTTTTTTAACCAGTCACCATTTTGTTGAAGCCTCTCGAAAAGTGGCCATGAGTTAGGACCAACTAACTGAAGAGTTTTGTTCCTATATTCAAATTTGGGAAAACAGGTACAACATATTTCATCTCTATTAGTCCAGTCTTAAATCTTAGTAGAGAAGAAGCATTTTTTTTCTTGTCAATATCTGATATCTTTTTTTAAAAGAGTGACAATGGTACCATTTCTTCGACCAGATACCATAAATAGCGATTGAATGATGTTAAATATCCCGAAGTAGCCTCAGCTACTTCAGGATATCAATTGTTTTGTAGTTGTTCAAACACTGCCACAGATTCAAGACATTTGCTGAGGCATCTGCCCCTTTTGGAGCGTTAAACCAGCATTTAATGTATATGAAGGCATTGAACACACAAATACGTTGAAGCTTCTCAACTTTCTTCGAATCATAATTGAGCTGCTTACTAAAAGCATACATTTTTGCTGCATAAAGAACTGTTGAAATCCATCTTGCTTTATGGAAAGCGCCAAGATTTTGCCAGTGAATTCCTCGAGGGAGGGGGAGGGGATTCTCTAATATTATTAGTAAAACCTCGGCACATTCTTTGTAGTCTCCAAGAAGGAGGACATCTTTGTCTTGGCTTAAAACAAAATTGAGAAAAATTATAGCTTCATCTTTTAAAGCGTTTAATGCTCTGTCTTTAATATCTAGTGCGATGAACTGATCTAGGCTGTTGAAATGCCTTTCCATTGTTCTTGGAATTCCTTGAAAATAAACTAACAGGACTCATAGAATTTCCAAAAACTGATTTCCACATGGCAGATTCAATCAGCTCAAAAATATGATGCCGACAAGCAAGATAAAATACTTTTCTGTTAAAAGACATTTCCAATCATGCACAATCTCTATTTGTTCACCCACTGTTGGATGCGATAGTATCAAAGGAAAGTCCGACGATATTTTCAGTTATTCCCCACTGTTGAATTTATTCAAAATCATTGTCTGCTTGTGACTTTCCTGTTTCATCTGGAATATTAGGAACGCCTAAAAGTTTTCCTTCTTTATAATCTGGAACTCCAGATATGAGGAAAGCTAGTCTTTCATCTTGCTCATAATCTAAATTTTTCATTATTTTTCCACCTCAGTGCAATACACAACGTTTTGAAAATCTGAATAATTTTTATACAATTCTCAAATATAATTACGAAAAACGAAGACCAAAAACAAAACTTACTCCAGTCTGTTGAACAGAATAGAAAATCAACACCTACATTCATGAAAAAAGACTTGAACAATTTGTAATATATTATGTTAAACTATGTACTAACATTTATGTCATTTTTATAAAATAAAGGTTTGATAAAATGCTGTCTTTTAATTTACTTCCAAACATTATTTGTTGCAAAAAGTAAATTAACAAAACCAAACGAAAATAACCCTTTTTTATTAATTACAGATCAATGTAAATCTAGTAACAACTATTACCAAATATTTTCGAGGTTTGCCAATTTTTCTGTTTATTACGTACATTTTTCTATAACCAACATTTGATCTTGTTAACCATTCAAAGACAAATATTGGTTGGAATACTTTTAAAGAGTATAAAAACACTTATAATAGACATATCTTTCATTCAAAAAATAAAATAAATTTTTTAAAAAGGGAAAAATTGAAAATTTGATTATATTTCAAAATTTTAAGCTTTTAGGGGTAAACTTTTCCCTTAACTTTAAGTGTTTAAACTTCACACTGTTTCTTTTGTATCCAAATGGAACCAGAAAAATCATGGGGAGCAACAGTTTTCGAAAAAAACAATTTTTTTGAGACACCCTATTGATCTCTATACACAAACTGTTAAAATCAATTTTGCCTAGTCAATACTTCAATTGTAATACTCTCAAACTTTCTATTATACAGTCTGTATTGCTGTTTAAAATCACTTGCATTTGAACTCTTTGTAATTTTTTCTATTGACAATGGCTTTATTGAAATTTCATGAATAAAAGTTAAAAGAGAAGTATTTTAATTTATATATTCATCTCTTTTGATGGAAAAAAAACCCCTTTTTAATTCACTATTGACTTTTTATAGATACTAGAATTACCCCATTCTGTCATAATTTTCAAACATTGCAGACGTTTTCAATTAAACCATTCTTCTGCCCTTTCCTTATTTAATAAAGTAGAATATTAGGAAGCTAAACTTTTGTAACTGACATTAAAAGTATTTAAATTTATGCTTTGATAAAAAATAATCATAGTGAAACCGTACTTTTAAACAGTGTAGATAGTTTTATGTTATATTTGTTGATTTATGTACACAAGAGAATTAAAGAAAATATATAAATCTTTGGAGTGAGAGGAGATAAGGGAAGCTCACTAAGAAATACTTTTATCTTTCTTTGAAACATATTTTATATCTACAGAATCTCGTCCAAAATGTTTGAAACAAGCTATATATATATTTCCGCAATATTAATAAATTTCATACAAAAAGTGAAGTTTGGTTCATTGTTTTTGAAACTACCAACTATAAAAACGAATCTATATGTAAAAGTAAAGTACCTATTCTCTTTCATTGATTTTCTGCTTATCCAATATTTTCATGATAAAATATTAAAAAGAAATTCATTCTTATTTACTTTATAAAAAAAAAATTTGTAGTAACGGCTCTTGTAACATTTTTCTAAAATACAGAAGTTACATAAAGTCAAGAATTCTTCATGTAACTGGATATATAAGATGGAGGATTTGATTCATAGGCTCTAGAGTATTCATGAAAGTAAATAAAGCCCTTTAGTTAAGGGCTAAAGACAGATGGAATATATATATATATATATATATATATACATCATTACCTACTTTAAAATCATTATAAATTCTTTACTTACGAATGCTTAATTAAATTTTCCTTTTATGTATAAAATTCCTAACTTAAGCTAAAAAATAAAGAGCAATCCATTATGATATATGTTCGTATAATGACAAAACACATTTAATATAAAAGCAAAAAAATGTTTATTATTGTTGTTAAAAGCTGTGTCTAGATTTTAGGAATTTTTCCATTATCTTAAAATCCAACTGCCTATTTTAGTTTGAAATGTACACAACAGTTGAGCTTCAAAATGAATAAAGTGACAACTTCAAAATGTATAAACGGACACAGAAACTGAAAACCCTCTATTTTTCTATTGCACTGTTATGGCACACACTCGAATTCACCTGCCTGAGTTCGAACTCAAGACCTCTTGGTTCCGGACAAGAAGTAATGTAGCCGGTAAAACTTTTATTGGAGAGGAGAGAGCTAATTTTTGTTTCATTCATTTGTGATAATACATGAAACATTTTTTTTAATTGTTTCATTTGAAATCTCCTCATGCACCACAAGGTATAACATGAGGCTTACAGAAGTAAGTGAAAAACACAAAAGAAGAAAAAATTAAACATTTAAATTACAAACGAAATTTCGCAAGACAGCAAGACTCTTAACGAGATCAGAAAGAACAGGAGGCCAACAAATGGACAGACGTCTCAAGTCCGCCTTTAATATAGCTCGGGCACCCGCATGCAATTTGCAGTGAAAAAGAAAATGTTCAACATCTTCATCAGCATCACAAAGTCCACTAGTCACCAAATTAAAACGAAGTGTTCTCCATCACCAACAACGCATTTTACGATCTTTTCTAAATATCCTAACATTCTCCCGGACCTCAAAGAGAACAAGGGACTCTTGATACTTGGTAAGAATCGATTTCATATTTGAATCCGATGTACCTATAACTCTTAATTATCTGCTAAATTTTCTCATATTTTAAAGTGGAAAACAAGTTGAATCGCTATCGATGTTCAAAATCTTCTGCTATCTGGACAAATATGCAGTATCAGTGCCTGTAATAAATGGCACCATATATTTTCAGCTTTTTATATAAATTATCCTCATTTTTTTCGAATAAGTTGAAAACGCAAATTATCAAATATACATGACGATATCCGAGAAAATTATTTCCGACTAGCTTAATATAACTCGCATAAAGAAAAAAAATTAAGATCTTAGAGATGCAATAGTTCAATTTCTTAGTAAAATGAATAGATTCTAACTTTTTTATTAATACGTAAATGTTTTCAATTATTAAAAGATATTGCAGCGACATATTTTGGAAGTACTCTCTGTTTATGCTGAAATTCAATTGAACATAAAATATAAACTCTGAAACATAAGGAAATCATCTAATCACAGCTAAACGTTCCGTGTAAACGAAATTAAATATCTGCATCATAATAATACCTTCTCATCAGTGGTTCTTCTAGTCAGATAATACGTTCTTAGTTATCTAATAAAGTGTGGCTCACATGACGTTGCTTTTATAAGTTGATATAAAAAGATAGCAGTGAGTAGAAAAGTTAATTGTTTTACAGATGAGAAAACAATAATTAAACGGGCAAAAGGAGGCGCTTATTAAAACCATGATAAACGGTTTTTTATCTTTAAATCAGATTTAGATGGAGTTCTTTATCACAATGCAAAGGAAAGAATGTTTTTTATTTAAACAACTAGTGAGTTTATTCAATGCAAAATGCAATAAAAGAAGCGAAGGTTTATTCATTTTGCCGTAAGAAAATATATTAAAATAAATAAAAGTATTAAAAGAGGATAGAGTATAAGTTTTATGTGAATCCAGTTCTATTTACCTACTTGTAGATGACCTTCCGAGATTGTCCTCTATTTAGAGGTAACCTGCAGAGATGCTCTTCAAAACACCTTATCGGAATTTCGTTCTATTATGAATGAAATTTTACTGTAAACATGAGAAGGAAATGAAAACTGTATGAAAAAGGATTTAACATCATCTTAAACCTTTGTATTCTCTCATTTATTGTAAAATAGTGTTGTACGAGTGACGCAAACTCAATCCATGATGAAATTGACATAACGTATATTTAGTACATTCACTCTTGGTACATACAGATTCAGCTGAAGAAACACTGTTACATGCCCTCCTTACCCAAACAGCCATATATATTCACATGAAATCATGCGTACGTCAGACATTCGTATGAAGGTCCTCGGGATGTCAAATTACATTTTCAGAAAGTCATTTATTGGGTCGAAAATGTCCGTCCCCATATGTTCCTGAGGTCCTTCTCAGAATGACATCAAAATTGGTATATGACTTCCTTAAGAACTCCTCATAACTGCATCAACTTGAAGGTGACCTTCTCAAAGCATCACCAAATTAGAGGTTGCTTTTTGAAGTAGTCCTGAAAACATCACCTACTTGCAGTTGACCTTCCGAGATTATCCTCTATTTAGAGGTAACCTCCAGAGATGCTCTTCAAAACACCTTATCGCAAATCACTTTCTGAGGAGTTCTTGAAAACATCATTTAACTGGAAGTGGCCACCTAAAAGTGCTACACAGAACATCTTTTTATTGTAGGTTAACTCATGTGATTTTAACTCTAATTAGAGATGACACGATGAGAGACTTCTCATAGTATTCTAATACAGTGTATGATCTCCTAGGTAGATTTTTAAAGATCCCGTCACTGAAAACCCATTTATTAGCAAATCATAATATGACCATAATGCTTTAAACTAAAATACAAAATACATGAGAGCAAAAGGGACGCGAGTATTTTATGTAGAGACCCTTCCCTAGAAATGGTATTTTTAAAAATCGTTTTATTTACAGTATTCTGATATTTAGCATATGAAACCTTTTTGGTGCATACTCTATAAAATTATTGAGAAGCTACACCTATTTTTAGATTGAAAATGAGTTATACTCGTAAAAAAATGTACTCATAAATTTTAACACAGTAAGAGAAAATTTCTAGTTGAAGCTTAAGTATCGAGCTATAGTTTGATCATATTGTTGGTAAAAAAAACTTTGCCTTGAAATTTTCAATCACACTGTTTCATGCTTAAATTGCTTAATTTCATAATTACGTTCTAGTGGACTCGAGGAGAAGGTTGAATCCTATATGCAACATCTGCAACACTGTCCATTGATCCCCGCCCACCACTTCCACTGCCTCATTGATTTTCATTTTTCTTTCTTTATAAAAAATATAATAAAAAAGTACTGTCTACAAACTGAAAAAAAAGGAAAATTGAAGGTTTTGACATGTTTGTTCTGGCATATAGAGTACATTATATATTTGTTAATAAGGTTGAAACATAATTAAGACTTCAACAATATAAATATCACAGAACCGTTTTTCAGGAAAAGTAATAAGTTTATTCAAAATCCTGACTAATTTAATACATTTTTAATCCTTTATATTAATTTGAATCCGGCCTTGTAGTACAGCGCACTGGTATTCGGTGCTGAGGGTGCTCAGATCGAATCCTGGCGAAGCGCCACTAAAATGCCTCCGTTTGTGTCGTCCCTTCATAGGGGGCAATGCTGGTCTGCCTATATGGCGCCCCCATAATAAAATGGCCAGAAAAACTGCGGTGATTTATGGGCGAATGTCTTCGCGACAAGTGCCTCCGCATTGAAAATATATATATATGGGAATTGTGTTATCCCATGGCTCCAGCTATATGTCGCCGTGTACGCTATGCGACGACAGCGCTATTAGGTTTTCGAGAGATGAACGGGGAGAAAAGCATTTGAGGAGAAACTGAGATTGGGTCCCGACCTGGTAAGAGGTGCAGACGGCTGCGACGGGAGAGACAGTCTCGAAGGGGGCATGACGTTGGCTCCGGACAAGCAGCAGACGGCGGCTTAGTCAATCCTATCTCGGCAGACGGCCAGATACTGTAACCCATTTTGATTGTGGAGGCCTAGTGCGGCTTGACGTGTCATTTTATGTGCAACGTATTTCTAGATATGTAATAGTTTATAAGTGTCAATATATAGTGTTTGTGTTTGAAGCAGTGACTCTGTCTTTAATTGGGTACTCTCTTACTCTAAGTATAAGAGAGTGCAGTAAGCGGAAAGGTTTCTATAAGACTGAGAAGAACAACCCCTAGACACCGACCACAGTTTCTAGTAAAAGTGGGGACTCGCAGGAGATCGAGTTCCTACACACACACATATATATATATATATATATATATATATATATATATATTAATTTGAATACATCCTTTTTTGTATATTAGCAAAATGAATCATTCCCTGAACATTCATAGTAGCTCATCATTTGTAAATTTAAAATTATATTTATCTCCTCAGAGCTAGATTATGGTATCCAAAAAAAAAAAATACTGCTGCGTTAGAATATTTTAAATGTTAATCAGGAAAATATCTTTGGTATGAGAAAAAAATTGTACCTTATTTCTCAAACTTTCAAGCATAAAAAAAATGTGATTTGTAAATAATTTTAGAATCCTTTATTAGCTATTTGACTGTTGAAATACTGATGCCATGTACTTATACATACTTGGATACATCCTAAAATACATTTTGCAAGAGCTTAAACTATATTTATAAAGTTAAGCATTAGGACCTTCGTAAATACACCAGACAGACATAAACAAATTGATATAGTCGCTGTACTGTTTATTAGCAGTAATATAATTTTATGTTATAAATATTTAATGGTATAAATATTTAATAGTATTCAATTACATTAAAAGTTTACTCTAGTTAGGATAGTTCACCGTTGTGTCACCAGTGCTTCTATATATTTATTCTAAATATTTACAAAAAGATCTCATGCTGTCCTTCTATCACAGAGTTTTCATTTAGTTTAATTTACAAGTTATTTCATGTAGTTGTTCTCTATAGTGAATAAGTTCCAAAGTCACTTATTATTGCATTCCGAGTAGTAAGTAGCAGGTGGCGATGTGAAATAATATGAACACAGTTCTGCTAGATATAATTATGTCTAATTATAGTGATCTTTAGATCTGAATCAATAAATAATTAGACAATATTGATAATTTTATACAAATTGTCAAACACAAATATTAAATTAATACAATTATATTTCAAAGATTTTAAAAGTATTATTGAAATAATAGATCTGTCTATCTCTCAGTAAAACAGTGTGAGCACTATCTTCGGAACAATTTCGATATCAGTAACTCTGTTAAATTACTAAATTTTGGAATATCTTAACTATGTAATTTCAGATACTGAAATATATTTCATTAAAAATATATACAAATACAAGTTTTATCTTTGTTATTTGAAAACCAACAGAAAACTCACTATGATAAGATGATAATATTATTTCATTGTAATTTGAAATTGCTGTTTTTTCTCAAAATTGAAGTTAAAACACTCAGAGAAACTAACAGAACAGATAAAAATGCAATATTGCAACTACTTCATGAATTATATATATAAAACAAATTATAAAAACAACTTTAAAAATAGTATGATTCAGGATTTTCCCTAAAGATATCAGCATCGTATAGAGTATACTAGGGGCACTCTATTTGAATTTGATACAAACACAGTTTATACATGAAACAATGTTTATTGAATTCGTTGCACATATAGAATTTGCTTTTACAGCATTAAGCATACGTACTACTTGTACGGAATATATATTAACATTCAATAGAAATACACTTTGAAAATACTCACAAACCAGCAGAGAGTCAAACCAGCAGTACTGCCACGTAAACTTTGGGCCCCCTAAGCACTAGCGCAGGATAACACCTGGAGCTGCTTTCCTCGTAGCTCCCTTAACTCGCTTATCTATCAACCTTAACAAAACCTTCTTCATCCTCCGTATTAATCAAGCTGCTTGGTATTTATACCAAGCGCGTATGCCGAAATTAGCATATCTCAAGCAGCTTCTTTAATTCATTCACTCAAAAGTTCGATTCTTGTGAATCGAATCTTATGTATACCTTACAACCGTAGAAAAAGTACCCTTATGATAAGGTGACCAGACGTCCCGCTTTTGGCAGGACAGTCCCGATTTTTAACTATTTGTCCCGCTTTTAAAAAAGTCCCGATTTTTGGAAAGAATGCACGATAAGCTAGGGAACGGGAAGGGAATATACGGTTTTCAGCGGCCATGTGGCTATTTAGCCAGGATATGAGTTTTATATTATTTTTGCCAATTTTATAATGTTAAACTTTAATAACAACAAATAATTGTTGAGAACTGCTTATCAAAGTTCGCATTGTTGATCAGTTGTTAGTATTCGAATTTTGAAACAATCCATGTTCCATACAATAATGCACTAAAAATTGTGGAATAAGAGCTGTCTTTACCAGGAACTAATGCTACAACTGAACGCGTTTTTTCTACGGTAAATAAAGTGTGGATATCAGAAAAATCACAATTAAGTGTTAAGACTTTGAAAGCCATTTTATGTGTGAAATATAATTTAACAAATTCTTGTGAAAAATTTTATGGCTTTTTACACAACGACAGCAATCTACTAAAAAAAATTCACGCAAATGAGAAATATGCCAAAGTATAAAAAAATACTATATATAATTTTTTTATTTATTATATTTGTAAATTGTCTTATGTTGAAATTAAAAAATATATATTACAATACTATTTTTGCGTTCTATGAAAATTTTTGTTGCTCCATATAGACCAAATTTTTAATCAAGAACATCACTCCCCCCCCCCCCCCGCTGGTCAATGGTGTCCCGCTTTACCAATGTTAAAATCTGGTCACCTTACCTTATGATCAAGACACATCACCAAGACTGATAAACTTGTCATTTAATCTGTTAACTATGGAAATATAGTTTTTCTCTATAAATTACTAGCGGCCCTTCCCGACTTTGTCCGGGTTGAACAAAATATTATACCAATAAATTTCCAGTTGATAGGCAATAAATTGTAAATCTTTTTTTACCTCAATAATAACGTAAATAATACCTTAAATTAATTTTATGTTAGTTAATAATTCAAATAAATTTATTAAAAGAAAAAGGCGTGCCGGAGAACGGCTAGGTTCGAACCGCTAGCGTCAGAACAGAAGCCCACCGCGATAGCACCAAGATAAGGATCGCTGAAATCTTCGGAACAAAAAGCGGTAGAAGACAGTAGCGGAAACAATGGAGATTGTTAGGATTAAGCCCCTAACTTTATTTCTACTGATCAGATATACATAATATATAGCCTATGTCCATCTGGAATAATGTACCTTTGAAACAGTGAAAGAATTTTTCAAATAGGTACAGTGGTTCTGAAGATTACCCTCCACGTACAAAATCACTCTCTCTTTATATATAAGTATAGATATGCATCATGGATAAACGCAGCTAAATTTCAAATTTTGGGTTACCACAAATTTAAATCTAACTCTAAATATATTTTTTAAATATCAGATAAAATGTAATTATAAATGTCAATCTTAAAAAAAAAATAATTTTCAAGAGAATCTAAATGAGAGCAAAATATATATTCCATTTTATTTTAAACTTCTAACGTAAAGAATAGTGCATATATAATAAATATTTACGTATACAAAAAGCAATTTTGCTTGCATATACAATGAAGTTTTTATTTAACTCAACAAATGAATGCATACTTTAATCTGTAACCTATATTTCACTCGGTATTTTTTTATCATATATGATTTTCCATGAATTTTACACATACTCTGATTTGTTATATTTTACAAGAAAATCATCTTATCATAATGGAGAGGGAATAAATGAACTTTCACTCGTCAACAATGTTATTACACCTGTCTTTACAAACACTTCAAGAATACACTATATCTCAGCTGTTATAGTCTTATCACTGATATCTGTGCTAAGAGAATTAATGCCCAGTCATAAAAAATGACTTACATATTTCGTACTTATTTGTACAAAATGCTGCCAAATTTCGATGAGATGACACTGCGCAACTGATCGCTCGAGTTGCCCGTAATTTCGAGGACCGGGTATGTTAGTATTTGTTCAAACCGAGTCCTTCAACGTTGAATAGAATTAGCCTTAGGTCTTGATCACGGAGCGTTGCATAGCGTGAACGTTAAAAATTATAAATCACAGAGTTCAACGCAATGACCTCGTGATACGTCGAACCAATCACAGGTCATGTCAACAATTTCGGGTTAACGGAGAAACGCTACACCGGCTCCGATTTGGGCTCTGAAATCTAAAAGTGCTTTTACTTTCGGAACTAGTATGATATACCCCCCCCCCCCAAATGGCGATTTTGGCAATTTTTTTTGTCGCCAAGCAGAACGCGTGATTTGAAACGGGAAATTCCGGAAAGTCCCAAAAATACGCTTTTTTATACTGTTCAACTACAGAAAAGCACAAAAAACACATAAATACAAAAAATAAAAGCTGAAAAATAATAAGAAATTTGTTAAGTGGGGGGGGGGGACTGCCTCCTCCCCAACCCCGCGACAAAAAGTCAGTATAGTGCAACTAATAATAATTCATTTAAATAAACATAAAATACATCTTGGTTAAATATATATTTCTTGATTAAACATAAATTAAAGCACAAATACAATAGAAAAAAATACATGTTGGCAAGAGAATTTTAAAAAAAGTATCGATACCGAAATTTTGTACTCCTCCCAGTTAATCCCCGAAACGATTTCAATAAATTTATTAAAACAATCTACATTTGCCGCTAAACATGATTTCCGAAACATGTACATCGCTAGGTAGAATTTAAAATCTGCCTTACGATTGTAACCACGAACCATGCCGAATAGATTTCTCAGTGTTACATTGCTCCCCCCCCCCACCCAATAACTTCCTACAAACAAATGTAAAACCATCAGAATAAGAACTTTTAACTTTAATCCTCATCTCTGACCCACATTTTTTGCAATTCGCGCTCTTTAACAACCCAACCTCCGTCAAAAAATTAAAAAGCAACTGTTATTTAATATTTTGACGGAGCATTACACCAAAGTAAAAACCGGCAACACAACAACCAAAACAAAGGGCGCCAGATTTGGCGAGAAATCTCTCTTGGGGGAAGATATCATACTTGTACCTTACTTTCTTCCCATTTATAAAGACATAAACATATTCGAGTTCGTTCCTTTTCTTTCAACAATCCCACAACTTCGAACATTATAAACATGCGCTTGGTTTTTATCTTCGTTTTCATCAGTACAGTCTTTTCCCATAGGATTTGGACGATTGGTGATTTTTTTTGGGGGGGAGGGGGGACAAGCATTCGAAAAATGATTAATACTGCCTCAGATGTAGCACTCAGGTGTAGGTTTAGGTGTATATGGCTTCCGATAATCACGCCTCCATTCTTCCCTCTTATTTTCGCTTGTAAAATGTGACCGAGGATTATTTGATGCTCGACGGACGTTTTATTCTTAGATATTGTTTCTTAGATATTGTAAAGACATCACACTCGCAGCCTAGTTCTTGAGATTTCATCCAATTTTCACCTTCCTTGCTAATGTGACAATATCCAACTCTATCCAACTAGACTCTATCCAACGTCTCAAAAAAATTATCTGATACAATAATATTACACAGTGAAAAAAAACCTTCGGCACCATCTAATCACTACAGGACTTCCCCGTGCCAATGGCCAAGTCAAACGTTTAAACCAAGTAATTATTTCTGTGTTATCAAAATTATCCATATACAATCCATCCCACTGGTATAAACACGTTAATGAACTGCAGCAAACTATAAATTCAACGTATCAAAGAAGTATTAATACCACCCCTTTCGAACTACATTTCGGCACCAAGATTAATTCGAAATCAACAGATAAATTAAAAGAAACGCTAGAAGCAGAATTTTAAGCTAATTTTGAAAAACATCGCGAAGACTTAAGAAGAGAGGCTGAAAAACGAATTTTTGAAGTCCAGGAACAAAACAAAAGAGCATACGATTTACGCAGACGAACCCCTCACAAATATAAAATAGGAGATTTAGTTGCAATTAAACGTACGCAATTCGGACCTCATCTGAAGTTAAAACCGAAGTATCTAGGACCATATAAGATTATAAAAGTTAAAGGCAACGACATCTATGAAGTATCCAAAGAAGGAAACCACGAAGGCCCGAATACAACAACCACCTGTGCTGAATTTCTTAAAAGATGGAGCTTAACCCCAAATTGACTATACTTTTTATATCTGACTAAGGACTGATTGAGACTTTTCCCGGTTTATCACTTTGCTTTTACCCATTATGACTGTGTTTGTGTCTGTATAGAGAATTTAGCTCACTTCTACCCAGACTTGGGTGTATATAATTTGAAGTGGCACTCTAAATGAATTTGATACAAACACAGTTTATACATGAAACAATGTTTATTGAATTCGTTGCACATATAGAATTTGCTTTTGCAGCAATAAGCATACGTACTACTTGTACGGAATATATATTAACATTCAATAGAAATGCACTTTGCAAATACTCACAAACCAGCAGAGAGTCAAACCAGCAGTTCTGCCACGTAAACTTTGGGCCCCCTAAGCACTAGCGCAGGATAACACCTGGAGCTGCTTACATCGTAGCTCCCTCAACTCGCTTATCTATCAACCTTAACAAAACCTTCCTTCAACCCCTTTTTCCTTTAATCAAGCTGCTTGGTATTTATACCAAGGGGGTATGCCGAAATTAGCATATCTCAAGCAGCTTCTTTAATTCATTCACTCAAAAGTTCGATTCTTGTGAATCGAATCTTGTGTATACCTTACATCTGTCTGATAGAATAGACAAATAAATTTGAAGACGATAAGACGAATGGATTTTGAAGACGAGAAAGGAAAACGACGAAAGACGAAGAATTTGACGCTGACTCCAGACGAAAAAACACGACGATAATTCAAGACGATGATACACGCTAAAAAAAAAGAATTGTAATTGTTGTAAGAACAAACTGCTGCTGTTTTTTCTTTTGTTTTTAGGTATTTTCCAACAGACGATCTGACCAGGAATGTGAGGTCACATTTTCCCGAGGATGGCCGAGTTGTGGAATGAAACTGGCCATCACACCTCCCCCCGAATTGTAGAATGGAACAGGCCTTCAATGATCTCCCTCCACACATTAAGAGAAGCGACCTTTATAGATTACGACGGAAGAGATATAGCAGTCCTTCACTGGGAGCAGACGTGATTTCTTGAACGACGTTTATGGATATGATTCCGTCAAGGACGCTAACAACGTTAGATTTTTTTCTTAGTATGTGTAATTGTATTAATTGTTCGTGTTTCGTCATTAAATGTGATTATATGTAAATTACATCATTCTTCTCTACTGCTCATCATTGCCCATTCTGACCGCTCATATATATATATATATATATATATATATATATATATATATATATATATATATATATATGTCAAAATAATAATTAAACAATTTACAGTGGGGCTTCAAGGTGGTTAATTTCGTGGCGTAAAGTGCCACTATTTTCATATCGTATTTCGAAACGCACCGGGGGAATTCCCTTTTTGAACGAGCAAAGAGAGAATCTATTAATAGTAACAAACTTAGGCCGCGCCCATACCCCACTTTCGGCGCAGATGTCACGAGCATGCGTAAGTGTTTTAAAGGCTTTTGAGACAATAGAGTTTTCCGCAGAGTGGGATTGATTTTCAATAGGTTTGGTCACGCGTCACGAGGATCGAGAGGAAATTTGGCAAATAATTAATAGATTGAATCGGGGTAGGTTAACATTCGGAAATAAACTCCTAAGTGTAATTAATTTGCAGCTCTTTGCCACAGGCCTTTAATCACTGACTGCTATATCATTAATAATTATTTAGGAATAGGTTAAGATGGAATAACGTGAAATAAGACACCGTGATGAAGATGGATAAGAATAAGTGCCGTGTCATATATATATATATATATATGCTACTTATATATATATATATATATATATATATATATATAACATTAAAAACCCCATACCATTTTAAAATCTAACATTATTCTAAATTCCCTTGGGCGTACGAGCTAAATTTCGCTTTTGATTCTAAGTTCTAATAACCTCGAGAGAAAATATTAAATGGCTTCCTTTTTCAAATAGGCGCGGCGTCCCCAATATTTTAGATAAGCTCTGCGCAGATTATATAAAACCACATGTGACTTATCGACAACAGCAAATCCCTAATCGCTATCCTGATCACATGACAAAGTTTATATAAACCACATGAACGGAAACCTGTACGCTTTTTTGATTTTGTAACTGTCTTGGAAAGACGTATTCTCCGTCTAATAAAATTTAATGCCGTAACTTGCCGCGTCGTTTATTCGAGCCACGACTACTCTTCATTCCCAGTGATGTGCTGGACGCCCATTCTTTCCTTGGGTTGTCCAGTATGTTACATATATATATATATATATATATATATATATATAACATACAAAACAAACAGCTTTTTTAATTTCCAAATTCTTTTCATTTTTCTTTAAAATTACTTCGGCGTAGGCAAACTAATTTCGTTTTCGTTTTAAAAACAAAGGATTTCAGCGTAACCTAAAAGCAATAGTAGGTAATTAATATATCTCCCTTTAAACCCCAGTCTCGTGGGCGCCAAATCTTATATAACAGGCCAGGGTATCGAGCTCAGAAATCTGCTCTGGCCTATCAATGCAAAGTGCAAGGGACTTCAATGCAAAGTGCAAGTCATGTGACAACGACCTCATAAAGCTTTTAAAAGACCCATCAAGGTTTTGGCCGGTGATTGTCTCTCTGTCTTCGTCCTAGTCATGTTGTGTCCATTTCTGCGCGCCTGTTCCTCTGTCTTCGTGCTTGTGATGTAGTGTCCATGTCAGGTATGGGGTGAGCCGCCCTCGTCCCTTCAATAAAGAAATTTAGCTGGTAAAGATGAGGACCATGTTTTCTTTGAGTGAGTCATTTTCTCCACTCCGGCCATGTCTACGATAAGTGATATACCCTGATGCGAACCAAACACCGACTTTACTTTTGATGTGGCTTGATCATCTGCACCCTCATATCTGAATCACAAAATTATGGCTACTGAGCATTTCTAGTCAGGTATGGTTTACTGTAAATTTTAGAATATCCAGGTGTCTGAAGTAATGATTCATTTCTGGGCTTTTAGGTAATGAAATCGTTACAGAAGCTGCTCGATCTCCTTGTATCTCTTGTCAATTTTTTATGACGATACCTACAAATGTGTTTTAATACAAGTCACAAAAACCCGTTTTCAGAGGGTTTATTTCAAATCGATACAAAAATGAAAAGATCGGAATTGTGCTATTTCTCATCAGGTCAGAGGTATTTTTGTTTTTTTAGGGGAGGGGGGGTCGTTTATATCTTTGGTAGTATTGTTATCTCTTGAAAATTTTGCGAAAGTTTAGTCTTATTTCCTACATAAGAAGTGTTCTCATTTATATTGTGAACAATCATTACTCTTAAAACTCAAATCATATAAATTGTGAATATTTATTGCTCTTGAAATTCTACAAGCTATTGAAATCCCTTTTATAATGATGATTACTATACCGCACATATTTACAATTATTATTGTCTACTAACATTTTTTCCATTAAAATCAATCTGATTGTTTTGGGATTTGAGCCTTCTGTAGAAGTGTACTCTCTCTATTAGATCATGTTTCTCAACGGAATGTCATGTTTCTCAATGGAACTCACTCTATTTATTTGAAGGAAAACAATTTTTAACTTAAAAACAAACTTTTTAAACACAAATTTATCTTTCTCAAAATTACTATACCACTACAATATTTAGAGATTACTATTACTATATTTAGAGATTTCATCATCATTTTTAAAACAATTAATATTTAAATTAAATATTTATAATTTGACTTTGGCTCAAATTTTGTTAATTCGTAATATAAGATTCGAAAAAATGTAAATTCAAAAATCCTCTTCTCCATTTACATTAAGCTGAAATTCGAGGCATTCTTTGCAAACGTTCTTTGCTTTTCTATTTTTATTAATAGCAAGATAAAAAGGGAGAAGTTTCAACAGCTCATTAAATTTCAGTAATTAAGCTATTTTCTTTTTCTTTCCGTTCCTCATGTTAGCCTTCAGTCAGTATCGCTTCTAGATTTTTTGATGGAATGTTAAGACATCATACTATAAAACTTTTTCAAATGTCTAGATTCACAATCTTTTTAAATTCATTTTTCTGCACTATCTAAACCCAGGTTTGAAAAAGTTCCCCTAAAGACACGGATCATTTATTATTTTCTTAAAAAGCTAGTAGCCTAGTTTTAATTCCCCTAACGTAGTGTCTTGAGAAATAAGTTCAAGTATAAAAGATGTATTTTCCCCGTTTCTGGGAATTTCGTCTGGGAATTTTTCGATTGTGTTGATAAACAGGTGAAAGTACAAACATCTTTGAATGAGAAAAAGAAAAGATATCTTTGACATCGTATAGTTTAAGCATAACGACTTCTTGTTATGCTGGGGAAAAAATGTTTATATGCATCTATTTACACATGGTGAATATTTCTTCAATTTTTTTTCCATATGACCTACAGAAATTGCTAATTCTGCGCTGGGAGATGTTCAACGGAATTTTGTCTTCAATGATGATACTGCACACTTCTCTTCAATTACGACGATCAGGTTAAATTAATATACTTTACTTACAAATTAAGATTAGTTTACAGTATTTACATTAAAGATTACTAAGAAATTACTCTCCAACGAGAGTTCCATTATTACCTAACTCTCGGCTAAATTCTCTACCTAACTCTCGGCTTATTAAACTCTCGGCTAATTCTCCAAGTGATTTGATATTGCGTTAAAAATCAACAATACGCTAGAAAACAATTGTAAGTTTTGCTCCACAAATTCCGGATGTAAAATTCAACCGTTGCAATGAGTAATAAGTGGGTGTGGAATTAAAAAAAGGCAGTCCTCCCGAAAGAAAATTTATTTACTTGTGTCACAATGAAAAAAAGCACAACCTCTTCGTTAAAATTGCTATTTTGTCAAGTTTATGTCATGAACAATACCTGTTCTTTTTCACATTCTACAACTGAACAACTGGAACTGAACGTATTAACTACGAATAACAATGATATGAAGTATTGCCCAATATTTATTTATGAACACAATTCTCCCCGTTTGATAGTTGTACGACTGATTTAATTCTTTAGTTATGATGTTTTAACCTGTTCTATTAATTACATTTTGATATTAGTAGTTTCGTTTCTCAACCAAAATCCTGTTTTCCTATTATGTTGCGGGCAGAAGAATTTTAATTTAATAATCACTCCTTGCTATTACATATAAATATAACTTTGTCGGATTAAAATGGAAATTATATCCGTCTCAACTTGATTATCACATATTAAATTTTATTCACATTGTATCAAGGAACACGATTATTGCTTATTTCAGTACTTTCTCTTTTTATTCTTATTACCTCAGCATTTATAATTTATTAAACAACTATTTTAAGGATAAAAATAATTTCGGATGAATTTTATCAAGGTCTCTTCTATAATCGATGCATGCTGACAATTTTAACAATGAAATTGCACCCGTTTTTGTTTCTGGATGCCGAAAAACTTTCTGAAAATGTTTGCTTTTTTAGACATCTATTATTTCATTTATCTCTAAGGCAGCAAACGAAAGCTGGACAACTACTTTATTTTCTGTCAATCTGCAATAGTTTGAAACTTTCCCAATAATGGAAAAGAAATCTTTTCGTACAACTCAAGAAAAATAAAGAATTGCATAGTTAGATAACTGCGTAGTCCACTTACAAATGCTGACAAAAATAATCATCATGATTATAAGAAAGATGATTTTCTCAGTCTTTTAATAGTTATATAGATTACATTCATACGTTTGTGTAATACATAATAAGTTACTATAATAACTATTTGGAATTTATATTTAAAAATGTAATTAAAATATTCCTCTGAGAAATGTGGGCGTCTGAGAGGTCTGTAGATTTAAATAGACCCGAGCAGAAACCGGAAGTTGTTAAAGTTAATTACTTTCTTTATTTAGATACTGAACTTATGTAAGCTTTTATATTTGGCACTAAACTATTCCATGTAGCTGAGTTACTTATTATTTAAACATTATTTTGACTGAATCAGTCGTATTCAATTATTACACTTACATTTCGTGAGTTCTAAAGCAGACTAATTGAGTGAAAAAGCAAACAGCTCAAAACAGCAAACACAGGTTCTTTCCTTTTATGCTTTATTCAACGATATATATATATATATATATATATATATATATATATACACTCATGGACAAAAAAATTAGCGCACCAAGAAGGAGTCGTCAAAATGAAACGAAATTTTACATACGTAATGACTACTTTGATATAAGTAAATGATAAGAAAATCAAAGAAAAAGGATAATTTATTTCAGAGAAAAAAGGCAAAAGAACGGAGGAGTTAATACTCCGTTGGACCCCCAGCGCGAATGCACGATGTGATACGATCGGGCATTGAGTCATACAAGTTCTGTATGATGTCGTGAGACATTTCTTTCCATATTTGCTGTAACCTTGCCTCTAGTTCGTTCAAACTCGTGGGATGCCCAAATCGTCGTCCCAAATGATCCCAGATATGCTCGATTGGAGACAAATCTGGGGATCCGGCAGACCAAGGAAGGGTAGTAACAGTGCGGAGACAGTCTTGTGACACCCTTGCCGTATGAGGCCGAGCATTGTCTTGTTGAAAAATGGCTCCTGGGAGCCGTTGCATGAGTGGCAACACATGTGGTTGCAGGATTTCATGAACATACCGCTGGGCTGTCATGGTGGACGGAGGCGTCGATGGGTGGGCGTCAAGGGCAGCACACGTAATGGGCGCCGCGATACCAACTGTCCTTCAGCCAGGCGCCTTCGTATGGTTCGAGAAGACACAGAGGCCCCTAGTGAAGGTGCTACCTGTGCCTGGATGGCGGCCGAGGAAGCAGTTGGCTGTACGCGTACATTTCTTACGATGTGGCGGTCTTCTCGACGACTGGTCTGTCGAGGGCGTCCTGAGCCTGGTCTTCGTGTACATGACATATCTCGGGTCCACTGGTCCCAACACCTCCTCACAACACAATCAGAGCGGCCTAAATGACGAGCTACTCGCCTAGCTGACCACCCAGCTTCCATCATCCCGACGATTCTCCCCCTCTCAAACTGCGACAACTGCTTATATTGTCTTCGAACACGGCGTAATGGCATGTCTATCTCAGCTCTTCCTTTGTAAATGATTCAGCACACTCAAACAAGCTTTGGTTACCTGTTTTATACTCCACAGAGTACGATGTTCAACGCCCTCTACCGGCTATACGTAATGCGCAATCACGCTGCATTTCTAATCATTTGCATATCTCCCCGACATGTACCTTCATTGCAAGTTTCGTTACGATCCCGCAATTATTTCTTGGTGCGCTAATTTTTTTGTCCATGAGTGTAGATATATATGTATGTATGTATGTATATATATATATATATATATATATATATATATATGTATGTATGTATATATATATGTGTGTGTGTGTGTGTGTAAGTAATTTATTTTAAAGCGATAACCTAAGATTTTTCATATCGATACTTTCGGTAATGAAATCCGCATAGAAACAGATTTAGGAGCACCTGCTAACGAGTCCGAGTGGTGTGAGCTAGCTAAGCCAATGACAGCTTGCCACGATGCACTGTACGGAGTTACCTTCGAACATCCTTGGTACTAGGCTTTTGATTGGACAAGTGTCCACCAGACAATAAGCTTTGTTCAGGCTCTGAACTGGTGTAACAGAGAAGCAGAGAGGCTTTGTACGATGTAGAGGTTGGACGTAATCTGTATCTCTCTTGGAATTTTGTAAATTTGTACATACAGTGGAATCTTGATCGATCGTTCTCCGAATCATCGCTTTCCCGTATATGTCGTTTATATCACGCAGTCCTGACGATCATATTTGTTTGTTATGTTCCCGCATTTATCATTAAATTAGAAAATTTTATTAATTTGCGATTAGCTATGACTAGTCAAGGGACTGATAATTGTGTTTCTCAGTACCTGTGTGAATTCCTGTGTGAATTCCTATTTTTGTGATGAATGTACTGTGCTCACTTTTGCCCAACAAATATTGGATGATTTTCCCATTATTATTGCAACTTCATTATATGTTGCATTTGAACAGAAGTTCGTGGATTTAGGTCAGATACACCTTAAGTATCCCATTTTGTGATAAATGAATGTTCACTTTTACCCAACAAGTGTTGGATGAATTTCTCATTATCCCATTTTATGAGAAATGAATGTTCACTTTTGCTCAACAAATGTTGGATTATTTTCCCATTACTACTGCAATTGCATTATAATTCCCACTTGGATAAAAGTTCAAGGACTCAGATTAAACACGTCTTCAAGTATCATTTTGTGAGAATGTTCACTTTTTGCCCAACAAAATGTTGGATGTTTCTGTTTACATCTATGCATCATTTTATATTGCTATCTTTTCTTATTATTACAAATGTTTTTGTTATCTTGTGTTTTCCCTTTATTTTGATATCCCAGTTACATTATCATTTTACTAGTGTTTCCATGTTTTCATAGTATTACCCATTTTTAATAATGCATCCCAGGATGACCACTATTTGCTAATCTTACTCCATGTTTGAAAGTGCATTTATGTTTGCCATGTGAATTAATTTACAAGGATGTTCAAAGGCCAAAATTATTAACATTAAATCGCCTCGCTTTGAGAGCGTGTCGTTTGAACTTGATCAACTCCAGCTGTACCCTTTTAAAGGGGAGGGGGATATGTAATCTATATATTTAAGTTGCTAAGCCGACTTTGGGGGCAGTCCGTGAGAGAAAACTACTGCATCAATTTACTTAATTTTGGTCTTAAACGAAAGATTGTAATCTGTAGATTTGTCAAATTTGGTTTTTGTAGCTGCAATTTTTATTGATGAGCTATAATTTACAATTAAAATTTGATTTCTGAGCATGCTCAGTGGTATGTTTCAATCTGGCTTTAGAAGCTCCCTGTTTCTGCGCATGCTCAGTGACATGTTTCAATGCCGAGGAGTCTCTCTAGATCTCCTCTGCCATTTTTATTTTTATGATAATTATGCTTGTGAAATATAAGAGTAAACCTGATGGAAATTGTTTATTTCGCGCTGTTTAATTAACGATAATTTACAATGAAAAATTTGCTTTCTGCTCACAGTGGCGTAGCGAGAGGGGGGCAAGGGGGTCTATCATGCCCCGGGCGCCACTCGCAGAGGGGCGCCAAATGGTCCCAAAATAACTAATTCTATATATTATATTACTATGTGTTTTTCGGGGGGGGGGTCGCCAAAAAGGTATTTTGCCCCGGGCGCCAGTTATGCTCGCTACGTCACTGTCTGCTAATACTCAGTGACATTTTTAAATCTGGCTTTAGATACTCACTAAGCACGAGGTCGCTTAAACTCATTAATTTGTTTCTGCGCATTATTATGATTTTGGTAATCATGTGTTGAGTATAATTTGTGTATTTGTACATTTATTTACTATCTAGCCGTCATGTTTTGACGGGTACTAACTGGTACATTTTAAGGTTATAACCGAAGATTTTTCATATGGATACTTTCCACAAGGAAAACCGCATAGAAACAGGTTTAGGAGCCCCTGGCAACGAGTTCTAGCGGTTTGAGCTGGCTAAGCCAATGACAGCTTGCTACGATGCACTGTACGGAGTTACCTTCGAACATCCTTGGTACTAGGCTTTTGATTGGATAAGCGTCCAGGGGACGATGAGCTTTGTCTAGGCTCTGAGCTCGTGTAAGAGAGAAGCAGAGAGGCTTTGTACGATGTAGAGGTTGGACGTAATCTGTTTCCATGTTGGGGTTTTGTAAATTTGTACATACTTGTATAATTTGAGGCGAAGCTATTCAAAAACGAGTAAAATGCTACTGAAATCAGTGTATGGAACATTGTTTTTAGAAATATTTCTGTCCCAAAAGCAAAATTTATTTTTATTTTTTTATTTTAATGTAACTCTTAATCAGCATTTTAGGAGTTAAAATCTATTCAGGTATATGTTTGAGAGAAATGCAGTGAAAACATCTTATATTTTTCGCGCAATTAGCTACTAAAAAAATTAAACAAAACAAACATAAGAGTATATGCATTAATTCAAGAATTCTTTCCGTAGAGATGCACTCCAGTATCTCTCATCATTAACAAATTATGCATTATATCTGAGGAAGAATTATATAATTAAATTAGTTTGGGACTTGAAAATATGTTTCGAGTAAAAATTAAAATTTCTTCAATATCATTTTCGTTTTTCTCTTTATAAGACAGCAATACTGCAGAGTGCTCAAAGGATATAATTAGCTGAAACTGTTTTCTTACAAGAGTAAAGACTTTTTTATGCTACTATTCTTTTAATCGAGGATGATTTGCTCTCAATACGTAAACTGATGAAGAAACAGGGTATGATAAGATTAATGAGTACCTTTTCTGACAGCTAATTTTCCTCAAACATGTTTTGAACGTATTAAGTGAAAGAATGGGTGTTATTAGCAATAAAAATATAGTGATCAGTAATTACTTTGGGTGTCAAGAAGTTTTCAATAAAATAAAATTTTCAGTTTGTTATTACAACTGAATTGTTGATAAAAGAAGTTATTTTCATCTTCAACCAATAAAATCAAATTTTACTCGAAAAGTATTGGTACCGAATATTGTATATTAAAAGAAAACATGTGTTGCTATTATATCAAGATTTAAGTACATTTATTTTTGAATATCTGCTTTCCATAAATAAAACATATTAAATTACTAATTAATAGTTCAGTAATATTTGTACTCGATATCTATCGAAAGGGAAGAATTTTGGTTTAGCTACACGTGTTGCAGATAAAAATACCATATTGGGAAATATCGTCGTCAGCACTTGTTTATTACATTTCTACCAACTAAGCGCTTTTGTATCTTTTGATCTCCTCTCTCCTGATCTAGAATGTTTATTTTTTCTATTCTGCAATCTAACAACTCTAGTTTTGAAATATAATTATAAATTATCAACGACTTCCGGGCATCTTGAAAAGAATTATTTATTTCCTTCAATCTTTCTCGTAGATGTCCAAATATACGGAGAGAAAAAAAGGATAAAGACAATTCAATAGTGAACTAAGTTTACTTTGCCTGAACGCATAGCTTAAAGGGAGACCCCAAATATAACCTACGCTCTTGGTTTAGAAAATATACTCCTACTCGGCACTCAAAACTCTAAACACCCTTACGTTCAATTCGAATTTTTTACAACACTCTCTAGATCCCACTAACTGCATTCTACACATGTTACTTATCCTTACCAATCTCTATTTATGTTTCTTCGCTGGCCTGATTTGCTTCTTAAACGAGCAGCGGCAACAGTCATTTCATTAAGCCCAAGTCTATTTCTGCTGCCTCAGCGGAAAAAACTAACTCATTTTCGGCTCACTACTATTAGTATAATTACTTTTAACTGTGCTTGGGTCATATTTTCGAATTTGTCAATTAGGATCTTTGTATTCCATGGTTAGAATGGAAGGTTTTTTGAGGACTTTGTTAACAGATATGAAAACTAACAGAAAATAACCACAGGTCCAGATCAGAAATTTAAAAATAATAACAAGTTACCGTAGAATGGGGTTACTTGGACCCAAAAAGAGAAGATTTTTGTACATATCTTACCCAACGATAGCCTTAAAAACATATTTTTGCTGATAACCTGATTTGAACAACTTATTTGAAGATTCCCCAGGAGTTTAGGTCTTTTTCAAACCAAAATTTTAATTATATATATATTTAATAAATTATTGAAATTTGGTTTCAAGTAACCTCCTGATTGGGGTTACTTGGACCCAACCTACATTTTACATGAAATATACAATTCAAATAGGTAATGGACTCAAATAGCACCTAGGATCTTGAAACAAAAATAGAGGCTAATGTATGAAAAACTTATTTTACATTAAAACAAAAAACAAACCCCTTTTTATTTGCAAATCTAATTGTTAACAGTGGATGCGTCTACAAACTAATTTTACCCAGTCATACCCAGGGATTTTGTTTTGGAAACATTTCACTGATCTTCCATTCATTGCAAGGTAAGACTTGACGATAAATCGAAAGTCCAGTTCGTCTACGGGAAATCCAAAATCACAAATTTAGTCTAAATGACTGGCACAGTCCAACGCTTCTTTACTAGTAAATATGACTGGATGTCCAGGTTTGTTCAATAAACCATTCATCAATCTCTTTTTTTTTAGTGGACCTACTAATTTTTAAGTGGGTTGAGGCATCTCTTTGAGACATTTCTCCTGACCTCACAGCATTTAAACATTCTCTAATCTTTCAGCTGTAAAATCCGCATACTTTCTGATCCCAGGAGAGCACTTGTAATTTTGGGGAATTTTTGTATCAGATCTGCGAATTAATGCACATAAATCGGTTTAACCATTTAATAAAAGGAACCCGACATGAAGTAATGCTATTAATTAATTTTGCAGTGAAATTTGAAAATGTCTAATCAAAAATGTGATTAGGGGTTAATTGGACCCACTTCCTTGCTTGGGTCCAAGTAACCCCATTTTTAGTTTATCAGCACACTGGTTAATACTTATAAATTTTACTGGATTAATCGATTCTCTATTCATCTAAAACTATTGTTATATTCTTAAAGACTGTATTTGAAATGTAAATTTATCCTTATCTAATGGGGGACTGCAATGTGTAAAGAAGTGAATGTGGAAGTTATAAGGTCACATTCGTGTTTTTATCACAAAGCAACATAACCTAAACTAAAAAAAGGTGGAAACGTGGTAAAGTACCTAAGGACCTAGCTAATGCTCCTATCTGTTGGAGAGATTGTGAATTATATCTATTGTAGCGTACTGGAAATATGGTCTTATTTTTTCCCGAGACCCCACAAGAGCTTGAAACACAGCTGCGTATTTTTCAAGGAATTTGTTGCTCGGTTCCACCAGTTCGGAACACGTGGGGGGATTAAAAAACGTTTCCCCACAGATCAGCCAGTAAAGTTGTCATCCTAACGTTTCTGCAAGGTAATAAAGTTCGGCGTCTACGAAGAAACTGTCACGAACGTTTGCCGACCCCCTCGCTGAGAGAGAGACGCTCGAGAACGGGGCCTGAGCAGATGGGTGTTTTAGGCTCCGTACGTTGTGAATCTGCACGGGATTTTTAATTGAATATGTTGCACTGTTTAGATGTTAATTATTTTTGTTAATAAATTGTTAAGTTTTTGTTTTAAAAATTTGGCCTTCGCTTTTAATTAGAACTCTGTCTTTCTTTGTTATGGATCCCATGGTAGTAATTTTTAGCAACGCCTCAGAGAGAATAGCCTTACCTACTTATCGTGACGCTACACTATATTTTATTGATAAGAGACCTAGGTGAAATTTAAAAAACTTTTTCGGTTTGGGTCCAAGTAACCCCCTAGGGTCCAAGTAGCCCCAACTTACGGTACTTTATAAACGTTAGGATCTCATTTCCTCTGGTCGTCGTTGATTACGCTGTACGAGACGCCTTCAAGATTAAAATCAATTATTCCCATTTGAACATCCCATTTGTGAATATTTAGTCCGGTCAATTTAGACATAAAAATAGTGGTCAAATAACAAAAATTCCCGGAGAGCCAAATATTGGTGGAGAGCTGGGGTTTACCATTACAAATAAAGTTTTAAAAATCCCCATCGATCCTATGTGTGCTACAAAAGTTATTCGAGTATTCCCACTTAGTACTTCGAGTACCCCATATACGAGTTTTCCCACTTAGAATGTTCTACGATGCACGAACGTAATTTTTGTCAACTGTGGTTTCCACTTTCAAAAGATAAAAGTCTATGTAATGAAACCAAAATTTTCCTTCTTTTTGTTTCTTTTGTTAGACAATGCTGACATTAATGTAAATACTTTGGACGGTAATAATACGCTTCATATAATGGGTATTATCCAAATTGTGACTCCCAAAGATTCAGTATTACAAGAAGAGCCGATGCCACGAGTAACTGAAGTTCTTTCAGCGAAAGATTTTGCAGCAAAGGCTCGTGTACCTATACAGGTCTATCAAAACACTGGCGTGGTTGGGTACAGCAAAATAAATGTGCGAAATTTTGATTATGAAAGTGAATCTAAAGTATCTTTTTAAAAAAAAAGTTGATGTGACATGGTTCTATGGCAAATACAAAAAATTCTCTCTACCTGGTTGGAATGGTTACATTGAATGCGTGACAAGTGATATTATAGATTTTTCTAAGTCAAAAATTACATTTTTGCCATTTGTTCATCAACCAGCAAGTAATTACAATACAATATACACAACTCTACTTTGTGCTTTAGAGAATGCTAAACGTTATAACCACAAAGTATGTATAATTACTTTTGATCAACCTCTGTATGCGAAAGCTCGCGAGATTGTATCTGCTGCACCTGAAGGATCTGAAGTATCGAAGATTATAAAAAGACTAGGAGGATTTCATTTGCTTATGTCATTTTTTGGAGCAATCGGTTATATTATGCAAGGAAGTGGTTTAAAGGAAGTACTCGCTGAAGTTTATGCACCTAAGTCTTTAGAGAAAATGCTTAATGGCCATGCTTACGCGAGAGCAGTTCGTGCTCATACAATACTTCAACTCACTTTAGCATTAAGAATATTATAAGAACTCTCTATTGATGATGTAATGGATGCAAATCTTATTATTACCGTGGAAAATATTCTAAATAACACTCTTTCACTTTAGCATTAAGAATATTAAAAGAACTCGCTATTGATGATGTAATGGATGCAAATCTTATTATTACCGTGGAAAATATTCTAAATAACACTCTTTCATACTATGACATTGAAGAAGATGAAGAAATATGTGGAAAATTACTTGATCAGTTTAATAACAAATTAATTGAATATCAGAAACGAGGGCCAACCGCACAATTATGGGTACAATACTTTCGGATGGTGTCCATTGCAAAGGAGTTATAAGAGCAGAACGTATGGGAGATCGGCAAGCACATTTGAACTGCGTTAAAGAAATGCTGCCTTATTTTCATGCATCTGGGCATTTACCTTATGCTAAGTCTGCGCACTAATACTTACAAGACATGCTTCAATTGAACGAGGTAATGGATCCTAGTGTTTATCAAAGGTTTACAGAAGGATTTTTTACTGTTCGGCGTTCTGATAAACTTTGTTGTGGAACTTCAACAGATATGATTATTGAACAATCGATGATGAAATCTATGAAAACAGATGGGGGCATTTCTCGAGGAAGAAGTAGGAAAGAAAGTGTGATAAGTAAATGGGTTTACGGAATGCATGCAATGAATACTGTGTGTGAGGGGTTGGAAGTTCTTGCTAATGTTCAAATGGACACAACAGATCAGCATGTAGATGCAAGTGATTCGTGGCGTAAAAAAGATGCTAAAGATATTAAAAAACTTCTTGACTGGTTTTCATCACATGATCATTTTCCTAAAATTAACAAAATCGTATCTATTGCTTCTGGAGTTGTTGGTGACGATAAGATTAATTGCCATAAAGATCGTGAAGTTGGGATTGCTTCCATGTCTAGAATGGCAGGCGAAACATTTAATAATATAAAATTAAAACGCTCTGAAAAAGTACTCCCTCTTTTAGCTGCGAGTAGCACCGTGAAAGTTCACGAAGAAGAAGTAGCTATAGACCCTGTATTATTATTTCAACGCATGAGTATCACTAAAGCTTTTGAGGATGAGATTGAAAAATTTTTTGAGTATGAATTAGCCCCTTACCCCTTATCACTCTTCGATGCAGCTGGAATGCGTAAAACAACAAAGTCAGCAATTTACGATTGCTTTCAATCAGTCAATACTGAGGTTGATCGTACAAACTCTACTTACATTATGGATGGAGGATACTTACTACATCACGTTGTGTGGGATCGAGAAGAAACCTTTAGCGTTATTTTTGATAAATATGTTCAGTATCTACGCAGACATTATGGGCTTACAGTGACGGTAGTATTTGACGGCTACAGTGATTCGACAAAGAATATTAAAGCTGCAGAACAACGTCGTCGAACTACAAAAACCTCATCGGGTTCCGAGATTATCTTTGATGAATTTATGACAGTTCCAGCGAATCAACAACAATTTTTCGCTAACATTAATAATAAATCTCGTTTCATTTCCATGTTAAGTGACAAATTAACAGCTGCGAATATTGCAGTGAAACAAGCTCAAAATGACGCAGATGTCCCCATAATTGACACAGCAATAGAAAAATTTAATGCAACAAACACAACAATTGTAGTTGGTGAAGATGTTGATTTGTTAGTACTACTTACTGCAAGGACTCCAATGGATAAAATTATTTATTTTCTGAAACCTGGAAGGGCTCAACAGCGAACAGAAATATATACTTCAAAAAGTTTATCTGCTTATCCCAAATGCCAAAACTATATTTTATTTTTACATGCGATAACCGGCTGCGACACTTCGTCAGCAATGTACAGAAGGGGCAAAACGTCAGTATTTAAATTATTTGAAAAAAAAAAAAAGATTTGACTGACTGCGCTAAAGTATTTACAGAAATTGATTCCACACCTCAAACAATAATTACGGAAGGAATTCTCTATCTTCTTGCGGTTTATGGAGCTCCAAAAAAAAATTACTTGCATTGATAAATACCGATACTTAACTTTTGTAAAAAATACGCGAAACAAGAAACAAGTACAGCTATCATGTCTTCCTCCAACATCGGCATCTGCTATTCAAAGCTTGTATCGAGTATACTATCAAGTTCAAACATGGCTAGGCAATCAACTGAACCCAGAAGACTGGGGTTGGAAATTGATAGATAATACTCTGGAACCGATTCAAACTTTACTCCCACCTGCTCCAGAAAAACTTCTCAACACTATTTTTTGCAATTGCAAAAAAGGTTGTATTGCCAAATGTGGCTGTAAAAAAGTCGGGTTGCTGTGTTCTCCAGCGTGTACCAATTGCCAAGGCCAGTCTTGCTCAAATGTCCAGTTGAGTACAATAGAGGAAGATTCCTGTGATTTTAATGAAGAGACCAATGACTCAGCCACATTTGAACAATTTATGAACATCCAGCAAGAGGAAGAGGAAGAAGACATGACTGTTGAAGTAGACTTTCAAGAGTATGAATCTGATTAAAATATCTAAAGAAATCAAAACAATAGTTAACCCAATAATCAGTAGCAATATCAATAATCAATATCAATAATAAGGTAATATCTAGAACTTGACGGGTATTGTTCCCTTAAATTATCCTAAAATTGTCATGACAGTTAGTGGAGTAGGCCTACAGGGGAAACCACGGTAAAAAAAAAACTCGCCGAGTACACTACCTCACAGGTGGCGTGGAAATGTGTGCATATCATGTATAATGTGACTCTTAGAATCGCGATATCTCAGGAATGGTAACTCTTAGGAAAAAAAACATGAAGACCATTTTTGTAGAGAATTTTAAGATCTACAACTTTGGTTTGAGGTTTTTTTTGATAAAACTTACCGTTTTCGAGAAAAATCAAAAAACCCTCAAATTTTGACCTTTGACCCCGAATAACTTTAGTAGCACACATGGGATCGATGGGGACTTTTAAAACTTTATTTGTAATGGTAAACCCCAGCTCTCCACCAATATTTGGCTCTCCGGGAATTTTTGTTATTTTAAATGTCTATATTGACCGGACTAATTCCTATTTGGCGAATGTTCTCATTTAAATAGATTAATTTGCATTGTTTGTATTTTTTCATTACAATAAAAGCTTGTACATTCGATTTTACTGAGGCACAAATTTCAGTTTCAACAGACAATCATAGCTATAGACAAAAATGTTAGCTAAAATTTCTCATTATGGAATCAAAAGGGTATGAAATCAGTATATGTTACGAGACACAACTCACTATGATATTGTACCCATAAACTGTATGCTAGAGACACGCTCAGATCAGCTTTATGAGTCGTATATTTTAATACATTGTATAAAAAAATTCTTTTCGCTTCTCTACATATACCATATCAAAAATATCTCAAACATTTATCAATAGCAAGCAAACATATATGTATAAAATTATCCATAAAAGCACTTTGAAAAAAGTTTCTTTCCTTATGGACTTAGTAAATAGAACTCTTCCATTTATGCTTTATAATCCCTACTATCTGAGTATGTCTTACTTTTACTGCATTTGATATATAAATTCTATAAAGAAAGAATCACATTCACTTCTTCATACAAAACGACCATGTTGTATCATATCGTTCCCTCAATCATTGAGAAAATAGTTCTATTTCTATCTTCTTACGATCTTCCTCGGTAATCAGTCAGTGGTTGAATTTCAAAAATATTACTGTTCTCTTTTAGGGATTCTCATACTAAGATTCTTTTTATTTTCAATGCAGGAAGAAGCATTAGTTTCATACGATTTTTATATCAAGTCTCTTTTAATCTAAATGAAATTCTGACCTATGATTATGTTCTGTTATTTGATTTTTTTTTTGTCATATCTATGATTATGATTAAGACGAAACTTTAACACTCATAAATTTCGGGATTTTGTAGTCTTTTAATATTAAAGTCATTAAGAAAAATTTTCTCCTTCATTAAACACAGAACGTTTTTAAAATTTCCGTATTTTTTATCATTTCCTATTTTGAGTTAACTGATGTGTTATGTGTTTGGAACTTGTAGTTTAAATTAATTCATCTCGACTTTAATTTACCCTTATACAGGGTGTCCCAAAACGACCGCATAAACTCTGCGCAGCTAGATTCCTCGTTGGGAGTACATAAAAACTGCCCAAAGAAGCGTTCCTGTACGATCCATAGTTTACGAGAAAAATACGAAAAACAAAGTATGACTTCACTGCCGGTGCAACAAAAAAAACACTTTATTGGACATATCAACAACTATTTTTGCATATCTTTCCAGACGATAATGTTTAAAACGTTCGCCGCGCATATCGCGTCATGCATACGCGCGCGCCATGGAATGACGTTAAGCCGCCGTTGAATTGGTATTTAAAAGGCTGCATCTTGCAGCTACCGGTAGTCTTCGTATGGTGGCCATGTACTCCGTTCGTGACTACTGCGATATGTACTTGATGTACGGCCGATGTAATGGAAATGCCTTACGAACTGCTAGGGAGTATGCCCGTTGATATCCGTCCCGCCGTCCTCCCGATGTCAACGTCATCCGTAGGCTGAACGACAGACTGCGAAATACGGGAAGCGTCTTGCCAACAGCCTATCTTCACGATACTGGAAGACCGCGGAGCGGCCTGATGGTAGCACAGGCGGATGCAATACTGCAGCGGGTAGAAGAGACACCCCAGGTAAGCACACGCGCATTAGCCCGTGAGATGACTTCGAGTAAAAGTACTATGCACAGGCTTTTACGGTCTAAGAGGCTACACCCATTTCGGTACACAACCGTGCAAGGTCTGAAACCAAATGACTTTCAGAAACGCGTGGCCTTCTGTCAATGGCTGTTGCAGCAACAGAACACAGATAATGGTTTCATTGCACATATCCTGTGGACTGATGAATCATGTTTCACTCGTGATGGGGTATTCAACCATCACAACAGCCATATGGGGTCCCAGGTCAATCCGCATGCAATCTGGCCGCAGAAACATCAGGAACATTGGTCTTTTAACGTGTGGGCCGGCATACTCGGGGATCGCGTACTTGGACCATATCTGTTGCCTGAACGGCTCTCAGGACAGTCGTACTTGGTGTTTCTCAATGAGGTCTTAACCGAGTTCCTCGATGACATACCATTAGCCGCAATACAGGGACTTTGGTTCCAGCATGATGAGGCTCCGGCGCATTTCTGTGCTCCTGTACGTGGTTGGCTGGATATGGAATACCCCGGCCGCTGGATCGGTTGTGGGGGTCCGGTTCTATGGCTGCCACGTTCGCCAGATCTTACACCGTTGGATTTTTTCCTATGGGGCCATCTCAAGGAATTGGTGTATCGAGACGTAGTGACAACATAAATGGACTTAGTTGCTCGTCTGCATGTTGTTTGTACTTCGATGGACCCCGCGATGCTGCAACGTGTGATGAAAACCACTCCACGGTGTGCTCAAGCCTGCCTCGACATGAACGGCGGACACTTTGAACATCCGCTTTAAATTGTGCATACTGTTGATATGTTCAATAAAGTGTTTTTTCTTGCACTGGCAGTGACGTCATACTTTGTTTTTCGTATTTTTCTCGTTAACAATGGATCGTACAGGAACACTTCTTTGGGCAGTTTTTATGTACTCTCAACGAGTAATCTAGCTGTGCAGAGTTTATGCGATCGTTTTGGGACACCCTGTATATATATATATATATATATATATATATGTGTGTGTGTGTGTGTGTGTGTGTGTGTGTGTGTGTGTGTGTGTGTGTATGTATGTATGTATGTATAAATTCAGCAATATTTTTAAACATATTACGTGAGAGAGAAAGCGGAAACGTCGATGATATTAAAGAAAAGAGTTTTTTTTTCAAAGACGTCCGCAACAGGAATAATTTTTAAAAAAGATGATAATAATTCCTCTTCAGGATGGTACCTAATGGATATTGTGTTAAGTAAACTGTATTCTGAGCAACATAGTACTGATTTAAGTTGGAAATTTTTACATTTTACAAAGTGCAGTTAATTTAAAAACATGTAATCATAGTACATTTTGTAAAGGAAAGTAACACAGTTAAGTGTTTCATAGTTCTTGTTAGTTACAACTGCATTTTTATCCTATGTTTGATGTCTGTGGCTTAACAGGTTTTTGGATTTTAACAGGACTTACTATCTTGAGAAATATTGTATCTATTTCTCATGATAGCAAGTGTCGTCAGTACTCTCAAATATGATTCCTTTTCTTTTTTTATTTATTTGTGTTAGTAGCCCGGTATGAAACGCAAATGTCAGGCCTGGGGAAAAATTTTACCATAAAATATGGAGTCATATAAAGCTCTTGGACACTGGAAAACTTATACCCTCATATCCCACTCAGTCTCATCCGGCCATAGCAGCTCTTTACGATGATGAAGTTTCTGGATCAGTTACCTTATTGATAACTGAACAATGGATACAACTAGTTGACAAGGGCTTACATCTCCGGATGCGTCAAGATTCCTCCTGTTGATACAGTTAAAAATTCAGATGAGAGGCAACATTTTTATTTGTGAGACTTTTACTATTGTTTTTAATTTCTAACCCTTTTTCTCATTTGCTTTCAATAGCGAATTCATCGGTAAATTCCTTCTCAGTATACTTGCACAACCTTTATTCAAATGCTAATCCAGGCCACGGTAATCAGGAAAGGTAACGCATGTGGACGCAGTACAAAATGCGCATAAAAAAAGCTTCAACACTCTTTGAAAAGGCAAATCTAACGTGTTCCAAAAAGCTACGAGATAAAATGAGTCAAGTATAATCAAGATTGTCATGGAAATTTGAATTCACTGAGGTTCATAGCTAGGTAAATTTTGTAAAATTTTCTCATTTAAGGGGTCAGGTACCTTTTAAAGACCAAGAGACTCGACAAACCCTATTTTCAATCATCAGTAGTTACTAAAAAAATTTATTAAGAAATATGAAAATTTTACTGTGCGTTAAACACTCTTCCTTCTTTATAAATATGGCTCTCAATTTGATCTAGCTTGAAGAGAATTTTTTTAATTGTTCAAAGTTTTAACCATTGTTTTTTCATTCTTATGTCATTGCACACACATGACATAAGAATGATATCACCAGAACAGTTGGCTAGAATACCATGAAAGTTTATACACATTCAATATAAACATGCATCATTAAAATGACGAACCATTATGTCATTCCTACCATAAATATTTTAATTACGGTAAAATTTTTTTTAAAAATTTTGAAATTGAAAATTTTTTTTAAACATTTTTATTTCTATGAAGAACTAAAAATTTTGATTTCAAAGTTCGTCCTTTTAAAGATATATTACACAACTTAATTTTTTTAAATAAAAAATATGTATATTCATTAATATACGGACGCAAGTCTGCGCGCAATAACATAACATTGAAAAAAACAATGGTTGAAATTTTAAAAAAATAAACAACGATCGAATAAAATAGTTTAAATAATATTTACACGTGTTTAGAATTGAGGTTATACAGCTGAACGCGCACAATGCTTGCTGCTCGAATCTCGATACTTGCACGAACACACACACACATACAACCGTATATAATAGAAAGAGACAGAAAGAGAAAGGTCGCCTGGAGGGGGCATGGTAGCGAGGTATATAAAGATTCTTGGAGTGCCATGGTCGAACGACCTTTACCTCCATTAGCAAGATATGTGCATCAGAAAATTTATGCTCCGCAGTAAATAAAAATATAAAAACTAAGCCCTCTTCTAATAAGTAAAATTAAAATTATAATAAGAATTAAATTCAAATATTTAGAATTATCTACATAAAAAGCTTCCACCGAGATCGAACCGGGAACCAAAGTATAGGAGCAGCGCGCTCTACCACTGTGCCAGCCATAGAACAGCAAGTTGAAGTGATTAGTTGAATACATTCGTACCGAGATTAGACGGAGGAGGCATAACGCTTTTTCCTTACGTGACGATTTCTGCCAGTTTATTCTACTGTAAGCCGCGTAAAAGAACTTCGTTCCAAAAACGAACAACTTTTCTTTTTGTATTATTATTAAAATAATGAAATTGCACGCATATATTTTGATTGTATGTTCTGGAAAATATGAATAAACAATCTAAATCTACGTATTCAAATTCACTACTTAGTATACTTCTTGCACTAATTGGATTTTGACAAGAATTTAAGTCGGATGAACTATAAAGTCGCTGTCGAAGGACTGATGCAGATATTTGAAGATGTAAAATTCTTATGAGAGATGAAAAAAGGCAGTTACCGTCGCCAGCAATGTCTATTTCATGATGTAATAGGACGTTTGGCGTTGAACATTCATCATGTTCCTCGTATGGGGCTTCAAATGACGGTAAACTTGGACTTATTACTTGCTGAGCTTCAATATTTATTGGTTGTTGAATTTGAAACCGACTATAGATTAATTCTTCACAGTTTGTATCATGGCGATGATTAGTTTCTTTATTATTTTCGATTAATACCGTCGGTAATGAATCTTCTTTCAATGATAGAACTGAGTCAAGTTCAGCACATTGCTTTTTTAATTTCAATTTATCTCTATATCTTTTAGCACGTTCAGCATTTTTTTCTAAAAAATTAATAAAAGTTAATATAATTTTTTATTGTTATTAAGGTTGCTCGGACAAGGTTATTAAGGTTGCTCGGATTTTTTAAATTTAAATTTAAAATTTTGATACATAAATTAATTATTTTTATTAATATTTAAAATTTTAATATATAAATTAACTATTTTATTAAAATTAAAAAATTTAATATATAAATTAATTATTTTGATTTAGATGTTACCTAGCATAATTTTTAATCTGATTAATTTTATTATTTAATCACCAACAAAAATAAAATAATGACACAATATAAATCCCGTGTAAATTAAAACAATAACAAACAAAAAAATAAGTTTAAATAATATTTACACGTGTTTAGAATTGAGGTTATACAGCTGACCGCGCACAATGCTTGCTGCTCGAATCTCGATACTCGCACGAACACACACACATACAACCGCAGTTTCTGTTTCTCAACTTTCCATCATAAAATTGCAATAATGACACAATATAAATCCCTTGTGAATTAAAGCAATAACAAACAAAATATCCAGTGCCCAAGCACAAGAATACCAGGCAATCACCCAATAAACCTTACAGCACCTCCGAGGCCTGAACTCGGGAACTGTCACACTCCAGACCATAGCACCACGCCATCCCGATGATGCAAAAGCCCCTAAAAAAGAGAAAGAGAGGGAAAGGTCGCCTGGAGGGGGCATAACGCTTTTTCCTTACGGGACGATTTCTGCAAGTTCACTCTACTGTAAGCCGCGTAAAAGAACTTCGTTCCAAAAATAATCTTCAAGCTAGAAAAAATTAAGAGCCATATTTATAAAGATGAAAGTGTGTTTAACTCACAGTAAAATTTTCATATTCCTGAATAAAAGATTTTCATGACTACTGAGGATTTAAAATAGGGATATCTTTGTCGAGTCTCTGAGCTTTTAAAAGGTACCTGACCCCTTAAAGTTAGATTTCGTTTAGAGATGTGATCACCTATTAGAAAATCCGCCATTCATTTGGTATTTCAGTTGTTATTTGTAAGATCCTTTTCAGCTGAAATTTCAAGTGGCGTACGAAAAATAAACCATCTGTCTCTTACCTTAATTAACAGATGAATTCTTGCCCCATGAACTTTGGAATCCTTCAAGACTTAGGTTCAGAGGAAGAGAGGATGTCGTTAACAAGTAAGATTATTATCTTCTTATTAGCAGTTTCTTATCAGAAAACCAAAATTCTACGTTGCATCATGCCAATTCACATGGGCTTTTCAATATTCAAATGCTCATTTTAAAACTGAGCAAATATAATGTTTTCCCCATTCACATTTAACAAGGCTATTGAAAGCACCCGTAATAATTTTTTACTTACAAAGTCCAAGCAGGGAGACAGTCATAGTTTGTAAACTTGTTGAATTTCATATTTTTATATTAAAACTACAACCAACATATATTTTTTGTGTCCGTTTGAAACTATAATCTTTCTCCCCGCTGTTGTTTTAAATTCGAATTTCAGATGATTGTTTTTACTGTATTCATAATAAGAAGTAATAAATAATCCTCAAATCGCAACAAGCTAAATTTTTCAATGATTCATTTTTAAAGATGTTTTGTTGATTTTATATGAAACAGGTATATCTTATTTTCTCCTTCTGTTATTACGAAAACTCTTGTACTAGGTCATCAGCAAACATTTTGACTCATGTCATTCGGGTAGAACTTGAAAGTGTAAGTCAATGTACATTATTTTTTTCTGTTGAAGTGACAATTTATGGTTTTTATTATATGTAAACGAAATAGTTGAATGTTTTCAGAAAATGTCAGTTGTGCATAATTCTACACTACTGGCCACTGTAAATGCAACACCCTGAAGGAAACATGCAAATAACATGAAATTTACAACATGCATTAGCGGATTTGAGATATGCAAATGATTAGAATTTCAGCTCAGACGCACATCACGCGAGCCTTTGGCGCCACTTCAAAGCGCTATTTAAGGCATGGAGATTTCGACGATTTCAAGTTCGGCAATTGTGTTTTTCTTGTGGTTTTTTCAAAAAAACGATCAATTATGCCTCGCCGGAAACAGCGATCATCTTTTGATCAAGTATCCGAGTTCGACAGAGGAAGGATAGTGGCCTACCGAGATTGTGGATTATCTTTCAGGGAAATCGGTAGTCGTGTTGGACGAAACCAAACAACTGTAATGCGGATATGTGATCGTTGGGTGCAGGAGGGTACGACGGACCGGCGTGTTCGATCGCATCCACCTCAACGCACCACTTCACGTGATGACAGGCAAATTGTGCGCATGGCAGTCACGGATCGCTCAGTCACATCACGAACCATAGCACAGCACATGCAGTCTGTAACGCATCATCCAGTGTCTGCGCGTACCATTCGACGCCGTTTACAGCAGAGTGGTCTGTCCGCAAGACGTCCATTGCTTTTCTACCATTGACGCAGAACCACAGACGTATCCGCCACCAATGGTGCGATGACAGAAGGATATGGACGGCAGAATGGAATGAAATTGTCTTTACTGACGAGTCACGCTTCTGTCTGCAACACCACGATGGTCGCATTCGAGTCTGGAGACACCGCGAAGAGAAGATGCTGAACAGCTGCGTTATGCACCTCCACACTGGTCCTGCACCGGGTATTATGGTATGGGGCGGTATTGGATATCACTCTCGCACACCTCTAGTACGCATTGCCGTTACTTTAAACAGCCAGCGCTACATCTCCGAGGTGTTGGAGCCAGTTGTCCTTCCTTACCTTCAGGGCTTGCCCACAGCCATATTTCAACAGGATAATGCGTGCCCACACGTGGGACGCATTGTCCAACGGTTCTTCGTCAATCGCCAGATTGAATTGCTTCCCTGGCCGCCTCGCTCTCCGGATCTTTCGCCGATAGAAAACATGTGGTCCATGGTTGCTCTACGATTGACCCAGATTCCATCCCCAGCTGCCACAGCAGATCAACTTTGTCAACGTGTGGAAGCTGCTTGGTCTGCTGTACCCCAAGAACTCATCTAAAGTCTCTTTGAATCAATGCCGAGGCGTGTGGCAGCGGTGATCTCCAACAATGGCGGCTACTCTGGCTACTGATTTTGGCAGGAACCACACTTCACAGAAGTCTATAAATTTAATTATTTGATACTTGGTCAACATGTTATCTACAAAATAAATTTTGTTGTGATATATCTTGTCTTTCTTGGTGTTGCAATTTGGGTGGCCAGCAGTGTATAACCCTGAGCAATATTTCAAAACTTTGTTACTTAAGTCATATACTTAGAATTTAGCAAAAAGAAAAACACTGTTATCTTCTGTTTCATGCGGGATGTATATTGTTCTGTTTTGCGTTAAACATTGAATAAAACCTTGCATAGTTTTATCCGTTACATAATTCAGATTGTACACGGGGATACAACTTTGTAGTAGAAACAAGCATCACTGGGAACACATACAAAAGCTTAATTTGGGTCATAATGCAACATCTACTGTTTGCCAGATGATATTGCTGCCAGAAGGAAACACTAATTGTCTTGATTTAGTATTGCCATTTGGAAAATGTCACTTTCGACAGTGAACACGCTGCATGCTTGTGAAAACGATATGGGCCACATTATTCTCCCACACAAAACGACAAAGAACCTTCTACCAGGCCCTCTGTTTATACATGGCGCTAGAATTGAGTTAAAATTCGCATCCAAGAACAACTGGGTGTTAACATGTTTTGAGGCAGAACTCGCAGAAAGTCAACCAGGCACGTCTCGTAAAATTGAATCCAATAATAATTTGAAACTATTAGAGATTTTTTCAACCAACCTGGATGACAGCTTCCTCCAAGAGAAAGAAATGCAGCTATTTCCAACTAATAGAGTTCCTCATTGGGCCGAAGAATAATTAGGTGGGATTGTGTGGGATCCTATCGTGGATATTGAGGAGCTATGTGTTCCTATTCTTTTTCCACAAAATAATTTGAATCTATTAGAGATTTTTTCAACCAACCTGGATGACAGCTTCCTCCAAGAGAAAGAAATGCAGCTATTTCCAACTAATAGAGTTCCTCATTGGGCCGAAGAATAATTAGGTGGGATTGTGTGGGATCCTATCGTGGATATTGAGGAGCTATGTGTTCCTATTCTTTTTCCACAAAATAATTTGAATCTATTAGAGATTTTTTCAACCAACCTGGATGACAGCTTCCTCCAAGAGAAAGAAATGCAGCTATTTCCAACTAATAGAGTTCCTCATTGGGCCGAAGAATAATTAGGTGGGATTGTGTGGGATCCTATCGTGGATATTGAGGAGCTATGTGTTCCTATTCTTTTTCCACAAAATAATTTGAATCTATTAGAGATTTTTTCAACCAACCTGGATGACAGCTTCCTCCAAGAGAAAGAAATGCAGCTATTTCCAACTAATAGAGTTCCTCATTGGGCCGAAGAATAATTAGGTGGGATTGTGTGGGATCCTATCGTGGATATTGAGGAGCTATGTGTTCCTATTCTTTTTCCACAAAATAATTTGAATCTATTAGAGATTTTTTCAACCAACCTGGATGACAGCTTCCTCCAAGAGAAAGAAATGCAGCTATTTCCAACTAATAGAGTTCCTCATTGGGCCGAAGAATAATTAGGTGGGATTGTGTGGGATCCTATCGTGGATATTGAGGAGCTATGTGTTCCTATTCTTTTTCCACAAAATAATTTGAATCTATTAGAGATTTTTTCAACCAACCTGGATGACAGCTTCCTCCAAGAGAAAGAAATGCAGCTATTTCCAACTAATAGAGTTCCTCATTGGGCCGAAGAATAATTAGGTGGGATTGTGTGGGATCCTATCGTGGATATTGAGGAGCTATGTGTTCCTATTCTTTTTCCACAAAATAATTTGAATCTATTAGAGATTTTTTCAACCAACCTGGATGACAGCTTCCTCCAAGAGAAAGAAATGCAGCTATTTCCAACTAATAGAGTTCCTCATTGGGCCGAAGAATAATTAGGTGGGATTGTGTGGGATCCTATCGTGGATATTGAGGAGCTATGTGTTCCTATTCTTTTTCCACAAAATAATTTGAATCTATTAGAGATTTTTTCAACCAACCTGGATGACAGCTTCCTCCAAGAGAAAGAAATGCAGCTATTTCCAACTAATAGAGTTCCTCATTGGGCCGAAGAATAATTAGGTGGGATTGTGTGGGATCCTATCGTGGATATTGAGGAGCTATGTGTTCCTATTCTTTTTCCACAAAATAATTTGAATCTATTAGAGATTTTTTCAACCAACCTGGATGACAGCTTCCTCCAAGAGAAAGAAATGCAGCTATTTCCAACTAATAGAGTTCCTCATTGGGCCGAAGAATAATTAGGTGGGATTGTGTGGGATCCTATCGTGGATATTGAGGAGCTATGTGTTCCTATTCTTTTTCCACAAAATAATTTGAATCTATTAGAGATTTTTTCAACCAACCTGGATGACAGCTTCCTCCAAGAGAAAGAAATGCAGCTATTTCCAACTAATAGAGTTCCTCATTGGGCCGAAGAATAATTAGGTGGGATTGTGTGGGATCCTATCGTGGATATTGAGGAGCTATGTGTTCCTATTCTTTTTCCACAAAATAATTTGAATCTATTAGAGATTTTTTCAACCAACCTGGATGACAGCTTCCTCCAAGAGAAAGAAATGCAGCTATTTCCAACTAATAGAGTTCCTCATTGGGCCGAAGAATAATTAGGTGGGATTGTGTGGGATCCTATCGTGGATATTGAGGAGCTATGTGTTCCTATTCTTTTTCCACAAAATAATTTGAATCTATTAGAGATTTTTTCAACCAACCTGGATGACAGCTTCCTCCAAGAGAAAGAAATGCAGCTATTTCCAACTAATAGAGTTCCTCATTGGGCCGAAGAATAATTAGGTGGGATTGTGTGGGATCCTATCGTGGATATTGAGGAGCTATGTGTTCCTATTCTTTTTCCACAAAATAATTTGAATCTATTAGAGATTTTTTCAACCAACCTGGATGACAGCTTCCTCCAAGAGAAAGAAATGCAGCTATTTCCAACTAATAGAGTTCCTCATTGGGCCGAAGAATAATTAGGTGGGATTGTGTGGGATCCTATCGTGGATATTGAGGAGCTATGTGTTCCTATTCTTTTTCCACAAAATAATTTGAATCTATTAGAGATTTTTTCAACCAACCTGGATGACAGCTTCCTCCAAGAGAAAGAAATGCAGCTATTTCCAACTAATAGAGTTCCTCATTGGGCCGAAGAATAATTAGGTGGGATTGTGTGGGATCCTATCGTGGATATTGAGGAGCTATGTGTTCCTATTCTTTTTCCACAAAATAATTTGAATCTATTAGAGATTTTTTCAACCAACCTGGATGACAGCTTCCTCCAAGAGAAAGAAATGCAGCTATTTCCAACTAATAGAGTTCCTCATTGGGCCGAAGAATAATTAGGTGGGATTGTGTGGGATCCTATCGTGGATATTGAGGAGCTATGTGTTCCTATTCTTTTTCCACAAAATAATTTGAATCTATTAGAGATTTTTTCAACCAACCTGGATGACAGCTTCCTCCAAGAGAAAGAAATGCAGCTATTTCCAACTAATAGAGTTCCTCATTGGGCCGAAGAATAATTAGGTGGGATTGTGTGGGATCCTATCGTGGATATTGAGGAGCTATGTGTTCCTATTCTTTTTCCACAAAATAATTTGAATCTATTAGAGATTTTTTCAACCAACCTGGATGACAGCTTCCTCCAAGAGAAAGAAATGCAGCTATTTCCAACTAATAGAGTTCCTCATTGGGCCGAAGAATAATTAGGTGGGATTGTGTGGGATCCTATCGTGGATATTGAGGAGCTATGTGTTCCTATTCTTTTTCCACAAAATAATTTGAATCTATTAGAGATTTTTTCAACCAACCTGGATGACAGCTTCCTCCAAGAGAAAGAAATGCAGCTATTTCCAACTAATAGAGTTCCTCATTGGGCCGAAGAATAATTAGGTGGGATTGTGTGGGATCCTATCGTGGATATTGAGGAGCTATGTGTTCCTATTCTTTTTCCACAAAATAATTTGAATCTATTAGAGATTTTTTCAACCAACCTGGATGACAGCTTCCTCCAAGAGAAAGAAATGCAGCTATTTCCAACTAATAGAGTTCCTCATTGGGCCGAAGAATAATTAGGTGGGATTGTGTGGGATCCTATCGTGGATATTGAGGAGCTATGTGTTCCTATTCTTTTTCCACAAAATAATTTGAATCTATTAGAGATTTTTTCAACCAACCTGGATGACAGCTTCCTCCAAGAGAAAGAAATGCAGCTATTTCCAACTAATAGAGTTCCTCATTGGGCCGAAGAATAATTAGGTGGGATTGTGTGGGATCCTATCGTGGATATTGAGGAGCTATGTGTTCCTATTCTTTTTCCACAAAATAATTTGAATCTATTAGAGATTTTTTCAACCAACCTGGATGACAGCTTCCTCCAAGAGAAAGAAATGCAGCTATTTCCAACTAATAGAGTTCCTCATTGGGCCGAAGAATAATTAGGTGGGATTGTGTGGGATCCTATCGTGGATATTGAGGAGCTATGTGTTCCTATTCTTTTTCCACAAAATAATTTGAATCTATTAGAGATTTTTTCAACCAACCTGGATGACAGCTTCCTCCAAGAGAAAGAAATGCAGCTATTTCCAACTAATAGAGTTCCTCATTGGGCCGAAGAATAATTAGGTGGGATTGTGTGGGATCCTATCGTGGATATTGAGGAGCTATGTGTTCCTATTCTTTTTCCACAAAATAATTTGAATCTATTAGAGATTTTTTCAACCAACCTGGATGACAGCTTCCTCCAAGAGAAAGAAATGCAGCTATTTCCAACTAATAGAGTTCCTCATTGGGCCGAAGAATAATTAGGTGGGATTGTGTGGGATCCTATCGTGGATATTGAGGAGCTATGTGTTCCTATTCTTTTTCCACAAAATAATTTGAATCTATTAGAGATTTTTTCAACCAACCTGGATGACAGCTTCCTCCAAGAGAAAGAAATGCAGCTATTTCCAACTAATAGAGTTCTTCATTGGGCCGAAGAATAATTAGGTGGGATTGTGTGGGATCCTATCGTGGATATTGAGGAGCTATGTGTTCCTATTCTTTTTCCACAAAATAATTTGAATCTATTAGAGATTTTTTCAACCAACCTGGATGACAGCTTCCTCCAAGAGAAAGAAATGCAGCTATTTCCAACTAATAGAGTTCCTCATTGGGCCGAAGAATAATTAGGTGGGATTGTGTGGGATCCTATCGTGGATATTGAGGAGCTATGTGTTCCTATTCTTTTTCCACAAAATAATTTGAATCTATTAGAGATTTTTTCAACCAACCTGGATGACAGCTTCCTCCAAGAGAAAGAAATGCAGCTATTTCCAACTAATAGAGTTCCTCATTGGGCCGAAGAATAATTAGGTGGGATTGTGTGGGATCCTATCGTGGATATTGAGGAGCTATGTGTTCCTATTCTTTTTCCACAACATAATTTGAAGCAATTAGAGATTTTTTCAACCAACCTGGATGACAGCTTCCTCCAAGAGAAAGAAATGCAGCTATTTCCAACTAATAGAGTTCTTCATTGGGCCGAAGAATAATTAGGTGGGATTGTGTGGGATCCTATCGTGGATATTGAGGAGCTATGTGTTTCTATTCTTTTTCCACAACTGTCCTGTAAGTAAACACCGGACGAGCAGAGCCTAAAAATTCTTGCTTCCATTACTAAAGCTACGTCAGGTAAGGCAGAAATTTGATTTCAGGTGGAATATCTGTAAACAGCTGTCATATCAAATTGTAACTGTCGGTATCCAAAATTTTTTTTTAAATGTAAAAAAGAATGAAACAATATGCAGTGTTCATTTTTTCCAGTTCATTTCCCGTTTTGTTTGTTGAAGAAGAACGACATCAAAGAAAAAATATCCTTCGTCCTTCTCATAAAATTATGGAACTATTTCTTTATCTCCATAGGAGAAAATGAACTCTGAAAATCAAAATTTTAGGAATTTAAATAATTTTAAAAGTTCAATTTCATTATATGTATACAAATGTTTTCTCACAGAAATTTTAGCTATTAAAATCATTAGCTAGTAATTCTAAATATTTTAAACTTACTCTAAATATTTAAAATATCCTTTTTTTCCGTAAATATTTAACAGGAATTTTTCTTTTGTTGAGACACATAACAAATGGCGTAAAATTTATAAAATAATTCATGCGTGAAATCAATACTTAAATAAGAAACCGAGATGCAATGTAATATTTGTCTGTTAGATTATGATCCTTTTCCAGAAAACTAAAAAACAAAACAAAATAAACGGACATAAATATAACAACGCGTGATTAAACTGTAAAGTAAAATAAAAATGGACTGCCTTCAAAATAATCTTTATGTAGGATCAATTTTTCAAAGAGGATTACGTAATCTTGGTTTTCACTTAATTCACCTTTTCTTTATGAATACGTTTCCGTTGAATTGCTAAAATTACTTGCTTCAAGTATTTTTTAGTTGGCGATAAAATATGTATTTACGCGTACATGCCGATGCAGCAAAATAAAAAGTATTTTCTGGTCAAAAATTATTATTATTGTCCACAAAAAGCGAAAAAAAATGGGAATATTTGGTATTCATATTTTCGCCCCATTCTTTTAAATTTAATGAATGACAATATGAGAAACGTGACGCATTATTTTCTATCCTTGGCAACATCATAAATATGATAAGATGATCCAGAGTTAACAGTCAATGAGTATTTGAACCTTTCATGTTTTATAATATTATTCCGTTATCTTTAATTAGTATTTTGTTGTCTTTTTACCATTAGAGTTTGCTTTATTCTATTGACACACATACATAAACAGCAAGAGATAGAACGTGATGTTCTGTAAACTTGTGGAGGACAAATGCGCGGTGAACACTCAGTTCCACAATAAATTAAACAGGGGTTGTTACATGTTTCGAACTAGTTAATATCTCATCATCAGGCTGAGGAATATTAGTGTGATTGTCGCAAAGAGCAATGGTTTTCATTGCGACAATCATAGCAATGCTCCTCGGCCTGATCGAGAAATATTAACTAGCTCGAAACATTTAGTCACCCCTTTTTAATTTATTGTGGAACTGAAGAAATGTCCACTACAAAAGTAATGTTCATCTGATAATATAAATTTAAATTAATATTTTATTATGTGATCATAAATTAAGCCATATTATATTTAAGGGATCGACACAATAGAATATTTTAATCCCTAAAGCTACTATTGAATGTCTTTACATCAGGAAGAAAGAGCCAAAAAATGTTCATACATAGAATTCCATATCAGGTTTCCTTTTCATATTCAGCGAGACGATCTATCAATGCAGAATAAGGAAAAGGGAAGATAGAAACGTTCAATTTCAAATACATCTATCGACTGATTATCGGAAATAGAAGGATTGCAGCTATAAATGGGAGAGTTTTTCTAAAAGATTGAATGACTGATACGCTTTAAAGCACAGCAAACCCCTATCACCCAGATACAGTGAATTTGTTATATGAAAACTAGCAAGTAAAAAAGGATCTCGAAAAAAGCTGGGATGAAAAGACGGGAACTATAAGAACAGTGTTCGAAAAAAGAGCATTTCGAGCTTTTTTCCACGTAATTTCCCGTGGTCAGTTCATGGACGTCAAAAAAACGTATGATCGTCTCAATATCTACAGACAGAAGAATGTGTATTTCCGGTCTCTTTTTTTCTCTCTAGAAGTAAATATTCCTACTGAAATTTCGCATGAGTCAAAGTTTCTGTTAGCAAAATTTTTTAAGAAGTTTTTAGCGCGAGGAAGAGTTTAGAAAACTTAAACCAGTTATGCATTTTTGCATCCCATCTTCATACCTCAGTCTTTTTATGTTGAAATATAAGAAATTCTATGCAAATAAAACTCAAGCATACATTCATGCATACATTCATACATTATAACCGAAGTGGGAATAGACACCAAATTTAGATAAACTCACAAAAATGGATTTTACTACATATAAAAAATGCATAGTGTCATCATTCTTTTACCTTCTAAGCCAAAAATTGTACTTTAAAGGATAATTCTATGTTAATGTTTAAAAATGCGTTTTCGTTGGCAGGTTGGTATACTCTTGATTCATAAATTGCGTAACTTTTGAATCAGAATATTTTTATGAGGTTGATATTCTCAGAAAATGCAAGTATTTTTTTTTTCCTATACAGTCCTTACAACCACATATAAAAAGTGAATCTTAAAAGAAGTTCTTCAGATTCTTCTTTTTACATAGTAAAATATTTGATCAAATCTACTGGAGATCAAAAAAAAAGAAAAGAAAAGAAAAGACAAAATATTGCTATCAGAATTACTTATAATTTAGACCAAGTTCAACATTAATTAGTTTTCCAAGTCTCTTAGTTTTAGTTACTTAATAATGCTGTTTGAGAGAAATTTTCATTGCCGGAAAGTTGTAACATTTTATTTTGAAAGACAAATTCACGTTAGTGTCCTTTCCTAGTATGAGGTATTTTCTTAGCTTAAATTACCATTTTAAGAGTGTTTTCTACAAGAAATGAAGCCTTGGTTTGATCCTTTTGAAATTAAAACAAGTCTCTGAACCCCGAAATAATTAGTTCTTTATATTTTATTATGAAGAGTGCGACTTCATATATTTGTTCAGAAATGTTTTAGTTTCCTTACAATCTATAATAAATACTGAAAAATGCCAAGCTGTTTCAATAAATGTCTCGTAGTTTCTTGATAAAAAAAACATTCCACGGCCAAATTATATATACAGGGTCATCATAAAAGGTGTATTCGGTTTGGCACATCGGGAACAACAATTAATCGGATTTTGCGTTGCAGATGTTAACTCTGGGAGTTTTATTTTTCCACGTCATGGTAACCATGACTGCGCTTGGGACATGCGCCGAATCTGTGAGGTCGTTCTTCCTCCTACATGGGTTTTGACGTTGGATAGGAAGGGACGGACGTTGGATAGGAAAGGCCATAAATTTTTTGGCCACCAAGATTTGACCCCTCTAGCCTTTTTTCTGTGGGGTTGCCCGAAAAACATTGTGTAAACTGAAAAGATCCGGGTCTACGACATTCATTGGACAGAATCACTGATGGAATTGCGACTGTGACTCCTATGATCAAGATCATCTGGGTCATCCAACTATACACTGGATAATACTATGCTTTATGCTGATTTGTCCAAAGTTTCTGCTCTACGGGATAAATTAAATAATTTACTCCATACAGCGAAACTGACAATAGGGTTGTAAAATCTTAGCTAATCTCTTACAACATTTTTTAGGGGGGTTGTAAACCAATCAGTCATTAAATATGCGCCATACCTACTTTTCTCTAGATATTTTATACTTAAATTAAAATACGTTTGCAAAGCTTTCCCCCCCCCCCCCGCCCCATCAACTTTATCTAGGGAATAACGGTTGTGCACGTATTTTCTGAAGAGTTTTATGAAGTGAAAGTTTTTTATGTTATTTTATGTACAAGATAAAATTTTAACGCTAGTCAATATCACGTTTTTAAAAAAATCTAGAAAAAAAATAGCATTTTCCTGAACAAAACGATTTTTTTTACAGCGAACGAAAATTTTATTTATTAACGAAAGAAAAAGATCTGACAAAAGTATCGAAATTTTTATTCGTGCTGATTCAAATGGAAGAACGTGAAATGGAAGTTGAGAAAATCTTCTATTTAGCAAATACATAAAATTGGGTCCAAATTTTTATGCTTTGTCAGAGTACGAATATTTGTTACAAATAACCAACTTGCGTCGTAATAAATTCTTTTGAAAGAATCCTCGATAAAAATTGGTGCACTATTACACTTCTCTTTATAACCTAAGAATGTTATAAAGAGTTACAATTGTTAGCTCTTCTTTTGCTAACAAGGCAAGCTTCTGGTTACTGGAGAGCGGAATATCAACATGACATTATACGTTCTTAAAACAATAACAAAGGTTTTATTTGAACATTTGGGAAACACTTAGCGGCTGGCCGTAAACGTGCGCCGCCATTCATTACACATCTCTCTCTCTCTGATTACAGTAACGCATAGCACATGCGCTAACATTCTTTTTGTGGTCTGTCACATGCTGCCATCTATTGACATAGAAAATTGCTTACACAATATTACACCAAATTATGAAACATTTATTCCAAATCTAAATATCATATATGTGAAGTTAGCCCCTATGTCTTGTTAGTGAGACAGCTGAAACTCTTTAGGGACAAACACTTTTAAGGACATACACGGTTACATGAAAAAAAATAATATAAACAGGTTAAACACAAAGATGCGGCCGTCTGCCACATTTCATCAGCAATTCTACCATCTTGTATCTCGTCGTTGCTCTTCGTGCGCTAACCGAGTTCTGATTCCTCTTTCACATTCTGTCACACAGCTTGGTAATGTTAGTGTTTGGTGATCCATGGAGTTGTGTCGGTAGAGTGTCAGTGTAAACGGAGCATTTTGCTCCACTCGCATAAATGGAATCTGAATCTTCAAAACACTTATATCATCTTTACTTACATTTTAAATTATATTCTTCATAAATTTTCTAATAATAATCCATTGATTTTTTAATAGATAATAATTTGCACATTGCAATAAAAATATAGTAAATGGGCTATTCATATGGAATTTTTATGAACAAACAAGTTTTTGCACCGTATCTTTATGCATTGTATTTGCAGCATAAGAATCTCAATCTGTTAAAAAACTGAATTTCTGCAACAGTAATAAAAATTCTTAGTACTGCTGAGATAGGCGTAATTGGATGACGGGCAAATTTATCAGCAGACACTGTTGAGAGAGTATGATTTTAAAAAAAAATTCATTCTAAAGTAGCTGTCTCACACTGAAGGCTGAATTTATGAGAGTAAATGATTTGTAACAAAGATAGCTCTTAGCATGAAGGGGACGTTGCCACAGAAGCTTAGGAAGTGTCGATTGCAAGATTCTTGTTTAACAATCTATATATATAAAACAGTTCCGTAACTGACTCATTCATTCATTCATTCATTCATTCATTCACTGACTGACTGACATACAACGCACAGACCAAACCGCTGGACCTAAAGGGCTGAAATTTTGCATGGCGATTCTTCTTATAGTGTAGGGGTGCACTAAGAGAGATTTTTGAAAAATTCTTCTTAGATTTTTTTAAATTAAATTTTTAAGCTGTTTTTTTTACTTTTTTTAAGTTTGCATTTAAAATAATAATTTGAGGGTTATAAAATTTATATCACGAGAAAGATCCTAAAAATTCCTTTAAAATGAAATCTTTTTCGAATCTTTACCTTCATTTCCTGATTTTTGGTGAATTTTTAAAGATTAATTTTTAGAATTTAATTTATTAAATGCTGATCACGTGACTTCTTTTTCTGGTACTTTAAATAAATTTATCGTCACGTGCATAAAAACTAAATAGACAAAAAATAATTTTTTTTTCTTGCTAATGCGGCAGACGATTGGACATTATCCAAAAAAATATTAAAATACAGTAAAAGAAATGTTCTAGAAACTGTACTATATTAACTGTACTATATTCTTTAGTATTCTTTATATTAGATTTAATTTGAATATCTTCTTCTACATTATTTTGTCTATAAAAATATCCCTTACGATTTTTTTATAAATATATATATATTTTACATCAATTATATACATTGATCGTCGTATTTATTATATATATATTGGCATTAATTGCATACATTCACCGATGTTTTTACTTTGAATGTACTCCGTAGCGAAGTGCGGGTTTTCAGCTAGTCTATATATATAAAACAGTTCCGTAACTGACTAACTCACTGACTGACATACAACGCACAGACCAAACCGCTGGACCTAAAGGGCTGAAAGTTTGCATGGCGATTCTTCTTATAGTATATGGGTGCGCTAAGAGAGATTTTTGAAAAATTCTTGTTAGATTTTTTTTAATTAAATTTTTAAGCTGTTTTAGTAACTTTTTTTAAGTATGCATTTAAAATAATAATTTGAGGGTTATAAAATTTATATCACGAGAAAGATCATAAAAATTCCTTTAACATGAAATCTTTTTCGAATCTTTACCTCTATTTTTGGATTTTTGGTGAATTTTTAAAGATTAATTTTTAGAATTTAATTTATTAAATGCCGATCACGTGATTTCTTTTTCTGGTACTTTAAATAAATTTATCGTCACGTGCATAACAACTAAATAGACAAAAAAAAATATTTTTTTTCTTTCTAATGCAGCAGACGATTGGATATTATCCAAAAAAAAATAAATATACCTTACGATTTTTTTTATAAATATATATATATATATATATATATATATATATATATATATATATATATATAACATCAATTGTATACATTGATCGTCGTATTTATTATAAATATATATATATATTCATTTATTTTTTTGGCATTAATTGCATACATTGACAGTTGTATTTAATTTGAATGTACTCCGTAGCGAAGTGCGGGTTTTCAGCTAGTTCATATATAAAAGAGGGTAAGTGCCGTCATATGACAGTATGACATTAAACTTTTCTCCATGCCATGCTGGCGAGATGAATTATGTCCATGCTGGCGTGATCAGGATAACAAGACTACGAAAAATACACATAAACCTATACGGAAGAGGGACAATTAGTCTGACATAAGATGCCTGTAGAAACTTTACTTGAGAATTTCTTCCCTAGTCAGTCATTATTTACAAGCGACTGAGAATTCGAATTGTGCCCATGCTCTCTCGACACTGAGAACTGAAAGCGGTAAGACTAAACGTAATGGAATTTTGGCAATAAAAGATCGAGATGACACGCTTTAAAATATATCGTAATACACTGAATAGAAAATGCCTGCCTGTATTGCACTGCAGCACAGGAATATTTATTTTTTCAACTTTTACTATCCGATATGCTTTACTCAAAAGATCGACAAAAACAGTAACTTGGACGACTTCAACTGAAGCATGATTGTAGTTTTCCCCAAAAGTTAAAGTTTTTGAATTTCTGAAACTGGCAATGAGTGTAACATGTACTGTGAGAAATCGAAACACTCGCGATTCGATTTATTTAGTTTTTCATGCATGTTTTAAATGCTACTAATGAATATAATATATACGTAACCTGCCGCGATTCGTTCATATCTGGCTTTTCAATAAAAATTGAGATAAATGAGTTTTTCATTTTTAAATAGTTCATCAGTAATATTACTAGTTGTTCACAGTAGTTGAATAACAATACTGTGATCTTAAAACCTGGGAAATTCTTTGTAATCAAAAGTCATCAAAACCTAAGAGTTTCATTTTTTCTAGAAAATTTATAGAAGTATTAAGTAAATCCTTTCCTGCCCCTGTTAAAAATCTTAGTGGTTATTAATAAGGGTTATAATAGCTTACGATTTTTTTTTATTGATGATAATGCATATTATAAAAAATTATATAGTTTATTTTATTGTAAGTATTCTCGGTTAAAAACACTAACAATCCAAAATGTATTCCTCTTATTAACGAGATTTCTTGAACTGAAAATTAAAATTATATCATTAAAACTCATTAAACATTTTCCTTGTTTTCCCTGAAAAGTTGTTATATGATCTTAAATCAAATCACTTTTTCATTCACATTATATCTGAAAAGTGTACTAATCTGAGCTGTTGACATGTTTATAAATTATAGCTTAAACGAAAACTATTTTAAGATGTATTAGATGAGTTAAGATAAGAACCATTTTAAGTTTGAAAAAAGTTAGTTTATATTACATAATAATCAATGATTCACTCGCATAAAATTCTATTTTACTATATCGTAACGTCAATAAATTTTCTTGTAACATAGAAGAAAAGGGAGACCAGGCTTTACTCTTTCAGCTAGTATTCATTAGTTGCAACGGTGGACCTAATTGTCGATATCGCTTTCTCAAATTACCTTTAATGACCAAACATTTAACGATAATCTAATTACCAACCTGGCGTCCTCAATTACTACTCTCTCTTCTTTAAGTTTTATTTTGTCCGACTTACTTCCCTTATATATAACGATTCAAGAAAATTCTAGTAGCAAGACTTTACAATTGAAAGTTAGCTTAATTGCAATTTATTGGGCGGAATAAATAGTGAAACACCAAATTAGATCGCTGAAACAAACCTTATATTGTGTTGCATCATAACCGTATCAGCTTAAAATATATATTTTCAAGCTTGTACTGAAATAGTATTTCATCTATTTTCATTCCTTCTAGCATAGTTTGCTAGTCTGTATCCCGTTCATCGGATATAAATTAATATATTTAAGACATTTTTATGGAAATTTTTGCATATTTACTCTACTAAAATGTAGAAAAAATACCTATATTTTGTCCAGGACACAAAATTGTTCAAATTTTCGAAAAAAAATTTATTGCATTAAATTTTTTTTTGTTCTTTTACGCTTAAAATGACGTTTAAATCATGTTTCTATCCTAATTAGGACGGGATAAATTATTATTTTTTTTGCAACATTCTAATAGTAGACAATCGTTGTTTAAACATGTGCGTTTTTCTTCATGATGGGCTTTTTCCCCATTTCTCGTCTTTAAATTGTTATAAGTCAAGAACTTTTAAAGATAAATGGTTGAAACTGTGAACATGTCTTTTTCAACTATTTTACTTTAATTTTGATTCAAGAAATTTGAAAAAAAAAATTACTTTTGAAAATATGATTTTTTAAAAATAAGTTACATAATTTTTTTTGAAATTTTTAATCTTAATATTTTTAACTTCTTTAAAAATTAATATTTCAAAAAATGCTGAATCAAAATTAAAACATATATATTTCTGTTTAATTAAATGAAAAAATTTTGAAATTCGACAAATAATATTACGAGTCATAAGGATTTTAAAATACCCAACTTTTATTAAAAATTTTAAATTTTAAAAGTTTTAAAAACTTTTTGAGAAATTTTATGATGTGATTTTGTTTACAAATTATAGGGTTGACCATCACAGAAAAATTCAAAATTTTAACTCAATAAATAAAAAAAATTTTTAAATGTGTCCCAGATCCCCTTAAAATTAAAAGGACTACTATCATAAAATTAGCATCCTAAACCGCTAACATGACAGGGCATTCAGAAAAAGAATATTAAATATCAGTTTTTAAAACATTTATCCTAACGATTTTTCCGAAACAAGGAATAAAACCTGGATCTTCAGTCTGTAGACATAAGCTCCACCTCTTAAGCTCTCTTGATTTTGTGAGGGGTATTTTGAAGCTTCATTGTCATTCACCGTCCTCTCGGGGTATTATAATTACTACTAGAGTAATACTAGAAGTAATACTACAGTTGCTAAGTTTTCCTTCTCTCAGAGATTAGAAATAAAAACAGTCGACACATGGAAAATTTTCGATAAAAATTCTCTTTGCAATACCAAAAACTGTTTCTGAATACGTGCTTCCTTTTAATAGAAAGTATACAAAGAGTACAAGAAAATTTTTAAATATTTTTTGAATGAAACTAGTTAAATTTGTATAATCGTCTAAAACTATTCGCAATGCCTCTGTTTGTAACAAGCAAAAATTTATAAATTTGTTTTGTAAATATCACATGGGAAAAGAGCATTATCAGATTAAGTGTTGATAAGAAATAAAAACTAATTACTTCGTATTTTTTGAGTAACTGGTTTAATTCCTTCTCCAGGACCATATCAAATTAGGACACCTGTAGAAATCGAATTTTATACAAACATGCCTGAATAAACGATCTTATTAAAACCGTGATTTATCTAGCAAATATAACCCCCCAAAGATATGAAAAATAATTAGCATCTATTTCATAATACTATATATTATTAATTTTTGATAACATCATAACATATTAATTTTTACATGTTTTTTGATAAAATACCGTGCTTCCAATGATGTTTCAATAGTTTAAGATAAGTTTCTGAGGAATTAAATGGGATTTTGTTGATTATGCTGAAAAAATATTTCAGACAGTTTTTTTTCAAAATGTTATTTACAACATTCTATCTGTCAGTTAAAGAAATTTGTTTTTCTCAAGACACCAGAAAGTAGGTATAAAGTGTATAACAAGTCTTTTGGCAGAAACAGGAATGGGATTTTATTTTTCGAGGACGTACCATCCCAGCTGTGTGAACCCCCATTTAAGTAACCTTGCAGCGAAGATCTGAAGTTTCTTTGAAACATCACTTTGCTGATACAGGGAAATTTCAAAATTCATTAGTGATTTCTATAAAAATTATCATTTACACTTGATAAATAGTGTTGTTACAGTCCAATGACACAATGCCATCAGTATGGGAAACTGTAAAAAGGGACCTAAAAATTGTTTTACCTCATGATACGTACAAGCAAGCGCAGTTAGTAACCGATTCTAAAGAATGTCGAGAGAATACGAGACTTTTCCCCCTCCTTCCTCAGCAGCCTTACCTACAGCGTGAATAGAATCGTCTTGGCACTATGCCAACCGTGGTTCTTCGTACTGTGGTCGGACAGTAACTACAAACTTCAAATTCACACAGTGACTGAAGCATAAGTTTCAGTTATTTCACGAATTTGTTTGAATCATTTCACTGTGGAAGAGGTTGCACTGGGACAATCCCCCCAGATGTCGCCCTTGGGGTTGTTCAGTCGAAATTGTGGTGGCAACTAGCTAGGACGGACTCTGCTATAGAAACCGGAGCCACACATTTCAGCCCGAAGCCTATATGGACCTGGTCTGTAACTTCCACCCAGGGGGCATTAGAAACAACAAGTAGTTGTATAATTTTTAATTCAGTTATTATCTATGTATTGTGTTACCTTCGGCCCTATTAAAAATATTCATTAATAACGTTACAAATTTCCTGTTCAAAAATGCGAATAAATGCATGACTATTTTGAAGAAACATCTAACTAAGAAATTTCTCGTATCTAGGAATAATAATGTCACTAATTCATAATTACATAAGTTGGCATTTACAAATGATTCCATACGTTCATGATACGTCTAGTAGTAACTTTTATCTGCTGCGATTTTCACATAGCATTTACTCGCATAGCATTAAATTTAAGTGGATTTAAAATTTCAGAAAAATGAAATTTAGTTTTAATTTCAAACCATTTTAAAGATCCGATTTGATTTGAAAGAAAACGAATATAAATTGATAATATTTTACCTACATACCCGTTAATATCGCGGATAAATAATATAATAAACGCTTGCTACCAGATGATGCTGCAAAGCACAATAATAATGCAAACAGTTGACAGAATAACAATCGGAACTGGACCCTAGATAAGAATAGATATCGTAAGAATAGGCTTTTCTAAGTGGTTAAAAAAATTCCTGTAGTACTTACAGTTGTAAAATATTTGGATCATTTTACTACCATACAACTAAAATATTCATTTTAAGTATATTTTAATAAATATGTATCTCATTATAAAGCAGACAGTGATTGCAAGAGTTCAAATCTTGACATTTGCTATTCGATAAAACTGGAATGCTATGTTTTCAGAGGTTCGCCCAGTATTTAATTCAAACCGAGCTAACTTATTTGGTATTTGATGCATTATATGCATTCCTTCCTATTCAAACTTCCCTCCCTGTCTTGCTCATACTCGTATTTCTCCAAATTTATTTATATGGGACTAAAAATTCCACTACACTAGTCAAAACCCAAGATAAATATGTTCTTTATCTAATACTCACCAAGATACCATTTCGCATGTCATATGTATTATATGAAGTTTGAAAACCATTTTCCTCCCTCATGTGATGCTTAATTATAATTCATTCTTTCAAATTTACTCATAAATATCCAAGTGTGTATTCGGTGTTTCCATTTTGTATGAATGTTTAATGTTTTACTCATGTGTCTTTTCCAAGCATTTCTCAAATTAGCTCTAAAGCCAATCATTGCACTTAGCTGTAGTAACTAATTAAAAATACAAATTTCTCAAAAAACGTTTCACTAACAAAACATTTTATGATAATCTGATTGGTAAATTTTATTCCCTGACATTGACTTATTCTACTCCCTATAAAAAAAATTTGCAGTCTTTTTGTATGAAATCACATATTCCAATGAAACATGCATTAAAATGACAATTCTGGAGGGGGGGGGGGAATGACACTATTAATTGACAACAAGAAGTGTTGTATGTACAATTTAAAAAAAAAAACGATGAAATATTCTTTTAACGGGTATTTATTACATAAGAAGCATTCTCGAGAATCTCTGACAAAAACTCCAAGTTAGGCATTACGTTATTTCTAACGTATCTGACTATGTTTAAAACATCGATTTTGACGAAAATTCCTGTAAACGAATCCTCTACCTTCTCCTGGAAGATTCGTTGTTTGGTTCGTGCAAGAAATAAATCACTTGGCAAAATAACTGATGAAACACAAAGCAAAACTTTAATCTGACTAAATAAGGTGGGAAGCTCAAACTGTAAGATTTCTAACTTCAATATCTATATCTACGAGTATTAAACCCTCAACACAATATTCTTTGTTTTCCTCGATTAAACTTTCAGACCACGGATTCCCTAAAATAATCTCAACGAACAGCCCCCGTGCCTGTTTCCGCACGGGACAAAACACCAACACGGCCTAGCCGTCTCGTGGCTAAAAACATTCTGCCTATAGACCACACTCTTAATCCCCCTTGGAGTCGTTGAACTTACTCCCTCGCACCCCTTCCAAAAGGGAATGCGCTACAGAGGGTGGCTATCAGTGTTCCTGGAAACACGAAGCAGGCGCTGGGAGGGGAACGCAATTCTGATATCACTACAATTCCGAAATTGCTTTCATTCCTTTTTTTTTAAATACTGTAAATTTATGTTTCTAAATATGCTTTTATTTTTTCGATACGATCATTAGAAAGGAAATTAAAGTGAATTAAAGATCAGCAACAGCTATGAATTTCAATACAAGTTGAAAACTTTAATCGTGTTTTCTAAAGAACTTATTTTTCATCAAAAATGTAAACGACTCTTGTGATAACTCAAAATCTAACCATGATATGTCTACGAAATTTTTCACGCATGTTTTTCATAATACTAAGAATGTAATGGACTACAGATTTGGTTCTAGGTATATTATTTGTTGATTTATAGCTGCATTTATAAAGAATATCATGGAAAATTACTAAAATTTTACATCTAATTGCATATGATGACGGTATTTTTTTAAGATTTTAAGATATCGATTAGATTGTAGGTCACACTTAGAAGGTACTTACGTACATATGACAAAAAAAGTTAATGTTATATGCATAGTATTTTTTAGAGCTAGAGTCGTTTTTGTAAAAATTTGCTAAATTTCAACCCAGTTTCCTCAATTTTGTAAAAATTTGCATAGGTATTGTCTATTTTTTCATCACTTTCGAGTTTTGGTGTTATATTCGTTCGAAAAATAAGATAGCAATTTTCGCAAGTACAGTTTTTCAAAAAAAAGGGCTCCGAACGTAGTCGGATACTTGAATGCCACTTGGTAATTCATGAAATCGAATGCTGACAAAACAATGCCTGCTTACAAAGATAAATGTGGACATGTAGAATCTGATCTTAAAACAGCCGAAGCAATAATCCAAAATCGTTTGATTATTTCTATCTTTTAAAAGACTAATATGAATAACGATTTGTAAAAAGTTCTAATTTCCTTTATTTTTTTAAACAATCCTGGAAACTGCAGGCCCTGCTATAAGCGTTCCACCAAGTCATCATGGTCTGTTTGGGCAAACCTCTTGTATTCTTATTTATGCTTCGTTCCTGTTTCATCGTTGGGAAATTAGCTCAGTCAATCTCAGATCAGCAGTACCAACTAAATGTTTTGTGCCAGAAGGAGCGTTTCACTAATTCCTGGGACATGCGGTGGAAAATTGTTTCAATTTCGGGTGACATGTTGGAACAGAATTTCAATACAATGAAGGAAAAAACAAACGCTCCTTGGAGAAAAATAGGGTAACCCAAAGAAATCATCGGCAGAACACCTTGAACCACCCCTAGCTGTCATGTCAAAAATTTCATAGGGAGTTATTAATTCTCCTGTTTATTCCCGGTTTAAATGTGTTTGACAAACAACAAAGCACAAATACCAAAGTTACGTGGTCCCTAGCATGTTTATAAACACAATGGATTATGGAAATGGTTTTGTACAACTTAGAGCTCAATTTAAAAACTGTATAAGGTTCTAAGTGTTTCCGTGAGAAAAACAGTTGCTTATCATCATACTATTTGACATAACATCCCAAAGCATTCAGTTAAATATTTCTTCAGGATACCCTATTTTTCCGCTAAAACTCTTGTTTATTAATCCTTGTTGGTATTAATGGTTGGTTGGTTGAAGTTTGAGGGTGCAAGGTCCAAAATAGGACATGAAGCGCCAAACACAAGAGAGGTGGTATTAATGAAAAAGTTCGTTCTTACAAATTTTCGTCCATTACATGTCTTAGTAATTTATCCTTCAGATAGTAATCAAGTTACTTAAAAACACTTCGGTTTTACTTAATTACGAGAGTACTAAAGGTTTGACACATTAGTTAAAGCAAAATCTTTAGCAATTTCTTTACCTATAAAATATAATTTTCCGAGATTGATCTCAATAAATTAGTATCTCTTTTTCTTTAATCTCCCACAATACATAATAAATCAATGACGTTTATAATATTCATAGACCAAAAGCAAAAATATATTAAAGTAATATTCTAATTTCGGCTTTGAACCTAATCTTTTTTTTTTTCAAAAAGTAAAAGCTTTTAATTCTTGTTTAGATACTGTCAGATATTTGAAACCCTGCTTAAGAGTAACATCTTCAAAAGGAACCGAAACCAGATTAAATTTTGTTAGATGTAAACGGCTCCACTCACATTTCCCAGATTTCTTCCTCTTCTAACTTTTAAATCCGCCGGCAAAACTTTATAATCTGAACTCAAATTTTGCTCTCTTTAAAGGGCTTGTTCCGCAACTTACATGAAGTTTTAGATTATGTTTCCTACATTCAATTCAAATAAAAAAAATTAATATTCTCCAGAGGGATTAGAATTTTTGTGTACTTTTTTACTTATTCTCTTAAGTAAACTTTAAAACTTAAAGTTTAAACCCAAGATATATTTTTGTTGCTTGTATTTTTTTATGTTAATAATTCATTATTTTGATTCTCAGACTTAATAAAAGACAGAAAAAAAATTTAAACATTTACATCCCTAAACTCCCGTCTGAAAAACTTTCAGCATTTTCTTTTTGAGTAAGCCAATTGTTTAGGCAGAAATTTTGATTTTAACATATTTAGCGTTATATAAATAGAATTTTGGACTTGAAATAGAGACCTGGAGAATTTCATTCTTTTTATCCACACATAATTAGGTGTACTATCGCCTTACCTTTGTTTTCTTTTCCCTGCTTTAAAGTATTAAAATATTTATTTTATGTTTTAAAATATTTGATTTAGTATATATGTGATATCCCGTCTTTTCCTACCTCACATTAAACCTATTTACTATCCTTAAACTTTCTTCTAGCAATATTAATTTTGTCTCTGAGCAAATCCTTTGGCTTTGCTCATTTTCGTAGTTATTGGACTCACGGATTCTGAACCTTATCTCTTTATCCAATCACTTTACTTTCTTCTCTCTCATCTTGCCAATTGAAATCCAGCTTACAGACAGCCATTGACTCCACCCCCACCAGCGAATCATCTCGAGGATCCAGGAGACATCCAATGAGAACTGTTCTTTTCACCCTACATTGTTCTGACCAGAAGACTCACTGCTTCACTTTTTGTGTTGCATTTTCCTGAACACTTGACGATACTCTAAGAAACTTTCATTCTCTTTTCTGTGGAAATTCTGCTCTTCGATGATATTATTATGAAATATCTGTGTTTGAAGGCGCTGGCCTAGGCAACACAGTTAGCCATTTGATCCTATGGTCCTATTGTCCTACCTCACATTTCAATCATTTGTTCGCCTGTACGACGTCGAGATGTCTGCCGATCATGCGTTGCCACAACTTCAGAAGAAAAGCTTTGACCTAGAATAGAAGCGGGTTGTGATTTTGGCGGGCAGGAGAACAGAAGTTGACATGAGTGACAGACTAACTAAAACGGTTATGTGTATAAAGCCTAAACGACAGCGTACTGTTTAAAGAAATTACTTTTAAGACGTGTTAAATCAAGACGTAATGGTATATTAACCTCCATTGTAAGTAGTATAGATTTAAACTGTGTCGTCCCAGTATATCCAAGATTTTATTAAACGTACTCTTTCGTATTCCGTTTGACCAATTCCTGACTGACTGACGGCCCACCACACATATATGCAACATTCTACATTATGTTATTCCGCAACAGCATATGATGCGATCAAATTTTCGTCTGTAACCTAGAATTAAACTTTTGCAAACTTTGAAGTTCAGTTTCTTCGAGGGAAACCGACCCCTTTCATATTATCCAATAACACTGGTTTAACAGATACTATTCATTATTTTAGTCACAAATTCATACATATCAAATGGTTCGATTTAACTTTAAATTACGCTTTACAACGACTTACATGCTGAGCCATCCTTCGATCAGGCCGGTTATTGTCCGAATAACTGTGTGGACCTACGAATCATTAGTTTGAGGATATAACGTGGGTGATATTTATGCTTACTTTATTTCGTAGTAAATTCACACAGATCGTACAGATTCACAGTTGAATGCCATGTAGATGTTTGAAAGAAGCCTTAGGTCAAAACCTACTATCAAAATAGAAATTTATAGTAACATAAACGTGCAATTTGATTTAGAGAAAATCTACTGTGAGGTCCCATAACATAAGTAATGTATAACATTCCTTTTAAGATCTAAGAAATACATTTCTCCAGTTTCAGTAGATATCGTCATCACAGTTAATCACTCCTGTACAGATTATAAGTGTTGACGTAACAAATTCTTCTACATGATTTTAATATTTTAAAATAACAAAGCAAAATAATCCTACGGATTCTTTTGATTATATTATACTTTACGCGTGGTATAGAAAATTCTTAACAACTCTGTAAAGGTGACTATCCATTCTGATCAACTCGCCATCAGACTGTCGGTTCGGCTCTCAGTTCTGAATTCAGGATTTAGGTTTCCTTCTTTCTTTTACTCTCTGATGACAAAAAGCTCCCTTTCCCAATTTCATCTTCTGTATATGTTTTCACATGCCTTCAAAAAAAGCGCAGGACCAGGAATGATGGTGTCAGATATATACTTTAAAATATGTGCTGTGGAAATATTGGTTGGTGTTCCCACTGAAGCCCGTTTTCACAGGCAGGAGTAACTTTTATCAATTTGGGTTGCAGACCTGCAGATCTGCGCATCACTGTTTTCAGAAGCTTTTTGGTACATCTCTAACTTTGTTTTGTGGGATATCCATTGGAAATCATAAATGCACCTGTATTTAATTAGAAACATCATAGAAACTTCATTAAATACATATAACGATAGCAACAGTTCTCAGATAATTAAATTCAGACTTAGGAAAATTTCTGAACTTTTTTTTTCTGAATTGATGAGAGACATAATTTCCTTTAATGAGATTAAGGTTTGCATAAACAGTAGCAGAAAAACTGTTATTACAGCTAACCAAAGCTTTCAGAAAAGCAACTTAATTATTAGTTTCGTGATATTAAGTTTATTGTCTATGATATTCGTTGCAATTCTTCTGTGGTGCTCCATGGTCTACATTTTCCGCTTACATTTTAGAAAGATGAATTACTAATGAAATATTCAATGAATCACGTTAACTTATGCATTGAATCGCTTCGTATCAGCAAACGTCACAGCAAACTTTGATTGGCTGCGTAAGCAGTTATAAGATACAGCCAGACCGATGGGAGTCAGAGGTTCTTAAGTTTTTAGTTTTTCGGCTTGTTTACTTTAGCCATTTGACTGGCGTGTTTAAAACCCTTTGCACAGTGCAAACGCCTAAAACTAATATTTTTTCCACTTGCATTCAATGTATCCCAGTTAAATGAGCAGAAATGGTTAGTTCTGTCATCTGTTATCAGTTTAAATAAGTAAAAACATTTTGAAACCTTTAATTGGAAATATTTTCAACAATCTTTAGATTATAAAAAAAGGGGGGGGAAATCTGCACCGTGCAAACGGGGGAGATTTTTGCCCCTGAAAGGGTTAAGTTGGAGGCTGAGGCGGTTGCTCCCTCTTTTACGACGTATTGCAAATTATTTTCGACCTCTCGAGATGTTTGAAGTCGATCTTACCAAAGCAGGTTCGCGCCATAATTTAAGTTGTGTATGTCGGCGTAATCTGCCAATACTAATACTTTGTCAATAAAGTTGTTAAGTTTTGTTAATGAGTTTGGAGTGACTGACTTACCCTCTACGATAGTGGTGGTATACACGCGCCACCATACTTCACCAAAAGCAAACTTTTAAATTAAGTTAGAGTATTATGTAAAAAAACATAGCTAGATATGGCAATTAATTATAGTAAACAAGATTTTCAATATGACTTTTAATATATATATATATATATTTATATATTTATTTATTTATTTATTTATTTATATGTAGGTGACATAGAAAGCTGTGGCAACAGCAAACGAGACGAATCAGGGGCGTTCTCGCCTTACGAAGATTCCCGCAATTCTACGTGGGACACACGACTACAGAGAGGAAGACGCCGCGATACAGAGAGGGTATCAGTGAATATCGTGGTGGCAGACGGCTACCTTAAAGACGGATAATTTTTTGTAATTTTGTTAATTGTAATTGTTTTGTCCTGTGACTCGTCAACAATGAATTGGAGTTCATGTGAAACTGATGTGTTTGATAGATCACCACGGACACCAACACACATGTTGGTGTCCATGAACCACCAACACACATGTTGGTGTCTGTGGAACCACCAACACATATGTTGGTGTCTGTGGAACCATCAACATGTGGGAACACCAACACACTTGTGGACCGTTGTTGTCACCGTTGGAGAACACCAACACACATGTGGACTCGGCCGGTGCATTTTTAAAATTGCGTTCTCAACTTTCGCTTCGCATTTGTGAACATTCCCCTAGCAAGCAACCCTACGATGTTACTAACGGACTGGATTACTTCTGGATTACTTCTTAAATTCTCGGATTTATTCTTGCTCATCTATGACGAAACGGTGAGTTTTATTTAATTTGTCAAAGGAAGATATTCTTTATGTTCATCTACTTGTTGTTACTGAGACAGTCGAAATTAAATCTTCCGGAAGTAGCATTTCAGAACAAAAACAATTGTTCTATGGTGTGATGTGTCATCGAAATATATAATTTTCTGATATAGTTTTTCCCTACACGTATTTGACTTTAATTGTTCTACATTGGTGTAATATTTAAGAAAAGAAACCATTTTTGATAAATGTGTGTATTTGCAATTCCAATTTCGAGAAGTGGTTTGGTTTTGTATTTAAAGATATATGAGCATATTTATATTTTGTACTATTTACTTATGAGTACGTTGAATGATATTCCGCATATTTCAAAAGCCCTTAAATCAGGGTCAACAAAGGCAATCAGATTATTACATCAATTGATTTTTGAAAATGATGCTGGGAGAAACAATCGTAAAGAACTCCCCATTTTTTTCTCGTTTCCCTAAAACTTTTCATGTCAATAACGAACGGGATAAAAGACTTAAAACATTTTCCAGCACTGATTTAATTTGTATTGAATATTTACTTCATATTGATTGTTCTACAGACCCAATTCAGAGCTGTGAAACTATTTTCAATGCTTTAAATAATTTTGCATTATTTTCGCCACCTGTGCTCTCGGATACGAACGAAAACGAAGTTGACTCCCCCAATGACGCTGGACGGTTTTGGTACTGACGCCGGTTTTGACGCCCTGCGGTTTTGGCAACTGGCCAGATGCCAATTCAAAGTTCATTTCACTGTTCGTCCGATTCCTACAGTACTGAAATTTTTATACAAGATCTTGAGGAACTTTTTGATCTTAACGGAATAACAATTTTCAAAAACAATGTTCACAAAATTGTTTTTGAAAATAAAGTTTAGTTGGTTCTGCTAAAACATTTATTTATTTACTTCATGGAATTACCACTTGGAAATTGCTAAAAGAAAACTTATTAGAAGAATTTTCATCAAAATTAAATAGTGCAGATCTTTATACGATGTTGCACCAAAGGCGTTTAAAACCTAAAGAATCATTACACGAGTACTTCATCGCTATGCGAGAAATCAGTTCGAGAGGTAATATGGACATTTCTTCAATTTTTGATTATGTTATCAATGGTATCCCCGATTCAACATCCAATAAAATTTTGTTGTATGGGGCTAAATCTGTTTCAGATTTCAAAGAGAAGTTTAAAAGTATGAAAAACTTTCTTAAGTTAATAAGAGACACAAATTTTCAGGTCAAACTAGACAAGAGTATAATGTGCAAAAAACTAATATTAATGTTAACCGTTCCAAGAATCCTAAAATGGATTTAGCTTGTTTCAATTTCGGAGAAAAATCCTAAGAGCTTGACTTGTGTTTATAAATCTAAAGGTCCTAAATGTTTTTCGTTTTGGATATTTCTCCTCATCTTGCTCGCAGCAAACAAACCCAGCAAATTCATTGGAAACTACTCCACCTACTGATGCCTTATATTTTCCTACACAAACCAATTATATGTCTTTTCCAATAAAGTTAAACAATGTTAATCTTCATGAGCTTCACGATTCAGGTAACGAGGCTCTGATAATCACTGCCCAAACCCACCAACTCAAAACATTGCAGAGTCAGTTGGAAGATTTTCAGCGAGAAGTGGAAGAATCTCGGTTAGCTAAGGAAGAACTGAATGCTCAAGCCAAAGAAGCTGAAATGAAACAAAAAGTGTTGGAATCTCAACTGATTCAGTTACACTAAGATTTAGCAATCTTGAAAGTGAACTTGAAAGCTAACAAGAGCAAGTAGATGAAGAAAAAGAAGCAAGGAAAAGCTTGGATAAAAAGTTAGCGTTTGCCGATGTCCAGGTTGCAGAATATAAAAAGCAAGCTTTCTTATAAGAACAAAAGAAGAAGATGTCGAACAATATTGGTATACTGCTCCGCAAATTATATGATATGCAAATGGTTCCTGGAAAAACTGAATAAATCAAAGAAAAAATTGCAATTAGAGGGTGAAGAACTTGAAAGGACTAAGAAACAGTTGCAAACTGAATAAGATAAATTAGTAAATTCTCAAGAAACTGCAGAATTGGAGAAAGCTAAACGTATTCTTGAAGGCCAGTTGGAAGAGCAAAATCACCAAATTGAAAAACTTGAAGATTAATTGCAGTTAACTTACGATACCAAATTACGTTTAGAAGTGAATATGAAAGCACTAAAGACCCAGTTAGAAATAGGCTTCCACGAGATGAACAAAATGAAGAAAAACGACAAGCTTTGATAAATCACGTTCCTGACCTAGAGGATGAGTTTATCAACATGACATTTCAATCCACAAATCACCTTCTCAACAACGGCAAAAACACCATTTTGAAATTACAAGAGCAAAAGAGGCAGTACAACAAACGTCGTAAACAAGCAACTGCCTATCTTGTAGCAATTCAATGTAACCAATTTGGAACTGGCCTGAAACTGCGCTCCAAATTCTTTGGTCCTTACGAAATCATAAAAATTCGACCACATGACAGATATGACGTTCGAAAAATTGGTCTGCACGATGGTCCCAGCTTGACATCTACAGCCACTGATCAACTCAAAAGTTGGCCAAACAACTAGATACTGTACCTACAATTCCTCAACGATGACGACTTGGACACTGGACACTCCATCATGATTCTGAACTGTTTTTCAATGATTATTTTTTTTCTTTTATTTCTTCGTTTTGTATGTTTTATCAATGACGTCAAAGACTATGACCCCTACGACAAACAAATGCTATAAAACGACGAAAACGTACCTTCAAGATGTCCAGGTCATGTTTCTTGTGTTTTGTTTTCTCATCTTTCCTGTTTTCTTTTAGGAAATGTGATTACGCCACACTGGTCCTGCACCGGGTATTATGGTATGGGGCGGTATTGGATATCACTCTTGCACACCTCTAGTACGCATTGCCGGTACTTTAAACAGCCAGGGCTACATCTCCGAGATGTTGGAGCCAGTTGTCCTTCCTTACCTTCAGGGCTTGCCCACGGCCATATTTCAACAAGATAATGCGCGACCAAACGTGGCACGCATTGTCCAACGGTTCTTCGTCAATCGCCAGATTGAATTGCTTGATTGCCAGATTGTAGAAAACATGTGGTCCATGGTTGCTCTACGATTGACCCAGATTCCATCCCCAGCTGCCACAGCAGATCAACTTTGGCAATGTGTGGAAGCTGCTTGGTCTGCTGTACCCCAAGAACTCATCCAAAGTCTCTTTGAATCAATGCCGAGGCGTGTGGCAGCGGTGATCTCCAACAATGGCGGCTACTCTGGCTACTGATTTTGGCAGGAACCACACTTCACAGAAGTCTATAAATTTAATCATTTGATACTTGGCCAACATGTTATCTACAAAATAAATTTTGTTGTGATATCTCTTGTCTTTCTTGGTGTTGCAATTTGGGTGGCCAGCAGTGTATATATCACTTGGGAAAGGAAAGTGACACACCTCAAAAATGCAGCATTTGAAAAAAATCAACTTAAAAAATGCTATAAAGCTTGAACTAGCCTACAAAAAAGCTAATGCAACTGCTCTCAGGTGTACAAATTGCAAGATAGAGATGTGTCGCTTTTCGTGCACGATGGGACACTTCATCCATATTTTTCCAAGACATAACAACAAAACTGACATTTTTTGAAGTGTCACTTTTCTTGTCCGGGTGCGAAACATTAAAAAGGGACTGCAAACGCAAGACGTATTATTCTGAAAAAGAGTCACAAAACTAAATAACTATCGTATACAAAAATATTCTATGGAAGGCAAATATAGGTTCGATGGATAGCGGTTCTTAGAATCTCGAACTTGGAAGATGAACATCATTGTTAATAAGTGATTGAACTTCGAAGGTGTGATGCAAGAAAAAATCATTCGAAATTACACAAACCAAACCAATGAGGTATTAGAAAATGAGGAGTAAGATATGATATTAATATCTGTTAAAGAGAAAAGATACTAATGTTTGTTTATTATATTTTATCTGGTGGTGTAATCTACTCTCAATGAAAACACATCTTTGGGAAAAACCCTCTGTGCCTCAGAAAGCTAATTTCTTGTCAGGGTTTGTGTTATCTATGGTTCAAACTAGCTTTTCCTAATGAGTATCCCTTGAAGATACTCTGTTTAAAGTGCTTTGTTATTGTTTGAGATTAATTACTGATATACATATTTTAGCCACTACATTCTTCTGTGGCAAATAAATTACCTTAGGGCATAATTACAACAGGTGAAGTAGGAATTAGAAAATTACATTTTGACGATGCAATATTTGACAAAGAATATTTTTAGGATATATGTTAACATAAATAAACAATGCAATTACAAATCAAAGACTACATAAAGAAACATTAATGTATGTATTTATCTGCATGAATGAAAATTTATCAATGACTGGTAGATCATGAAAATTTCTCATTGCTTCATTCAATCGTGTTATACTTCACAAAACAACTGGATGTGATACATGTGATTTATTCAATAATTATTCATTTTTTTAAAATTATAGTGCTCTAATTACAACATTATGATAACATTTAATGTGGGCTGTTCAAAATAATGTATTTTACTGAAAAGTAACAATTACAATTCTAACTGGAAAGAAAATTTATGAAGAATGACAGTACTTTTTCCATACTCTTCTGATATCAAAGCAATCATAAAAACGATCCTGTTAGAAAGTAAAGTATTTGAACTCTAAAAGACCGATCATCATATCCTGCGGAAAAACGGGAAATTGAAGGGCATTGGGGTAAAAATTAGTCCGTAATGTTAAAATTTAAGCTCAAAGAATACTTATTCGAAGGAAAGTTAAAACATCACGCATAAGCTTGAAATAAGCGTTCAATCCCTATACATTTTCTGAGAATAATTTGAAATTATTTTCAATAATAACGATAGTTTCGAAAACCAGATGTATTCACAGCTGAATAATTTACTTTTAAATGTAATCTCACGATAGGTAGAAATTCCCCCCCCCATGGGGACTAAATGTTCATTGTGTCTCTCTAATCTACGTTAATGAGCTTTGCTTGAATAATGATCTTATAGATTCCATCTCGCCTGTGATGGCATACGAACGCATCTTATTTGCAATTAAGCTCTGTTCTAGATTTGCATCAGTAAAGGCTACAACAGCCTCCTTGGAGCAAGGTTTATTCTGCATCAGAATTTTCTCGGCAATGCATCTCAGTATACATCGAGCTTAAAGTCTTCTTAAAACCTCTGTCCGCATCTAAAATGAAACTTTTCTGTTGTTCGAAAATTAATTATTTGCTTGGTACTTTCAGAGGTGAAATAATATAGTCAAGAATTCAGCCTGATATTTTTCATTTGAGATTTTTTTTCACCACGACTGTAATAAATAACAAAGTGATTCAAAGTATAGTTTAATATAAATTATGTTCATTGAATAGATCCCATATTTAAATATGTACATTGCCACTGTAGCATAGTTCTTTTCTGTTATCCCTTCAGCCTGAAGCATCCTCCATACCTTTATAAAATATGATAAAGGACAAATTTATATTACAAATATTCTTAGAAACATATAGCTTCAATCATTAAAAACGCTATTTGCCTTTCGTGTTCATTTTACATATTAATTTTTAATGAACGTTAACATTTCAAAAGTGTTGAAATACCGATTTCCTTCAATTCTATGCATTTAAAGTCTGACATTTCTGTGTTTGAATAAGTGATATTTTATCAGCGGGTCTTTTCCCTTGAAACACAAATGAATGGAACTAATCCTGCAATCCTATATTTTAAATCGTATCAACTAGAAATGAGACCTAGCTGTTTTAATGATTAATTTGAGAAAATAAGACACATAAACCATTACTTTTTTATTTTCCCTTGCGCAACTATTACGGATGTTTATGGATCTGGTGTTAGGAATATTGTGGCATTCAAAATTCTCAACAATTTAGGAGCGTAACTGGATAGTGTGCAATACGGAATATCCTTGGTTCGAGTCTCCACGGAATATCCATGGTTGTAAAATAGCATCCAAATTACTTTAACGACAAAGAATAATGTCATAAAAACACATGCTGAGAGCCCTCAATCATCTTTTAGAAATGGATTGAGCATAGTTGATATATTAGATTACTAGCTGAAAACCCGCGCTTCGCTACGGAGTACATTCAAATTAAATACAACGGTCAATGTATGCAATTAATGCAATATATATATATTTATAATAAATATGACGATCAATGTATACAATTGATGTAGAAAAATATATATATATTTATAAAAAAATCGTAAGGGATATTTTTATAGACAAAATAATGTCCAATCGTCTGCAACATTAGCAAGAAAAAAAATAGTTTTTTGTCTATTTAGTTGTTATACAAGTGACGATAAATTTATTTGAAGTACCAGTAAAAGAAATCACGTAATCGGCATTTAATAAATTAAATTCTAAAAATTAATGTTTAAAAATTCACCAAAAATCAGAAAATAGAGGTAAAGATTCGAAAAAGATTTCATTTTAAAGGAATTTTTAGGATCTTTCTCGTGATATAAATTTTATAACCCTCAAATTATTATTTTAAATGCAAACTAAAAAAAGTTACGAAAACAGCTTAAAAATTTAATTTTAAAAAATCTAAGAAGAATTTTTGAAAAATCTTTCTTAGTGCACCCCTACACTATAAGAAGAATCGCCATGCAAAATTTCAGCCCTTTAGGTCCAGCGGTTTGGTCTGTGCGTTGTATGTCAGTCAGTGAGTCAGTTACGGAACTGTTTTATATATATAGATTATATTAACTATGGGGATTGAAGAAATCTGATTCCTCCCATCTATTTGCCTTAAAGGTTATTCCCAAAGATAAATACATTTTGTATTCGGAATGAGAATACATCTTCCGGTATGATAATGCCTATACGTACGGTGTTAGAACCATTCAGCCAAGGTGTATGAAGCATAAAGACAGAATTCCCTGACTTTCACTGTCCCAAGTTGTCTCTGGCGCAGATAGTACCTCTATGATTTCCAAGAGAACGAAAAATGGTGTAATATTGCATTAACAACTGAAAACTAGTAGTGTAACTTCCTTCCTAACTGAATGAAACCAACAAAAGGTCTTAAGGATGGTTCTATTCGACATTAATAGCAAATTTTCGTCGTATGTTAAGTGTTTCCTTCAATTTTGCCCAACCCCTGTACTAGATGATGCACAAATAACTGAAAATAAATGGACTCTATACCAATTCTTTAGAAGTCTATTTTACCTAGCTGGCAATTTATAAAACGCAGCTTTATTTAAAATAAATCCCTATTTTTACAAAAATAAAAGTATTTTTTAAATGCTTAATATAAAATATAAAACTAATAGTTCATTAAGTTTATGACCAGAGGAACGTGAAATCCAGAAAATTAACAAGTGACTCTAATTTGTCAATAGCTATTCTTCATTCTTAGTCGCATTTTTTAGCGTAAAATCAATATATATCTTTCTTATCATAAAAACAGATTCTGAGTATTTTTAAATTAATATATTTATGGTAAAAAACAATCAACTAATTTTAAATTAATGCATGTATCATACAATAAATATAGAAAATAACAAGAAATTGTTTAGAGCAGTTCCATATAAAGCTAATTGAAATTTTAATGAATTTTAGAATGAATAGGTGAAGGATTTTCCAATTATTTTCGGTGCAAAGAAGTATTTAACATAAAGAGTTTGATTAATATAAAAAGTATTCCGCTGTGAGGTACTATTGAAATATGTGCTTCTATTTTTAGGTATTTAATCCTGTTTAAAAAATATATAGTAATAGCCAGAAAAAAAGACATTAAAACAGGCTTCTTCTTAGAAATACTTTGATGGTATTTAAAAAATAATAATATATTTGTGACTGTTTATAAGAATACTACAAAATTACATAACTATCAAAAGTCATCATATTTTTCTTATTTTATATTATACTAATACCTACATGCAAAATTATTTTCTGATATAACTAGGTTAATCGAAAATAAAATTCAGGATGTTACATGCAGTGAAAAAAGATGAATGACCCAAAGTTTGGTTACTAAGCCACATTTCGATATCAAACAGTTGATCAGAGCTATCTGATTTTAAAACGTGTTATTCATGAACTACAGAATGAACTGTTACTAAATTTATTTAATACCAAAGCACAAAAAATGTTACATCCATAATTTTCCTCTATTTTTGGAGACCATTAGACATCTCATTTCTTAAAAAAAATAGTCGTTAAGCTCGTATGAGATATATAAACTGATAAGAAATCTGGGAAATAAGAAATATACGTTAGAGCATAAATGAACGAAATTTTCTGTTTTTATAATTTTTAGGAGTTACAAGGGCATGAAAATATCTTTCCATTTTTTGTTTCTTCTATTGAGATTATGTCTATCTATCTATCTATCTATCTATCTATATATATATCTATATATATATCTATATATATATATATATATATATATATATATATATATATATATATATATATATATATATATATATATATATATATACCGGGTGGCCATAATTAAACTGACAGTGCTCACAGTGTTCTGTAGCGCGATCTATTTGCGAGAATGACGCCACATTTTGTAGGAAGATTAAACAAGACGGGGGACGAAGGATTCCGTGAAAAAATAAATTAGTTCCAAAAGTCACCGCTAGGGGAATATTTGGCGCTATGTAATAGAAAATAGAGTGTTAACAAATGCAAATTAATACGGAATAAAATTACCTTTTATTATGCACATTTTCTTATTTAGTTCAAGTGCAATATGGCAACACTTTTGGAAAAGCGTAAAATCTACATAAACACCGATAAAGTCTCGTGATCTGCAATATCACGTACGCTGAGCAGAAGAAGAAGTTCTTTATTCAAATTTCACGTTACATCCATTGGCACAGTGCCAGCTGCTTGGGTTTTAACAGGCAATGTGTTACGTTTCGAATCAATCGGATTGAAAGTTTATGTGCAATGTCTCCTTCTTTAGTCGAGCGTGCGTTACTGGTCAAATTCTTTTACCTCGACCAGTGCAACGCCTCAGCCGCTCTTCGTGCTTTTAGAACGCACAAAAAAATGCGCAAAGGTAACGGTCCTGTGTCAGTTAATGGGCTAAAAGCAATGGTTGCGACGTTTGAGAAAACAGGTTCTCTGAAGGTTCAGTCAGGCAGAGGACGAAAACCTGTACCACAGGATACAATCGAAGCAGTTGCCACGGCGATTGTCGACAGAGGACCAGACAATATTAATTTGCATTTGTTAACACTCTATTTTCTATTACACAGCGCCAAATATTCCCCTAGCGGTGACTTTTGGAACTATTTTATTTTTTCGCGGAATCCTTCGTCCCCCGTCTTGTTTAATCTTCCTACAAAATGTGGCGTCATTCTCGCAAATAGATCGCGCTACAGAACACTGTGAGCACTGTCAGTTTAATTATGGCCACCCGGTATATATATACCAATAAGTATTTGGACACCCATGCAAATGACGATAACTGCGGTCCTGATATACGTCACGCCCTCCGCCGTTAAATATCGTGTAGGAAACAACATTGACATTAGTCGCATGAAAGATGCCACGAAGTGAAGTTAGGGTAAACGCGCCACTAATCGGCCGGTTAAGAGAAAAATTGAAGTAAATCTGAATTTTCACAGCTATAGATAAAGCAAACTGGTCCAAATTTTTACCTGCCATTTTAATAACTGTCTTACATCTGTAGTAGCAATTGGAGCGCACTGGCTGCATTCATAAAAATTATATATACATAAATAATAACCAACCTTATGCACCTATAATGGGCCATTATTTTATCCGATGTACCCATAATGGGCCACCCAATAATGGGCCATCAATATCGCCCATCACAACATTAATGGGCCATCTATTTAATCTGTTATGGAACAAAAATGAATTCTATAATACACTGCTGGCCACTGTAAATGCAACACCCTGAAGGAAACATGCAAATAACATGAAATTTACAACATGCATTAGCGGAGGTGTGATATGCAAATGATTAGAATTTCAGCGCAGACGCACATCACGCGCGCCTGTGGCGCCACTTCAAAGCGCTATTTAAGGCTTGGAGATTTCGACGATTTCAAGTTCAGCAATTGTGTTTTTCTTGTGGTTTTTAAAAAAAAAACGATCAATTATGCCTCGTCGAAAACAGCGATCATCTTTTGATCAAGTATCCGAGTTCGACAGAGGAAGGATAGTGGCCTACCGAGATTGTGGATTATCTTTCAGGGAAATCGGTAGTCGTGTTGGACGAAATCAAACAACCGTAATGCGGATATGTGATCGTTGGATGCAGGAGGGTACGACGGACCGGCGTGTTCGATCGCATCCACCTCAGCGCACCACTTCACGTGATGACAGGCAAATTGTGCGCATGGCAGTGACGGATCGCTCAGTCACACTACGAACCATAGCACAGCACATGCAGTCTGTAACGCATCATCCAATGTCTGCGCGTACCATTCGACGCCGTTTACAGCAGAGTGGTCTGTCCGCAAGACGTCCATTGCTTTGTGTACCCTTGACGCAGAACCACAGACGTCTCCGTCGCCAATGGTGCGATGACAGAAGGATGTGGACGGCAGAATGGAATGGAATTGTCTTTACTGACGAGTCACGCTTCTGTCTGCAACACCACGATGGTCGCATTCGAGTCTGGAGACACCGTGAAGAGAGGATGCTGAACAGCTGCGTTATGCAGCGCCACACTGGTCCTGCACCAGGTATTATGGTATGGGGCTGTATTGGATATCACTCTCGCACACCTCTAGTACGCATTGCCTGTACTTTAAACAGCCAGCGCTACATCTCCAAGGTGTTGGAGCCAGTTGTCCTTCCTTACCTTCAGGGCTTGCCCACAGCCATATTTCAACAGGATAATACGCGACCACACGTGGCACGCATTGTCCAACGGTTCTTCGTCAATCGCCAGATTGAATTGCTTCCCTGGCCGTCTCGCTCTCCGGATCTTTCACCGATAGAAAACATGTGGTCCATGGTTGCTCTACGATTGACCCAGATTCCATCCCCAGCTGCCACAGCAGATCAACTTTGGCAACGTGTGGAAGCTGCTTGGTCTGCTGTACCCCAAGAACTCATCCAAAGTCTCTTTGAATCAATGTCGAGGCGTGTGGCAGCAGTGATCTCTAACAATGGCGGCTACTCTGGCTACTGATTTTGGCAGGAACCACACTTCACAGAAGTCTATAAATTTAATCATTTGATACTTGGTCAACATGTTATCTACAAAATAAATTTTGTTGTGATATCTCTTGTCTTTCTTGGTGTTGCAATTTGGGTGGCCAGCAGTGTATCATAAAATTGGAAAGGAAAGGAACTAAAAACATGATGTATATTTTTAAACCGGTTTATTCATTTTATAACTACAGTACAACTACACTAAATATATAAAAACTGAAATATAAATTTATTAACTGAAACATCCAAAATTAAATTTACTTAAAAATTGTGGTTAATGTTGCCGGTGATGTACCGCTTTACTTGTCACAGTTGGTATGCTGTTGCAAATATTGACTGTTCCGAAACAAAATTTGTACCAGTACACTGCCGAGCCCAATACAGGGCGGTGTAACAATTCGTGATCCCATAATGGGCCACGCTATTTTGACAGTGGAATCTAAGTTTTTTGTCATTTAATCACTGTACAATTTGAATTATACATACTACCGTAATGAATAATAGTTTAAGTCAATAAACAGGCATTATAGTACTTAAATAAAAAAATTTGAAAAATTCACTTACCTTAACCAGATTTCTTAAGCAGACGTTAAAACAAGCACACATTTTCTTCCCTCTGGCGGAATACACCTTACTCTTCGCACAAAATAAAGGAATGAACTGAAAATCCAATGCTAAGGGATCCTCGCAGGTAGTAGCCAATGACCCTCACCCCTTCCACTGCCTGAGGTAACAATAGACCCTTAATTTCTCGACATTTCTAAAGTGTGGCCCATTATAGGGGCATGGCCCCTATAAGTGCATTTACCCTATCTGATTTCGAGAAAGGTGTAATCGTCGGTATCACAGAAATGGCCGATCCTTAATGTACATATCTAGCGAGCTGAATTACCCCAAAACGACAGTAGCCTATGGGATTCAGAAGTGGAAGGTGGAAAACTATCTGAAGAATAGGATATAAAGAATGAGAAGTTAGTCTTACCTTTGTTCCAAAGGTTTTGTTTGGATGACTGCATGATCATTTTCGGAGTTCGAATCCTCCTGCGGACATGAATTCCATAAGTTCGTGAATGATAGGTTTAGCAGAGTCTATTAAATCAGCACCAAGAAGTAGATCGTCGACATAAAAATGGGTGTCTACTAGTTGAGAGGCTTGGGGATATTTCTCTTTTTCATTTATACATAGTTGTTTGATAGTACTTATTGCCAGAAATGGGGCCCAGGCTGTGCCATAGGTGACAGTATTGACCTGATAAATTAACAGTGGGTCTTCTGGAGATTTTCTCCAAAATATTTGCTGGAATGACCGATCTTCATTTGAAACTAATATCTGCCTTATACATCTTCGCAATGTCATCTGAAAAGACAAAAGGGAAAGTTCTAAATTTAATCAAGATCATAAAAATGTCGATTGAAGTTTTTCTCTTTTTAACAATGTGTCATTTATTGACTTTCCATTACTTGATTTGAATGACCCATCAAAGACGACTCTTAGTTCGGTAGTAGAGCTATGTTCATTAACTACACCGCGGTATTTGAATTGTTAAGGAGAGTCGTGTGACCAAGTTTTTGGTATTCCTCCATGAATTTGATATAATTACTTTTAAATTGCTCGTAGTTTTTTTTCAAGTGAATAAAATCTTCTCATTGCCTTTTCATGACTATCACCTATACTAGAATTACTTTTAAATGGAAGTTTAACCACGTATCTTCCTTCTGAATTTCTCGTATGAGACTTTATAAATATAGATTCACACATTTCATCATCATCAGTAGACTGGATTGATCTAGGAATTGATTCAATTTCCCAGAAATTTTTTAATGTGTTTTCAATGTTCATCAGTGTGTGACACACAAGAGAAGATTTTTGATTAGGTTGCGAATTTACAATTCCCGATAACAAATGTCCCAATTTGGTAGGCAGAGCTGAAGGCGTACCTTTAGGTCCCATTATTGCGGAACCGTTAACTAATGATAAGAAAATATCTGCTCCCAAAAGAATATCAATTTCATTTGAAATGTAGAATAATGGGTCAGAAAGTACAAGGCCTTGAATGTGTGGGTACTTATTATTCCGAATGTTGAAATTTGGTAGGGAAGTAGTTCATCAGTGTGTGACACACAAGAGAAGATTTTTGATTAGGTTGCGAATTTACCATTCCCGATAACAAATGTCCCAATTTGGTAGGCAGAGCTGAAGGCGTACCTTTAGGTCCCATTATTGCGGAACCGTTAACTAATGATAAGAAAATATCTGCTCCCAAAAGAATATCAATTTCATTTGAAATGTAGAATGATGGGTCAGAAAGTACAAGGCCTTGAATGTGTGGGTACTTATTATTCCGAATGTTGAAATTTGGTAGGGAAGTAGTTCATCAGTGTGTGACACACAAGAGAAGATTTTTGATTAGGTTGCGAATGGAGCCCAACGAGAGGATGCAGATACTTGCACCAGTGCTAACAGTGCTAACTATACGCACACGAAACGACCCTGAAGCAACCTCCACCCTTAACGAGATGCCCTGTAGCCGAAACGATAGCTAAGTTCCAAGCCGAAGACAATGTCCGCGACTAGCCGGACATATATATATATATATATATATATATATATATATATATATATATATATATATATATATATATATATATATATATATATATATATATATATATATATATATATATATATATATATATATATATACGTATATATACGTTTATAACGTATTTATGCATGGAAAAGCATCCAAATAATTCAAATAAATACTTTTGTCGGCACTAAAAATGTGACGAAATATTACACTTGAAGTTTTTTTTTCTTATTTCGGCAATAATAAGAAAAAGGGTGTTTAACGCATTAGGTTGAAAATGTCGATAACATGTTCTTTTCTCTTTAGTATTTCATCTTTAGGTTAATTTGAAGTAGGGCTTTAAAAGTGCTTTTAAACGTCTTATAGACTGAAAGAAATGATTCCAGGTTTGAGGTATAAGCCAGAAAATTAGGTTCAAGGTAACAAGGAAGATTCAATAAGTAACAAGGAAGGTTCGTGTGAGGCTTATAACATTAGATCTGAAATCAGTAACCTATGATTTGTTTTTTCCTTATGGCAATGTGAGAAATATGGCGAAAATATTTAATATTTATTCCTTCAAAAGGGATTTTTGGTAAATTATCATTTTTGGAAAGAGGAAATTAACTCAAACATGGATCAAGTTCTTTTTGCAATTCGCAAGTGAATTAATTGTCTGAGAGTTTGATCTTCAGACGCAAGAACAGCTAATAATGATGGTACTAACACATTTTTACATGGACTACTGAAATATATAAATGCTATTGTCCTCACTGAGAACTCCCACATTTTTTCTCTGATGGGTTATGTGTTTGTGTTAGTTCTCCGATTCTGGAATGTTATACAACTCAAATCCCTTTAGGAAAACTTACGTGTAAAGATGTTCTTTCCATAAATCAAACCAGATTTTGTTCGTCGCCATGTTACAGTGCGTCAAATGCCTAGATAAGTTATTCCAGTTATAGGCAGGTATGCACTTCTAGTCTGCTGGGATTCTTAATTTGTCGGGTTAAGTGTTGTCGAGTTAGTGCATCAACTATCGAATACACCTTCAGAAGTACTACTGTCAATCTACTAGAAATAAGTATACTAGAAATAGTAGTGGTGAGGTTTTCTTTTTTCTCTTTATCATTCATTATCGAACTAAACAAAACGGTTCATAATTTATAACATTCTATTAATGACATCCACGTTTCCATGATCTATTTATTCTGTCACTTTCTAGTTTTTAAATATTAACTCATTCTCAATACATCTATTAGATACTTGAGATATGAAGAACTTATAAAATGTATCCCTCTAAGGCCCAATAATCCAAACTGACTCGTCGAACTTGAGAACTGACTTGTCATCAGTTCTCAAAAACTCAGCTAACCATCTCTCACAGCGAGGCATTAGACGAGAGAGGGTTCTGAAAAGCAATCTACTCTTCTCTATTGGTGCTATTCACGTGTTATTTCAAGTTACCATTGAAGTATATCGTCCATACCGCAAGTGGTTTCGCCTGTGTCCTTTGAAAAAGTAATATAAAAAATTTGCCCTCTGTAAAGTACGTCATTCGCCTGCATTTTGGAGGACGATTATCATTTAATCGAAAGACCTCGATAGAAATGAATATTTATGAAATTTTTCACTACATTACATTGATGTCGTTTATCAAATTATTTTACTTTCCATTCATGCATAGAAAATATTTTAATGCTTTTCGGAAATTTATCTCTCCCCTTTTTCTCTTCTCTGAATTCAAAACTTTCAATTTAACGCCATGTCAAATTGCATGACAAAATTTAAGCGGGGAAAAAAGACAAAAAAAAGACGTTATGTTAAATGGTAATTAAATAAGAAAATACACTTCCACTGAGAAATAAAAATGAATCGAACCATGAAATAAAAAGTTTTTAATTGCCCATGTGTAACTTGTATTGAAGTACGAATTTAAATTAGATTAATTAGATTAAGATACCCAGGGTTTGGGCTATTTTATTATTTATATATTTTGATACAGCTTATCGCCTCGTATTACAAATGAAAATTATTTCATTGCATTAAATTCTCATTCTATTTTACTGAAAATTAATAAAATTGTAACATGCATTTAATTGAGTGGTATTAATAAATTTAAAACTATTAGAAAACCATATCTTATCAGGCTTCTCAAACCTGATATTAATGTTTACGATGTTTAAATTAGAGTAATATATATATATATATATATATATATATATATATATGTATATACAGGTGGTTATCGTGAAAACACTAAGAAACATCTTAGAAAAGTTTATTAATACAGCGCAGAATCACCTTTGTCATGTAATACCACCTGATTCACCTTCGAATTGGATTATACAAGTCATGAATAGTGGTTAAGAATATATTATACCATTCTTGAGGGAAAAATCATGAAAGTTCATGTAGAGATGCTGTGGTGGATATCGATCCCAAGCTCTATCCGCTTATACAGATCACAGTGGTTGGGTGATATATAGTCGGGAGGGGGGGGGGGGTTGTACAGGGCAAGATAAGATATTTGACTTCTTTTTCATGCTCTTCAAACCAATAATTGATAGATTTAGCTGCATGTATAGGGGGATTATCATCCTGGAGAACGCCATCTCCTGCAAGAAACAATGTTTGCACCATAGGATGGACTAGTGGGCTAAAATTTCGACATAGTCCTTCCCATTCAATCTCCCTTTTAGGGTTACAATAAGGCCTGAAGAAAAGCCATGAGATACTATCCCATACCCTGATAGATCTATCTCCATGATTGACAGTTGCGAGGAGACAGCCAGACTTTTACGCTTGTGTAGGTGTTCTCCAGACATACGCAAGTCCTGTTACGAGGAACAATCTGAATAATAATTCGTCGGACCAAATGCCGTTTTTCGACATATTCCTCCACCTGGATTTGCACTCGTGGCAACAATGTGGACGATATTTTGTATTGACACCTATTACGAGTGGTTTGGGAATAACTACTTTTCCGTAAATGCTTTGTTTGTGAAGTTCCCTTCTACCTCTGATGGTTGATACCAGAACATGAAAACGTAGATTGAGCTTTTCGGTCATTTTAGTTGCAGTCGTTTTCTTTCTTCATGTCACAATCCTCTACAACACCTTGTCCGTCTCTTTCACTCAGCTCTCCCTTTCGTCCACTATTCTGTTTGACAAAAGATGTTTTTCTGTGAACTCTGTATGCTGTCATGACTTTCGATACCGTAACTCGAAAAACACCGATTAACCTGCAGGTTGCAGTAACAGATGCTCCAATTTAAACGCGCTCAAATAATTTGCCCCTCTCGCAAGGTGTGCAAGGTTTGACATTTTACTCTGTTCCTCTCCAAAACACGTTTACATAGGGTACGTTTGAATAGGGTTTACATTTTCACGTTCTGAGTATATAAAATGAACACTTTTTTTTAATTTAATTGAAACACTATGGTAACACTATGATAACGCGGAAAAGAGATAATTCCCTAATGAATATGAAAATCACAACGAAAATTCGTTACAATGAAAGGATATTTTATGCTGAGAACAGTTTTAAATGGTGGCGAGCTGTTTTGAAACTGTCATAACCGTTTATACAGCCGTCTAAAAATAAAAATAAAGTTGATTTGTGTCGATATTACGTTGTTTCTAATAAATTATTTGGGTTTAGATAACAAATAATCCTTTTGAACTTTTCTTTTAACTTGTTAAGTCTAACTCATAAAACAAAATGGATGCCATAGGCTTATATATTTATGAAGCGGTCGCTCCGGAAGCGCTCATGACAGATACATGCATACACAGAACACGGCAACTATTAGGGGAATGTGCCGCGTGATCTAGTTACGTAACTTACTTTGAAACCCGAAAATGATTTAACTGGTGCTGTCATCCACTTATTCTTTTGTTAATTATTTTCTCCCAACTAACCAATCTTTTATGAAATTATTAACTCGTGTTCTCTTGATTAAGATAAATTTAAATCGTGATATATATATATATATATATATATATCAAGCATCCAAACGCTGAATCATCACAATGCGTCACAAATTATCATATCCAGTATTCACACAAAACAAGTTTATTATATGACGATTTTAACACTTGAGATTTCTTGATTATACACATACATATATGACACGTAACACACACCAACAAACATATATCACGCCATGAACGAAATCATCTACAGCCAATCAAGAACTTTTCGTTTCCTCACTGCCTAAGCAGGACTGTCTCTCAACTCTTCTTCTTTGCAAACTCTATGTACAGGCGCGTCAGCTGACCTGCTCCAAAAGCCTTACGTAATATAAATGGCCTTGCCTGACATCACAATCTATATATATAAAACAGTTCCGTAACTGACTCATTCATTCATTCATTCATTCATTCATTCACTGACTGACTGACATACAACGCACAGACCAAACCGCTGGACCTAAAGGGCTGAAATTTTGCATGGCGATTCTTCTAATAGTGTAGGGGTGCACTAAGAAAGATTTTTCAAAAATTCTTCTTAGATTTTTTTAAATTAAATTTTTAAGCTGTTTTAGTAACTTTTTTTAAGTTTACATTTAAAATAATAATTTGAGGGTTATAAACTTTATAACACGAGAAAGATCATAAAAATTCCTTTGAAATCAAATCTTTTTCGAATCTTTAACTCCAATTTCTGATTTTTGGTGAATTTTTAAAGATTAATTTTTAGAATTTAATTTATTAAATGCGGATCACGTGATTTCTTTTTCTGGTACTTTAAATAAATTTATCGTCATGTGCAAAAAAAAAAGACAAAAAAATATTTTTTTCTTGCTAATGCGGCAGACGATTGGACTTTATTTTGTCTATAAAAATATCCCTTACGATTTTTTTATAAATATGTTTTTTTTACATCAATTGTATACATTGATCGTCGTATTTATTATAAATATATATATATATATATATATATATATATATATATATATATATATATATATATATATATATATTTTAATTAATTGCATACATTGACCGTTGTATTTAATTTCAATGTACTCCGTAGCGAAGCGCGGGTTTTCAGCTAGTATATATATATATATATATATATATATATATATATATATTTATATATATATATATATATATATATATATATATATATATATATATATTTATATTTATATATATATATATATATATATATATATATATATATATATATATATATATAAGTTTAAATTAGTGTAAGAGAAGATATCAGCTTAAATTGTGAATAGTAACATCCACGCTGCTTTTAAAATGATAATTCAATATGATAGTAATGACGCTTCAAAACGTGAGTTAGTGGAATCAGCTAATTTTAAATAATACGAGAGTTTTAGTGCGTGCAAAATCAGAGTGATGGCACCTTTGCACTGCTATTATAGGAACTACCACATTCAATATGCTTTCAAGACACGCATGTTTATAAACAGGAACTAACAGTCATTTTAGTCCGTCAACTCAGACAATGAAGAAGAACGTTCTGTGTGTAACAACGGGACGTTCCATAAGAACTACAATATTTTTAAGGAGAAATCCGGGTGTGATAAATATGACATCGGGTTGGTTTTCATCGTGGTCAAATGACCTCGAGAATGCTGGTCGCCCTGCTGAGATCACTAGGCCAGAAATTATTGAAAAAAAATCCACGAAATGGTGATGAAATATAGTATACTAGCTGAAAACCCGCACTTCGCTACGGAGTACATTCAAAGTAAAAACAACGGTCAATGTATGCAATTAATGCCAATATACTATATATATATATATATATATATATATATATATATTTATAAAAAAAATCGTAAGGGATATTTTTATAGACAAAATAATGTAGAAGAAGATATTCAAATTAAATCTAATATAAAGAATACTAAGGAATATAGTACAGTTAATATAGTACAGTTTCTAGAACATTTCTTTTACTGTATTTTAATATTTTTTTGGATAATGTCCAATCGTCTGCCGCATTAGCAAGAAAAAAAAATTATTTTTTGTCTATTTAGTTTTTATGCACGTGACGATAAATTTATTTAAAGTACCAGAAAAAGAAGTCACGTGATCGGCATTTAATAAATTAAATTCTAAAAATGAATCTTTAAAAATTCACCAAAAATCAGGAAATGAAGGTAAAGATTCGAAAAAGATTTCATTTTAAAGGAATTTTTAGGATCTTTCTCGTGATATAAATTTTATAACCCTCAAATTATTATTTTAAATGCAAACTTAAAAAAAGTAAAAAAAACAGCTTAAAAATTTAATTTAAAAAAAATCTAAGAAGAATTTTTCAAAAATCTCTTTTAGTGCACCCCTACACTATAAGAAGAATCGGCATGCAAAATTTCAGCCCTTTAGGTCCAGCGGTTTGGTCTGTGCGTTGTATGTCAGTCAGTCAGTGAATGAATGAATGAATGAATGAATGAATGAGTCAGTTACGGAACTGTTTTATATATATAGATGAAAAGTACGACTTGTGAAAATAAGTGTAAGAAAGTTTTTTGAAGCGGTTGGCATCTCACCAGAGCGCGTGCATATTTTGCATGAATATTTGGATATGAGGAAGCTGTCAGCAAGGTGGGTGAACAGTCGACCAAAACGAGAACGAATTAACACAATTTGGAGCTGTTCCAAAGAAATTCAGTCGAATTTTTTTCGTTGTTTCGTAACAGTTGATGAAGCAATAATACATCCCTATAAGCTAGAAATGATAGGACAACTAAAACATTGGGTTAAAGGAGATGAACCTGCACCAAAGAAAGAAAAACGGATTCCATCAGTAGGAAAGGTTATGGCCATTATTTTTGGGGAAGTCTGTACAAACATTATTTTCCCTTTTTTAATGTATTATAAAAAAAAAGCATGAAGATTCGATTTTTGAATGTAATGAAGAAAGATTTTAAACATATACTACGATGAATACAGGTACATAATATAGGTTCTATCTAGGTTCCAGAAAAATATAATTTTCCATTAGGTGTAAAATTCTGCATCAATATTAAAAAAAATAAAAATACAAAAAGTTAGCCAATTAAATAACACAGACTGTACTTAAACAGCAGGAAACAACAAAACAAAACTAAACAAAATTAAAACTAAACCAAAACTGTTTCAAAAGTGAATGCTCGCCACACAGCAGGCATTGCTGAAAACGATACTTAAACAGCAGTAAACAACAATAAAATAAAACAAAACTAAATAGTTTCAAAAGTAAATGACTCACCACACAGCAGGCATTAATTTATAATAATTACATAATAATTAGCAATTGGAAACACAATTTAATTGACATTAAAATTAAACATTAAAAATGTAGTTATTTAAAGGGAATATGAAAAACCATGGAGTAGAATGAATTTGAAATTCAAGTGAATGACTGAATCGAATAAATGATTATTTTCAATGGATATTTTAATTTGAAGATATTTCAAAAACTAAACGGTTTTGAGCTAGGGTGTTCACTAAAAATTTTCATATTTTTTAAAGGGCTTTCAAAATATGTAACTTTTGTGGTATTATTTTTCAAGAAAAATTTCAGAAAATGGCGTCGCAATGTTAAGATGTTCCCGTCTACATCTAGGCTTTTATGTAAGTAAAGATGGCATTTCTATATTACTATGTTTTTCTTAATATTAATCTATGCTAAAACTAGGAAAAACAGAGATATGTACATAAAAAATAATTCTAATTTTGATCAAACTGCTGTAAATTGCTATGAATTGGGTAATTTTTACTACTGGGAGTTCACAGATTTTAAGTGTAGAAGTGTTCGCAACTGTCAAAGAGCAGAGCTGACAAAAGGGACATACTAATTTTCCTGGGCATAATAAAACGCTAAAAATACTATTATCCGATCACAAAATAATTCTCCTTTGGTTCCTAAAAAATATTTTCTTGATTGAAAGCTCAAAGTTGATATTTCTTCCCAGTGTACGCGGAAAAGTATATTTAGTAAAACATTTATTCAGCTTTATTGAATTCTTGAGATTCATTCTCTTTTACGCTCAAAATTGTTCAGTCTGAAATAATTAATGTAGTACATTAAATAAGCAAATAGATGTTTCATAATGCATAATATATTCGATAGAGTAACTGCATTTATGAAAAAGTCAAGTGCTCCCAGCTTATTTAAAGAAAAGATACGGGAACATTTTTACACAACAGAATGAGAAAAATGACGTCGGAGTCAAAGCCACGATAATAGCTGCTCTGTACTGAAATATATTTGAGGGCAAACAACAGGTCCATTAGCTCTTATTCTGTTACCTACGCTATTTCTGAAAGAGTAAAATGAAATACAGCTCATTAAATGCGGGCTTCAAATTAGTCTGTAGAACTGATGGTATTGAAAAGACCTTTTGAAAATAACGCATTAGAAAGAGAGCTGAATTAAATGAAAAGTAATCAGCCTTTCTTTCGCCATTTGTTATTCAAATTATGAGAAAAACTTTCATGTATATATAAAAGTATGTTTCTTAAAAGTATTTTTATGTAATAAAAATTTACAAAACAGAGACGTATTTATGCGCATAATAATAAAACAAAATTTTTGAATCTTAAAAAAACAATTGGTGAATAATGCAAAATCTTAAAGAGATTTTGCAATTACGTCCTTTCTTAAATTTTCCTTATTTTTACTGGTTGGATACATTTAATAGGCATAAATATTTTTTGTCTATCTATTAAGGTTGATTGACTAATATACATTATGGAATAGCTTCTTCTCAGTGGAAGTGAGCTTTAATTTAAGAGTCCTGCTCACATCATACGAATTATCCACAGTGCCTAGGTCAATAACAGGTTATGTTAGGAATTAAATGTGGAGAATTCTGATAATGTAGTTATTAAGTATCTCCTACCTGTAATTTTGTTACTATATATACTTTGTCAATGTAATAAAAAGAATTTCCATTTTTATAACAAAGAAAAGAAATCAATTTTAATGCATTTTGATTTTTAAAATGTATAAACACCTGAAAATAAATTAGTAATTGTGCTCTTGTTCCTCGTGTTCTTTTAATTAAAAATGGAATGACAATCCTGTCACAATTTTAAAATACTTGGTTCAAGAATAAAAAGTTAGTTTTAATATTTTGTCAGCTCAAAATTGTAAACTGGGTGAAATAAAAAATTTACTTTTAACGAATTTAATGTAAACGGAAAACAATTTTAATACTATTAAGCTATAAACTACTAAAGGAAGCTACATTATTCAAACTCAAATTTGAACGCAATATTTTAAGGCAATATTTTAGTTTTAGCAATATTTCAAACTATCATTTGGGCATTTTTCATTAGGGCAACGCAATAACGCCTAGCGAAGAACTATATTAATTAGTTCGGAACTAATTGCAATTCTTAATTTTTATAAGTTTTACAGGGGATTTTAAGAAGTTGTGTGTTCTCGCTTCATGGTAGATTACTCCAACTTTCCACTTTTTATTAGATCATTTATAAACTGGTTAAATTCAAATTCTAGATTGCACACATGGGGCTAGAATCAGAACCACTATAATTAGGTTTCAACAAAAATACACAACGGAGAACTGCTTAACTCTATAAATAAGACAAAATAATAATAATAATAAATGACAATTTCATTAAATAAAACTTATGTTATAGTTATTTGAGCTTTCGTTAGCTTTGATCAATGATTTAATTGAGTAGAAACATCTTACAATCGCCATTAGAACCTTTTAAAAAAATTCCAAAATGTTATTTTCAGCACTTGAAAGCCTAAAAAAGATGTTGGGAAATTTTAGCTATGTGTCAGTCTCAATTTATCCACATTTCACACATTATATCACATTCATCGTTTTATTATTTTGTATGATAAAATAAAACTGCCAAAATTACAATGTCAAAAAGTTATATAAAAAATGAAATTTGAATCCCTTTGTTTTCTGGATGCAATTAAATTTATAATGTTTTTCATTATAAGAATATTTCCTCTTAGTTTCACAAAAGTAGAGCTTCCTAGTCACAGATACAAAAAAATTTCAGGTCTACTTTTAACTAAACAAAAAATAAATTAAAAATGCTAAAATGTTATTTTATTAACTCTACTTACGTTGTTTACGCTTTTAAAAACCAAATGTTGAAATCTGTAAAAGTAATATTGGAGTAGAAATGCAGAAAATACCATGAATAACAGACAAAAGAGCAAACACCTTATATTAAGAGCAATTTTTAATTATGAAGATTCCTTTGGAGCATTAAATGTCTGTAAACAAAAGGCTCCGTAGCGTTTTTGCTTCCTTTTTTCTTGTTATAAAGCTTTTTGTCGTCACTTCATAGTTAAACAAAACTGTTATTCTCAAGAAAATTTTATTTTCACATTCTGCATTTAATTATATTTCTTTCAGTGATTTCCTTCTAAAAAAACTCCGACAAAAGCAACGTACACGTGAGAAACATCATATTTTTTAGACTGGTATTCATCCGTGTGGGTAGATTTTGAAAGAACGGCAAAGTAATACAACCATAATAGAATTCTTGTGCAGGTATAGTACGTTCGGTTAATTTTTTTAGAAAGTTTTGTGAGAAATCTAAATAGGGGTAAATTACATATTAATAGTTCTTATCTTCCTAATTACTGCTAATACATATTGTACTTATTATAAATTGTATATTATTCAGGAAAAATGAGGACATTACATTTTTTAAATACTATCGAATTTAAATAATACTACAAATCAATAATAACACTTCTCAGTCTATATTCCTAATATACCAATAATGTAGACGCTAATGATTTATATATGTACTTGCTGAAAACCCGCGCTTCGCTACGGAGTACATTCAAATTAAATACAATGGTCAACGTATGCAATTTATGCCAAAAAATAAATATATATATTTATAATAAATGCGATGATCAATGTATACAATTGATGTAAAATATATATCTATCTATATATATATATTTATAAAAAAATCGTAAGGGATATGCATTTTTTTGGATAATATCCAATCGCCTGCTGCATTAGAAAGAGAAAAAAATATTTTTTTTGTCTATTTAGTTGTTACGCACGTGACGATAAATTTATTGAAAGTACCAGAAAAAGAAATCACGTGATCGGCATTTAATAAATTAAATTCTAAAATTTAATCTTTAAAAATTCACCAAAAATCAGGAAATGGAGGTAAAAATTCGAAAAAAATTTCATTTTAAAGGAATTTTTAGGATCTTTCTCGCGATATAAATTTTATAACCCTCAATGTATTATTTTAAATGCAAACGTAAAAAAAGTTTAAAAAACAGCTTAAAAATTTAATTTAAAAAAATCTAAGAAGAATTTTTGAAAAATCTTTCTTAGTGCACCCCTACACTATTAGAAGAATCGCCATGCAAAATTTCAGCCCTTTATGTCTAGCGGTTTGGTCTATGCGTTGTAAGTCAGTCAGTGAATGAATGAGTCAGTTACGATGAATGAGTCAGAATGAGACATTTTTTTACAAAATCTCAAAATAAATATTAATATTATGAGTTTAATTCGAATTAACATACCTGCGACCTTGCTCGCGTTCCAGAAACAAAATTTCGCGAAGTGACAGTGAAAACGGAGATTTAAATGTGACCTTAACAAAATAGTAAACTTTTGAGAAATAAATAAATAATAACTTAACACCTCATATATTTGCCGACTGTCTCTTACCTATTTCCAATACCCTATCAAATCTTAGTTAAGATTTCCGATTCCAAAAATTTATTATGAAAGCATCAAATCGTTTCCTTATTGCAAACGTTAACATTATGAATTGTATATTTATAGTGTCTCTGATATAAAGACACTTATTTACATTACCGTGATATCATAATTCGTAATTCAAATATCTCCACATATTTTAAGATATATTTCGAGTCATTTGAAGGTCTATTGAAGTTTTTTTTTAATACTGATTATTTAAAATCTGTAGACTCAGAAAATGTACTTAATTTGAAGATTTAAGAAAAGTGCTCTAAATTTTTGGGATTCAATTTATCTTTTATAATTGAGGTGTGCCATTTTTCAAATATTGATGATATAAAATTCTTAAAATATTTTTAATAGATCAAGATATAGCTAATTGATTAGTTCATATTAGGGAAATCGAGTGATAATTAACTAAGTTTCGATAACGCTGGGAATGATCTTGTACGCCATTTTAAATGAATAAAGCGTGAAATTACAAGTAATTTAGAATCATTTTGCAGATTAACCAAAACGTCATTATGACAAATCTTGATTGAATTAATGATATAGATGAAGAGAAAATAATGTAACCACATTAATTATTTAAATCTATGAAGAAATCTCCAATAATAATCAATAGAATACTTTTGAATAGATATTACTTAGATCTATATGTTGTTAAAGAACTGTACATTGCTTTTAATATATAATCGTTCCAAACTTAAATGCTGTTAAATATTTAAAAAATAGACGTTGTGTTTAAAATAGAGATTCTACTACTTTAAGACTCTTACGAATCGCATTTTCTTTTTATTTATCCCATATGCATTACATTAAATGCAACATAAATATCTAAACTATGTGTTCATGTAGAACGGTATTGATGATTCATTTGTTTTTCCCTTACTTATCTTTCGTTCTCCAATTTTACAGAAGTTTCCACTCTGTATTTTTCACCCACGCCGCTGTATACTTTCTCCTGAGAACATTGACCTATCCACACTGCGAATCGTTGGCTACTTTATTATAGGAGCACCATATAGGTGAGCCACAACTACTCCCAATTGTAATCGAAGTTTTGTAAATAACAAGAGGATTGAGTTGAGAGTTTTCTTTTCAGAACTATCGTTACATATGAGTTTTTCAAAAGAAATACCAGCACGTTGACTTTTTTCCGTACAACGGCAGAGATGACAGATTCAGCGAGACCTGGCAGCAACTACCATGGTTGTTTGTTTAGTTGTTTGGGGTTTAATGGCGCAAGGTCTAGAGAGAACAAACTGCGCAAACAAATGGTAAAACCCGAAAAAAAAAACATATAAATAAGTTGACATTTCTAAACCATAAACCATTAAAATGATGATAAAAATATATACTTATGAAATACTGTGATAAAAACATTCAAAAAATGGAATAAAACCATATAATAACACAGGTATAAAGGGAGTATACAAGGTACCAAGAACACTGAAGACAAAAGACATTCATACAAAAGGTAAGAAACAGTAATACACAATAGGTGATATAAATAGCTATATTTCAAAAGTGATAAAAGTCAAACATAAAAGGCGATAAAAATGTCATACACAAAAGGTAACAAACCAGTCATGAACGATAGGTGACAAACACAGCTAGATATATAATTCTAGTAGTACTGTTAGTAAAACTAGTCAGAATAAAGACAAAAGAACAGTGATGTAAAAGAAAAAAATATAAAATCACTAAAACACAAGAGTGATAAAGCAGTGATATGAAATTAATTCCATAAAACCAGGGATAAAAAAGCTTAAAGATACACACGACAGGGACAGAAGTGGTAATAGATTAAACCAAAGACAAAAAGCCAGTGCATTGTAACAACTGGAAAATTGCCGGATGAGGATTGTTACCTTGAAGATCGTTAAAAGTGAACGAAGTGCATTTAAAAAGAAATACAGATAAAAATTACTCAGGCTAAAATTACGGAGATGAAGGCAGCCAAAATTTTTTTTTTTTCAAAAAAAGGAAAGGGATTATGGGGCGCCGGCTCTTGCGCCACGACGTGGAGGACTCACACGACAAAAAAAGAGAAGTCAGAGGCCCCTCAAACACAACATCATTGCGCGAGTCCTCGGACACATACAGTTTCAATTCACATACAGTTTCAACTCAGAGTCTAAGGCAAGCCTGCGGACTTATTGATTGTTTTATAAATGTAGTTAGTATCTTCCGCTTTCCTAGAAAGGCCAACGCACTTTCTAGGAATAGCAACTTTTTAACTATTTTAGTTCGGAGGAATAGATGAATTTGCACTAACATGATACGAGCACGACTGATTTGTGTCTTTAAAACACTAGTTATCAAAAATTAAGGAAACATCACAAAAAGAGGGATAACACGTTCAAAACTAGGCCAATCTGTTTAAAATTTGAATATGTTGTTAAGTAAAAGGTGCTGAACAATACTACATTATGCAAAATAGTGGCGCTGCAGTCGTAATACGTCATTTGCGAGGAGCATAAAAGTGCATGTCTCAGAGCAAGGCGGTAATTGTCGCTGCGAGGCTGAGATTAGACATCTGGCATAGCCAAATTGTAATAATGACCTCTAGGCATCATTTGACCGAAGAACTACGATGGCGAGCTATTGGGAGACAAGAGGCAGGACAAAGTCAGACAGAAATGGCCAGATGGCTAAATGTGAGTCCGTCTGTGGTTCATTTCTAACCCCGGATTCGGCATCCAAGAGGTTCAGCCAAGGACGGCCATACGCTACGACGAATGCTGATGACCGATATTTGTCATTATGAGCACGAAGGAATAGAACTGCAACTCCGTCTGAACTCCGTCTCAACAGATCCTCCCTCGCTGCAAGCTCCGGAAGGTTGGTATCAACGTCAACCGTGCGTAGAAGGCTTCACGAAGGTGGCCTTCTTGCGAGACGACCAGCGATTTGCGTCCCGCTCACGTCACGCCATAGGCGGGAACGTTTGCCGTGGACAGTCAACATGTCCACTGGACGCGTGATCAATGAAGGGCTGTTCTCTTTACGGATGAGTCCAGGTTTAGCCTCCAAAGCGATAGTAGGTGTATTTTGATTTGGAGAGAACCTGGAACTCGTTTTCATCCATCACATATCCGTGAAAGAGATGCATATGGATCAGGCAGTGTTTGTGTTTGGGGTGATATATCTTTGGTTGGACGCACAGACCTCCATGTCTTTTCCCGTGGAAATGTGAATGCTCACACCTCTAGAGATGATATCCTTGATGCTTATGTGCGCCCTTATTCTGGGCAATAGGTGATGCTTTCGTGCTACATTATGATAACGCGAGACCGCACAGGGCTCGCATCATGAATACTTATCTTGAGCAGGAAACAATTCAGCGCATGGAGTGGCCAGCTCTATTACCGGACCTGAATCCTATCGAGCATGTTTGTGACGCTAATGACGGCGTATAGTTGCTCTCAATCCTCCTCCTAGGACCCTAGCCATGCCTTCAACTGCTTTGAAAGAGCAATGGCTCTCACTTCCTACCGAACTCATAGACCGCATAATTGACAGCATCACACATCGCTGTATGTGCTGTATTGCCTCTCGGCGGGATCATACGCCATAGTAAAGGTACTTTTCCTATACCAAACTGACACATCCGATTTGTTCATTGTATACATATGATAGTTTCTATAACACCATAATTGCCTGGCGATATCTTTTTATGTTATTTTATACCTACCTATGTGTTGTATAATGTATATAAGTTTCACTAAATTCTACGCGTAACTTTTTGAGTAATCGCTATTTTTGTGACTTTTCCTTAATTTTTTATAATCAGTGTATTTTGTGAAGCAGAAATTGGCGAGGATTATCTAACATTTGCCCTTTTAGATTCGAAACCAGATACTTTTTTTACTGGTAACAGATAGCGGTGAGGACGGAATATCTTGATTTTCATTTAGTGATTTTTTTCGGTTAGAATTTTAACAGGTTCATTTTCGGTTGATTTCTTATTTTTAACTACAGCCGCAGCATAGGATAACCCAACCTTTGGATTCCTGGTGTCTATCCGTTTTATGGCTTCAATATATGAGATATTTTGCACGACTTATAAAGTGTGTACCTCTTTTTCTGTAAGCGACTTCGGACATGACCGAGAGTAGTCAGCATGATCGCCATTACTGTTCGTGCACTTGGATGTAGTAGTACAATTATCGCTGACGTTGCCAACATCTGCGCAACGGACGCAGGTAACGCAACCACGACAGGAAGTTTTGGAATGTCCGAAACTTTGGCACTGGAAACACCTCAAAGGTTTCGAAATGTATGGGAGCACGTGGTTCCTAACATAGGCCATATGATTCGGTGAAAGGCAAAGTGGTGTAAGTCAGTTTGTCAAGTGGTGTAAGTCAAAAGCGTTTTACTGCAAAAACGACAAAAAATTCCACTATAAATTGAACAAATTATAATTCATAATAAGTATTAAGATATTGCAAATAATAATTATTTGCAATCCCACTGTAAATATAACATGGAGACTACATTTTTGCCCTCAAATAAAATAAGTTGAAAATGTGACCACTTTGCCTTTCACCGCCTCATATTTGCATGAGACAGAAGGTTTGGTGTGTCGAACGTTAAAATGAGGTGCTTCGTAGGAAGCATTTTCTCATCTCGACTGATAGTAATAATACGACTCACCGTACACACATGTTGGTCACGCAGGTTCTCCAAAATCTCATCTTCTGGTGTATGCAGAAAGTCGGAATCTGAAAGAACACCGCTAGATGAGTTCAGGTACCAATGTGCAGATATGGTGACCGGTGTACCGTAACTTGGCCAATAAATCACACTTTCACTTTATAAAAGACATCAGGTAGCGTTTTCTTAACTTTATTTACGGCACAGAACACACACACACTATATACAACAGAATTATATACAAGAAGTAAAACACATAACCACACTCAAAAACATCTCTCAAGCGTCTCCCCTCTCACACGAGGGTAATGACCTTCTCCCCACCAATTCTTTTCTTCTTGGCGCATGCGCTTAGAAACAGCTCGGGGGACTTAACACGCAGACTTTTTGGGGGTGAGATATAGTACGGTACAACTCCTCTCCTCCCCGAGGACTTTTCGAGCAGGTTGTTCTGCGAGAAAAGGTAGGGAAAAACAAAACACAGCGAAAGAAAACAGTGCAGTGCCAAGGCTGAAAGTTACAGTGGCAATACATAAACTTAAAATACCTTAAATGCTATAAGTAATAGAAATCATACATAACACAAAATTCAACATATACTAATAACAGGAAGAAATTATTATGGAATTAGTACAATAGTTTAATATTGTTTACAACAGAAACCTTCCTTTTCTACTATTTCTTTTCTTAGGCAAACAAAAACAAGCAAAACGAACAGTCTTTGCAAAAATAAACTTCATAAAATAAACAAAATTAAACAGTGAGAAAGGATTTTTTTTTCATTTAATCTGGCCATGGAACACGGCTAAGGCTATCAGCATTTTTGTGTAAAGTTCCTCGACGATGCACTACTTCATAATTGTATGGTTGAAGTCCTAATGCCCAACGCATTAATCTTGGGTTTGAGCTGGCATTTGTACTGAGCCACACTAATGGATTGTGGCCGGTTTGAATTTTGAATTGTTGTCCATCAAGATAACAATGCAGTTTCTTTACAGCCCAAACGATAGCGGCACATTCCTTCTCAGTGGTAGAATAACGTCTTTCCGTTTCAGAGAATTTCTTACTGAGAAACAGCACTGGATGTTCTTCTCCTTGGTCGTCCACCTGAGAAAGAACGATTCCCATTCCTAAATCGGAAGCATCGGTTTGAAGTAAAAATTCTCGACTAAAATCAGGTGCATATAAGACTGGTTGACAACTAAGAATCCTTTTTAATTCGTGAAAAGCAGACTCACACTCTGACGACCAATTTATACACCCTCTTTTATTTTTTCCTTTCAAAGCTTCAGTTAAAGGTGCAGCAATTACCGAAAACATGGGAATATATCGGCGATAATAGCCGGTTAACCCAAGGAAAGCTCGTATTTCAGTTTTAGTAGATGGAGCTGGAAACTGTTTGATAGCCTGGACTTTTAACTCGGCAGGTCTTCTTTGGTTCTGTCCAATATAGTGTCCCAAATATTTGACAAATTCTTGTGCGAACATACACTTTGAAGGTTTAATTGTTAATTTTGATTTTGAAATTCTGTTTAGGACTTTATCTAAATGTTTAACGTGATCTTCCCAATCACTAGAAAAAATTGCTACATCATCTAAATATGGCACGGCGAATTCTTCACACCCTTGCAATAATTCAGCCATCATTTTGCTAAAAAAGTACGGGGCATTCTTTAGCCCGAATGGCATTCGTAAAGGACGATAACTTCCAAAACTGGTAACAAATGCCGCCAATTTTTGCGATCTTTGACTGAGAGGTATCTGCCAGTACCCCTTGGCAAGGTCTAGGACAGTAATGAATTTCGCCGAAGAAACAAGTTCTACTCTTTCTTCGATGTTTGGGAGAGGAAAATATTCAGTCTTTGTGACTTCATTTAGCCTGCGATAGTCAATGCATGGTCTTGGATCTCTGCCTGGAACCTCTACAAGGATCATGGGAGATGTGTAATCAGATACTCCAACCTCAATGACTTTATATTGCAACATCTTTTCAATTTCGCATCTCAAAATTTCAGTCTGTCTGGGAGACATTCGATATGGTTTTGCTCTTACCGATTTATCATCTATTAATTCTATGTCATGTTCAACCAGGTGTGTCATACCAGGCTTATTAGAAAAGGCTTTAGAATATTTTAATAAAAGATCCTGCAACTGCTGAATTTGACAGGATTCCAATCTTTTCTCCAACTGACTCTCTTGGACAATTTCAGCAAAATTAAAAATATTGGGATTTGACTCCATGCTTGGAAAATCAATGTAAAGCTCTGGTTGTTCAACAGCTTCGCTACAATCTAGAAAATTAATCAATTCTGGTCTCGAATGGTAGGGTTTCAAAAGGTTTACATGATAAATTTGGGACGTTTCTTTCTTATTCGGCGTGCTGACGATGTAGTTAGTATCCGAAATCTTACTCAGAATTGTTCCTGGTCCGGTCCACTGGACTGCCAGCTTATTTGTTTTATTTGTAGCCAAAATGAGAACTAAATCTCCTTCTTTAAACTCTCTTTTCACAGCGTTCTTATCATACCACGTCTTCCGTTTACTTTGAACCTCTTCCATTTTTTCAACCGCAAGCTCTTGACATCTCTTAAGTCTATTTAGCAATTCAAAAACGTATTCGACAACTGTATTCTCAACTTCAGGCGGATGCAACCAACTCTCATACAATAATGTCAGGGGAGTTCTCAAATTCTTGCCATGCACTAACTCCGCTGGTGTAAACCCTGTGCTTTCATGAGTTACAGTTCGTAATGCAAAGAGAGCTGAGTGAATATGTTGTTCCCAATCTGGTGCGGCTTCTAAGCAAAGAACTCGTAAAATACGCTTTATCGTACGATGGAAACGTTCTATGGGATTACTCTGAGGATGATAAACAGAGCTATGAGCAATCTTGATTCCAAATCGTGTCAAAAATTCCGTTGTAAGAGCACTCATGAAGGATGTTCCTTGGTCACATTGAATTTCCTTTGGAAACCCCATTCGGCTGAAAATTTGCAGTAAAGCATCTACAACAGATACTGAACTAATATCTGTGACAGCGACCGCATCCGGATATTTCGATGATAAACACATTGCAGTGATTATATATTTCTTCCCAGTAGGTGTAACAGGTAATGGTCCACACGCATCTACATTTATTTTAGAAAAAACTTCTTGAATAACAGGAACAATTTTCATTGGAGCTTTCTTTTTGTCATTTGGTTTTCCTGCTCTCTGACAAGCATCACAACTGCGTACATAATTTTCCACCTCTTGGAAACACTTTGGCCAGAAAAAATGTCTTGCCAAAATATCCTTGGTCTTTGTCACGCCGAGATGTGCTGAAGTACCTTCGTGGCATAGAGCTTTTAAACGCTCTCGATATTCTACAGGAATAACTAGTAATAGCCTTTGTTTTCCGGTTTTATCAAATTTTCTTTTCAACAGCAAGTTACCTTTCACGATATAAATTTCTTTGGACGTATCTGCAGATGAGGTTTCACCTGCCTTTTCAAACAATGGCTGCAAATCCTTGCATTGCTTCTGTGCAATAGCAAAAGTCTCCTTATCTACTTTCAAAAGTGAGAGGGAGGGGTCATCCTCTTTTATACACGGAAGAAATGATTGATTCTTGTCCAACTCACTATCTTCCTGATGGACTGTTGCACTTTCTAATTCAGTTGTCGCTTCTTCTTTTTCTTCAAGCTCTCTTTGAAGCTGTTTTTGCCTTCTTGTCTGCATTGCATTCAACTGGCATGGGAGAACATTTTGTTCCTTCATGTCATTTAGCAAAGAAGCAGTTCTGTTTCCTAAGAAATATCTGCCTTGATCTAATTCATCCCTAATTACTGCTGCCTTCGTGATAACAATTCCAAAGTCACCAACCAGTTTCACTTCAGCTAAGGGTAAACAGGTGAGAGCAAGATCTAAAGGTTGTTGTACCCATACATGTTCTCCAGTAAACATATTTGGAGTGATGTATTTTTGGCATACAATGTCTATACTTGCTCCAGAATCCCGTAAAATAGGCATGTCAAATCCATTTACTTGCCCCATCGTGGTATAGGGTAGCAAAAACTCGTCTTCGCCTCCTCCGATTCGATTTACGCTTGCAGCTGATTCCGGGATTTTCTTCAGTTTAGGGCACTGAGGTCTGATGTGCTGATAAGAGCCACATTCATAACATTGTGGTCGTCTTCTTTTTTCAAAAATTTCATCTCTTTTTGGCCATCTGGGTTGCTCTATCCTCTGTTGGCCTTCAGCTCTAGCCTGAGTGTTATTCTCTAACTTGTCTCTAGAGTCAGAAGCAAATTTCTGTTTGGACTTCGGAGCAAATCTTTCTTCAGTTTTGTTAAGATTATTTTTCTTTCTAACATTCCCTCTGACATTTTCATAAGCATCAAGTTTTGATGCCAAATCACTCGGAGAAATCATTTCCATCCATTCGTCAATAAAGTGATCACGAATTTCGACGGGAACACGGCGTTTTAATTGATCAGTTACCATTAATTTAAGTAACTGTTCAAAAGTTGAGATTCCTAAACCCTTCACCCACTCTCTGCAAAAATTTTCCAGTTCATACACATAGTCTCCCCATGTTGACTCGGCACCTCTCTGATGCTTAACAAATTTCTGGCGAAATTTTTCAGGACTAAGTTTGAACCTCTTCAGGAGCAAATTCTTGACATGCTCGTACTTTTTAGCGTCTTCTGCAGGTTCACGAGCTATCAACTCTGTTACATCATAGGGAAGCAATCCTAGAAGATGGGACACCCAATCTACAGACTCAATCTGTGCCCATTCAGCTTGTCTCTCAAAAAGTTGGAGGAACAAGCTAATATCGCTTTCTTTTTCATCAAACCTTTGAATCAATTGCCGGAGGTCAACTTTCGAACGGGAGGATTCACTACTAACTGGTCTTGCAACAGTTTCAAGTCTTAATTTTTCCAATTCAAATTCATGTTCATTTCTCCTTTTCTGCTCCTCAAATTCTCGTTCTTGTCTCTTTTTCTTCTCCTCAAATTCTCGTTCTTCTCTCTTTTTCTTCTCCTCAAATTCTCGCTCTTCTCTCCTTTTCTTCTCTTCTTCTCGTTCTTTCCTGCTGTCTATGATTACCGTAAGTTGTTCCATGACAAAATCTTCTTCATAATTTTTGCTCTCTACAATCAGGTTCTTGATGTCGGCTATTTTAAATTCAGCCCTTACTTCTAAACCTAATTCTTCAGCTAAAAGTTTTAGATCTTCTTTCTTTCCTCGACCAAGAAAAGCCATATTTGTAGGCAAATAGCTTCGTAGACTCAAAAAATTTAGGACTATTCAAACAGAAATCGAAAATACTGGCTCAAATAAAAAATGGCTAACTATAACTTTTGTCACTATCCCAAGTAGAACAACAGTAAATATATTTACTTAAGCTTAAAATAATTAAGTAAAGCTTTGTTTTTTTTATTAAAACGATATAAAATCTCAATTTAAGTAACTGACTTTACTTCTGTTTCAGAAACGTAACTAAAATGATTACTTTGGATTTCCTTGAAATCAATTATTCATACGTAACATAATATATTTTACACATGCAACACTCAATGCCAATTTCAAAATAATTAACACAATTAAATACACTTATTTAAAATATCTAAAATATTTCTATCTGAGCAATGATGCTCCACCTGTTAACATGATATACATACAATTACGACAAATCTTAGATTTTAAAAAACTGTGCACTTCAGAACGTAAATATATATATATATATACACAAGAAATAATAATAGTTGGCATTGATGCCCCACGACACTTTAAAAAAAATCATACAAAATGAGCTTTGTGATGACTTACTTAGTTTCTTAATTTTTGCAATGATGCAATAACTCAATAGCATTGATATCCAAAAAAACAAAACAAAAAATATATATATATATATTCTTTCAATAGAACAATGATGTTCGCATTAATACACCATGGCAATGATGCCAAGAATATAAACAAAAGTTTCAAATGAGCAATGATGCTTAAACATTTAATTAATTCAATGGCAATGATGCCCAAGGAAAAATACACTTAATATACATTTCTTTTCATCAGAACAATAAAAGCATTTTCACTTTTGCCACTGCAACAAACAGGAAACAAAAAATTGCTTGGCACTCACCGATCTTGCTTCTAAATCCAAACTCGCCATTTCGAACGAAGGCAGGTATTCACTCACATCTGCATCGTCGGTGGATTTTGTACCACCGCTATCCACCATTTAAAGCTGTACCGTAACTTGGCCAATAAATCACACTTTCACTTTATAAAAGACATCAGGTAGCGTTTTCTTAACTTTATTTACGGCACAGAACACACACACACTATATACAACAGAATTATATACAAGAAGTAAAACACATAACCACACTCAAAAACATCTCTCAAGCGTCTCCCCTCTCACACGAGGGTAATGACCTTCTCCCCACCAATTCTTTTCTTCTTGGCGCATGCGCTTAGAAACAGCTCGGGGGACTTAACACGCAGACTTTTTGGGGGTGAGATATAGTACGGTACACCGGATACTGACAAAAGGTGGTAATTTTAGATAGGTGTGTAGATTGTTGGCTGTTATATATTTCAACGAGAAGGTCACCGAAGAGTAGCTTTTTAATCGATTTTACATCTCCAGTAATTGATACTATATGTACCTCTCGTTTACTTGAAACAGGGGCCAAAGCAGTGTATTGGGATACCAAAACTGTCCCTCAACTGCCAGGATGTTTTCTGCGCACAAGATTGATATCGCCAGATAATATTAGCAATTTGCCGAAAAGACTTAACTTTCTGTGATAATTTTATCACAAATTTTCTTATATCAGTACAAGTTTTTTTCGAGATCTTATACAAACTTCTGTAATTTCAGTTTGAATTATAACAAGCACAAAATTTTAAAAGTATCGCATTGTGTCATGGAGGTGGATGAAAATTTACCTGAAACGATTTTAATTTTAAAAAATAGGGGTATTTAAAAAGATTTTTTTTGAAAGTGTAATCTTAATTTTTTAACATAAAAATTTGGCTAATTATTTTTTAGAATCATCTAAGTAATAAATTTTTTGAATAATTTATTTTTATTTTAATACATATTGCGTATCAGTTGTCTGGAATTTACGCATAAGTAGCAAAATTTGTATAGTTAATGTCTGTTTTCGAAATTTAGCGAATTAAGTATTAAATTTTGAGAAAAAACAAGTGTGTTCTCAATTTCTGGAGTCACTGTATATACACTATCTGGCCAAAAGTATCCTGACACCCCCCTAAAGAAGTGGATATGGCAGGCGGCGTAATTTGATGCATAACCGAAAGCTATAAAAGTGTTTGTTGTGGATTGCATTAATTACAGGTCATATTTATGAGTTTGTGAGACAATTAGTAAGTCAAAGGACCTTAGTGACGCTGATCGTGGCATTATAGTGGGATGCCACCTTTGTGGGAAATCAGTTCGTGAAATTTTGGACATTCTACAGAAGCCAAAATCCACTGCGAGTGATGCAATTGGGAAGTGGAAACGTCGAGGCAGTGAAACTGCAGAAAAACGAAGTGGCAGACCGAAAAATATTAGTGAACGCAGCCGTAGAACTCTGAAAAGGGTAGTGAAACAAAATCGCAAGTCCTCGTTGATTGAAATCACTCAGGAGTTCCAAAATTCTTCAGGCGTTATTGCTAGCAGCAGGACTGTTCGTCGAGACTTAAAAAACCTGGGATTCCATGGTCGTTCAGCCGTTTACATGCCGAACATCACTCTCCAGAATGCAAAGCGTCGATTGCAATGGTGTAAAGCTCGCCGTCATTGGACTGGGGACACGTGGAAAAATGTTCTTTGGAGTTATGAATCTCGCTTTAGAATCTGGCAGTCCGATGGCCGCGTCTGGGTTTGGCGGATGCCCGGCGAGCTCTTCTTACGTGACTGCATTGTGCCGACTGTTAAGTTTAGTGGTGGCAGCATCATGCTGTGGGGGTGTTTTTGCATGGTTTGGCCTGGGTTCCTTAGTTCCTGCGGTTGGAAACATGAACTCTGAGATGTATGTGGACATTATAGACAATGCTGTTCTCCCAACTCTATAGCAATATTTCGGGGAAGGCCACTTTCTCTTCCAGAAGGATAACTGCTCCATTCACACATCGAGACTTGCACAGGCATGGTTTGATGAAATGGGTGTTCAAAAACTGGACTGGCCTTCTCAGAGCCCCGATCTAAATCCCATTGAACACCTTTGGGATGAATTAGAACGCAGATTACGTAGCCAGGCAAATCGACCATTCTCACTGCCAGCACACACTTCAGCTATGATGGACGCCTGGATGCCAATTCCTATGGACACCTATGAAAAACTGGTGGAAAGTCTCCCCAGACGTGTGCAGTCTGTCATAGATGCAAAAGTAGGACCAACATCATAGTAATATATCCCTCAGGACTCTCCGAGCCCGTAGCACTGGGCGTCCGGATACTTTTGGCCAGATAGTGTAGATGACAACAATGAATGGTCAATGTCTGTTTTTCTTTGCTTTAGAAAAGTGCTCAGTTTGGCAATAAACTTGGCAAGGTTGCGGAGAGATATTTAGGGAAACCTAAGTCCTACGGTATAATGGCTTTATTATTTTCGAGATGAGTATTTCGTCAGCAAAAAATCATTCTGCAATTTTATTGATTGATTTTACCAAGCTTATGAGTCGATAATTATCTAGTGAGGGCGGAGATTTTCAGTGTTTTGAGAAATAGGAGCAACAATAGAATTTTTCCATCTATGTGGAACAGGTTCAAATTTAAAAATCGAAATAATGGCAACAGTAATTTTGAAGATATATTTGGGAGGAATATGCTTAAAGCATAGTATAAGTGATGTTATCCTCCCAGGGGATTTTCTCCTTGGAAATTACTTTGATATCAGAATGTATAATACAAGTAGTGGGACTATCACGATGAGTGATTTTGAACACATTAGTATTATAATTAAAAATATTATTTACGCTGTTATTAGAATTGGGGTTAGGAGTAAAGTTATTTCAGAAAGTTTTAGCTATTAAGTTAGATTTCTCGTCTTCCGTAAGGGCAAAATTATTACTACTGATGTCTTCAAGAATGGAATGGTTCGGTATTGATTTTTAAAACTACAAAAATCAATTTTAAAAATTTAATACATTTTCCCCAATTTTTATCAGAAGTGTAGTGTAAATAGTAGTACTTTAATTCTTCTAAGGCATTATTCATTAGTACAGTGTACTTAATTTAAGTTATATTTCGCTGCCAAGCCTAACACACTTCATTAATAAAAATTTTTAAATTACCTGTCGTGTGGTGTTTTAATTTGAGGAAGAATGATTTTCGTACTATTTTTTAAACAGTTGTTAATATCAGTAGACCTGTTATTGACAAAAATTTTGAAATCACTTATTTTATAAATTATAGGATGTGTGGTATGGGTTTTCAATTTGTCCCTGTCCTACAAAAGATCGTTATGATTTCCTGTCGCAGTTCGTTTTGTTTGACGTCATTGTAGCAAGATGACCTGATTAGCACCTATTTTGAATAAAACCAAAGCTCACACCTTCAAATAAGGGCCTGTTCCCATAGGAGTCCGTTGCGTTGCGTTAAGGAATAGATGACGTTGAGACGAAAATAAACCAATCATAGGCCTCCAAACGATTAGCAATGAAATTTTTAACGCCTATGATTGGTTTATTTTCGTCTCAACGTCAGCTTTTCCTGAACGCAACGCAACGGACTCCTATGTGAACAGGCCCTTAGAGCTTGCATTGGATAGTTGAATTATCACCACGAAGAGACCCTTCCAATTCAGCTTTTAGAGGGGAAAAAAAGGGCGTGTTTATATGATGCATAACTGGGATCGTGATTATCGCTATTTTTAATCATTTACTGAATAAGTGGTGTGTGCTACTAATGGAAACACATGTATTTTGAGCTTGAAAATGTAAGAATATAGCCTGTTTTTTATGTAAATGAGACAGGCAACGTATGAGTTTTAAAGGACTTCAATTTATGTTTTAATATATGTGTTGTCTTTGAAATACAGTTGTAAGTAGAAGTAAATCTGTGCCGACTTTTTCTAAGTAAAGCTAAAAAGGAATCCTGACATTAGGTTAAAAGCCTAAGCTCAACAAGTATACAAAAGAGGAACTGTGCAAGGGTGATTGAAAGATATATTATTCAGTTCATTTTTTAAAAAAATTTAGTCGATATGACTGTAATTTTTAATAACTACGAGGCCATTGTCTAAAGGTATTTCGATTTACGGGTCACTTTCCCGACAAACGCCATATGGCACAAGAATTATTTTTTATTTTAATGGCGATACATCGGGCTATCTACTGAGTTATTAATCATTAGATTCCGTTTTTCTTTTGTTCCCAAAATCGCCCAAGTATTTCTGGAGCAGCCTTGGTATATATTATATGAATGAAAACTGTGATTTCAAATAAAAGGTTGAAAGTGTTTTTCATATAAACTGACGGTTTGTTTCAAATAAAGCAATAAATATTAAATTATTAATATTTTATCACAATTTATCATGTTTTAATAGGAAGATATACAAAAACAAGACCACAAACAATATCTAAGTGAAAAAAATTCACTTGGTAATCATATTTTAACATTGTACCTAGATATATTCGTGAAATCCAAAGGACTTCGATGCCGTAATTTGAAGAGTAAAATAAATATCTAATCTGATTTCATTTCTAATTGGTTTTCGATAATATTTTTGAGATGTTTCATATCAGAAACATTTGGGTATGCTAAGAAGAGAGAATATGTTCTCTTTTGCTTTGAAATCACTTTTCATTGTAATTAATTAGTTTCGTTGATAAACAAGCAGAAATTAATTTAACACGGCATGTTGGAACAAGTTTAACAAAGCAGAAACTTTTTCTATTTCAGGATTGGGTGAACAGTTTATAAATTTTAGCTGTTATAGAGATACCCTCTCGGAAAACTCTGCAATATTTCGTATTTAAGACTGTCTAGTATCAACAAGCATTTACACATTTTGATTATAATATAAATTTAATAAAATTTACGATGCGCATAATACAGAAAATGCATTTGCAGAAATGAGGCAGATCTCAATCTGAAGTTTCCTAACGTAAAAAAAAACTAATAAAGCTTTATTTTCTCTGTGGTTTCTAGTGACTTCATAATTTATCCTTAACATGTTTTTCTATTGATTTTATACATATTATGAATACTTTAAAAGAAATTTTGCATCCTGCTATCACAACTACATTCATATATCAGCCATAAGCGAATTACTGCTAGTCTTAAATATCAGAAGAAATTATTATACATAAATAAAAAGCCTTCAGTTTACATTGAAATATATTTATTTCGCTCTGGTTTCCCTTTTCCATGTTTCTTCATTAATTTTCAGTTAGAAAATAAATATATTAATAAATAGTATTAAATAATCCATCACTTACAGGAAACTTGAGGAAAAGCAATCAGCAAATAGGCCTATAAATATTCACAATCCAATGAAAAGGATGGTGGCATATGCTCCAATCTGTTTAATACACCGTAATCAGCAGCGAAGCATTGGTGGGATTGTCACTATGAATGTCACCGGCTTTTGTGAATTATTCAGATTGGAAACCCCACCAATATCCCGTTCGCGACCAGCGTCTCGTATGCGCGACGCAACGATTCCACTGTTATCAGACCAGCGTCTCGCATACGCGAAGAACTCTAATCATCACGGGGAGCCCAGTGTCTCGTATGCGTAACTTGAAAATGGAACGATTTGTTTGAATTTTTTTAAATGCTAGTAGATGGCGCTAAATGGTAACGGTTTTCACAACGGTCGAGTTATGTGGCATTTGACCTTCATGTACGGGCATTAGTTTCTGTTTTTCTGTTCTGTGCTTCTGGATTTGATAGATTTATCGGTGTAAACAAACTGTGAATCACGGCTCTTTAAAGTGCACGTATGTGTTAAAGGGACGCCGGCGTTTTTATTTATTGCTTTGCTTTTTTCGTTAGGAGAATATGGTAAAGTGCATCTAACTGACTATTACAGGGTATGAGAGAGAAATATTTCTGGGTGTTTTTTGTAGATGTTTTGGATATTTTTTTTCTTTTTCTTTTTCTTGAACATGAAATTACTTTGTCGCTAGACAAAGTGATTTCGTATATACATCGCCTGTATATACATCATGAGACTGCTGGCCATTAATTTAAGGGGTGGGGTTATATTCAGTTTCATTCCGTTATCCATGGCTGAAAGACCGAGATACCTAACTAAGAGTGAAATAATATGTGTTGTAATCAAAATATGGGAGGTGTTGACACTGGCAATTCTATCATTAATCACTATCCAGCATTTAGAAAAACAGTGAAATGGCATAAAAAGCTGTTTTTTGGTTTGTTAGATATGGCACTTCTAAATGCAAATGTAATATATTCGAAGGTAAAAGGAGAGAAAATACCCGCTTTGGAATTCCGATCCAGAGTTGTTAATCAGATAATAGAACAGTTCGCAAAACCAAGAAACTTAAAAATTTGTCCAAAATCATCGGGCACTCAACCTTTGCGTTTATCTGGAAGACATTTTCCGAAATTTTAAATTGACGAAAAAGGTTATAAAGGTAGAAGGCGATTTTTGTGTGCGCTAAAAAAAGGGAAAAGCGAAAGAAAACATCGTATTATAAGTGCAAAATATGCAGCGTAGGACTGTGTGTTGATCCTTGTTTTGAACGCACAACAGAATATTTAAATTGGAATTTCATTATCTACAGATAATTATTGCTTAATTTTCTTTTTTTAAATATCGTATTTGTAACTTTGGTTTCGTGTATACAGTATTTGTTTCCGTGTGTTTAAGTATAATTATAGTATTTTGTATGTTTCATTTATTTCTATTAACGTTATATTCATTTTATTAATACATATTAAGAAGTAGTATATTATATACATAATTTCTAAAATTGAAGTCATTATATTAAAATGCTGATTTAATATGAATTTTTTGTAAATTTAGGCTTAACTGCTGAAAATGCGTGGGCCGGTGGCGACGCTCCATTTCGGAGCGTTCGGTCCCGTGACTGCGATTCGTTTTCCGCGCGCTGGTCCTCAAGGGGATATTCCTTGACCTAACGATAATTGTAACGCGTTGATCGAGGTAGCAATCGAATCAACAAAAGTCACAGCCAAGTAAAATTAAAATAGACGAATTTATTACAATTCAGAGGAGAAAATTTGGAGATTGATGCTCAGTAGTCAGTTACAAGATTAATGATAGTCCTCTAAGATGGCGACGGAGTCCGTTAGGATGAGTTACCAGATGAAGTTCCTCTAATTCAATAATATCGAGTTCGGCAAGTCCCTCGATTTTCGCTTCCTGCAGGGCGGATGACTGCGAGGCAATTTATAAGATCAGGATGATCGTGACGGATGTTCTCGTCTTGAGCTCTCGTCAAAATATAACTAAGCTTCCTAGCTGAAGCTAAAAATTCTCTTCGTGAGAAATAAACCGCTGACTTAACAAGTCCGCGTATAGCCTTTTTCGACCCTGGGTGGTCGGAGTAGTCTCTCGCAGCTCAGCAGATCGCTAACTATCTGTCTTTTACTCTTCCGTCTAATTTTGGACGTTTTCGCTCTGTCCAGAGAACTCGTCTCTCATTGGATCTTATAATGGTGATGTCATTTTTAGACTTTTTGATTTGCTGGAACGCAAGCTGAAATTATCGTGACTCCCCGGCTTCCCGGGTGGTCCAGCGTCATTAATCTGGCGCGCCGTGGCGAATTTCTGGTTCGCCTAGATGCCTCGTTTTGCAAAAGCTTTGTATTCCTTACCGTTCCAGCTCACCCTCACCTGCTATACGTATAATGGGGGCGTGTCGGTCAGCTGCGACAGATTCCATGTGCGCAGCGGATATTTTAACTGTGCGAATTATTTTAATTCGTCACATTATCTATTAAATTTTTCGAAACGAATTTAAAAGCACCGTCTGAAGTTTACGGTATGATTAGAATACCACTTTTTAATAATTACCTATAGTGAAAAAAGTCATTTTAATTTTGACTATGGAAAAGAAGCACGTGAGGAGATCTGAGCGTCCATCTAAGTGAGTGAGTGTCTATGTATACCAGGTGATTAAAAACTCAACGTACAAAACTTTTAGGGGAGGTAGAAACTCAAAAAACAAATTAGAATCACATAGGGATGTATGACCGGAAACGCAAACCTGACTCTGGAGGGCACTGTAGTTGGGATACTCTTTCTCTCGTGAAGGAATCTTCAATCAACACAATGTTCAACTGTGTGGAGCCACAACTAGCCAAGATGTATGCGACCACATGCTGCCCAACAATGGTTCGCTGTGAATGTATGGGAGGGTATAATTGCTGATTACTTAATTGGGGCATACCTCTTACCACCCCCACTGGATGGCCGGAAATATCGTATTTTTTTGGAGGAGGTACTGCCGAAATTACTGGACATTGTTCCAGTGTCTGTTCGGCGTGCAATATAGTTCCACCACGATGGGGCTCCAGCTCATTATTCCCGTGTCGTACGTGATTACTTGAGCAGAACGTTTGCACCTCGATGGATTGAACGTGGAGGGCCCGTCCCATGGCCGTCACGATCTCCTGATTTATCTAGCCTGCATTTTTTCCTCTATGGAACCCTCAGATCCATGATCTACGAGACGCCCGTTGACTCTGCAACCGACCTCGTCACAAGAATCTCCGTCGCAGCTACAAACGTCCGCGAAATGCCGGGAATTTTTGAAAGGGTTCCACAATCGATGCGTCGCCGTTGGAAAGCGTGCATAACTGTGGATGGTAAGAACTTTAAGCAGTTGTTTCGAAACTGAAAGTGTACACGCACTGTTTTAGTGCATTGCTAAATAAAGAGTTTTTCCACCCATTATTGGCTTTTCATTCCTGCATCTTCGTTTATCCTCTAGCTGATCAGGTTTGCGTTTTCGGTTATACATTCCTAAGTGATTCTGTTTTGTTTTTGAGTTTTCTACCTCCCCTAAAAGTTTGTACGTTGAGTTTTTGAATCACCCTGTATAAAAGTATGAAAAATTGAAAAATCTACTGGATTTTCAAGAGCATATATTAAAAACTAAGCATTACAGTGTTTGCCGAAAGAAATCTCCTAACTGAACTCCCAAAGGGTAATATTTCCTCAAGGGGCAATTTTTCTTTAGATTCACATAAGAAATATATTTTCGGGGAGTTAAGTATCTTTGTGTAAGTACAGTTGAACACCACTAGTATCAACAAGAAAACGGTAAAAAGTATTTCTTACTTTTCCACAAGATATTTTTACTTTAATTTGCATGTTAATTCTGATTCGTCTTACAGGCCCAAAGTAATCTTTCACTTCCGAGAAAACTCTTTCTGCAGACCTTTAACTAAGAAAGATCCGGGTCTTACATTTAATTAGAAACGACTGGCAAATTTTATTCTTATCGGTGAAACATTTCAAGCGCATTTTAAGAAATATGTTGTGACTGTCTACATCTTCGCCATATGAATTTGGCAAAAGGACTAAATTTTAGCATTACGTTGAACCATTCAATCGTTTCAAGCCTGTTGCAATTTTTTTATTTCCTTGGGGTTAAACAGATTTTTCACTATTTTATATTAATTTAAATGCATTATATTAATTTAAATGCATTAAAGTCATACAAAATGTCTGTTACAGACCATATCACTTTTACAATTTTTTCTTTTCGAGTAATTTGCAATACGAATCACTTGTAATAACACTTGCATCCGAATCTAATTCAAAAGCTTAAATTTTATACAAATAGATATAGGATTTGGCTTCAACATGCTAACGTTATATTTTATTTACTCCTTGTAATTTTTATGATTTATTATGTTAAGTCAAATTTCCATTTCGTTACTGTATTGAGAAGGTTCTGACACATGCAGGGAATAAAATAAGTAAATGCACTGATAAGTTCCAAAGTAAGAACGTGCAAACAAACAGCTCTTTGGACTGGTGAAATATCAGTTAGCTCGAGCTGTATCCAGCATTCGTAAATGCCATTGATGTTGTTCATGTGCCCGTATGACACATTTGAGTTATAACACTATATGTGAGATGTTTATTCTAAACTACTAGTTCTATTAAGTAAAGTTCTTTGAATTGAACACTTCCAGAAATTTGGGAGCATCCAATAGAGTATTGATCGTTGTTTGGTTGAGGTTTTATGGCGCAAGGTTTAAAATGGACAAGCTGCGCCAAACCCAAGATGATCTCGCGTGTGTGTGTGATAAGCAACCATAAAGAAGGTAGGAGAATGACTGTAGACTGATTCTTAGGAAGGAGAAGGATGCGTATTAATTTCCAAACAAGGGAGATGCAGTTGTTGAAGCGAGTAAACATTGAACCCAAAGAACTTTTATTCCGATGCAGTATTGTGAAGACAGAATTCCAGCAGATTACACAAAATATCGATTTGCTTAGCAGTAGTGGCCACGTTGTAGAAAAAATAAGCAGATGGCCGAACTTCGCGAGGGAGAGGACAGAGAAGCCAGGCGATGGTGTTTACGTGATGACGAAAGTTACAAAAAGTGGAAGAATCCTCCATCCAGGCATACATGAGGCAGTGAAAGGCAAAGTGGTGTAAGTCAGTAAGTCAAGTGGTGTAAGTCAAAAGAGTTTAACTGCAAAAACTACAAAACATTCCACCATAAATTGAACAAATTATAATTCATAACAGTTATTACAATACTGAAAATAATAACTTTTTACAATTCCACTATACATTGAACATGGAGATTATTTATTTGCCTTCAAATGAAAAAAGTTGAAAATGTGACTTACACCACTTTGCCTTTCAACGCCTTATATATGAAAAGGACATTTACTGCGTTCTATAAGTGAGTAAGAATTTAAAAACAGGACATATTTATTATACACAAAGTGAATGAAACCTACGGGTTCAAACCATATATGGTAATGATAATGCTATTTAGATATTTCGAGTGCCTGTGTAATTATCGGCACGTGTATTAAGGGCAATTAGAAGTTATCAATGATGTTATTCATAGATCGGATTTCGGAAGAGGGTTCGTATTTTGTTCGAAATGAGTTTAGAATTCGCGTTAGATCATAACTACGTTGATTGGTAGAGAGTACTACAGTCATTTATTGCTACACGAGGGCTAATTAGATCGGTACCTCCTGCTTAAAGCTGACTCCGAACGGCTACAAACATCCCTGTCAATAGTGGGACACGAACCCATAGACTCACGGTATTGAATGCCATCGCCCGGCCGATTATAAGAAGGAGCAGGCATTTTTTCGCTACACACACATATGCACACATATATATTATATAGAGAGAGAGATAACCTAGTAAGGGCGATGATAACGATATAAAAAAATGTTAAATACGTATAAAGGATAATAAAATCAGTCCAAAATAACTGAGGTAAGAGAAGAGATTTAAAAAAAATAGTTTTACAAAAACAGTGATATACAAAAGGGCGTGATAAAAGGTCACATGTTATGGTGATAAAAGTCGGACGGGTTTGTAACCAGTTGCACCGTGTGCGTGGCTCCATTCAATTACATAGGTTACGACTCATCACGGACTGGTTTGTGATTTGAGTCAGTTATCAGTTTCTTTTGAGTTCCTCCGCGTGCAGACGGCCTAAAATGTATCTTCGTTTTATATTAACGAGTGAGGAAATTATCTCGATACAAGAGATTTTTGTAAAGTTTGGCAAAATAGAAAATATTTCTAACATTGAGAGCACCAAAATGTCCCATAAAGACCCTTTAAAAGAATACAACATATATGAAATCTTAATTTTAAGGCTGTATTTATAAAGGTTTTTCATGGGTACCATTCTTCAGGTCTGTCTCAACAGGATTGAACGATTCAATAAGTACTACTCCCTGAGATATCAATAACCCTGAGTAACGTTTAAGACTTTTTTCTAGTGTAAGAACTGAATTAATTGCTTGAACTAGAAATAACTAAGTAACATACTTCCTTCTCAGCAATTAATTCTCTTTACAGTACAAATTAGAAGGAACACAAAAAAGGCTTTTTGAGTCTGATTTTTCTCTTTTTGAATAAAACCACAAAGCACGCGCGTTGAACAAAATTCTTATATTAATATAACAGTTATCAAAGTGAGAGGAATTAATGTCTTCTCAATAGACAAAATTCAGTATTAATTGGATATGAACGGTTTTCCTAAGAGTAATTTTGATTTATCGGTTTAAAAAATCATTTTCATCTTATTCCCTCACTAAAATGTGACGTTAAGAGAAGGTTTGAAATAAATGCCAATTTGCAAAAGTGAGAAATAAATTTGGAAGAGAGAATTTGAAAAGATGACTTTATTGTTTTTGTAATGTAAATTGTTAAAAATCAGTACAAATGTCCCCAAAATCTGCATAAAATGGGCAATTTGCTTTACATTAAATAATTTAACATTATTTTTCCTTTCACCCTCTTAGACCTAAAAATCTTGATAAAATATTTAAGGTGATCCTATCATCAAAAGTGACCTCAATCTTTAAAACGGAGAAGAAATGAGTTAATAATATACGACTAATTACTCCATCGATTGGATACATCCTGTTTTATGCCTAAAATTATTTTACTTGATGAACTTTAAGATTGCTACATGCTACTGTGAAACAGTGAAAGAATTTTGCTTATTTGCATCTTCTTTCAGAAATTTAAAACTCATGATGATAGTAAAAATTTGAAACCTGATCCCACTTTTACTTCTTGGGATTATTACACTGTTGGACATTAAAATTGCAACACCAGAAAGGAAATCAAATAACAAATTTTTACTTATTGTACGTATACAGCATAGAAGGAAGAAAACGATCAAATTTGTAGGCAATTTGGGGGTATACAGGCTCCGAAATTAGTACACATAACTGCCACCTTTAGCAGTTAAAACGGCTGTAGCCCGGTTAGGCATCGAGTCGAACTGGGCTTGGAGGACAGATAAGGGCAAGTCATTCCATGCTGCTTCAAGTCTAGGCCACACTTAAATCGTAGTGGCTGGAGAGCGGTGACGGCCCAGTCTCTCAGTAACCCATAACTAGTGGCTTTTAATGGGTGAGATATCTGGAGAACGTGCTGGCCATGGCAACAATCGAACACCCTCTGTGTCGAGGTAGGTCAGGACACAACGAGCAACATGCGGTCTTGAGTTATCTTGTTGAAAGATGACGTCTCCGAGGGTTCGATGATGGGGCACAGTCACCGGCCTTAAGATCTGAGAAATTTAACGCTGGCTGTTCAGATCACCGACGACGCAAACAAGAGGTGTTCGTGTCGTGTACCCAATGGCTGATCACCTGCACAAAAGCTCCTCATTAATCGTGCCAATGCCCAAAAGAAACTGCAGTGATATTTAGCACGTCGTACATTGACAACAGAAGAGTGGGAAAACGTTATGTAGAGTGATGAATCTCGGATTCAACTTTTCCAATCGGATGGATTTTCCTTGGTATGGCGTTTTCCCGGGGATGCGTTTTTTCCGACTGTATTGTTCAAATTGTTAAACCCTGAAAGTGCTTTGTGGAAGACTTGGCTTGTTCCTTCTGGGAAGGACTGAATTTTCTGTTTTGTCTTCAACTATGAATTCTGAGATGTATATAAGCATTTTAGATGATTGTGCCCTTTCCAGAATGGAATAGTTCTTCGGAACCGACTCTGGTTTCTTTCAAAAAGACTTGGCCCCATGCCACACTTCTAGCTCTGTCGAGGCCTGGTTTGAAGAACAAAACATTCGAAAATTAAAATGGCTGAATCAGAGTTCCGATGTCTATATCATATCGAACACATGTGGGACGAGCTAGAACACGGATGTCGTCTCCGACTGAGAACGTCTCCCACTCAGAAGTTTTAATTGAGGAATGGAGACAAATCCCACAGGACATATAGCAGAAATTGGTCGAAAGCATACATAGAAAAGTCGAGGCAAACATTGCTGTGAAAAGTGGTTCAACAATGTTCTGATATTTTATAATTAATACTTTCCCGCTTTCAACCTATGTGCCTGATTACTTTTGGCAATAATTTTCATGAAAAAAGTAAAAGTACTACAGCATACTTTGTTACAATACCTTAATGGCTTTTCCTTTTTCTAACTGTTTAACATTTCATGACAACTGAGCATAGGAGCATTTCACCTAATGGAAGAAAAACAGCTATTTTTTACTTTGACGCTTACAATTGTGTAATACAAGAAAGCACGTTTAAGAAAATTTCTTGGCATATCAAATTAATGATGTTTGTACAGCCTCGTCTTTATTTTACTTATTTATAAAATAATAGCTTTATTTATAAACAGCTATTTAAATAAAACACCAACCCCTAGGACAACTCCACCTTTTCAAGTAAATAAATAACTACGAACTTATCTTCTGTATATCGTGATTTTAAAAAAAAATTAATATGCAAAGCCTTTCTGATCACTAAAATTACAAGTAGTCATCATTATGTTGTGAAATTAATAGCAAGCAAAGTTACTTTTAATACTAATTTTGAGGGAAGAATTGAGTAAGCATTATCATAAGTGTGTGAGAAAACTAGCAAATATTTTAAATCAGAGCAAGTCAGATAACAGAAGTACTCAGATATTTAAAACTTGAATCTAATGTCCTCGGGAATTATAACCAACCAAGTACAATTCAGACAATTTTCCATGTGATTTGTTCTATGGATCAAAGAAGTCCTTCGCTTTTCATTCGTTAATTATCGTAGTGTTTCTTAAACTACTTTAATGAGTTTCAGATAAATAATGACCCTCTTTAGTTCTTCGCAGTAATGAGAAATGTCAAACATATAAAAGCACTGAAAAGAACTAATGAAACTCAGCTAAAATATGTTAAAATGCTCTTTTAGCTACAATCTTTAGGAAACAATGGTTCTAAACGCATCCAATTCATGATTGATTACCTTGAATTATCAGTAAATTTGAGGAAAACCATTATTGCATGAAACTATCTACTATATAAATTTCTTGCCATATTCCTTTAGAAAATCTGACATTGAGCTCTAGTAGATGTTATACTCATTCTAAGTTAATCTAGCCTTTAATTTGGGTATTTTTATCTACTAGTATTAACACAAGAAATATACAGAATGATTGCTATTACTTTAAAGAACTGCAAATCCTTTCTGGGAAGATGTTAATCAGCCAACATATAAATAATCTTACATCAAAATTTAGCTATTGATCTAATATTTTCGAAAACTCACTTTCAGCACTTGCTTTCAACCTCAAAATTTGCAGCTCTATTCGAGAATTCTAAACAGCAGCAATGCGAAAGACAAGTCAACTATTTATTTTCAAATAATGACAAATTTGACTTTATTTCTATAGGATCTTATCAAATTTATGTAAACTTGTGTATTGTGTTGTAAAAGATAGCATTTGGACAGTAAGATTCCTGTACATCACCTGGATGATATGAAGGACAGAACGCAGACTTATAAGTCCAGATGTCATGGTTTTGATCCCTACTCCTGGCTGGTGTCATTATAGAATCGCTAAGCCATAGAAAGGATGCAAATAGACCGTTAAGAGGTAAACTGCAAAATTATTCATTATCGAAAAATATGTATAAATACATATGTGAGGCCATTACTTTTTGTCTTTGGTACAAAAAGACTTTGTTGAAACATCTTGTGTGTTGGCTGCGAAAGAAGTGTGAAAAAATGTAAGATATGGTATTTTTAAGATCATTTATCTTTAATGGTCTGGTTGTTAGGACAGTGGGTTTTAAACGGAGATCATGTATTTAAGTTTTACTCTTGACAGACAATCGTTACAGTACCTCGTAAAACTGAAAGGATTCGAATAAATACCGGTATCTTATACGTGTGTTAGAATTCCGTGGAGGTAAGGATAATCCCGCTCCGAACTTCAATTCACCCTTAGGACTATATTTTGTGGTGATATATGTGTAGAATTGTTCGTATGGTGTTTGTTAAGTGTCATCATGTTAACTTTGCATGGTTTATTAAATAGAAATAAATGAACTAATAGAAATAAATGAGCTGTCAAATATATTCGCGCTGTTGACATTTCTTATATTTTGGAATGGATAAATCCCTTCCCCTTAGCTTTTCTAGGCCTGTAAAACATACATATGCAGAGTTCGTAACCCCCTGGACTCACTGGCGGTAGTCACATCACTTCGACTAAACCAGTAAGTGACTCGTCTAAAAGACAATTCTGACTTTAGTAGGGGCAGAATCATTGGTCTCGTAAAGTCCTTAAGCTCTCTAAATAATTGCCTGAAACGTCCTCTAAATAACCTCATCTGAGTTCAATGTCTTAGTGGCGATAATAACTTCAAAGACGACTTGTATTCCGGTGAGGTGCGTCTTTAACAGGCGTGTTTGGGGTGATCATTAGCACGAATTAAGAAATCTTATCCATATCTTGTTTAAAGTAATTGCTATTCGCCCTTTGAGAATTATTTCATCAAAGTTTCTTTCCCATCTTTTCTTAGAATGTATTATATGCTTGATAAGTAATGGCATATAATGGTTGGTTGAGAGCGCTAATGTCTACTTTTGCTTCATAAGGGCTAATGAAACAATGGCATATAATGGCATGGAATCTAGGGCGCGATGGCCCAGTTGGCAAGGACAGCGGGCCAGTTATCTGAACGTCTCTGGTTCGATGTCCTTCGTTGCAAATCCATCGCCGTGTACACTAATGGCGGCTGGTGCATGTAAAATCTGTCGTGCCTGCAATGTCCTCCAAGTTCGCAAATTTACCTCTGAAGGTGCGGGGTCAAGTGTTCCGGTCTCGTCCCTTTACTCGGTTCTAAAGTACTGGATCGGCTTGTATGGAGTAATGCTGGCCCCTTAATGAGTGGCCAGCAGTCTCAGCAGTGTGTAAATTGTATGGATTAAGTTCCAAAACAATTGCCTTATGTAACAACATTGAATATATGCCTTTGTTTATTGGGGCGCATTTTGGAGGTACTGACTTTTTCAGTTGGGATACTCTTAAAAGTTATAAATGATTTGTAATTTTTGAAACTAATAATAGTTCGCATGAAATGTACTTTGGCTAATTAAGTATTTCGTCGCACAGTAAGTTTTGCTAAATAGTAGAATACTTTTAGAAAAGAAAGTTAATGTTTTAATCTAATCTGAATAAGCCTATGACAGTTATGACCATCATTGGAATACCGCCATTTTATCCTGAATGATTCAAGTGTTGCTTGAAATCTAAGGATATGATTATAAGCAATACTGCAATCAAGATATTATAAGTAGAGTACACTCACTACGAACAATTTTTTAAAGTTTAAATTTTATGAACCCAGATTAGTAAAAAGGAAATGCCTCATCTTTGTGATAAAAATATAAATATTAATGCAAAAATATTATTTACAAGTTTTATTACTTTTGGTTTGGATTGGTTTCGAGCGCTACGGTCAACTTTTTGCTACACGAGGGCTAATTAGACCGGGACCTACAGTTTAAAGCAGATTCCGACCGGCTACAAACATCCATGCCAACAATGAGACTGAACCGGGGCCAAAGGATCTGAACTGAACGCCAGCGCCCTAGCCATTCGGCCATCCCCTGGCTTATTATTTTAGGATAATTTTATAATACTCTCAAATGTAAATTAAATTTATTTGTTCAAACTATTTTCTAAAGTTGTTGTTATAATATTTTTCGCGTTTTTTTTTTACACATTTTATGGAACACCATATATTACACCATATTAATATATACAACATATTTAACAGCTCTCACAGAACTGATATGCTATTATCAGAGTAAATGAATATGCACCCAAAAAGAGAGATCACGTCCGAAGTGCTGCTTTTTTTTCTTTTTTATTCGTCATATAAATGTTTTCCTTTGAGTTTTACTAAGTCTCTACTTTCTTTCTTGCCATTAGGCACGATCGTAGATATTAATGTCCTTCTACAGTTTGGGAGAGCGTAAATATTATCAATATATCATATTAACAGTTTTGTCGATCCCTTAAAACTTATGAAGGGTGTTACAGTAATGGAATTATATGCACTATATATCAGTCTAGTCATGTTAAATGTATCGGAAAGAAAAGTAGGAAGTAACACACAACACTCTTGGATTGTAATTTTAGATAAAGGTTTCTGTATTTCTAGAAATTACCTTGAAAATTTCTTCTTCCAATATATTTACATGGTATCTATTTTTGCAATTAAAATATTTCACTGAACAAAAATGTATATAATTTTCTAAGACCTAATATTTTTTCTTCAATTGATTAAACAGAATTTTTAACTTAAACAGCATATTTAAAAAATGCCTAATGAGGAAAAACATCTTTGATATTTTAATTAGAAACTATCATCTCGAGACATGTCCAGAAATATATCGAGCTTGACTGTTGCGGTTGATCTAGATAATCAGGATATGATTACGCCCTCCCGGAGGTCAAAAATCCCTCTAAGGTCAATCTTTGCATGCTTCATAATAAATTATTTGTGAGCTCGGCATAATACGAGTGTCCCAAAAAACCTTGACACATTTTAAAAATTTATAACAAAAAAAGTATACAAGAACTGGAAATTCACAGATGCGTTACCGTACTGTATATACACTGGTGAAATAAATTAAGAAAATTTTCATATTTTATCGAATTTCATGAAAATAACTGAACTGAATGTAAAAATGCAAATCTTGCAATGCAATGCTGACAAAAATGCAAATTTTGTACGTCAAATATGTAAGCGTACACGTGTGTGTAGACGGAGCCAGTACAGAAACAGGCTTTATAAGCGCGCGTACTTTGTAATACCATTTCGTATCACTGGAGTTGCGGTTGAATCCGATGAATCCTCTGAAAATATAGTTGATATTACAGGCGGTACAATTTTTCTCTCCGGCAAACAGTCAACGGCGATTTTTTCAATGGTCTGTTGGTATACAAACACCCGATGGTGGCACTTTTTTATATTTAACACTGGAACTTTGTAATACACAGGCTTGCAGTAGTACTCGAGGGAATCTTCACATTTTGCTCTCATCAGCACTCTTGGGATGCAACCGTCCTTGGCATCAGGCGTCCAAGTAATAGGACATTTTGTCCCACACCTAAGCTGCTTTGGATATTTCCAAACTCGGACTGAAGCCTCTCCGCGTCAAAATGCTCATATCCAACAGAGTCCATTGGTTCAATATAGAACAACGACTCCGGGTTCGAAGAAAATTCAGTCTTTGCTACCTGAGAGCTGTTGCATTTATGTGGCAACAGCAGTTTAGTTTCATCTAATACAGAACCAGAGGGATAAGCCACAGATTTCCTCCATATTAACATAGCTAACTGAAGAAATAGTAGAGGATCCATATTTTACACGTTCTGTGTAAAGCGAATTCCAAGATATCAAAACTAGTGTAGGTCGCTGGTATTTATATACCTCCATTTCTAAGACCTATTTTAAAACTAAAACTGGGAAAAGCCCATAAGTATGAATTTCTCAACTGATTTTGCGTGTGTGAAAATCATCTTTGTGTATATCCCCATGATGATTCCAAACAACACGTGAACATCCGCTGAAATTTATTTACGTCACAACCACTACGAAATTTACCCTTTCTGAATATCTTCCTTTTTGTATGTTTGGTTTCGGTATCTGCCAACACAGAAGTGTCTTTGTATAGGACATTAAGTAAAACAAAAATTACGTCGTATTTTAATTTCTCGAACTATACGAGAAATAATTGTTTCAGATTCCTGGAAAATTTGAATTCTGACTTTTTAAAGATTTAGATTTTGTGAAAACATTTTTCATTTATGATGATGTGTTTTTTAAGTTTAGGATTTAAAGATATGCAATTTCAAAATTATGCAGTGAAATATATTATTCTGTAATTTCTCCATCTTTTACGACCTGATTCCTCCACAAATGGTTTGATTCCAAACAGAAAACCTTCTGTTTATTTTTTCTCTTTCTCTGTCTAATTTTCTACAAACTCAATTATGTAAGTGTGTGCTTAAATAGAAACCTATCAGCTAAAAAACCATGCTGCCCTCTGTTCCTTTCCACGCAAGCAAAGCTTTCTCTTAAATAAAAAAAATTATAAATAAACTAGCTGAAAACCCGCACTTCGCTACGGAGTACATTCAAATTAAATACAACGGTTAATGTATGCAATTAATGCCAATATATATATATATATATATATATATATATATATATATATATATATATATATATATTTATAATAAATACGACGATCAATGTATACAATTGATGTAAAAAAATACATTTATAAAAAAATCGTAAGGGATATTTTATAGACAAAATAATGTAGAAGAAAATATTCAAATTAAATCTAATAGGACATTCTAAAGAATATACTATTAGAGTTTTCTTCTGTGTCAAAAAAATTGAACAGGTGGCGCTAGTTGTTCCTTGAAAGCAAAAGTTATAAAATGAGTATTCCATCAAAGAAAGCACTATGTGTTGCCTGGTATGTCAAAATGGAATCTGTTACGCAAAAGAACCAAAATTTGGAAAAGATCCTCCAAGACTTAAGAACATCTTAGCTTGGTATAAAAAGTTTCAGGAAACCGGAATTGTCCGTGATAATCGGTTGTAGTGTTGAAGAACTCAAAAAGATGCATACTTGCTGCAATTTCATGTGTTATGGAATCCATTTCGGAACGCACATAGGCTGAGATTGATTACCAACTTGATGTTCTTCGTGCCACAAAAGTTAAACTTATGGAAATTCATTGACTTCAAATTTATTGATATACTAAAAAAACTTGAATATATAAGGTAACACATATGTGAATTTCTAGTTCCTACCTTGTATGCTTTTTTGTATAAATATTTAAAATGTATCAAGGTTTTTTTTAGACACCCTATATATTATGCCACTTAGCACTTTTAAGAATAACTGTATTTAAGAAGTATGTTGCGTAAGTTCATAGGGGAAATGCTCTTCACCAATGGTTATATGATCGAAAAATTAAATGTATTTTAAGATATCTCATTCATAGAACACCCAAATTAAACTTAATTTATAAAACTTTAATTTATAAACTTTAATTTATAAAAATTAAATCTGTTTGTTTTATAAACATGGTGGGCAAACTGTTCCCAAAGCTACTCTGGGAAGCTCCCAAAGCAATTTTGGGTCTCATTGCCATTTTTCCTAAGCTTTAATATTAATAAACTATAGTGCTATTAAATGTGTCGCCCAGTGGCTAAGGCATCAGCCTGCCACGCCGGGGGCGCGGGTTCGATTCCCTCATAAGACTTGGTTGTATTCTGGGGAGCCGGTCTCATATTACCATTCCTTACATGAATTCACGCCATTACATCGTTTGGCGGTTGCTGATTGGTCAATTCAGTTTGCATCGATAATTGCCATAATATTTGATCCTAAGCGCATTTTAAATGAGAGAAATGCTAAAATATATTTCTTAGTTGCTTTCATTTCGATAATTGCATTATATTTGATTCTAAGCGTATTTTAAATGAGAAAAAATCTATATCTTAGTTGCTTTCATCTTTATGTATTTTTTACGCCATATTTTACGAGGAACGTAAATTTTTTAAGTTGCGCCACCTATTAATGTAAAAGTAATTTAAAGTGACAAGCTATTTGTAAAAGAAATTTTCGCCATAAATGCCTTCATATTTCTTTTTTGTGCATGGAAAATTTTAAGAAATTACCAATTTCCGTAGTCATTTTATTGTAAAATTTTAGGAGTAGAATAAAATAGAGTAAATATTACTCAAAATTGAATTTTTTCTTAAATTTAAATGTTGAATTAAAAAGAAGGAAATATATTTTCTTTTTTTTTAATTTAAATGTTGAATTAAAAAATGAAAGCTTTATTTATTTTTAAATTTTAATGTTGAATTTAAAAAAAAAAAATTTTATGTTTTTTAATTAAAATCTTAATTGCAAGATGCAAATTATGTATTTTTTGCTGTTTTGCACACTTTAGTTTTTTAACCTTACTCTTAAAAAATAAAAATTATAAATACTCTTCTAAAAATTACCAAAAATAGTGATGGAAGCTTTGATTCTTGAAAAACAGACATGCTTTCATGAGCATCAGCGCACCAAATACACAAATACCGATGTAAACTCAATTGACCAATCAGCAGCCGCCAAACGAAGTAATGGCGTGAATTCATGTAAGGAATGGTAATATGCGAACCGGTCAGTCTTCCGCCTGCAAATGGAGCCCCGTCTAGAAAGGGGAGCTGCAAACCATCGTCCATCGCCGCACAGTGGAGTATTTGACGCAAAAACCTGGCCAAAAGTGTAAAAATTAGAAATTGCACAATAATTGTAAAAAGTGTATTTTATCATTTCTAACAAACTGCTGAGTGAATGACATCATTTCCAGCAGCATAAGTAACACTCAGCAGTTTCTAGCCTCAGTTGAAGAACAGATTTCTTTGCGAATGGACGTGTCATTTGGTTTCGTTTCTGCTTTGCTGTTAGTTTAAATCTATATTTTTTGTGGCGTTAAGAATTAATGTTTTGAAATTGAATCAGGTTTACGTGTTAAAATAGAGTAACAGCTTTGTTTTAAAATACATAATAATTTATTTAGTTTTATTATTAACATATTAAAAAAAATTGAAAACTTGAAAAATGTTTTTTTTAAATCAATTTAGCTGTAATTTAAGTTTCTTAAAGCTTTATGAAGGTGTGTCGGGGCTTGTCGGACCTAATTTCAATTATAATCGTCATGGTTATAGTATTGAGAGTCTATTTCAAAGAAAAAATGTTCCACAAACAGCTGCCATTTTCATATAGAATTTTTTTTTATAAAGAACTCTTTTTTATTTTCATGATAATTTCTTGATGATGGTATGATTTGAAAATGACTTACAACTATAGATGTAATCTTTATAAATCTTGTTAACATATAAAACTTTATTTCTTCTTAAGCCTTTGAGACAAAAAAAATAAGTTTTAAGAAATAAGAGTGATGAAGAAGATGAATTTGAGGAAGATGACGAAGGTCAGACTTCAGGAGAATCAGATTGAAAAAGTTAAGCTTCTGAAGTCACTAGAGAACTAAAATCCCTATAGTTACTAAACTTTGGTAGCTATTAAATGTAAATGTAAATATATATATATATATATGATAAAGATTGATTTATAAAGCTAATTTTATATAAAAGAAAATTTAATTTTAAAATTTTAAAATTTAAGAATTTTAAATTTTTAAATTTTTAAAAAAATTTAATTTTTTTACAAAAAAGGGAGTATTTACTATTACAAAGTAAGTTAAAAGTCAAAAGCAATGGTTTGAACTTTAAAACACATGAAAAATATTTTTGGCCAGGATTTTGCTACAAATACTCCACTGTGCGCCGGTGTCTTCGTTTGTCAATAAAATTCTTGAATGATTTGTCTGTTTCTATTTCCTTATATCCATATGTACACTGGACTGAAGTGTAATGTCATCATCCCCCAAGGACATTAGCCCCCCCCCCCAAAAAAAAAGTATTATATGTACCAATATTTGAATATTTTATAAACAAATGCGTAATTCACATTGTTTTCAAACAATAAGTGTTTCGTTATTTCATGGTCTGTTTCGTTCCCGTCAAAATTAGTTCCATAGACGACTGCTGTGATCGCTGAATTAACCACAGTTTCCTTTGCTCTTTCGCCGGCTGGAAAGAGAGGATGATAACTAGTGTAGAGTAGTATGGATAAGTACTTTAATACTTAAGACTAATTTTAGTGAAAGTTATGAAATCCTTGTTTAAAATGACTGTGTGACAAAAAAGAATAAAAACTGAAATCCTAACAAGAAAACATTGTAGTTAAATGGACAACATCAGTCATAAAACATAGTAGTCAACAATGGGCATACCATTTTGCTTTGACAATTAAGAGCGCAAAGGGTGTGTACCTTATCTGTCATACAACCATCTGCCACTTACACGTCCGTAATTTAAAACGTCACCATGAATGTAATCATAAAAAAATTTGCATCTGAAGTTAAAAAATGACATATAATGCTTCAAATCTAATACAGTCACTCAACAAAATAGCCTCTTTTTCCTTTGTAAGCAAAGATATTTGTTTACTGAGGCTAGTATTCTCAGAGCTTCTAATATTACTCGAAAAATAAATTTACTAATAAAATTTTATAGGGTGATTCACTCGCTCTCTATATATTGCTCGAAAGCGATGATCGCGATGTTATACAGAAAGTCGTTCGCTCTTTATGGAAACGATTCTCCTTGTGGAGTTTTACGTATAAATGCTGTATTCTTTTCGGCGATTTGCTTCTATCTGACAGCCATGGTTGTTGACAATAGCTCTAGCTCAAATTTTCCATGAAAGTAAATTTTTTCTTAGTACTGTCATGTCAATTTTACCCCATTCCTCTTGGACCGTTTTGCAAAGTCCGTTCACTGTTCTTGGATGCCATTTTCCTAAGGCACGTTTTAATAAACCAAAAGCGCAAAAGTCCATTGAAGAAGCTTCTGGTGATTTTAAAGGTATTTTATTAAATGGGATACCCTTTATTCCTGTTTCTGATTCTTCTTTTGCTAAATAAACGGCAGTTGATTTAGACGTGTGACTAGAGGCTTTGTCAGTATGAAGCTCAACTTTATCAATGCCCTTTCCATAATAGGCTTGAATTTCTTCTTTAAAAATTGGTTCAAAAATATTCTGCTGATAGCAGAGTGAATTGATATTGGCTTTGCTTGAGACTTTTTTTATTTTTAATTTGCCGATGTACAAAATCCTGCAACTATCATGAATCCCTTTGGGAACTTTTCTGTACACTGACGAAGCCATTTCGTGCCGTCATTCCTGTCAGTTGAGCAATAGAAAATTGATCCTTTTTTTTATTATAGTCACTTAAATACACCCATACCTCCTCGGGTGTTACCACAAATTTCCATTTTTCAGCAGCTAGGTGTTTTTCATATAATTCTCTACAATTTATTTTTCTTTCAGCATTATGCTTTGGCAAAAGCAGATGAACTTTAGGTTTAAACATCTTTTTTAACTTCAAATCTTTATGAATGATTTTACTTACAATGCCAGAAGACATTCCTATTTTCGATGCAATGGATCCTTGAGTCGGCGGATTTTCTTTTAGGATCAGAGACTTTACTTTCTTGATATTTACCTGCGTTCGAACAGTCTTAGGATGAGGTTTCACGGTCATGTTTTCATTTTTACTTCCAGTTAGACTTTTTCTCTTTCAAATTTAATATATTATACATACCTCTTTTTTTTAAATGCCATAACCGCGATTTTTTCACCGCTTTATAATTTGTTGATAGGAATATTTCTCTTCGGAAAGCTCAGTTACGAACCTTCGAGCCATCTACCAATTTTAGCAGCCATTTTGAAAATAAATCTTATTTTGCATTCCACTCAAAACAAAACAGAAGCAGACGATTATTCTGAAGTTGCCAATTTTTATCTCAAAATGCAAACGACAAAAATAAACTACAAAATCGTTTCCTTAAAGTGCGAACGACCTTCTGTATATGTGGGTGGAGGGATTGTATTAACCCAAGACACCTGAGAACTTTGAGTTACCACGCAGACGACAGCGCCACCAGGGGCGCGAAGGATGAACTAAAGATATAGAGAGAGACGCTTCATGAGGAAACACGTCGCCTGGCAGCGTGCGAACTGTGATGATAAGCTTTACTGTTACCCCTTCCCTGTAAATAGTTTTAAGCAAGTTTGTTAGCTTGCTTGCTCACCCACTCACCCTTCCCTGTAAATAATTTTAATGCTTGCTCGCTCACTCGCTCAGTCTCTCACCCACCCACCCACCTCGCTCGCAGGCAGGCAGGCAGGCAGAAATTATTTTTTATCTATATTTAAAAAACAGTTCCGTAACTGACTGACTGACTGACATACAACGCACTGACCAAACCGCTGGACCTAAAGGGCTGAAATTTTGCATGGAGATTCTTCTTATGGTGTAGGGGTGCACTAAGAAAGATTTTTGAAAAATTCTTCTTAGATTTTTTTAAATTAAATTTTTAAGCTGTTTTAGTGACTTTTTTTATGTTTGCAGTTAAAATAATAATTTGAGGGTTATAAAATTGATATCACGAGAAAGATCATAAAAATTCCTTTAAAATGAAATCTTTTTCGAATCTTTACCTCCATTTTCTGATTTTTGGTGAATTTTTAAAGATTAATTTTTAGAATTAAATTTATTAAATGCTGATCACGTGATTTCTTTTTCTGGTACTTTAAATAAATTTATCGTCGCGTGCATAACAACTAAATAAACAAAAAATATTTTTTTTCCTTGCTAATGAGCAGACGATTGGACATTATCCAAAAAAATATTAAAATACAGAAAAAGAAATGTTCTACAAACTGTACTATATAAACTGTACTATATTCTTTAGTATTCTTTATAATAGATTTAATTTGAATATTTTCATCTACATTATTTTGTCTATAAAATTATCCTTTACGATTTTCTTATAAATAAATATAAATATATATATATATATATATATATATATATATATATATATATATATATATATATTGCATCAATTGTATACATTGATCATCGTATTTATCATATAATATATATAGTATATATTTGGCATGAATTGCATACATTGACCGTTGTATTTAATTTGAATGTACTCCGTAGCGAAGTACGGGTTTTCAGCTAGTTTGTACATAAATTACAAGAGAGGAAAGAGAAAATTCATGGTTCTTATTAGCACGTAAATGAAGAATTTCAACTTTTATAGAGATGGAGTTCAATCACAAAATAACTAATTTGAAAATATGCGTTTTAAAGTAATACAAAACTCTACCTACTTCTATCAAAAATTTATAGGAATTTTTAGCCAAATTAGAAACAAACTTTTAAAACCAAACAAAATATTTCCGTTATGTAGAAAAGTTGACTCTTTACTATCGATCATTCCCATTTTTATTTTTTAATGTTTTCTGAAAATGTTTCCTACGTTAAAAAAAGGTAATATCATAAAATATACTTTTTTCTGTTAACGAGGCTTCTGTAACAAATCACAATGAATTACTAATTTAAATTTTTCATTACACATTTACGAAACCAGCGTACCATGTACTCACTTTCTCAAAAATGTTCATTCATAAATACGCTGAGACTTATTTATGCCGTTTATTGGAACAAAAGCAGCAGTATAAAATCGTTTATTAAGTAAGCATGTCTCTCGCTATGTCTTCGCTAAAAGACACCTGAGGATTGAGTTTCCATGTTAATGCTATTTTGCTTTTAACTTATTGAAGGTGTTTTTTACTCAGGACTTCTGCTTTGCATGCGTTATTTTTATGATATTCCCGAGTAACATGAATAAAAGATAGAAAACCCATACTTGCTGCAGAATAATGCATGTTAATTATTATTAAGATTGCTCCGCGTTTTGAATAACGAGAAATGAGAATTAAGTTTTTTTTCATTTAAAAAAAGATGAGATGCACATTTTAAAAATTTGAACATTTTTACGTTTATCACCTCACACGTACACAAATCCTTCAATTTTTTTATAATTCATGCAGCATAAATTTTTCGTTTTTTATTATTCCTATAAAACAGACAAATCCATAATTATTTTATTATTCACAGTGGTCATTTATTACCATGGGAGTTTTAAGTTAGCTAAGTTCATAAAAGTTCATGCACTTGTTTTTAATTCAAATTGAACACACAAGGCATTGTGTTGAAAAAAGAAGTGAACGTGGGTCTGTATTTATATGAGGCAATGCCCTATAATATTTATTTAGGTTATCTAGTTTTGCATTGAGAGACTATCATGGTAATAGATACTCGATGTTAGAGCTTTCAGCCTGTGATATGCTTCTTGTATGGCAAAATTTCATTTTGAAGTCTTCAAGGTCATAAATATGCCTATTTCATAACAGAAGCGCAAACCTTCTTAAAATATACAGTAAAAACAAAGAGTAACAAGTAGTTTCGAGCTATTTCGAAAGCATTGAGCCTGACTATCTCTAAGAACATTTTCCAAATACGAGGATAATTCACAAAGAGGAGACGTGGCCACTTCAGCCGTGGCCTTCCACGATTGGTAATTTCTGTTTTATATCAGAGTTTGATGATGAATTATCCAATCAGACATAATGTTCCTAATGAGGAAGTGTATTTATTAGTTCGAAAGTGGCTGCCAATCTTATTTTTTATGCGAGTTCATGTTTTGCGCTTTCTCCAAATTTCATGAACACCTCGGAAGCCATGAAAAAGTTACACATCTTAGCTAGTTGATATTGTAGCGTACTACCAGTATGGGGTTATTTTTTCCCATGACCACACAGATTTCACGAAACACAGCTGTGTGTTTATCGGGCGGTTTCCCTAACAAGTGGTGCGGGTAACTGTTTGGAAAACCGAGAATGGTTTCACCCCGTGATAAAGCTGTCTTTCTCTTAGCGATAACTTCATGCGAGTGACATTCGGCGGTCGATAAAGTTTCGGCACTAAGAAGAGCTGTCAGCCGATAATCTGCCGGCCCCCCACCCCGGCTGAAAATCCAGACATTCAAGAGAGACGCTGCATAGAATCCGAGCTGAGTAGACGCGTTTTTTTTTAGGATTTAGTTGAATATGTTGTAACCTTAAATGTTAAATTTTTCTATTTGTAAATAAATTTCCTCGTCAAGTTTTTGTTTTAAAAAATTGGCCTTCGCTTTTTAATTAGGAATCTGTCTTTGCTTTGCTATGGATCCCATAGTAGTAATTTTTAGCAACGCCTCAGAGAATCGCCTTAAACATTTGTCGTGACGCTACAATATATATAATGAAAATAAGATATTCATGGCCATATATTGAGAAAATCTATATCATGGAACAGCTCTTCCACTTCTGTAATTTTTAATACAAAATGACTCTGCATGCTGGTGTTTCCGATCAAATTTTGTTTTCGATGGGAATGGACAAGTCTATTAAAATGACAAGGGAGGAACTACGTGAGGTCCCATCAATTATGACGGAAAATCAAAATCCAGTGAGAATTTCTTCTCCCCCTATAATTAGGAGGCATTGGCAGTGTCCCGTGTTGCTCACAGAATGGTAAACGAAAATATCAAGAGCAAATAAACTAAATTTGGACAGAACATCGTCCCGAAATATTCGTTTTTATAATTTTGCATTAGCTCTCTTTATTTGCAAGTAGAAATGCATTGCTGAAGTACAAAAGCAAGTGGAATAGCAAATATTCCTAATATATTCCACTCCAGTTTCAACTAGAACATTTTTATCGTGGAAGTCAATTTTCTATTTTCATTAGTACCTTTGATACTTTTTTCATAATTTTCTGTATTACTGATAAATTAGGAGTACTGGTAATTTTATCATTTAACTTATATCGATAAAGTCAATATAGAAATTATTTCCCGCTCGAAAATGAGTTGTCTTTTCTTAACAATCTCTGATGCACATTATTTTTATTTTTTTTTCCCAATGCGGAGGCACTTGTCGCGAAGACATATTCACCTATAAGTCACCGCAGTTTTGCTGGCCATTTTATTATGGAGCGCCATATAGGCAGACCAGCATTGCCCCCTATGAAGGGACGACACAAACGGAGGTGTTTCAGTGGCGCTTCGCCAGGATTCGATCTGAGCACCCTCAGCACCGAAAACCAGCGGGCTGTACCACAAGGCCGCCACGGCCCCTGATGCATATTATAATCTATAAAATGTGATATTGCCTAAAAGACGCTTTAACTTTCCGTTTCCATTTGTTTTCCATCCCCAAATTACAAGGATACGAATCGTATGTTATCTCAGAGATTCTAATTTTATTCTGTTTCCATCTTCCGAGAGATTCAAACACCTTGTAATTTCCGTTTACCAACGATTGTACATCCATTCCGTTAAAATTTCAAAATTCCAAACTCGTTTTGAACTGTCACAACAGGCAGACTTTGCTGAACCTTCAAGTGAAAAAAATAGTTTCAAGGAAATAAAATCTAAAGTAGTGCTCCCACAATAAAGTAGCCGGCAAGACTTCGCGCGGGATAACCAAAGGCGAATATCTCGCATCAAGTACCTCTTCATTACGGGAAAAATCAAAAGCTGTGTTATAAACTATGTGTAAATTCTTTATTTTCTTAATCAAGTACTAATATTAGTATCAGCCTTATATGTGAATTATTTTCAGAATAAAAATGAAAATATATTTCAGTTTTTCGGATATATGGTCAAAAATCTCAAAACAGCCAAGTTTTAAGAAAATCATCTCTTATACTTGACAGCACACCATTTATTTCTAAATATTTTGGTGAAAATGAGGGCTATAAAATTTAAACAGTGATGTTTGTCGCTATTAAATAAATAGTATTAATGAATATTTTAGGGTCACCGTTTGTTTACACCGTTTGTTGTCATCAATAAAAGTCAAATTCCTGCATGTAATCTAGAACGTGAAAACTTTTTTGTGAAAATATTTTCATAGATTTTCAAAGCATTAGGCTCTCAAAAAGACAGTGCACATAAGCTTTTCGGAACCTCTTAAGTTCAAATATTTGTTAGATTTCAGCTTTATTGCAGGCGAACACTTTCACCGTTATATGTTTCTATTGTAAGCTATTGAAGAACTCCGTGAAAATTGTATATTTTTTTCAAGGCTCTCTCTTGAGAGTTTGGATTCTGTAGGAAAAATGAAAACTAATAAGCCAAAGACCTATAAGTGAATGGTACAGCATTTTCTAAGTCATTTCAACACTAATCCCAATGATTTCTTCCTCTAATACAGAGATAATTTTATTCTTTCTTAACTGTGTCCATTCCGGTGAAAAACCTTTTGCATAATTTTTAAGCAGTGAATTATATATATATATATATATATATATATATATATATATATATATATATATATATACTTACTGGGTGACTAGAATTAAAACACCCCTACTCTGACCTCCCTGTACATCGAACTACTCAGTGTAAAGTAGTGTGGGTCGAAAAAAATAATTTTTACTTTCGGAACGCTTTAGTGCCGAAAAGCTGCCTATTGTAATAAGAAGAAAAACAGCAGAAAAAAATTAAAATCAATTAATATCTTCCGTTCGCGCATCGTACTTAAATTTTATGAAAAATAGCAAAAATTGCGATATTTTTGTAATTTTTTTCTGTTAGTTAAAACTTAAAATAAACACGCTTTAGTTTTTATGCTTGTTTTAGGGTTTATATGACCTAAATAAATTAAATTCTGATCATAAATCTAATTTTTTCAGTTCGCGCAACGTCTTTGAAAAAACATAAATCTAACAGTTTTTCGCAATTTTCACTGTGCAACAACTCTTCGCTCGATTTTCTAGAAAAGAAAGGACCCAGAACTCACCCCGCGGAAGTGGTTGCACTTCGTGTTCCAGCCACACCCTACCCAACCAACTATCCAATTGTTGGTGTGGCATTTACATTACATTTACATCTATTTACAAATATTTTCCATAGAGTAGGATTCTTTGGCTTACTCTGTTTTTTCCTTTTTCTGTTTTATATCTATACACATTTAAAGTCTGATTTTTTGGAGAAATGAGGCGTACCCGATCTAGACTTCAGTGTTGCTTGGATGTAGCCATCTCTAGCTTCATGTCCCCATACTTTATTCGAGGCCTCTGTCACAATTTTGACGCACCTCTCCACAGCCTGGGTGTGACAGGGAAACTTTAGTATTTCTCTAATGGGTGTAGTGTCAGAATTAATGAATGATTTAATATCATCTTCGCTTAGGTTCCGCAGCATTGAGGGAGGATACACCACACAAGAATTCTAATTAAGAATTTCAATGTCATAGGAAGATTGAAAGTTTATCTTCGGTGGTACGAAATTTCTAACATTCTTCTTCTTTGGGACTGTTTGTCTTCCTTTTAAGATCCTCCTGTAACCAAGCTCACGAATATGTTATCTTTCATCAACAATCATTGCGAACAGAACATTCTCTGGGGGCGCAAAAAATGCATTTCGTTGAATTACTAGATCGACAACTTGAAGTAATTCGTCGGATAAATACCGTGATGTTTGGATTGCTTGAAAGACATGTTTTGATCCGCCAGTAAAATATTTGCTCTTTTTATGGCAAACCACATAGGCATATATGATTTCAAGATGAAGCCAACAATTTCTTTTAAGTTTCCGGATGGATCTGATGAACTCATATACAACCTAAGAACTCGGTTGGCCGCAGTTAGCCATCTGGTATGGGACAAAGGGCAGGGTCCCTATTTGCCAAGTCTTCTGGACATTGTCCAGAAGAATTAGGTCCTGCAGTTTGACTGTGAATATGTTGGAAAATGTGGCAAAAAGGAAGCGCATTAAAATGCAGTAGGCATATACTCCACTGTAGCGGGCGTCTTACCTGATTTTCTAGTCGGTGGATGACACCGTTCTTCCATCCAGTGTTGGTTACAGTGCCATCACACCCTACTACTTCTAGTTTGTCTAGTGATATTGATAGTTCAGACAAGCAAGAAATAATGCTTTGAGTTGAGAAAGAATGCTTTGACGAACTCGAGGAAGGAGATACTGCACATGCCCAATTTAAGTTGATCCAAGTTCCTGGATAAGAGAATAGTGTTCTTTCACATTCCTGCGAAACTGCTTGGCATTCAATTTTTAGAAGAACAAAGTAACATATTTTCTTCCGTCAAAGAAAAAACCCCAACTTTCCTCAGGAGGTGTGAACTGACTTTTCAAATCCGTCCTAATACGACTCTTGTCTCTTCTTATTTTACACTTATCAACCACATAGAAAGAATCTGTGTCGGTTATCATCCCAAAGTCTCACAAAACACTTGACGCTATAGAACGGACTGCTTGCACGGCAACCATTTTTGCAGCTTCCCTTGACACTGCAGCATACAGATGCGCGGCGACAATGGTGCACCCAACGACGAAACTGGATACAGGAGTGGCAACACGTAGTCTTTTCAGACGAGTCCCTGTTCTGTGTGCAGCATCATGATGGGAGTATCCGTGTCTGGAGGCACGAAGGAGAACGCACGTGGCCTGCTTGCATTCGATATTGTCATACGGGCCCTGCAACTGGTGTGATGGTATGGACAACCATTACACGACACGAACACCTCTTTGTCGCTTTGTCGGTAATCTGAACACCCAGCATAGACGTAGCATCGGGGGGGGGGCACGGGGGGAATGAGCCCTCCCTAACTTAACTTGAAATAAATTAAAACATTAATAGAAGTTCAGTTAAAATTGGAAAATTGTAGAAAACTTTAAGAAATTTGATTTTTTCCCGCTTTTTCAAACTGTAAAACTGGAGATTCCGATTATATCTTTAGAATTAAAATTTAATCAGAAGTTTTTAACAATGATATGATCCATAACGAAAATTCGATGCTATTTTTTCTAATTTTATTTATATTATATTTATTTTTCTTATTGTATAACTTTTGAATACTACTCAAACATCAATTCTATTGTTATTCAGTTTTAAAAAAATCATAATATTTCACATTTTGAGGACCGTCCGGCAGGCAATGCGCTGAGGAGGGCCTAAACTGAATTCAATTCGTGACCCCCCACAAAAAGAAGGTTAGAAGCACGCTACGCCTATCACAGCCAGCGTTACATTTCCCAGATCTTAAGGCCGGTGACTGTGCCCTATCTTCGAGGTCTTGGAGACGTCAGCTTTCAACCAGATAACGCAAGACCGCGTGTTACTCGTCGTGTCCTGACCTACCTCGACACAGAGAGTGTTCGACTGTTGTTCAGGACAGCACGATCACCAGATCTCTCACCCGTTGAAAACATCTGGTCATGGATTGCTGAGAAACTGGGCCGCCACCGCTCTCCAGCCACTACGATTGATGAAGTGTTGCATAGACTTGAAGCAGCATGCAATGACTTGCCCGTTTTTGCCATCCAAATCCAGACTAGATGCCTAACCGGATAAGAACTGTTTTAGCTGCCAGAGCCAGCAGCTGTGTGTACTAATTTCGGACCCTGTATACCCCCAAATTGCCTATAAATTTAATCATGTTTTCTTCCTACTATGCTGTATGCGTACAATAAGTAAAGTTTTATTATTTGCTTTCTTTCCTGGTGTTACAATTTTAATGAGCAGCAGTTTATATATGAATACGCCCTCTACCAGCAGCACCCCACGTTTACGCTTTGATATTTAAGTAATTAATCTTGGTATCGCTTGAATTATGTATAATGTATATAAATTCTGTTATAGTAGTTTCTGCTTAGGTTTTAAAACAGCTAACTTAGTTTCTTAAATGATAACTTATATCGAACTGTTTGTGAGGTTTGTTTTTTAAAGTTTATTTGTAGATGGATTTTCTAACAAGCAAGTTTTCCTTAACGGTAAAATTTATTTTTTATTTTAAGTCTGTTCTTTCGAGTCGAATAAGAGCAAAAAATTTTCCTGCATTTTGAAAATACTGATTTGTTAAGCTTAGAAAATCTACAGATGTTTTACTGATTTCCGTAAGCTTATTCTGAATATAGCAAAATATTTTATTCAGACTACGATTGAAAGCAATATTATTTAATATTCATCTACTAACATTCTGAAAACTAGAGTGGAATAAATAATTTCAACATACAGAAGAAAATTCTTTACACAAATTATTTTTAGAGATCGGTGATTGTATATTTATATTTGATATGTGTGTCGCATTCTTTTCCCACAATTATATGCAGAGTGCTTTGAACATGCTATATTGGAAACGATATTCCTTATTCTCAATTAATGATATTGAACGGTGGATATTATCTTGACGACTTGTAATTTTTAAGAAACGGAAGTATAAAAATTGACGACGTCTCATCCGGTTAAAAAGGAACCAATCAAGATTTTAATAGAGGGTGTGACGTCACTGTAAGTAGGTAAGGCGATTCTCTCTGAGGCGTTGCTAAAAATTACTACTATGGGATCCATAACAAAGAAAGACAGAGTTCTAATTAAAAGCGAAGGCACATTTTTTAAAACAAAAACTCAACAATTTATTAACAAAAAAATTAACATTTAAACAGGGCAACATATTCAATTAAAATCCCGTGCAGAGTCACAACGTACGGAGCCTAAAACACACATCCGCACAGGCCGCGTTCTCTTCAATGTCTGGATTTTCAGACGGGGTGGAGGGGCCGGCAGATTATCGGCTGACAGCTCTTCTTAGTCCGAAACTTTATCACCCGCCGAATGTCACTCGCATCAAGTTATCGCTAAGAGAAAGACAGCTTTAGCACGGGGGTGAAACCATTTTCGGTTCTACAAACAGTTACCTGCACTACTTGTTAGGGAAACAGCCCGATAAACACACAGCTGTGTTTCGTGAAATCTGTGAGGTCATGGGAAAAACCAACCCCATACCGGCAGTACGCTAGAAGGGTAAGAGTTTCACTTACAAAATTTAAGTATTTAAGTACATGTTTTGATTGTTTAACGCACTCTATGCGAGGAGTATCACTAGACAGTTCATGATGTATGAAGGGGATCGCATGAATTCTTCATTAATATATCCTGGATATATAAGACACGCAAACTTGTGGCATTCTGTAAGTTAAACAAAAAAAACTAAGGAGGTGAAAAAATATCAAACTTGAAAAATACTAGCTCTATTTCTTCATTTCTTCTTTTGCCTAAATAAAATAGAATTTGTGGTAAACGTTTGGATGTAGTAACAAATTTTCCAGTAAATAGGCAGAACTCAACACACTTTGAATAATCCAAATCGTTATATTTTAAACACCACTGTAACGTCACGTGAATTGTGAGGTTTTCACGCCCCACGGGCCAGCTGGATGTTTTTCGCGAATACCATTTTCCAGTTCCCATCGTTTTTAAAACACGTGCAGAGTTCCGGCCTGAAAGTTAATCCCTGGCATGGCGGTTTCCCTAACAAGTTGTGGGGGTAACTGTTTGGAAAAACAGAAAATGTTTCCCATCACCGTCGTAAAGCTGTCTTTCCTAGCGATAGCTATTCGACTTTGTCACGGGAAGGTAATAAAGTTTCGGCGTTAAGAAGAGCTGTCAGTTGATAATCTTCCGGCCGGCCCGGTTGTGAAAAAACGATTTCTAAGAAGACGGACCCCGGAGTTTCAAGCCGAGGGAGAGAGACTTGGCATTTTTAAGAGTGATGGGCCTGTAACATCCAGTCGAACAGACGTGTTTTTTAGGAGCTCCTGGTTTTGGGCCGAGCCTGTATAGTGAATCTGCACTTAAATTAACTAATTATGTTGTACCTTTTAAAGTTAAATATTTTTTGTAAATAAATTGTTAAGTTTTTGTTTTAAAAAAATTGGCCTTTGCCTTTTAATTAGGACTCTGTCTTTCTTAGTCATGAATTCAATAGTTGTAATTTTAAAAAAGCCTCAAAGAATTGCCTTAACTAAATATAGTGACGCCACACCACTGTTATATTTTTCTATGTAAAGTTCCAATAACAACAAAATTTAGGCCCAAGGTTACATCAAAGGAATTAATAACCTAATAAGAAACTGTCCATAAAATTATATATAAATATTAATAAAATACACTGTAGGTCAATAAAATTGCAACACCAGGAAGGGAAGCGGATATCAAAACTTTACTTATTGTATGCATACAGCGTAGTAGGAAGAAAATATGATTAAATTTGTAGGCGATTTGGGGGTATACAGGATCCGAAATTAGTCCACACAGCTTCCGCGTCTGGCACCTAAAACGGCTCTAACCCGGATAGGCATCGAGTCGAACTGGGCGTGGATGACAGAAACGGGAAGTCATTGCATGCTGTTTCAAGTCTATGCCACACTTCATCAATCGTAAAAGCTGGAGAGCGGTGGCGGACCAGTCTCTCAGCAACCCATGACCTTATGTTTTCAAAGGGTGAGTGATCTGGAGATCGCGCTGTCCAGGGCAACAGTCAAACACCCTCTGTGTCGAGGTAGGTCAGGACATGACGAGCAACATGCGGTCTTGCGTTATCCTGTTGAAAGATGACGTGTCCAAGACCTCGAAGATAGGGCACAGTCACCGGCCTTAAGATCTGAGAAATGTATCGCTGGCTGTTCAGATTACCAAAGACGCGAACAAGAGATGTCGTGTCGTGCATAGGAGGCCCATACCATCGTACCATGTGCAGGGTCCGTATGACGATATCGAATGCAAGCAGGCCACGTGCGTTCTCTTCGGTGCCTCCAGACACGGATACGTCCATCATGATGCTGAACGCAGAAACTGGACTCGTCTGATAAGACGACGTGCTGCCACTCCTGTATCCAATTTCGTCGTTGGGCGCACCACTGTTGCCGCGTGTCTCTATGCTGCAGTGTCAAGGGAAGCCGCAATAATGGTCGGCGTGAGTCAGTCCGTGCTGCTCCAGACGTCGTCGCACTGTCCGTGCGGATTCTTGTCGTGCTACAAACAAGCCCATTTCCTAACTCAAGGTCCGTGATGTGGCTGTACTATCCTGCAAGGCCGACCTGACAACATGTCTGTCCTCTCGAGCATTAGTGTCGGGAGGCCATAGAGATCCTGCGTTGTGTTCAGTATTCCATATTCGCATGACAGTCGTTGTATTCCGACCAATGCGAGTATCTATATCGCGGAACAATAAACCTTAGTCTCGATAGGCCACGATCCTGCCGCTTTCGAATTCCGACACGTGATGGTAGCCGTTTCTCCTTCTTATACGAGGCATAACACAATCTTCTCACAAACAATTAACATTCAAATGCGATTTCCGAATCGGAAACCCGCTATGTAACTGTCCTTTTATTCAGAGTTTGAGATGTTGTCCGCCCCCCCCCCCATCATCTTTCGATTGTGCTTAAATGCTAATCATTTGAATATCCCAGCATCTTCTTCCTTTCATGCGAATTTGACGTTTGTATCGTTCCTCCTTCAGGGTATTGCAATTTTAATGGCCAGTAGTGTAGTTACTGATGATTTTCAACGAATTCTGGTTATTTCATTTCAATTTCATTTACGTATAGAAACTATATTTGGAATAGATGAATCATAAGTTCATAAGGGCATATTTCGTAATAAAAGGGACTGACCAAAACACGTGAAGTATAATTTTTTTATGTAAGAAAGAAAAAACGTTTGGGTTTTCAACAAAAATTTTTTTTATAGCAACTAAGACATCTGCCCCATTTTCCTTAATGGTTTCCAAAACAGAATGCAAAGGCGCGTGCACACACATACTGTTAACCACCGTACAAAACGGTTATCTCGTCACCCATGCTTGAACTTCCCGTGGGTTCTAGAGTTTGCGTCCAAGGAGCTTCAAGCCCTCCCCTTCTAAATAAGGGTTCCACACAGAGAGACGTTACAATTTATATTAATAATCTAAAAATTTTCGAACACTATATGTAAACGTTAATACTTAAGACATTAGGATGAACCAACGTAAGGTGAACTTTTAGAAAATGGAAGTTCATTGTCGAAAGTTCACTGTCAAGACTTTCGAAAAGTCTTGAATATTTATATTATTTTAATTATTATTATAAGATTACGTTATTTAAATTAAGGTCATAGAAAACAATATTGATTGTAAAATATTTTCCAACAGTTTGTTTGAAATTACTTAAGATGAAATTAAATTTGAAAGCAAAAGACACAAGATTGAAATGGCTGACAGCAAAATGACGACTCATCATGACCATTAGGCCGTCTGCACACGGAGCAGCTCAAAAGAAACTGATAACCGACTCCAATCACAAACCAGTCCGTGATGAGTCGTAACCTATGTAATTGAATGGAGCCACGCACACGGCGCAACTGGTTGCAAACCCGTCAGCAAAGCCTTTGTAATCAGTCGCAGGCAACTCAACGTGTCGAGTCGCTAGCAACTTCAGTCGCCAGTTTCTCTTGCGTTGTGAGTGTTATTACACAATCTATGTTACAGCCGCTCTTTTGGCAAGCTGCCAAATGACGTACACGAATCACGTGACTTCTGCCTAGCGATGAAATGAAATTCTAACGTTTTTTGTGGTATGGAATATGTGCGCCCATATATACAGTCCATTTTTAAACGATTGATCAAAGACAATCTATTGTGACGATTTTTTAAAATAAATTAATTTCTGATAATAATTTAACTAAAAATAATGCCCGGAATAATGATGTTCTTCCTTCCATGACAGTTCGCAAACAATTGATTTGAATCACTTTTGAGTCGGCCCGTGTGCGGAGCCGCATCACTAACGAGTTTGCAACCGTTAAGTAATTTCAATCGCTAACCAGTTCAATTTCCTTTGAGTCGCTCCGTGTGCAGATGGCCTTAATCTCTCTACAAAAGGGGTTCCCAACCTTTTTATAGTACCGTACCTGTACGTTGTAAACAATTTGATGACGTACCGGTAGACCAAAAATTTTGAAATGGGGAATAAAATGCAATAGAGAACATTTGTAATAAAGACAAGTAACTTGGGATATATTTTTATTGCTAAACATAGACATAAAATATAATAATCACTTTAAAAAATATATAATTCGTGAGAAGGTTGGGCCTGTTTATTATTAACTAAAGAAGTAATATCGGGCTCAATGTTTGTCAGTTTAAGGCGAAGATCCGATTCAATGTCCAGTAAAGCTCTATATTTGGTTTTCATCGCAACCATTGCAGAAAATCCTTTTTCACATAAATATGTGGTCGCAAATGGCATTAAACATTTTACAGCTTGGGAAGAAACTTCTGGGTATTCTTTAAGAATAGATAGCCAAAAAGTGAATAGGTTGGAGCTCTGAAAGTTTAATTTCAATCCACTGTCACTGGTAAGGTCTATAAAAGATTCTTTTGCAATGACATCGTCTGGAACTCCCTCTGTGAATACGAAAGGATTTCGAATCCAATTTTGAGCTGTGAGATCTTCACGAAAATAATTTTGGAAACATTCAAAAGTTGATGTTAGATGTTTTCTAATGTCGCTCATCACATCGTCTTTTATTGACAAATTATTTTCTTCGATAAAGTGACAGAGGGAACGAAACATGTTAGCATTTTGTTTTTCAATTTGCTGTTGCATGAATTGCAATTTTCTCTTGGACGCACTTATTTTGTCATACAGGTGGAACCCAGAATTGTTAACTCCTTGCAAACTCAAATTTAGCTCATTTAATCTTGAAAAAAAGTCTGAAAGGTATGCTAGTCTACACAACCATTGCTCATCAATCAAATTATCTCTTCAAATATTTTGAATTGGTCAAAGACATATAAATTTCATCGTGTAACTCAAACAATTGACTGAGGGCTTTACCACGTGACAACCACTGTACTTCGGTGTGAAGTAAAAGTGTGGCATGGGCACTTCCCATTTCACCACATAAAATCGAAAATAAACGCGAATTGAGTGCTCGAGATTTAATAAAATTAACCATCTTTACCCACTCATCACCTCTTTTAAATTCACTGGTATATATATATATTTTTTTTTGCCAAAGCTTCACGGTGAATAATACAGTGCGTAGACTTGCATTTTGGTCCCTCTTCTTTAATTTTGGTTACCACGCCTGATAATTTTTCAATCATCAAACAAGCACCATCGGTACAAACTCCAACACATTTGAGCCAACTTATGTGATTTTTAATGAAATAATCATTAATTATTTTAAATATTTCTTGCGAAGTTGTTCTTGCAGTTAATGGTTTGCAAAATAATAGTTCTTGTATTTCATTGTTGAAATCAAACTGAATATATACAAGTAGTTGTGTCAAATTGGAAATATCGGTACTTTCATCTAGTTGGAGGGAATAAAATTGACTTGCTTTTAGTCTTTGGATTAAAATATCTTCATCCTGTGATGACATCTCATCTATTCGCCGCTTGACAGTATTATTAGATAATGATACTTGTCAATTTCTTTAGCCGCTTTCTCTCCAAGGACAGACGCAACTATATCCTTTGTTGCAGGCATCAACAATGTTTCACCAATTGTATGTGGTTTCCCGCACTTAGCTATATGCAAACTAGCTAAATATGATGCTCTCACATAATTAGTGTTTATACTACTAAAAGTTTTGAGAGTTGATTTTTGAGAGCAAAACTCTGAAATGTTTTCTTTTAAAAAAATCAAGAGTTTTGTCTTTTACACTCGAATGTTTGCTATATAAATGCCTTTAAAAAGAGCTGGCTTCATAGTCTCGTTTGATAAACACTCAAAACAAATCATGCAATAGGTTCAGCTTCTGTTCCGGATTTCATGGCGAACCTTATACTTCATATAATCAGGATCATACTTCCTGATCCAAGTTCGCTTCTGCTTCTTTAATTCTGGTTCTTCGTCTTTGCTCAATTCTCGTGATTGATCTTCCTTTGGGTGGAAATTATAACTTCCAGATTGCTCTAAATATCTCTTCATTGTATCAAGGCAGTGACGTAGCGAGCATAACTGGCGCCCGGGGTACGATATATTTTTGGCGCCCCCCTTTCCGAAAAACACATAGTAATATGATATATAGAATTAGTGAAAAGGACCATTTGGCGCCCCTGTGCGAGTGGCGCCCGGAGCATGATAGACCCCCTTGCCCAACCCTCGCTACGCCACTGTATCAAGGTGTTGTAAAAATAATAAGTAAGTAAAATATTACAAAAACGTAAAAGTACAATAGTTTTTCCATTATTAGGAAAAATTTATGAGACTTATTAAAAATGATTTTTTATATATCCTAATTTATTTACGCGAATCGACCCGAAGTTTGAATTTTCTTGTTAAAAATGTAATGTTTTTTTAATTATTCTCTTTTATTTAAAACTGATTTTGAAAAAAGTAAAAATATGAAAACTGTCAATTTTTAATGCTGAATTCATATCTAATTTTGTTTTTCAATAATTCTATTTGATAACAAAGTTATATTAATCGCTTCAAATTTACATTGGAATCCCTATGTATCAATTTAAAAAAGACAACCGGTATACATATATCATTTAAAATAATTTTTGTAAACTGTAATGATTGGATAATTCTTATTTGAAAAATATTTGTTTTATGATTGGGCGTAATGTGATCTACATGTAAGTAATTTTAAGATTTTGTAACTAAACTATAATCATAACTAATCATACCCTTTGTAAATTAGTTAGTGTTCTTAACAACGAATAAATTTATTTGTTTATGGTCTGAAGACGAATAAGAGATGTATTCGAAACATGTAGCCAAGCATTTATTAAAATAAATTAGGATATATAAAAATCATTTTAAATCAATCTCCTGAGTTTAATACACTTACCATAACAGCTTCTTAATATTTATTAATAATACAATTACTATTGATTAATAATATGCAATTAATTTAAAGATGTTTGAAACATAAAATACAGTTTTTAGTAGAATTCAGACACAGTTATAATTCGCAAACACAGTTATAGACACAGTTATAATTCACAGGCGAGTGCCAAATTTTTATGGGGCGGTCATAGATAACACATTCAGGTGTAGACGGCATCTTTTGAGATTAGGTAAATCCCAATAAAGTATTACAACACAAACAATGGATAAGAAATTCCAAACTAAAATATTAAAACGTATGGATTATTAGTTATTATAGTTATTTCTTTTCTTTTTTCGTAATGCAGATTTTTAATAGATTTTTGTTTTAAATTGTAAAATCATTCGAGGAACCGGTAGCTGCTTGTCCGCGTACCGGTACTGGTACTCGTACCCAAGGTTAGGAACCACTGCTCTACAGCAAAAGTCCATGTACGCATAGGAATGGAGTGTTGCTATTGTGTTGGTTCATACTTTTTATCTTTTTTTTCAGTTCAAACATAGATATCAATTTTCTCTCGTTAATAAATTAATTTACGTAATTTGATGAAAGAAACGCTTTCAAACTTTTAATCAGTTATATTCAGACTGAATGCTTTAACATAATGATATTTTTTTAAAACAAATTTCAATTTCGAATAAAAATTGTGTTGGGGGTAGCTTTCAATATTCAAAGTTATTTTTAATTTTTTATTAATAATAATAATAATAATAATAATAATAATAATAATAATAATAATATTATTATTATTATTATTATTATTCCTTCTCTCATACATGAATAACTGCCAATTTTCATCCCTAGAAAAATAACTACGTTTCTGGTCACATTTTTTCTATTTCTTTTATTAATGCTCTATGACAATTTTTTACATGCTTTAAAACTCAATCGTTCCGAAAGGAGGTTATTCCCTGAAAGTTTGTAAATAAAAAACTTGATCTAAAACAATACTTACGCTTAATAGATGGCGACACCATATTGAGATATCTCTAATGTTATTTAAAACGAAATTTGTCTGAAAGTTTGTTTAAGATGGATGTACAAATAAGAAAATGACAGTCTAAATTTAATATGAAATATTTAGATATAACCTACATTGAATGGGAGTACTGCGTTTACATTTTAATCAATGTCAGATGTAAATAAACGATAAATCCAAGGTAAATATTAAAAAAAAAAAAAAATTGCGTTACAGAGACGAAGAAAAAAAATAACATTTAAGCTCTACAGATTTTGAAAATGAAATTAGAGGGTATGATGTGCAGAGAAATCTCTAAACGATTGAATTAAATTTTATACTACTTTAACGCACATGTAGTACCGAAAAATCGAAATGTTCTTGAGGCGTGCTGCCATCTATCGATGATCGTAACTACTATTTCACTTTTTATGAAGTACGTCATTTTTTTTTTATAATTTTTTATTTTACTTTGATATCTTCTCAAAAAATATTAATCGGTTATATGTATACATGCAGATTTTATGAAATTGGTATTGCCTCATATACCATATAAAACAGGAAAATAAATAAATAAAAAATTTAATTTGATTATCCACCTTTTAAGAATTTATATCATCTTCTAAATCAGGGGTGTCCAAACTTTTAGCTTCCTTGAGCCACATTGAAAGAAGACGAATTGTTTTGGGCCACAGAAAAATGTACCTATAACATTAAAAATAGTAATGAGTAAAAAAAGTACAGTATATAGTTAGCATATTTCATTATAAATTTTATTTTTAATTATAAAGATAACTACAGGAGTCATACTAATGCATCAGTATCTTGGTCAATTGAAGTGGTTGCAATTCTCAGGGAGTTCTCAAGATGTTCATCCGATATTTTGGTTTTAATTAGACTCCTAGTGTGCTTCACTCTTGAAAATAGTTGTTCAAAAATCCCGTGCTTCCAAACAATCATGACATGAATGATGCATGACTATGCAGTTAGGGATAGTTATTTCTGGGCAGGTATGATTTAGGCCTATATTACTCTATAAGTTCTTTGACAAATATCTTTTATAAAAGTTATTTCCATCTTTTATAAAAGTTATACTTAAAAGAAATGCTATGACCACAAAATACCCCTATTAGACTAACAAAGTTCTTTGAAAAAGATCTTTTATAAAAGTTTTTTTTTTTTTTTTTTTTTTTTTTTTTTGAGGGGGAGGGGGCTAAACCTCTTGAAACTCGAGCTCTTAAAAAATATTTATTGGTGCGCACCTAGGGCTTAAGGGGAACCACCATACAAAATTTCAGCTCCCAAGGTCCTATGGTTCCAGAGATACAATGGGATTTTTAGAGGGGGGATTAAGCCCCTTTTAACCCCCTTAATGTTCGTATTTTTCAAAAATATATTTTACTGGGCACTTAGGGTTTAAGGGGAACCACCACACAAAATTTAAGCTTCCTAGGCCCTATGGTTCCATAGATACAGTGGGTGTCTTTTAGAGGCGGAAGGGGTTAAGCCCCGTTTAACCCCCTCAAAATTTGTAATTTTTTAAAAATATTTCTTAGTAGGCACGTAGAGCTTAGGAGAAAGAACCATGCAAAATTTCAGCATCCTAAGACTTTTGCTTCGAAAGATTTACGTTTCTTTTAACATACTCATTTAAAATATTTTTCGTGTATTTCTGTTTTGTCATTAGTACGCATTTTTTAATTAGAGCTAAAATTATTTCGAATCGAAATCTTGTTCATCTGCCACGTTTTTCACACCTATGTATTTTTTTAACATGCTATTGCTCGAAATGCTGTTTATAACATCCAGACACCGAAATCTTTTATAAAACTTTGACGAAGAGTCCAACTTTTATAAAAGAACTTTAATAAAAGTTATCTTTTATCAAATTTGAGGTATTTCACTGTCATATTTCTCTTCAAGCTTCTTTTATAAAAGATCTTTGTCAAAGAACTTTGATAGTGAAATATAGACCTTATAAAATTCCAACAAAGAGACTTGAGTGAATTTCTTTTTAATTTTGATGTCAGATTGCAACTCTATGCATTCCATTTGAAAATTTGATGGCGGAATATCTATATCGACTGTAAATGAAGTAGCAAAGATGCAAATGAATTATTTACTTTTCCAAAAGTCCTAAAATTGATTTTAAAATTCTTGTACTAAATCGGAAAGTAGGGCTGCGTATTTTATACCATTTTTAGAATTATATTTGGGCTGCGTCTCGAAATGCAAAAAATTGTTAACATTTACTTGGGCTTGCCATAATTTCAATTTCATTTGGAACGCGTTTATGCTTTCAAATATTGTATTGATAAGTTGATTTTTACTCTGAAGATGGGTGTTTAAGTCATTTAAATGGACAGTCAAATCAATCAAAAATGCTAAATCTGCAAGCCACTTGTCATCAAGTTCTGGCCCGGGCTTTTTTTTTTAATGTAATAAACAATTTGATTTTATCAAGTAGGATTTTTCCAACATTTGCCTTCGACTGAGTCATTTTATTTCTGTAAAATATATGATATCGTCATACTCTGCATCGAAATCTTTCAGAAATTCCTGAAACTGGCGATGATTCAATCTCCGAGCCCTTATAAAATTCACCGTTTTGACAACGATTTGCATAAAATGGTCCATTTTTATAGCTTTTTTGCGTAAATTTTCCTGGTGTATTATGCAATTGTACCGTAAGGTGGGGTTACTTTGTGACAGATTTTAAGTTTTTTCCTGTGCCAGCCGATTAGTTTTAGAAGTAGCCCAAAACGAACAATTGCAAGAGATTAGTACATCTTTTCCTTACGTAGTAATGTATTGCTCTAACCCGGATTTTTAATTACCATTGAGAAATTAAAGTTAAAATGTGTCATAAAGTTGCCCCGCCGAGTGGGGCTACTTTGTGACATCTGTGTTTTCGCTTTGAAATCCGAGAAGAAAAATTACTTGACACAAAGTTAGACAGTAAAACGTTTATCAAAATCTTGATACACAATTATATATACCTATTACAAATATTGGATAGCTTTATCTCTGACATCAAAAAGACCTCGGGTGCCCAGGCCAGCGAAGAAAAATGGCACGCAGAAGCTTCGGACATTGGCCACTAGGTGTCTTTGTATGTCGGACAAGCTGTTGACGCCATTATTTGCCTTCCCGGTATCGCGAGCGAGGCGCAAGATCCGAGGTACGAAAAAGTTACTATGTGTCATAAAGTTACCCCTGCAATCCCAAAGTATACGGTACTTCATAAAACGAGAATTTTGAACAGCAATGGCATCGTCTTCTATTAATACGGAATCGGCGACAACGCTATACTTTTGGTTTTCTGGGTAAAATTCTTTTGGAGTAACAGACATTTACGATGAATTAATCGCATCTGTAGTGCTATTTTTGAAAGTAAGATGGCAAAAAAAAAAAAAAAGATAAACTCCGACGCTGGATTCGGTGACGTTGTCGCTTTCACAAGTAACTTGAAACCCCCCAATGTTCTATTTTGCGAGGTTTTTGGCAGAGCATAGTTCTCTAGGACTAAAAAAACCTTTAGGAAGGACTTTCATGAAGTCTTCAGAGGTATGACGTCACTCGGCGAGTTCGCTGTCTTCGTGGACGTGGCGGAGATCGCATCACCCCGTTCGCCTTGGGATTTTAAAATCTCGCAAATTCAAATACCCTTGCGGCTCTGCGACAACCGACACGTGGAGGTCACGTGGGATGATCCCGAAAGCTCTTGGAAGTGTTTCTTGGAAGTGTTTCTCCCGAAGTGTTTCTTGGTAGCGGGAAAATCGGTAATTTCGATTATCTGACGCCACCGCTTTCATGATTAATTCGGAATCGGTGCCAACGCTGTGTTTTCGTCTGTCTGGGAAGAGGTTAATTAGTGTAATAAAAATTTAGCATGAACTACAGGAGTCTCTAGTGCTATTTTTTGCCAATAAGTTGCCAAAAAGACTATAAAAACATATGGCGGTTTCGCTGACGTCATCGCTTTCTCAAGTAACTCGAAGCCTGCAACCCAGTGTTCCTTTCTCCGATGCATTTGGCAGAGCGTAGCTCTCTAGGACAAAAAAAGCTTTAGGAAGGACCTTCATGAAGTCTTCAGAGGTATGACGTCATACGGCGGGCGATCGGCAACTTCGCGGACGTGGCGATGACCGTATCGCCCCATTCTCCTCGGGATTTTAAAAATATCGCATATTCTAGTATCCTCGCGGCTCTGCAACACCCGATGCGTGAGGGGCACGTGAGATGGTCTCAAAAGCTCCGTGTTCCTTCGATCCGTTCCTTTGTCCGTGTTCCTTAGACCGAAAATCGGTACCGGAAAAAGGCTACCTGAAACAATTACATTCTACGATGCAACTAAATTTGGTGTAGATGTAATTGATCAAATGGCAAGGAAATATTCCGTCAAGTCTGCTTCCCGTAAGTGGCCGGTGCAGGTTTTTTATAATATTCTGGAACCTGCTGCTGTCAATTCTTGGATTTTGTACAAACCTGCAACTGTAAAATGTATTACTAGACGACAATTTGTTCAAGATTTAGTTGAAGAATTGCGTGAAAAGTTTATTCTCTCCCGTCAAAGAAAGGTGGCATCAAAGTGCCAAAGAACTGCTTAGAACACTGGAAAACCACAAGCTAAGGGTAAATGGATTTGATGTCAAACGTCCAAATGTGAAACAATAAAACGCAGGATATTTGTTCAAAATGTAACGCAGGATATTTGTTCAAAATTGGATAAAATAAATTAGTAAAACTAGTAAGTAACCAATAAATTTTTAATATTCCTTTAAAATCTTCTTTAAAATGTTCTATAAACATATTTAAATGAGATAATCCTTTTTCCAATGAAGTTATGTAGTATAATTTTATTTTTACTTAAGAGAAACGTCATTATACTTAAGGAAGTAAAATTTTGAATAACACCATCATCCAAAACTGATTTATATGCATATTTAATGCAAATTCTGAGAAATATCAATTACCATATAAAACCGGAATATTTTACTCGACGAAACTAAAATTTTTGTTATTTTTTTTATGTATTTTGCCATCTAAGGTTAAACTAACTCGCTCCGCGGTTCTAGGTATACCGAAAGTGCCGCTGTTCTAGTGTTAATCTTAGCTGTATCTTTCTATAAATTACTATGAATTAAATTACCAATACTAATTTTTTTTAATGAATCAGGATGGGATGTATTGGTATCCGCCTCTAATATTTCACAACTCTGTAAACCGCTTTCTCTTTTTTTAACTAATCATGATCGCTTGATTTTTGTGATAGATATTATATTTCCGGTGCTGAAACAGGCCTCGCCAATTACAATAATTGCAGAATACCGCAGGAAAAAAAGACATTGTAGGTCCTTGGGTAACGGGTATTGTGAGCCCCCAAGTAATACCAGATTGGGCATAAGTCGTTTGACAAATGTTCAATGTAATAAACTTACTATGCCTTGAGGTTCCCATTTATAGATACAGAGGATCGTTCGCACTTTATGGAAACGATTTTGTAATTTATTTTTACCGTTTGCATTTTGAGATAAAAAGTTGGCAATTTCAGAATAATCATCTGCTACTGTTTTCTTTTTATTGGAATGTAAAATAAAAAATTTACTTTGAAAATGGCTCCTAAAATTGATAGATGGCTCGAAGGTTACGTAACTGCGCTTTCCGAGGAGAAATATTCGTAACAACAAATTATAGAGAGGTGTAAAAATCGTGGATATGGCGTTTCAAAAAAGGTATTTATAATATATTAAATTTGAAAGGAAAAGAGCGTCTAACTCAAAGTAAAAATAAAAACATGACCGCGAAACCTCATCCTAAGACTGTTCGAACACAGGTAAATATCAAGAATGTGAAGTCTCTGATCCTAAAAGAAAATCCGCCGATTCAAAGATCTATTGCATCGAAACTAGGAATGTCTTCTTGCACTGTAAGTAAAATCATTCATAAAGATTTAAAGTTGCAAAAGTTGTTTAAACCTAAAGTTCATCTGCTTTTGCCAAAGCATATTGCTGAAAGAAAAACAAATTGTAGAAAATTATATGAAAAACACCTAGCTGCAGAAAAATGGAAATTTGTGGTAACACTCGATGAAGCATGGGTGTGTTTAAGTGATTGCAATAAAGAAAAAAGATAAATTTTCTGTTGCTCAACACGAAATGGCTTCATCAGTGTACAGAAAAGTTCCCAAAGGGATTCATGATAGTTGCAGGATTTTGTACAACGGCAAGTTAAAAATAAAAAAGTCTCAAGTATAGCCAAAGTTCATTCACTCTACTATCAGCAGAAAATTTTAGAACCAATTTTTAAAGAAGAAATTCCAGTCTTTTATGGTTAGGGCACTGATAAACTTGAGCTGCACATGGACAAAGTTTCTAAGTCACACGTCTAATTTACTGCCGCGTATTTAGCAAAGAAAGAATCACAAACAGGAATAAAGTGTATCCCATTTAATGAAATACCTGTAAAATCACCTGACATGTCTCCAATGGACTTTAGCGCTTTAGGTTTATTTAAACGAGCCTTAGGAAAACGGTATCCAAGAAAAGTGAACCGACTTTGGAAAACGGTCCAAGAGGTATGGGGTAAAATTGACATGACAGTACAAAGGAAAAATTAGCGACCGCTGAGGCGCTAACTGATTTGAATTCGTGCTCCCCCAAAAGTGAGAAGCACGCTACGCCTATGTCTATTGCTGTTGTTTTTGTTGTTACTGTTATTTGCATTAAAAGGGGAAACAGAACATGAAACATGTATCATTAATTATTTCCTATGATAGACTTTTTAAGAAAACAATGCTTATGACGTTAGAATGTATTACTAGAATGTTCTTAGCTAATTTTCCATCTTAAACAAGCCATTCGAATCCATGGATTCTTCAGTCCTTTTTTCTTTAAAAGACCTTTCTTGTGCATCATTCTGGGCATGAAAATTTTGCTTTTTGTTTTTTTAAGTGTCCACAAATTTTCTGTCAGTACCATCAACCCTACTCAATATTTTAGGGGTAAAATTCCGGAAAGCAGGTCCAGCGAAATTCCTGCATTTTCCTTTCTTAAACATGGCCTTAAATTGCAGTTCCCCTTCTCCAGACTGAAGAAAGTCTAATATGCGTAGTTTTTTTTAATCTCGTAGGTTTTCTTATAATTCAACGTTGCATCGCACTAGCTGTATAGAAATTATTATGAAGTTGACATAAAAGAACAAAGAAGATAGACAATATACAGTTTGTCTTCCTTTATACACTAGTGAAATAAATTAAGAGAATTCGCATATTTTATCGAATTTCATGAAAAGAACTGAACTGAGTGTAAAACCACTGCTTCTAGACAAAAATGCAAATCTTGTACGTCAAATACGTAAGCGTACACGCGTCTGTAGGCGGAGCCAATAGAGAAACAAGCTTTATAAGCACGCGTAAGTTAAGACGCATTTCGTTCGTTAGCACACCTCGGCGAATTTCTTGATGTTATTTTGTAGCAATCGGTTAATTTCAAATTGTAACAGTAAAAATGAGTAACCACCAACGTTTAGATGATGGAATGAGGTGGCGAATTGTGGGGAGGCTAGAAGCAGGCCAATCTCAAGTCCAAATTTGTAGAGAATTCAATTTAACGCCCAGCGTCGTGTGTAACATATGGAAACAGTTCCAGGATACCTGATCCATCGAGAGAAAGCATGGGCAAGGTCGTCCAAAAGCCACGACGGCTAGAGAAGATCGCCATTTGTCGATCATAGCGAGGCGTAACATGAGTGCTACAGCTTCTCAGCTCTGTCGTGACTTGTATGCAGCCACAGGAACCCGTGTATCAAGGGTGACCGTTTCCAAAAGACTTCATGAGAGAGGGTCGTTTGCAAGAAGACCTGCTGTTTGCGTCCCGCTCACTTCTACGAACAGGAGAATCCGTTTATCATGGTGCAGAGAGCATAGAGATCGGAGTATGAATCAATAGGCGACCGTTCTCTTCACTGATGAGTCCCGGTTCAGCCTAAACACCGATTCTCGCCGTACGTTCATATGGAGAGAACCAGGGACCCGCTACCTACCCTCCAAAGTCCGCGAAATCGACCATTATGGCGGAGGAGGTTTAATGGTCTGGGCAGGCATCATGTTGGATGGCCGCACACCTCTCCACGTCTTTGAAAGAGGCACTGTGACTGGTGTGAGGTATAGGGATGAGGTCTTGGTGCCCTATGTTCGCCGTTTCAGGGGTGCAGTTGGCCTTGAGTTCATATTAATGGACGATAACGCGAGGCCACATAGAGCTCTTCTGGTCGACGAGTTTCTAGAGAGTGAGGATATTCGCCGGATGGATTGTCCAGCCAGATCTCCAGACCTTAACTCTATAGAGCATGTCCGGGACGCTCTGGGGAGGGCAATTGCAACTCGTAACCCCCCCCTCTGAGAACCATCCAGGGAATGAAAAATAATAAAATTCCAAAATTGTTTTTAAGATCTGTATGCAGAAGGGTTTATTAAAACGCATTTCCAAATATCGTATGCCACTGAAGCGTTTTTAAGTCATTAACCAGGGATTTTCCGATTTTTGCCGAAACCACTTAGTAACCCTGGTTATGTGAAGTTTTATGTTGAACGACTCTCTTCACAAGGTTTAAGATAACTTCACATAAAGAAAAACTTTCTGAACTGTTACTCCATTTTAAATTTCGGGTGATGACCGGATGACTATGGAGTTGACAATCGATACCAGAGTCTATGGGTTCCAGTTCCACTATTGGCATGGATGTTTGTAGCCGTTCGGAACTGGCTTCAAGCAGCAGGTCCTGGTCTAACCCGTAGTGTAGCAAAAAATGATCGCAGCGCTCCCAATCAACCTAGGGATGCGACATCGATGTCGATGTTTTCAAAACATCGATGTTTTGATAAAAACATCGATGTTTTTAACATCGATTTATTGAAGCCGATGTTTTTTTAACATCGATGTTTTGTGCTCGATGTTTTACGTTGTCTCGATGTTTTTTTTAATGAAAAAGTACCGTAATATAAAAAATTTACCACGTAGCATAATTTTCACACTCAGTAAATGTAAGTCTGAATTCTGAAAAGGACGAATACAAAAGGGGGAATGATTCCTTGGCAAACAGACAAATGACAATTAACAACCAATGAACCAATCAGAGCGCTTGGAATGTTCCTGACACTCCAGAACCTTCCATGGGGTTTTATTTTACAAATAGTATATACACGAGTGCATCCATTTAAGTCTTTGTTTTGTGATGGTTTTATATAAGTTGACGTTAATTTTATTTGTAAGATGCCTCCCAAAAGTACCGTTTGGAAGTATTTTTACAAAACCTCTGACAAATTGGAAAAATGCAATATTTGCCTTAAGTCCTTCAAAACTTCTGGCAATATACACGAATTTATCTGGACATTTGAAGGCAAAACATGGCGGTATTTACAACGAGAATTTTGAGTCATCAATGTAGCCCAAAGCAATCAAGTTTTTGTCATTTGTGCCTGCCCAATCAGAGAGTAAAATTAAATCACCCCCTCCCCCCACGACTAACGGAAGTAACAATGTTAAAGATTACTAAACCAGTTTTAAAAAATGGATGTTCTAAAACATCGATGTTTAAAAACATCGATGTTTAAAAACATCGATGGTTTTGGGGCGATGTTTTATTAGCATCGATGTTTTAATATGGAATATCGATGTTTCAAAACATCGATGTTTTGTTATCGATGTCGCATCACTAAATCAACCATATTGAATTTCAACTTTAGACAATGTCTTGTGGTTGTGACTGTAAAACACTGGTTTTAGTTACCCTTTTTCAGTTCTTAAGAAGTCATCTTGAGGTGATTAGTAGTAAAGAATTGTATCCTCCAGAGCCTTCCTATTCTGCATACACATCTAAATAAAAATTTCATGTCTGGTTCTCAGAAGAGTCTATATCTGCTAAAATAAATTTAAACTGCTTTAATGTCCTTGAGTCTCCCCTGGATTTATACTTAACGATGAGCATTTTAATAAAGGGCCTCATCTAAATCCAAATGAAGTGTGCTTCAGAAATTAATATTACTCTATTGTTCTTTCTAGCTCAATGATCAATTTTATTTTTTTCAAATTTAGGCACATATAGTTCAATGTTGCCCATTTCTGTTGATTTATCACAATATTTCCATACTCCTGCTATGCATTTTGCTCCACAAATCAAAGATGCAGGGGTTATCAAAATAATGAAAACATCGCTTTAAAAAGGCGCGTGCGCTGCGGCGTATGTAAATTACGATGATGATGTCATCAGAGAGTGGAAGTATATAATGCGGGGAGGTACGAGTATCAGCTGTCTCGCAGTAGTAGTTCAGTCCAAATAGAAGCAGCTATTGACGAGAGGCGCGAGGCTCTCTGTCATTAAAACGCCGATGTATCACGAATTAGAAATTGCCGATGCATCACGAAGCATTATATCAAAGAATCTAACACTTGAACACATGAACACGAAATGCAAAAAGTGTGAACGTTACACGAGGATGTTAGCAAAGCACAAAAACTGGAATTCAAGCGTTTCATCTGGTCGGATGAATCGAGTTGCCCTTTGTTCCGTAGCACTGGTACAGCATACGTTTGGCGAACATCTAGGTATACCATCTCGACAGATTGATGCTCACCGTCAATCATCGTAGTGGTTCTTTAATGCTTTTTCCCCCAATGCGGCAAACGGTTTCTTGGACATTATCCTTACCGCCATATGACACCGTGATTTTGCTGGCCACTTTTCTGCGAGCACCGTATAGGTGGACCAGCATTACCCCCCCCCCCCTATGGGCCAGTCGCATAATTTTGAACCGAGTCAAGTGACGAGACCGAAATACTTTACCCCAGTTCTTTGATCTTGGGGGATGCATTTGTAGGGCCCGTTGCTCTTCCTTGAAAGTCTACAAAACACTTATAGCAGGCCGCATGCATCCTATGGTGCAGTCATTATTCTCTAATGAGCGTCCGTTCTTTCCAGACGATATCACACCTGTACACCGTGGCAACAAATAGTGTAAAGAGTATGAGGATGAGGTACGACAATTATGCTGGCTGAGTTTAACGCTATGGAACATTTGAGGGTACATTTATAAAGAAAGGTAAGACACCTCTGAAATACTAACTGGACCGTTATGACATACGGTGCAGCAGGAACGGTAACAAGTTATAATATCTTAGTGACAGGACTTATATCACTCTAGCTCAAGTCAAACGTTTTCGTTTGAAAAGTAAGACAATAATACATGCTTTAAGCATTGTAATCGTTCCATTGCATTTCGTTTCAAAAGAGAAAAAATAATTCTCTTTTGAAGCATAACTTATTTACAAAACAAGGAAACAAGACAGCGATCCAGCACAGAGTAAGAAGCGGATGTTCATAAATTTCTTTTATCCAAACAATGGAAAAGGAGAGACGAACATTTATCTTAAAGGTAGCAATTAACTTAAAAACACCTGCGAGTAATTCTCGTTACTAATATATACATTTTGTTTACTTGAATGTGCCAGCATTGTAGAAATAATATTAATTATGGCGCCTCATCTGTAATATAATTATCCATGTCTCATTTCACAAAATTAACGTAACACTAGATTTAAAATCCCCGTCTCCACGCAGCAATTCTAAAACATTTTCTATTTTTAGATTTACTAGGTGCCCTGTGCGAAACTTTCGCATGCGAATAAAATGCGATAAATTTTATAGCGAGGTTGGTGGTTTGGAGTAGGATGAAAGAAGAACCGGTTCATTTGTAGCCAATGTTTATTTGTTAAATAACAACGGCGAGTAAGGATAATACAAAACGCCTTCGGATACAAAATTGGACACAAAATTGGCAAAAAGGCGATTTTTAACTTCGATTTTTAAACAAATAATACAATGTGTCATTCTAAATTAACAATTCGTCAGAAGCGTAGAACTTTAAAATAGTACCTCATTTATCGATTTCGGCAAAGTATAAAGGGCTTGATAGCTTGGTAGAATTTTGTCATGTGCAATTTAATTGTGAACATAGAATTGAATAAATAAAATTAAACTCTAAAAAGGTATACCAAAGGAAAATATCACTAATAAAATGTTCTTCAAGGGGAAAGAAAATAGACTTTAGTCCAAACAAATTGTTTTTCCATGCAAAAAGAATAATGTATACCTACGCAGTTGTTGGCAAGAAAGAAACTTATTAGTTTATTCACAGAAGGGTAGTAAAAGCCGACAATATTAAAATTTAAAAGCTCAATAAGCGGGAATTGTCGGAAGCTAGCACGCACACCATCTAGCGGAAGAAAAGATATTTATAATGTTTATACTTCGATTTTTAATCAAACAACAAAATGTGTAATTATAAATTAATAATTCATCAGAAGTGGAAATCTTAATCTTTAAAATGGTACCTCATTTATCAATATTGGTTAAGTATGAAAGGAGAAAAAGGGGTCGTCAGAAAAAAATCACCTTCTAGAAATTATATATATATATATATATATATATATATATATATATATATATATATATATATATATATATATATATATTGTGACATTGTCTCAATTACTACACGAAATTAGTATTGATATAAGTATGTGATGCCCTGTTCCTACCCCTCAACATGTCATCTATCTGCAAACAGTTGATCTGGGCTCTCTCATAAACTCTTGGATAAGAGGCCATAAAGTTCTTGTAATGTGCGGTTTTGACGTTATAGAGCACATAAATCCCAGAGTGGTTCGAGGGCTCTTCAAATTTTTGACACTATAGTGACGGCCATAATCCTATAAACTTCCAACACTTACCAGCACTTCAAACGCCAGCGAAATCCCTTTGAATTCGTCAACAGTATAGAGACTGACGGCAAGAGTCTACGAGGAGAGAGAGCTGATTTTTTAGGGCAGACAGACGGGCGCTCTTTTGGTCAGAGGACTTAGAGGCCAGAACTGTCTTTGAACCTGAAGCCAACCTAATGATCTAACTATATATTCTAACTCGCTATACAAACTTTCTTTAAATGTTGTAGTTGTAGTATGTTTAACGTATCGCAGTAAAGTAATTGAAGAGAAAGTCTTGTCCTATTATTGACTACGGTACAATATATATATATATATATATATATATATATATATATATATATATATATATACACTCAGTCACAAAAAAATATATGCACCCAGAAGAAATCGAGCTACTATCACGAAATTTGGCAGGAATGTAGTCTGGTAAGAGATATGCAAATGATTAAAATTTCGACGCCAATGAGACAAGGGTAAGCGCTCAATGCGCATATGAGATGCGCAGCTGAGAGAGTTTAAAAGCATGATCGCTCGTGCCATAGGGTTATTCAAACAAATCTGTCGACTTGGATGGACGGTAGTGTGACTAGAGATGCCTCTGAGACGTAACCGGCGACAGTACGAACAATTGTCGGACTTTGAGAGGGGGCGTATAGTAGGCTTCAGAGAAGCATATTGGTCGAACAGACGTATCGGCCGCCACCTCGGTCGGAGCTATATGGTAATTGCTCAGTGTTGGCAACAATGGATCACGGAAGGGATAGTCTACCGTCGCGGAGGGTCAGGGCGTCCCAGAAACACAAATGTGCGTAAGGATCGCGCAATCATAAGAGAGGCCATGTCCGCACCAACAACGTCGCTAGAATCAGTTCGACGCCGTTTACCACCTTTCAGACATCCGGTGGTATGAAGGGAAACCACTCAGAGACGACTGTCCGACGCAGGTATAAGGAGCCGACGTCCATTAAGACGCCTACCACTGACCCCACATCACAGGCAGTGTCGATTGTATTTTTGCCGACCTCGGGCAAGCTGTAGTGTGACCGACTGGAGGCGTGTGATCTTTTAGCGATGGATTCATTCTCAATTCTGATGACCAGCGCATACGCGTGTGGAGGCGACCAGGCCACCGGTCCGATCCGGCATTTGTTGTCGTGAGGCATACGGCGATTACACAAGGTATGGCAGTTTGAGGAGCGATTTGTTGAGACACACGATCACCTCTAGTCGTCCTTCAACGTATTTTGACGGCACGCAGTTTCGTGGACGATATTTTAACGCCATTTGTACTGCCTATGCTATCAAGTCGCCCAAGTGCCATTTATCAGCAAGACAACGTTCGTCCACATATTCCGCGACTCTCTCAACAATGTCTTCAAAGATATGACGTACTCCCATGGCCTGCCAGGTCACCAGAACTCCCGCCAATAGAGCACGTCTGGGACTTGCTTGGAAGGCAACTGCAGCCGTCCCGGAATACTGGTGAATTAACTGCCCAGTTGCAAAGATTATAGCATGATCTTCCGCAGGAGGTCATAGGTGACCTCACTGATTCGATGCCACGCCATGTTTCGGCTTTTATAGCTGCCAGAGGTGGATTTACTACTTACTGATTTGTAACCTTTTTCATGCCATATCTTCTTAATGAAACGGTCTGTTCTTCTGAATTTGTAATCATTTGCGTATCTTCTCATACACTACATTCATGTTAAGTTTCGTGATAGTAGCTCGTTTCCTTCTGGGTGTATATATGTTTTTGTGACAGAGTGTATATATATTGCATTTTAAAATATTAGAGATTCGTAAACATCATTTTTAGTAATTTTTACGCTTTTCCCATTCTTATTTTTTCTTTAATTTATTTATTAATTTTGTGTTTGAGAAACTTCTTAAACATCCAATAATCCGACCTTAATTTAAAAAAAAAAAGGGAAAATTGATTATGACAATTAGGAAACTATGAGTTCGTGAAATCTAACCTTAATTCAAACTATTTTATAGACACTCTATCTCATTTCACTAAAATAATGTTCTTAAGTATGACTGAAAGCTTTAAACTCTTGAATGTTTATACTGAAAGACTGGGCATGGTCAGTGCTGATAATAACGGCAAGGAAAGCCGAAAGCGGAAGATTTAAATCCTACGCCATTCTACTTCATAAAAAAAAAATATGAATGAGTGTGTCGGAAGAAATGTAGTCGCACAACGTGGGTCCCCTCTAAGAATCCCTTTCGGCAGGTGACATTAAGCATAAGCAGTCTAACCTGTTTAGTATGTAAGGCTTTTAATAACGGTTGCTCTTAAAGAGAATCTGACAGAAACAGAGAACAATATGGAAAAAAACACCGCTCACATGCTGGATTATGTATTAAGGCGATTCATCAGTTCCCACCGCAGACCTTCAATCTGAGTTTCACCTTGGGAATGACGTGTGATTGATTTAAAGTGATGTTGTAAACCTATGGGAACATTCTTCTCAACATCTTACTAATCATAGGTTAACAAATGCATATTTTTGAATTTTGTTAAAAAACTTCTTGTTTGAATAAACTTTTTAAAACAATAATAATAATGTAATAGATTATAGGCTCTAATAAACTTATCTAGACTGCTGTAGTTTAAGAAAATGTCTTAAGAAATTTGTTTAAGACCAAAATAAGTTTTGTTTAAGATACAAAATAAAAGTTTCGGTAAATTCCTTTGTTTCGTATTTCACATTGGTTTCGACTTCGACAATAATATAAATAATTTTAGGTTCCTATTTTACACATTATGGGTTAGGAAATATTTTGACAAAAATATAGTACAGTGTAGAATCTTTACCATATTTCTTACAAAGGACGGCAATTTTCTGAATAACATATTTTATGGTTTATGTACGAAAGCGTCCATTTAGAAATCTTTCCTATTAAAATATTTTCAAATGTCAATAGATAAGCATGAAAATATAAGAGAGCTATAGTTACAATATTTGACAATATTTCTCCGAGCATGAGTCGTTAATCTTTGGCGACGAAAATCTATGAGGCTGGTCAATGATAAATTGACTCTGTGCCCAAATGCCTGGCAATAACTTCCACGCGGCTGACAAGAAAAAACTTCTTCACCTTATTTGACAAGCGTTATTTGTTTGTAATCGGTGATAGAGGGGCTTAAACTAAGTAAATTATAAGGAAAATACGGATTAATGGCATTTCAATTCATTTCCATGGGAAAAATTGATTTGACATACGAGTAATTCCAGTTACGAATTTAATGCGTTCCGTGACGGAGCTCGTAAGTCAAGGCTCCATATATATATATATATATATATATATATATATATATATATATATATATATATATATATATATATATATATATATATATATATATGACACGACTGCGACGCAGCGGCAGAATAATCGTAGATAAGTCCACTGTGCAGGCGAACATAAAAATGAAGACTCAGAGATTATAGGAACTCCATATCGATGTCGAGGTGTTTATTAAAATATTAATTTACCAGTCCGGTCCGCCAATTCGACTGAATCCCTCCAGCAGGAAAACGCGCGTCCAATTTCTATAAAAGATATCCCTAAACTAAACGCTTTGTTCTTTTTCGCGCGTTATGCAAAATGGGCCTAGCATAGTGAGCCCCTCGTGTTTTCGAACATTCGACGATTGCGTCAGACAGCGTGTGTGAGCAATTAATTATCGATGACCATGAACTCCCAGCTGCGAAAACAACACTTCGGAAACATGGAGTTCAGTATATTCATGTTAGGGAATCATTCTTTTTTATTCAAACCCCGAATGTCTGAAAATTGCTTAAAGTTCCCGAATGGTTTTAATTACGTTAATTGGATTTTTTCTAAATTTGGCATATATATATAAATGTGTGTATGTGTGAGTGTTTGAACTTCTCCAACTCTGCAATATCAGCGTTTATTTTACTATCACTTTGGAATTTTATATAGACTTTAGAACTGCAAGAAATTTTTTCGTATGTTTCAACACGCAATTGTCCAAGGAACCAAATCTGGAGAATACGGAGGTTAAGCTAACACTTTTGCCATCGCAATCGTAGGTGAATGAGCTGAAGCATTGTCATGATGGAAAAAAAACCTATTTTCCCGCTAGATGTGGCCTTTTAGTCTTAATTGCACTAATCAAACAACCCAGTAAAAATGGCGTTGAAATACACTGTCCCAAAAGACCCCATTTAGTAAAATAAGATGTCCTTTGATTTTGTAACAGGGAAAATTTTGTAGAGATTGCGTTAAAATGTAAGTTCGTTTTATGGAGATTCTCCTGTACGTATGTATATGTTTCAGTTAATGTTTCAGGGTTAGAGATCAAAGCTTGGTGTTTAGATTTTCGAGGACGACGGCCATTTCTTACTAAACTAATCGATGAGATCAGGCATAGTATACATTCATAAGAATGATAAAAAAAACATTTTTCTCTATCAAAAACAATATTGAGTTAAAAAATAAAAGTTAATATTAAGGAAATTTTAAAGCTAAATTTTTACCTTCACAGTATTTACAAATATATATCAAAGCACCTATATATAATTTTTAAATCTTCGATATTTTCCTGCTGGAGTGTGAAATGTCGGTAAGTAGTGACTGAGTTTGCATCAGCTTGACTTAAGATCAAACAGTGGTTTCAAGACAGAGAGCTCTATACGTCCCTTGAGAAAGGGAAAATCTCTGGTTTGACAGTTCACAGTCAGGGTTGGCCTTAAGCCGATTGGGCCTATCGGATCCAACACGAGTCCTGCACGAAATAAATTTTAAATGTCTAATATATAAGAATAAAATATAAGTAAAAAAAAGTCTAAAAGATTTTACTTGGAACCACAGAGCTTGCGACCGATTTAAAAGTAAAACCAGAATTTCAGGCAGCATGTTTAGGTAGACGAAAAAGGCTATTTAATTACGAGTGCGCGGATCAATCAATAATTAATTCACAAGGGAAGTTTTAAGTGCATTGTTTTTACCAAGTGCTGGACAAATACAGACAGACTCTGCAGCAAAGTTTCGAGCCATTGGCAAAACATAATGGCAATTTTCAATTCCTAAGTAAATTTCAGAGAATTCCAAAGGACGAGCTGTGAAAACGTGCTTTGATTTTACATATGGCCTTAAAAGATGTAAATATTATTCAATATGAGGACCAAAAATTATCTGTAGAAGATGCAGATGTAGATGGCTGTGTGTTGGTTGAAGAAATGGAGGCATTAAAACTTATTCTTCCTTCTTCATGTTACGGAAACCTCATAAATATTCTATTTCTTGCTGCAAATGGCAGAGTTACAGGCTTTTCAAATGTATTGATATTTTTAACGATATTTCTAAAAATTCATGTAACCGTGACGTCGGGGAAAACGAGCTTTTCGATATTAAAATTACTTAAAACAAACCTCGGGTCAACAATATCGTAGGAGAGACTTAGGAACCATGCAATACTGTCTACAGAGCATGAAGAAATGAGGAAATAAAAATTTTAACTAATCGTAAATGATTTCACTGATTAAAAAATCCAGAAAAATTTGTAAATACTTTTGTTCTGTAAATAAAATCTTTGTAGTCCAGCTACTTTTTAGTTTTTGATTTCTTATAAATGTACATAAAAAATAAATATGACTACCTTCATATTTTTGGCTTTTATGCTTCACATTAAATTTTTATGATTTAATGTATATTAGCATATTGAAGCCCCCCTCCCCCCAAAAAAAAATTCTGCAGTTAGGACCCTCAACAACTAAAGCCGGTCCTGTTCACAGTATATTTTAAAGGCAAAGAGTAATACTTATCATAGTGGCTTTCAGTACTTTACAAACCTATAAACCACAATTCGAAACGAGCCGCTCAGACACCCGTTGAAATACCCATTGCAAAATCAGAAAAGAAATTACCATCGTACCAAGGCATAAAAAAACTCTAGAAATAACTTTAAAATTATTTATGGTCAGAAGTTTTGCATAAACTTAATCCATTAGTAACTCAGAGTAATTTGCAATGTGTCTGTATTCGGAAATTATGCTGTGCAATTCTGAAGTCATTTGTCTAGTTAAAGTTTCTTAAAATTATATTACATTCAATAGAAGTATAACAAGATATTTATGATTGCGGTTTTACACACAAAAGCGTCAATTTAAATATCTTCACTATTAAAATATTTTCAAATGTCAATAGATAAGCATGAAAATATGAGAAAATATAAGAAAGCAATCGTTACATTATTTGACAATATTTCTCCGAGCATGAGTCGTTTATCTTGGCGACGTTACGCATTAGGCAGTTTAAATTTTATAATGTAATTATACTGTATGCGTATAAAAATAAATTACAGAGTGCGTCAGTGCTTATCTCTTCTCTCGTGCTCATCTCTACCAGAATTCTGATCAATATCAACGCCATGTGGATGCTTCTCATTCTACGCATGTATTCTTTCATATGTCCTCACTCGAAGTAATTTAGAAATCATGCCTTCCTCATATTAGCGAAATGCGAGGCTGCAGCCATAAATAACGATACTAAAGAAAAGAGCTGATGATATAGTAGTTTGTTTTCATAAGGATGCCAAATGGTTAAGGTTTGAGCATTTAGTACCTCTGCATCATAGATCTGAATCGATCTTTTTGCAACTTGTTGATGAAGAGTAAGTGAACTGTTAATTGTGTCATCAATCTGGGTGTCGTAAACCTTAGGTTTTATGCTTAATCATTACATGCAAGTTATATCTTGAGAGATTGCATGCCTGTAATGCTTTACAGGCAATTTCTTTTTTTAATATGATCTAAATAACAGTGATAAAAAATCGTTCTGTTCTATATATGATTCCCAAATAGTTTAATTTATTCATGTCACTTCTGTTGATCTACGCATATTTTTTCTTTCAAATTATGTTGATTTAATTTTATATACTTTACAAAGATTTTTTATCATTTCGCATTTTTGTTTAAAAGCAGTCGATTATTTGACCTTTTAAATGATGTATTTATTTTTTAAATTGTTAAAGTTGATGCGAAGTCAAACCTTTTAGAATGATTAATTTCTCTTCGAACAACCAGCACTCATGCAAAAACTATCATGTTTGAAAATAAAATTTCAGACCCCTTTTTAAAGTTTTGGGAATTATAAAATACCTCTTCAGACGACAATTTACAACTAACTCCCCATCCAATTTATAACGTCGAAATATTTTATAATGCAAGTTTCCATTTCGCTGCTAAGGAACTGGTGTTCTTGTGAAAAAAATGTAATTTTACTTATCTTTTTTCGAATGTCAAATTGAAATTCACATCTGAATTGAAAGATGTACGTTTTTACTCGTCTTGAAAATTAACTTGCATTATTTTATGAATTGTTTCCCTGCAATCCTTTACAGTAACTGAATGAAATTTTTGACGAGATAAATACCAAGCTCTCATTTTCTATTTTCCATCTTGAAACAAAAATTAACTTATCCAGTCTTATCTGAGACTGGCAAATTTCGACCCATTTTGAACAAAGTGACCTAATAAAAGAGATACTGAGATGAAGCACAGTCTCGAATGAATTTCTTACATTTGATTATTTCTGCGATACCTTAATTTGTATAATTTTATGACACTAAGCAGTTGTTTACTTAAGAATGCTTTCAAAGGAAATACGAATTTCGTTTCTCAAAATTCATTTAAATTAATCTAAGTTATTTAAGGCTGAAACACTTTAATTTCAGGGCACCAGTAACTAAACTAAGGTAATGTAAAGTTAAGGAAAAAATCTAATACTTAATTACTACCGTTACATTAAATGTTGTATGAGCGAAAATAAAACCTATCACTTATATATCAATTGAAACGACAGAAAGAAATTTCTCACAAAAATAAGAGATCGTAATACCACTATTAAAACAATTTATTCCTATATTAAAACTATTTCCTTAACGTAAAAATTAAATTTCTCATGTAAGAATATTTTCTAACACAAACTATCACGTCATGGCAGAACTGGCGTGAATTCCCGATAGACAAATATATTTTCCTTTTCGTTTCTGCCATCTTTGTGTGCGTGTGTCAAATATTTTCGTGTTCCTTACATTTGTCAGAACCATTATATTTAAGAAATGAAGCCAGAATCTTGTCATATGTCTTTGTTCAAAGAAAGGCAGCAGTCGCTAATATTCGCTGATTGGTTTCTTTTTACTGACCATTGGCTAGTGGGGAAAATTATGATTTGTTTCCTATCCCAAGAATTTTCTCTGAAATATGAGAGATTTCTTAAAGGATTTAGTTATGTATTATATAGTAACATGTTCTGTTTCAAGAATATTTCATGCCAAGAGTAAAATTCTAATTTCATTAATTACACAGCGATAAATTTAGACTCAACGAATATAGCTTGAAGTAGTAACCTAAAACCAAAGTTTACAATGGCTCGTTTTCCTATCCAATATCTCATCCACATTCTAAAACAATCTGACATTTTATCTGTAAGTCTAGGAGTTAATAACCATACAGTAATCCTTTTGCATTATCATTTAGCAATTTTCTACCACCCTTTGGTGCCACCTCAGTTTTGACCAAGTACTCCCAGGGGTGACATCTCGGAAGCTCGTACATTCTTCCACATTTTCTGACCTCATAAAAGGACTTTTGGTCTAATGATAACGTGCCCACATCCGGCTAAGAATGAGGGTATTTAATGGTGTTCGAAATGAGCACCCCACCCCATAGTTCCCAACCCAGTGCGAGGCTACCTCTAGGAAAAGTCTAGTCATTGTGCGAGGAAAAGTCTAGTCATTGAAAAGTCTAGACATAAAATTTCTAGACATTGTACGTTCGTGGAATACAGAAGGTCGCTCGCACTTTATGGAAAAGATTTTGTAATTTATTTTTGTTTTTTGCATTTTGAGATAAAAATTTGGCAACTTCAGAATAATCGTCTGCTATTGTTTTGTTTTGATTGGAATGTAAAATAAAAGATTTATTTTGAAAATGGCTCCTAAAATTGATAGATCGCTCGAAGGTTACGTACCTGCACTTTCCGAGGAGAAATATTCGCATGAACAAATTATAAAGCGGTGTAAAAATCATGGTTATGGCATTTTAAATAAAGGTATTTATATTATATTAAGTTTGAAAGAAGAAAAAAGGTCTAACTGAAAGTAAAAAGGAAATCTTGATCGCAAAATCTCATCGTAAGACTGCTCGAACGCAGGTAAATATCAAGAAAGTGAAGTCTCTGATCTTAAAAGAAAATCCGTCGACTCAAAGATCCATTGCATCGAAACTAGGAATGTCTTCTGGCACTGTAAGTAAAATCATTCATAAAGATTTGACGTTAAGAAAGATGTTTAAACCTAAAGTTCATCTGCTCTTGCCAAAGCATATTGCTGAAAGAAAAACAAATCGTAGAAAATTATATTAAAAACACGTAGCTGCTGAAAAATGGAAATTTGTGGTAACTCTCGATGAGGCATGGGTGTATTTAAGTAACTAATAAAAAAAGATCAATTTTGTATTGCTTAACTGACGGGAATGACCGTACGAAATGGCTCCATCAGGGTACAGAAAAGTTCCCAGAGGGATTCAGGATAGTTGCAGGATTTTCTTACAACGGCAGATTAAAAATCAAAAAAGTTTCAAGTAAAGCCAAAATTAATTCACTCTACTATCAGAAGAATATTTTAGAATCAATTTTTGAAGAAAAAATTCTAGCCTTATACGGAAAGGACATTGATAAAGTTGAGCTTCATATGGACAAAGCCTCTAGTCACACGTCTAAATCAACTGCCGATTATTTAGTAAAGAAAGAATCAAAGACAGAAATAAAGTGTATCCCATTTAATGAAATACCTGTAAAATCACCTAACGCTTCTCCAATAGACTTTCACGCTTTCGGTTTATTAAAACGAGTCTTAGGAAAACGGCATCCAAGAACACTGAACGGACTTTGGAAAACGATCCAAGAGGAATGGGGTAAAATTGACATGACAGTACTAAGAAAAAGTTTACTTTCATGGAAAATTTGAGCTAGAGCTATTGTCAATAACCATGGCTGTTAGATAGAAGCAAATCGCGGAAAACAATACGGCATTTATACGTAAAACTTCACTACGAGAATCGTTTCCATAAATTGCGAACGACTTTCTGTATAACATCGCGATCATAGCTTTCGAGCAATATATAGAGAGCGAGTGAATCACCCTATAAAATTTTATTAGTAAATTTTATTTTTCGAGTAATATTACAAGCTCTGAGAATACTAGCCTCAGTAAACAAATCTCTTTGCTTACAAAGGAAAAAGAGGCTATTTTGTTGAGTGACAGAATTAGATTTGAAGCATTATATGTCATTTTTTAACTTCAGATGCAAATTTTTTTATGATTACATTCATGGTGACATTTTAAATTACGGGCGTGTAAGTGGCAGATGGTTGTATGATAGATAAGGCACACAGTCTTTGCACCCTTAATTGTCAAAGCAAAATGATAGTACTACGACAAAGTTTACTTTCATGGAAAATTCTAGCTAGAGCATAGCTCTAGCTAGAACCTTTGTCAAGAACTGTGGCTATCGGATATAAGTAAATTGCCGCAAAACAATACGGCATTTATACATAAAACTTAACTCTCAAAATCGTTTCCATAAAGTGCGAACGACCTTCTGTAGTATGAAAATTCTTCCAGACTTAGGTAGTTTGAGTCTAGGCTTTCGCAAAGGGGTCAATCAAGGATAATTTCTTTCCTATGAAGTTGAAAAAGGGGTATGGAATGAAAAGTAACCCCGTACCAAAATGGATTCTGGTTGTCCCAAACCGCCTGACTTTTTAAATTTGAATGCTCCAATGCAATTTTATTTCTCCCGCAAACGGAGAGATTCGAGATGACTACATGTGCCGAGGAGCAGTTGGATGAACAATTCCCTTCCGTGATCAGTGAAAGCCTTGTCGTATATAGAACAGCTTGGCAATGAGAACTACCATTGCCTAGAACAACCATTGCCCTTTGATCAATCTAATACCTCTCTAGAACTAGTAAAAGCAAAAAAATTTAATTCAAGGGTGCCTTTGTTATGTGCAACAAAGAAACACATTTTACGATTGAACGTTAAGTTTCCTCGGCATTTTATATAGGAAAATATTCACTGTGTTATCAATCTAATAGCATTATGGTTGCTTTTATTACGTGTTCCAGATAATTTATTATCATTATTTGTTTTATAAAGGCGCATTTATTAGCTGCAAAGTGTGAAAATGCACACCGAGGAGCCGAAAATGAGAATCGCATGAAATAACATCTCAAATAATGGTCGAACGAATTTTCTTGTCAATAATGCGTAAGCTATGGCCTAGCGATTTGGGGCCCAGTTAATTTATCACTGCCTCGGGCAGACTGATCCCCACGCTCGTGTGATTGACGACTAACGCAGAAAGAGATATTACCTAGTAATGAATTGATTGCATGAAGAGATTGCTGAGCACACATGGGAAGGTTTATTTGTTTGGGGCCTGTCACTTCAGTTCTGACTAAGCTAAGTGGAGTGGAAGGGATCACTTCCAGTAAAATTAAACTATATCCGAAAGATTTCGCCCTGAAATTTCGTTTGGGTCCTTAGCACTTTACAAGACAATTATTTCCTACGTTTTGATACAAGAGTTCAATTAGATTTCAGAAGTATTAATGCTTTACTCCCGTGTTTGTCATTTTGATCTCGAAAAGTTTACTTAGTGAAACAGTTCATTTTTTTTTGTCTCTTTGTGATGTTTTCTCAAGTTCTCCAGAAATAATGCTGTTATAATCTCCATTTTTTTAATTAAATCATTTCTTGGTAAAGCAAATTATTTTCCTTTCCTTCATTATTTCTGTCACAGATTATTGTTGTATTATGCACCACACTTGGGAAATATTTGAATTCTTCAAACAAGTTAGTCAAGTAATTTCAGTTTTTTATTTGCTAGAAATAATTACTAACCACTTAATATGATTAAAAGTGAGAAGTGATTTTGAAATCATTTAAACGAGGTGGCCCATGCGACCCTTTCGCACGCGATTAAAATACGATAAATTTTATAGAGAGGTTGGTGGTTTATAGTAGGATGAAAGAAGAACCGGTTCATTTATAGCCATTGTTTATTTCTCAAATAACAAGGGTGCGTAAGGATAATACAAAACCAATTGCAAAACACCTTTGGAAACCATATTGGAGGTGAAGCATATGACTAAACAGGGGAACATGAGATATGTACAGGTCAAAACACCTTTGTAGACAATATTGAAAGTTAAATATGACACAAACTCGTGGAAAATGTGATCTTTACATTACAAAACCCCTATGTGTACACTATTTGATCGTGCCAGTTCTACGCATCCAAGGAAAGAACTTTATGGCCAAAAGTCAATTTTACACTTCGATTTTTAAACAAACAATACAATGTGTCATTCTGAATTAACAATTCGTCAGAAGTGGAGAACTTAATCTTTAAAATGGTACCTCATTTATCGATTTTGGTTAAGTATGAAGGGAGAGAAAGGGATCGTCACAAAAAATCCCCTTCTAGAAATAATATATACGGTTTTACCCTGCAAAAAAAAAAACGTACACCTACGCGAATGTTTCCAATACAGAAACTGATTAATGAAATCACAGAATGATAATAAAAGCAAACGATTTTTAAATTCAAAAGTTCAGTGTGATTGATAATGGTAAAATAAAAAGCTAGCGTGCGCCATCTAGGGGAAGAAAAATTGTTAATAATGTTTATACTTCGATTTTCAAACAAACAATACGATGTGTGATTCTAAATTAACAATTCGCACGAAGCGGAGAATTTAATCTTTAAAATTATACCTCATTTATCGATTTTGGTTAGGTATGAAGGGAGAAAAAAGGGTTAAAAAGAACATTTTAGAAATAATATATATAGATATACTAGTGTAAAATGGCTAAATTTAAGGATGTTCAATCTTATAACTAATACGCTGAAATCACTTCAGTATAAACCTCTACCCCCTTTATTCTATCATTTTTAACTATCATTTATTTACTAAAAAATTTTATTTTAAATTCTTTATGTATCATACAGCTACAAGTTGGATGTTTCTGCACATTAATTATATTTTTTTTCTGTTTACTCTTGCCGCATTTCATTCTGATGGAAATTATCTTGTTAGTATAACATACGTAGATCTTTCTAAATAGAAAATAATCTAATGAATAGTGATACTTAAGAAAAAAATCTTGGTAAATTCACCATAAAGTAATTAAAAAATTCTCAATTGGAATTTTAAAATCCGAATTAGCCTTCTTTAGAAACCAAGTAGCAAATCGCACATCGCATGGGCAATGGCAGCAAAAAAGCAAACAGGTATGCAGAAGGGACGTTGCCATTCCCTGTTATAAAACTCTGAGGTATGGATTTACCAGCCTTAAAAAAAAGGGAGGAGAAATCATGGAGTAAAAAGAAAGCTTAAATCCTAGGCACAGGACGCAGCAGGCAGTTTTATTTTTATTTTTTAACATCGCTGTTATGCATGGATAGGCTTATATGGCAGAGGCTACATTCATAAAATATAAAGCATATCTGTTATGGGTTTTTCTATCTGCAGAATAGGGCACTGTCGAGGAATGCTATTCTGACGGGGCAAGAAAGTTTCATTTTTTAGTGCAATTATTTCAAACCTATTATGTTTTCTTAGGGCCTGTTCACATAGGAGTCCGTTGCGTAGCGTTAAGGGAAAGATGACGTTGAGACGAAAATAAACCAATCATAGGCGTTAAAAATGTCATTGCTAATCGTTTGGAGGCCTATGATTGGTTTATTTTAGTCTCAACGTCATCTTTTCCTTAACGCAACGCAACGGACTTCTATGTGAACAGGCCCATAGCATATGTTTTTTCTTGCATTACTGGTTATATGTTTAAATTCCTTTTATTTTATTGCAATAAGATCATTTAGATAGCAATTGTTAAATGAGACGTTTGATCTTGTTAGCTGCAATAAACAAAGGCTTTCGGACAGGCCTTTCGCTTCCGTACCCGACACGGTGAAATGTGCGGCAAACAGAACGTGGCCAAACCACTCTTTGTAAGCATGAACAACAGCATTCCTCGTTCAAAGTCCGTTAAAAAACATTTTTTAAGCATTTCATTACAAGTAAAGTACTTCAACTGTCTTTACAATGCTTCTCCAGCAATACTTTTTCATATCCAATCTCACCCTTTAGTCGCAATAGCCGGACGTCATAGCTGATTTGCATAAAATTGTCGGCAGGTCATACGAAATTGGCCACTCAGAGTACATTTATGCATTCAGAAAAGAATTTAGTTAAAATTTTGGAATATAGGTTGCTTCGAAAAGGTTGTAATTTAAAATGTAAGACTGTGTTTTATCTCGTAACACTACCATTCTTGTTTTATTTTTTTTTCCATTATCCTATATGATGAAAGGATTATTCCTTTTCTATTTTTATATATCAGATATGATAATTAGTTAATTGCTCAGTGCTACAAACACTATGATCTTCGTAGTACATATCTGTAGATTAAGCTTAAAATCTCAATGAATCGCTATAATAAAAATAGAAAGAAACAAAACTGCGGGCATAGTCTCCAAAAAGGTAGACGAATTGCACGGAGCTTTGACACCTTGAATAATGCAGAGGCTGCTATTGCGATACAATGGTCGAATTATAGTAATTCTTTGGATATGGAAATAGAGATAGTCCATTACATATTTATCTTATGGTGAGAGTCGGAAAAATTTTAATATTTTTTTTATATGTGTATTGAAACATAATGCCCATTTTTAAATATCCTCTTACTTGTATAACGAAATTGAAACTTTGACATTAATTTACAAATAAAATATGATAAAACATCATACTTACAATTTTTCAAAGAAAATTACACTGGTTATCAAAAATTAAGGAAAAATTAAGGCAAGGCAAAAGATTTAGCCTTGCTTACTTGATTGATATTAAACTTTCTGACAGGTTTTATAGGGAACTGACTTTCAAACAGCTTAATGAGATGGGATGATGTGGTATATAATTCTCGTTGAATAAAAGTTATAGGCCAATTCCACCATCAATTTTTATTCTTATTGGATTAATTTGCTCTATTTTGGCTAGTTTTCAGGGAGTCCTCAGAGAAGTTTATTTAAAATCAAAAAGATTTTATCCTTTGAATTTAAAAATCTCCAACTCAAAACAACATGGACCAAAAGCTTCAAAAGATGTTTGTCTTAGGGAGTAAACATCTACGCATGTAGTAAATCTGATGAAAAAGACTTTATCTTAAACCATCAGGAAGAAAATTTCATGGTGGAATTGGCCTATAACTTTTATTTAACATTGCATTATAGTTTTTTTTATCCATTTGTTTCAAGAGATTAATATAAACCCTCATTGATTAATTTTACAATTTTTCTGCATAATTTTTTTTAAATCTCTCATTTATATTTTCCCTTTGGTTTTGAGATTTTTCAACCCAAAATTTTATAAATTATAATTATTTCAAATAAATTCTTTTGAAAATGAAATTGATAATATCGGGAATATAATATCGATATTACGATATTATCAGAAATCAAATTTTAGCGTATTTAACGCCATTTTTAGCGTATTTAACGCCATAAGCTAACCGCAACTCAACCGAACTATTTCGCTACGGACATACGTATGGCTCATACACTTTTCGTTCGCACTTGTTCTAGGTCATGTGATCTGATTTGCGCAACAGATACCGATTCGTCTCGAACTTTCTAGATTGCAAAACGGGCGTTATTAAAAAATGGCTAGTCGTGGTAGTTAACACTTTCCTGGCAGTTTTTGTTATATTTGTGGTGAGTTTGTGATTAAAAATCACCAAAGGAACATTACAGAGTTCGTTAAAAAAACGTACTTCTCATACTCGGGAACTCACCTTGGTGATCAGGATAAGTCTTGGGCGCCGTATAAGGTATGCTTTGCCTTTCGATTCGCTGTTCCAATGATATGGGAACCAAGAAACCCCTGTAATGATTGTTACTTTTGTAGCGTTGATGTTACTGGTTGCAATTAAAAAAATAAGAAAGTAGTAAGGTACCCTAACCTTCCGTCTGCCATTCGGCCATGGTCCAGATCTTCCTGTCCCTAAACCACCAGAGATTATTCATGATATGATCCTTGATATCTGTAGTGATGCCCAGTCTGATGCAGATGAAGAAGCTGATGATGAATTTCAATGTATAGAAACTTTAGAACCTAAGTTGTTTATTCAAACCGAGCTAAACGATCTGGTTAGGGATTCGAGTTTAACAAAGGAGAAAGCTGAACTGCTTGGCTCCAGGCTCAAAGAAAAAAGCTTGTTGGCAGCAGGAACAAACATTTATGTATATAGGAGAAGAGAGGAAAAATTCTCATTTTTTCAAACAAGATGATGATTTAGTTTACTGCTCAGATATTGCTGGTTTGATGAATGAATTCGGAATTGAACATAAAAAGGAGGAATGGAGGCTGTTTATAGATTCGCCTAAAACTAGTTTAAAGTCTGTTCTATTACACAATGGTAACACATATGCATCATTTCCTGTTGCTCATTCTGTGCATATGAAGGAAAGCTATGAAAGTCTTAATATAGCTTTAAATAAAAGAAACTATTCCGCTTATGGTTGGATGATATGTGGCAATTTGAAAGTGTTATGCATGCTCCTTGGCCAGCAATGTAGCTTTACCAAATTCCCATGTTTCTTATGTGAATGAGACAGTAAGGCAAGGGATTAACATTGGTCCAGAAAAATCTGGCCTGCAAGAAAATCTTTAATGCCTGGAGAGAAGAAAATTCTGCGCAAGAATCTCGTGGACCCTGAAAACATTTTGCTACCACCTCTACACATAAATTTATGCCTTATGAAACAGTTTGTGAAAGCCTTACCCAAAGATGGAGAATGTTTCAAGTATCTCTGCGAGACGTTTCCTCATCTATCAGAAAGAAAATTGAAAGAAGGCGTGATTTTGGGGCCTGACATCCGAAAAATGGTGTTCGATCCCAACTTTGAATCAAATATGACTTTAAAAGAGAGGGAGGCGTGGATATCATTCAAGCAGATTGTGACCAAGTTCTTGAGCTACAAAAAAGACCCACATTATATTTCTATTGTAGCCAACATGCTGGAAAAGTTCAAAAAGTTAGGCTGTTTGATGAGCCTCAAGATTCCTGCTATGGTGAGCGAAATGGCACTGGACCTGCGTAAGTCAGGAGATTTGGTCTTGTCCTAGGATTCTGACCTATCGACTGCAGCCTTGTTAGGTAAGCTGGGCCTTCCTAGAGTTGGTCCAACCCTAGAGGTCACGGCCCTCGTCATTGGGGTGGTGCCCTTTGGCGAATACAGGACACGCCGGCTCACGAAGGTTCCGCAGGGTGGGTTGCACAGCAACGATGAGGTTTTAACCATGTTGCTGGTTCTGCGCCCAGGGTTGCGACTGTTCTCTCTCAAAATCGACCATTCTCATTTTAGGCCAAGTCGTCTTCTATCTGGGATTTGTAACGATGCCGTCTTTTCTCACAAAAATTTTTGAGTCAGTGCCAGTAATTTAATTCTTTCTTTTTTTGGTTATTTAAGTTTTCGCGTTCCCGCTCGCAGCCATTAATTATGTGCAGTCGTTTCGTTTGGGTTTTCTCTTTGCCTCCTTTTTCTAGATTTGTCTTGAAGGCTGGTGTGTGCGAGTGTCCTCCGGCAGAGCTTTTTATTAGTCATCTAAATTAAGCTATTTTTCCTGGCATATCCGTCTGTTCTGCTCGGAGCCCGACTGTGCCGCTGGTTCTGTGGGGTGTGTCTTGTGGGTGGCCTCTGCGGAATCTTGTCTGGGTCGTGCGCGGGGTGTTGCGGTTCATCTTTGGTGGCGCTACGAGCGCCGTACCGCGAATCACCCCCCGTTCAAACTGTTTTAAATCAGAATGCATTGTGCATAAGAACCGACCAGTTCGGTAATAATGGAACTCTCGCTGGAGAGTAATTTCTTAGTACCTTTTATGTAAATACTGTAACTAATCTTAAATTGTAAATAAATTATGTTAATTTAAACCTGATCGTCATAATTGAAAGAGAAGTGTGCAGTATCATCATTGAAGGCAAATCCGTTTGAACATCTCCCAGCGCAGAATTAGCATTTGGCGTCCGCGTGACAGGACTCATTTAAAACTGAAGGTAAGCGCATGCTTACTTAATTTATATTTGCATAATGAGTAAAGATAATGTAGAAAAACTGAAGCGGCAGCGTGCTGTTTTGCGCTCCGCTACAACGAAGATTTTAACGAAAATCTCAAATACATTTGATGATTCTGAAATGATATATGATGATAAGGTAGATGCTCTGGGAGTCCTAAAAGATCAGTTAATGGAAAAAGTTGAGAAACTTAAAGCTTCAAATTCTGAAATTTTTGAAAACATTCCTGATACTGAAATTGAAGATGAAATTGAAGGAGTTGAAATGATTGATGAAAAAATTATAGAATGGAAATACAAAATTTCAAAATTTTTAAATCGGAATATTAATGTTAGATCCCAACCGGTTGTAACCGAAATTCCAAGAAATGAAATTGCTGCTTCAGCAGTTACACAACTTAGTTCTTGTTCAAATTTAGTGAAACTTCCAAAACTGTGTATTGAAAAATTTTATGGTGATTCATCCACTTGGCTCGAATTTTGGAGTCAATTTTCTAATGCTATCGATGAAAATGAAAATTTGACAACTATTGATAAATTTTGTTATTTGAAATCTTTGTTGGGAGGTTCTGCTGCGAATGTTGTGACTGGATTTTCATTAACACATGAAAATTATAAATCAGCTATTGAACTTTTGAAAAATAGATTTGGACGACCTGACTTGACAATTAATTCACACTTAAGCAAACTTTTGAATTTGAATCCAGTTAAAAATTCTTCCAATGTAAAGGCCTTGAGAGACCTGTATGATAGCTGCGAAATTCAAATTCGTAATCTAAAATCCCTAGGTGTAGCATCTGGCAGTTATGGACACTTATTATGCCCTATTTTACTTAAACTAATACCCTCAGATATCGCGTTGGAATATAATAGAAATCGAAAGAAAAAAACGGATTTTGATATAGATGAATTACTTACTTTTTTAAAAGATGAAATTGAGTCTCGCGAAGCTACTCAACAGTTTAGTAGTTCAGAAAAATACTTCAGCGTTAAAACCGAAACTTATCGTAATGTCAAACGAAATATTCCAACGGCATATGCTTTAACAACCTCTGTTAAAAATAATTGTATCTTTTGTGAAAATTCTAACCATTTTTCTGATAAATGTAAATCTCTGTCGATTCCCCAAAAATGTGAAAAACTTAAAAGAGAAGGTCGATGCTTTTTATGTTTCCGAAAATTCCATATTGCTTCTAAATGTAGAGCCGTAAAAGAAAGTTGTAAAAATTGTCAAAGTAAATTCCATAATACGTCAATATGCTTGAAAGCTAATGAAAATCCGGTAGAGCCAAAAAATGAAGCGGAAACTCTTGTTACTACTGTTTCCCAATGTAAAGTAAAAGTCCCCCAATCCAGTAACGAAGTTATACTTCAAACTTGTTGTGTACGAATTTCAACTGACAAAAGTACGGCAGAAGCCGTGTGTTTGTATGACAGTGGTAGCCAAAGAACGTTTATAACAAAGGATTTTGCAATGGCCTTGAGACCCCCCGTGATTGGGAAGGAAAAGCTCCTTGTCTACTCTTTCGCGTCCCGTGAGGGGGAGCAGAAAATTTACGATGTGGTCAGCGTTAAACTCAGCCACGTTGAGGATTCCAGCAAAAGCCTTTGCATTAAAGCGTTAGTGGTTGAAGAAATCTCTAACGTATTGATTTCGAAGCCACGGGTAGATAAGAATGTTTCGCGGAAGTTAGCCAAATTCGAGTTGTCGAATTGGAGTAGGGAAGGGGAGGATTCGCGAATTCAACTACTTGTGGGAGCTGACTATCTATACCAAATTACGGGAGGGGGAAAAGTTGAACGAATCACAAAATCTCTGTTTGTATGCGAGAGTTTATTTGGGTTTTCGCTTTGCGGAGCGTTAAGCATTGACGAAAGGGGGAAAAAGGAATGTGCCTCAGTTTTAAAAATAGCTGTACAAACTAATGACAATGAACGCGAGGAATTAAGAAAATTATGGGTACTTGAAGCTATTGGAATAAAAAATAATAATGATGTATTCTCTGAATCTGATAGAGAAATCATGGATAGATTTGAAAGCGGTTTAAGCTTTACAAATAATAGATATCAAACAAAGTTACTTTGGAAGGATAATAGGGAAAAGTTAGGAGATAACTTTAATATTTCAAAGGATCGTTTTGTACATCTAAAACGAAAACTAAAATGGGATGATGCTTTATTTGATAAGTATAAGAGTATTGTATCAGAGCAATTGAGAAATGGCATAGTAGAAGAATGCCCCGACAATGAAATAGAAAATGGATACTTTATGCCCCATAGGCCCATAGTAAGAAATGACAAATCTTCAACGCAGGTTAGGATGGTTTTTGATGCCTCCGCAAAAGATTGTAATAATAAATCCCTGAATGATTGTTTGTGGAGTGGACCCAATTTAAATCCTAATATATTAGATACCCTTATTAACTTCAGGAAAAATAAAGTTGCCTTCTGCGCAGATATAGAAAAGGCGTTTCTTCAAATTGGCATTGCAGAGGAAGACCGAAATTATTTAAAATTTTTGTGGTTCGATGATACCGTTGATAATTCCTTCAAAATTTTTAGATTTAAGCGCGTTCCTTTCGGTGTTACTTGTAGTCCGTTTATTTTGGCCGCAACAATTAAATATCATATTAAAAATTTCAAAGAAAAACACCCTAGAGTAGTTAAAATGTTAGATTCCTCATTATATGCAGATGACTTGATCGACGGATCAAATTGTGATGAAGAAGCCTTTTATCTGACATCAGCTGCTACAGAAATTCTTAAAGAAGCTGGTATGCATTTGAGAAAATTTAATTCTAATTCTAAAGTTTTAAAAGAAAAATGGGTGGTAAATAATTTCATCGAGAACCAGGATAATCCTAAAAATGTCGTGAAGCTCTTGGGATTAATATGGGATACAGATTCAGACCACTTACAGTTAGATATGCAACCTATTACTGAAAATTGGGACACTAAAATTACGAAAAGATACATACTAAAGACCATGCTGAAATTGTTTGATCCCTTAGGTTTTATTTCACCGTATGTTATCCGCATGAAAATTTTATTACAGGAAATTTGGGAAGGAGGTTTTGAATGGGACATTGAATTACCTTTGAATTTAAAGAATAAATGGGATAGTTGGTATTCTGAAACTAAACACTTAAGGAAACTGGAAATTCCTAGGATATATTTCCCTGATGGATTAAATTTGTCCTATGATTGTACAGAAATTCATTTATTTTGTGATGCCAGTCCTAAGGCCTACGGTGCGGTAGCTTATATTAGATATAGAAATGAAGCTAACCAGATTAAGACTGCATTTCTCTGGTCTAAAGCCAGAGTATCCCCTTTAAAACGAGTGACCATTCCCCGTTTAGAATTGTTAGGTGCATTAATTGCTGCCAGAATGTCTAAATATTTAAAAGGGGTATTAGATTTACGAAATTTGGAATTTAAGCTATGGACCGACTCTACAATAGCCTTATATTGGATTAAAGGATCTGCAGCAAACTGGAAGCCCTTTGTTTCCAATCGGGTTACTGAAATTCAATCTTTGTCAGATCCGGAAAGTTGGAACTATTGTAGCGGTCAAGATAACCCTGCTGATTTACTTACACGTGGTGAACACTTAAGCTCTTTAATAGACAATAATCTTTGGTGGCAAGGTCCTGTATGGTTATCCCTCCCTGAATCTATGTGGCCCCCTAAGGTAGGAGTTAAAGAAGACGAAGAAGCAGCAATTGAAAGAAAATCTAAGACAAAAATGACTCAGGTATGCTGTGCCGTAAATGTACGATCTGAAGCCCTTTTAAATGTAGACCGGTTCAGTAAGCTCTCTCAATTGTTTAATGTTACGGGGTGGATCCTGCGTTTCCTTCATAATTCAAATCCGAAAAATTGTAAAATATCCGGTCCATTAACAACCACAGAAGTAGAAAGGGCCGAGATTTATTGGATCAAGCAAATTCAAAGATCTGCTTTCTCGGAGGAAATTGAGCAGCTACAGCGAGGAAAATCGATTTTTAAGGAATCAAAGTTGTACCACCTTAATCCCGAACTCGACGAGAATAAACTACTTGTGATTAAAGGCAGACTACAATTTTCAGATTTATATGAGCGGGAAAAACATCCGTGGGTGCTTCCCGATAAAGGAAGGTTTGTAAACCTACTTATTATTGATGCGCATGCAAGAATGTATCATTTTGGTGTAGCTGCTACCCTAGCTCATCTACGAGAGCGATATTTCATCATGAAGAGCAGAAGAATAATAAAATCTGTCCTGAAAACCTGCATGCTGTGTAAAAAGTTCAATGCCACCTCTGGAAAAGAAATTACTGCACCCCTACCTAGAGATAGAATTATCGAAACACCACCTTTTGAGACCATCGGTATAGATTTTGCAGGGCCAATTTACACTAAAGGATCCTTGGGATCAGAAAAGACTTACATTGTGCTGTTTACCTGTGCGGTTACAAGAGCTATTCATTTAGAGCTGGTGATGAATTTAAGCACGTCTAATTTCATTTTAGCTCTTAAGCGATTCTTTGCTCGAAGAGGACTCTGTAAGGTGATATACAGTGACAATGCCAAAACATTTGTCAAAACCGACTTGCTTTTAAAAGAGATCTGGAAAAGAATTTCAAAGGAAGAAGTTAAAAACTATTTAACTATGAACAAAATAATATGGAAATTTATCATCCCAAGAGCAGCCTGGTGGGGAGGTTTTTGGGAGAGAATGGTTAGATCTGTGAAAACACCATTAAAGAAGATACTCGGTAGAACTTGCCTTACTTATGAAGAAACCGAAACTATACTCACTGAAGTGGAGGCAGTAATTAATTCTAGACCCTTATCGTATGTTTACGAAGAGCCTTCAGAACCGGAACCTCTAACTCCAGCTCATTTCTTGGTAGGAAAGAGGTTAACATCGTTGCCCTGTGGAATTCCAATTATCTTCGAAACGAAATCCGATAAATCCACGTTATTAAACAAATTAAAATATCGCCAACAAATAATTGATCATTTTTGGAAAAGGTGGAGAAAAGAATATCTTCTGGAGCTACGATCAGCAAATAAACTAGATCCCGTCAAATCTTCAGCCTTCAAAGTTGGTGATATAGTCCTGATTCATGATGAAAAGTTGCCAAAACATCTTTGGAAGTGTGGATATGTAAAAGAACTTTTGCCCGGACGAGACTCTAAAATAAGGTCATGTATCCTGAAAACTCCAACTGGACTGATTAAAAGACCGATACAACTACTGTATAAACTTGAATTAGATTCGATGGAGAAATCAAATGAACAACAATCTTAGAACTTTAACCTTATTTGATTTGTTATATTGTGCTTGATTTTAATATTTTTTATTCTCATTTTAGAATTCAACTTAATTTTACTAAACTTTAAAGTGTTTGAAAATTTGGTAATCTTTCTTAGTATGTAAGTATGTCTTTACATTTATTGATTCGTATTCAAGAAGCTATCATCATTTAGGTAATGTTTTGTTTTAAATTTTGTATTGTTCTTATTTATGTATTGTTTGATGAACAACTGTAATTGTTCATCCGGGGGCAGTGTGTTGCGGTTCATCTTTGGTGGCGCTACGAGCGCCGTACCGCGAATCACCCCCCGTTTCAAACTGTTTTAAATCAGAATGCATTGTGCATAAGAACCGACCAGTTCGGTAATAATGGAACTCTCGCTGGAGAGTAATTTCTTAGTACCTTTTATGTAAATACTGTAACTAATCTTAAATTGTAAATAAATTATGTTAATTTAAACCTGATCGTCATAATTGAAAGAGAAGTGTGCAGTATCATCATTGAAGGCAAATCCGTTTGAACATCTCCCAGCGCAGAATTAGCACGGGGTGGTTGCCTGCTGCGGGTCTATTTGCACCGTCAGGATTAACCCAGTTGGGTTTTGGCCAGGTCGGGCCTGATGCGTGCTTCTTGGGAGCCTCAAGATTCACTTTTTGAACAGTCACCTTGATTTTTCCCAGATAATTTGGACGATGTCAGTGAGGAGCAAGGTGAGAGGTTTCATCAAGATATTAAATTGGTGGAAGGACGGTATCAGGGCCGCTTGAATACCAATATGATGGTAGACTACTGTTGGTCACTTCACCGAGAAGTTGAGCAAGCGATTCACAGGCAAAAATGCAATATCAGGAGCTTTAAGGAGAAAAGGGAAAGGAAATATAAGCCAATGTACACATAAAACTTATGTAATAAAAAGGTATTTTCATGTTTATACTTGAATAAAAGTTTTGTTAATATTGTAACATTTATTTATTTTTATTTTCTATGGTATGTTAGGCTAATTTTCTAGTTTCCGACGGAGTCACATTGTAACGAAACTGTGGGTGATAGAAAAAAACTGATGTCAGATATGGATACAGCACCAAAAATTACATAAGAATCCGCTATTAACATTAATAAAGTTTTCAAAAAGTCATTTTTCGTTGGCCTGTGTTATCTGCTGCCCCAATGGAAACATCCTCTTATATTCCTATTTCAGAGTTCAAGAGATTTTCTATATATATCTATTTAGGTCACTGAAATGGCATATCAGCGATAACAAACTCGTAAGGGTATATTGAAACTTTAACTTTTTTTAAAAATTGTCACTTCAACTTACTACTGCTACTGCAAGATCAACTGAATGCGAATTGCCATAAATTTTCATGTTCAGGGTTACTAACTGAAATAATAGGCACCAAATAAAACATTGACGTATACATTTTTTTAAATTCCACTCAAAAACTTTAGTTAATATTAAAAAGTTATCAACTTCCTTGTCATTTCCAAACTTTTAGCATCACGAATCAAAGTCCAAGATAACCTGTATAATTCCTATTTTAAATTTAAAGACATGGTCTATAAGACTCTTTTGAACCACTGGAATTGATTTGAATTGATTCTTACTGATTCAGTTCATTTTCTCACACTTCATTTACAAATCTCGGAAGCGATTTCATGCAGCATTAGTTAATGCTAATGTCAGATAGAAATTGATTCTTTAGTTCTTATAAGAAAAAATTTTTGATTACTATTTGAGCTTCATCAAACTAAGAGATATTAGCATTTTCGAGTTACTAAAGGGCTATCTTTTCACGTATATTCTCTGGAACGTTATAGAAAACAGAAATATTTTCAACGATACATCATTACTGTTAGCAAAGTGTTTTGCTAACAGTAACTGGATATAGAATATAAAATTTAATATATATATATATATATATATATATATATATATATATATATATATATATATATATATATATATATATATATATATATATATATATATATATATATATATATATATATATGGTGGTTATCAAAATAATGGAAACATTTAGGAATAACTTGAAATTCTTTAATAATATGGTATAGGACCATCTAGGGCATTTAATACTACCTGAATTCACTAAGGAATTGAATTATGCAAGTCATGAATAGTGGTTAAGGGGATATTATAACATTCTTTATGGATAAATCATCAATGTTCCTGTAGAGATGCTGTTGGTGAATATCGATTCCTGACTCTATTCTCTAACACAGACTTTGATGATATTGAGGTTTAAGGACTGTGCAAGCCAGAGAAGATATTTGACTTGGTCTTTATGTTCCTCAAACCCCGACCTGACACGTCTAGCTGTATGGATTGGAGCATTATCATCATGGAGAACATCATCAACTGCAGGAAACATTTTTTGCACCATAGGATGGACCTGGTCGGCTAAAAGTTCGACATAGTCCTTCCCAGTCAATCTCCCTTTCAGGGTTACAATAGATCCCTTTTGAAATCCATGGGATGGACGCCGAAACACTGAGAAATTTCCCTCCAAATTTGACAGCTGGCATGAGACAAGCATGATCATACGCTGGTGTAGGTGTTCTTCAGACATACGAGCGTCCTGTTGCGAAAAACAAAGTGAACAATGATTTATCTAACCAAATGTCATTTCTACGTATCACTCGACCAGGATTTGTGCTCGTGGCATCAGTGTAGAGGACGTTCTTTATTCACATCTGTTACAAGTGGTTGGTAATTACTACTCTGCCGTAAATGTTTTGTTTGTGAAGTTTTCTCTTACCTGTAATGACTGATACTGGAGCCTGCAGATTCAGATGGAGCTCTACGGTCACTTTGGCTGCATTTGTCTTCTGTCACAATCCGCTCCAACACCCGTCAGTTTCTTTCACTTAGCTTTCCCTTTCGACCACTGTTTTATTTCACAGAGGATGTCTTTCCGTGCACTCTGTATGCCGTCATGACTTCCGATATCATTGCTCGGTAGACACCCAAAACCATGGGGGATGTTGTAACAGATACTCCAATTAGACGCGCTTCAACAAATTGCCCTCTCTGCACGGTCTACAAGGTTTGACATCTTACGCTATCCCCCCCCCCCCCCCCAAACAGCCTGATGCCCATAGTTTCATTTCTTCTACCTTAGAGTAGAATAATGTGTACACTATATTCTATAAAAATACTGGTCCCTAGACTTCATTTTTTTAAGGAATACGAAGCACTTTCATAAACACCACTAATATTGATATGTTTCCATTATTTTGATAACCACCTGTATGTGTGTATATATATATATATATACAGTGATTTCCGCTTATAAGAATCATGTTTGTTATTACTGTTTTTGATTCTTATAAGCGGTTGATTCTTATAGCCGAAATTTATGTTTTTGGTCAGGCACACACACATTTATATATACATATATTAGATATTTTACCATAAAATACGCTTTAATTTACGTTAATTATCTTTTATTAAAATTATTGTTTATAATTTTAAAAATACAGCTTAATTTCTTGACCTATAAGTAGATACACATGATTATAATAAGAGAAGAAAAAAATCCAATATTTGTTACCACATACCTGCTTAACAGTTTAACATTTCAACTACAGGAAGGGCGCAAGAAAAAGTTTTCTATGGTAGTTTGACGTAATGAAGTTTTCAGGAGTCTGTTTATATCTCTTTCAATACCAGTAGTCTCAGACGAAGATTCACCTTCTAACTTACGTTTCACGGTTTGATAACGTGCTGAATCTACTAATGTCACGTTTGCCTAAGTGATAGTGGACACTTCTCCGAAGATTTGTGTTTCAGGGTCCAGAAATGTGGGAGGTGGGAAAAAAGTCCCTGTCTTTGTTTGTCAATGGAAAAAGTGAAATCGGACCTGGACGGGTAGAGATGCCCCTGGGTCAAGCTAATAGGACAATTTTGTGCTAAAGCGTTTAAGGAGAAACTATTATGTTATATCTAACAAAGAAAGGGATGCGTTTTACGACTGTATTCCATCTCAACTTATCACTCTTTCTTTTAAGAAAAATAACGAAAGAACTTCGTGCCTTTTGAGTGTTTAAGTGGCTTTTTTGGAAAAATGAAAGGAAAGCGAAGAGTGTAAGCTGATTCTTAAAACAGGTGGATTGATTCTTTAAAGCGAAAATTTTAACATGGAAATAATACATTTGTTTTTGTTTTCGCGATATTGATTCTTATAAACGGTTGATTCTTATAACCACTGATCATTATAAGCGGTGGTTACTGTGTGTGTGTGTGTGTGTATATATATATATATATATATATATATATATATATAAATAATGAACAATGCGAATGAGAAAAATTACAAATAAAATACAAATCGTCCGAAAGAGGCTTAACATGGCTTGCACAACAAAAGAAACTTTAGAGAAATTTTTTTAAACAAAAATAGAAAATTTGCGCACATTTTATTATTCATTAAATAAAAGACTATTTAAAAAATCTATATATCGCCCATTTAAAATTTTCCTTTTTGTATTTTATGGAGGAGCATATTTTTGGTTAATCAGGAACCACGAGCATTAATTAGCACATTTAACGGGAATTAAGTGAATATAGATTTGTTTGAATATATATATATATATATATATATATATATATATATATATATATATATATATATATATATATATATATATATATATATATATATATATATATAAGATATAATTAAAACAATAATGATACACCAAGATAAGCTAAAAAAGGATAGTGAATTTCTGAAGCAAAAAGGAAATTTTGAAACAAAAACGGAAATTGATGTATTTAAAAAGACGTGAGGGGGATTAAGACCCCTCTATCCTGGTTAAAAGATCTTTTTACATAGCTAAAACTTTCCCAGCATTCGTCATACATCAATTAGAAAATTTAAAACTTTTCAAAAAGGTTTGAGACAATAAATAGAAAAAGTTAGACATAAAAGTAGAAGTTATATACTATAATAAAATAAAGTGACATAATGTCATAAGATGATCTCTAAAAACTACCTTATTAAAACAGTAATTAAAAATATAAGAAAAAGCACTGAAAAAGCCACATTATATTGAAAAATTACACTACCATTAAAAAACACCACACCTTATAAACTATTTTAAACAAAACCATTAAAACTTTAAAATTCAAAACAGCTGACAAAAACACTATACCTCCAAGTCCAAGTGCCCAAGGACATCCACGCGCCCAAAATAACGCCTCAGTATATCTACCAGAAAGCCAGCCGGATACTCCGCCTGTACAGCCAGTTCAATGAAGTTTTTAACTCTTTTATTCATCTCAATCCTAGATTCACACAGTCTATCACAACGAATTATGTAGTTGTTGACTATATTACGTTTAACATTAGAATGTAAAGCAGTATTCCAATTGGATAGACGGTTTATGTTAAAGTCGCATAAATCTCTTTTATCGAATATGCAAAAAGATAGTGTTCCATTTGACAAAGTGATGGTTACATCCAAAAAGTTGATTTCATTTTTGGAGTTTTGTTCGGTCTTAGTTAGTTTTATATTAGCTGGATAAAAAGTAGGAACAAAGTTACAGTTAACCTCGTGAGCAATGAAAATGTCGTCTACGTATCTAAAGAAAGCTATATTTTGTAAAAGTGATGATTTAGAAAGTGATGATTTAATTTAGTGATGATTAATATATTTTGACATTGATTTATGATGACAATCACAATGTCAAAATATATTAATCAATGTCAAAATATATTAATCCAGATCATAACCATGTCATAACGGGTAATGTCCAGATAGTATCGAACAAAAACCTACGTGATGCAATACAAATGGGTACTAAGTTTAGATATAATTGTTTTAAAGACATAGAAATAACCTTCAATAAGAACCTCACTACCTTCATTGAAAAAAATGCTTTAAAATATAATTTGCCTTTGGAGGCATTTACAAAATGGAAACAAAAAACTTCATTTACTTTTCTAAAAAGTTATGAATTGGCCTTAAAGGGTTCTAGAACAAATTTCAATAGTCCAAGTATGACCTCTATAAAGGGACTACAAAATAAACTGGTAATTAGTTATGTAGACAAGGTGGCTTCTAATTATTCATTTATTTGCAAATATTATTATATTCAAATTGTAAAAAATTTTTATTCAAATAATACACTATACGAACCATATGCATTTGATGAGTTGTCTCTGAAACGACGTTTAGTTAAACTGCATAAAAAAATTAATATAAATCTTTATTCCTTCTCCTTTCCCTACCTTGTTGCAATTCCCAAATTCCACAAAAAACCTATTACCTTTCGATCAGTAACTGTTGGTTTCGGTACCTACATAACTTATGCTAATAAATTGATAATACCAGTTTTAAAAAATCTTTTCATTAAAATAAAAAAATTTGGATCCAATATAATCACTAATAGCTTACAATTAATATCAAAAATCAAAAATTTAAACGATATAGAACTAATAGAATCTTATGACGTAGTAGACCTATTCAATAATATAGACACTACTTTTCTTTTTTCAATTCTAATTGAGTTTTTTCCCAGGTTTGATTTACAAGAATATATTACTTTTACTCTTTTTAAAAATACACTTCGTATCATATTGTTTGAAAATTATTTATTTAATGGTACAACATATTACATTCAGACATTTGGACTGCCAATGGGGGGAGGATCATCGTCCTATTTGGCAGATATATATTTATATTATTTTGAATCTAAATCATCTCTTTTACAAAATATAGCTTTCTTTAGATACGTAGACGACATTTTCATTGCTCACGAGGTTAACTGTAACTTTGTTCCTACTTTTTATCCAGCTAATATAAAACTAACTAAGACCGAACAAAACTCCAAAAATGAAATCAACTTTTTGGATGTAACCATCACTTTGTCAAATGGAACACTATCTTTTTGCATATTCGATAAAAGAGATTTATGCGACTTTAACATAAACCGTCTATCCAATTGGAATACTGCTTTACATTCTAATGTTAAACGTAATATAGTCAACAACTACATAATTCGTTGTGATAGACTGTGTGAATCTAGGATTGAGATGAATAAAAGAGTTAAAAACTTCATTGAACTGGCTGTACAGGCGGAGTATCCGGCTGGCTTTCTGGTAGATATACTGAGGCGTTATTTTGGGCGCGTGGATGTCTTTGGGCACTTGGACTTGGAGGTATAGTGTTTTTGTCAGCTGTTTTGAATTTTAAAGTTTTAATGGTTTTGTTTAAAATAGTTTATAAGGTGTGGTGTTTTTTAATGGTAGTGTAATTTTTCAATGTAATGTGGCTTTTTCAGTGCTTTTTCTTATATTTTTAATTACTGTTTTTAATAAGGTAGTTTTTAGAGATCATCTTATGACATTATGTCACTTTATTTTATTATAGTATATAACTTCTACTTTTATGTCTAACTTTTTCTATTTATTGTCTCAAACCTTTTTGAAAAGTTTTAAATTTTCTAATTGATGTATGACGAATGCTGGGAAAGTTTTAGCTATGTAAAAAGATCTTTTAACCAGGATAGAGGGGTCTTAATCCCCCTCACGTCTTTTTAAATACATCAATTTCCGTTTTTGTTTCAAAATTTCCTTTTTGCTTCAGAAATTCACTATCCTTTTTTAGCTTATCTTGGTGTATCATTATTGTTTTAATTATATCTTATATAGTATTGTCTAATAATTGCAGCTTAGCGCATATTGACAATATACATATTAAATGCCTATATTTATAATGTATTGGTTTTGGTGCAACACATGCTTTAAATATTTTAGTTATATATATATATATATATATATATATATATATATATATATATATATATATACTCCTGTAAATACATATTTAAGATCTTTCCATTCTTATAGATTAGATCTGTTTTCATTAATGTTTAAATTTTTTTCTTAATTGTTTTTTTTTTCTTGTCATTTACATGTATACGATCATTAATTTACTTCGAACTTTTCACATATGCCGTGAAGATATCTACTAGAAATGATATTCGCGTTCTAAACTGTTTTTACGATAAAAAAGTTTCACTCGGGGAAAACCAAGCTGAAGACTAAACAAATAATGTAAGCTTTCATAAACAACAGAGAAATTCTTCGGAAAGATGGGCGAACTCTATCAGCAGGCTTTCTGACTTTCACTTTTGACATCATGACAAATGCTACGGGCAGCCATTACGCTACGTTAACTGCTCTGAATGATGGCCAGTCTTGAGACAGCGAAATGGCGATAAACTATTACATTTCTATCTTCTCTTTCCCTTTCGGTGGAAAATAAAGCCATTCCAATAAAAAAAAAGGGCGTTTGCAGATGTCGATAAAGAAGAAATTGCTGGAATGCTTATTAAGTACGTGTAAGATATTTTACTAGCCATGTTGGTTTAGCCTTTGTGCTTTCGTGTTTCTCAAAATAGTGTCTGGAAGGCTTGAAAATATCTAACCGATGTCTGTTGAAAATTATATTCTTTGATTTTTCATAAAATATAATAGCGAATTATAAATAAGTAAATACATCAAGAAACTGAATATTCGTGAAAAAAAAAAAGGTTAGTTCTAAATAAGTACCATTCTTTTAAATGAACTTTAAAGAAGCAAATTCTTGTAAAGAATAAAAAAAAATCTTTACAGTGGAACCACCAAGTAGATTTATTTAAATTGAATTTTTGCAAATTATACATAATTAAAATGCAAGTCGTTAAAATGAAATAAATATTATCACTGATTCTTTTACCTTTTTTTCAGGCGAGTGTGGGTGAGAGATTTTTTTTTAATTGAGGTCTATCTCAATATCATGCTCATTTAAAGAATGTATAGGGTTTCTCAACATAAATTTAAAAAATTCAAATGAAAAACTGTAAGGACATAGTTATTAAACATAAAAACATAATGCTTTAAGGATTTGTTAACTTACTTCCAGATGATTGTTTTCGATGAGTGATTAATTTTTAATATGTTGCGTGGAGTTAAATATACATTCTATCTATGCTAAGGTTCATACTACAGCGAATTCTGTAATAGATTAATTCAATTGCGGCATTTATGGGGAATTTTTGTTCTTCAACATACTACCTATTGAATAAACTTTATCTTGTATTCGCTGAAGATATAGAAATCAAAAGAACTGAAGACTTTGACAACTGCTGCAGTTGCATAGATTACTGAGGTTTTTTTAAAAAGGTTCAATATTATCTTGATGTGCAGCGTGCAACGCAAGATATTCATATTTTAGTGCCGTAACCATACGAAAAACCCTTTATGAAGATACAAGTGGTTATCAAAATAATGGAAACACTAAGAAACATCATGAAAACCTTTATTAATACAGGGCAGGATCACCTTTGTCATGTAATACCACCTGATTCAACTTGGAATTATATTATACAAGCCATAAATAGTGGTTAAGAATATATTATACCATTCTTCAGGGAAAAATCATGAAAGTTCCTGTAGAGATGCTGTGGTGGATATCGATACATTAGTCTATTCGTTTATACAGATCACAGTGGTTGGATGATTTATAGTCGGGGGGATTGTACAGGGCAAGATAAGATATTTGACTTCTTTTTCATGCTCTTCAAACCAATATTTTATGGATTTAGCTGTATGTATAGGGGGATTATCATACTAGAGAACGTCATCTCCTGGAAGAAACAATGTTTGCACCATAGGATGGACTAGTGAGCTGAAATTTCGACATAGTCCTTCTCATTCAATCTCCCTTTTAGGGTTACAATAGGGCCTGAAGAAAACCATCAGATGCCATCCCAAACCCTGATAGATCTACCTCCATGATTGACAGTTGAGATGAGACAGCCAGAATCTTACGCTTGTGTAGGTGTTATCCAGATATACGCACGTCCTGTTGCGAGGAACAATGTGAACAATGATTCGTCGGACCAAATGCCATTTTTCGACATATTACTCGACCAGGATTTGCGCTCGTGGCACCATTGTGGGCGATATTTTGTATTGGTATCCATTACAAGTGAATTGGGAAAAAACTACTCTTCAGTAAATGCTTTGTTTGTGAAAATCCCTTTTACCTCTAATTGTTCGTACCGGAACATGCAGATGCCGATTGAGCTCTTCGGTCATTTTGGTTGCAGTTGTTTTCCTTCTTCGTGTCATAATCCGCTTCAATACCACGTCCGTCTCTTTAACTCAGTTCTCCCTTTCGTCCACTACTCTGTTTGGCAAAGTATGTTTTTCCGTGCACTCTGTATGCTATCATGACTATCGATACCATAGCTCGAAAAAAAACCCATTAGCCTGGGGGCTGCAGTAGCAGATACTCCAATTTAAACGCACTCCAACAATTTGCCCTATTTACAAGGTCTGCAAGGTTTGACATTTTACGCTGTTCCCCCAAAATCACGATGCCCTTAGCTTCTTTACTGCTACCTGACAGTAGAAAAATACATACACTATATTATATAAAAAAAATACCGGTGGCTAGATTTGCTTTTTAAGGAATACGAAGCACATTCATAAACACCACTAATATTGATAGGTGTTTCCAATATTTTGATAACCACCAGTAGGTAATGAAGAGTAACAATAATTCATATCCCATACAGTTTTACAAATCAGTTTTTAAATTGTGTAATAAGTGTGTTCATTTTTTACATTTATTGCACAATATTTAGGAGCGCACATCAAAATCTTTTATGCAGCATTAACAACTCTGTTACGAGCTAGTTTTAAAGCGCATTGGATGTTTTTCCTGGAAAATTATTACTGTAAAGTTTGAATTAAGAACAATATCGTAATACTATGTTGCCTCTGTTTCCCTGTTTTGTAAATTTCGAACTAGACTCTTAAAATGAGTCTGGATGGTGCTTTACCATAATTAGAGACAAACGCTATCATATATAATTAGATCAGAATTTAAATTATTTTGATTATAACTGAAAAGTCTTTATTATTTACTATATAAACTAGGCCCTCTGATTCTAGAATCTGTATAATCGCAGCATTTCTTTTTGGGGTGAGAGGGGCATCTATTTATATCGATTATAAATTGTTCTCAGTAAACTTAGATATTGTTTCTTTTAGATACTTTATATTTATTATACTAAGGCAACGCCTCCATTTTAATACTCATTTCGCAGGCTTATACTTCACGAAAGATAGTCACTTTTCACTGTTGACTGTTTCAGTCAATATGTTCATTCATATAAAATCCACACCAAAAATAATGTCCGAATTTCCCCTCGTAAAAAAAAATCAATATTTTCTTCTGGCGTTTGATTCCGAAATCCTAATGAAGTGAATAGCTTTGTGTTAGTGATTTTGTACATCCTTCATACGATTAATCAAATAAAATATAATTGGATAGTATTTCAAATAATTGAGCTTTAAATTACTTATAAACAAACGCAAAACGCTGTGTTCCTGCTTTATCACCAAGCCTACCGCCTTTGACACCTTGACAAATGCTGGTGTATATATATATATATATATATATATATATATATATATATATATATATATATATATATATAAAGTACATTGCGCTACGATGACTGCATTGAATGATGGCTGGTCTTAGGATAAGGAAATGGCGATAAACCATTACACTTCTAGCTTTTATTCTATTTTCTGTGAAAAATAGAGCCATGACAGCGATATAAACATATCTATAAAGAAGAGATATTGCGACAGAAATTTTACTGGATAGTATGGAGCTATTTTTTTTTTCACTGGACTGAGCAAATTACTATGGATTGAGTAAATTACTGCCGCATCGCTTAATGTTGGTAATGCAATAGTTTAGTCTGCGAGAATAAAGCTTGCTGAGGCTATAAACATTGTTAAGTAGAAATATTTCTTAGCATCCCATTTTTGTGACACGAGTCTTTCGATTTATTATCTCAGGATTCTAAAGTGGGTAATCATATGTCAACTCTCAATCTTGTATCATTGTACGTTTAAATATTTTGAAAGACAACAATCTTTTTCTCTGAGTTTCAAGTGACATTTTTATATTAGTTATTTTGAAAATGCCGCTTTAAAAAATATGTGATTGCAAAAAAGGATCTTACAAAACCGATCGGTATATTTGATAGTCATATTTTGACGCACTACTTGGATAAACATGTAAATCAGGATCTGTTATTCTGGTGTACAGTGGATTACATGGCTGAAATAAAGCGATATCAAAAAAGTCTTTCATAAATTTTACTCTTAGGATCTATTCTTCAGGGAGATTTTTTTATTATAAAAACTGATTTTTGATAAATTTAAAACTGACTGACTTTTCATAGTAATCATTTTTCACTAGTGAAACTAAAATTCCATTTATACATTTGTGGCAATCATTATCCTTCGCCAATAGTTCTTAACCTTTTCAGAGACACAGAGCGCTATCATATATACACTGGTTATCAAAAATGAAGGAAAAGTCACAAAAATAGCTATTACTCAAAAAGTTACAGGTAGAATTTAATGAAACTTATACACATTATACAACACATAGGTAGGTATAAAATCGCATAAAAAGAAATCGCCAGACAATTATGGTGTTATAGAAACTAGCATATGTAAACAATGAACAAATCGGATGTGTCAGTTTGATATAGGAAAAGTACCTTTAATATGGCGTATGATCCCCCCGAAAAGCAATACAGCACATACAGCGATGTGTGATACTGTCAATTATGCGGTCTATGAGTTCAGTAGGAGGTGAGAGCCATTGCTCTTGCAAAGCAGTTGAAAGCGTGGCTAAGGTCCTAGGAGGAGAGTTGAGAGCAGCTATACGTCGTCCTAAAGCGTCCCAAACATGGTCGATAGGATTCAGGTCCGGTGATCGAGCTGGCCATTCCATGCGCTGAATTGTATCCTGCTCAAGATAAGCATCCACGATGCGAGCCCTGTGCGGTCTCGCGTCATCGTTCTGTAGCACGAAAGCATCACCTATTGCCCCGGCAGAAGGGCTCACATAAGCATCAAGGATGTCATCTCTATAGGTGTGAGAATTCACATTTCCACGGGGAAGGACATGGAGGTCTGTGCGTCCACCCAAAGAGATACCACCCCAAACACAGACACTGCCTGATCCTTATGCATCTCTTTCACGGATGTGTGATGGATGAAAACGAGTTTCAGGTTCTCTCCAAATCAAAATACGCCTACTATCGCTTTGGAGACTAAACCTGGACTCATCCGTAAAGAGAACAGCCCTCCATTGATTACGCGTCCAGTGGACATGTTGACGTGCCCACTGCAAACGTTCCAGTCTATGGCGTGACGTGAGCGGGACGCAAATGGCTGGTCGCCTCGCAAAAAGACCACCTTCGTGAAGCCTTTTACGCACGGTTCACGTTGATATCAACTTTCTAGAGCTTGCAGCGAGGGAGGATCTGCAGACGGAGTTTCGTTTCTATTCCTTCATGCGTATAATGACAAATATCGGTCATCGGCACTCGTCGTAGCGTATGGCCGTCCTTGGCTGAATCTCCTGGATGCCGAATCCGTGGTTAGAAATTGTTGCCAAAGTCTATGAACCACAGACGGACTTCCATTTAGCCATCTGGCCACTTCTGTCTGACTTTGTCCTGTCTCTAGTCTTCCAAGAGCTTGCCATCGCAGTTCTTCGGTCAAATGATGCCTGGAGGTCATTGTTACAATTTGGCTATGCCATATGTCTAATCTCAGCCTCGCAGCTACAATTGTCGCCTTGTTTTTACTTAACAACATATTCAAATTTTAAACAGATTGGCCTGGTTTTGAACGTGTTATTCCTCTTTTTGTGATTTTTTCCTTATTTTTTGATAACTAGTGTAGATTCGGAAAACTAACATTCTTTATGTATATAATTCAGCAATATTTTAAAATTTATAATAAAAAAGGCATATGGTTTTCAACATATATTTTATTAAAAAATATATGTTGAAAAAAAATCAAACAAACAAATAAAGCATTAACCTAAATGTATATTGTTCCAAGTAACAAAAGGAAATTAATAATTCTCTTAATGAGATATTTGTGCTTGGTGGTTTCTACATATTTGAACAATCACGTCTAATTTGAGTTCGAGCTACTCTCATTTCCTGTTCTCAATTAATGAGTTTTTATATTGGCCTAACTCACATAGATAAGATGTTGAAAACTGTAACAAAATTTTCAGTGCCTTTCTGGAAACAGTTTGTCCAAAAATCTTAAAATTCTTCAAGGGAGTATTTCATTTTTAGAGTACAGTGTGTTGACAAAGAAATTAATTCTTCATCATCTTTCGCACGCGATGCATCCTATGTGCCATATGGATTTCGCATCCAATCATTCAATTCTGTATTAAAAACGTAGAAGGTAGTTTACAGTTTTGTATTCTAATTATGTGAAATGTTATGTCGGGAAAAATTTCTTTGCAAATTTTATTTTGGAAGCGAATTTAGCTTATGTAATTATTTATGTACTAGCTGAGTGGCAACCCGATGTGTTGCTTTTTCGATTTAAAATGAAGTGGTTTCATTTCTTAAAGATTAAAAACTGTTTAATCACTTTCAAAAATATATTAGAATTTTCAAAAAACGAAATAATTATTTAAAATTCTTTTAAATTTCGTTTTTGGCTTTTGAAATAATTCTTTCAAATTTTGCTTTTTAAACAAAATAAGAAGTTCATTCAATTAGAGAAAATTCTAAAGGTTTTAACTTCTCATTTCCTACAACAAAAATTATTTATGGTACTTTAAAATTATTTCTGGATTTCAATTATTAAATGACTCGTTCTCAACTAATTATTTTTCCTTTTAGCAACATGGACGAATGTAAATATTAAATCTCGTGGGGGAAAATGCGCTTAAAAAATAGAAAGACAGTTCTGATGAATTCAAAATTGGTGGTGGAAGAATCCTCATCACTTCCTCATATATTAGAAACAAATTTCACGAACTTGCTGGAATTATTAGCGAGTAAAATAATAAGTAAAAAAAATACGAACTCGGCATTCAGTTACATTAAGATACAATGGCGATCAGCGCGGGAAATTTCAAAAGTGAGTTTTGTAAGTACGCTTTTTTAGAATAACATTTTTTATTGAATGTATTTGGTATATTTTGGAAGCTTAACATCTAGAAAATGTCGATAAATCGTAAAATTGACATTTATAGGTGCAGAAAACCGAAATATCTGTCCATCAAAATTGTCGATTTCGTGAAATTCGGAAAACTGCTTTGGGAAAAAGCTTCGTTTGCAGTGAAAAACATTTTTAACTTTTGAAAAATGTGCATATCCTTAAAGATGAAGAGCTGTAGAACACATGGAAATAAAAAATTTCTCGATTGGTGGACGGAAAAGTTTAATTTTGCATGCATAAAAATAGAGGAAATTTGCGAAACGGAAAGGAGTTGGCCCACCCGGAATGTCAGTTGTTTCTGTTGTCCGCTTCTTTTTAGTTCGGAGGTTTTAATTTAATAATTAAAAAAGTTTAAAGTTTTGGAAGTTTAGGATGTTATCAGTGCACGCGTTTCGTCCGTCCGCATCCATCGGTACCAGTCGCGAAATCCTGCTATGCTCGGTTAGCGAGATTAGCCCGTCCCCGTGTCTGCTCACTAACAAACATACGTTTGCTTACCTTCAGCTGTTAATAGTAAGATATTAGGAGGTTTTTACAAAGAATTTTATTTTCTTAAATGCTGACAATTTGTCCGTAGATATCGATATATTTTCCTTTTTTTCTTGTATACTTGAGTTTACTGTATTTTAATATTTAAAAATACCAGGTAAATACACCAATTTAGAACAGCGAATATCATCTTTTCAGATATATTACTAAAAGATCGTTACTTTCATTTTGGAATATATCCAATAGTTACATTTTGAAGTTCCAAAATCTGACTTAGCACTTTACCTCTATACAAACATCTAATTTCACTGTGTAAAAGCAAACATTCATACTGAGCCTCCATAGATATACAAATTTGTTAAAAAGGAGAGTTTTTAAAGGTATGACTAAATGTAATTTACTAGTACATTTACAACATGGTCTAATGCAGATTTTAATTATGTCGATTTTTTTTAAACTAGGGATTCTTTTTGTAAAAAACAGTGCGGAGATATATTAGGGTATCTTGTCTTTGCAAGGGTAATAAATTCTTTAATACAGCCTACCACTGATGGAGTGGCATCTTTAGAAATTCCTACGCGTAGCGCCCATGATATTAAAAAATTTTCTAAACATGATATAATAGAATTTAAAATATCTTGTCCTATTATTCTTTCAGCAAGTTATCTGCAGAATAAATGATTCAATATTTGGTTTTGAATAAGACTAATGAATCCTAAATGAGCTTTGCAAATTGATGAATCAACAGATATCAGCGGTAAAGCAAAGAATTGTTTGGAAAACTCTTCTGTAACTTATTCCTTAATATTATCAGACATATCTTTAATCAATTTTTAATTGCGTCATCAGAGAGATGCATTTTCATAACTTTTTATTATTCTTTTTGCATTACCGCCAAACATAATTTTTACTACGTATTTCGCAACATGCCGGTGATCAAGAGATTCTGCCCTAGTATACGGATTTAACTTTAATACAATTGATTCTGCTACCTTAAAAGACGTAATTTGAGCGTTAGTGGAAATTTCAATAACCTTTTTCAAAATGTTTTCTTTGATTTGCATTTATATCCAATAATCATCTGAAATAATCCAATAATTTTTTTCGTACTAAAGTGCCGTTTAAATTTTGCAGGAGGCATTGCATTGTTGGACAGATTTTCTCTACATTCAATACATAGCGGAATTAAGCATTCTTTTTCACCTGTCTTTGTCAAGCCAAAACTTAAATATTCGTTCAGATATTTCTAAATAGAATATATTTTTTTGTCTTTCCGTCCGGAATTAGATATTTTTATATCGGCGACGCTACTGCAGCCTATATTACCACTTGTTGCTCCATCATTGATATTTTGCTGAGAATCGCATTGTAGTTTAAAATTATATTTTTACTACTAGTTTATTAAACTATATCTGATTTTCAAAGTAATTGTAAGCGGTGTAAATTATGCGTAACTTTTATACATAACACATAATTCAGAACTAACTTTTGTATATAACAAAACAAGATACACAGCGAAACTTCTCTAGCCGTCCACTCCTATTCGGCTGCCACCCCTCAAAACATCCACTTTTTTGAGAACCATTACTGGCGGCCATAGGGAAATCCACCCCTATTCGACGGCCACTTTTTTTTCGGAATTTCCTTGTATATCAAGTTACTTTCAAAACTGTTTTCGTACAATGCATGACTGACTGTGGTATAAAAACGTAGGCTAGCTTTGGCAGTAAAAGTTTTTTTAAGTTTTAAAAAATAAGGACGTGTGCCAGTAGTACGGGAAGCACGATCTCCAAAGACAAAATATTGCAACCACCAGATTGACGCCCCAGGTCAACAGTAGGAAACACTGTATAACAAAGGTACTCGATTGCTAAATTACAAAAGGGCTTGTAGATATTTTCGAGTGCACAATATATGAATTACTCTGTTTAGTAATTGAATGTGAAATGTTAAGACTCGGTCTATAATTATTGGGCCTGAAATGTTTAGACTTTTTTCCCATTTTGGATTATTTTCCAAGCTGCGCGTTTTCGTTTGAAACGTTTCTTATTTTAAAAAAATTTATTACAATATTATATATATATATATATATATATATATGTAATGATAACAATAGGTGTAAGCTCGGGGTGTAGTCGTAAATATGCAAATAACTTGGCCGTTGAAATCATCAGTTTTGTAGTCGTAGCTAAGGCAAATGGAAACTGGCGGGGCGAAGCAATGGCCGGGATCTTCAAACATTTTGTATCCATTACGTGCAATCGAAGTCGCAAGTGGCAAGATAGATGGAGAGGGCAATAAAACACCTAGGAACACATCAGGAAAAAGGCAGCTGGTTCATACAAAGTCTTTATTTTCCGACACTGTTTCGTAGATCATCAACTAAATTTACTCTAACACATCGCGCGACGCTGGCCGGGACGGGGACGCGGCCCCGACCGTACAAATTTGACAGAAGCGAAAAATACATGTTTTCTGGCTGGGAGCAGACACCCAAAAGCTACGGAATTATCGAGAAAAGCGCGGGTTTTTTAAGGCGGGTTGAACTTTAATTGGTTAAAAAACTGACGCGGGATTAAGTCGCGTCGTATGAGGCGATGGTCTCGCGATGTTCCACGCCGTCCGCGTTATATAACTCTTATATAAGCTTTGGCCACACGTGCCTTAGGGGAAAAACTAATAAATTACTTCGGTTTGGATTTAGGTCGCGATTCAAAGGTTAAGGGGACGGTATTCTGTTGCATTAGGATGAAGACTTTGGCGTGCTAAATAATAAAAAGGGTTTTAAATTTATTTCAATTTCCCCCCTCCGGAAAAGACTTGCGTGAGGAGCCGACTCCCTCAGCAAGGCTCTCCATCAGGCGAGACCCGTGTATCAAAAGCGCAATTGGGACTAAAATTTTGAGGAGTAATTTGGAATAAAATTTTGACTCAGGGGTTGACAAATTTAAATTTTGTGTTACTATCATCTTTGTGTGTCTGTTCAGGTCATGAAAATATATAAAATAGCATAAGCTAGTACTAAACAAAAATTTAAAAAAAATCAATACACTTTAATTACAGCGTGGAATGAGTATGGCCATATTTAAGTATTCAAAAAAGACTTAAATATACACTTAAAATGGAATGAAAAAAAATATATACTTATTAAAATACAATAAATCGCAACAAAATTTCAATGGACGTTTAAAAATGAAATGAAAAAAAAAAAAATATATATATATATATATATATATATATATATATACTTATGGATTACGTTACTTCATAACAATTGTTTAAAAACTTTGAAAGGTAAAAATAAATCAAGATTGTCAATATCGGGTTACATTCATGAGGTTGGTCACTGTTCAGGATTAGGCTTCACGGTGAATATTAAAGTTTATTAGTTAAATTCTTGGAAAATATCTTCAAAGGTTTTTCGAATATAATTTTTTTCAAATGCACCATGGAAACAAATCAATAAGAATTTTTTTAATTGCAATTCAACATAGTAAACTTATATAAATAATGTAATTTGGCAGGAGGTATTTCAATTATGAAAATGGTTCAATTAGGAAAAACAGGGTTTTAAAAATGATATTTTCAACAATTGTCTTAATTTGATTTCATCCAATAACACTCAACATTAATTTTTTTAATTTAGGGCAAATATGGATTTACGCCACTGGAGCAATGAACTTAGCCTGGTCTCCAAGTGTGATAATTTACGGTGTGATACTCCGCAGAGGTCCGGCGAAAACGCACTAAATTCAGGCCCACTAAATTCAGGCCCCTTGGGTTGGGGTGGTAGTAGATTATTTTGCGTTCGGGGTCGAACCGAATAACAAAGAATTGTTATTAAATTGTGTTATGGTCGGGGTCTAACCGACTCAATGAGGATTTATATTATATCATATTTGTGGTCGGGGTAGAACTGACTCAAGGAATTAAATTTCAATTAAGTTGAGGTTGGGTTACTGGAAAAAAAAATTGGTTAACTTAATTCGGCGCAAATTGTTTTAAATCATTAATTTTCTTCAATATTCTTATTTAGTTAGAAGCGTGCACATTCGTATGTCTTGTTAGGGTAAAAAGTCATAAGAAAAACAGGATCACTTTAGCATATGTCAGGGAATTCACATTTATCTTTCATATTTTTGACTGGGTAATATCCTGATACAAACATTAATCTCCGACTATTCAAGATTCATCAAAATTCAAAATTATCAAAATTGTCAGCATAAAATAAAGAATATCAAAAACATTTCAAAAAATACACTAAATGATTTGTGGTACTTGAGAGAATTTGTTTCCTGAAATTTTTCATCTGAGGTTAATACATCTCAGTCTTTGCTTTGTTAATCACACTCAGTTCGTATTGCTAGTCAACGTTCAACGCGTTGCAATAAATGTACCACCAAAACACAAAAATAAAATATAAACTTTAACTCACTAATAAACTACAACTATACACTAAAATATACACTAAATGTTATGGAATATATCAAAATTGGTAACTTTAATCCATAAAAATCAATGACTGAAACTAAAATGCACAATAAATGAGATGATTACAATATATCAAAATTAGTAAACTAAATCTCAAATTATTAATACACAGTTATATTTTCAAAAATTCAATTTTCTCATTTGCACGAAAGAAATGTTGGAATTTTCTTAACTTTTTATTATTCGCAATCTATCCCTTTATCTATTATTTTATGAATTATATTTAAGAAAACATATTAAAGTTACTCATTTATTCAACTTATTTTAAAAACACACTAAAATTTTACCTAATATTTTTAAACACACATATATTTTTTATTGACAAATAATTTAAAATATTTTACACTGTAAACTTACCCATGGAGTATCACTCACTATTTTATTTTAATTTTATTATAATATAACTCAAAATTCAAATTGGTAAAAAGAAAAAAAATGGGTTAAGAAAATAAATCAATCTAAATTTTTTGATGTCCAGGAGTCACCTCGAAACTGGGTTTAATGGTAAAGTCACGATATTTCTTTTTTCTCTTCCAGTTTAACATCATGTTGACACACACGTCGGAATCGAATATCTCACACCTAATCCTTGATTTGCATGGATTACAAAAAAAAATGAACTCGCGAAAGAAACCGAACCAAAAACCTTCATTTGTGGATCATACTGTCGTAGCGAGAAATCATCCATCACAATGACGGACAACAATCTTGAAGGAGGTGTTGGGTTTTAAAGATTAAATCCTTAATTATTTTAATCTCCAGCACTTCGCTAAACTTTAAAAGTAATGACAGTACGTCATCTTATTTATTTTATTAAATTTTATAATACTCTGTAAAATATTCAGAGATTTATAAGTGAATCATTCTCGCATATGCGGATATATCATGAATCATATGCAAATATATGTGGCGCAGTAATTGATTGGATGGCAATTACTATAAAAGCTAGCCGCATTGTATTAAAGTTCGTTCCTTCTACCCTTCGCTGCTTTTCTCCCAGTTGCCAGATGTTAACCAGTTGTACCATGTTAAAGTCCTGACATGGATATTATTCGTTTCCTTGTTACAACGCCAGTTTGGTGTATCTGCAAACAGATAAGTTATCTCTGTTATGTTATACTTTGTTATGTTATTCTATGTTATCAAATCTATTCTCAACCGAAACTCGGTTTTAATTTCTCACTCTGCTACTTACATTTCTATGGCATGACTGTCACTTTAAACTCTGTATCAAAGTTCTGTCAGCTATTCTCTGAAACCACTGACTGATCATCAAAAGGAGGATCACGAATCACTTTCTACAACACACGCGCACACAGATTATTTTTTTTTCTTTCGATGAAGCCATCAAGGCATTTTTTCAAAAACGCGCACATTATTCCGCTTGAAGATCACGCTGAACTTCGACGCAGAAAAAACAAACATGTCTCTCTCCATTGCTTAGCACACAGAAACCGAACCAAAACATCTCCTTTGAAGCGCACAACACGTATTACGAAATTTCTCCGAGACGAAAAAACACTTGAATATCCATTGGAGATCTTGCCGTGGGCAGGTTCACATTTTAGCCAGTTTTCCCATCTTTCCCAAATTCGCTCCATTAAATCTGCTTGCTTAAAAATTTTCGTGACAATTTGGACCAGTTTAGGAAAATTTCATCGAGTTTTTCCCTCTGAAAAAACGTTAAATGTGGGAAATATTTTAAAATGAAAACGTTAAATCCGGGATTTTTTAACGTTACAAGTATAGGAAATCAATTGGGACTAAAGAAAAATTACGTTATATGCGGGAAATCGTTAAATATGGGTTACATTAAATCGGGGTTTCACTGTATATATATTCATTTAAAATCTTATTCCCTTCATTATCTTATTCACTTCATTTAAATTCTTATAATTCCACCAAGGTCACTCTTTTTTCTGTATTACTGTTCTAAATTTGTTTTCCTCTCCATTCGCTTTAGATTCCTTATTGAAGCTTGGCCGTGTTTAATATTGGATTACTTAGCCTTTTTTATTTCCCTGTCACATCTCGAGAAAAATTTATATGCGGAGTGAGAAAATTTTTGCTAGCCGTGAAAAATGGTAGTTTAGACCCCCCCCCCCCATGGTGACCACAAAGCAAATGAAATTAAGACATTGTTAGAAACGCATGTAATCAGGGAGGTGCAATTGTGCTTAAGATTTAAATTAATAAATTTCCGTACCACAAAAAGACAGGAAGATAAGGCATTTCCTTTTTATAGTGTCATTTATGTAGTTTGAATTTTTTTTTCCTCCTTAAATAGATTAATATTCTGATTTTTCTCCGAGATTGCATTAACGCAGTTTTTTGCATCACAATTTTCTGTCCTTGTTAGCGATGTAACTAGCTTAACTGAATACACCTATTTTATCATCACAACACACTATGAAATATTTTGCAGAAAATGCCTACACACCACTTCTATAATCTATTTTAAAAGGATCTAAAAATACGTTAATTTGTTCATACATTCTTTCATATAAAATGTTAAAATCATTTTAACACCGCCGCGACTTTGAATTAATTCCTGTTATATAACGCAGAAAATTAAACCCGAAATACGAGGGAATGAAAAAGAAGCACACCTCGCAGCTAAATAACTTTTATTCGGTAAAAAAATCTTTTTTTACGTCATTTTTATTGATCTAACTTAATTTTCATTTATTCGTTGGCGCAGTTAAACCTCTATAGTTCTGAGCTTCGACATCAACATATAATTACTGTTTCACACTTTTTACTGGAAAATGGGATGTTATCTATATATATAAAACAGTTCCGTAAGTGACTCATTCATTCACTGACTGACTGACTGACATATAACGCACAGACCAAACCGCTGGACCTAAAGGGCTGAAATTTTGCATGGCGATTCTTCTAATAGTGTAGGGGTGCACTAAGAAAGATTTTTCAAAAATTCTTCTTAGATTTTTTAAAGTTAAATTTTTAAGCTGTTTTTAAACTTTTTTTACATTTGCATTTAAAATAATAATCTGAGGGTTATAAAATTTATATCACGAGAAAGATTATAAAAATTCCTTCAGAATGAAATTTTTTTCGAATTTTTACCTCCATTTCCTGATTTTTGGTGAATTTTTAAAGATTAATTTTTAGAATTTAATTTATTAAATGCTGATCACGTGATTTCTTTTTCTGGTACTTTAAATAAATTTATCGTCACGTGCAAAAAAAAAAAAAATAGACAAAATATTTTTTTCTTGCTAATGCGGCTGACGATTGGACTTTATTTTGTCTATAAAAATATCCCTTACGATTTTTTTTATAAATATGTTTTTTTTACATCAATTGTATACATTGATCGTCGTATTTATTATAAATATATATATATTAATAATTTTTTTTTGGAATTAATTGCATACATTGACCGTTGTATTTAATTTCAATGTACTCCGTAGCGAAGCGCGGGTTTTCAGCTAGTCATCAATAAAAATATTTCCCGATAAAGTGAAAACGCAGAGGATTGACACGAAGCCTAAAATATTTAGACGTATTTCTCACTGCCATGAAGAAAACTGCGCTGCTCTCCGGGCTATGACGTTACCGTCACATGTTACACCTTTCCAGGATCACTTCCGTTTCTGCAACCCTTACACAGTCAGTACAGTTAGTTGGATGTCCGTTTTAGTGTGGAGCAACGTGGAGATTCCTCTAGGCCGTTTCTTTCAAACAGTTGATTCCAATGGAAATTGTAGCTGGTTTAGTGTTAGTAAGCAATGTACTGTATCTAGTGCGAAGGTAATGTGAAATTTCATTCAATAACGTTCTTGTCTACTATACTGTCGGTTCACGGAGCTCATTTGAATACGCATAGGTTATCCTAGGATGTGACGGGCAGTTGTAAAATATCGGTGATATTTTGCAGACTGATGTTTGGTGACTGGTGATTTAGGGTCAATATATAGACCTTTTTGCCTGTAATTTTATTATGATTTCTTGATTTTCTCTTAGCAATATGCATTCCAAGTTAACTTGTCAGATTATCGCTCTGTCTGTACCTGATTTCGATAATCCGTGATAATCGTTTTTGAGAGTATACGTGTTGCATAATCATACGTGACATCTGTGATTCGATGTGTTAAACTTTGGAATGATTTATTCCCAAATATTGTTGACTAATGGTTTCGTTAAATTAGATATGGACGCAAAAAGAAAATTTTCATTTTAAATAGTTATAGACGTAGCCATTTTATTTAGCGGAATGCAGTATACAACTAGTTGTAGCCTTGGAACATAACTGCGTTCGAAATATATCGTTTCTATTTCCAAATGTAGCGCCAAGTTAGAACTTTCATAACAAACATTAAGGAGAGTTGTTATTCTAGATTTACATGACAACAAATATTTTCCTTCATAAACTATTACAAATAACGATATTACATCAGAAATTATTACAGAATATGATTATTTATGATAGTAGTTGTAGCCAGGAATAGTGCATATGGGGAAAAATAGATAGCCATTATTTATAATACTTCATATGAACCAAAGCCGATTGAATGCACAAAGGTAATAACACAGATCGAGGTTCAGGTTTCAACATGAACGAAATGTATTTTTCATGGCGCTTATACTTGTATAGACCCTTTGAATCATAAGAGTATTTTGAAACAAAGTTTTGGAACTTTTATGCAAGATTTCTGCAGCATAGTGAAATGGTAAAATAATGTGTGTAGTACAATGGCCTTCCGTTCTCCATAATTTTAGGGGGTTAATGTCAAGAAATTATGTCCATTAATGAAATTTAAGTGTTACAAATTACAAGTTTAGCATCATAGATCAGAAAACAAAGCAATAAAATAGAACGCACCTTATATGAAAGCAATTATTTACACACATTGATACTTTGGAATTTCGGCCCTAATAAATTAATTCGTGAATTATGGTTCAAATTTTTTATACATATTATCAAATTTTTTTTGAGTAGTTACATTATGATCGACATATTTATTTGTTTCATTTACATAAGACGGTGTATCAATTGACATCGTAATGTTAAGCATTATGGAATTTTCCTCTCGGTATATTTCGAATAACAAATTACCAAATGAATATTTTTGATTTCTCTTTCCTAGGTTGATATTTTAATACGTTAGATTATTAATGTAAATCATCAACATTAAAATTGCTTTTTGGTAAAAATGTTAAAATTTAAAAAGTATTGAAAAACTAGAGCATTGCATTTAAAGTGCGTGTGTATATATACACATTTTTTTAAAAAACTTTTATTAATATTACAAGACTCAGATCATTTAAAGCTTTGGTAATAATTCCTATTTACTTGATTTTGTATCTCAGTTTGAAGCAAGTGATTTAATATATATTCCAGATGCCTTTATTTGATACTTGCCATCCTGAGAACTATAAATTATATAAAGATGACATTGTGTTTAATTAAAATGAAGCAAATTAGTGCTTCTTGAATCTATTGAACATTGAAAATATTATCAGTAAAAGTTATAAAGTATACTCAACAACTGGTAATAAATACTTACATTTAAAATAGTCCTTATATTTAATTTTTTCCAGTTCATTAGCCTGCATTTTTAAATGATTTTTGCAAAATGCCTAGTCTGAAAGGGTTTGAATGGAATTTTTTAATGATTTATTTTTCCCAAAATAGATCATTTAAATTTTATTGTAGCTAACATGGCAACTTAGAACAATATTAATGTATAAAATAAATAAACTTTAAATTATATTTGTGATATTCGATAAGAAATATCTCCACTCACTCGAAACCTGCTATGAAAATTCTGAAAACATAACACCTCTCTCCCCAATCTGCATAAATATTAATTCAATTTGATTTTGTAGGCTACCTTATTATCATTACAGATTTCATTCAGTTTTTAGGTGTTTATATAAAGCTAAAAGGAATAAAATCTTTCAGAACATTAAAGAGTTTATAAACTTGTAGTTATTCGTATAAAAGGAAAGGAATTTTTAGAATTTCGAGTTAGTTAACTAGATAGATTACCATCTGTTACAAGATATTTATTTTATTTCCTTCTGTCTCCTTAACTTACACACAAAACATACTGCTACACATAAATGTAATGTATAGCTGAATTTAAAAAAATTCAGATTTCACCCTCTAATTTATCCATTTTTCTAAATTCGACCACGCCAAAAGAGTTTATAATTAAATGCTATCGCCAGATAGTATCATCTGTAGATTTGGATTTTGGAATAGGCTCTAACATGCATTCACAACTTATATATACACACAAATAGCTATAAATAATTATACTACTTGTAGCATTACATGAAACAAACTGCATTTCTTTTACTTTTTTTGAGTGGTTCTAAGGTTTTTTTAAAATAGTGATGAGTTAATTATTAATGAAACTTGTAGAAAATGCATAACAGGAGCACACAGCTCATTAAAATCTATACTAAAAAATTGTCAGCCTTATTTTTTTTATAGTGGATATTAAGAAGCTGTATGTTCCTGTTATGCCTGTATAGATGTCAAAAATTGCTTTTAAAAATCATATTCTTGTTTTTTTTCAAATCATTAAGATCTATTTCTGCATTAAAATTACATTAAATTAAGAGTTTTCTTTGAGGAGGTTATTCTATAATGTGAAAATAATTTTAAAATAATTCTATAATGTAAAAATAATTTTAAAATAATTCTATAATGTAAAAATAATTCATAATGTTAACATATTACAAACATGCGCGCGCGCACACACACGCGTAAGATTTTCGACATCAAAAACCTAATATCATAATATGCTCGACCATATATAGCCATAATTCAAGTATGAGTGACATGCTACACATGCAATAGTTTACGCGAGAATCGGAAATTTAGTCTTACACAGCGATTTCAAATTTTAGAAAATAGTAAATATTTCGTTACAAATCCTCATATTTCTATTCTGTTGAAGTATGCTCTATAATTCGGATTTACATGAAGGATTATGCATAAATTTTAATGTTCGAAAGATTAAAAATGTACTTGCATGTACTATAACACGTGTACACTCCGTTTCGTTTATGAGAGTCATTTCTTTATTTCCACCTAAACCACAAAAAGCTAGGGATGCGACATCGATGTAGATGTTTTCAAAACATCAATGTTTTGATAAAAACATCGATGTTTTAAACATCGATTTATTGAAGCCGATTTTTTTTAACATCAATGTTTTGTGCTCGATGTTTTACGTTGTCCGATTTTTTTTTTAATGAATATGTACCATAATAAAAAAAATTAACCACGAAGCATAATTTTCCCACTCAGATGTTTCACTTGTAAGTCTGAATTCTGAAAAGGAAGAATACAAAAGGGGGAACGATTAGAGACAAATGGCAATGAACAACCAATGAATAATAATTATATTCCCCAATAGCCCCAATACTTGTTATTGACAGTAAAGAAAAAATAAGCTTGTTCAGTTTTCCCCCATACGTTGGTTTTGCATCAGTACTTCAAATTGGTGTAAATATATGCAAATTTCTTTTGTATAATTTAATTTGAAAATAAAAGATTTGTTAATAAATTGCAATAATTTCTTCAATTTTCTGGTAAAAGTAATGAAATATGCAATGGAAATTCTGCGATATGCGCTGACTGTAGCAACCAAGTTTTTGTCATTTCTGTCAGCCCAACCTGAGTAAAATTACCCCCCCCCCCCCCTATCCTCCATGACTAACCGTAGTAACATTAATCTTAGAGGTTACTAAACCAGTTTTAAAAAATGAAAGTTCATAAACATCGATGTTTAAAAACATCGATGGTTTTGGGGCGATGTTTTATTAGCATCGATGTTTTAATATTGAATATCGATGTTTTGTTGTCGATGTCGCATCCCTACAAAAAGCTACAACCTCAAAGTACAATTTTCGACCCCCTTTCGAAGAAATTCACCCATGGGGCGAGTCAAGAAAAGGGAAAATCACATCAATCCAAAAATATATTCAAATCACTTTGGAGTGTGGAGGTAAAAACATCAGGTAGGTCTACTGACGCATTTTCATTTAAACCCACAGGAAACGTGTCTGCAAACCCAGAACTTTCGAATTCTGGCACGCTCTCTTTTCTGTGTATATTGTACTGATCGATAAGACCACCATCTTCGTTAGAGAAGTTGCACTCATATCGAACCATTAAAATTACAACACCATGAAGAAGGGATGATACAAACGTCAAATTCACATGAAAGGAAGAATATACTGGGATTTGCAAATTATTAGCATTTAAGCACAATTGAACGACGACGCAGGGGGGAGAAGCGGCATCTCAAACGCTGTATAAACGAAAGTTACGCAGTGGGTTTCTCATTCGGAAATCGCAATTGAATGTTGGTTGTTTGTGAGAAGATTATGTTATGTCTCGTATTAAAAAGAGAAACGACTACCAGCACATGTAGGAATTCGATAGCTGCAGGTTCGTGGCCTATGGAGAGTGTGGTTTATCGCTCCGCTATATTGCTACTCGTATTCGTCGGAATCCAACGACTGTTATGCGAATAAGGAGTCGATGGGTTCAAGAGGGTCATACTGAACATCATGCAGGATCTCAACGGCCTCCCGCCACTAACGATAGAGTGGACAGACATGTCAGGTCGGCCCTGCAGGATCGTACAGCCACATCACGGACCTTGAGTCAGGAAATGGGCTTGTTTGCAGCATAAGTATCCGCACGGACAGAACGCTTCACGCCATGACTTATAAGGCAGCTTATCCCGTATCTTTTATTTTATTGTCCAGTTCAATATTTCTATTAAACTGTGTTATTTCACATGTTTGTTTCCTTTCTTACTTATTTACATATTTATTAATATAATACATGCATTCGTCTAATTCAATATTTACCATTAGCTCTTTAGTATTACATTTCAAAGACTACAATCTGTTGACCATTTTGCATTTAAAATCAGTTGATGCTTATTATATAAATACTTTGCAAATTTATATTTCTATTATTGCTCATTGTATTATCACTTACATTCTTAATTTAAAATTCATATCATTATACTTATTTTCATATTTACTCCAACTAATTATTCATATTACTGAAGTACTTATCTTGCATCTATTTGAGTATACATTATATATTACCTTACTTTTTACAATTCAGCAGTTACTGCTTATATATTCACGTTACTTTTACATTTTACGCTTCAACAGTTACTATTTGTATAATAACATTGCTTTTACATTTCAAATTCTTTACATTTAATTTTATTTAATCTCATAGCAATATTATACTTTCTTAATACATTCTTACAATTTATTATCACATTACTTAGCATTTTACAATTTTTCTTTTACATTTCATTTAATACATTTTATATTAACATTTTGCATTTTACATTTCAATAATTACTCATTGTATAAACACCTTGCCTTTTACATCCCATACTATTACCTATGTTTTACTTTATTATCACATTGCTTTTACATTTCAAATTAATACTTTCTAACATTTAATTTTTAATTAATGCATTCTTACATTTATTACCACATTACCTTACATTTTGCAGTTCAACATTTACTATCTGCATAATCACCTTGCTTTTACATTTCAATTTCTACATTATATACGAATACTTTAAATTTTACATTTCAGTAATTACTCTTTGTATAAACACCTTATAATTTACGAACTATACTCGCTATCTAATAGTATACCTATATTTACATATATATACATTTACAATTTCTCTCTTATTCTTTTTAAGACAATTTGTCCTTTTACTTAGTCTATAGTTATACCGGTAAGTACTTTACTTCAATACTTCTCAACTTATCTTGATGTTTCAGAAATCTTACTTCAATTCCTTGCTTATAAATTTACTTCCCTGCCATTATTTGATTTATGAATCTTTTGATGTTGCCTTACCAAGATTAACAACATTAAACTAACTTTTTTCTCTTTTCCTAAGTAATCCGACGTTAATAACCCGCGGTAGTTTCGTTAGAAGAGACTACCTGAAATATATTTTTTCTTTGTACTTGTATCGCAACTCGGGCATATGACGTTACATGCAGCAGGGCAGATAAAAATTAGTGACATTGAAATGAATTGGTTTGCTAGGTAATTAACTTTATTTTACTCGTGACTGCTGTGGCGTGTTTCTGTCAAAAAGAAAACTGAGTCAAAGAGACAGTTAAGCGATTTTGAAGTGTAGAACTTTGTTTACGGGAAAGTTGGGGAAAATAATTGCGAAATAAAGCTGAAACAGTAAAGTATGAGATATTATTCTGTAGTTTTATTTTAAAATGTTCATACAGGAGAAAGCTGAAAGTATTACATGTAAAATTTGTGCTAGTGCTTAAATGTTGCAATTTCTCGATAAAGAGCTCATTTGGGGGGGGATGCAGTTGGTTTTGCAGTTACTTGATAATGAATATACAAATGGAATTAAATGTCTTGAAGCACGTTGAAACCAAAAGTTCTCGGAAGGTTATTTTGAAATGACCGGCGAATAATTCTGAATAACTGCATAAATATTTCTTTATAATATATCTGTTTGGTTAAAGAGTAATATTTTGAAACTCAAATTTCATTTTTCAGAATTCTAAAGAATTGGCTTAAGGATGGTGACAACTGGAAGGTTAACTACAGCGTGCGAGTCTCTAGCAATTATCCAATTCTTCATACATCCGGCAAACGTCAAGTAACTCTTGGAGCGGATAATCGATATCGATTTAAGGATCAGTTGCAAGTCACAGTAGCCGGACGTCAATCGGCCAACATCACTTTCCAGATCAATCTAAATCAGCCATATATAACTCTCATCAGATACAGAAGACGCCGTACCACTTACCAAAGGACAATAATTATATTTTTTGACAAGGAGCGCTTGCAACCTGCTCAGTCCCGCCCAGAACAATAAGTTGTTTTAACAATAAGTTAGAATTTTTATTTTTGAGTATTTTTATATGTTTGTTTAAGTTTAAAAAGTTCTACACAGTGAAAATTAGCAATACTTGGACATTTTCCCTAACTGTTTATGCAGCATTGGAGAGATATAAGTATCAAACGTGGAATTGCTGTGAGTTTCTGTTAACGAAAAGGCAACTCATTCCTTTTCGACCCCTGTAAAAAGTTTAAATAGCATCTTTTCAACTGATGTTTTGCAGAATTATCTTTTACATAATTAATGGCGAATGTTACCATTTCACACCCTAACGGAATTATTTTTAAAAGGCATTTTTTTTTCAAAAAGTAATTAAGAAGGCAATTAAAATATTATTTTTTTTTCAAAAAGTAATTAAGAAGGCAATTAAAATATTTTTTTTCAGTGTTATATTCACCTCAAATAATTTCCTTGCCTTTATCTGTATTTCAAAACTCAAAGTATATAGTTAATGTATGTTGGTACTAATAGGTATTTTGGGATTATTTATGTTAAGACACCTTAAGCCACTATAAAATTTGTAAATGATTTTAGTAATGACTAGTAATCCTAAAAATACTTAGAATTATTCAATTATTTATAGGTGGTAACGCTGAAATAATCGAGTACCAGTTTTATACATCATGGATGTTTTCAAACGGAACAATAGATATCGGTTAATTTTCCTCTTGCATTAGTCTTCATAACTAAGGAGGCTTTTTTAGATATTTTATAAATAATCAAAATATTCTCATAGGTTAGTGTGCTTAATAATATTAAGATCAACAAATTACGTTTTTGAATATTAAATTGTAAACATGGGCTTAAAATTAATTACACTTACCTATCACTAAAAATAATAAACGCTTGTTTTCAGCGATTGAATGTCAGTCAATTAAAAACTGTAGATTAAAAGAAATAAGTTTTCAGCCTGGATTCTTAAACTTTTTGGTCTATTATTTTTTAATGTTTTGGAGATTGATTAAAAATACTTTTAAGACTTTTTACGTATTTAAATCAGCCCATTTGAAAATATTTTTCTTACTTCCTGCTATAGCAGCTTACGAAGCAAACCTTGAGTTCAGTCAACAGAAAATGGGTAGTTGGAGTTGTTAATTTCGTCATCAGATCAAATCTTTGTGAAAGAACGCACGGTGGAGAGAATTGGTCTATAATGTTTTAAGGAGATGGTGGACTTTTAAATTACCAAAAATCTAGCAAAAATTGGAATTGTTTTAGGGTTGTATTAATATTTTAAAAATATGTAAATATTAGAATAAAATGCATTTAAAATATGTAATGAAAAGTAAAATGAAAACTTTGTGGCTTTAGAAAAGTTTTTTTTTCAAATGCGGAGGTACTTGTCTACGAAGACATTCACTTATATTTCACCCCAGTTTTGCTGGCCATTTTATTATGGGGGCGCCATATAGGCAGACCAGCATTGCCCCCTATGAAGGGACGACAAAAACGGAGGCGTTTTAGTGGCGCTTCGCCAGGATTCGATCTGAGCACCCTCAGCACCGAAAACCAGCGCGCTGTACCACAAGGCCGCCACGGCCCCCTGCTTTAGAAAAGTAAATATTAAAAGTAGGTGAAAAAATATCTTTTAGATGGCTTTTTATCAAAATGAGTCATTTCCAGATTTGCAAGTCTTTGAAATGCTCCTTGCGTCACAATTTTTGACAAAATTTTATAAAATTTATAACAAAGACTCCTCTTATACATTAAAATAAAGTCATGTATCCATTTCAGGTTTTGACATCATTCAGATTATCAAACTTTAACTTAAGTGTAGAAAAGTACAAAAATTTCGCGAAAATTCAGAGTACAAGTATAAAAATATTTCCTAAAAATTAACTATTCAATGGAAGCACAAAATAATATATAACTCTGTTCAAAATGTATTTATAAGCAATATAAATGCAGAATTAAGGGGGGGGGAGTTAAAAATTGGATCACAAGGAGCATTTTAAAAAAAATAAAATTTTAATATTGTTAAAATATATAATTTAAAAAATTTAAATATTTATAAAATTTTATAAGATGTTTGATAAAGTTATACTATAAAGAACATATATGCAAAATCTCATATCTATGAGGTAAAATTTTCAAAAATTGCTTTGCAATGTCCACCATCCCCTTAAGAAAGTTATTAATTGTCATTAATTAATCTACAAATAAAACAAGTAATTAGGACATGTAAACATCTCTCATTTAATATTAAATAAAATTGTGCTTTTCTATTTTTTAAGGGTTGTACCACCTATGGTTACTTATTTTTTTTTAATCCTTATTTAAAATTCAGTACAAACATCTCCATATAAAAAAACCTATTAGTGTTCAGCATATTATATACATTGTACAGAATATACATAGTTATATAGATTTGCACCGCTTGCGATTGTTAGTAACAGTTCTGTCTCAGTCTCACCGTATGATAATCGTCTTCGTCTTTATTGCATTGACGATTGACATGCTACCGTCCCTCTATTTTCTTCCAAACAATAATTTGGATGCTTAGAACTTATAACTGTTGATTAATTCGCTTCTTTTAAAGCCAGAGTTAACAGCTGAGACGTCTCTGAAGTTAAAAGAATCTATTCAGATTTTAGAATGGTGTGCGTTATGTACAATGTTATATTTTTCTACTCGTGAAAACTATTTTTACTGAAATCGGGTTCTGTAACTGTTTAACGTGATGCTTGAATGGAATTAACATTTTTTTATTGCTGTCTTACTTCTGTCAAAATAAACTTATACAGGATTGCTTCTTTGTTCATCATTATTTCTCAAATACCTTTACACTTAATAATTTTCAAAGAAATCATCTATAAATTGTAACTATTCAACGAAATCAAGTTCTCCCATCTGACTACATATTTCACTTTTGAAATTTTTGTTTAAGCAATTAAATATGTGTAGGTTTTCAGAAATATCAAAACTACATTTAATAGTTAAAATGAAACTTTATATTAGATAGCATTTGACGGAGTAAAACTAAATCTGTATACTCAAGAAGATGTGTACTAGTTTAATTTAACTTACTGTTATTATAACTGATGAATTTAGAATCAAATAATTAGTGCCATCGAATGTAGTTCTTTTTATAAAACATTTGACGAGTGAGCTAAAGCTCTTCAGTTTGAATCAGATCTGACGACGTAAGCTAGCATAGAATCAAGTCGGTTGAACGTAATAAATGGGAAATCAAGAAATTTCTTTTCAGATGATATCATATCACTGTAAAAATAATTTTTATTTAAATGAAATAAAATATAGATTCCAAACTACAAGAAACTTTTTTTTGTATAGAATACACATGAAGTAAATTATAATGTTCATGCTGTACCGGCGTATTTTAATAAAATATTAAAAATTTTAAATGTTTCTGTGTGTATATAAAAGATATATCTTAACGTCCGACTCTTAAAGTTTATTTCTTCTAGCTTATATTTATATTTATTAATGTTTGAAAATTAATATTCATTGAATTTTTTTTTATTAATATTGACATCTAACTGAGGATAACGAGCGACTGCCAGAACACGGATGTCTGCATTTTATTCTTTCAATAAAGCATTTCTGCGATCAGGGGAGCGTTTCACTCTCCGCTGTGATATGATATTCGACGTATCACCAAGCACTGGGATTACTTAGACTTGCGTGTTGATCCGTGTAACACGAAATAATGTAAATTATACTGTTTTAATAATGGTGCTGTTCTGTGTGTAAATCACACGGTAATGTTTGGTGGCAGTGAAACTTGGTATATATTTCAACAATAGTATCAAGATACATTTTATAGCACCAGTCATTTTTTATAAACTTTATTATTAAGCGTTCAGATTTAGTTGTATGCACTCTTATAAATTCTTTTAAAAGTTTGAACTTTCCTTACTTTTACTCAAAATTTAACCACAAGAGCTATTCTGGTAGTTTAATATTAGAAATTCTTAACTGTGATCAAAGAGTTCAGGGTGCTCAAACTGGCCGAGTACTGCTCTTTGAATGGTGGTTACTATGGAGACCCAAATCTCGCTATTGGTGTATAGACAGTCTAGGATAAAGGCAAGTAGCAAAGAAAGAGGCCCTGCATTAATCCCCGCCACCTTCAGTAAAATTCGTGGTCTGATCTATATTTATCGTTAAGATTTTCTCTGGAATGCTGGCTACATAATCTGTCCAGGATTCGATATATTCTCAACAAAAATTTAAGGTTAGAAATATACATTTTTCTGGTTGGAAACCTTATGTTAGACTTTTCAGGGGCGCAGTTATGTACCGGTGTGTGTGTGTGTAGGGGGGGTCATCAACATGCATCGGGTCGTAGGGTCAGGCAGCGCCACCTGTAGCCCAACGGCGGAAGAGGAAAGAAAAGGATTAAGGCCCGTTGCACACACGGCGTTTTTATCCGTGGCGGAAAAAATCCTTCGACGTCGTTCCAACAGTAGTCAAAACATCCGCCGGCGCACAGTGGCACTCGACAGACACTGGGCGGTACTTTCCAAGCTACCGTCGACGGAAAATTTACCTATATTTTTTTTCCGCCCAATGTGCAAGCTCCAATTGACTTCTGTGGTCTACTGTTGGAACGACGTCGACGGATTTTTTGCGCCACGGATAAAAACTCCGTGTGTGCAAAGGGCCTAAGTCTTGAACGCTTTACTGACGATTTAGTGATACAGACTGGGTACGTAGTTTACAGACGATTTAGTGATAGCTGGAGTTCGAATGTTATGGGAATCAGGAGTCTAGGATGCTGCACGGAACCGACGGTTTAGAGATAGCAGAAGTAAGAATGTATTGTAAATGAGGCGAGTTGTTTGAAGAAATATTTATTTACATTGCTGTTGTAGATCCCGTCAGAGACGGACGCTATTTTCCTTCAATTGTAAATAAATGTTAATTATGTTCACGATGGTTGATAGTTATTTTGGATCGTCCGCATGAACCCTATGTCATATATACATATACAAGGTGATTATAATTAAAGTTGAACTTTCAAAAAGCTATTTAAAAAAAGAACCATTGGTCAGAATGACCTGAAATTTGACCTGAATATACGCGATGAAGGGGGAAAGGGAATGGCATAAGAAAAAAAATAGTTCAAAATTTTAGCAATAGATGGCGCTTTGCTCGTCATGGCGTAAATGGGTTCGGCTACCAGTGACATTTGAATCCCAATACGACGTATATTGTTTGAGTTGCAGGTTAAACCAACTTTACTGTTCAATGTACATGACTATCGGTTTTTTTACTGAAAAAAGGACTTCCAAGTCATTCAGTAGTTGTGGCAGTCTTAGTAGAAAGCCCATCCAGCACGACAAGGTATTGCCACATCGGTTGGGAAAAATCGGTTTTTAACTGTCGTGAGACTTACTGAAGAAATGTTTCAATATCCTGTCAACCATCTTATGCCACAAATTCAAACCGAGAAACAGCATGTTCCACAACGGATCGGAGTGTATCAGTGGTGACGTTGTGAACGTGTTGCGCAATGAGTGTGTGGAGGTACAGACTGCGCGCCAGCTTTCTTGCAGTTCACTATACGATTGGAGTCGCAGACTGCCCTCCAGTTTCGTTCAGCGCATCAAGCACTTTGAATACCTGAGCCTCTTCTCCGTCTCGGTTTGTAACGTCATCACCGCTGCAATTATTTAAGCCAGGTCCGAGAGATCAACCACAGCTTCAGCCTAGATTCCCCGCCTGCTGCTTCGAAGTTTCTCTCGGGGAGTTTTTCCCCTTCCTGTTATGTTTTCGTTGATCGAGTGTAAGCACGGCTGTTAAATTGCACTTATTTGTTAAACTGTACAGTTGATGATACTTAGATTGTGTTCCAAAGAATAAACGGTTCAGTTTAAATTGTCGCTCTACCTGACTCATCTTGGCACTTCACAGGCTCATTGAAGAATAATGTAGGCAGTTGGGTTTATACTTGAGCATGACTTTTACAAGTGTCTTCAATTTAGCTAAGTTGGCAACTGGACCAATGAATACAAAATTTTTCAGATAAACCCACAGCCAGAAAGAACAAGGTTTAAGTTCAGGTGATCTTGGCGGCCAGGTTGTTGGAAAATTGAGACAGGTTGCTGGAAAATAGGACGATTGAGAATTCTATCCCTTCCGAAATGCATGTTGATCACCTGCTTCACTGGATTTTCAATGTATGGAGAAGCGCCATCTTTCATAAAAAATTATGCTACCTGTTGAACTACACATGCACGTCTGTCTACACGTGCATGCTGTTGAAGTGCTGGAATGATGTTGTTGAGCAAAACAGTCTCATAGCATCCACCATTTATCCGGTTTCAACTCGTGGCAGAAAACGGTGGACAGCACATTGAATATTTCTTGAGAAAGGCTCACGACAATTAAAAACCGATTTTTCCCATTCGATGTGGCAGCACTTTATTGTGGTGGATGGGCTTTTCACTAAGAGTGCCAAAACTGCTGAATGACTTGGAAGTCATTTTTTCAGTAAAAAAACGATACAATCATGCACATTGGACAGTACAGTTGGCTTAACCTGAACTCAAACAATATAGTCGCACTGGGATTCAAATGTCACTGATAACCGAACCCGTTTACGTTATGACGTGTGAAGTGTCATCAATTGCTAAAATTTCGAACATTTTTTTTTCTTAAGTGATACCCTTTACCCTTCATCGCGTATATTCAGGTCAAATTTCAGGTTATTCGGACCAGTGGTTCTTTTTTTACAGCTTTTTAAAAGTTCAACTTTAATTATAATCACCATTATATATACACAACTAGCTGAAAACCCGTACTTCGCTACTGAGTACATTCATATTAAATACAACGGTCAATGTATGCAATTAATGCCCCAAAAAAATGTTATATTATATTATATTAATATATATATATATATATATATATATATATATATATATATATATATATATATATATATATATATATATATATACACACTGCAGGCCACCCAAATTGCAACACCAAGAAAGACAAGAGATATCACAACAAAATTTATTTTGTAGATGTTGACCAAGTATCAAATGATTAAATTTATAGACTTCTGTGAAGTGTGGTTCCTGCCAAAATCAGTAGCCAGAGTAGCCGCCATTGTTGGAGATCACCACTGCCACACGCCTCGGAATTGATTCAAAGAGACTGGACGAGTTCTTGGGGTACAGCATACCAAGCAGCTTCCACACGTTGCCAAAGTTGATCTGCTGTGGCAGCTGGGGATGGAATCTGGGTCAATCGTAGAGCAACCATGGACCACATGTTTTCTATCGGTGAAAGATCCGGAGAGCGAGGCGGCCAGGGAAGCAATTCAATCTGGTGATTGACGAAGAACCGTTGGACAATGCGTGCCACGTGTGGTCGCGCATTATCCTGTTGAAATATGGCTGTGGGCAAGCCCTGAATGTAAGGAAGGACAACTGGCTCCAACACCTCGGAGATGTAGCGCTGGCTGTTTAAAGTACCGGCAATGCGTACTAGAGGTATGCGAGAGTGATATCCAATACCGCCCCATACCATAATACCCGGTGCAGGACCAGTGTGGCGTTGTATAACGCAGCTGTTCAGCATCCTCTCTTCACGGTGTCTCCAGACTCGAATGCGACCATCGTGGTGTTGCAGACAGAAGCTTGACTCGTCAGTAAAGACAATTTCATTCCATTCTGCCATCCACATCCTTCTGTCATCGCACCATTGGCGGCGGAGACGTCTGTGGTTCTGCGTCAAGGGTAGACAAAGCAATGGACGTCTTGCGGACAGACCGCTCTGCTGTAAACGGCGTCGAATGGTACGCGCAGACACTGGATGATGCGTTACAGACTGCATGTGCTGTGCTATGGTTCGTGATGTGACTGAGCGATCCGTCACTGCCATGCGCACAATTTGCCTGTCATCACGTGAAGTGGTGCGCTGAGATGGATGCGATCGAACACGCCGGTCCGTCGTACCCTCCTGCATCCAACGATCACATATCCGCATTACAGTTGTTTGGTTTCGTCCAACACGACTACCGATTTCCCTGAAAGATAATCCACAATCTCGGTAGGCCACTATCCTTCCTCTGCCGAACTCGGATACTTGATCAAAAGATGATCGCTGTTTTCGACGAGGCATAATTGATCGTTTTTTTGAAAAAACCACAAGAAAAACACAATTGCCGAACTTGAAATCGTCGAAATTTCCAAGCCTTAAATAGCGCTTTGAAGTAGCGCCACAGGCGCGCGTGATGTGCGTCTGCGCTGAAATTCTAATCATTTGCATATCTCACCTCCGCTAATGCATGTTGTAAATTTCATGTTATTTGCATGTTACCTTCAGGGTGTTGCATATACAGTGGCCAGCAGTGTGTATAAATATATATAAAATCGTAACGGATATTTTTATAGACAAAATAATGTAGAAGAAAATATTGAAATTAAATCTGATAGAACATACTAAAGAATATAGTACAGTTAATATAGTACAGTTTGGGGAACGTTTCTTTTACTGTATTTTAATATTTTTTGGATAATGTCCAATCGTCTGCCGCATTAGAAAGAAATATTTTTTTTTGTCAATTTATTTCGTTCTTATGCACGTCACGATAAATTAATTTAAAGCATCAAAAAGAGAAAAGCAACCGCGTGATCAGTATTTAATAAATTAAATTCTAAAAATTAATCTTTTAAAATTCACCAAAAATCCGAAAATTGAGGTAAAGATTCGAAAAAAATTTAATTTTAAAAGAATTTTTAGGATCTTTCTCGTGATATAAATTTTATAACCCTCAGATTATTATTTTAAATTCAAACTTTAAAGAATGTTTCAAAAACAGCTTAAAAATTTAATTTAAAGAATTCCGAGATGAATTTTTCAAAAATATCTCTTAGTGCACCCCTACACTACATAAGAAAAATCGCCATGCAAAATTTTGATCCCTTTAGGTCCAGCAGTTTGGTCTGTGCGTTGTCTGTCAGTCAGTTACGGAACTGTTTTATATATATAGATCAGAGCTCCGCAACCTTTTATCTTCCACGGCACAACAACGTTTTTTCGATAATTCCGCGGCACACCACAAGGAAAAGCTTGAAAATATATAAATTACAATAAATACGTATGTTTTTATTAGATAAAAAAACACAAAATAGCTCTATGTATCAAGATAATTATAATCATTTTGAACTGTACACCAACACAATAACAAAAATATAAAATTATAGTTTACAAGTACAAAAATTCTCTCTTTAAATTTTTATATTAAAATTTGTTTTTTGGTCTTTACTTAAGCCTGATAAATCAAAGTTAATTTAAACATAACTAATTTATTAATGAGATATTTGAGATTGTTTTGATAAATGTGCGTTTTATATTTGGCTCTATAATAGAAAGAGCTACAGTTCATGGTCAAGGCCCTTTAAATAGGATCGTTTGTCATTTTCAATTAGAACCAGCGTCGAAAAACTTTGTTTGCATAAGTATGTCGTAGAAAATGGAAGCAAAATTGTAATGGCCTTGTCAGAAATTTGTGGATATTCCTTCTTAACTGAAATCCAGAAATATGACGCTCGGGCATATATACAATGTATGGCTAACAACATGTTTTTGTTTTGTGTATAATTTCGACCCAGAAAAATTACATATTAACAAAAAGTTAATGGAATATTTTACTTAGAAAATTTTTTTTAATGCGGTGGTTAATTTTTTTATTATCATAATCGATAAAAATCACCGCGGCACAATCAAGATCACCTCGCGGCACACTAGTGTGCCACGGCACAGCGGTTGCGGAGCACTGATATAGATGATACCTCGGCTGACAAAGCTAATGAGTTCTGGAATCACATTCGTTAGCCGAAATATTCGATAGGCGAAATGTGATTTCTCGTAGGTTTCTGTAGAAAATCGTTTCATTCATTCTGAATGCTGCCCACTATTTAAAATTAAGTTTTATAAAACAGTAAAAAACACACTATAAAAGGCCAAAAACTCAAGAGTTTTTCTCTGTGGCCTTCTGGAAGCTTCTCTCTAGAAGGTCAAAGCGATGGCTCTCTTTCATCTTTTAATATACATCCATCATAAAATCCGAAGCAGATTATGTTATCAGGCGTCTCGCTTCTCACTGTCTCGGGCGTACACACCCGAGTAAGGTTGGTGGGTCTCCCCTAAGTGATGTGGTCAGCTCCTTTCTTTGTCACGCACGTACAGACGGAAAAGATAAGCTCCTGGAATGGCCCGACCGTTCATGTTTGTGGCTTCATGTTAGCGTGTGCATCCACTAAAACATTCGTTAGCCGAGGTGTGCGAGTGCGTGGTCACCAGAACCATTAGGGAACATTACGGTATTGTATGGTATTCTAGTCGGGATTGAGCGGTCAGTGATTTCAGTCTATTTGGGAGAGGAATAACTATAATTTTATCTTCATGAACAGATTATGGACAATACTATGCTAATTACTTGGCTAGCATATTTGTAAGACGAAATACAAGGACTGAAATTTATTTACAAAGAATAGAGGAGGGGTGTTCAATACGTTGTGACGTTGTCTCCATTACTACACGAAAATTGTAATTATTTAAGTCTGTGATGCTCGTTCCTACCCCTCAACATGAACATGTCATCTATCGGCGAAATGTTAAACTGAGCGGTCTCATAAACTATAGGATAAGAGGCCATAAATTTCGTGTAATATGCGGTTCTGGCGTTATAAAAGGCATAAATCCCAGAGTGGTTCGAGGGCTCTCCAGAATTTTGTCACTATAGCGACATGTGGAATCCCATAAACTTTGGACACTTACGAGCACTTAAAACTCCGTAGAACGCTTTTGAATTCGCCGACCGTATAAAAGAAGACCCCCAAATACTCCACAGGAAGAGAGATCTGTTTTGAGTGCAAGAGAGGACGCAGCTCTCCTGGTCTTTCGGCCTGATAGACCGAGTTGTCGGTGAACCCGAAGCCGTCCTGACATATCTAACTGTAAATTCTAACTCGCTGTACATACTTGCTTTTTGTAGTTGTAGTATTTAAGGTAGAGTAGTAAAGTAATTGAAGCGAAATGCTTGGCTATTATTGACTACGTTACAACGTCATCTCTTTACCCCATATCTAGACGCTGAGTGCTGCTCAATTGAATTCTCGAGCCAGGACAATGGAAATTTAGTTTAACTTTTACACGCAATCCATCCAGGAGGTGACCTACTATAGCAACAGTTAGGCGTCACAAATACAGGCACAAATTGAGAAATATAGGTTTCATGTTAGTTATTACAGAAGGTGAAAAGCAAAATTAAAATAGAATTTTTTTAAACTGGGACATTTATTACTTACACACACAGGAGCTGTATGGGTATTTGAAGGATGGTAGTCCTCTGTGTCAAGATGCATTGTTGAATCCAAAGTGTTTCAGATTCACTATCGTTGACAACGATCAGTGTTAACGGAGTTCATGTAAATTTTGATGTCAAGCGACGCCATTCGTATTGCGTAAGGCGTTTTTTTAGCAGATCAGCTGACGCGCCTGCACATAGAGTTCAAAGTGCAAAGAAGGGTAGAGAAAAAGTCCTGCGTAGGCAGTGGGGAAGCGAGGAGGTCTTGTGGAGCCTGCCTCGAAAGTTGTTTAAGAAGGGTAGTAGCCATTTAAATTGGCTTTATAGAATTTCGTTCGTGGCATGATATATGTTTTTTGGTGGGTGTTACGTGTCATATATGTATGTGTATAATCAAGCAATGTCAAGTGTTAAAATTGTCTTGTAATAAACTTGTTGTTGTGTGAACATTGGAGGTGATAATTTGCTACGCGGTGTGATTGTTCAGCGTTTGGATGCATGACATAAATAGTATAACTTTATTTTCTAAACTCAGATTATGCCGTAAGAAATTATCTTGTTCTTTAACTCAGTTTAATCTTACTGATTGTTATCTCTAGAACAGCCATACTCAACCTTTTTTTCTCTCAGGCAGCAAAAGCATATGTTTGCTACCTTACGCGGGCCGCAAAATAGAACACTATATTTTATAATATAATAATGTAAAGAAAATAAAACTCAAAACCCTAGTGTATTCAAATTTTTATTTTAAAAATGAGTGGTTTTTTTTTATGTAGAGACACATTTGACTATTTTAGAGAAATCAGGTTAATACTTGCTAATGCTACTCTCAATACATCATCAAGGTAAGAATCAGCAAGCCAACTTCTATATACTGTTACGTCTTGGCCCTTTTCGGGGGTGGCTCCTGCAACCCCCCCCCCCCTCACGCCGGCCAGCTGGCTGAAAAGAGACGCAGAGATTTTGGGGAAGCAAGGAGAGAGGTAGCTGATTATTGAGCCTCGCATCTGTCCGTCGACAAGCAGGGCCGACAGGGCGCTGTGCGGACCGAAGGCCTGAAAATTCCTCTCTCGGCTCCCGTTTTTACAAGTGGAGAGATACATCTGTTATTGTAAACGATATTTTGGTTCCTATAGAACCTCTCATATGCAGAGGAGCCCAGACTCTCTGTCTTGTACATAGTGTACAGTTTTATGTGATTAATACAAGCTCTGTGTCATTAATAGTCTCTCGTGTGTCTTCTTTTCCCACCGAGGACGTTACAATACGTTCTTCGTATAATTCATTTTGGAATTGGATAATTCACAAAGATCCGTTGCAGCGAACAACGTGAGCAGCAGGAGGCACATTTTGTGTAGTTTCAGGCACTAATCTCCAAAATTGTATTTACAAAAGTACCTGCCCGATAATAAGTGCCAGTGCTTCGGGCTGCACATAAGTTTGGTGGACCGCAGTTTGAAGTACCTCTGTTCCAGAACCTTAGAGTCGTGTTTAATTTTTAGTAAATAAAAAAATTGCTTTATAGGGTTTGTTTAAAGGGTTTTATGATGCATTTTCTCGTACCTTTTTTTTCTTCTTTTCTATAATTCATATAAAATTGAAGTTTTACCGTAAAAAATTTACGATAAATGAATTCCTGATTTAGTTGAAATTAAAAATTCTTTAACCTTTTGAAAGTAATATTCTATTTGTATCTGGTGCATGAAAGATTGAGAAAATAAAAAAAAACCATATCCCCTCGATACTAGAGTGTGAGAGATAAAGGTGTAGAAATCAGTGGCGTAGCAAAGGGGGGGGGGGCAAGGGGGGTCTATCATGCCCCGGGCGCCACTCGCAGAGGGGCGCCAATGTAAGATCCATATATTATATTACTATATGTTTTCGAGGTGGATGCCAATATAAGGTCTATATATTATATTACTATGTTTTTTCGGGAAGGGCGCCAATATAAGGTCTATATTATATTACTATATTATTTTGTGGGGGACGCCAATATAAGGTCTATATATTATATTACTATATGTTTTTAGGGGAGGGCACCAACATAAGATCTATATATTATGTTACTATATAGTTTTCGGGGGGGGTGCCAATATAAGGTCTATATATTATGTTATTATATGTTTATCGGGGGCGCCAATATAGGGTGTATATATTATATTACTATGTTTTTCAGGGGGGGGGGCACAAAGGTACCGTGCCCCGGGCACCAGTTATGCTCGCTACGCCACTGGTAGAAATACGATACCTCGAGATCCATTTCCTTGATTTAAAAGCTTTAAAGAATTTTCCTTTATAAGATTTTGATATTTAACAAAAGATTTTTTTCACAGTCGGTCTTAGAGCATAATACTATTATTTTAAAATATCTCTCAATTCCGGGGTAAAATCATTCTTCCACGAACTAAAGTAAACACATCTCCACCACCGTCGATGACGCCATCTATCGATGATATTACTAAGTATTTGGAACACTTTTCTAAGTATCTATTTCCGGTTTGATTCAGACGGCAGACATTTTTCCCAGTTTGATGTTTATTCGTTGCTGCGAGAGCATCAAAGAGTAAACCCTCAAGCATTCCAGTATTCAAAATGATCGTCACTGTTATTTTGTTTGTCGTTGCATGGGTGCTGGTGTTTCGTAAGATGAGGTAAATATATATTTAACTTTAGTTTCTGTGCAGTTCGATATTTTATAATGTAACAAGGTCTTCATAACAACTGACTGATATTCAAACGTTAGAGAAAAGCTTCATAGATTTACACGACACCGCAGTAATATTTTGAAGACGTCTGTCAAAAAATTATATATTGGTGCAATTCTTTATGGCTAAGAGTGACTAGGTAGGGTAATAGTATAGTATTTATAATAATGCTTTTGATTCTCTCACTAAACGATTCTCCGAGGATATACAACGAAATACTTTCGAACCAGTCATTTCAACTAATTGAATGCTATTTTATCCTTTAGTAAAATAAAATATAAAACATTGATTTCAGTCATAAATGATGTCAAAGTATTATTAACGAGATACTTGTATTCATCAAGTCCAGCAACGGAGCAAAAGCTGATATTATTGAGTTAAGTATTTACTATTGAGTTAAGGGGTTTTATTGAGTTAAGTCAATCACAGTCGTTTCACTACTCGCATCAAATTCATTCATAATCAAATCAGTTTCCGCCTCAAACACACACAAATATGTAAAATTCAAAATATCAATCAAACCTAACTTACTCTCTTCAGACCATGAAGTCTTCCTAACAGACCTTTTGATACGATGGGCATTCGCTCCTTTTGCACGGCAAACCCATTCATACCCATCTGACCGATCTTTACGCTCAACCAAATGCATATCTTTTTTACACACCGGACACTCATATTTGGAAGAAATTAAACCCTCATTCATGCATAATTCAATCACCGCTTTCTTACTCATGCATTCAAATTTTGTAAAATATTTCGGATTTAACTTACAGACGCCATACTAAACTATCGGGAGAACGGGAGAATCCAAGTTAAGCGAAGGAAATTTAAAGGAAGGGCAGTGGCGGCCTTATAGTACAGCGCACTGGTTTTCGGTGCTGAAGGTGCTCGGATCGAATCCTCGCGAAGCGCCACTAAAATGCCTCCGTTTGTGTCGTCCCTTCATAGGGGGCAATACTGGTCCGCCTATATGGCGCCCCCATAATAAAATGACCAGCAAAACTGCGGTAAATTATAGGCGAATGTCTTCGCGACAAGTGCCTCCACATTGAAAAAAAAAACATTCAAAAGAAAATGGTAGAAAACGAGTTTAAGCGGTTAACATTTTCTTTTAAAATGACCACTGGTAACGAAAACCAATCATTTTAATTTTACATTATAACAACCAATAACAATTAGGCGCAATCAAAACGTATGAAAAGGGTTATCACAAGGAGAACTGAAAAGCAAGATCGCACAAAATTGCATGGGTTGCAATACTTGGCATTTTATCGCCAGTTTGGCGCGGGCACCCTGTTCTGTTGTGAAACTTTCAGGTTTTAGGATTTTTTTCAAACTTGCATATTTTCCCTGCGATGTTAGATGTTTTTCTTTTTGACTTTAATTTTCGCTTCCCATTCCGTCTTCCCTTTGAAGCTGAAGGTACTTTAAGATCAAAGGCGTCTTCATTAGATATTTCATTGTCATCTATTTTTGTAGATACATTGAAACATCGTTTACCCGGACTAACTGGGACCATAGGCAATCCGGACAATCGAAAATCCGGATAATATTGGTAAAAAACAAAACAAAATTCTTATCTAAGCAGATGTTACAGCCACTCTTTTGGCAAGCTGCCAAAAGGACGTAAACCGCAAGTCACGTGACTCCTGTCTTGCTGCGAAATGATATTCGTCTAACGTTTGTTGTATGGAATATGTTCGCCCTGACATAAAATAAAGTTTGATTTCGTTAAAGTTTTACGCACAGTCATTCATTCACAGTCACTTCATTCTAATCGATTGATAAGACAAACAGCAGACTTACCGTTTATTACGATAAAAAAAACTATGTTTTGTAACAAAATTATATAGTATAAGACATTGAAAATATAAAAATAACTTTTCTGAGTCAATCCACGTCAACGCCCTGTGACACTCAGTATACTTTAAGGGAGCAGTAAAGCTTTCTTAAACTCAACAAAAAGCATTTTATTACCATACTTCATTGTACAATCAATGCAGAAACTGTACATTGAATCAAACTTAAATGCGAATATTTGGCGTACTTATAGCTACGTTCTTGTTATCATAGTTAAAAATTATCTAATACGAACATTAAATGAAGAAAAAGTCTACAAATCTGATTCGGACTATCCAGAGATCCGTATCAATGACGGCCGGATAAACGAGGTTTTATTGTATTTCGACTTGACCACAAACATCTTCTGGAGGACCAGGCCCAAAAACGTCCTCGTTTATATCATCCTCGTCTGTTAAACATCCACTTTCTTCTCGGAGCAGTTCACAAATATCAATAGATTCTTTTTTAGAATCATCAGATCAGTGGGGTAACGAGCATAACTGGCGCCCGGGGCAGGATACCTTTTTGGCGCCCCCTCCCCCATATAAAAATTGAAAATTTCCGGGAATCTCTTATTTGTCTTGGGGACCATTTGGCGCCCCTCTGCGAGTGGCGCCCGGGGCATGATAGACCCCTTTGCCCCCCTGTCGCTACGCCACTGCATCAGATAATGTGTAAAAATAATCAAGTGCCTCTTCTACAGTCCGAAATGGTTTTGAATGAGATATCTGATCAGTGTGACGTATCATCACTAACTGAAGAAATTCGCAGAGTAAAAGAAAAGAATAAGAACTTCTAACGTTATTTTCCAATATATGTACCTCTCCAATTGAGTCATAAAAGACGTCTAACTATCAACAAGCACACCTGTTTATCAGCCTGATGATACCTGATTATAGTTAAATATAAGTCTACCCAAATGCAGTGTATATTTAAATGCACGTTTAATTTTTATTTCTTTGACAGGAAACATATCATGTAGTTTATCAAAACTACAATTGAAATTTACATTATTTAATTTAGGGTTAGTAAAATTTATAACAATAAGTATTATTTGCAATGTCATATTTTTTAAATAAGTTTATTTTTAAATGATTAGCTCGTGTTAATAGTAAATCATATACCAGATGCTGAAAATGATAATTCTTTAGTTTAGTACTTAAAAATAGATGATATAGCTTAATGATATGTTTTTTTATTGACAGAAAATATCCAAGCTTTTAATTTTTTATATTGTTAAATCATTTATAAACTTTTCTCGAAACTTTAATATAGCATTTTTGTAAAAATTACTAACAGAAGAAATTCGCAGAGTAAAAAAGAATAAGAACTCCTAACGTTATTTTCCAATATATGTACCTCTCCAATTGAGTCATAAAAGACGTCTAACTATCAACAAGGACACCTGTTTATCAGCGGCAGCTATGAGTAATGCAGCTATGAGTAATCCTCTTCAGATCAGTCGTAGGACGTACGTGTGTGCGTGTGCGTGTGTATGTATGTGTGTGTGTATGTATGTATGTATGTATGTGTGTGTGTGCGAGAGAGAAGACGGAGGGGGAGAACTCAAAAGTAGATCAAAGTCATAAACATCTTTCTTCTACACTTACTAAGAGTTCTCGTGTTTAAAAAAATGTTATTTCTATGCACTGTAATCAAAAGAACTTTATCATGCTAAAATACTGATGCCAATGTTCCATTTCAAATTTTTTTCCTAATAGTAACAACAAAATTTAATTTTTTTTGTTATAACTTATGTTCTACCAACAAAATGATCATTTTCAATCACTCAATTATAAGAACATTTGTTAAATTTTGAATTTTATATGAATTTTTTAATTTTGTTCGACGAAAAGTTAGAAAAAGCCGAAATTGCAATTTTTCCCCTAGACACTATTTTATTAGCTTAACCTCGATGTGTTAGTCTTACCTTTTTAAAAGGGTAGAATTAAATTAAAATAAATTATTAAGATTGTTAAAGCTTACATACTCTCTTAGGTGTTTAAAAAAATAATTGCATGCAATTTATTAATTCAATTGCGTTGTGGTTAGGAGCAATAACTCCTTTAAAATAAAAATACAGTGGACGCTCGTTAATTCGAACTCGGTTAATTCGAACTTTCGGTTAATTCGAACTAATCCAAAGGCCCCCAAAAACTTGTATTGGAGATAATGTTAAAAATCTCATTAATTCGAACTAAATTTTTATCACTTCGGTTAATTCGAACTAAAAATTTGACAAAAAAAAAAATTCTTTTTCCTCGTTTAATGGAGAAAATACACACTGTATTTATTATTTTGTGTGTCAAAATTTCTTTTCTGTGTAAAGAGGCACATGCCTGCATTCCCAGACTATTGCATGTCCGCTAAACGTTAGTAGCTATTGTCCTTCTTATTAGTGCTAAACGGAAAAAGCAATTTTCCTTTATTTGGATCGATTTTCTTAGAATTTCAGAAAAACTAGTCTTTTCTTCAGATTCTAGGGAGCTGCGTCAGTTATAACTGCAGTGAAGACAAGTTAATGTGGTCTAGTTTTTCTTCCTCATTGTGTGGTGTGAACGTGTAAAAATTCAGGATGTCTACGCGTGGAAAGTACAAAACCCTAACTTTGGAGACAAAGGTAGAAATTTTAAAGAAAGTAGAGAATGGCGAATGTAAAACAAAGTTAGCAGCTGACTATGGAATTAAAAAAATGCCTTGTCAACTAATTTGAAAAACAAGGAGTCAATTTTATATTCATGGGAAAAATACAAATTTGCTAGAGGAAGGAAACGCATGGGAAATGCGTCCCAAGAAGTTCTAGAAAGAGCTCTACTGCTATGGTTCCAGGATGTTAGATCTCAAAATTTTCCGTTAAATGGACCCCTAGTGATAACGAAGGCTGATGAATTGGCAAGTCGAATGGGTATTGAAGATTTTAAATGCAGTGATGGATGGCTTTCTCGATTTAAGTCAAGGCACAATATTTCTTATCTCTGTATGTGGCCAAAGCTCTGATGTAATAGAAGACGTATGCACTAATTTCGGTAGGAAACTGCCAGGGCTTTTCTCTACTTACCTGCCGAAAGATATTTCTAATGCGGCCATAATGGTCAAAGCCATAATGGACTCTATTAAAACTCTGAAAGCATTTATTCAGATGTAACCTTCCTCTGAAAATGAATTGAAATGTTTACTTCAAATCGAGAAGCTGGCTGAACAATGTAGGCATCATAAACAGAACCAAACATTAATTTTACAGTTTTTCCCAAAAGTGTAATTCATATTTTTAATAAAAGTTTACTTTATACTGCATATCTTCTGCTTCATTTTATGATTAAGCTAAGTCTGTATTGCTTTTTAATATGTTTAACTTTAGATAACATAGTATAATATATTTTCTGGGGTTATACATACTAGGAGAGTTTCTTCTTCAGTGATACACATTTAAAGTTATATATTTTCTCTTAACATCGGATAATTCGAACTTCGGATAATTCGAACTTTTTTCTGAGAACCTTCGAGTTCGAATTAACGAGCGTCCACTGTACCTAGTTCGTTGGTTGATGCCCCTTCTGTAGAGGGCTGAATCATGAAAAGCAAATTAAATTAACTTGACTTAATATACTATAAAGGAAAACATGAAAGGAAAGCTAAGAAGAAGCAAAACTGAGGCAATAATTGACATGACCAAAATTTATACAAAAAATAAACATATTTTATTAAACATTATTTGACCATTAATATATACTGTCTAACGGCCAATTTCTCATTGAGGATGCACTCTCCTCAAATTTTTAACAGAATTAATTAATTCATATTATTATATAATTTAACAAAATTCGCGTAAGTGGCTGGTAACCAAAAATATTAATTATTAAATTAAATAAATGTTGTCTGAAGATAAATAATTTCTGTTTGTTTTTTGTCTGTATTCGTATTATTTTTATCTATCTCTGTTGAATTATATATTTGTATTTTTTCATTATGGGGATATGAAGCTTCTGCGCTATCCTCTATTGAAAGTGTTTTATGTTTTCTTTGCAGGATATGTTTTATGTTGAAGTGATTTAGCAGTCTATGCTTGCTTTTTTTAATTTGTTTATTTGTTTTGTTTATTTTTTACTTTGTACCTTTTTCGGTATGAAGGTTTGCAGCTATTGCGCAATCTTCTATTGGAAAGTTCTTTAATTTTTATTTTAATTTTTATGTTAGGTTTGTGTTTATGGTTGCTCTCGAGGTTCCTCGTGTAGTAAGCAGGCTTATCTAATGTATTCTTTGCTTTTCAGGTAAAAACTTATAAATTATTATGCAAACTGGTATCAAAGATTTTCTCATGGGACATGGCTCCTCGCGTTCCATAACAAGGAGCCCTGCTGCACATCTTGTTCAAGGGAGTGAGGTGGTTAATAAGTTACCTGAGCAACTGTTACGTTTATCTATACATAAAACAGTTCCGTAACTGACTCATCCATTCACTGACTGACTGACTGACATACAACGCACAGACCAAACCGCTGGACCTAAAGGGCTGGAATTTTGCATGGCGATTCTTCTTATAGTGTAGGGGTGCACCAAGAGATTTTTGAAAAATTCACCTTAGATTATTTTAAAATTAAATTTTTAAGCTGTTTTTTTACTTTAAGTTTGCATTTAAAATAATAATTTGAGGGTTATAAAATTTATATCACGAGAAAAATCATAAAAATTCCTTTAAAATGAAATCTTTTTCGAATCTTTACCTCCATTTCCTGATTTTTGGTGAATTTTTAAAGATTAATGTTTAGAATGTAATTTATTAAATGCTGATCACGCGACTTCTTTTTTCTGGTACTTTAAATAAATTTATCGTAACGTGCATAAAAACTAAATAGACAAAAAAGTTATTTTTTTCTCGCTAATGCGGCAGACGATTGGACATTATCCAAAAAAATATTAAAATACAGTAAAAGAAATGTTCTAGAAACTGTACTATATTAACTGTACTATATTCTTTAGTATTCTTTATATTAGGTTTAATTTGAATATCTTCTACATTATTTTGTCTATAAAAATATCCCTTACGATTTTTTTATAAATATATATATATTTTACATCAATTATATACATTGATCGTCGTATTTATTATATATATATATATATATTGGCATTAATTGCATACATTGACCGATGTTTTTACTTTGAATGTACTCCGTAGCGAAGTGCGGGTTTTCAGCTACTATAATATAAAATTAAAAAATTATGCAAAATGTAAAGATAAAAGATGTCTTACGTGCCCTATGGCGAACAGTAGTCAAGTGGGGGTTGGTTCCTGCAATAGTAATTTATTTTGTAAGTGTAAGGGATTAATTTACATTATAGAGTGTCAAGAATGTAATTTATGCTATATTGGGCAAACGGGGACCGAGTTTAATAAAAGGGTTAATAGCCATAGGTCTGCAATAAAAAATTTTAAAGACGAAACTTCTTTTGATTATGAACTTCTACACTTTCAAGTACATAACTTCGAGCAGGCTAAATTATATATTATTGATGAGATTAATGATTTAAATAAAAGGTTGGATTTTGAAAATTTATATATTTGTAAGCTTAAAACACTATTTCCGTACGGTTTAAACAGTAAACTTAACGGGGAAGGACCGGTGGATTTAGATACTAACTGCGTTTATAAAAAATTCATGGTTATTGGTAGGTTTAATTATATACATTCTAATAATAGGGGTTAAAAAAGGAAAAGGTAGCAATAGTTTAAAAACAAAATTGAAACTGGATGATCTGCAAAAAATTTGTAATTTAGCTATTGATTTTAAGAACATTAAAATAATTAAACATTATTTGTTCAACCAAAAAAATTCTGGTTTAAGGTGGGTAATTAAACATCATTTATCTTCAATTAAATTTGCTTCGAGGTTTACAAAACTAATAATTTTAGATTTAATTAAATATAAGCTTAACCTGACTAATTTGGATGCTAAGAGGGGAAGGGATGTAGGGGTAGAGTACTGTACTATTAACTTTCTAGATAAAGATTTCGAGCATTTAAAACTACCTACTATTGTACATAATAATTCTAAATTATTACCAATCAAGGATTGTGGGAAAATCGCTATCGCTTTTAAATATCAAAAAACGTTAAGGGACCTAATCTGTAACTATAACTTTTATAGTCATAACTTAGGCAAAATTTCTAATGCTGATTGTAATTGTCATATTGAGGAGTTTAAAAACTTTGTTATTCCAACTTTAGGGCATATTGTAACAGGGGATCTTAATATTGCTAAAGATGTTAGGTTGAGGGAACTTCTACGTAAGGGCTCAAAATTTAGGGTAAGAAATAAGGTAAATTTAAAGCAAATTATAAGTTCTATCACTAAAGATTTGGATTATTGTATAGTAAAATTAGCAAGGAAGTACAATTGGCCTATCGAAGGTTTTATGGAGTGGAAGGTGCATATTTTACAGGATATAAAAAGGAATTATGAAGAGTATGGTATGGAGGACAAGAGGGTTTTTTCTAAACAAAGATCTATACAGTAAAATTAAAGGATTAAAAAATAAGTTTATTATTACGGTTGTTGATAAGGCTGCCAATAACTTCGGTTTCATGTGTAAAGATTATTTTAAGCAGTTAATTTCTAGGGAATACAACTCAAATAATACCTATAAAAAAATTAAACTTACCAGAAAATAAATAGATAATAGGGTTTTAGCCTTTAGCAAAAAATTTAAGATTAATAGCATAAAATACCCTTACCTGTTTCCTGCCATAAAATTCCATAAAGTACCTACTAAATTTAGGTTTGTTACATGTAGTACAAATTGTTATAACACTTTCTTCAGTAAAAAGTTCTTTAGCTATTTAAAAATCATTCTAAATAAAATTAAGGTTACCGAAAATAGCTTTATTATAAATAATAACCAGGATGTTCTACATTTTTTAAAAAGTAAGAATATAGATAGTATATACACGTTTGATTTTGAAAACCTTTTTACCAGTATTCCGCATGATAATTTAATGATTATCTATTCAGAAATTTATGATGTTTATCTAGATAGTACTTTAATCTTAAAATGTGATTGGATTGATTTATGTAAATTTAATATTTTTGAAAACTACCTCTTTAATGGCTTATATTTCTTTAAACAGATAAAGGGTATACCTATGGGAAATAGCTATTCTAGTGCATTTGCAAACCTATTCTTACATTTTTACGAAACTAAATTTCTTAACTCAAATAATGTTACCGGATTCAGATATATTGATGACCTCATAATTTTTAACTGCAGCGATTTGGAATTTCTTAATCACATCTACCCAAAGGAACTAACTTTAAACCGGACTAACGTTAATAATCTTTGTGCGACTTATCTGGATTTAAAAATTAAAAATCAAAAAAGATCATCCCTGAAAGATCCTCATACCTCACCGCTCAATACTTAGCCGCTAGAGAGCAGAATTAATATTTATTTTCAATACATTTTAATGTACTTTCAAAATTTAAAATCACTCTCCTGAGAAATCCCTTTTTTTGAGATATGACGTTGTTGAAAAGGTATGGTTCAAAAGTAAGTATGGCGATATGGTTATTTCATTGCGGATTCCATCTAGTGGCGAGTTCCGGGACTTTTCACCCCATGTAGTAATTGAATATAAAAAGCCAGATAATTAGAGATATTTAGGAATGCTCTTTAGATTATTGAAAAAGTACAGATTTTTAATTCACAATTAGGTGCCCTTAGCCTAAAAAAAATCCGACTGGCTGAATTTTTAGACTTTTATTACATATTACTCTAATTGAATAGAATTTAAATTCAGGTCTTTTCTCTTATATAAAAAGTATAAATAAAATCTTATTACGTTTGGAAAAAGGGCATTTCTTGTAGCATCAGTGATAAATGCTGCAGTCAAAAATCCTCCATGGTTTTGACGTCTCTTCGTACATTGACAGGATAACGAAATTATATTTAGGTTTATAAGATTTTATTTGAAACAAAATTCTTTATTATTTAGCTTTCAAAAATTTTCAAAGACCTATATCACGTCATGTAAGCAAAAATACATAACTACAACTGTTATATCGTAACTCTAGGTTCTTCATATGTATTGCGTGCTAGCAGACTCAAGCAATGAACTAACAAGGCCAGTTTAAAATTTTATTTCATTCGTTGGGGGCTTTTATTTCTCTTTACAATGCTAATGAGTATGTAATACAGATATTGTAATTAAAAGAAATATCCGGGTAATTATCAACCACTTTTTTGCGTAAAATGTGCAGCTTTAAAATTTAAAAAGTTTAACCGGGATTAGTGTTGTCAGGTCGAGAATCACTGCTCTAGGCAATGCCCTGCTTGGTCTTTTGTTCAATTCTGCCTGATATGTTAATTTCATCCTTAACTTTTGCACACCAGACACACCAGAGTATAAACGCACGGTTCAGTCGGAGGATATTTTACCACATTCCTCAAATCACAGCATCTGGATAAATCACACTTTAAGTTAACAAATACAAGTACGTCGATTTGTTACATTAAATTCTGCTTTTTTGATATTAAATTTCTGAACACAAAAGAAAGCAGAATTGCTTTTGTGGTACTGAGGAAGTAAAACGTAATTTATATCGAGTGTCTTTCATTCTCGAACGATTTACAAATTTTTATTCATTTTCACCATGACAAAAATCTATATAAAGCAGTTCCATAACTGAATGACTGACTGACACACGACGACGACGCACAGACCAAACCGCTGGACCAAAAGGACTGAAATTTTGCATGGTGATTCTTATATTGTAGGGGTGCGCTAAGAGAGATTTTTGAAACATTCTTCTTAGATTTTTTTAAATTAAATTTTTAAGCTGTTTTTGAAACATTCTTTCAAGTTTGCATTTACGATAATAATTAGAGGGTTATAAAATTTATATCACGAGAAAGATCCTAAAAAGTCCTTTAAAATGAAATATTTTTCGAATCTTTACCTCCATTTTCTGATTTTTGGTGAATTTTTAAAGATTAAATTTTTGAATTTAATTTATCAAATGCTGATCACGTGGTATTTCTTTTCGTGATACTTTAAATTAATTTATCGTCACGAGCATAACAACGAAATAAATTGACAGAAAAAATATTTTTCTTTTCTTTCTAATGCGGCAGAAGATTGGACATTATCCAAAAAAATATCAAAATGCAGTAAAAGAAATGTTCCTCAAAATGTACTATATAAACTGTACTATATTCTTTAGTATGTTCTGTTAGATTAAATTTGAATATTTTCTTCTACATTATTTTGTCTATAAAAATATCCCTTACGATTTTTATATATATATATATATATATATATATATATATATATATATATATATATATATATATATATATATATATATATATGCTATATTTGCATTAATTGCATACATTGACCATTGTATTTAATTTGAATGTACTCCATAGCAAAGTACGGGTTTTCAGCTAGTATATATATATAAATTTGTAATGATATCAGCTGCCTGAACTACATTATGTGTTAACTGTTCCTCGTCACTTTTTGTGTAACAATTTTTTCTTATTGTTTTGGCCTTTGTTTTTCACGCGTAGCAAAATTAATTATTTCAGATCTGACAACATGAGACGTTTGGAGATGTCTCAGCATGTAGCTCCCAAGAACTTTCTTGTTGGCTACAACATTCAGATACTAAGCAATTATTCCATTCTTCGAACGGCCAGTAAACGTCGAGTAGAATTTATACGTGGAAGATATCACTTTGAGGATGAGTTGAAAATTACCGTAGCAGGAGGTTGCTCGGCTTTTATCAACTTCAACATCAATTTTCCCCATCCTTACGAAACTTGCACCAGGGAAAGAAGAAGCCGTAATAGATACCAGAAGACTCTAATAATAACATTTGTAAAGGATGATTTGTAATTATTTTGTTCTAGTCTGTTATATCTTTTGTAACCATAATGATGTCGCAACAGCGATTAACAATTTCTCTAGTCACACTTGTAAATACACTTGTAAATCTTGTAAAATAACAGCATTGGAGAGAATAATTAAAATCTGATATATATAAAAAAGTTTTTTTCTACTATGTAAAAGATAACACACTGATATCTAACATCTGGAAACTTACCCAAAGTATATTTTCAACTCGTACTTTATACTTTATAAAATAATTTGTTTCATAAGTACAAGTTCTTCGGAGTACAAATGTACATGACTAACTATTTTTAAATAATGTTACTTTAAACTCTCAAATTTGGAAATATTCTTAGTAAAGAAGAGGTAATGACAATATTACATTGATACCCCAATCAAAAATAATGCTCATACCATCAGGTATATTCAAAGATCATTAAAATATTTAAATGACTACATGAGATACAGTGCTTTGATGGACTGTAGATCTCGCGCAACAAAAATGTTTGTAATGAAATTTCTAGGTAGCTTAAGACTTGGAACCCTGAACATATAGCGAATGATTCATAGGTTATATCCGTCAACAAGGATTTCAAAAATGAGCAATTATAAATAATGAAATTCGGTTAATTTCCTCTTCTTATGAAACAATTTTTTAATGGTTTCTGAATTATTATATAACTGTTAATGGATGTTAATTTATACTGTGATAGATAACGGTATATGATTTCTTTGACACAGGTTTTTAAAATCAACAATTATTAAAAATATTTTTACCTTTACTTATTTACACGCATTTTCTTGCTTCTTGTTTACATCCATAAAATATTTAAATGTATTAAAATGTAATACTTGTATATAAAATATTTAAATGTTACGTAAAGTTTGAAAATAAAGTTCTTACAGTTTGCACTCATTATTGGAGTTGTAGGCTTTTAGGTTCTTAATTTTGTTTAGAAATTATCTAATATATAAAAATGAATGTTTGTCTGTCTATGTTTGTATAGAAATCCACAGTTTAGAAGCGACGATCGTGGAATATTACATACAGAAAAATTGATGTGTATAACATTTCGATTTTTTTTTCTATGTTATTTATACTGCGTGTAGTTTAACGGATTTTGGTAAACAAACTTTTTTTTTTCCAGTTCCTTCCCTCATATACAGTTCTCAAGGCAAAAGGACAATTTGAAATTTTTTCCTTTTCAGCTTTAAGTGGTACAATGATGAAAGGTTGAATCTACATAAATTCTGAGGTGTTTATTATGGAGCGAAAATGAGTTTAATATGGAGAGGATGTTTATAGGAATTTAATGTGGAAAGGAGTTGAATGGTTTGCAGCCCTCAATAAAACACCTCATTTTTTTTTAAGTGCCAATACTAGAGTCATTTCAAGGTTCTATTGGAAAATTCTGCTAAACATGTCATGTCAGCTTTTTTTGCTCCAATTATGAAAGGCTAATTCTAGCTGAATTCAGGGGACTTAAAAATATATAAATTTATTAAAAGATTTATTAAAAAATTTATTTAAAGATATAAATTTATTTTTATATTGGGTTTTCATTTTATTCATGAGTATAACATTTCGTATGCTTTTTTTTCTATGTTATTTGTACTGTATTAGTTTTTAAATTGATTTTGGTAAACAAACATTCTTAAAATCCCGGGCAACGCCGGGGACTTAAGCTAGTTTCAAAATATACTTAAGATGTGATGACATTTTATCTTATCAACGTAGTAAATACTATGCCCAATATATAAGTATATTTGTTATATTATAAGTATGATATCTGTTATAAAACTGGAATAAACAGTTTTCAAACGTAAGAAAGCTGATTAATTTTAACTACTTCTGGATTTCTTTTTTTTTCTTCTTGAGAACTCAAAAAACATGAAAATCTCAGTGCACAAGTTTTTAAATCGGTTTCCTCTACACAGAAAAAAGAATGAAATATTGATCCCAGTGTGCACAAGGGGTTATTGTCTATACAGCTTGTTATGCAATTTGGCAAAAAAATAACCTTATTTCTCCTCTGAGTAAATTAAGGGAATACATCTGGGTATCAAAATATTTTTATGTTTTATCAAATACTAATGAACCGATGAAAGCTCGCTAAAAACACTCCAAAGGTGCACTGTCTTTTAATGAATTGTAATTTGTTGTAGTAAAGCATGTTCATGGAGAAAAAAGGTGTAATATACTACATACAGCAAATTGATCCAAATCATCTGTGGCGCCATCTATTATTCATTGTTACTTTTAAAGATGTAACTAACGTCTTAAGCTATGGGTGTCCAACCTTTTAATATGGACCCCGCATCAGCCGACAAAAACTTGTCAATGGCCACATAGTATTTAATCACAGGCGAAGCTACAGTGGAGCAAAATCACGCCAGGTGCCTGAATCACGGGCGCCTAATCAAAAAAATTTCGATTTGTCAGATTTTCCATTAGATATACAGATAATATTTTTTAGATAAATAACTATAAGCACAAAAATATATTAGTATGCACTTTCATAATTTTGATTTCAGAAAGTATTCATTATAAATTTAACATTTTATGTACCTCTAACCTCTAATTTAACATTTACCTCTAATATTTCTCTTCATAAAATTTCTCTTCATGTACCTCTAATTTAACATTTTATGTACATCTATAAAAGTGTATGATGATTGCTAAGAATGTTTAAAAGCTCTACTATAGGCACTTACTATAAGTATTATAAATTGTGGTTTACAGCAAAGAAGTTATATGTATCAGAGGAATCCCACGAACGCAAGTTAACATCGGCGCAGAATAGATAAAAATTCGGGGATTTTTTAAAGCAAGCTTACTATTTAGTGCTTCATATTCCCTTTGTTTAATTTGTGTAGTGTCAGAATTAAGTTGATTTTTGAATAAATGTGTCATAATTTTTAAAACTTATTGAGTGTACTGGGGATTGTAATTTATTGTTCTGTTCATGTGACTTTGTACAATTTATGCCTATTATTTTACTAAATTACTTATGTACAGTGTGTTTTTGGATTCATCAATGTATAATTTTGAAAGTAAGTGGTTTGTTTCTAAATTATGTTAATTGAGGCTGCAACATAAAGAATGATATTCAATTTAATTTTACAACTAAAGATAATTTTTAAAATGTTTTAAAATTTCTAAAAGCAATAAAAAAAATTATTAACAATTAGCAGAATATATATTTATATATATTCCGTTAATTAAATTATGTTAATAAATATTATATATTTGTACATGTATTGTAGGTAGTTAGAGATGTAAAAAAAACTAAGTGGTGCTCAGTTTAGTAAAAGAGTAGAAAAACAAGAAGCCGAAAAGGAAGTTTTAATGAAAGTTGCTCATTTTTTAAAACGGTCGTTTCAAATAATCCACCCGGTTGTAGTTATGAAAACAAATCCCTAGCTGAAGGACAAAACATATAGATATTACGAATATTTCTACGCCTGAACCAATTCAAGCAGAAATTGAAGTTCTTCCACAACGCATTGAAATAGAAATCTATTAGTCTGACAAAGGAAAATTTTCAGAAGCTCTAACTACTGAACAAAAATGTAAAGTTATTAGTCTAGGACCCTATCAACCAAGTTGCCTTTTCCCTAACGATTCAGCTGGTCGCAGTGCAAACAGAGGATTCATTGAGAAGTATTACTATAAATATAACGGACGTAAAAGACAATGGTTGTGATATTCAACAAAAAAAAAAAATTGTTGCTGTTAACCGCGCTGGTTCTTTGATTCGTCAAACTGCGATTTAGCTTTCGTGAGAGGAACATCTGACTTAGCGCATTTAACAAGAAATATTGAAAACCACGAAGAATCAAACCAACACGGAATTTCTTGAGAGGTTTAGTATAGATGGAAAAGTGGTTCAACTGCAGATATTGTTAGCAAGCAAGAAATTAACAATCCAGTAAATTATTGTCGAAAAGTGTTGCGACGTATAATAGATGTAACTATCACACTTGCAATAAATAATTTACCTTTCCGAGCTCATAGGATTGCAGATCTTAAAAATGCAAGGATATTTTCTAGAAATAAATAAATAACTTTCTTTTTATGATGATGTTTTATAAGATCTATTTAAGAAACCCAAAGGCAGAACCAATTACTTGAGTCCAGATATATAAAACGAATTAATTAGATTGCATATGATATTAATATGCAAATTAAAAGTAAAATAGAAGAGGCTGTAAAATATTTATTCTCAAACTGTAAGATTTCTAACTTCAATATCTATATCTAAGAGTATTAAACCCTCAACACAATATTCTTTGTTTTCCTCGATTAAACTTTCCTGACCACGGATTCCCTAAAATAATCTCAACTAACAGCTCCCGTGCCTGTTTCCGCACGGGACAAAACACCAACACGGCCTAGCCGTCTCGTGGCTAATAACCTTCTGTCTACAGACCACACTCTTAACTCCCCTTATGGTCGTTGAACTTACTCCCTCGCACCCCTTCCAACAAGGAATGCGCTACAGAGGGTCACTAACGGTGTTCCTGGAAACACGAAGCAGGCGCTGGGCGAGGAACGCAATTCTGATATCACTACACTAATGTTGAAACCCCGCAATGAAATTTTATTACATCGGAAGAAATACCAGCTGTTACAAATTCAGATTCGAGCTGTAAGAACCAAAGCTCTGCGTTAGTTTTCCAGGATGGAGGAGCTCTAAATACAATACGATTTATCTGAGAATTTTGTGTTTCTGTAATCATTAAAAAATAGAGAATAAGGCAAACAGTAAAAATTGGAAAAACGATGGATCATGGTTCTAAATCAAAAATAACAACAAAATGTTACCTGGTGCAGAATCATCGTAAAAAATCATCAAGGCAGCTAGTATAGAAATGTACTTAAATCTAGAAATCGGCCATCCATTTTATTGGCCGGCATTCATTTGTATCCACAACTTTGAAGCTTCGTTTGTCAGATCACCAGTGTAAAATATTTATTACATAAATTTGAAATTGAAAACACGACTCATATTCATTAAGCAATAACGAGGATACCACATATTACAAGACGAAAAATTTAACAGAAGAATTCCTTTTCATGCTTCTCTTCGTATCGTGTCATCGAAGTTGCCAGATAACTTCTTCAAAACTTTAAAACAAATATTTTTAAATATCGTCTGTAGAGGGATTCGGCTGCAGACTTGCGATCTCTGCAGGGCCGTTTTCATAACAATAATAACAGATACAAAGCAAGATTTATCAAAAATTGATTAGTTAAGTACTGTATTCCGTTATGTTATAATAAAAAAGATGAAAATGGGAAACCAATCGATCTGAAAATAAAGGAAACGTTTTGTGGATTAAGGGCCTGTTTACATAGGAGTCGGTTGCGTTGCGTTAAGGAAAAGATGACGTTGAGACGAAAATAAACCAATCATAGGCGTTAAAAATTTCATTGCTAATCGTTTTGAGGCATATGATTGGTTTATTTTGATCTCAACGTCATCTTTTCCTTAACGCAGCGCAACGGACTTCTATGCGAACAGGCCCTTACTCAGGTTACTGATCAAACATCACGAGGATTAAAATCAACAGTTTTAAAAATTATTTAAACTTCTCCGAAATTATTGAAAATTATTCAAAATTGCGGGGTCAAGGTTACAATGCGGCTGCGAATACGAGTCGTGCCTACTGAGGGTTACAACCAAGAATTAGACAACGAAACCCAGATTTGTGCAGTACTATTCTCATAATTTGAATTTAGTGATCAACGACAGTGTCACCAATGTACAGAAAGTCAGGCAATTTTATGAACAGCTAGAAAAAATTTTAATTTTTTTTTCAGTTCTGTTAGGCGTTGGGCAATATAAATGGAAACGAATCAAACCAACTTAGCAAAAACATTAAAAGGAGTTTGTCCAACACGATGGTCTTCTCCTGTTAAGGCTCTTGATGCACTATGTTCTTGTTATTTTGATGTCATTAAAATAGTGACAAATTTAACATTGAATGGAAAAAATTGTCACTAGCAACGTGAAGCTAAAAATTTGATTAATTATTTTGAACAATTTTGAATAATTATTTTGATGATTGTACAAAGTAAAATTCTCGAACCTGTTAATACAGTCTCGAAAATACTGCAATGTACTGATGAAGATATAGAGAAATCCGTTGAGATCACTCCTAACCCAATTCCAGAACTTAAGGAAAGGAATAACTGGGAGTTGGTTAAAAACGATGCTCTTGAGACATCAGCGATATGGAATATTGAACCTTGTTTTCCCCAAAAAAGGATTGTGTCGTGTGAAAAAATTCTGAAGAATTACAAGTAGATAGACGCATTGAAAAGTGAATAATGTTTCAAAGTCGAGGTGTTTTATAAAGTAATGGATTTAATAATTAATCAATTGACTATTAGATTTGAATCCATTTGACAATTATGTACACGTTTTAAATGTTTATCACCTGCATATCTGGTCGCGTCACCTGATAAAAGTATTCTGGTAGGATCAGAATTGTTACAATCGTCATATCTTTTCGATACTTCAACTAGTTTTGGACCTCATTAAAATGCGCTTTTATATCCAATTAAAACAAATTACTTCTATACTTGAAATTGCTGAACTACTTTTAATTCACACCGCAGCCTCAAGTAGCTTCTCTGACATTATTACAGCATGCCTGATTTTTTTTTACTTTACCGCTGACGACAACGGCAGCAGAACCAAGTTTTTCAAAGCTAAAATTAATCAAAACATATTTAAGAAGCAGTATGTCACAACATCGTCTCAGCTCTTCGGCCACTATATCAATTGAAAAAACAGTACCTTGTCAACTTGATCTGGAGAAAGTGATTGACCGATTTGCAAACGAAAAAGTGAGAAAACAACAATTTTGAAGTTTTATTAAGTGGAAACTAAACATGCATACGTACATTTTGTCAATACCGTTTACAAAATATGTAGTAAATATTAGTAGGGAACTCCGTACTTAAAGAAATATCATATCTGTATATTATTATTGGAAGGTGATATTTTTTGACGATTCCCTTTTTCCCCCTTCATACTTAAGGGAAGAAGGGACCTTCAATCCCGTCCTTCTTTAATTTTCAATATTTTACATGAGTATAATTAATATTCTTTTCTACTACATTGAGGATACTTAGAATTTAAAATAAGTATTTTGTGGCAGAGTTGGAACTATTTATCAAAAAATTCTTCAAAATTGCTTTAATTTTTCAAAAGGCTACATGCGTATCCATTTTCTTCTGATATCTTCCAAATTTCTCTGAATTATTAATTGAAGTGTTTGTCACAAAACTGTGCATAATTCTTTGAAATTACAAATGTTTTTCAAATTTACAGACCATAAAATAAAGTAAAAACATAAAAAAAAATAGCATGCAGAATAAAAAAATAAAATTTAAGACTTTAGATTCCTACAAAAAAATTAAATGCACATTTATATTTATATACATATGGTAAACATATAATAAAAAATTTAAAGACTTTAATTAATATAGAATGCGCATAGAGCATTTTGAAAAACGTTAGCATTTTTGAAAAAAATTTGAAAAACAGTCATTATTCTGCAAAAAAATCCTTATTTTGAATTCTAAGGGTTTTCAATGATTTGAAAAAGAAAATTAATTATTCTCATTTAGTATATAGAGTTAAAAATTGAAAATGAAAAGAATCGAGTTTGTAGGCCCCTTGTCCCCTTAACCAAAATCGATATATGATGTACCATTTTAAAGATTAAGATCTCCGCTTCTGACGAATTGTTAATTTACAATTACACATTGTATTGTTTGTTTTAAAATTGAAGTATAAACATTATAAACATTTTTTTTTCTTTCTCTAGTTGGCGCTGGCTTTTTTTCCCATTATCGTGCACACAATGAACTTTTAGATTTTAAAATAGTCTGCTTTTATTATCATTCTGGGAATTAATATATTTCTTAGCAATATCCACGTAGGTGTACATTATTCTTTTTGCATGAAAAAAACAATTTGTTTAGACTAAAATCTATTTTCTTTCTTCCAGAAGAACATTTTATGAGTGATATTTTTCTTTGGTATGCTTTTTTAGAGTTTAATTTTATTTATTCAAATATATGTACACAATTGAATTGCATATGACAAAATTATACCAAGCTATCAAGGGAAAGCTCCTAATTTGTCTCATAATTAATGGATAATCAAAGTAAAGGTCTTACCATGTCGAAGAAAAAAATGAGATGGGAACAACGGTTGGTGCGTGGCGGAATGGCAAATTTATTTTCTAAACTCTATGGGAAAATGTGCGAGAGACATGTAAAGATTTGCTTTAATGCTAAATGGCAAGTACGCGCTCTCTTATTTATTTACATTTACTTTTATCTATTGAAGTTACTATTTATTACTTTTATCTACGTTCCGAAAAGTCACATGAAAACACTTGCAGGTAGCGAATAAGGTTTTGTTGTATCACTGATGTAATTTCAACATATTTTTCCTCATCAACGAAAGCTTCCAGAGGGTCAAACGGAGAAAAATTTTCTCCACCAATTTTAACTATCCAAAGTTCCCAAAAAGTTCACAAATAAAGGCGCGAAATATGTCTTTGAACATGAATATGTTTGCTAAATTTTTATTTCGGTACCTTGTAACTGTATATTAAGCTTATTTCACTGTGTGAAAATATCCACAAGCCTGTTACATCTGAGGTTTCGGATCACGAAACTGCTCCAACAAATTCATTCAATCTTTTCTCAGCTAAAAACAACCTAACCTCTTCCAATTAGTTCACCTAATCGTGCCAACATGTTTCCTTTTGAAAGCCAGTGAACTTCGATGTGAAATAGTAGCATTTCATGTTCACAGTCCATCTCAGAACAAATAATTTTCAAAAAAGCCAAGTACTAAGCACATTGTTTTTGATAACGCTGACTACTTTAATAGCCTTTGTACAGTACTAGCTAAGTACTCCGGGGGCGTTTTCAAGTTAATGCTTGGCGATGAATGATACAGCGCGTTGTTCATATCGATTTTTTTTTCTCTTTTACTAATGTTACTAGACCAGAGCGTGATCCTAGCATAGCAGAAGCTCCATCCATGTACAAACCAGTTAGTTTTCCCCACATAATCCGATGTTTCTCGAAATATTCGCTAAAATTTTCATGACGTCAGTACAATCGACGCAGTTTCCAGTTCCTGCGACATTAAGAACTCTTATTTGATCGTGTTGTCCTCATCTAAAAACCGGACAAAACGAGAAACTTTGATTTAGCCTCTTAAGTCAGAAACTTTGTAAGGTTTACATAAGATTCGATTCACAACAATCGAACTTTTAGGTGAATAAAGTTAAAGAAGCCGCTTAAGATATGCTAATTGCGGCATACGCGGTTGGTATAAATACCAAGCAGCTAGATGGAAGGAGAACGAAGTGAGAGGAAGTGAAAGGAGGAGTAGAGCTGACGAAACGAAGTATCGAGACCGAAGGAAATAGTGAGTCGAGAGCCTGGTTTGATTATAGTTGAGTTATGCGAATTGCCGTTTGAGGCGTTTAGCTAGGTTGCTTCAAACCTACGTGAGTTCTTGTTAGAAGAACGTTATTTTGTGGTAGGAGGCCAAAGTCTACTGAGAGACCCAGAGGGGGAGTCGATAACCCAATGTGAAATGCTCACTTCAATTGAGCTCGATAACAAAACGCAGTTAAAAGAAGAGCTTCGTAAAGACCTTGAATTCGGAGATATAGTTAAATACTTAGGAAACCCCGAACAAATTTCCGGAGTTAATTTACATGCTATACTGGGTAGAGCAGAGAACTATGAACTAGTAGATGATGTCCTTTTTTACAAAGCATCTACGAATCGGAATGGTGAAATTCGTCCCGTCATTCCACGTTCAATGAGAGCACACATTCTACATACTCTTCACGATTTACCTACAGCCGGCCATATGTGTATTCGAAAAATTTTTTCTCAACTTAATGAGGCGATTTACTGACCCCAAATGAGGAAGTGGGTCACCCAGTACGTTCAAAGTTGCGACACTTGTCAGCGTACTCACTACATAAATTACCGCCCCGTAGGTTTCTTACAAAGTATCGTGGCCACATTCCCTAATGAAATCATTGGGATAGATTTATTAGGTCCATATCTCCGTAGTGCAAGTGGAAAATACAGTTTCTTACTTGTGATAGTCGACCATTCTTCAAAATGGACCGTAATTATACTCCTGCGTAGAGCCTCAGCCAAAGCAGTTGCTGATGCATTTACACATAATTATGTTTTACGATGTGGTGCCCCTGTAAAAATTATTAGCGATAACGGTGTTCAGTTTGTCAGCGAAGTTTTCACGGACCCGTGTCGCAGGCTTCAAATAAAACATGCAAAAATGGTCACTTATAGACCACAGTCGAATATTGCGGAGCGGGTAAATCGCAATGTAGTTAAAATGATTCACGCATTTATCCAAAACAATCATAAAACATGGGATCAACATATACAAGAGTTTGTGTTTGCATTACGTTCGGCCGTCGACGTCTCGACAGCCAAAACACCTGCCGAAGTTTCTTTGGGCAGAAGATTATCACCCCTTTAGACAGTCTATTCTTCGTACCGGGACAAGCGCTCAATTTCAACAAGCCGATATTCAGGAGATGATTCGCAAGGTCAAGCAAATTAATGACCAGATGTGGAAGCAACAGCAGATGTACTACGATAAAAATCGTAGGGAGGAAAAATTTGAAGTTGGGCAATGGGTTTTAAAAGCCACCCACCCACTATCTAACGCCAGTAAAGGCGTAGTCGGGAAATTTTGCCCGAATTTTCAAGGTCAGTACCAAATAAAAAATGTAGCAGGCCCAGTGGTTACCTTACAAGAAGGCCAACAGCAAGTCCCCGCAAATATAGACCAGATTAAGAGGTATATAAACCGTGTAGACTATCCCCTGTTTGCAAATCAAGTCCATCCAGGTTTACAAGGTTCACAGGATGCTGGACCCTCGGGGGTCACCAACGAAGAAAGTCCTCCCCTACTCATGATTCCGGTGATGACCTGCATGAGGGAAGCAGCTCCTCTCCTGCACAGGTACCCCGGTCAGGAGTTAAAAGAAAGACTCCTATGACTTCTCCATCGTCGGTGCCTGACTCTCGGACATTCGAACATCCACGCAAACGAGGAAAGCAGACTCAAAGGAAACGGAAGATCTCAGACGCCCAGCAAGAGCCCCCTCCCAAGAGAATTCCGGTCAATTGTCAAGCCAGACCAGCGCCTCAGGTCCAACGCCTTGCTGCTCGAAGGATGTCAACACGGTCAACGAACTCCTTTACTAGGACTGCAACCATCAAGAGAGGTTCCACTGAATGGATAGACTGGTGCAACGAAGTCACTGCCTTCATGAGGAACAAGTCTTGGCGCAGTTGGCCAGCCCAGTACCCGCAATACTGCAAATCCACCGTTTGTTGGTTTCACCTCGAACCCTCTGGGTTAGTTTTGTAAAATGGGAGTGGCATTTTCCCCCCACACAACGTGTTTAAGGGGCAAAGCTGATTGGCTTTGCCAATCATTATGTAAAAAGTCAGACCAGCATGCGTTTTCAATTAGCTAGCTGAAGCCATTCAGACTTCAGCTACCCAATTTTTTTTTCGAGGGAGGCCAGTGTAAGGTTTACATAAGATTCGATCACAACAATCGAACTTTTAGGTGAATAAAGTTAAAGATGCCGCTTAAGATATGCTAATTGCGGCATACGCGGTTGGTATAAATACCAAGAAGCTAGATGGAAGGAGAACGAAGTGAGAGGCAGTGAAAGGAGGAGTAGAGCTGACGAAACGAAGTATCGAGACCGAAGGAAATAGTGAGTCGAGAGCCTGGTTTGATTATAGTTGAGTTATGCGAATTGCCGTTTGAGGCGTTTAGCTAGGTTGCTCCAAACCTACGCGAGTTCTTGTTAGAAGGAGGTTATTTTGTGGTCGGAGGCCAAAGTCTGCTGAGCAGCAGCGCTGGTTTGACTTTCAAGTATTGTGAGTATTTTCAACTGTATTTCTTTGCAACGTGTCTATACTGAAATTATATGCCTTGCATGGATGTTTATATAGCTCGTACTAGTAGTACGCAACATTCATGTTGAAAAGCAAGCTTATATGTCAAGTTTAAATAAACATTTTTATTAATTTAGAACTGTGTTTGAATCTAATTCATTAGAGGGTCACTTCAAATTATATACACCCAAGTTAGGGTAGAAGTGCAAATACTCTATAACTTACTGACGTTACCGATATAATATTTACCAAATATCATTACGTGATCACCATGTAGATCTCCTTTTTGACACTTCTGGGGTAAATTAGGCATATTCAAATGGATGCTGGATTTAATATGGATTTGATATTAAAAGAAAACACCCATAAATATTTTCAAAACAGTTGGTAAATAAGGAATTTGCCACATACACTTTGCCACATACACTTATGTGCCACATACACTTTCTTATGTAGGTAACCCACTACTATATATTCCTCTAGCGTAGCTTAGATACCAATGTAAGTCTCATGCATGGTAACTGGTTTTAGTAATTTATCAGTATCACCCCTTTGCCACTGATGCAGTAAGTACCCTATTAGAGTAGAAATTGACATACATGTGGGTGCATTAAATGGAAATTCAAGAACTGTCTGCGGCTATTTCCAAAGCGTTGAAACGAATACCGTAATATATACCCATGACCTACTAAATTCAATTGATACCACGCATTCGTAACGGAATATTTATTTCTTAAACTTCGACGGTGGTATCTTATTTCAATACATCATTTTCAAATTTTTGGTATGAAATTGGGTGGTGTATCCTGTTTAAAGCTGTTTTCTTTACTCTCAAAGCAGATAAAAATACAGCGTTTCAGCTGTTTATATTAATGTTACTGACAACAAACTCATCAATGCGGTTTGACCGCCAAAGGGAATTTTGGGATCACTATTTATTATTATATATTTTACTGTTAAACACTTTTAAATGAATACGTTGCTGAAGATAGTGTACTGAAAATTGTTCCTTTCGGCCGTTACCTTCAGAAATATGACAAAAATGTAAAATTTCCAATTTTAATCAAAATAGGTATTTTTAATTGGAAATATAAGTTCACATATAGAATTCATCCAAATAAGAAGCACGCTTTCTCTTACTCTTTATAGAGTAAGTTGTTTTTCATTTTTTAAAGCTGTTTTTTGCTCCTAGGGGAAAAGCACTTTTATTAAAGGGTGAATTATTTATCTCTACGTTTGAAAGTTTTGTGCATCCATTTTCAAATATCTCTTCTTTTAATGAGTCGCAGTGATTTTAAATACTTACAATATTTTTAAATTTCTTTTAGGTTTAAATGCTACACGGAAAGCTTTTAGCATCGAAGAAAGAGTTGTGTGCTAAATTTTGAATTTGCTTGTCTCTCACTATGCCTTTGGCAGCATACTCTGCGCACAGATTTCTTCAATCACCTATCAATAGACCCAGTCGGTTAAAAAGGCTGACTACGCTGTTAGGGCCTGTTCACATAGGAGTCTGTTGCGTTGCGTTAAGGACAAGATGACGATGAGACGAAAATAAACCAATCATAGGCCTCCAAACGATTAGCAATGAAATTTTTAACGCCTATGATTGGTTTATTTTCGTCTCAACGTCATCTTTTCCTTAACGCTAAGCAACGGACTCCTATGTGAACAGGCCCTTAGTCAGTTAAAAAGGCTGACATGTCCCCATGCGAGCGAATTCTAGTCAAAGCCAATTTTAAGAAGACGGATTAGTGCCACTTATTGGAAATAGCAATGAAGATTGCGTGGGAATTCAGAGATTCGGAGTTATCGTTAGGTTATTTTAGTGGTGTAAGCTCGAGATAAGAAAAAATTTAGTCCATATATTTTTATTTTTATTCATTCATCCTTTAGTTGTTCGTTCAAGTTAATGACAATAAATTCTAGTTGTAGTATAAAGCTATATTTCTAATTTCTTACCACTGAGATAGCCTCACAGCACCAAATTGATTTAGTTTTGATTAAGCAATTATAATTATTTATAAACAGATATGAATATATAAATCAAACTCATTCAGGGTTTCCTGAATCAAATGACATGCCTTAGCCATTTAAAAATATTTTCTGGGCATCTAAAAATATTGAGATATTTCTGAGCCTACACGATTTAAGGCAAAAAATATTATACCTAAAGACTGAATGCTTTTACGTTCATATAGAGCAGTGGTTCCCAACCGGTGGTCTGTGGACCACAGGTGGTCCGCGAGAGCGTCTGAGTGGTCCGGCACCACATATAAGAAAAAGCTGCCAAATAAATGGGGATTTTGAAAGCAATGTTCATTGAACTAGATGGGTCGAATATATCCGATGACTTTTAGGTGTTGAATTAAAATTTCTTAAAGTTTAACATAATTATTTTCTTATTAGACTATGATGCAAAATAATTTTCATAACCTATGTATGTTTAAATGGGGCAAATGAACTCTCACCAACAACAGTATGTACAATAGCAATAATAAATGTGTTCTAAAAAACTGTTTTACTTAATCACCCATGAATCAATATGTTTCAATTTCATGTTGAGATTTAGGCTATCTAATTCTAAGGATTGAAAACAAGGTTGTAACAAAAAGTGAGTACGTTAATCCTGTATCCCTTTTGCTTGAGGTATATTCTATACCTCCATACCCCCCGGAAGGTTCCTCCCTCAAGTCAGCGTTTGTGGGAGGGGGGGGGGGGGTTCGCACATGGTTCAGTTTCTGGCTTGGTGATCCGCAGACTTCTACGGGTTGAGAACCACTGATGTAGAGTAAGTAATAAAGCCAGAAAGGGAACTATTTTCAACGAAAATATACATTACTAGCTGAAAACCCGCACTTCGCTACGGGGTACATTCAAATTAAATACAACGGTCAGTGTATGCAATTAATGCCAAAAAAAATAAATGCATATATATATATAAAATAAATACGACGATCAATGTATACAATTGATGTAGAAAAAAAAATATATCTATAAAAAAAATCGTAAGGGATATTTTTATAGACAAAATGATGTCCAATCGTCTGCCGCATTAGCAAGAAAAAAAATATTTTTTTTGTCTATTTAGTTGTTATGCACGTGACGATAAATTTATTTAAAGTACCAGAAAAGAAATCACGTGATCGGCATTTAATAAATTAAACTCTAAAAATTAATCTTTAAAAATTCACCAAAAATCAGAAAATGGAGGTAAAGATTCTAAAAAGATTTCATTTTAAAAGAATTTTTATGATCTTTCTCGTGATATAAATTTTATAACCCTCAAATTATTATTTTAAATGCAAACTTAAAAAAAGTTATTAAAACAGCTTAAAAATTTAATTTTAAAAAATCTACGAAGAATTTTTCAAAAATCTCCCTTAGTGCACCCCTACACTATAAGAAGAATCGCCGTGCAAAATTTCAGCCCTTTAGGTCCAGCGGTTTGGTCTGTGCGTTGTATGTCAGTCAGTGAGTCAGTTACGAAACTGTTTTATATATATAGATTATACAAATATTATTAGCTTTTATATTATTTATTCGAAATAAATTGGTTATTAATTTAAGGATGATTCTGAGGAAACTAAGAGGTTTCACTCTCAAAAAACTTGAGAAAAAAGTTAATGTTTTAAAATGTCATTTAAATTACTGATATATTATGATGATGCCCATAAATTTGATTTCCACCATATTCAAAGTCGCTTTAACTATCGGTTCTGGTCTATTCACACCAATGTGGTAAACGAGGACAGTAGTGTTCTAAAACCAACAAACCCAAAGTATTCTGTTCATGTCCCTGTTCGATCAGTTCTCAATACTATCACAAAATTCAGTTTCCATTATCATCATTCTGGGGTTGCAACGAGAGCTAATTCGCTAGTCTCTACAATTTACACCTCAAATCGCATTTATTTCATCGACGCACTTTATGAATTTTAGGGGTACTCGAATTTAAAAATCTTGAAAGGCGGTACTCAAAACAGACAAGGATATTTAAAAATCGTCTTCGGGCTATTACAAAATTCTAGCAGGATCTGTAAATTTAAAAACTTACATTAGATAACAGTTTATGTATAAAACCAAATTTCATCTGTTAGACGATATTGTGGCATGAAACTGCTATTCATTAAACAGTAAATTAATTGTAAAATCAGGCTTTCACTTGAACCGTTTGTCAGTATTTTAATAACATTGTGTAATATTCAGATAATATTATGAAATACTAATTATTCATTTTTACGTCTTATCTTAATATGTCGTAATCGATTAGTTCTTTATTATTGAATTTGGATATCTATTATTTTAAAATGATCAGTTTTTTTAACTGTCTAATTAAAATATATCAATAATACTGTGACATGTACACGCCTTATTATTGATATGTATTTATATATATTGATTGCTATTATTGATAAGTCTGCTTGACCGGTATTTCATATTTTTGCATTCGTAAATTAACAAATACCTTGAATAATATGCCAAGTATTGAAATGTCTATACCGAAATAAAACACTTAAAAGATGCATTAGTTTGAATCCAAAAAAATATCATGCCTAGAACTACGTAAAGCACTTTTTCCAAATGCATCTGAAACAGTAAGTCTCTTTACTGTAAAGTAATAAGGAGCCAAATTAAATCCTTATTATACATTTTGCTTCTAAAACCAGTTGAGTAATAAAAAAGAGACTCACAAAATGGGTCGTCAGGAAGTTAAAATTTATTGTCACTTTAGTTGCAGGTTGTCCTACATTTTCGAAATCCTAAAACATGCTACAATCAAATAAAAGTGTTTTTTATGTTGTTTCTTAGTTCTAAGTACTTTTGGGGCTTGATTTGTTTATCCTTAAGGTAGCGTCATTGTCATTTTCTATTTAATATCGTTTGTTTTTGGAAAAGATGAATAATTTAGATGTCATTAGGAAAATTTATAACGGTTAATTAGAAAGAGTAAGTTGCATAATTGAAATTAATGAAATGAATTCCTAAATTAATTTTTACAAACTTTTCTCGGATTCAGATCGTTTATTATAATGCTCTTTCTTTCATATCCACAGTATTCATTCATGAGCATTTTACTCGTTGTTTTTGAAAAATAAAAGGACATTCAGTAATTAGTATTTAAAGCAAGTGTAAATAAATCGATCCTATTCAAAAGAATGGAAGTCTAGAGTTTTTACTATAAAATTCATACTTCTGATGCCTGTTTTTTGAATCATAGAAAAACCATTCATTCTATGGATCGACACTGTTTCGAGCACTGCAGACCATGTGTGTGTTTAGATAGCAGTTGACTTTCGGATTCAGATTAGTATTTCATAACGAATAGTAATCTAGTCGAAATACTCACAATTTGAGTTTCACACCACCCAAACTAATCAAGTTAAGATATCCGAGAACCGTCAAATCGTAGCATTCCCTTTCACTTTAGTTGCAGGTTGTCCTACATTTTCGAAATCCTAAAACATGCTACAATCAAATAAGTGTTTTTTTTATGTTGTTTCTTAGTTCTAAGTACTTTAGGGCTTGATTTGTTTATTCTTAAGGTAGCGTCATTGTCATTTTCTATTTAATATCGTTTGTTTTTGGAAAAGATTAATAATTTAGATGCCATTAGGAAAATTTATAACGGTTAATTAAAAAGAGTAAAAACCTCAAAAGGGTAAAAATAAAAATTATTGACTTCGCACAAGATGAACTAAAACCTAATTTGGTTAACTGTAGGGAATTAGTTCCTTTACATACTTTCTATTCAATTTTATTTAAGTAATTATAATTCTGCTCTTCATTTAGTAAAAAAAAAAGAACTTTTTGAAACAAACAGGATTTTTTTATATCTCATGAAATAAAAAGAAAAGTTCTAATATAAATACCACTTTTCTGGGTTATTTTTTATTTCAGAGATATAAAAAAAATCTGGTATCTGAACTGTGGCTAGATTATTATAGCTGATTTTTTTTTTATATTTTAAGCATACAAAATCAGTAAGGGACATTTTTTTAAATAACTACAGATCAAACTCAAATATTATTAATGCATACGTATTTATGCTAAAAAGACATCTGCTTCTTAAATAGTATTCATAACCTTTATCTAAAGGTTTTCTAAGTGAAATAAATTGCTTGCGCTTAACAACTTTCAAGTTTAAATATTATTAAAAAATTGGCTGTAAGTAAAAAGTAACACCGTGAAATCGTAGCACGGTGATGTAGTTTTACTTTTGATACTTTTAATACGCAAAAATAAATATTATTGGCTTTGCACAAAAATAAACCAAATGAAATCAACAGCAGCGAATTCGTCATTTTAGAAACAAATTATTTTCATTAAAAGATTTGAATCTTCTGCTTCATTAAGCGGAAAAATGAAAACAACTAGACTAGAACATTTAAATAGAGATTTGAATATGCCACCCTGGACTCACTTCAAAAAAAAGAAGCCGGTAAAAGACCTTGAAAGAACGGACCGTCGACGATTTACGAGAATCCTTAAACGAGATGGACGTGCAACATCATCATCATATTTGGCGCGACAACCTAGGGTGGGTCAGAGCCTTCAGTTGAAGATTCCTCCAGGACAGCCTATTTCTAGACCTCTTCTGCCAGTTCCTCACTCTAATCACTCAAAAATCTGATCAAAAGAGTCGAACCATCTTAGTTTTGACCTACCTCTTTTCTGACTAGTAAAGTAAAGGGCCTTGCAACAAAAATCTTTTTTACTGGATATTTTTCATCCACTCTAGCAATATAAGAGGCCCAGTTCATTCTTTTAACTTTAAAATTTTAATAATATCGGGCTCTTTAAAAAATCTATAGATTTCTGAATTAAAACGCCTCTGCCATAGGCCGTTGGATGACTGAAATAACTCCATTACGTTTCATGTGCGTAGCATCACAACTGATCAGTTACGATCTGCTGTTGAACACACTGTCCATCGACTTGAAATTTTGCAGGTGAATGAAGGTGGTCACGTGGCGCAGCTTTCCCTACATCGTCCTGGGCACGATTAACAATTGCTCCTCTTGTGCAATTTCGTCTTAATCTGTTCTTGTTTATGCAAACTGAAGTGTTTTTGTTTCTCCCTTACCTTTACTTAATGTGGTTCGATGACAAGGTGATCAGAAACTAGTCAATAAATCTTAATATTGTCTCTGTATTCCGTTTTGGTCGTTTATTGTGTTAAATTTCATGTTTTTCCCGAAAAGGCACTCTCTGGTGGACATTTTGGAACTAATTTTTTTTCGAAATTCCGTGAGCGCATCTCGTGTATAGCCCATATACGAAATTTCGTTGCATTCCGTTCACCCGTTTGCGCTGTTCACCGACTTCGCATACTGGATTCGCCAAGGTGGATGTTGTGCGCTGTTTTTACGACGCTTTTTTTCTGCCTTTGGTGATGTGGGTAGATTTGTTTCCTGCAGTGTGTTACGAAAGTTTTCATCGCTACAGACATCACTACAGAGTTCTAGGTGCCGTGCCTTTTTGTTTTTCGGGATACAAATTACATCGCCATGGACGTCGGCCATCACAAACAGAGAAGATTGTTCGGGTCTTTCCGATTATCAGACACGTAAAGTACATTTCTGCAAAAAAAAAATTTTTTCTCTAGCTAATTCAAAGAATAATATTTAAAAAATATGTGTTAAATTAGAAAAATGTGTAAGGTAAAAATTTCTAAAGGTTAAAAAAAATGATTTAACAATAAATATTCGTTTTTGATTTTGAAATGACATGTTTTGTTGTAACAGTGACGTGTTTGAGATGTGGTGTCAGAGTAATTAACATAAAAATATGGGTTTAAGAAATGTGTTTTGATGATTATAATTAAGATTCTTAGAGTTTTGAGCTTATTGAAGTATTTTACATTTTGAATTTATTGATTGAGTATTGAAGTTATTGAGTATAATTTAAACCCATAAAATATATTGATGTTTCCCACCCCTGTTAACTGAAGAATGGGTTCACTTTAGTATAATTTGGAGGATTGGAACTTTTCTGACGCACTTCCCATTGGTTTGTTAAACATTCTAATTTTCGGTGGAGTATTGAACTGCTGAATTAAGAAATTGATTATGTATACGGTTTAGTTGATTTTGAAAAGAATTTTGAGTATGAAAGATTTATTTTCATGTTTTACAGAAAAATTAATTAATACTTTGACATTGGGGAAAACTTTGATATTGTTATGCTACGAAATTTAAATGTTTATTAATTTTTTTTTCCTTGGGGAGGGGGGGGGGGAAGCAAAGTATAATGTGCTAAATTATGAGCAATTTAAAAAAATTTTTGCAACTCATTCTGGTCTCCTGGTTTGACGATGGTCGTTTTTGCTTATTGAAAATATTTCTGTGTTTTATATTTTGATTTTCATGAAGTTATTTTGGTTTACAGTTGTCTTCACATGTTTAAATAAGAGTGTTTCATAGTACTGAGTAAAAATTTTGATATTGTGATTTTGTTTTAAATAAGGTATGGAAATTAAGAGTAGTATTTTTCATTGATATAAATTAAGAGATTATGATTTTTCAATTTTGGAAATAGTAAGATTTTGCTAGAATATTGAAAAATGTGAGTTTTAGCATATCTTGTCAATAAAATAAAATGATTTAATGTTTGACCAGGCATGAGCCTTTTCATATGTCTTCTCAATTCATATATGGTCAATAGTTTTTAAGATGGTCACCGAATGATTAGGAAACGCATATGAAAATGAGAAAGAAGTTTTCTGAGTTTTATAATAGAATTTGAAAGTTGAGTCCATGCCTATGTAATTTCTTTTTATGTAATAATTAATGCGTATTTTTAAGTGATATTTTTAGGTGTTGTGTGTTTTGATAATATTTTGGTAATAGTGTTATTTTAGTATTTTGTACAAATTTTGATAATTGATATTTTGATATTTGATATGTCGTCAAGTCAAGGATGTTTCAAATGGAGACTTATGTAATCTGTAATCCACACCTTCATTCAATCCGGCTAGGTGAAAATAGGAAAAACTTTAGGTTAAAGAAAATTTTCAGTTGTAATTATTGGGTTAAGTTTTAATTTAAATTTTGTGGACTGGGGACTGCAGCCCTATTCAGCATTCTTTTTCAGTTGATAGTTATTTAAGATTTTTGAATTTAATTTTAGTGTTTTTTCTCTTCTGAGTACTTCCCACATGGAATTAGCTACTCCTTGTGTGCGTGCCTTCAGGGGGACGGGGGGGGGAAGTTGTAAAGAATTAATTAGGAAAAGAAAATAATTAAGTTAAAATTTAAAGGGGGCTTCAGGATAATTTATTTCGTGGCGTTAAACGTCACTGTTTTCATATTTCAGAACGAGCGAGCGGCGATTTTAGGAGAACACCCTTTTTGGGATCTGTAACCTTGACTAGCGCGAATGGTCGAGCGAACTAATCTATTTTTAGGGCAAGTACGGGCTTTGAGCGGAGTGAAGTAATTACGTAATTTCGAATAGAAGGCGCGAGAACATTCCATGAACATCACAGAGCATCCGCGAAAGTTTTGCGGCCAAATGAAACAAAAGATTATTTCAGAGCGTCTTCAGATTTAGGATTGTGCGGAGCGCGTGTCACGGGGATGAAAGATTGAGACTTGGCTTGGATTGAATCAGGTTAATTAATAATATTTGAAATAAAGGATTTAGATGTAATTTAATTATATTTAATTCCACAGGGCTACGATAATTGACTGTATAGATTTAGAGTAATTAAAATGGGAACAAGTTTAGAGGGAGTACGAGTAGTAATAAGCTAGTCATATATATATATATATATATATATATATATATATATATAAATACATTAATAACAATGATTACACTCACATATTACATAAGAATGGGTGGCTGGTGACCTATAGCTATTTAACACTTTATATGAGCTCATAATAAATATAAAAAATGCATATTACCTAAGTTTACTTTAAGCTATATAAAAAAGGGAGTAAGAAGGAAGGAAAGACAATATAGCAATTATAAAAGACGGGCATGCCCAGTAAACTAAGGCCTCTCAGGATCTTTCGGAGGAAGCATTCTTCATGGATTCCAAGGGATGAAGCCCGGCATCTAGGATGGCAAAGGGTTACGATCTTGTATGTAGCTGCCGGAGAACCAGTCTGATTCTCCCAGTCCGAATATCCCATCGGAGCAAAACTTTTTTTCCGCCCCCGCTTCGCCTGAGCTCTAGCAAGGGATTACACGCAAAAGAGTGCTACCTCGCGCTGAGCATTGAGGCCAGATGATTATTTCGAACGCTGATATTCTTTCATACTTGTGGAAGTTAAATGCCAAATTATTTTTATTCTTGAATTATTTCTTGGTTTCTGGTTAGATTTTATTCGTTGATTGATTGATTTTTTCACGGCGGACCCCGCCGTTCACAAGCACTGCATTCTTCCGCGGGAGGGGCAGACGGTCCGAGCAAGCAAGTGATGGGGAAGTAATCAACATTCCATTGATCTGCTACACAGATCCTTGCTTCACCCCTATATAGAGGGGCCCTGCGAACGTGAGAGACGATAAATGGCACACAAGTACGTATTGAATTACTGTATAGCAACAGAGAAAAAGAAGTGTACCAAAGAATTTACATAGTTTTAAGGGGAAAATGGAATACAAGAACATTTACCTTTATACTTAATAATTTAAAATTTTAACCACTCACCGGCCAATAGTACATATCAGCCACCTTACAATTTTTTTTTAAAACTTAAGCGCAACTGCGCACATAATAACAAGTACTTCTTACATTAAATGACAATTTTGAATGCATAACCCCTGTGAGGAGTGTTGAACAAGACCAATACAATTCCTTAATTGTAGCACAACAACAGACATAACTTTCAACTATTACGTATTACAAGCAAACGTTAAAATATCCCAAAATGACAAATTTAAGGGTTCTAAATGAACCATAACACTTTGGCATAATAAATGATGCTAAAGTTTCATAAAATGAGACAAAGTCGATAAATTACGCTTTTTAAAACATTACTTTATGACTTTTTTCATAAAAAATTTTCAGCAATTATAATTTTCTTTTTGAAATTTCCTCTTCAGTATTTGGCTGAAATGCGGGGAAAAGCAAACTTCGTCATTTATCTCCATTTTAGCTGACTTTTGTTCATTTCTGACGCGTTTCCTGTAAACGATCTTCATCCGAACATTCGAAGTCAAAATATCGGGATCAGTAGGTGAATAACCTTATGTCCAGTAAACGACGAGGGCAACTTCCTTCCTTCATGTAGCAAGCAAATAATTGCAGACCTGCGTTGATCTTTAACTCTTTGCGCTGCCTCTTTCTTTTGCAGTCTTGCTTACCTTATCACGATAAAAAATTCTCGGATTGCTTTGAAGGATCGAGGGCTTTATAATTTGGTACAGAGTTCAAATTTTAGTGTTGATAAATTTCGATATACGGAATCAAGGGTGGATTTTCCCTTTTGAATGAGTACCTTAAGTATATCATCGTTTAGAAATTTCACATTAAATCTTTAAAAAAATTCTTAAACTATTTTACATAAATTATAATTTCTTATAATTATAATTAGCCCATTAAAGTTATAATAAAATAAACATATTTATATCAATGGAGGTTGAAGTTCATACAAGTTACTTAACGTGTTGAAGCGGGAAGTATAAACTATTTACAGTAAAATATACATTAGCATATAATATAAAAATCAAAATACTTTTAAATAAAAAATATTTTTTGTAAAGCAAATTTGTTACATGTAAAATGAGCGTGATGGCTCTCATTTAAAAGATTTGTTAGCGCGCGTGAGTGTTTATTCGAAAAATTTGGAATAGGTTAATCACGATTCACTTTAATGCATTTTTAAAAAGACTCACGATTATAAAATAAATAATATAAACACATTTTTAACCTAGCATAATGATTTCAGGGTGTATATACTAACTGAAACTACGATGTCTTTATAATGTATTTATAATATATTCTAATGTTTAAATTGATATAATAATATACCTTGTGGTGCCTGGCCTACAACTAATATTTCAACATATGAGATAACTCTGGCGTCCAGTCAAGACAGAGCCTTGTGATAGTGTTGAAGTTCTTTATTCGAACGAATAACATATTAATATAGGTAGAATATTCACATAAGTACAAAAAAGAACATCAAACGTCAGTAAAGTTCGTAAGGCGTCTGTCTCATAGCCTCAGACTCTAACCTCAATCGCCATCTCTCCTCTAGTCTCTCTCTCAGCATCTCTGTATCAGCATCTCACCTAACATCAACATTAGCATCTCTCTTAGCGTCTCTTCTAGGCTTCGGAGTTGGTCCTTTTTATATCTTGTTTCCACCAAGAGGTCTCGGCATCCCTTCTCTCTTTCGCTCCCATGATCGGCGATAGAACCACAGACAGGCCGTCCGCACTTGACCAATTGGAGGTGCCCGGTTCTCCTTCTTTCTTTCTGTCTCGGCCGTCGGTCAGTCGCCACTTTCCCGCATCGTTCTCTGTCTTGTCCGATGACAGCGCGTTACGCCAGCCAGGGGTCTTCCTTCCTCGTAACCGGAAGGGTCATCAAACAGGCCCAAAACGGTGACGATAACAAAATGATGCCGGAAATTAGTTACACATTCAGCATGCCGCCAGGCATTGTGAGTGAAAATCTCAAAATCGTTTAGGAGCCAACCACAGAGTCACCAGTTGGAGAACAGTCGCCAGTTTTTTTTTTTTTTCCCACCATGACGCTTCTTAACGATATTTTATCATTCTTTGCCACTTTAACAACCATCAGCTGGTATCGGTTTCTATCCGCTGGTATTCTACAGACTGAACAAACCCAGGGAGGAGAAATATTTTACTAAAAGATGATATATTAGGTATTTAAAGAGAGACGGAATGATGTCCTTTTTACGGACATCATTCCTAAGCAAGACCGCATCTATCACTACACAAAATAGTCCTGTGTCTAGGGCCCGCTCTCGGGTATTAGTCATTACTGCATGAAATAAACAAACAGCTGGCTTCTACGTCTAAATTTAATTAAAATATATATACCTATAATAATATTAATTCCTATGAGAATGTCCTATTTGGAAGGTAGTTTTTGTTGATACTTCGGTGGCAAGAGAAAACCTACGCGACAGCCCAGCTGTGCGCTGTGCAAAAGCAATGTATACTTTGCGGGAAAAACAAAGAATACATTGCTTTTCACGAACCACTAGTACGACGTTAGTGGAGTAAAGCGTTCATCTTCTGCACTGAAACTGGATAAAAATTATTGACTCTTTCGGAACTAAAACATACACTGGCAATGCTGAACATAGAAAAGGATATTCTAAAAACTCTTTGTTATGAGGACATCATTAATAAGTTTACGGGTATTAAAATTTGAAAAAAAATTAATTCCCTAAAAAAATTTAATATTAAATCTTTATTTTCAATTTATAATTTTGTTTTGTTATCTCAAATTAATAATGTAAATGAACGCAACTTAAAATATCGTTTTAAAAAATATCACTCGCATTCTTGTTTCTATAAGAAGAACCCTTACTACCATTCGTATGCCTAAAGCGAAATGTTCACCTATCAAAATGTTCTTAAGAGTGTCTTATGATAGTTAAGTAACAGCGTGACCGCTACAGCACAGATTTAACACCTTCGATATAATTCCCCCAGAGAGGACAGGGTCATGAGAGTGAAATAACTCTTTTTTATTTTCGGATGAAGAAAAATTAACTATGTACAAGGTGATTCAAGTTAGATGGTCGCTGCATCCAATTCTTTCGGCTGGGCGTTGCACGTCCTGCGTCTCATTCCAGAGAACTCGCCTCGTTCGTTCCTGGGGTCGATTCGTCACGTCAGTTCCCTCGGGAACCTCTTTCGATGATCTCCTTGTCCGATCTGTGTTCGCTCTCTGTCTGTTACCAAGCGACAACCCATTTTATCCTTTCTTCAAATTGCTTCCAGACCAGTCGGGTGGTTCTTTAGACCTCTCATGAAGTCTGGTGCCTCGATGTCTGCTCCCACGAGACCTTTTGCGACTTGTAAAAAAACACATTATTAACCAATTGTCTGTATGTCAACCTCCTGGTCACATCTCTGGACAAGGGTGACGTTAGCGGCTCGGTGAAAACACCTCCTGCTGAAAGAAAAAACCATTAAAACGCATCCCAACGTCCATCTTCAAAAAGGCGGCTAAAAGTCAAACAGTACCGCTCAAAACACGATAGTCTGTCAAGTCCACGAAACAACCAGGTGTTAAGGGGGGAGCATACCCATATTGTCACAGTTATTATAGAAGCCACATCTATCTGCAGAAAGAGTCCCTAAAATTTCGATACTCCAAAGTCACGATGAACAGCTGAGTAAAATAGAAATAATCTTGGAACTTTGGAGGAAGAGATATCCCAACAACGTTTTCTATGGACTTTGGAGAATCACAAAAAAACAAAAATAACAAAACTAGTAAATTACTGTTAAATAAATTATATAAGGTCAAAAAATTTATCCCGCTAATGAATTTTCTAAATTAAGAAACTAGGCATAGCGGAAGCCAAAACCTGGTAGCCAAACATCCCGGTCACTTAATGCTAATCGAGATAATAGCAACAACGCTGAAACATGTTAGCGTAAGTGGGCTGCACTCAATGCACTACTTGAGACATTTTTTGTTATTGTTGCACATCCCCAACGATTAGTAAGGCTATATCAGGTCCATGACATTGTACACCCTAAGGAAATCCAGAACTTTCAATGGATTGGCAATTAGATCCCGCATGGAGAGTCCCAGGCAATCAAGAATATGTTCAAGGGGAGCCCGCTCGGTAGAACACTCTGAGCATACTTCAAAACGGTTAGTACCCTCAGAATATGTCAAAGATCTAAGATGCCCGCTGAAAAAGCGAGTAAGAATTGTTTGATCTTGCCTGTTACATCTAAGTGCCAGAGAGTCACCCGGACAATTACTTTGATAGTACCAATGATGCGCCGGTGGAATGAGTGGTTTTATTTTTGCGTTTAGTTCTGGAAGGAGACATATTTACAGTTTCCTAACGTTCTAGGAAATCTCTGAAAGTTCAGCTCGCTAGTCTATCTGAAAAATGTTTGCCTTCTAAGTTAAATAGTTAACGAGTGATTGCACTTGGGTGCCACATAAAGGTACAAGCCAACGTGGCCGCTGTACAGTCTGAATTTTTAACCGAGGTTTTTAAAAACATTTCAGAACTCGCAGCATTTGATCTTGAACAAAACTTCTACAGATGCTGCTGGTATAAACATTAAGGTTGATGTTTATTAGTGCAGCAAAAGGAGGGGGGGGGGGTTGTTCATAGAAAAAGTTCTGTGTAATGAAGTTGTATGCAATTTATGATTAGCGATCGAGCGGAAAGACCATTCATCACCTCTCTGAGATGATGATTATTTAAAGACATTAACGATTATGAGACCGATGTGATCAAGATTGAATTAAGAGACTTCATGAAATCGTGAAGATTTCTCGTTTTAGATTTAAAAAGGGATTTTCTCTGTTACTGTAGATGAAGTAAAGCTATTTTGTAGCAGATATCTAGTGCATAAATAAGAAATATTATAAGAGTTGAAGCGATATAACACAAGTAGCCTGTTCTAGGCTTATTAGGAAGAAAAAAGTATGCATTTAAAAAAAATTTGTATTTTAAGGGGACAAGGGACTTTCAACCTCATTTTTTTTAATTTTCAAATTTTAACTCTATATACCAAATGAGAATAATTAATATTTTTACGGATTCCCAGTTCGGGTTCGGCGACTGAATGGACTTTGAATAAGACGGAATAAGAACAAAGATTTATTTACAGGAAGTCAAAATACTACAGCTGACAGATCGTCAGAAACTGACTACAGTGCTTCCAACACAATCTCTACATCACAGAAGTACGGAAAAACTCAACACAAAAGACGCCGCACGAAATCGCGCTTTCGCGGCATAAATCTCAGCAATTCTCCAAAGATAATCTCACAGCTAACAGCGGCGCTTCTGACAACTCAAAACTGAAATCTGACCTCCAATCGAGGCTGTATTTAGAAGCTTCTCGAAAATCTCGGGATTTCCACAATGTTCCAGAGCATTCCAAGCTTGGAAAAGTCACCAAGTTTGACGCCAAGTTAGCAGATTTAGCGATGGTTGAAATTTTGCCTGTTGGCAGGCAAATTTTCAAGTTAGCGGTGGGCATGTAACGTCCAGGAAACGTGCTCGCGAGAATAATTGAACTTTGTACGTATTCACCGATATTGTGCGGGAATTGTTACATTTTATCACACCTGTAAGGAAACGACGGTGCCCTATTCCGGTCTCCATATAAATTACTATTACCAGTGTGATGTAATGTTACACTTGCACCTGGATTCGTTTACATGCTTGTTTTTCATTTTGTGTTACTTGTTACTTTACAAATACTGAAGTGGCAACTTCTATATTTCTTTTTATTTCTGAGTATATATATGATGATATACTGGTTCTGAGAAGTTGTTGTAATAGTGTTTTTGCGTTGATGTAAAATATTTAAAATTCGTTAGTTTGAAATAAAGAAAGTTAGTTGAAGGTCTTGAATGTGTAATTTAAAGAGCCTGTGAAGCCGGGTAGGCTAGAATAGATAGCAAAACTATCAATACCCTCACTGCATGTGGAAACCAGAAAAGAATATCGCCACATTACCATAGGCAGGTGATTTTACATGTCGATTGCTCCATGCTCGGAGTTTGAAAGTAACCGCTCGGAAAGTTGTGATTTCTGACATTGTGTGCTGGACTGTACGGTGTTTACAAAATTTTTAAACGGCAAAAATAAAAAATTAATATTTTGGTGTAACTTTTGCTTCAGGGAAAACGTTTTCAGAATTTTAACTCTAAAAAAAACAATGGAAACCTGTACAAAGTTTCATAGAGACACCTAGCGAGGAGTTTCAGGTTTTAATTTTTTATTCCAAAATATTAAGAAAATAAAAATAGGCCTTTTTTAAAGATTTTGAACCCACTCTTAAAATTTCAAAATAAGTTCAAACTTCCTACCAAAAGAGTAAAACTATTTTTAGTGGTTTATAAAACTGGGGTATATTATTTTTTGTATCTTACATAAAAACAAGAATACGTATAATTTAAGAAATATCGGAAAACTAATAACCTTTCAATTGGCTTTACAAATGGTTTAGGGATCTTAAAAGTATTTCTTTACAGATATTGGAGACACATTAATGAGCAGTTTCGAGTGTCTGAATTCGATACTTTTCACAACATATTTCAAAATCACATACATAAAGTAACGAATTAATTGCTCTTTAAAACTTAAAGGAAAGGAGTAGAGCCATTTTGAGTGGTTTATAAAATCGGGGAATCTAATATAGAAGAAAATCACACAGAATTTTTTTTCTTTCTGGAGGGGAGAAAATGTTTATGCCTAAAACGCACTATTACTTTAATATCACTTGAAATTTAAGGAGAACGTAAATAATTCAACATAGTTCCTTACGACCGAATTCGAATTCTTATTTTGAAATTAAAGAATCTATGTGTTTTTAGTTTTTATAAGCTTTAATATGATTTATTGTGTGTATACTTAAAGCGAAGAGTATGGATACTTGAATTTATATATCCCACAAAAATATGGAACAGACTATGACGAGACTTTCTCCAGTGGCAAAACACACCACTATAAGAAGTTTTCTTACATGGGCAGCTTATAATAAAGCAAAGGTAAATAGATATAAAAACAGCGTTTCTAAATGGAAATTTGAATGAGAAAATCTTCATGAAGCAACCGGATGGTTTTGAACAAAACAACAGAGTATGCAAACTAAAAAAGTCAATCTATGGACTCAAACAAGCAGCGAGATGTTAGGATGAAGAAATAGAAAAAACACTCAAAAATCTAAAATTTGTGCAAAGCGAAACTGATCCCTGCCTGTTCTTTAAAGGAAGTAACAATGAGAGAATAAACTTAATTGTGTATGTCGACGACATGCTCATAAGTTCCAAAGAAGAAAATTTAATTCGTCAAGTCATTGAGGACATGAAGAAAAACTACGAGATAACAGATTTTGGAGAAGCAAAAAATTTCTTAGGAATAGAGATTATTCCAGAAGACGACGGAAGCTTTCTACAATCTCAAAGAAAAAAGATCAATCAACTTGTGAACCAATTATTGCTTCAAGATGCAAAACCTACTAATATACCAATGGAGACTAATTATTATGGCCAACAGAAGGAAGAAAATCTTCTGGTTTCAAACGATCAATACACACAAGCAGTTGGAACGCTGCTTTATATTTCTTCAGTTGCTCGTCCAGACATAGCTGCCGCTACTCATAGCTTGAGTAGACGAAACAATAATCCCAGACAAAAGGACTGGAACGCAGTTAAAAACTAATTAGGTATTTAAAAACGACAGAAGATCTTGGTTTACGGATAGCGTCAGGATCATTTCCTAATCTCTCCGTGTACTCGGATGCTGACTAGGGACAAGATCCTCAAGACAGAAAATCAACATCAGGATATATTTTCTTTTTGGGAAAGTCATGCTTCGCTTGGTCATCGAGGAAACAGACCTGTGTTTCACTCGCAAGTGCAAAAGCAGAATATTTGGCGTTGTCACAGGCAATGCAAGAACTGTCATGGCTATTAAAGTTGACTGAGGATTTAAATCTTTTACAGAGACTACCCATAAAAGCTTTTGAAGACAACCAGTCAACGATTAAAATATGAGTCTGAGAAACATCACTCCCGCACAAATCATATCGATACCAAGTATCATCACATACGGGACTTGTACGAAAGAAACGTCATTGATTTGTTTTACCTTCCTACTGAAAAAGTGACTGCAGACATTTTAACGATTGAATTCTTCATCGTTTTCAGTACAAAGTTGACTATATAATCTGTGATCCAAGGAACTGTTTAAAAGAACATGCTCCAATGTTCACTCAGATTTTTGGCAACTAAATGCTGACGATGAAGGGCGCAGAGTTCAACGAATATATTCGGAACCACTTTTTTTTAAATATGCAAGAAGAGCCCCCCCCCCTCCACCTCCCTGTAGCATACTAGCATGGCTGGAACACCATTCGTAGCAACTGATATTTCTGAGGGGGATTTCTTTTACTTTGAAAAACTCTTCCAATGGCGATTCTCCCTTAGTATCAGTTTGCAAATTTTTAGCGAATAATAATTATTGGCAATTATTGTCTTCTTTTATGAATCGCATGTATACTAAAAGTAAGACCTAATTTCCTAGAAAAGTGGACTCATCAAGCTGTATAGAGAACTGGAATGTTTTTAAATCCTCACCTAATGAGTCTTCAGCATCTTGAGCTATTTCATCAGTTTTTAGCACTGTATAATTGCTCAAAGGAATTTTCTAGCTAATATCAAACGCTGACTTGTATAGCAAAATGCATATTTCTTCACTTATAGTAAAAAGTTTCATAACACAAAACGATTTGACAATTTTGCGTACAAAATAACGTAAGGAACTTCGTTCCTGAAGGGGGTCCCCCGACCGCACAATTTTTTTTTTATAGTCTCGCATGCAAATCAGTCCTCTTCTTCTTAATCATCGTCCTACTCCGTACCTCGGTTATATCACTCTCGACCTTCTTTCATTCAATCCCTTTATCAAAGGGTACACGAGACTTTAAATAATCTAGATTTTAACAATGCTAACATTTTAGTCGCGGACTTATATAAACTACCTTGGGATATTACCTGTTTTCTTTATTTAAACCCGTTTGTAAGCTTTGACAAGGGCTCTACTGCAGACATTATTTATCAACAATTATTTTATTACCATCGGAAAAACTATAATAACTATATTCCTGTTTTTACAGATGGTTCTAAATCAGGCAATTTTGTTGCTTTTGTTTATGTGATAGGTAACAGCATGCACAATTACCTAGTCCATCCTAGTTTCTCAATTTTTCCAGCGGAGATTCTTGAGGCCTTTAAAACTTTGGAGGAAATGGCCTATCATCTTAAATATTATTTCATGTTTTATACTGATTCACTAAGCGTACTGGACTCACTCTCTGCGCCTAACCCGAACATTCATCGGCTGGTTTTTAAGGTGGTTGGTTTGCTTGAAAGACTTGCCAATTTGGGTTTCTCTGTCAAGTTCTTTTAGGTACCCTCTCATGTGGGTATCATGGTAACGAATTGGCCTATAGTTTCGCTCAAATCTGCTACAAACTATTTAAACTTTTCTGCTCCTCACTCTCACTTAAAGAAGAATGTAAAATTTCTAGTTCATATTAATTGGCAGAAGTCGTAGCTACAATGTCCTCCTAGTTCCCAAACATTACCTTTGGAGGTGCGGGATCAAGTGTTCCGGTCTCGTCACTTGACTCTGTTCAAAATTACAGGACCTAGGCAAATCTGCCAAAAACTTCCCATGTTACGGTGTAACATGGAGCAACCCCTGTGGTGCACCCGAGGCAACGCATGCAATGCATGCGGCGAAATGGTCACACACTTCTGCCTTCTCCCGAGAAAAGAGTAACGCTCAGCTCCAAGCCATTGGAAAAAAATTAAAAAATTGTGCGGTCGGGGGACCCCCGTCAGGAACGAAGTTCCTTACGTTATTTTTTCAACTCTAAACGTGATTTAATATGTAGATTTCTATTGATTATATTAGTGTATTTTTGTCACGCCAAAAAGCGCAGCCCTCTTTTATTCAACTGACTCTCTCTCATCTCTCTATTTTATTAAAATTAAAAATTTTAATATATAAATTAATTATTTTGATATAGATGTTACCTAGCATAATTTTTAATCGGATTAATTTATTATTTAATCACCAACAAAAATAAATTAATGACACAATATAAATCCCGCGTGAATTAAAACAATAACAACCAATAAGTTTAAACAGAAAGACGCGATTCCATAGGGACGGTATAAAATCTTTCAAGTAAAGCATTTACAACTGGTCGAAGTTTATATAAACGATCATGCTGAGGGTCATCATGTGGTGGTTGTTTACTGTTGTCATTAAAATGTAGAAATTCTCTTAACTTTTCAAAGCGTTTTAATGACATACATTCTTTTATTACATCATTGCCTATGGCAGGTAGACCAATATGCCCTAGTGTTTGGTACATGTACAATAGACATCATTATACAAATACCAATGTATTGTTTAATTTCTAAATTCGTTACATTGACACAGTTTTCTGGGTTTTTTTGCACACTGAATAAATTTGTATCTTGAACTATATGCTCAATCAAATCTTCTGTAAAAAGATAACTAAAAAAATTTAGAGGTGTGTTTAAATTCATAATTTCAGGAGCGAGATTCTCGTCACCTCGGAATAAAATTTTATCATCATTTAGAACAGTGCTCCGCAACCGCTGTGCCGGTGATTTTATCGATTATGATAATAAAAAAATTTACAACAGCATTAAATAGAAATCTTTCTAAGTAAAATATTCCTCTAACTTTTTGTTAACATGTAGAAGAAACTCTTGTACCTAGGGCCGGATATTTTCAAATGGCAGTATCTTTACTTATAACTAACTTGCAATAATAAAAATAGTTTTATACATTACGTGTTTTATTCTCTTTAAATAAAAACCACATCAAGTGTAGAAAAAAAAAATTTGTAAATGATATTGAAAATTTTAAAAAAAATTACAAATGGCCCTAGGTACAATAACACTATTGTACCTAGGGCCAGTTATTTCTAAAAACTGACATTGTTGTTTACAATAAAAAAAAACAATTTGTATGCATTATTTCTTTCATGCACAACTTCTAAAATCTTCGTATGGAAGAAATGTTAATTGTAGGCAATGTCTTACAGGAAGAAATGTTCATCACTTTCTAATGTGTTTTTTCTCCATTGTCTTCTTAATGATCCCACATAATTTTTCTGTTTCAAAGACAGATTTCGTAACCTTTTTTTTTAACAATTACTTTTTTTGTGCTTGAATTTCATTTTTCTCGGGGGGTATCAGGGAGAATTCTACACTTGCTAAGTTTTCGTCCACCTCTTTTTTACCAGAGGCCATGGCCTTAGGTATAAGACCAGATTATGGCCCTAGATACAAGATGTTGTTCTTTTTGGCAAAATGGCTTCCATAGCCAAAGACCTGCCGAAACCAAACTTTGTTTTGATATTATTTTTTCCTTTAATGATTACAAAAATTATCTGCTATACATTAAAACATAAGTTTGCACTTACTTTCACAAAACAAGACTTCAAATTGAATTGAAAAAATTTAGTTTTGATCATCAAATCGAGACTTTCTTTTCTATTTAACTATAGCTTCCTCTTGCTTTCATTAAAAATGACTGTTATGATTTGAAACAGTGTTGCCACTCACTCCAATGAGTAAAAATGCTGTAAAATAATAATTATTTAAATAAAGCATGGTGGCCCTAGGTACACGATGGCCCTAGGTACAAGAGTTTCGCCTAATTTTTCTGGGTCGAAATTATACACAAAGAAAAAACATGTTTGCCATACATTGTATGTATGCTCGAGCGTCATATTTCTGGATTTCAGTTAAGAAAGAATATCCACAAATTTCTGACAAGGCCATTGCAATTTTGCTCCCTTTTTCTACGACATACTTATGCGAACAAAGTTTTTCGACACTGGTTCTAATTGAAAATGACAAACGATCATATTTAAAGGGCCTTGACCATGAACTGTAGCTCTCTCTAATATAGAGCCAAATATAAAACGTGCAAATATAAAACGCACATTTATCAAAACAATCTCAAATATCTCATTAATAAATTAGTTATGTTTAAATTAACTTTGATTTATTAGGCTTAAGTAAAGACCAAAAAACAAATTTTAATATAAAAATTTAAAGAGAAATTTTTTTTACTTGTAAACTATAATTTCATATTTTTGTTCTTGTGTTGGTGTACAGTTCAAAATCATTTATATAAAACTTAAATGCTTATAATTATCTTGATACATAGAGCTATTTTGTGTTTTTTATCTAATAAAAACATATGCGTATTTATTGTAATTTATATATTTGCAAGCTATTTCTTGTAGCGTGCCGTGGAATTATCGAAAAAGACGTTGTTGTGCCGTGGAAGATAAAAGGTTGCGGAGCTCTGGTTTAGAAGTAAATTAGTTTTTTCAAGTTGATTGCAGGCTTTGTTCTCCCTGTATTATTTCTATTAGTTTTTGGCATGTTCCCACCATTAGGCAGATCAAGAACATCGCTATTATCAAGTAATGATACCTCATCTTCCGAATCACTACTACCATAAAAAATTTCATCACAAACTTTGTTTGGTTTATAATTAGGATCACCTGTGCTGTCATCGCTTTATGAATCAGATCCATCTTCACTATGATCACTCCACTATCTGTTCATAAGTTCCTCAATTTCTTTCTGTGTTAAAAACTTTCTTTCCGCCATTTCCTTTAAAAAAAATGGCGTAAGCACACCATGTATCATTTTTGATACATAAAATTGAAATCATACTTCAATTTTTTATAAAAGATTAAAGAAGTATTTTATTAATAATTATAAAGCTACGTACCTCTAAAATATATTTATAAAACTTTCAAAGATGTAAACTGACTTTAAAATACTGAAAATATATCAAATACTAAGGCAGGTCTGGTAGGAATTGAACGGCTATATTTTACTGAGATCGCAGTTGTATTCCTGCTGCCATCTATACTACGAAAATGTAACTAACAGTGATTAAAAGCTTTGCTATGATGTTTCAAAATTAATACAAGGTACACAAGTGGATAAAAAATATTGCTTTTGAATATAAAGGGGAAAAATAACTTATTATCAAATTTGATACAGTGTACAGTGAAGGGTTTTAAAATTTCCGGTAGCGCTTGTGCGGGGATTTGAACCGGGGACCTCTGCAGTACTGCGGAGCATCGGACTGCAGTCCGATGTCCGATGCGATAACCCTTCAACCACAGAGTCCTTAAGAAAAAGCTCTTATGAAGGGGGCATAACGCTTTTTCGTTACGTGATGATTCCTGCCAGTTCACTCTACTGTAAGCCGCGTAAAAGAACTTCGTTCCAATAATTTTGCGGTTTTTCCTTTTTTATAAAGTTGTTATTTTACATTTTATATATCTTTACTCTTTACATGGTGTTGTACCTTCACAATTTCTACTGTTCATGTCTGTTTTTACAACCCTTTGTTTGTAATCAGTGACTATGTTGTTTTTTTTTAGTATTATTTCATTGTTCTTCGCTTTTTGATTTTCTTTGGCAGACTTGACATTTGTCACATTCAATGTTTTTGTCACAGTCAATGTTGTTTTTTTATACATTTTATGTGTTGTTTGCGACTCCGATGGGGTAAACTTCATCGGATGCCGTAACTGTTTTTATCGTCCATTTTTATGCCTGACTTTTTCACCTTTTTTATGTAAGATTATTTATCACTTTTTATATATCACTTGTTTTATAACACTGTGTTTAATCACAGTTCTTTTCTTTTTTATCACCTGCTATATATGAACTTTTTAACACCTATATATGACAGTTTTTATCACCATCTACATATCACTGTTTTTACCTTCATTGTTCTTGTTACCGTTTTTAACTCTGTTGTTCGCTTTGTCTACTTATTTTAAGGGCATTTTTTTCTTCCCTTGACGAGTGTTTGGAGCAGCTTGTACTATCTAAACCTTGCACCATAAAACCCAAAACAACCAACCCTGGTAAAGCCCCACTGCTTGGTAAATGGGGAATTATACTTCTCTACTTTAATTATAACATAAAATAAGGATTTATGATTAAAAATTTTTTCTCCGTTGTCATTGTCGTTTAACTGAATTTGGAATAACAGAATTTTAGATTCATCCTTACGTTTGATTAATTGGTTAGCTTTAATTATTGGGAAGCCAAGCTTCTTCAGTTCTTCGTAAATTTCTACTTCTTTACTTCTTCCATGTTAGAAGGGAGACGCCATATAACAACTTTTAACGGTAAATTGGTTTTCTTTTCGGATAAAAGATAATGTTGAACATTTTCTTTCAAGAATGTAGTGATATATCTATGATTGTTTTCCTTTTCCGAAAATATGCGGATCTTCGCCAAATTTTGCATTTAACGGCCTGTCTTTACTAGTGTTGATAACATTTAAAATTTGTCTATAATTTCTGGTTTTATGTATGCTGATTGGTTTTACTTTATTTTCAACAGGTTTCGGCACTGACCCGTGGCACAGTATCGTCCTTAAGATTAACTTCGCTTAGAGCTCTAAACCTAATTTGGATTTTTGTTACTTCTATTTCATTAGTGAGGTTATGTTTAGCTGACAATCTAGCTGCTGGTTTTATGTAATTTGCTTTTTTATTGGGTGTTTCTACTTTGCAGGTTGGAGGTCTTTTAGAATTATTATTAGTAGGTTTAGTTAAGGGAGAAAATTAGAATCATTAGTGGAATTGCCCATCAGCTGCTTACCTGTGAATAGTCGGTAGGCTTCGAAGGCCTTTGGGTATCTCTTTTCGTACTCCTGCAAGTGTTGATCGCTTATAATGCCGGTGTAGAGTTGCTCGAAGATAAGAGGTTCCCATTCACTGAGAATATTCAAGTCCAAAATTGGCTGCGGTACTGAATCGTCAATCACGAACTCACTCTCACTACCAGAACTGTCGTTTTCCTCACATGAGGAGCGCCGTTCGCTCACGTCCTTTCTCGCAGCCACTCTGCCATTTCCTCAGAAGCATCTAGAAGAGTAGTGCGAACTACAGTACATGGGCCGGGCCCTCCACTGTAGGATGTCATAGCAGTGCATAAAACTTCAGTGATCAGTAAAAAACAAAAGTAGGAAGGAAAATAGAAAGTGGGGGGAAACAAAAAAGCTTCGATAGTTCAAGTAAAAGTAAAACATGGGGAAATTAACATGGGGAGTTAGTGATTTGCCGAATAGTCATGTTTTAAGCAACAGCCAGAATTTTAATCTTGAAATACTCTGCATACGACCAAACTGGCCCAACATACGTAAGTAAGGGTCTTAGGATTGATTATAAATGAGCATTTTGTTACTGAAGTTTAATTTACTATTCCGGGAAATTAAGGAGTAAAGTTCTGTTTTAGCATTACGAAATTTATTACAATTATTAATGATATGTTGTTTCCAAGTGAGTTTTTTTATCAAGGGTTAATCCTAGGTATTTAAAAGTGTTAGAGTAGAGGATAATGGTGGAACCAATTCTAATATTGCAGTTAGCATAGGTTCTATCGAATTTATGGGTGAACATAGTAGCAATATATTTATCTGAGTTAATTTTTATTAACGAGCCAGGAATTAATAAGGACAACGTAGTAATTAATAGCTTTGACTGCATATTTATGGTTATGATTGAAGGCAAAAATAGCTGTGTCGTCTTCAAAGATAGCAATTTCGGTCTTTATGTACTGCGGTATGTCGTCAATGTTGGTATTGAAAAGTGTAGGAGCAATGAGAGAACCTTGAGAATCCCAGAAAATTTTCGATAGAACTAATTCACTTCCTGTCTTTTCTACTTCATCTAGTCGATAAAAATTCTTATTTAAACGAGGCATCTCCGGCTTTATTCAAAATTTGGAAGTGTTACCTACGTCATCCTGACAGAATGACGTCAAACAAAAAGGACTGACAAAGAAATCCATAACGAACATTAGTAGGATAACAAAAAGAAATAAAGCGAAGACCACACAGAGGGAAAGGTAGAAAACATCTGTATTAAAAAAGGGAGAAAATGTATAACCCATACAAACATTTGACATCCTCAGTATATTTCAATTAATACCTTTAATTCCAAAATTGAACTCTGAAGCAGAAGGTGAACTTTCACTTTGTAGTGAAAGTTCACTACAAAGTGATATTTCTCTAGGCGCAAAAAATAGGCAAATGAATCAAAAGGGGGGAGCGGAGGTCTTTCTCTAGGGGCAAAATATTTCATATTGAAAGCGATAAAGCAGAGCATATACTATCTACTAATAAGTATTTGGACACCCATGCAAATGATGATATCTGCGGTCCTGATATATGTCACGCCCTCCGCCGTTAAATATCATGTAGGAAACAACGTTGGCATTAGTTGCATGCAAGATGCCACGAAGTGCAGAGTTATCTGATTTCGAAAAAGGTGTAACCGTCAGGTATCACAGAAATGGCCGATTCTTAAGGGACATCTCTAGCGAGCTTAATTACCGAAAATCGACAGTGGCCTATGTGATTCAGAAGTGGATGGTGAGCGGTGATAGTCGGAATATGCCCCAAGTCGGCAGACCCACGAAACTGGGAGACAGAGACCGACGGATGCTGTCCAAAGAAATTTGTAAGAACCGCATCAAACCGATGGCCCACATACTCGAGGAGTTTCAACATGCATCCGGGAGTTTGTTTCGATGAATACCATCCGTAGGGAAGCACATTTGCTTGGTTTACATGGTCGTGCTGCAGCCCATAAGCCTTTGATCACAAAGTCCAGCCGTGTTTCTCGGTTAATGTGATGCAAAGCACGTCGAAAGTGGACCGTGGATCAGTGGAAACGGGTCCTCTGGAGCGACGAATCAAGGTTCACCGTCTACCGTTCAGATTTCAGGGTCTGGGTCTGACGTCTGCCTGGAGAACGCCTCCTGCCAGAATACATTGTGCCCTCAGTAAAGTTCAACGGGGGTGGAATTATCGTTTGGGGGTGTTTCTCCTGGTATGGACTGGGATCCTTGGTCCCAATTCAGGGTAAGCTCAACGTCGACGCCTACTGCACTATTTTGGATGACAGTGGACTTCCTACGTTGTGGCAGTTTTACGGATTTGACGGATGTTACTTCCAGGACGACAACCCCAACTGTTATGTTGCGAGGTCCACCATGGATTGGTATGGTGAGAATGGAGTTAACCGAATGGACTGGCCTGCCCAGAGCCCAGACCTGAACCCTATCATGAACCTCTAGGACGAGTTGGATCACTGAATTAAGGAGTGCAACAACAGTCCTAAATCGGTGAAGGAACTTACATGTCTTCTCCAAGCCGAGTGGAAGAAAATACCACTAGCCGTCATACAAGGACTTGTGGAAAGCGTACCCCGGCGGGTTGTGGCTGTAATTGCCTCTTGTGGAGGGTCTACCAACTACTGAATAAGAATAAATTTGTTTTTCTTTTCTAACACAGGTGTCCAAATACTTATTGGTAGATAGTGTATACTAGAAAGGCAATATTGAATACTTCATGAGAAATAATGCTAAGCTGATATTATGACGCAGAGACGAAGGAAAAGATGTATACAAACACTTTCAACTGCCTCGCATTCTTCTATTTAGTTATCACACTCTGGCAACCCGGAGAAAAGATTTCATATTTCGATGAAACTAAAAGTGTTTTTGATCGAATTTGTTTAATTTTCTCTACACATTGTTATTACATTTTATGTTGTGTTGTTTAATACTTGGTTTTATTCAAGAATTTTACGAGTCTAATTTTACGCATTTTCAGACTACTGATTACATGTAATGAAAAAAAGTAGAAATATACGATCATCTGATATTGTTTGATTTTGACTTCATTATGAGTAAATATTGGAATTGCCTAATTACAAATCGAATTTATTCAATATACCTATTTTAAAAAATTAATAAGGCAAGATACAATTATTTATGTATCATGAACAAAAAGTGAAATATCATTCCACTTCTTTATTTGTTTCTGGAGCGTTACCAATGGCGCTGAATTTAATGTGCAATCGGTACTCCTAAACCAGAATCCAATTCCGGGATATTCCGGTAAATTCAGGACTGTTTTTTTAGAGCTACCGTATCCTTGTTATGAGCATCAGAATTCATTATCATTTACACTTAGCACATTCAACATTTCGTCTAGTGCAGGGGTTCCCAACCTTTTTATAGTACCGTACCTGTACGTTGTAAACAATTTGATGACGTACCGGTAGACCAAAAATTTTGAAATGGAGAATAAAATGCAATGGAGAACAAAATAAATTAGGATATATAAAAAATCATTTAAAATAAATCTCCTGAGTTTAATACACTTACCTTAACAGCTTCTTAGTATTTATTAATAATACAATTACTATTGATTAATAATATGCAATTAATTTAAAGATGTTTGAAACACAAAACACAATTTTTAGTAGAACTCAGACACAGTTATAATTCGCAAACAGTTATAGACACAGTTACAATTCTCAGGCGAGTGCCAAATTTTTATGGGGCGGTCATAGATAACACATTCAGGAGTAGACGGCATCTTTTGAGATTAGGTAAATCCCAATAAAGTATTACAACACAAACAATGGATAAGAAATTCCAAACTAAAATATTAAAACGTATGGATTATTAGTTATCATAATAATTTCTTTTCATTTTTCGCAATACAGATTTTTAATAGATTTTTGTTTTAAATTGTAAAATCATTCGCGTACCGGTAGCTGCTTGTCCGCGTACCCAAGGTTGGTAACCACTGGTCTAGTGATTACATCCCCCGAAATTTTCTTTTCGAAATCAATGCAGTCATGGTACCCCACAGAAAAGAGAGGGGTCGCCCCAAGCTTTCTTTACAATACGGATCAAGACAGATGTTTCACGCTGCGCGCTGCAAAAAAAAGCTTACTCGTCCACGAAAGCAAGCACTCCCCCCCTCTGGCCCGCAATTCCAACTGGCAGGTTTATCGCTCACCGGAATCTGCTCTTGAATGCAACGGCGGCGATTTTTATATGTTCTGGTAACCTTTCCAGTGACGCCGCGGAAGGTGAAGGGCCTCTTCCAAAAAGAAGTCTATCGGATTATGGAAATAGATGCTGGTGTAGCTATTGTTCCAGCCTAAGAAGCCAAATGCAATTCTGCTCTAAAAGGGGGGCACAGAGATTGTTTTACAGTCTAATGATAGGTATGCCTTCAAAGAATAAACGGAAATTTGGGATTGTTGATGGTAATGGTTGTTTAACGCAAGGCTTTTCATACAAAAAGAGCACATTTTAAGTGACACCCGCCTTTTTCATTTTCAGACATTGGATTGGAATCATTTAGAGCTAAATACTATACCGTTTCTTTAGGTTAACATGTATTTAGTGTTTTAAAATTGAAGACTTAAGTTTGATGAAAGAAAATTGGCTTGAGATGTTTAAAAGAATCGGAGAGGTATAACGTTAACCTCCTATTTTCCTAAATTATATATTTTGGAAGTGGGCGAGGGATGTGTCAGGGAGTAATCAGTTCTAGTTAATGAACTCTGAAAAGAAGCAAGATGGATCGAAAATATAGCTTCAAAAAATATCAGCTGATCAAGATCGTTGCTATGAAAAAGGGGAAACATTGAGGGAGCAAACAGTGGCGTAGCAAAGGGGGGGCAAGGGGGTCTATCATGCCCCGGGCGCCACTCGCAGAGGGGCGCCAATGTAAGATCTATATATTATATTACTATATGTTTTCGAGGTGGATGCCAATATAAGGTCTATTTATTATATTACTATATGTTTTTCAGGGGAGGGCCCCAATATAAGGTCTATATATTTTATTACCATATGTTTTTCGGGGAGGGCGCAATATAAGGTATATATATTATATTACTATATTATTTTGTGGGGGGCGCCAATATAAGGTCTATATATTATATTACTATATGTTTTTAGGGGAGGGCACCAACATAAGTTCTATATATTATGTTACTATATGCTTTTCGGGGGGGAGTGCCAATATAAGGTCTATATATTACGTTATTATATGTTTATCGAGGGCGCCAATATAGGGTCTATATATTATATTACTATATGTTTTTCAGGGGGGGGCGCCACAAAGGTATCGTGCCCCGGGCGCCAGTTATGCTCGCTACGCCACTGGGAGCATACAAGATTAGATTTTAAGGTTTCAATAAGATGTTATTAAGGTTTCATTGCATCGTAAAGTGAACAGCTTTCACAGAGTAGACTCGGTTCCGAATACCAAGTAAGGCATGGATGTTCGTGTCCCTATGAGGAGATGATCCCTATGAGGAGATGAAACAGTGGATAAATAATCTACAAAATCGCAGTGAGGATGGACGAATGTCCTCGGAACACATACTTGCCACGTTTAAGGGAACAGGGGATCTTCACTATAGTTCTTCTTTAATTTTCAATATTTTACTCTATACACCACATGAGTATAATTAATATTATTTTCTACCACATTGAAGATACTTAGAATTCTATATTAAAATAAGTATTTTCAAATAAGTATTTTCTGGAGATATTAGACCTGTTTATCAAAAAATTCTTCAAAAATGTTAGAAATTTTCAAAATGCTCCATGCGTAATCATTTTCTTCTGAAATCTTCCAAGTTTCTCAGAATTGTAAATTGAAGCGTTTGTCACAGAACTGTGCATAATTCTTTGAAATCACAAATATTTTTCAAATTTATAGACCATAAAATAAAGTAAAAACATAAAAAAATAACAGGCAGAATAGAAAAAAAATTATTTAAGACTTTAGATTCCTACAAAAAAAAACTAAATGCACATTTCTATTTACATACATATTGTAAACGTATAATAAAAAATTTAAAGACTTTAATTAATATAGAATGCACACAGAGCATTTTGAATAACCTTAGCATTTTTGAAAAATTTTGAAAAATAATCAATATTCTGCAAAAAATTCCTTATTTTGAATTTTAAGGGTTTTGAATGTAATAAAAAAGAAAATTAAATATTCTCATTTTGTATATAGAGTTAAAAATTGAAAATTTAAAAAATCTAGTTTTAAGGTCCCTTGTCCCGTTAAAAAAAAAAAAAAAAAAAAAAAAAAAAAAAAACGGGGGAAGGGTGTTTCCAGCCGATTTACCTGAAATTAGGTTTTGTTGATTTTTATGGTTTTTCTTCGATGACATTACCCCAAATCCGAGTTCATTGATTTCTTCATGTTGTCTGGTTGGTTGAAAGCTCTACGATCATTCTTTGCAGCTCAAGGTTCTTGGTACACTCATATAAACGGGACTTACACTTTAAAACCAAATCCAAATGGCTACAAACATCCCTCCCAATCACGTTATTCGATGCCAGTCTTAGGAATTGAATGCTAACACTCTAGCTTTCGGGTTTTCAACACCCAGATCCCCTTTGCATGTGTTCATTTTTTTTCTTTCCAGGGAATTTTTGAAACTTTCATAATTCTCATGCGCTTAATAACAAACTATTCATTTCAGACTATAAATCCTTACAATTGGGCTGAGCTTAGATAAGATATTATAGGAAATTACTAATAATATATTAAATAAGATATTATAGGAAATTACTAATAATATATTAAATAAGATATTATAGAAAATTACTAATAACATATTAAATAAGATATTATAGGAAATTACTAATCCCCAATACATTGAAAAAAAAATCTTTCTGTAAAATATTTCAACCCAAACATACAAACCTTGCATGAACTAAGTCTAATGTTTATATTATAATTAATATATTTCAAAATAAAAGATGCTTTTTAATTTTGTTTCTGTAGTGAGTTTCAGGTTTTTTTTAAGTTTCTTTCTGCCACTTTTAAACTGGGCGAATGAAATTTAATGAATTAATGACGAGTACACGATGAAAGACATTGTAGGGGAGACTCAAACGATGAATGTTCTTTTTCTATTTCATTATCAGCGTCGCATGTATTGTATAGTGGTTAGTGTCTAAAGGTTCCACAAAGTGGGATCGGATTCAAAACCCGTACAAGGCATGAAATTGTAACTTTTTCTACACTGTAAAAATGACATGCTGCTTCAGGTCAAGAAATGTACCTGTTTCAGGGTGTATTGTTTCTGGGTAGCGAATTTACCTGTTTTGGGTATCCTACTTTTGTATCTTAAACATACTTTAGTGTCATTCTAGTTATACTTCCACTTTTTGTCATGTACCTAAAACAGCATGTCATTTTTACAGTGTAGACTGTTAACCTTCTTCGGACCCTAAAATGAGAACTGTAGGGCTGTATTCAGGCTAAACATACTTCAAATTACAGACATGGATTAACTTGAATTTAACAGCTTTACTTTAATCTTCGAATTAAATAAAAACAAAAGACAGTGGACTGCTTACCCAGATTACATTGCTCCAATTTATTAACAACTAGCGGCCCATCCCAACTTTGTCCGGGTTGAACAAAATATTATACCAATAAATTTCCAGTTGATAGCCAATAAATTGTAAATCTTTTTTTACCTTAAATGTCCAATAAAAAGCGTAGTTCCAAATGTAGTTTGGATGTAGTTAATAATTAAAGTTATTTTTTTAAAGAAAAAGGCGTGCCGGAGAACGGCTAGGTTCGAACCGCTACCGTCAGAACAGAAGCCCACCGCGATAACACCACGCTACGGATCGTTAAAGTCCTCGGCACAAAAAGCGGTAGAGGACAGTAGCGGTAACAATGGAGATTGTTAGGATTCAGCCCCTAACTTTATTTCTACTGATCAGATATACATAATATATAGCCTATGTCCATCTGGAATAATGTACCTTTCAAACAGTGAAAGAATTTTTCAAATAGGTGCAGTGGTTCTGGAGATTACCCTCCACATACAAAATCCGCTCTCTCTTTATATATAAGTATAGATTAAACGTTGAAAGCCTTTTTCAATTGAATCGCTCCGTAAAACACAGATCCATTCTCATCGGCCACTGGCTGCTTGACAAACTCACAACATGCCAGATGAGCCCTAGTCAAACTAGTTACCTTCTAACATCTTTTCTAACCCATACAGTTAATCAAACTTCTTCTTTGAAGATGTGATTTTTGGTTTTATTAAAAAAAGTTGTCAATCACGTCATATCGACAGACTGACATCTTTCAAACAAACATCAAAACATACACCAAACAAACAAACAATAAAACGAGAAAGCGAAATCAACGAAGAAATTTTGTAGGACAGAAAAAATAAAGCGAAGACCACACAACCTTGTGTATTAAGGAAAGAGCTTAGTATGTTTTATTTCGCAATTCAACATGCCCAAAGTACACGATCCTTAAACAGAAGTGCACGCATTCCTCATCTTACTGTAATCTCGTTTCTTCGTTTTTAAGCGAGCCCAGTGGAATCTCGTAAATTAGATTGTTCAAGTGGTTAATTTCACAAAAGTTTGCAAATGTAAGAAAGGCGATATCAAGAGATATTGAAACTCGTTCCACTGGTTACAAAACTCAATATACAATCGTGTCGTCAATTTTGATACGAATTGGATAACATTTGATAAATATTTTTTGGTGCTATGTGTGGCATTAGTAGAGTCTTCTTCCGTTGAAAGGAATTCCTTTGCGAATCGAAGCAGAACAAAACTATAATAGCTATAAGCATAACTTCTAAATATACATCATCCTTTGGGGGCATTCAATTCCTAACCATTTTTTCTCACGTAGCGTTGTAATTATATTACGAAATAGGGAAAGTTTGTCTCACTATATCCTGTGATATTCCTGTACATTGTACTGTCTACTTATGGGATGTTTTCGGGTATGCACTGACAGCTTGGAACAATCTATAAAATTCCTTATTCTGACAGTGGCGGATCATCGCAAAGGCGCAAAAAGTGCGGACTTGGGGCTTCCGAAAGTTAGTAGCTTCAAAAAGAAATACATTCTGCGAATTTTTTAACAGAATAATTAATTGATTTGATAGCCTTACTTAGTATTTAGATCAAAGGGGGCCTCAAATCTCGACTGTGCTTGGGGACCTCAAAGTGCTTGATCCTCCAGTCTCGAAGATAGCCCCATGAGATTTTAGTGGCTTATTTAATAACATTCTAACATTTTGTTTAATATCAACATTCTAACTCAGGCATGTCAAACTCATAGTCCTCAACGATTATTTGTGCGGCCCGGGCCCAACCAATATAACGGTATGTAAATATCGTACCACGGTATGCGCCTTCCGCACAGGCTCGCCATTCCCTCCACTAGCAGTGAATATTTTAGCATTTTACATGTAGTTTGGTCAGGAAGTAGTTTTGTATGAAGTGATTTGTTCGGTGGGTGTAAAGCAAGTTATATTTCGCTTTCGGAGAACTCTTACTAATTCATTGCCGCTTCAGGATCTGATCAGTTTCACTTTTCCCAACTTCCCTCTTTATTGCTAGTCATTTCCCTTTGGTCCACGTGACCAAGTTCTTGCTTGGATCTTCGCTCCGTCTTAATTTTTTTTTTAAATTCCCCATGTTTTACTTTTACTTCAACTATCGAAGCTTTTTTGTTTCCCGTACTTTCGTTTTTTACTGATCACTGAAGTTTTATGTATTCCTATATCATCCTACAGTGGAAGTCCCGGCCCCTGTACTGTAGTTCCTAGTACTCTTCTAGAAGGTTCTGAGGAAATGGCAGAGTAGGACGAGAAAGGACGTGTGCGAACGGCGTTCCTCGTGTGAGGAAAACGACAGTTCTGGCAGAGAGAGTGAGTTCATGATTGACGATTCAGTACCGCAGCCAATTTTGGACTTGAATATTCTCAGTGAATCGGACCTTTTATCCTCGAGCAACTCTACATTGGCATTATAAGCGATCAGCACCTGCAGGAGTACGAAAATAGATACCCAAGGGCCTTCGAAACATACCGATTATTCACAGGTATAAGCAAATCATTAGGCAATTCGACTAATGACTCTAATTTTTTTCCCTTAACTAATCCTACTAATAATAATTCTAAAAGACCTCCAACCTGCAAAGTAAAAACACTAAATAAAAAAGCAAATTATATAAAACCAGCAGCTAGATTGTCAGGTAAACATAACCTCACTAATGAAATAGAAGTAACAAAAATCCAAAATAGGTTTAGAGCTCTAAGCGAAGTTAATCTTAAGGACGACACTGTGCCACATGTCAATACGGATCCTTTCTTAAATGGAAGAAGTTGAAATTTACGAAGAACTGAACAAGCTTGGTTACCAAGTAAATAAAGTTTCTTATTCAATCAAACGTAAGGATAAATCTAAAATGCCATTATTTAAAATTCAGTTAAACGGCAATGATAACGAATAAGAAAATTTTAATCATAAATCCTTATTTTATGATATAACTAAAGTAGAGAAGTATAAATCCCCATTTACCACGCAGCTGTGCTTTAGATGTCAGAACTGGCACCAATTACGCGGACAACTGCCAAATTAATCCGGGATGTGTCAAGTGTACTATGCCGCACAATTCTAAAGACTGCCCGGATGGAAAAACTCGCCGTGAACCAGTATGTTGCATTTGCCAAGGCCCACACCCAGCTAACTTCAGAGGTTGCCCAAGATTTCTCGGAAAACGTAACGTAAATGATAATGAGAGCAAAGTAACCCCCCCCCCCCAATTCTCTTTCGCTGCCATAACTAAGTCCCTAACGCAAGGACTAACAAATAGAATACTCCAGCACCTAATCAAAAAGCCCAAGCAAATGATTATTCCGGTAAAAATGACTCATTGTCGTTTCTTGCACAAATTCAGAAAATAAATTAACTAACGGCTGAAAATGAAAGAGCTCAACATTAGTAATTTATCTGAAATCATCACCATGTTAAGACGGGTAGTTTATGTGATTGAAAAAAGCCGAAACCAATGACAAGCTCTTTCTGCTGTTTAATCAAGAGAGCAAAACTCCTCCTTTGCCCTCGGCTTCGTAAGTATGCGAGCCAGGGCCTTGTCGGTCGTCTCTTGGAACGCTAACTGTCTAAGGAGTAAGATCTATGAACTTAAGGATTTCATAGAAGAGCATAGACCCAATATTCTTTTAATTCAGAAAACACGCTTGAAACCAGGGTATAGAATTAAAATACAAAATTATAACATGTACAGATTCGACTACAGTAATCCAAACCCAAACAATCCTCCTAGGATAGGGACCACGATTATTTTTTAAACTACCCTTCTCTACTAGCCTGTAACCTTTCCAGTTCTAAATGCCATAAATGCTACCGCACTAAATGTCAAACTTAATAATCTCCCCTATTACTCCATTATTTCGATTTACATCCCCCCCCGCACAAAGAGCCACAGATTTTTAAAATGATCAAGATATTCTCAAAAATATTAATTATAACACACTTGTATTCGGAGATCTCATTTCCCACCATCCCCTTTGGAACTGAACTATTAACGACTATAGTAGTTACTCTACAATTTCAATAATACTATGTAGGGTTCGCGTGTTGCTCAGATGCAAATTTCTGGAAGCAGCGCTGTACATGCCAGCCAAAGTGAGTTCGGCGCAGGTGTTTGATCTATTTAAAGGGCACACGCTGAGTTGGCAAGAGCCCAAGACTTTAGTAGCGATACGAGAGAGAGCGAGGCAAGCTTGATGGAAGGTGATAGCGGTGTTTCACTGATAGAGCGTGTATTGGTATTTAGCCGAGGTGGCTGCACGACTTCGAGAATTAGCTCAGAGCTGAGGTGTACGTGTATTGTTAGTAAATGCCTACTCTGCCTGAGGGATTCATTGCGACCTTTAGTTTCTTAGTACCGCGGGTTGCGGTACTGTTGTGTATTATTTTGGAAGCCCCAAGTCTGTATATGTTAGTCTGCCTCTACGTAGAGAATAAAGGAGTTATTCTAGAGTTATCCCTCGTAATTTATAATGTGCCTGGACCGTTAGAGATATAAAAAGAAAGGAAGAAGCACAGAACTATTGACTTTGAAATTATTGCACCTAATACACACTAATCCCAGATCTAGTATTGTAGACTTCGCCCTCGTTAACGGTATACCCTATAACAGGGGTGGCCAGAGTTTTTGCAGCAAGAGCCGCACCAAATCACCAAGAAAATCTTGGGAGCCGTACCAAAAGATCTTGGTGGGAAAAAATTTTCAGAATCATAATGTATTTATTTTGACAGTGTTTGATAGTTTCAGTTTTGATAGTTTCGGATCAGCTCCGGTTTTCGTTCTGACCAAAATGACGGGTTTTTTTCCGGTTTTCGGTTTTTGATTCAGTTCCTGTTCAAAGCCCTGATTTAAATATACTAATGACTCGGATCCCTATTCGGTCTACACGACGTCTGAACAAGTGTATTAATATTAGAACAACTATATTTTTACGAAGGTTGAACCGGACGAACCGAAGAATACCGAACGACTGTACGAATCATTTCCTGTGGCTGCATATATTTATACGATTCAAGAAATTTAAAATGTAACATATATTTTCATATATTAGTTGAGCCGCAATAAACTTCTTGAAGAGCCGCATGCGGCTCGCGAGCCACCATTTGGCCACCGTTGCCCTATAATGTTTTTAATTGAAACTCTCTTTGATTTAAATTCTGATCATAACCCTGTTTAAATTATATTAAGAAAAATCTGAGTTTGAAGGCGTTGGCCTAGGCAACTCAGAACACTTGTCCTATGGTTTAAATTAAAATTCCCTTTAACGAAAACCTCTTCCTAATTACTAAAATAATCAAATACACCAACTGGGAAAATTACTATAACACTCTTAACAAAATTCCTTACAGTTATAACGAAATAATAGTACTAACGACATAGATGACCTTGTGATCAGCGTTATCACGGACATCACCAACAGTTTCAATTTAAATACTAATTGTACTCTCCGCTAAATATGCATGGCAGAGATAGAGAACACCATATTGTAAAACACTCATCAACAATGCTCAGCAATCACTCAAATTTATTTTTAAAAGATAAAGCTAATGTAAATTGGGAAAATTACACATCCTCACTTTTCACAACTGACAATTCCATTTGGAGAGCCGTCAAAAGATTTAAAAATTAATTCAAAACCATTCCCCCTCTTTAAGATCCCCAAACTAACTCCCAAGCCAATACAGATATCGGAAAAGCTGACTTTATTGGAAATTCTTTAATTCAACAACTCACCCCTAATGATATAACTGATCATAAAACCGAACAAATAATACATGCTAATATCTTATGTCCACACATGAATAGATACCTAATATCCAACCCTCAGAAGTAAAAGAAATTATTAAATCTCTTCCCAAGAGTAAATCACCTGGTGATGCAATTACTATTAATAAGATTAGAAACCTTCCTCTTAAGTACATTTTCAAAATTACCTAACTCATCAACAGCATTTTTGAATTTAATTATTTCCCTAGTAAATGGAACAATTCTATAATCGTCCCCATTCATAAACATATTAAACCACACTCCTCTCCCGATAGTTATAGACCGATTAGCCTTCTCACCACACTTAGTAAAATTGCCGAAAAATTTATTGCTAAGGAATTAAAAGAGCACCTCACTAATAGTAATATCATCATACCCTGTCAATTTGGTTTTCGAAAACCTCTCCCGGCTCCCCATCAGGTATATAGACTTGTCGAACACTTGGCTAAATCTAAACGAAATACATAAATGCTCTACAGCTGCGCTATTCTTAGGCGTGAAAAAGCGACCGACAAAATTTATTTACCCTTGATAATTAAAAAATCATTAATTATTACGTCCCCCGCACATCACCAGATTTCTTATGTCCTACTTAAGCGATAGAACTTATCAACTTAAAATTAACAATACCCTTTTCTCTTAAAAGACCATCAATAACGGTGATCCGCAGGTATCAATTTTAGGACCCCACTTACTTAATATTTATGTTATTGATATCGCACAATTTCCTAATTCTCATCTGCTATTCCAGAACAGAGAAGCTGTGATAAAGGAAATTACCAACACAAGAAGCAGATAAGAGTCGAAATGCATGGAGTAATGCAAACGCAATAAACATAGAAAAAGCAGGAAATGCAGGCAAAAAAGTGGCGATAATTAGCACATAATAAGCTACCAAACGACATCTAAAATAAAGATCAGAACTGTTGTCATACAACCAGTTTTTAGCATAACGAGTTATGAAGCATTTTTAAAGTAATTCACTTCGGAAATCGATTTGCGTTTCTGGAAAAATAAATTTAGACTTGAATCCTACGATTGGAAGGCTATGGAGGACTTGGAAATTAGTTCTAACTCTCTTTGAGGTGAAAGTTAAGATCTCTTCCAGTCTGACGAATGCGATCAAGGGTATACACCTGGGGAGTAAAATAAATACACTCTTAGGGGCGGGGATGGCGTGATATGAAGGGCAACACAACGGGGCGTAGAATATCGTCGACGTATCTCTGTGCTGTAAGGGTGCCGTGAATGACAACCAAAGGGGTCTTGCTATGAAATGAAATGGCACCCCAGACCATCACTTCTGGTTGTTGGCCCGTATGGCGGAAGACAGTCAGGTTGGTATCCCGCCGCTGTCCGGGGCGTCTCCAGACACGTATTCGCTGGTCATCGGGACTCAATTCGAAGCGGGACTCATCACTGAAGACAATTCTACTCCAGTCAGTGACATTCCAGGTCGAATGTGCCCGACACCGCTGCAAACGGGCTTGTCGGTGTACAGAGGTCAATCGAAATTTCAGTTTATTAGTAGACTTAAAAACAACTTAAACTAAAATCAGCAAGCAGACTGGTAATTTTACAACGAAGAGTGGAGAAGAAAGGCAACAAAATATTTTTATGAGAATAAAAATACTAAGTCTAAGACATCAATTAATTTTTCTTAAACATAAGAACCTTAAAATAACTGAAGGGATATTTCATAAGTTCTGGTTCTATTTTTTTTAATTACCTATTATCAAGGTTCTTCTGTCGGGTTTGTCACTTTGCGCGGCATGGTCTTTGTTGTGATTGAAAGGATAATTGTAACTGGAGTCAAGACTTGTTTCCTGATTAACATAAAAATGTACATGTAAATGTTTTGAAATGTCTTACATAAGAAAAAAATTAGTTACGATTACCTTATTCACGCAACTACCTCTTTATTCTTGCGGTTACCTGATATTTTTGACAAATAATTTATTAAATTATTGTGGTTATAAAATTCAAATCAGCTTAAACCATAAAATTACTCAATTAATTGATAAAGTTCAAAACATGCTTTAAGTGTATAAGGCTCATCGAATGGCTTTAAAAAATAGGTCCGATGTATGATTACTGAATAAAGCACATTCATTTTTAAGCAGAAAACTATTTGAAAATGTTGTCCAAGTATTTGTCTTAACGTGCATACTCGATATATGCACAAACATATATAGGCATTTGTTGGCTGGATAATGGTACAATATTTAGAGAACAGCGAAATATTTTTTCATACCAGAAAAGTTTATTTATATAAATAGCATGGTATCATAACTTCAGTCACCACACGAACAATACTGGCAGTAATTTCCTATTATTTTTTATTTCTGATATTCTATTATGTTTCACTAAATGACACAGACCATTATTTCTTGCACACAATCTAGCTTTCTCCCCGAACAGAAATTCTTTTTGTTATGAATCATACGTCACGCCTTATTCCTTTTTTTTTTAAATCCTGACAGTTCAATGCTTCTACTTTCTGATAAATACGAAACACGGAGTTAACGCATTTTTAACATTTCTTTAGTTTTGGGACAGGTTCCTTCCAGGTACCGGTTTAAAGGCTGTTATCACTATTATTTCATCACTCGAACTGGTGGCCGAAATCCTCAGTATACTCCTTCATGAAATAATGGGATCTCTTCAAATGCTATCTACTACGAATCCATATTAAATGGGCCGGGGGACAACCTATGGTTACGACTGTACACGGAAAAATATCACGGGCTATTTTATTCACAATTAAGTAATGCAACACGCAGCGAAAAGAAATTAGATTAATTTCCCCACGCGGTTTTTTTTTCTTCACCAGATGTTTAGTGAAGATGTGTAGTGAAGTTCCAGTGTTTCCAAAAGGGATACATAATGATTATTATTAAATGAGTACGGATAAATGCTTGATGATTTTTTAATTCTTGCCCCAAACAGACTATCGGAAATTATTACGAGTTGGTTAATTGGTAGTGTGAAATTCATTTTAAAATTATACAAGAGATATAACACTTTAATAACCTTGGAGAAAGAAGAAATTATTTCAGCTGTTAAAATTTTAAAACTTCATATAAAATATTAAATATCATAATTTCCTTAAAAAGTATACATTTCATTTACATAAATATGATAAACTTCTATAGAATTTTTCTCTTTAAAACATGTGTGTGTGAGTAAACATATATACGAAGTCCGGGAAAAATAGTGAGAAATGGCAAGTTTAAAAAAAATATTTTATATTTTACATAATCTCCCTTAAGGTCGATACCTTTGGTACAACGATCGGCCTTGCTGACGGCTCTCTCATGTTCAAATGTTCATGCAAAAGGATGGAGAAATAGCGGCGAGCGAAGCTATCTGGAACATCCTGTTCCAGATAGCTATCAGGATAAGAGAACTTCAATTGCCTTTCTATCTCAGTTGCTAGTTCCAGTAGAATCTCACCAGCCTTTTGTTTTCGGGTCCTGAGTTGTATTCTTTTCGATGCATTTGTCCAAAACGAAGGTCTGATGCATTCGACAAAGCCTCCACGTTCGTTCTCTTGTCTTTCGGGAGGGGTTGCAGATCTCCTCGAACAGATACGGCTATCTGAAAAGCTTTTGTCATGGAATCTCAACCGTTGACCACATGAAATTATATTTTGTAAACATCCCAGGCAGTCTTTCCATCGAATGTTAGTCACTTTATACACGGTCGCATAGCTTTGATACACTGATGACTACCTGGCATATTCGATCTGTCTTGAAGAGTCTGAAGCATTTACGATATATTCTTTCACGACAGCTATTTTATTTTCCATGCGAACTGCAGCGGCAGTTTCATCAAGATTTGAATCTCGCAAAAGGGGAAAAACGATTCGCTGAGAACACCCATCCTGTTTATAGGCGTTCTTCCAAGTACTGACATTCCGAAGCAGAACAGTCTCTTCAGTATGTGAATAGTTATCTCTCACGATAGACTACAGCCAAATGAATGAAAACAATTCTACTTCATAACTCATCAGCCGTTATGTTCAACTGATAATATGAAGATAGCTTTACTGAAAATAAATTCACTTCTATGAATACAATTGTGGTTCGATGCGTAATATATCAGCTTTTTATTCGAAAAATCTGTAATAACACCCCACTTGTGAAATGAAAGTTAAAGCGAAAAGAAAATAACTAAGAAAAACACTAATAAACCGAAAGAAAAATAATAGGAGTGGGAAGATATGGGTAAAGCACAAAGGGATGGTGGTGGCAGAGTTCGGTAAGTCATTTCTTTCATTTCGCAGCTGGGTGAGGAAGTCACGTTTTTACCTTTCCTAGAACTCTTCAAGACACGCGTTGGGATGAAGAAAAGAAGAAACTCAGCTCCACCAAACGATGTCAAAACAAGCCTAAGTTACTTTTTTTTGCCTCCTTTGTAACCCTTTTCTGTACTTGTTACATGGTAAGCCTGTTACGTTGTGACAGATCATTTGAAGCCGCTATCAAAACGTTAGAAATAAACCTTATTTAAGTTTTAGATATTAAAAGATCGAGGTTCATGTATCGTCAGAAAATATTTAAAAATATACAATTCTCTAAACATCGGATATTTTATTTTTTATGTTTTTGCTCATAAAGGCATATTTCTATCTTGTGGAAATAGTACACTTAGAGTTTTCGAAGTCATTTTACTTAAAGTTTTAACTAGAGAAAAAATTTTATGTTTATTTTTTGCCTCACATTATTGTTCCGTGTTTATAATTGTGTATTTTAACGCTTTATAAAATATGCTGAAATTATCAAAATTATTGTTTTCGTATTGATTTATGAATAGTAATTTAACCCTATTTTGAGAGAATTTTATTTATGATTACAGGTTTAGCATCGTTTCTTTGACTGTCTAAAATTAGAAAGTCCTAAAATTTTAAATTTTTTATCACTTTCTCGAAGTTATTGGAGCAAAATTTAATTCCTTATCTAGCTTTATCTAATGGTATGTGTAATTTAACCCTATTTTGAGAGAATTTTATTTATGATTACAGGTTTAGCATCGTTTCTTTGACTGTCTAAAATTAGAAAGTCCTAAAATTTTAAATTTTTTATCACTTTCTCGAAGTTATTGGAGCAAAATTTAATTCCTTATCTAGCTTTATCTAATGGTATGTGTAATTTAACCCTATTTTGAGAGAATTTTATTTATGATTACAGGTTTAGCATCGTTTCTTTGACTGTCTAAAATTAGAAAGTCCTAAAATTTTAAATTTTTTATCACTTTCTCGAAGTTATTGGAGCAAAATTTAATTCCTTATCTAGCTTTATCTAATGGTATGTGTAATTTAACCCTATTTTGAGAGAATTTTATTTATGATTACAGGTTTAGCATCGTTTCTTTGACTGTCTAAAATTAGAAAGTCCTAAAATTTTAAATTTTTTATCACTTTCTCGAAGTTATTGGAGCAAAATTTAATTCCTTATCTAGCTTTATCTAATGGTATGTGTAATTTAACCCTATTTTGAGAGAATTTTATTTATGATTACAGGTTTAGCATCGTTTCTTTGACTGTCTAAAATTAGAAAATCCTAAAATTTTAAATTTTTTATCACTTTCTCGAAGTTATTGGAGCAAAATTTAATTCCTTATCTAGCTTTATCTAATGGTATGTGTAATTTAACCCTATTTTGAGAGAATTTTATTTATGATTACAGGTTTAGCATCGTTTCTTTGACTGTCTAAAATTAGAAAGTCCTAAAATTTTAAATTTTTTATCACTTTCTCGAAGTTATTGGAGCAAAATTTAATTCCTTATCTAGCTTTATCTAATGGTATGTGTAATTTAACCCTATTTTGAGAGAATTTTATTTATGATTACAGGTTTAGCATCGTTTCTTTGACTGTCTAAAATTAGAAAATCCTAAAATTTTAAATTTTTTATCACTTTCTCGAAGTTATTGGAGCAAAATTTAATTCCTTATCTAGCTTTATCTAATGGTATGTGTAATTTAACCCTATTTTGAGAGAATTTTATTTATGATTACAGGTTTAGCATCGTTTCTTTGACTGTCTAAAATTAGAAAGTCCTAAAATTTTAAATTTTTTATCACTTTCTCGAAGTTATTGGAGCAAAATTTAATTCCTTATCTAGCTTTATCTAATGGTATGTGTAATTTAACCCTATTTTGAGAGAATTTTATTTATGATTACAGGTTTAGCATCGTTTCTTTGACTGTCTAAAATTAGAAAATCCTAAAATTTTAAATTTTTTATCACTTTCTCGAAGTTATTGGAGCAAAATTTAATTCCTTATCTAGCTTTATCTAATGGTATGTGCTATGTGTGTTGTATACTTTACAGTTGAGTATTTATACAAGAGAACTTGCATATGAAAAAGGATTTCTCACCACTAGCATGTAAATTTTGAATCTCAAATGATTGCGCTCTCAAATGACCTTCATGGATGAGTGGGATTGGGAATTATCATCTTTCAAATGGTTTAGTACTCGCAAACATTACTTCATGCCCCAAATTATTAAAAATACTGCATAAACTACCTCCATGACATGTCTATAAGCTGTAAAGAGAAGAAAAAAATTTCCTCAAAATATCTACTTACACAAGTGCAAGCGTTTTTGCAACATGGAAGCAGATGCATTTTACATTTTCGATTTTTCTGGATTCAAAGTTCTAGTATCGGGTAAGGGACATTCAGTCTATATTATAAATAGAATCGAATTTATTCTTTTAAATTATAGTTTATTCTGGTTTTATAGACAGGATGAAGGCTTCACTTTATTTTATTGCCCTAAATCATTGAAAATACTGCATAAATAACTTCGATATGTCTGTGACTAGTACTAAAATATTAAATTCAATTTTGTGTTTAAAATGGTTATTGTATTTTATCCCCAAGATCTCTAATTACACGTGTCCAAATGGTCTTAAATCTATAAAAATCCAAAATTCAAAGCGTGACTGGTCCGAAGTCGCACTTTTAGATAAGGGTACTTTCTGGTAGATAGTGTATAAAAATACGAGAAATCGATTAAAATATCGAAATTTGTGTTTCTTTGCATAGATTGCTGTTTAAGAACACAAAATCGTAACCTAATTTTTTTGCAGTTTAATATTTAATTCATATTTGTGATATTTAAATATTATTTGTAAAGACATTGAAGACATATTGACTCGATTATAGTTTTATACAAAATGTCTAAAAATATTTTTCAGTTCCTTATTCCTTTAATTTTTTTTACTGTTGAAAACTTCCTAATTTCAAACTTTTTTTTAACTTTTGTATTTTATTCTTGTAAAAGTTCTACCTTAAATGGCATCGATAATCACATGAGATATATTAAATGAAAAAGGATTTTTATGTCAGGAGTATAGTTATTAAATGTTTTTAAAAAGGCTTACAAGCACTTTTGGAAAACAGAATTTCATATGTGTATCTTTAAAATATATAATGCCCAAAATGTTTAATTTCTAACCGGAATCGATGAAAAGATATTTCATATGTTTCAAACCGCCTTGAACGCTATAACAAAATTGCGTTTATATACTACTAGCTGTACCCGTCCCGGCGTTGCTCGGGTAATGTAATTACCAATTTTTTAGTAGCCTTAACCCTTTGTTAATGGGCGTCGCTGTCATCCTTTTCCTCACCACGATACATTATTTTACCCATATAAATTTAATCCTTTCTGGCACATTTTGGCAAAATTTTTGACATAGGATTACTTAAAACTTTCCACAACAGTCAGCGAGACGAAAAACGTTTTCCACAAACACACCACAAATTATATGATATTAACTAAGTGTTGGACAAAAAAATTACGGCATTACTAAATGCGATTTTTTAATCGATTATCACTGCAATAGTAATCGATTTCCTTTAACGACCCAATCCCTCATAGAAAACAAACGCCCCAACACATCAAGTGCTTTACGTCGAAAACCTGTTTTCCCCCGTTTTACCTTCGTCCGGAAATGAAGAACGAAATCTCCAAAATGAGATTTCTCGCAAGAGTTTCCGAATCATAAAATAAATTATTAAAAAATAACTACAATTTGTAAATTAATTTTGGTTCTGGATTTCGAAACTGTGATGTCTAGGGTCTCTGAGATAAAAATTTCGTAAAAATGTAACGACATTTACGTATCGATTCGACAATTTGGAAAAAAGGGTCGCGGCCAAGATCGCGTTTTTTTCGAAAAACGGGTGCGTACAGGCGATCGAAAAAAAATCACAATTAATCGATAAATTAAGACAGACAATTTTAATTGTGATTTCCGTATAGTGTCATCTTTCCCGTATAGGCTCGTCCAAAAAAAAAATTCTTGGACGGATACGTTAGGATTTACGGAGCTTTTACTCGTCCGGGAGCTCCAAATCGCGACTAAATATTTAATTACGGAAAATCTAATTAAAAAATCGAAAAAAGGGCTTCGAGGTGCATAATGACACCTCGGGAGGCATCTTCGTGTCGAATCTCAAGACTGTCCGACCTGCCGTCTTTGCGCCGTGCCGCGAGCAGACAAAAACTCGGTCACACACACACAGACTTTGCCTTTTATATATAAGATATGATGATGAATGTTAAACATGTTAAGAATATTTTTTTTCTTATTAAATATTTCTTTTGCTCCATATGATAACAATTTTTCCTTGAAAAATAACCCAAGAAAATATTTTTTCAACACTTTTTCTTAATTTTCTTGGCTGATCCGGCGTTAGAAAGCCCTAACACAGAAATTCAAATGTCATGTGATATGAAGAACAACGAATTTCGTTTGGAAATAACAGAATGCTCATTTTCGGCTGCATATCTAGTCAGCGCAAACAGAATGAACCAACCGTGGGGATTCGATTAGACTCACTCTATTTACTCAGTGGTTTGTACTCAGTTACTCAAAATAATTATTAAAACATAAACTCTCATATGAGGCGGTGAAAGGCAAAGTGGTGTAAGTCAAAAGAGTTTAATTGCAATAACTACAAAAAATTCCACCATAAATTGAACAAATTATAATTCATAACAATTATTACAATACTGCAAATAATAACTTTTCACAATTTCACTATAAATTGAACATGGAGATTCTTTATTTGCCCTCAAATGAAAAAAGTTGAAAATGTGACTTACACCACTTTGCCTTTCAACGCCTCATATGTTACCGTAAATGTGTGAAATCTTGCATTGTATGGAATACTCAGGGAATATGTAGAATGCCGAATATGGGACGTCAAAGCATGAAGCGATTCATTTTTCACACATTTCCTAGGCACTCTATGCAATGCCAAAAGGCACATGGACGAAGTATTAAATATACCCACCAGTGACATTTTTATTGTCATCTCACGAGGCTTTCGACTCGCGCCTCAAAGAGCACTGAGTACTTCCATTTGCACTGCAGACTTTGATCGGCAGTGAAGAATTACGAGAGTTTCAATTAGCTCAGTAAACGCTAGCACAGAATGACCAAGCAAGGTGTAATGTCCGGGCAAGAATCAAAACTCGCAACAAAAAACTGGCTGAAGTGTGAGTCAATGCTGCTAAAAACTGTTTTCCGAACCGAAACCACTTGCCAAAAGATAGTGACTAATACGACTACTAAGAATGAATCAGACTACTGGCTGCTAAATCGCTATGATGTGATGGTAGTAGAAATCGAAAGAAGTTGATCTTTTCTCTTAAAGAAGGTGTCAGTGGTATCCAGATTTACGTCACGAACTATGAGTCATTTTACGTACCTCATATGGTGCATATACATTGGTGCAGAGTTCTCTGCCTGTGCCTTGGGGAATCCAGTGATTTATGTTCACTCTGTACTCTGTACTATGAGTGGATCGCCTCCTCTGGCGGTCCATCAAAGAAAGGGCGGGGGGTGAGCGGGTCAAATGGTGTCGAGCGGGGTCGGGGGAGACACCAGATCAAAAGTAAACCTTGGGGGCGGGAATGGGGGTGGTTCTAAATACCGTGTCTAATGTTACCGTGACTAATGTGATGACAGGAGTCGGGGGTCTGCAGGCAGAGAACTCTGCACCAATCTATATGCGCTAATAAAGCTCACTTGGCCGTGGACGAAAGTTGAGACTCACCCAAGTACAAGAACGTTACTCATAATGATACTGAACTGTGCATTCACTTTTGTGAGTCGCGCCAGAAAAAAAAAAAAGGAGTTAAAGGAGATAAAGGAGTTAAAAAAGGGAGTTCGTGAACCCTACCGTTTTTTCTGATTTCAAATCAGATTGTCAGGTCGATCTCATCAATTTTCAGTTTCAAACTGACAGGGAATACAGAAGCTCGTTCGCACTTTATGGAAACGATTATATAATTTATTTTTTCCCTTTGCATTTTGAGATAAAAATTTGGCAATTTCAGAATAATCGTCTGCTGCTGTTTTGTTTTCATTGGAATCTAAAATAAAAGATTTATTTTGAAAATGGCTCCTAAAATTGACAGATGACTCGAAGGTTACGTAACTGCACTTTGCGAGGAGAATTATTCGTATGAACAAATTATAAAGCGGTGTCAAAATCCCGATTATGGGATTTCAAAAAAAGGTATTTATAATATATTAAATTTGAAAGGAAAAAAACGTCTAACTGAAAGTAAAAATGAAAACATGACCGCGAAACCTCATCCTAAGACTGTTCAAACGCAGGTAAATATCAAGAAAGTGAAGTCTCTGATCCTAAAAGAAAATCCGCCAACTCAAAGATCCATTGAATTGAAACTAGGAATGTCTTCTGACACTGTAAGTAAAATCATTCATAAAGATTTGAAGTTAAAAAAGATGCTTAAACCTAATGTTCATCTGCTTTTGCCAAAGCATATTGCTGAAAGAGAAACAAACTGTAGAAAATTATATGAAAAACACCTAGCTGTTGAAAAATGGAAATTTTTGGTAATACTCGTTGAGGCATGGGTGTATTTAAGTGACTGTAGTAAAAAAATTATCAATTTTCTATTGCTCAACTGACGGGAATGACCGTACGAAATAGCTTCGTCACTGTACAGAAAAGTTCCCAAAGGGATTCATGATAGTTGCATGATTTTGTTACAACGGCTAATTAAAAATCAAAAAAGTCTCAGGTAGAGCCAAAATTAATTCACTCTACTATCAGCAAAATATTTTAGAACCAATTTTTAAAGAAGGAATTCCAGCCTTATACGGAAAGGACATTGATGAAGTTGAGCTTCATATGGACAAAGACTAGTCACACGTCTAAATCAACTGCCGCTTATTTAGCAAAGAAAGAACAGAAACAGGAATAAAGTGTATCCCATTTAATGAAACATCTGTAAAATACCCTGACGCTTCTCCAATGGACTTTTGAGCTTTCGGTTTATTAAAACAAGACTTAGGAAAACGGCATCCAAGAACACTGAACGGATATTGCAAAACGGTCCAAGAGGAATGAGGTAAAACTGACACGACAGTACTAAGAAAAAGTTTACTTTCATGGAAAATTGAAGCTAGAGCTATTTTCAACAATCATGGCTATCAGATAGAAGCAAATCGCTTAAAAAAATATGGCATTTATACATAAAACTTAACTATCAAAATCGTTTTCATAAAGTGCGAACGACCTTCTGTACAAGTGTATTAATGGTGTACCAAGATTATCTCACTATGTTTGTGGTTCTCAAGGTTCTGACATAAAATAGAGCAGAAGAGCCAGCCAACTTTATCAAATCGTAAGAAAACATTATTTAATATAGTTACATACCCTTTCCGATCTCTGGTCTAATAAAACTATTGTTGTAAATCAGTCAGCTGGACTTCGTTTTAAAAGCCATTTTGTAAAATACTTATGTACGGTTAAAATATTTCTTTTATATTGTTTCGGAAGAAACAATTAATAAAAGATTTTATTTTACGCGACAGTTTTGACTCTTTTAGAAGCAAAATAGTTCTTTGCAAGCTAAAACAGAAACAAAATGAAAAAATTTTAAGAACTAGTAAACTTTAATGTTGTCACTTTTTTCCTTTTATTCGTGAATTGAAAATATCGTTACTTCAGCTTCTGTTTTAAGCTGCGAAATCAATGCAAATTTTACTAAAATATCAAATGTTTTCCGTAAATTTTCTTAAAAGATAATATAATTTATTAAAAGCCATATACAGGCTGATGTGCGTATAAAATTCCTGAAATTTGAATGAGATGTTCATAAAGTTTGTTATTTTTTTAACTTCAGTTCTATGAATTATTGTCGCATGAAGTATTAGATATTTATGCAAGTTAAATAAAGTCCAGAAAAAATGTATTATGGTAGACGAATAATCTTCAAAAGTGCCTTAGTAATACTTCTATTTGAAAAGATGAAAGGAAATTTAAATTTCCAAAAGTCGCCGAGTCAACATGCTTAGTTTAAAAGCGGTACTAATTTCTTGAGTCATCACTTGTGTTAGGGAGTGCAGTTCCCTTTGCAGCCTTACGGAATTGCATGAGGAACAAAGTAAATAAAAGGACAGATTCTTTCAAGAAATCCTTTTAGCTGTTTAAAAAAGAATTTCCTTTGTGTATTGTTTTGAAGGGAACTTAGGACCTACGACTAATATCTACAAAGTCGAATTTATTACGATTCTATGCCTGACTGAATATCTCAGCAGTGATACAAAACAAAACAAAAGGTGTTTACATTCATATTTTTTATTAAGAACATTAGTGGCTAATGTATTGAGCATACTTCTTCTAAATACATACTATACTAAACATAGATAAAAGTCAACTGTAGTTTAACATCTGGAAAAAATCAGCATATCAAAAAAATTTTTAAACTTAAAATATTATTTAATGTAACATAGTTATTCATTCGAGAGAGGACGCTGCTTTGTGTGCCTTATGTAACCCTATCTTTGTTTTTAGAGAGACGGAACTGAACAACCGGGGGTCGTTCAGTTCCGTGATTCTTAATTATTTTGTAAAACGTATTGTAGATATAATGTAACAGTGAATATAGAAGTGGTTCCGTCCATGGAACAAATCTGGACATTTATATCAGAAAAGAAAAACAACTGAAGCAATTTTATTGGAACAGTTGAAGAGTAAGGGCCTGTTCACATAGGAGTCCGTTGCGTTGCGTTGCGTTAAGGAAAAGATGACGTTGAGACGAAAATAAACCAATCATATGCCTCTAAACGATTAGCAATGAAATTTTTAACGCCTATGATTGGTTTATTTTCGTCTCAACGTCATCTTTTCCTTAACGCAACGCAACGGACTCCTATGTGAACAGGCCCTTAGGCAACTGTCTATTAGCCCGAGTGGAACGCAGTTTTAAATACTATTTTTAATTCATCAAACAGTGATATTTTATAGCAGCTTTAATGACGCAATCCACCAGAATCTCAATCCATTCGTTAGTGTGTCACCAGTAAATCGGTTCCGATACAAACATGAATATTAAAATGTACGAATGCGAGAAAGAACACCATTTCTATTCGGATTCGACATTTGCATGCCACAACTTAGCTCTCCGATGACCGTTTAAAGGCTAAATCACGTCTGACACAATTCATTGCTTATTCATCGCAAGCCTTGATACATTCCGAGTCGAGAAAAGTTGAATTTCTTTTTCAGCCTTCGTTGAATGACATCTAGAAAGGAAACTTAAATCTTTGGACGGGGGATAGAATAGAGGAACATATCCCGACTGTTCTGCAGTGAAAGGCCATATGAAAGTCCGGACTGAAGGAAGCTTATCTCAAGAAGACGCTTTCTGCATTTCAATCGTTTTCTTCTAGAAAAATTCTGAAGGGGAAAGGGCTTTAAAACTAAAACTCAGAAAGGGATGTGCTGGACAAGTGATAAGTTATGTAAAAATTGTAAGCTATTTACATACATTATATTTTTTAAAAATTAGAGCGTTGAGCTCCACAGTTATAAAGAGCATTACTTTCTGCAAGTATGAACATACACGTTCACACATATTTGAGGAAGATTAGATTAAAAATTAAGACTGTGTGTTCGTACATATTTTTGCAAATATAATAAAGAGGACGTATGTAATTTAGAATTAAATCACAACAAGGTATTGAGACAACGATTTCATGGTGGTTAGAAATGTTCAAACACGACAGGCATTTCCAGCATGCCAGCAGCCATTGATCTTAAGTTCCCCTACATAATGGGCTCTTCAGAGTAGATGACCCATACACTAGAGGTGATACAATTCCAAAATATTTTTTTTTAACTTTTCCTTGATGAAGGATAAATGCTAGTCAATCCAGACAACGGAAAGAACTAAACGTATTCCTCGTTTTGCTGTCAAAAATGTTTAAGTACCTTGAAGAGGGTAAATTGTCGGTCGGTTCACTGGTTTAAGACACTATGGTAACATTTAACAACAGGACCTCGAAGACGATTATGGTCAAATACCCCCATTTCGTACATCCTCTAAAGATGGAAAATTCCAGAACGGCATTGAAAAGAAATTCTATGTTTTCCCAGTTGAAACAAATTTATTTCCTAAAAACAATTTTTTGAGCAATCTGAACATTCAGGAAATTTCGTCTTATTTCTGTCTATTTAGAGGCATAAGTACTACAAGAACTTCCATGGCGTAGATTACTGCCTAGAAGAGGTAATGTAAACTTTATATTAGTGTAGAGATTTCTCCACGAGAGTAAGAGGTAAAGCATTAAAGTGAAAACACAGAAAAGTCAGTATGAACATACTATCAGACATCATTAAAATAACAAGGGTTTAAATTACCTGAAAAGAAGAAAAAATTACTATGGCTCAAATATAGTAATTTTTGATTCAACAAATTTTTGTCGCTTATTTTACTATTAATTATTTTGCAGAATTTTCTAAAATATCGTCCGAAAAGGAAAACACACTGTATGCAGGAGGATAATCACGTAAGATAAATATATCTCATTATTCATTTTCCAAACATGTAAAGACCTGTGACTTTTATATAGTGATATATTTTGCTATAGGACGTAGCGCACACACTGAAAGAAGTTCAAAATCTACCTGTCTAATCAATGTGTCATATTACTGCGGGCAAGTGCCAATTTTTTATGCTCCAAAATTGCATATTTAATAAGTATTTGAATTGTATATGGAAACAATAACACATGTTTATCTCCACATGTCAAAATATATATATATACGAAGATACTCAGGAGGGTCGCATTCACATAAATTCTGCTATCATATTTATTCCCCAGAAATGGAAGCTCAACTCAATCTTTGGCAGGCCGGACGATGACCGAATGGCTAGGGCGCTACCAATTCGGTACCAAAGTCTGTGGGTTCGAATCCCACTCTTGGCATGGACGTTTGTAGCCGTTCGGAATCGGCTTTAAGCGGTAGGTCCCGGTCTAATTAACCCTCGTGTAGCAAAAATTGACCGTAGCTTTGTCAGTAAATCCAAATTAAAATATTGGTAAGTTGTAAAGTATCGTGTAAAATAAAATGTTAGGTTTATGTGTCTGAGATGCTTTATAAGATTGAGCTATTCAACTTTTTTTCTAAGACATGGTGACAGGTGTGTTCTAGACTGATATATTTTATGCGGGTATATGAATTTATTTTAAAACCCCTTTCATAACTAAATTTTCATATCTAGTACAACATTTCTAATCACATCGAATAAAAATTCGACCTTGTGCACCTCTAGAACATTCTATCTCCTTGTGAACAGAGTCCTGACTTCTACCCCAAGAACAAAAATAATTCCGAAGAGAAGGCAAGATTTTATGTCATCAATTTTTAAGATTGAAATAAGAGATTATTTTTACTAATTTCTGGTATATTCTGACACAACATCACATATTGATTTAATACTATCTTCTCTGTAATTTAACTGCTATGTAGTCTTTTGTATAGTCATATAGTTTTGGTGCTATGTTTAGGGTGATTGGTGTAAGAATATATTTATTGCGTACAGCTAGATAGGAAATTCAATATTCATTAAAAGACTTCTTTTTCGAGATCTAGTCGGCCCAGAAAAACAGCATCGGAATGTCTTTACTATATATACAGTTATAGTTACTAAATAAGAGAAAGCGGTAGTATCAGGGAACGTGCCCCCTCCCCCAACTTAACTTGAAATAAATCAAAACGTTAATAGAAGTCCAGTTAAAATGGGAAAATTGTAGAAAACTTTTAAGAAAGTTGCTTTTTTCCTCCTTTTTCAAACTGTGAAACTGAAGATTCCGATTATGTCTTTAGCCTTAACATAGTTTTTAACAATGATATGATCCATAACAAAAAATAGATGCTATATTTTTTTCTCATTTTATTTATATTATATATATTTTTCTCATTGTATAACTTTTGAATACCGGGTGGACAAAATGTCCGTAAAAACTTTATAAATTCATAAAAACTGGAAAAATAACAAAAATTAAAATTTTTTTGAAGGGTTAGCATCGCTAGGTCACGGGATTTTTTTTTAAGACAGGAAAAAATAACTAAAAAACAGCCGACAGGTGGCGCTAACGTACACAAGTCAAAAAAAGATACGCAAATAACGAAAAGAATGCTTCTAAATCGTTTATTACAGCAGTAGGTGTTCCACATGACCCCCACCACAGGGGATAATACATTGCAGGCGAGTCACAAATCCAGCAACGACAGTGCAGCAGGTCCGAATATATACATGATACCTCTCGGCAGATCGCATCTTTCAGTTCCAACAGATTGGAAGGACCAGGTAGATACACCCGGGATGATACACCCGTTGACTTGTGTACGTCAGCGCCACCTGTCGGCTGTTTTTTGAGGGTTTTTTTTCCTGTCTTAAAAAAAAATCCCGTGACCTAGCGATGCTAACCCTGCAAACGTTTTTTTATTTTGGTTATTTTTGCGGTTTTTATGAATTTTCAAAGTTTTTACGGACTTTTCGCCCACCCGGTACTTTCAATTTAAAAAAAAAAAATCATATTTCGTATTTAAGGACCCCACCAGACAGTCAATGCGCGGAGGAGGGCCCTAATGAATTCAACTCGTGCCCCCCCCCCCCAAAAAAAAATAATAATAATAATAAAGTTAGAAGCATGCTATGGTTATGCCATCAGAATTGCAGAGAATAAAACTGATTTGATTCAACTTTATAAAACGGAACTTTGTAAACTTATGCTTCGAATTCGTCTACGTTTTGTTAATTTTTCATAGGAATGAAGTTTTATTTAATGAGTTAGTTATGAACAAAGCCATACGCGTGATGTAATCATAAAGTAGGTATAATGTAAATATTCGTAGTAGTTTAGGAAAATATGTTAATACATGTATTTAAACTCAAGAAACACGTCGTGAGAAGAGAAAATATGAAAACTGTTTTTAATAGAGATATTTAATCTTAATTTTTTTTGGTCTATCACCGTGAAGGAGGCATAAATTCCTACGGCCTCCATCAAGAGCTGTATGTCGTTACTCTGCCATGACTTTGAGATACTTCTCGAAGCCATTTTGATAAAAACTGCATTAGCAGAGTTACAAGTGAATGTTTTTTGAGGTCTTAAGATTGTTTGATTGAAATATCATACAAAACTGAGAGCAATTTTATGCACGTCTAATATTTTTTTCTTTCCTAATAATGTTTAGAAGCATTTAATTTTATCCTGAACTAGAACTGCATCCTACTATTATAGCCATATTTAATACCACGCAAGACCTTCAAAATTTCTCTTCAACAAATTTACATTTCAGTTACACCATTTTCAGTCTGAAAGCAAAATACGTTTTAATATCCACAAGTTGTCTATTCCCGTTTGCGTTTTCCAAAAGTTTCCTGTCATACGCTATTATGGGACTCTACTGAAGCTCTACGAATCTAGGAATATCTTAAAGTAGCATTATCCTGCTTAATATCCTGGGCATTTCTTCTTAAAAGGTCTGGAGTCCCATTTTTTTAACTAACTTCTTTTTCGCCTTTTTCGTGCTTTCTATGGTAAAAAATGTATATAATTTTATAATGACTCTGAAATATTCTGATCATCCACATTGTTTATTAATTCTTTATAGAAACAAACGTATGAAGATAAGGTACTCTTCGGAGCAATGTCTTATTCAGTAATTAGCTGATGGAAACCGCTGGGCTTTTATTTTCTTTGATTTGATGGCAAACTTTTTCTTCGCGTAAAAAAATGCGTTACGTATATCTCTTAGAATGACAGGTCATAAATTGCACTTGACCTAGCCTTTTCTAAATGTAAGAATTGCGTGAGATCTGAAATGTGTACGAGAACAATGTAACAAAAGCTTTTTACCTCATTCAAATAATCTGATAGCATGTAACGATATCCACGGCACTTGAATTCTGCATACTTCCTAAAAGTCCTGACAATTTTTTTTAATGTAGATGACGGTAAAAATATTTGCTGAAAAGCATAATTGCTGCAAACATTTTTAAAAAATGATTTTCTAATATATTTTTAAAAATATCTCACATTGCATCCACTATTGTATAGTTATTTCACACAATCATGAAATGTTACAACTGAGAAATATTTTAAGCATAATTGTAATTGTTATATTGCACACAACAGTAAAGAATAGTAACCAGCGTTTACAATCTCACCTATAATTTTTCATTAAAGAGTATAACTGAAGCAAAGATTTGAATTATTATATTAAAACTATTGATCAATTACAAAGAATCGGAAACTTTAAAATTATCTTCACATTCTGTATTACCAAAGGGTAAATATGCATCTAGTATTCTAAAGAGAGCCCACCTTTTTATAAATTAAAATTTTGTTTTAATAGTTATTGTATTCAATATAACATATAAATACGATATTATTATAGTTAATGATATCAGAAATTGGTTTTTATCCAACTAAGATAGACCTTACTAAGCCGTTGTTTGAACTTACGTTGTTTGATGATAAAGGTACTACGGGTTTACCTTAGGGAATTGATGCTAAAATGATGGGTTGTATATGTCCTACGTCATAACGGTAGTTACATAAGATATGCTACTGTAGCGAACTGAGGTTCGTAGTGTCAACCAGAAAATGATTTAAACACACCAGGTATACATCACTCATTACATAAACAAAACAAAAGCAATTTATTAATAAAGTTGATGATGATGAGATATGTACACTGCACAGATGTAAGATGAACTTCGTAACATAAGTGATCACACTCGATTTAATCGGCGTGGGGGCGGAGTAAGAACACAGAAGTCCGCTAAGCTAGCAGAACTGGCTCTGCTTCAATGATGAAAAAACGGCACTTCTCCTGACGGGAAAGGGCTCCCCAATAATATCAACGGCGGTGACCACTGCACACACCCGGTAGCGATGAAAATATTAAATTAAGGAGAAAGGACTCCTCACTGGAAAATAAGGTAGCAAAGGCTCCTTCCACGAAGACTGGTCTCCGACAAATTAGCGGAGTATGTTTACTCCTGCAGGAACTAAATCGTCGCTGCAAACAGTCACAAGGGACTCAACCTCTAAGGGCGGCAAACCCGGCTGCTCCTAAAACTCGATCCGCTACGTGTCAGGAACGAAAAGACGCAAGCCACGACTGAGGGGTCCATTCTCTTTTTATAGAAGACCTCCACCGGATATTGCATCACTCTCCAGAAAGTCGAACGATCTAGAACAAGTGAGCAACGGAAATGGGTTTCCTGGGGCGATAATGAAATATTTTCCCCGGGTCTAAAGCGGCCGCCTTTTTAGTTTGTCCTCCAAGCCACTTCAAAGAGTCTCAAAAGGGCCGCTTCGGTAAAATGCGAAAGGCACGAGTCCTTTTGTTTAGACACGCGACGCCTCCAGGATGCTGCTTAACAATTGATAGTTCATGAATGAAAGCACCTGGGGGGTCTCCTGTCATTTATAATAAATATCAGCGGCGTCACCCGGTGGCGATGACTAAATCAAGAAAAATGACCACGTCCCCTAAGGTCCTGTGGAACAAATCTATCGGATGAACAAAAGGAAAATTGCTGTCAGCATATTGCCACCCAAGTCGGAAATCTTTTGATGAGTCTCAGGCCGAGATAGAAGAATTTCTTTTGTTAACGGAGGGGTTGAAATGCAATACTCTACACTACGAATATTTTAAGAGTGTATCAAATGTACACTTAATATTAGTCCTTTCTCCGCCTAGCCAAGTTTTAGTCCCTAATTTCATACTTCTGAAAAGCTTAACCAAAAAAAGAATCAAGGAATTTAAGGAAAAACATTTTACCAAGCACGCAACTCTTATAAAAAGCATGTCCTAGATAAATTTCTTTCAAAAACGATAATTTCAATAAATCGGAGTTTTTCGTCAAATAAATAGCTTGTGGGTTTTTAGATTATTGTTTTACAGAATCTAACCCATTTTATATCATTTCTTTCCCAATCTGTTTTTGCGAGATCTCGTGGAATTTTTCCTCAGACTCGCACAGAAAAAATCAAGTTATGATAATAAGATAACTTTCAGTAAGCAGGAAATCCCAACAGTGACAAATATAAAAAGTGAATGACAACAATCGAGGTAAAGCAGATTCTTCGGCCCTCGAGGAAGCCAAGACGATTTCCGTTCAAGACGTTATGCTGGGCTCTTCACGCCCAGCAAGGGTTTCTTGGCAATATTTGAAGCTGAAAGTCATTTTAGGATTGCTTTATACATTGTGAAACGTTGAAAAGGTTAAGAAATAAGTTAAAGGAGTTTAAGCCATAAAATTACACACGGAGAGGTAGGTTAGAGAAAGCTGGTTGTAGTGATCAATACGAGAAAAAAGGAAGTGTTTAGGAATAAAAATATTTATGGTGAAGAGGGGAAAACGTTGGAGAATAGCGCGGTTTCCTTTGAATAAGTAACAGATGAAGTTAAAAAGGCCTGCTCTCATAAATAGTAGAGCGGTGAAAAGAGTTTTCGACGAGGGTCAGCCAATAGCCCCTTAGAATATGGAATATAAGAATTGAGAGGAATTTGCGCAACAGTAAAAGGAAAGTGTTTAGACTGACCAGGTGGTAGAGAAAATTAAAATATAAAGAAAAATGAAGGAAAAGAAAAAGGGGGAAAATATGCAGAAAATAGGAGAATATAAGTCCAATGAGATTTTGTGAATTTAATAAAGAAAATGTTATAGCCACTAGGATTGAGTTTTAAGACGTAGGTGGAGTTTAGATGGAGAAGAAAATATTATGATTGGAAGGTAGAGAGGGATATGGAAAATTGAGATTGGTATTAAGAGGGGGACTTGGATTTTTAGAGAAATAGGAGATTAGATTTTGTAGATAGAAGGGTTCGCACGTTGGAGCGTGATGGCAGCCCCTTAGCCAGGCCGACTTTGGGTAAGTCAGTCTATACTTTTCTGTTGAAGGACAGTACTTGAATTTTAAGATTAAATTTAAATTTAAAATTATATAAATGATTCCTATTATGGTGGGGGGCCCAAGTTAGTATTTAAAGAATATTAATCATCTCAACACATTATTAATTACACATGTTGTTATGAGAAAAGTAATCAATTTAATACTTTATAACTTAATAATTTAATTTTTTTTGTAATAAAGTTATGTTAATTTGTAATCATGTCCTCATCATTTAAAACATTTAGTTGTGTCTCTTTTCCTACAGAGTTTACACGCTGGGTAAATGAACCTGGGTAACTTTAAACATGTAGATGCTGTTAATTTTAATAATTAAAATCTTCAATCGTAAAACTATTTAGATTTCTTTAATCTAAAAATTCATCGGCAGAAAAAACCCATATTTTTTCCACCCAGCAGTTATTCTAAGGACAGGATTCTAAACCTCTTGAATAGCTAATTAATTAAGTTTGGATGGGATTTAAAAACTGGAATTTTAGTTCAGTGTAGTGGCGTGATCTCCTTCTACTTAAACATTGAAGCTACCAATCCGATCCCAATTATATGTTGCCAGTTGTAAATGCAATTGTTTTGATGCAAATTCAAATAGAATATTGAATAAATCTTTTCATTTTTATTTCCCAAGGAAGTTTTCTCCATACCTTCATAACATTCGGATGTGATGTAAAGTATTTAGTCAAACTTTTAGGTGGATGAGAAAATTAAAACATAAAATGTAGAAACTGTTTAAATAAAACACAAAAAAATATCAATTTTGGAAAGTTTTGAAAAGGTCTTTCAAAATAAGATAGTTACACATAACATGCAGTGATTGAGGTTCTAAGGAATTTATATCAATAGTTAAGAAATTACTTTAGCACCGTTTGATATAATTAATATTTCTATGGTGCTTATTTAAGGCAAAGCCCTGTTATATGTGTGTGTGTGAGAGCGAGAGAGAGAGAGAGAGAGAGAGCGATAAAAAATAGCAAAGCTATTATCAAAATTAGAGGATCAGCGCGACAATTTGGAGGTAAGCCTCAAATATTTTCTTCCGTCAAAAATTTTATCTAAAAATGCATCAAAAGATGAAAACAAATCACTGTGTATTCCTAAACTTCCAAACGTTGTTCTTCCATAGTTTTCGGTTAGTTATTACTGGCGGCCATTATTTGAAAGCCAATTTAATGATCTCGTGGCCTCAAACGATTCTTTGAATGAAATTCAAAAGCTTCATTAGATACAATTATGATTAAAAAGAGACGTGAAAGCCATTGAAGCGACCATTAACTCGATCCTAAACACTGAAAAAATGCATCATGAGTCTGCTAGAGGTGGAAGAAAACGGATTAATGCTATATTGAAACATGTGTGGACTAAAATTGTTAGATTTACGTATAACGAACTTTCTGAATTAATTGTTATCAATATTATCAGTTCAAAATTAGACGAAGCGCCTTGTAAAATGTACGAAATGACAAAAGTAACTAACGAACTACCTAAATGAGAAAAATTTTTAACTTTCTAAGTAATCGCTGTCAAACTTTAAAAAATATCCACTTTGTTCTCAAAGCCAAACCAGACTCTCAGTTTAAATCTTAAGGTTAAATTCTCGAAAATTTTCTAAAATTTTCTTGATTTATGGGTAATAAAGCAAACCACTCAATCAATAAATGTAAATTATTTCATGATTTGTTTGTTAAGGGACGAATTAATAAAAAGACAGCTATGTTGTAGATGCTTAGAACCCCGTAAATTTAATCAATGTAAACGTCTTGAAAATTGTAAAATATGCAAGCATTCCTTAATTCACCGATGTGATTTCATTCCGACACCAGCTTCGGTAGAGACGCCATACGGCATTAGCAAGAGCATAAATAATAATTCCTGCGCGGAACGTACTCGAGGCCAAACGCACACTCATGTTTCCCCTCTCGATAAAGTTGCAGGCGCTGAGTTATGAAATTGTTTTTCCTCTCAAATCGCTTGCAATAAATATCTGCTTCTTCAAACAGCCATAAATTACGTTAAGATTCAAGTAGATCAGAGGTGGTCAACGTGTGGCACCCGTGCCACTTGAGACACTTAAGCAATCCTCAAATGGCACGCCCTTCATTTTCCATGCCCGAAAAAAGATCATATGTCATTATTTTTATTGACTTACACCAACGGATAAGTAATATCTGCATCACTAAGTTCAATCAGATCTAGGCGTTCTAGTTCTTTAATTTGATCATCAGTTTTCTGTTTCAAAGTTTCGGGTATGCGATAAATGTACGTTACTTCTTCACAGTTCCTTCAATTACTCTTATTATATGTTCTGAAACCTTAGCAATTTGTATTTCTCGTGAAAAGACTTTTGCATATTTGCTAAGAATATTCATCAGTTTTTTCCTTTCCGAGCATCAAAGTGTTATTATATACAGGGTGATTTTTTTTTAAACTGACACTACTCAGAGCCATCTGTAGCGTGATCTATCAGCTGGAATACCACCAAAATTGATAGAGGGACTAAGGACGACATGCTAAAGAGTTTCCGTGAAAAACAAAATTAGTTCCAAAAGTCGCCGATAGGGGACGATATGACGCTGTTGTCGGCACACCCGAGAATTTGCATAAAAGGTAAGTAAAACTTCAAAATGCAAATTCATGACTATGTAGTCGACAGCAGCGCCAGTACTTTGGGCTATAAAGATCGGTGCGGAATCTGTTACGCCTTCACTTTACAAAAGAAAGGGTCATCCGTCGCCTTTTCTCACTGGCATGGCCACCTCACTGCCCGGAAATAACCCATGTGACATCTTTCTGTGGAGCTATTTAAAGTCTAAGGTGTATCTCTGTAGAGTCTCGAACTTGGCGGCCCTAAAAGACAACATATCCCGGACTTCGATGATCATTCCTGGTGACATGTTACGCTTGGCCGTTGAGAACGTAGTGTTCAGGATACAATGTGTCGTCCACCAGGACTGTGGTCAAATTGAAAGAGGGAGAAGTGAATTTGCTGCATAAAGTGGTGTTGCAGGGAAATTTCTTTGTTATCGATTTGTCTGCTTACAACTTTTTTGGCATTCATCCCTTATCTTTATACCCCGAAATATTGGCTCTGCTATCGACTACATAGTCGTGAATTTGTATTTTGATGTTTTACTTGCCTTTTATGCAAATTCCCGGGTGCAGCGACAACAAAAGAGCCATACCCTGATCTTCTGCTATCGGCGACTTTTGGAACTAATTTTTTTTTTCGGAAACATTTTCCCTTGTCGTCCTTAGCCCCCTTATCAATTTTGGTGGAATTCCGGCTGATAGATCACGCTACAGATGGCTCTTAGTAGTGTCAGTTTTGAAAAAAATCACCCTGTATTTAAATCGGAAATAAAACCGTAATAATCTTGTACTGGAGTAGCATAAATGTCTCCGAATTCCTGATCTTCTTCAAAATAACTCCTACTAATTAGGGGCTATTTTTGAAGGACCGCTCATACTGGATAGTTTTTTCTCGTCTTATTAACATGTACGTGTCGTACACTTCCATCAATAAGTTTCACTCTGTACGAATGCTGTGAATTATGCTCTACGACCTCACCAGGACCCGTCCAACGTGCATACAGCTTATGCAAGGCATCTGGAATCAATAAGATGACTTGTTCACCTACCCCAAATTTCTTACACGATGAACATCGGTTTAAAATAATCCTCATAAGACTTTTGTTTTTCACCTGCAGTTAGTGATGCCTGTTCAGCGGCGGTTTCCAGATTGACTTTGAGCTTTTGTAAATTATCTACTGCAGATTCTGTTATATTTAGGAATATGAATTTCCCTTGCCCATGTTGATTTTTCAGTGGCTAACGGGCCTTTAGCCTCTGTTCCATACATAAGTCGAAATGGTGTCCTGTTGTACAATTGGGTACTTCTCTATATGCCCACAATAAAAATAGTAACTGTCTATCCCAATTAGTTGAATCTTCTCTTATTACATGATATACCATATTTATGAGGACGCTGTTCCGCCTTCCCACTAAGCTATTGCTAGTGGGATATCCCGGATTGATAAGCGTTGAGAGATACCAATTCTTCTCGTAAATTCCTGCGTTAATCTCGATACCAAGATTGTACCACAGTCACTAGCGATAATGTTGGGAATTCCTGTGCGTGGGAAATTTCCAGTAGCGCTTCACATGTTGCTTTTGCTGTTCGCGACCTCAGAGCTATCGCCTCAGGCCAACGAGTATGTTGATCCATGAAACATAACATATATCAGTGACCCCTAACAGAAGGTGGGTAAATAGGTCAGTTGATATTAATTTCTCGAGTTCGAAGAGTAAAGATAGCCTTGCCACTGCACTGATCGGAGTCCTTTCTGTAATCTAATTAATTTCCCTAACCTGACAATCTTTACAGGTTTTACAATATTCGGCTATTGTGAAGAATCCCTTGATTCTCACAATTCACAGCAAAACCCTCTCAATCAATTCACGTCCCAACAGAAGACAACCATGGAATCCCGAGGCAACGCAGCTAGACAACAGAGCGGCAGAAGAAAGCGCTCCCAGATAATGCAAACCTGGAGGCGAGGCACCAGTGTGTATGAGATTTTGACATAAAGTTGAAAAGACATTAGTTTCGGTCAACCCCTTGATCAATGATTATCGGGGAAGATTAAGCGACTTAAAGCAATCAGCTGATGCGCTGACGAAGGAAGTGACTCACCAATCGGACCTCCGAAAAGTGATGTCATTTTAAAGGCACCAATTAAAACACTTTTAAACATCGAGCGATCGTAGCGCTAGAATTACGAGTTGCATCGCTGCGAACTAAAAAAAAGTCAGTCAGCGTCTAGACCTGCATCTAGAAGGTCGCTACTCCGGCATTGACGCCGTGAATTGCGATTTCTTATAAGTCCTCGTGCGAGGCAGAGCATCCCGACTCCCTGTCGATTTGTTTCCAGGAGAAACAGTTCTAGCTATGAGAGATAGCTCCTAGACCTGCATCTAGAAGGTCATTACTCCGGCATTGGCGCCGTAAATTAATATTTATTTTAAGTCCTTGTGATAGGCAAAGCTTTTCTCGACTCCCTGTCGATTTGTTTCCAGACGAAACAGTGTCAGAGCTATCGTAGATAGCTCACTACTTTTAGATCCCGAACGGAACTGTTTATTAGGTTCTCCGTTTGACTTTGATTGCGTCTCGACTTACAACCTAGACTGGTGTTCTTCAGCTGAATTTGTTCCCTGTATGTTATTTAGAGTGTATAATCTACAGTATTGTAAATAACCTTTCATCGAATTCATCTCACTGTAAATAAATCATTTCATTTAATATTACTTGATTGTATCGTCGTCTTTTACACGCTACCATTCGGCGAATTCTTTACACTATATATTTTACTATTTCTGGCCAAAAGAAATAGTATCCTATTATTTCTCTTGTTTTCTGTACCCTCATGGGCCTTCCGAAAACAGATTATGTGTTAAGTGTAAAATTTTTATTTTTGCTATCCTAAGGCAATCAATGATTCTTCTAATAGTTTATCATCATGAAAAATAAGTCCGTCGATGAAGACAAAATTTCCTTTCTGTCGTTTTAATTCTTTCTCACGGTTTCTAAAGAGCTGCATTTTTCTTGTTCTTTCCTCAGTTTTAACGATTCTGCACCTGACATTTTAGTATCTTGTTTATCATAAACAATCCACGGGCAGTTTCGAATTTCTTCCTCTCCCTCATTATTTTCTGACTCAACCCCAAGACATACAATGAGGGATTCCTCCTCAGTGGTTTCTTCACTTTTTTCACTCCAGGATAATTGACCGCTGACGTCCCTTTCGACGGGCACAGTCCGTGTCTCAGCACAGGGTCCTTGAGTGTCCTGCTTCCCTATCTCCGACCCAGTTGTATTCAGGGCCATAAACACTATCACTGGCCTTCACATGCAATTGATAAGTACTTGGGGACAGCAACCAAGAAACATTTAGCTTACCAGTCACGGTGATAATCACTTCCACTAAATGAAAGATTCGATTTGCGTGACTACTTGCATGCAGAATAATTGGAATCCTACAGATTTTTGCTTCCATTTCCTCTCCGAAAGCGGAGGTTAGAATTACTCTCCCATGCCCATTCGTTTCTAGATTTGGCTCTACGACAAATGCAAAAGGGGAATTTGGGTTCCACTGTCGATTATTGCTTGAATTTCGTGTCCATTGACAGACGATTCACATACTCCAAAGATTGGAATCTAATGGTTCCAACTAATGGTTCGTTGCAAATATTTTTAAGTCTATCGGTCCTGGTTTTAGCATCATGAGCTCTTATCATCTCTAATTCTTTTTGATATTCCTTTTCGTTCGTCTTCTCCGGTCTTCTGCAGTAGTTATTTGGAACTGATTTAAAAATTCTGTATCATTTTTGTAATCCTCAGAGTTTATAATGAAATTTTTCAGTTCAGTTACCTTGAAATCCGATGTTACTTCTGCCCCACATTCTTCAGCAACTATTCTTAAATCTTTTTTCAAGCCCTTTGATTGCAAACATTTTATACGATTATCCTAGCCCATCTCCCAAAACAGAAATCGTCAAAACTTCTTACCTTTCACTGGTGAATTGATGAATTATTCATTAATTTCTTACTCCATGAGTTAAATTTTATATGTTGTTCAAGCCAGTGGAGGAGTAAAACGGTGTGTAAAGGTACGAAATGAAAAGACTAGGTTCACCAGGCACTATAATAGACCATAGAACTCAAAATAAGTATCTGTAATATCTCGAGATTATCGAAATAACTTAAAAGAGGAATTATTTCTGTACAGCGAGAGAGTATAATATAAGGAGGACAACTCTACTGTCAGCTATTTAGTCTCTTATATCTGTGTATCCATACCAAATTTCATTAAAATGTGTCTGTTAACCTTTATGGTCGTGATCCGACAAATCATTATCTTGTAGAAGTAATCATAACTGTAGAACCAACTCTTATTTACATCTGGTTTATTGACACCTTAAAATCTTGGTTAAATAAATCATTTACAAAGGTTCGTTCCGACGAACGTTAATACACTCATGAGATCAGGGCTCATTATTCAAAGTCCGTACGAGACCCTCTCTCTCTCTGTTTCTCCGTACGCGTGGCGACCTTTCAACTGTCCAAGTCTATTTTCCTCTTCATTCGCAACCGCGTCGTTATTTATGCATTCTTCTCAACCCTTTCTCGAACAATCTCGAATACCGGACCTTTTCCGGTTCCGCCCTCTGCAGACCACCTATGGTGAATTTCTTTCCTGACCGCACTCCGTTTGGAAAAGCGCGCCGCTAATGGGTTTCACAAATCATTCTAAATGACTTGCATTGTCGCACATCTCCAAAGGTGTATATCGTTCGACACCTGTTTGCTTTTATTTTGGGCTTATTGAAGACGCTATTACTCACCTTCATCAATTCCACTTAAGAATGGGAGACGAGAGTCTGACAGTGTCCATTAGGTTTTCCAGAAATTCGACAAAATGTGTAAATTCTCTTAATTTTGAAACCAGTGTATTTCTTGTATTTTTATCCAAATAATATTAAGAGTATTGTCCATAACGTGTTCAAGTAATTAAAATTAATTTTCCCTCTCAAATCGGACTTTATTCACTGGAATTATTAACCAATCAAGCCAACGACTACTACAACATTGCCTGTTGTAATGTCTCCATCTGGTTCTGATGACCTTAATTACACATCTAAAATTCTGCTTATTTAATTCCCGTTTATTCGGACTGAAATCTGTTCTTTTTTAGTTCTTCTCCATAATATGTGTTAACAGTGGCGTAGCGAGCATAACTGGCGCCCGGGGAACGATACCTTTGTGGCGCCCCCCCCCTGAAAAACATATAGTAATATAATATATAGACCCTATATTGGCGCCCTCGATAAACATATAATAACATAATATATAGACCTTATATTGGCACTCCCCCCCGAAAAGCATATAGTAACATAATATATAGACCTTATGTTGGTGCCCTCCCCTAAAAACATATAGTAATATAATATATAGACCTTATATTGGTGACCCCCACAAAATAATATAGTAATATAATATATATACCTTATATTGGCACCCTCCCCGAAAAAACATATAGTAATATAATATATAGACCTTATATTGGGGCCCCTCCCCTGAAAAACATATAGTAATATAATATATAGACCTTATATTGGCATCCACCTCGAAAACATATAGTAATATAATATATGGATCTTACATTGGCGCCCCTCTGCGAGTGGCGCCCGGGGCATGATAGACCCCCTTGCCCCCCCCCCCCTTTGCTACGCCACTGTGTGTTAAGTTGGTACGTTAGATTAAGGGCGCTACAGGAGAGCAAACAGACCCCGAAGTAGGAAATCAATATATTGCTTCGAACTTAAAATGTACATATTGATCGTGTTTTGAAATTCGCAAATGCTTAAAAAATGGAGATCAAAATAGATCAACAACGAAAGTGGCTCATGAATACCGCATTTTTCTTGCATTATACTGAAAACACATGTCTTTGTTTATTGGTCCCAGACCGGACGGATTTAGAGGAAAAAATTGAAATAATCCTATCACTTGCCTGTGATGTACTTGGAACTGAAGATAAGATAGAGCTGCGAAGAATTCAATAGAAAAAAATTGTCCCTGCAGTATTTTCTAGTTACGTTAGTGATAATCATAGTGTTAGACACACATTTCCGTTGGGAAATCTCTATTGTTGTCTGCTGTAGAAAACAACTTAAGTTATATTTTTGAACTCAAGTGTAGAATGATTACATATCAGCTCGAAAACTTAGTTATACATACGTATTTACATACACACACATTATATAAATATATATATATATATATATATATATATATATATATATATATATATATATATATATATATATATATATATATATATATATAAAATATATATATATAATATATATATATATATATAAATATATATATATATATAAATATATATAAATATATATATATATATATATAAACATATAAATATATATATAAATAAATATATAAATATATATATAATAAATATATAAATATATATATAAATAAATATATATATATATATATATATATATATATATATATATATATATATATATATATATATATATATATATATATATATATATATATTGATAAGAATAATTTTCATTTCCCTTTATTACGCTACTAGGGAACAGATATATATATATATATATATATATATATATATATATATATATATATATATATATATATATATATATATATGAGGCGGTGAAAGGCAAAGTGGTGTAAGTCACATTTTCAACTTTTTTTATTTGAGGGCAAAATTGTAATCTCCATGTTCAATTTATAGTGGAATTTTTTGTAGTTTTTGCAATTAAACCCTTTGGACTTACACCACTTGACTTACACCACTTTGCCTTTCAAAGCCTCATATATATATATATATATATATATATATATATATATATATGAGGCGGTGAAAGGCAAAGTGGTGTAAGTCACATTTTCAACTTTTTTTATTTGAGGGCAAAATTGTAATCTCCATGTTCAATTTATAGTGGAATTTTTTGTAGTTTTTGCTATTAAACCCTTTGGACTTACACCACTTGACTTACACCACTTTGCCTTTCAAAGCCTCATATATATATATATATATATATATATATATATATATATATATATATATATATATATGTTCAATCTGAAAAAGAAAAAGTAGTATTACGTAAATAGTGTAAGCTCATTCAGTATACAAGATACCTTATAAATATTATCGTTTAAATTAGAGGATAGAGATTAGATTATTCCCTTCAAATATAGATCAGCGATGATAATCAAACTCAAAATAATCCGGGGCCACTTGAGAAAAATATTAATGACGGCGGGGCAACTAATTTCGAACTGAATTTTCATGTCTGTTGTGCTTAAAGCGAAATGTCCATCATCAAATATTTGATTTTAAATGTAAAATAATTTTAAATGTTTAAATTATCAAAAATACATATAAATAAATACAGGGTCATCAATAAAGACCGCATTATAAATATAGGAAATATTCTATTATTCATTTTTTTTTGTAATTGCATGCATGATAAGAAAGCTTGCTTAGTGAAAAATAAATTTTGGCGATATTAAAATATGTATATGATTTGCAAAATATGCGAAATTTACAAAACGCAACTTTGTAAAATGAAATATTTTTGCAACTATTAACTTCAAAGAAGCAGGTTTGAAACGCAATTCTTTGAAATCCCTGTACATATAACAAATATATATTTGAGTTTTGAAAAATACATTTATTTCAGAAAACTAAACAAAATCAGTTTTCTTTTACAAAATGAAATCAAGTTTGATTCCCAAAATATGCTTCTATTACATAAAAAAACAACATAAAATCAGTTTTCTTAGTAGTCAAAAAGTAGAAAGAATTTCATGAGATACTTGCGGATGGGCACTTGATGCTGCAAGCGCAGGGAAATTAATGTCGATTTTCAATGACGGAACAGGAAAGAGGTGAGATAAATTTTTATGTGTAAGACTAGTTCTTTCCTTGTACTCAGTGCTTTCCCATAAAAGTGATGCCGAACATGGAATCAGTGAGTAGAGTAACAATATATTCTTCCTCAATTGCTTTAGCGCCGTGGGCCGGTTAAAGAGTCCTTTAACCGTCCTTAAACTTCGTTAGTCCTGGGTCGCCATTTGGCCATCCCTGCCCTAGATGAAGCGGAATGAAAATATATTGTACAGTAATGGCAATGCGCTAATATTAATGTCCTTTGAATCAAAATGGGGTAAGATGTAGCATAGATTGTCACAACACTATGACTGTTCCTACTGATGAACTGAAAGAAACATAATTAGGCTCATAATAAGGATTTGAAGTATGTATGTCTGCAATAGTAATAACTCGGTAAGGTTAAGTATAAGGAATCGTAAATTATTTTTATTATTTTTATTATGACCTAAATTAGAAATGCTACAGGGTAGTGGTTTATAGTACAGGTTGTGAGCAGCAGAAATATATAAAAAATTAAAATGTTATAAGTCTCAGTGATTAAAATGTTATAAATCTCAGTTTTATTTAGCTATTTTGGGGTCCTCTCCACGTCACTAATTGTTTCGAAATTGATAAGAAAGAGAACAGATTTGTAACAACGCCAAAAGATTTGTCGATCGCAAAAGGCTACGACAACGCCCCAGAGGCTATAGTATACCTTTTGCGATCTATATTATATATTTTCTTTTCTATCATTCGGCTCTATTCTAAAATCACCTGTCGGCACTTCCACGCGATGGGCCCTGTGGGTGGATCGAGAGACTAACCGCTAACGCCGTAGGCTTGTGGAAATGTGAGTTGATACACAGTATGGAGGAGAAAATGGAAAATTTTGAAATAAAGCGTGCTGAGTGGGAGAAACTGGTTAGAGAAAGATACAGTAAGATGAGCAATATGATTAGTGTACCTAAGTGGTCTGCAGAAACTAAGAGGAGCATAAATAAAGATTTATTGGAGATTGTGAAGGTTACCGATAAGCAGCAGCAAATAATTCAATTCCTGTTGTGACAGATAAGTGTATTAAAACCAGTTACGAGTTACGCAGAGGTTGTTAAAAAGGTAAAGGTGGCAACGAAGAAAGCCCGGTCAATAGGGACAGGGGAACAATTTGGTCACCCTAATCCCAAAGGAACAACAGGATAGTAATTGTACAAAGGGGGAAATACAAACCATCATGGATCCTAAGAAGTTGAAAATAGGGTTAAACCCCTGTAGAAAAATCGTCAAAGGGGGTCTTCTAGTGGGGTCGGCGAAAGAAGAAGGTATCGATAAGTTGATTTTAGAATGCCAAGAGAACGACAAACTGAAACAGAATTATACTATTCAAAAATTAAAGAAGAAAGAACCACAGATTATATTATTTGGAATTACGGAAACATTTGATAAGACGAATTAAAGAAGAAACTGGTCGAGCAAAACGAAGAATTGATGGAAGCTTAAGTAAAAGTAATCACCAGGTATAAAGCGAAATTCGGTGACAATTGGATATTGAGTAGAAACGGGTGAGAACTACAGAAGAATAGAAAAACAGAAGATACTACTAGAAGGAGCATCTAAAGCCAACCATTTGTTTTAAACGTTGGAAATTCGAACCCGTTGGTAAATATTGTCGCGAGTCAAAGGAAACTTATACGCCCAAGGAATGTGAGGACCCTCCGACATATGGCAGTTGCCACTGGTATTGCACTAATCTTGGAATCGAAGGAAGCCATCTACCTACGGATCCTGAGTGTCCCAGATACCAGGCCGTGGTAAGAAAACTGATTTTGAGGGCGAACTATGGGTCTGTCGGTAGCGTTGCCGCTTTGTGTATTGCGCTTCTATGGTTCAGTGAGTTTTCCGCTAAGTGGCTCTCTGCCCGGGGAACCTCGTCCTGGTGTTTATTTTGAAGTTGACCTATATAGCAAGCACTTTCGGCTTGTGTGTGTGACGTCTGGTCTCGAGGACTGACTGTGAGGCTCGAAACAGTAAATAGTATATGGGACTGTTTCTAGTACGCACTATAGTTCGCTACTTTATTTACGAATATATATTGTTTTTGCAGTGAAACTATATTATGTTGGAGTGATCCCCATGCGTACTAGTACGACTTTAGTACGCTGTACTAGTTCGATTTAGGACTGAATTGTATAAGTTGTGTCACGCGATATGAATTTTAATTTGTGTATGGGTTCTAGTATTTTATGGGCTTTAGTACGCTGCTAAATTATACTATGCCAGAGGTGGGGAACGCGCGACCTCCATGATCTTCTTGCGGCCTTCATAAAAGCTAGCACTTGTATTAATTAATATTTAATTATATAGATTACAACAATTTCCAAATCAATAGAGTTAAATAAAGAACGGCATGAATGTTTTTTTGTTATTTTTCTATATAATGCACCAAATTGTTAAAACTATATCTAACTATAATAATTCCATAAAAGTCGCATTTATAGGTTCATCAACTTATGCGGCCTCCTTTATTACTACCTAATTTACATGTGGCCTCTAATGATATAAAGGTTCCCCACATCTGTACTATGTTGTTGCTCCAGTGCTGATGCATATAAATTGTACATGTTTTGTACTAGTGTTATGTTTTTGCAAATTATTGTTTTGAATTGGTGTTTATACAATATGTGTGAATTTAATATATTACATAATTTTAATGTTGGGCTTAATGCTTATATGAATTGTTCTCTCTGCTCATTTGTTTTGTTATGGTATTAAATTGTTGTATATAGACATATTGTTTTCTCCTGTTAGTACTTTGTTGGAAATTTGTATTGTTTGAACTTTGTTGTTGTGGTAGCAGGTGACTACCATAGGCTAACTTGTATAAATTCATTATTGTAAATTGTTTTTGGTTGGGATACTAAGTTTACTACCTTTTTTGTATTGTAACTTGTTTAGTTCAATAAAGTTTTGTTTAAGGCTGAGTTTCGATATATCAAAGTGTGGTGGCTGCCCGTGAGTGTTTAGGAGAAAAGAGGATTTTAGTGGGTAAGAGGTCCTGCAGAACCCGCTAAGGTGGAGAGCAGGTTCTTCATTTACAATGCCGTATAGCCACTAGGTGAGACCGACGTAATTTCCTGGATTATTCAACTATTCCTTTTTAAATAGTATGACTGTTCGGAGCATGAAAAAATACTCTACGATTTTTCATTTCAATATTTCTAGTTGCAAAATGTGTAAAATTACTGATAGACAATGATTATAATTCTAAAGAGTTCCGCAGCAGTATTATCTAAATAAAAGAACGAACTTTCTTAATTAGAACTCGTGCGTGTTTTAGCATAAATGCAAAATTAGGACTATAGATAATTTAGGTAATAAGAACTTTAGATGGCATGATTTTTGGAACTGGTAGTGAATCAATTTCTGGTATAAATGAATATCCTTCGTGCAAAACTGTTAAGTGATGAAGCTTTCAAAGTGATTAACTTATTACACTTCGAAAACACCCTTTTGTTTCAAGGGGCTATTTTGTTTATATGGATACCAAGGATTGTTCTTAAATGTTTTCAAAACCCTTTTGAAATCACAGCTCATGGGAAACGTTTCAGTTTACAAGTTTTCGGAATCAATTTTAAACAGTATTAGTGATTTGAAAACTGGACATTCCATTAATAATCCCATGTAGGTAGATGTTTGATTAGAATTAACGGGATACTTATGATCCATAAAATCAGAAAAATTGCAATATGCCTTAGAAAATTTACATTGAACAGCAATATCTTCGAAATAATATGCCCAACAGGAACTAATGTAAATCGGATCAGTTAAAGTAAAATTCCAACTTACTAGTACATTAAAATATTTATTACTACGGAATTCAGAGTGCTTTTAACATAACACAAAATTAAATGTGGCTAACTTTGGAACTGCTTATACATATATAAAAACATTCTCGAAGCCACTCAGTGAAATACAAATTACATTACAAAAGAAAACGATAGCACCATGGAGGTAACATGTAATTTCCAACATTCTCCCCACTTTTTTAAAAGTGGTAACTTTTAACATTTATAATGCACTTCAAATTAATTAAAGTCTTAAAATGATTTCGCAGATTAAGTCGGTTAATAGGCTTGGTTATACGACCATATCGAGTTATTTTCTGTTAATTTCTATCAGTCTCTATGCAATGGTCTTTAGGAAACAGTTCAACATTATCTGCTTTTAAAGGTATATCAGTCATTTCAGTTATATCCCCACTATTTATTTCAAGTTGATATAATCTTTGCACAGGCCTCAGCATGTTACCTTTAGCAGTTTTCCCACGAACTAGACGACTAATGGAGTCCTTACCAGGGAATATCTCTATCACTTTGGCAAGATTCCAGTCTAATCTCCTTTTGTTGTCGCTGGCAACAAGTACAATGTCTCCCAACTCTATACATTAATTTTCTGGTTTGAACGAAGAAAACCTAGATATTCTTTCTTAAATCTCAGTCTAAGGTCTTTCCTCACTTTCTGCAAATAATTCCACCTTTTTGATAGACTAATCAATTCCAACTGGTCCAAATCTTCAGTGTCATTTCCAGCAAGACTCTGTCGAATCATCGAGGACTTAAGCATACCAAATTCATCTGAATCTTCAGAAACGTATGTTAGAGGACTATTATTCATCAAAGATTCACATTCACAGATTACGGTAACTAGCTCTTCATAATTTAAGGAAGCACGGCCTAAGTTTTTCTAAGCAAATCTTTCAAAATTCTAATCAAACGTTCCTAATAGCCTTCCCACCATGGAGCTGTAGGTGGGTTAAACTTCCATTTTATGCATTTTAAACTACATTCCTGTTGAATTTTATCCCAATCTAACTGCGTTAGGGCTTCTTTTACTCCAACGAAATTAGTTCTGTTGTCTGAATAAATGACAGATACTCCTCCTCTTCTGGCCGTGAATCTTCGTAGAGCTTGTATGAATGCGTATGTGCTTAAGGATTGAATCAGTTCTAGGTGTACTGCCCTGTACACCTCACGGGTAAAAATGACTATCCAACATTTTTCCTTTGACTTCGTAAAAAGGGGTCCAGATATGTCAACACCTGTTACTTGAAGAGTAGCAGATATTTTTGTTCTATCTGCCGGCAGAGGGGGAAAAGGAACTTCAAGCGCTTTAGCTTGATTTCTTCTGCAAACAATGCATCTTCGAACAACAGATCTAACAGTTCTTCTACCCTGCAGTATCCAAAGCTTTTCACGTAAAATTGTAAGAAGAGTCAATATTCCCGCATGTTTATGAATAATATGTAGTTTTTCAATCATTCTCTGCATTATGAGATGTCTCGAAGGAAGAACAATTGGATTCTTATATTCATCGGTTTCTTCTTCTTCTGTCAATCATTTTATTCTTAGCAGCCCCATTTTCGCCTATGAAGATGTTTAAACTCTTTAAAGACGCTCTGGAAACTTCATCTGAAAAGCATTCACTTTGTATGCATCGAAAAAGTATTTGTTCAACGGGCAAAAATTCTTCTGACGTGATCTCAGGAGAAATTGATCTTCCTATTATTTTTTATAGATAGCACATTATCCACGCTATTGTTCTTACCATCATAGTATATTTAGAAAACCTTAAAGCAAGTCTAGAAACTATTGTCTCATTTACCGAAGTATTCGCTGACACAGTTGTTCTGCGCCTTTCTTTGTTAATCTCCTCTGTAGCAGGAACAGGATGATTCGATGGCCAAGTTTCAGGGGACCCTCTAAGAAATGTTGGTCCTGTCCACCATTGCGATTTTAAAAGTTGGAATGGGGAATATCCTCTCGACAATAAATCCGCAGGATTTAAGATACCTGGTACGTGCTTCCAGCATCCAGTTTTACTGTAATCTTGGATCTCCTTTATCCTGTTTTCCACGAACACGAACCAACTGTTTCGCTTTTTCAACCATGCTAAGACAACAGACGAATCAGACCGAAAATAGGTTTTTAACTTTGTTCTGTTTAAGCATTTAATGGCTAGTTGGTACATCCTAACACCCAGAAGTGCTGCTATCAGTTAGAGCCGTGGCAAAGTAATTTCTTTTAAAGGTGTAACTAGTGATTTCGCTAAGATGAGGTTTAAATGCTCTTCTGTTCTCAAAAATATGCAGGCGCCATATGCAAGTTTGGAAGCATCACAAAACACGTGTATGGTACTGGTAGAATAAATAAAAATTCTTCTTGCTATTCAGCAGTCATTCAAATGATGTATTTCTTTCAGCCATCTGTTAAATTATTTTTGCATATCTTTAGGTAGCTCCTCATGTCAGTCAGATTTAAATTTCCATGATTTCTGCAAAATTGCTTTTGGAATAAGTAACGTGAGTGCAGAGAATCCAATCGGGTCGAATATTTTCTGAATGCTTGAAAGTAGCATTCGTCTGGTGGAAGACTCATTTAAAGATGTTAAGCGACATCCTATTTCATCTGATGGTCGATACCACTGAAGACCCAAAATATTGTCTACACACTTCTCTGAATCTAAACTACTTATCCAGCATCTAAGGTTGAAACCAGCCGATGACGTTAAATTTATAGCTTCTTTAATGAATGGTTCTATTTCCCTGTCCTGAGAAACACCAGTAAGGTAATTATCCATACAAAAGGTACCTTTTAGCTTTTCAGTGATTTCACATAAATTTTCCGGTGGGTTTTCCAGCAAATTCTTTAAGCAAGCTGATAGTAAGAATGGACTACTGCAAACACCAAAAACCACCCTGCAATGTCTTAAATCTATGATTTTGTCCCTTTCCTGCCACAGAAAACGGAGAAAATTTCTATCTGTTTGATGAACTTCAATTTGTAAGAAGGCCTTTTCTATATCAGCTGATAGTGCAATTGGGTAAATTCTAAAATTAGCTAAAACTATCGGAATCAAATCTAATAAATTAGGGCCAATTTCAAGACAGTCATTTAAAGAATTTCCATTGCCATCGTTATTTGAGGCATGAAATACTAGTTGTTGTGAGTTTAGTTGTGCTACACTCTTGAACACAGCTGTGGTAAGTAATGAGCCAATTCATTAATGTTTGTTTCTGGCACAATTTCAACTACTCCCTTTTTCAGCCAATCTTGAATTACGTCATCATATTCTTTGAGTTTGTTTAGTTTCCTCAATTTCCTCGACGTATTCTGTAATCTTTTTTCAGAAGCATCACGATTAGAGTCTAAACAAGTGTAACTATTAATCTATGGCAGGCGTACTATGTAACGACCTGTATCCTTATTTCGTTTCGTCGTATTCTCAAAGAAATTCCCGACTTCTTTATCATTATCTTCTTGTTTATTTCTTTCTGCAGGATCTAATATGCCTATGGTCTCTAACTTCTAAAATTTTGATATTTCGGAAGCACAAGTCATAGAAACAAGCAAATTGGAGGCAATAGTAGCTGTGCCGTTACTGCAACCAATAATAGTCCATCCTAAATCCCTTTCAATTGAAACCACTTCCGATGTTACAGTTTAAGCCGAGACATCTGATTCCAATAATACCTGGATTTCGAGTTTTCGTCTTCAACTTTCGAATAATCAGTAATTTCTATACCCCTCTTTTTAAGAATCTGATACATATTCTCATCACTTCGGTATATTGGTACAAATTCGATCAGAACTAATCACTTCAAATTTAAAAATGATTCTTAGATTTCTTACTTTTCAATTTAATTTTAAGTAGTATATCATGAGTCAAAAAAGGAGACCTTTTACCACCGAGCAACTCCTGCTATAAAGTCACCTTACTCTGAGCAATCAAATTCAATTCCTTTGCCAACGAATTCTTAATGTAACTTCTTTGAGAACCAGAATCATATAATACTCTCACTGAACACCTTTTATTGCCAACCAAAATTTGTGCAACCAAAGTTTGTAAATATGTTACCGAGTAATTTGATGAAACAGATAAAGTTTTAATTACTGGCGAATCATTATTCTTCAAAGGATTTTCATCATTTTTGTCGTTTTTAGATCGAGAACACATAATGGAAAATGTTGTTGTTTGTAAATTACGCATTTTACAAAAACTTTACATTTAGAACTAAGGTGACCTGCCCTCAAACATTTAAAACAAGCACCCTTCCTTCTAAGAATCTTATTACGTTCATCAATTGTAGTATCAATTACAGTAGTATGGTCTTGTGAATTGTGAGTTCTTCTATCACAGAATGCATAAAACCTCTCCTTTATCGGAACATTTTCTGCTGACACTTACGCAGCAGCTGTGGGCACGTCTCTAATTCGATTATTTCGAATTACTCTTGACTCATTTTTAAATTTGCCCTCAAAGGAACCTTTTCTCAATTTTAACCTTTCTTCACTTTCAACTTCTAATTTTAAAAAAGAAAGTAATTCTGACATACAGTCCGAAGGATTTCCGGTAGATACATTTATGGACACACGGTAACGATACCAGGTTTTAAAGGTAACTTCTAGTAGTGCTGATTCCACTAATGGAAATAGCATTGCTGTGTACCTTTCTTTAGTTACGCCTAGGGAATACAGAGCTCTCAACTGGGCTTCAAGACTATCATATAGTTGAACCATAGACTTCATTTTATCTTTTTTCAAAACCTAATTTAAAAGTTCCCGGACGTAATATTATATTAAAATCTCTTCCTTACTAAATCTTGATTTTAAAAGTTCAACAGCTTTCTCGTAATTTTCTTTGACCCCTTTAACAACCTATAAGCCGGAGAATTTGGTTTCATACTTTGAAATAAATAATCAAATTTATCTTCTGATGTTAGACACTTATCATCATAAATTTTGGAAAATTGAGCCCGAAATCCAATCCATCCCTTAAAATCGGCATCATATTTTTTCAGTTCATTTTTCGGCAAACGTACTTGCAATTTACCAGAATTAGCCAAAGTACAATTTTTTACATTTTCAGGAATTTGTTCTGTTTTATTTACGTGATCCCTTATTTTATAAAATTTAATTGAGTATTCACCTGATTTAATCATTTCGTCCTCAACTTCTTTGACAAGTAGTTCTCTAAAAATCTCTTCATCCAAAGCCTTCAAGCTTTCATATTTATCGTTAAAGTATACAAATCATGCTGAAATTTCAGTTCTACCTCCATCCTCACTGCTCAAAAGTTCCTTTAGTGTTTTATAATCACGAGTGAAAGTTGAACGTAACACTAGTCTTTCCATGTTCCGTAATTCAAAGTCCAAACAAAATAAAATTTTTAATCATGTTTGAATTACTTCATGCAAAACAGTCCTGTCGCGGACGCCAAATAATGTAAATCGGATCAGTAAAAGTAAAATTCCAACTTGCTAGTGCATTAAAATATTTATTACTACGGAATTCAGAGTGCGTTTAACATAACACAAAATTAAAAGTGGCTAACTTTGGAACTGCTTATACCAGAGGTGGGGAACGCGCGGACTTAAGGCCGCATGCGGCCTGCGTGATCTTCTTGTGCGGCCTTCATAAAAGCTAGCATTTGTATGAATTAATATTTAATTTTATAGATTACTACAATTTGCAAATCAATGGAATTAATTAAAGAACGGCATGAATGTATGTACGCAGGTTTCGCGTTACTAAGCTTGAACCCAATATTCAGTTACTTTCAAGCAAGAAACAAAAGCAAATATCCTACTAGCTTAAATTTTCCATCGGATTTTAAAATTATTTTAGGAATTGTTGCTATGTCAGTTATTTATAATTTAATACTATTATTTTTCCATTGTATTCCTTTATAATGTTAAAATTATTTTTAAATACTTCTACTTTATTATTTTTATTTGAAGTGGTATTTAAATACGTAGTTGTTTATTAAAATTTAAAAATCTGGATATATATATATATATGTGCTTACATAAATAAAAATACCAACAGTGAAATATAAAAAATTACAGTGGTATCTATGAATCTTATAATTTTATAAAAAAATAATAATTAATGATTAATGTTAACAAGTTTTTACCCGTATGTGAATACAAAAATATTTTATATTGTAACATTTTAAGTCAAATAATAAATAAATAAGGGCTTAATTTTTGTTGTTAGTTTTCTATATAATGCACCAAATTGTTAAAACTATACCTAACTATAATAATTTCATAAAAGTCGCATTTATAGTACATCAACTTATGCGGCCTCCTTTATTACTACTTAATTTACATGTGGCCTCTAATGGTAAAAAGGTTCCCCACCTCTGGCTTATACATATATTAAAAACATTCTCGAAGCCACTCAGTGAAATACAAATTAAATTACAAAAGAAAACGATAGTACCATGGAGGTAACATGTAATTTCCAACAGGAACAAAGTAAAAGTTTGCAGGTATTGTTAGATTCTCAATCTTAATGCAACCACACTCTAGCCAATGATGGATCGATTCTCGGAAACTAAAGTCTCGGTACTGAAAGCGTTCATTGCCTGCATTAAAAAACTAGCTTCTGTTCATCTGAAATCGAGATATTTGCTATAATTTGTGACATCGTTGCAGGTTTTCAACCAGTAAATGTTGGAGAAGAAAAGAAAATGCTATTTACTAACTCTAAATAGTAGATCAAACTGTTTTGGAGTAAGAGGAGAGACTTTCCAAAGCGTCTTCAGTGACTTTATCAGACAAACAACCAACTTGGTAATTTTGGCGCCACGACTCTTGGGGGCAATAATAAGGGCAAATGACCATGCTACAAAATACTGACATTTTCTTATAAAAAATAGAAAGTATTCCTGTAGTCTCAATTTATTGTGTTCAAAAATGGGCGATTGCTTATTTAAAATGTTTTATTTATTTTAAAACCGCTAGTTTCAGCTTTCTGCCTAACTATCATGCCTTGAATTATTTACTTCGTCCATAAATCAAAGTAAGGATTGCACTTCATCGGAATTGATTATGTAATTTCAAATAACAATTTAATCTAGGAGAAAGTTGGTGCATCCTCAATTTATGGTTTGGCTTGGTTTCGAGCGCTACAGTTAGTTTTTTCTACACGAGGGCTAATTAGACCGGGACCTACAGTTTAAAGACATTTTCGAACAGCTACACACATCCATGCCAACAGCGGGACTCGAACCCACAGGATCTGAACCGAATGCCAGCGCCCTAGCCATTCGGCCATCCCCTGGCCCTCATCTTATGGAGTCACTGTGTAGATCGATGAGTAAGGGGACTGTTTCTGTAGGTGATTGTGCTTTAGAAAACATTGAAGGAATTGAATTAATACTTGATTAGATTGCCTTGAATTGTTTTAAAAGTAAGTTCCATTTATATCGAATTTTTTCAACTGATGGAGCATTTTTTCAAATCTCATGCACTAAAATTTATTGCTTTCTGTATCAGACAAGGATTGATTATCCCTAATATTAAGAACTATACTTTTCACAACTTTGCAAGAATTATGAAAAAAAAATTGGTTTCAAATACAAGCTTCAAAAACAAATGATGCAGATTTTGTATATAAATTGTCTAAATATTGTTCTTTACATGTTGAAAAACAGAATTCGTGCAATACCCTACCGTAAAAACATAATAAGAACGGTTACAGTGATTTACTAATTTCAGCCCTCACGATTCCCTAAAGGCACAAATTATAAGCAGCTTCATGCACTGAAAGCACTAAGAGCAGTTTAACTTCCTACTTCTCACACGCTGTACAATGATCTTCCTTATTCTATTTGAAAAAAAAAAAACGAGGAAATTCTCTATACCATCGACAGGTAATGATAAGTGATGATGATGTTTACGGTCATACATCTTAACGCCACTATAACACATTTTTTATCCTATACGTACATCTCTCTTGTATACAATCATACCTCGGTTCTGAACACCAAGTAAATGGGTATGGAATGAATGATGCTTAGGGGAAGGGAACATCGGAGTGCTGAGGAGTAAGAAACCCCCCTAATTGCAGACTCCCCTGTAATATTTTTCCTACCCACTCTCCTACAAGGTGGTTTATAATACCTTTCAATTACATACACTCTGGCCTTTAGACGGTAAAACATTTCCTATTGAGAATAGTGATCTGAAGGATATTAAATCGATAGACATAGCATATACAGAAATTGGACAACAAAATTTTGGTAGGGAATGAGGGAATTAAAAAAAAAAAAAAACCCAAATTATAGCAACTAACGAAACTTGCTGTAGATTTCATGAAATGTTTAAGGGGTTTGGCTGAAGGGTAAGCCCTGATTTATCCCTCAGTGCGCCACCGCCGGCGGATTGCGCATGCTAGATTTTTGTCACCACGATAAATTAAAAGTTACTTGACATTCTGTGAATATTTTAATAATAAGCTCCATCATGTAAAACCCGTCATCTTTGTCTGGCCTCCATTAGATCCTAGGAATCATGATATAATGATCTCACGCCTGCGAATTGGACGCACTAGAGCAGGGGTGTCAAACTCGCGGTCCGCGACGAACATTTTTGCGGCCCGGCGAATATATTGGCACCCAATAATCTATATATATATAACAGTTCCGTAACTGATTCACTGACTGACATACAACGCGCAGACCAAACCGCTGGACCTAGAGGGCTGAAATTTTGCATGTCGATTCTTCTTATAGTGTAGGGGTGCACTAAGAAAGATTTTTGAAAAATTCTTCTTAGATTTTTTTTTAATTAAATTTTTAAGCTGTTTTAGTGACTTTTTTTAAGTTTGCATTTAAAATAATAATTTGAGGTTTATAAAATTTATATCACGAGAAAGATCCTAAAAATTCCTTTAAAATGAAATCTTTTTCGAACCTTTACCTCGATCTTATTTTTGGTGAATTTTTAAAGATTAATTGTTAGAATTTAATTTATTAAAAGTTGATCACGTGATTTCTTTTTCTGGTACTTTAAATAAATTTATCGTCACGTGCGTAACAACTAAATAGACAAAAAAAATATTTTTTTTTTCTAATGCGGCAGACGATTGGATATTATTAAAAAAAAATAAATATCCCTTACGATTATATATATATATATATATATATATATATATTACATCAATTGTATGCATTTATCGTCGCATTTATTATAAATATATATATTTATTTTTTTTGGTATTAATTGCATACATTGACCGTTTTATTTAATTAGAATGTACTTCGTAGCGAAGCGCGGGTTTTCAGCTAGTATATAATAAAATATCCGACTCAGAACTATAATAAGATAGGAAGAATTCGCTAAAGGTTTTTTTAATTTTACTCTTTTTTGCTATTATTAAACAAAATGCATATATTTATGTTGAATATACTGTAATTAGGTAACATAATGTAATAAATCTATGTTTCTATTAATATTTTTTTTTTTTTTTTTGCAGCCCACCTATAGTTAAACCTTGTTTGTTTGGCCCAAGTTAGCCTTTGAGTTTGACACCCCTGCACTAGAGTAACCCACAGATATTTACTGGAGAGGTAAACTGCCCCAGTTTGCTATCATTGCAATTGCAATCTCTCCATAAGACATATTTTAACAGACTGTGCAGGCCTAATTTTTACTTGAATTTTTTGGGGTCCACTTCACTCAATTTGACGGATATTTTGTAATGGTGTAATTGAGAACACTATCGTCTTATCTAAGAGTGTAGAACCTTCTGTGCCGGTTACAGAGACGCAACACTACAATTTTTTTCAGTGTGCAAAGACGAATGTTCATAAAAGTTTATAATTAAAACGTGAATGATACACGGGGTAGCATCGGGAATATTTATTTCCTAAAACAAATTAGTGATGCGACATCGATGTCGATGTTTTCAAAACATCAATGTTTTTATCGAAACATCGATGTTCTAAACATCGATTTTTTTAAGCCGATGTTTTTTTAACATCGATGTTTTGTGCTCGATGTTTTAAGTTGTCTCGATGTTTTTTTTTTTAATGAAAAGGTACCATAATAAAAACATTTACCACGTAGCATAATTTTCACACTCAGTAAATGTAAGTCTGAATTCTGTAAAGGACGAATACAAAAGGGGGGACGATTCCTTAGCAATATTTTTGCAAAACCTCAGACAAATTGACAAAATGCAGTATTTGCCTTAAGTCCCTCAAAACTTCTGGCAATACCACGAATTTATCTGCACATTTGAAGGCAAAACAGGGCGATATTTACAACGAGAATTTTGAGTCATCAACGTAGCCCAAGGCAAAAGGGACTAAGTTTTTGTCATTTGTGTCAGCCCAATCAGAGAGTAAAATTAAATCACCCCCTCCTCCCACGACTAACCGAAGTAGCATCAATGTTAGACGTTACTAAACCAGTTTTAAAAAAATGGATGTTCAAAAACATCGATGGTTTTGGGGCGATGTTTTATTAGCATCGATGTTTTAATATTCAATATCGATGTTTCAAAACATCGATGGTTTTGGGGCGATGTTTTATTAGCATCGATGTTTTAATATTCAATATCGATGTTTCAAAACATCGATGTTTTGTTATCGATGTCGCATCCCTAAAACAAATGCTCTTCCCAAATTCGCCTGGAGAAAAATTGATAATTACGTAATGAGAAAATATGCCACTGATCAAAATATAGATTCTTATTTTTTTTTGACGATGTAGCATTTCACTGATGGGGCCAATGAACTGCACTTTTTCTCGATTCCACCACACGATATCGCGCTGAGAAAATTTGGTATTCAGAACATGATGGCGCTTTACAACTACTTTTTCTTTCTGTCTTGCATTGTTTGCTGACATCGCAACGCATCAGAATTAGAAAATGTTATTGTGATGCTTGATTATTTAAAGCATACTGAATGAAAAGTGGCTAATAAGCATTAGTAAAGGTTTTCATTCGAAGCCGAGAGGATGAAAAGTGGAGGAAAACATAGATAATGGAGTAGGTTTTCAGCGAACGTTATAAAAGGGATCCTGAACAAAGTTACAAAATTATACGATTAACGTCCTGGAAATGTTTTATGAACCTGACTGACGGAACATGTAAAGATTACCTTTTGGATAAAAGTAGTTAAAATAATTCACAAAGAAGTAATCCGAAGTAAAGTTAGTCACGGGGATTTCACGTACTCTAGAATCAGTGAAAACAATGACAGAAAATATCAAATTATTTTCTATGATAAGTAAAACCATCTGTCATTATTTTAAACCACCATTTTGTATTGTAACAGAAAAAAATCACGTTAAAATATTCGGTGAAATTCAACATGAGGTGTTCCAGAAGTATTTCATTATTTCGATTTGAAACGTGGTCACTTAACCCTCAGACTACCAAAAGAAAGAGTATGCAAATATTACCACTCGGGTCCACTGACCCTTATCTAAAATATATAAGATTTCAAAATATACGAAACATCCACTGATTTAAAATGAATATATTTATACTTAATATAATTCAATATAATAAAAAACGGACATCTTCGACTATTGCAAAGGTACGCGAAAAAACGCAATGTGCATCGTCTTCTTCCAAATCATATCGCTGAACGCAGGACACGCTGCAGAATTCTATATGAGAAACACTTATCCAAAGAAAAATGGAAAACAATTGTCACAATAGATGAATCATGGGTGTTTTTAAATGATTGCAACAAAAAAAAGAGCCATTTATTATCATAAAAGGGGAGAAAAAATTTAAGTACATGGTTCAAAGAATCGAAAGAAAGTTTTTCTAAGGGATTCGTGATTGATGCTGGTTTTTCTTATAAGGGCAAGTTAAAAATAAAGAGAGTGGAAAAAAATGTTAAGATTAACTCCAAATACTATCAGGAACATATTTTATCCCCAATTTTTCTGAATGAAATACCATCGCTTTACCCACATTGCCATCAATCTGTGAGACTCCATCAGGACAAAGCTAGCAGTCACACATCAAAATCCACTGTAAATTTCCTAAAAGAAATGGAACAAAAAACTGGTATCAAGGCCATACCCTTCACTGATATCCCTACTAAATCTCCCGATGTATCACCTATGGATTTTTGTGCTTTCGGACTTTTAAAATCTGCATTATCCAAACGTCCTCCCAAAACCCTTACAGGACTCTGGAAAGCTGTTCAGGAGGAATGGGATAGAATACCTCTTCTGACACTTCAAAAGGCATTATTATCCTGGAAATTGCGGTGTCGAAAGATAGTTCAGAATAGGGGATGTCAAATAGAATATTTAAAACACAAGAATTTTATGTAATTTAGTTTTGTGAATACAATATACATCGTCTGAAAAATGTGTGAACAGCCTCTGTATATATATTTATACTGTCTAAAACCTATTATTCACTTATCAATTCATATTTTTCACTTATCTTTTCATGTTTTTGGTTCCTGGCTGTACTGGTTTATGGCTTATACTGGTTTTTCACTTACAACTTTGTCTTTTATATATATATATATATATATATATATATATATATATATATATATTTTTTTTTTTTTAATGAATAAAAATTTACTTTCATTACATTTGAATTACTCAGTACACGTAGTACATATAACTTCGGAATGTTATCCGCAAACATTTTTCATACATTTTGCGCAGAATGTTCGTGTTTTGTGATATTTTTTTTAGAGGTACAAACATGGTATCTTGATTTTTTTTCGTGGTGGTTCAGAGGTATCTGTGTGAAGCAGTTCTGAATCCTGTATTGAGGTAGTGACACTCTTTAATTCTTGCTAATTCTTTTGTAAGTTGAATAAGGAAATTCCGTCTTCTCTTTAATTTATGATTACTTTCATTATTTAATATCATGCATTTATTCATCGCACTAATACTATCTATCATATTAAAAAATACAATCAAAGGCCACCGATGTGTCATGCGTTTCACACTATCAGTCCTCACCATTTTGTCCATCGTGTCAACATCACCCTTCGTTTTATTATAGTCTGGGATTATTTGTGGCTTCTTTTCCAAACTGGTGTCCACATCCCAAGTGTTATGCATTGTACTTAGTAAAGTAACAACTTTTCCTTTTCTGGGACAGTAAGATATGATGGTTGCTTTTGCTTGAAATCCGAATGAAGCAAAAATTACAGGACGGTTTTTTGGATTTGTGAACAAAGTGGGTAATTCAGGTTTATTTTTTCGAATTGTTCCAATGAGAGATAAATTTTTAAGGTAAGGTGCGTTGCTAATGAATGCAGCATAAAAAATTTATCCCATATGATATTAAAACCAGAATTTTCAATTTCCTTTGCAAATCATCTAACAACATTTTCTTCCTGTTGTGATTCTCTGATTTCATTTTTGCCTGTATATACTTCCAATTTCCAAACATACGATATTACGCTGTCACAAAGAACCCAGAATTTTAATCCATACTTTCTAGGTTTAGATGGTATGTTTTACCGGAAAGGGCATTTTCCACGAAAAGCAACTAATTGCTCATAGATAGTCATAGACCAATTAGGAATATAAGGATCTTGTAAATAACTGTTCCACAACTCAAAGCATTCCCTTATTGACTCTAATTTATCATTTGATCACGCCTCTCAGCACCCATTATCAAATCGTATAACACGTAATATACTTGTGAATCTATTGCGATTCATAATGTCACGAAAATTTTGTATTCCACATTTTATGTTCCGAATTTCGAATACTGCTTTATTTTTCGATTAATACAATCCAACGAATTTTTTTAGTTCTATATTATCGATAGTTTTCTACTCTTTACCGAATATTCTATTGCCTTCAGCGTTTGTCCGTTTTACTACAATAGCGCCCTTTACACGTACGTTCTTTCCCGCGTGAAACCACGATCCGGCGCGATTGAGTGCACGTGTGAAGGTGTCGGAGAGGAAGAGAAAGCTGCTTTGGGGTGTACTGCAAGTTTTCCCTCGCGCAATACCGTACGCTCCAAGCACTCCAAGAGCGTACGTGTAAAGGGTGCTATTAGCGCCCTTTACACGTACGTTCTTTCCCGCGTGAAACCACGATATCGCACAATTGAGTGCACGTGTGAAGGTGTCGGAGAGGAAGGAAAAGCTGCTTTGGAGCGTACTGCAAGTTTTCCCGCGCGCAATACCGTACGCTCCAAGCACTCCAAGAGCGTACGTGTAAATCTCTAAAAGTGTTTTACGGAAATAGATAAGGAATGAAGATTATATAGAATCTACTTCACAATTTGCAAATCTTGTAGGTCCTGATTTTTGACGCAAAATATTGATTTCAGAATGTCTTCGTTGTGATATGACAGCTTCATCTTTATACCGCATTTGTATATTATTTTTGTAAACACAAGTACTATGAAAATCACATGAGGGCGCTACATTTACTTCACTGTCATTATTATCGGTTTCTGAATAGGAATCACAACTTCATAACATGTTTCAACATAATCTACTTCATCTTCATCGGATGATATACATTCATCATCATCTGTGTCGTAATCTATATCATCCGGATTTTTCACCATTTTTTTTTATTTCTTCCTCATTCAATACTTTTTTCCTGTTCATACTCAATTTAAATTTTAAAATAACAAATAAATAAGGAAATATAAAAAAAATAAAAATTATAAACATTCGTAAAATAGCAAATCAAGTACTTATTACTAAGGTGTTCCGATATCAAGTATTATTTTCAATCAAAATACAAAAACAAACATCATTAGACTAATACATAGAGTAGAACATAGAAGGAAAAGTCACGCAATTGCAAAGTTTTCAGACCTAATTTTTATGAGAAAACCAGCATTAAATATTGCTGTTGGGTCCAATGGACCCGTCTCATAGACGGAAAGTTAAGTATGAAATTCGCATTAGTTTTCTGATTCAAACAAAAAGTTTTTTGAACAGTCTGAATGAACTCGCTTGGTGCCATTTCAAATTACTTTTTCTCTCCAAAAAGACTCTGACTGAATGCTAAATACTTACGGCTCTTTTATACCTTCTACTGTACGTAAGTAGTGCAAAGTAAGAAACATACTACTATCTTAAGTTAACCTCAATCGTTTCATTCAGTTTTATCAAGAGGTTTTATAAATTAAATCTGATTAGCTTCCTTCCTTTGGGTAATCTTTCAGATGAATTATGTGCAATATTTCAAAAACAGCTGGAGGCAACTTTCTGGTACGAGATTATAGTAAAATTTGAAAACACGCCATTACCAAGAAAGATAGTTTTCATTCATAATTTTCTTTGTTGAGAGGGTTAAAAAACATAACGAGGCACCATTTTGACCTTAAATATTAAATTACTATTGTAACAGAGGAGAATTTTTATTAAATTTATATCGGTTTTAAAATATACTTAATTTAAGAAACTTAGCGAAACATATAAAATTCCAGTAAGGTTTAGTATTTTTTTAAATATTTTTCTGTTTAATGGGGTCATCTTGAATTTTTATCGGATAATTTTCACAAAATGTTAAAAATATTTTGATTTATCTCAAACATACCTTCTGCCGATTACTAATAGTTTGAGAGGCACATTATTCAACACCTTGATAGTTCATGGCGTCATGATTTCACATCTATCACGTCATGAGCTGGCCAGTAAGCAATACTTTAAAAAATGGAGAAACTTAAATGCGCCAAAATATATATATATATATATATGCAGAGTGCTCATTAATCGATAACAACAAATCATGTGCCATAAAGTTTCATAAAATTAGATACGTATCATACTTAATGTAAGTTTATGAGCACGACAAGGGGATGCAAAAATTTTCCAGCTGACACTTAACTATATATTAATGTACTTCATAATTTTCCAGCAAGCACGCTGAATACCCCGGTTTTATTGCAGTAATTGGTTTCCGACACCAATTTCAGTTAGACGCAAGTACATAAACTCTTTTATTTATTTATTTATTTTACAAAATTAAGCAATGAAAAATACATTTTATTTTCAAACGTCATCTTTTATTGTCCGTTTTATGTGTCCGTTCTAAATGTTCGTATAATTTTTATATACGTGTTTCACCCTATAATATACTCTGGTGTTCAAAATTAAGAAAATTTGCACATTTTGTCAAATTTCTGGAAAACCTAATGGACATATTTTAATGAAATTTGGTATGGATACACAGTTATATAAGAGAAAAAAATATACCATACAACATTCATGGTACGCACTCATTATCGTCAGTTATGCTCATTAGGGCAGGAATGTCTAAAACCCACAATGCAAGATCGAACATAAAATGACTCAAATATGGGGCATGGACCCCCATCACAGTCATATAGCTCTCACAGCGCGAGGCTCAAATATGGGGTATGGACCCCCATCACAGTCATATAGCTCTCACAGCGCGAGGCTATGCTAGAAACGAGGCAGTTCATGAGTCCCTGACATAGGCGTAGCGGGCTATTAACTTTTGGGGGCGCACGAAGTGAATTCAGTTAGGGCTCTCCTCTGCGTATTGACTGCCTGGCGGTCCTTAAAATACGAAATAATATGATTTTTTTAAAATTGAATAACAATAGAATTGATATTTGAGTAGTATTCAAAAGTTATACAATGAGAAAAATAAATATAATATAAATAAAATGAGAAAAAAAAATATAGTATCGAATTTTTGTTATGGACCATATCATTGTTAAAAACTATTTTAAGGCTAAAGACATAATCAGAATCTTCAGTTTCACGGCTTGAAAAAGTGGGAAAAACCAACTTTCTTAAAAGTTTTCTACAATTTTCAGATTTTAACTGAACTTTTATTAACGTTTAAATTTATTTCAAGTTAAGTTGGGGGGACACGTGCCCCCGTGCCCCTTCCCCCGACGCTACGCTTATGGTCCCTGAAGTAGTCAATCCTGCAGCTACGCAGTTTTCAGCTCCTGGATGCTTCTGGGAGAGGGATGGAGAGTTGACATACAGATTGTCGTTATCAAATAGATCAAATGATGACATACGGATTGCCGTTATCAAATAGCGTTTCCCACTAGGCGTTTCTGGCAAGGGTTCGCACGCATAAATGTTAATTCAATTCCTACTATTAGTTCACACTCTCTATATATACATCTTGTTCAAATTTTCAGTCGTTAATAAAAGTACTTTTTATTCCTCCACTCAAGTTCAAATACATTTTTTTAAACTTGTAGTGGATGACACTTGATGTTAATACAGTTTTTTTAAATATTAATTCATTAATTAAATTTAATTAATCAATTTTAGTTTTAGACCATATATATCTTGTTCAAATTTTCAATCGGTAACAAAAGTACTTTTTATTCATCCACTCAAGTTCAAATATATTTTTTTAAACTTGTAGTGGATGGCACTTGATGTTAATACAGTTTTTTCAAATATTAATTCATTAATTAAATTTAATTAATCAATTTTAGTTTTAGACCTAGAGCGTCTCTTGCTCTTGAATAGTAATTTCCCTCTTCTTACTGTGTAAACGGTATCGCGGGCATCTCCCGTCCTGTAGGTTGCGAGATCGAATCCCCAACCTGACAAACTTTTTCTCTCTGTTTCCCCCCCTCCTAATCTCGCACAGTAGGTAAGGTTCTGGCAGGCAATCTTTTTTTTCAATTCCTACTATTAGTTCACACTCAAATTTTTCTTTGTTGACCTAAGTAGGAATTGACTTTAATTTTTTTTTTATATATTACTTGTTTTTGAGAAAATCTCCGTTATTACGGGAACACGTTTTAGCGGTGGTTTCCCTTTCTCATTGGGCTTTCCCGCTCTTGACTGTTTTTTTACACTTATGTACAATATATACATTTACATCAGACTATGTAATCAGATCTGTGTTCATCTTTTCAGGGGCACAAGTTAATTTTAATGGATGACAATGCTTCTCCGCATAAGGCTCATCTAGTCGACCATTATGTTGAAAGTAAGAATAATCCGGATTGGAAATATAATGGATTGGCCAGCCAGATATCCAGACTTTTGAATTGACAATTTGACTTCGATGAAGTTTACAAAAATAGCCTGAATAATGTTATACTAAGGGATAATTTACATAATATACATAGTTATTAAAATAAAATTAATTCATAGATTTTATAATTTAATTAAGAAAGAGATATTTAGAGTAATTTCTGTAAAAATGTGTAACAGCAGAAAGAGTGTTTCTCAAATTTTTGCGTTAATATTAAACTATATGACGTTAAAATATTCTTCTATTTGTTACATAAAATTATGCATAGGTATAGTTAAAATACATTATTACTGTATACTCTTATTAATTTGCCATGTATATAGTAGTTCAATAAATTTCTTCTTCTGGAGCTAACCGGTACAATTAATTTTACGCGCGTGCTTGCTCACTTCTAATAAAAGGTTACGGATCCATGATAACGAGTCAATAAATTCTCGATGCGCCTACCAGCTGGCTAAGACACAAACCCTCTCCCGTATAAAACTCAAAACAGATTATTCAACTTGGACTGATTTTCAAAACGGTTCAACAAATGAAATGATATTCAAAGTCCTCAAAAAGCCCTTTTTCTAACTAAGATAGAGTGGTTCTTGAAATCGAGACAAGCAGCGTAATGAAAGGACGGATAGGCATATCAGCAAAGAAGTACGTTTCTATGTTACCTTATGCCCATTATTTATTTTCTAGTTTTATTGCCTCAAACGAATAACGGCTAGACCTGTCATTTCCTGTCATTTTAAGGTTGTGGTGACTTAAAAAGTATAGAAATGAAATGGGTTAACGCAATGGGTCTTCTTCTTTAACGAAAAACTTTCATTCATTTCTCACCTCTGTTATGAAATGTTCGTTTAAAATCTTGAAAGAGATTTCATTTTTGCTCACCTGGAGATAAATATAAATTAAACAGTACTACAACAAACACATACAGCCCATTGTAGAGGAGATTGTTGTTTATGAGCCTGGTGGCTCTGGTGGCTTCTCATGGGCCCCCGAATCCGGTGCCCATGAGAAGATAATACAGTAAACAGAAGAAATCACACACAAAAATATTTATTTATAGACGAGACACACCGACGTTGGATTGCAGGTTTTCTCAGTTCCCCTTCAGCGCTGAATCGTTGAAGTCAGTAGACTGTCATTTACCCCAATTGTTGCGCTGTAATAGTTACGTCATCGTCCTCTCCTCTCCCAACACCCCCTATATCGGATAGGGTTCCGATATAGGGGGTGTTGCCTCTCCCCGCTTGAAGCAGTACACGCATGAGCGGGGTAACACGGAGAGTGAATAGAAGACTGGTATTTTAAGTGCAGCGTGATGGCAACCAAAATTCCTCGTCTTTCACCCATTTATAAAACCCAGAGAAAGGGTCTGTTCACATAGGAATCCGTTGCGTTGCGTTAAGGAAAAGATGACGTTGAGACGAAAATAAACCAATCATAGGCCTCCAAACGATTGACAATGAAATTTTTAACGCCTATGATTGGTTAATTTTCGTCTCAACGTCATGTTTCCCTTAACGCTAAGCAACGGACTCCTATGTGAATAGGACCTTAGTTTTGCAGGCAACAACTGTTCACAGCATTGCAGTCATCAGTATTGTCCGCGGTAAGTCTTGTAAGTGTAAGGTATGTCTATGTATAAGCTTGGCGAAGAGCTAAGGACTTTTTTGAAGTTATAAAGAACTGTTACTACTCATCGGCCTCGTTTTTGCCTGGATTCCTTTTTTAGTTACCACACCAATAATACACCCATGGTTTATGCGGGATTCGAACCCCCGCCCCCGGTGTGGCAGGCTGATGTCTTAAACACTTGTCCATTGGGAGGCAGAAGAGATAACATGATTTGTTAGTTACAGATATATAGTAGATGAACCTGTTGTACCTCCGACCTATTTTAATGTTTTTTTAATCCATGTAGTATACAAAAAAAAAATCAATGCCGCTTTTTAATACCTCAGAATGTGTTAGCCTGTAATTTTATTAATATTTCATGTGAATTATTTTCATGTTTTTGGACAATTCTATAATTAAAATGCCTTATAACCAAGGTACAATGGCATGTTGTACCTTGGTCCTACTGATTTTTATGTTTATTACTAATTTCAAAAGTATAAATTTCACCCTAACCCACACTTGAATTAGAAGTCTAAAAAAAATCAGGTAAGTAGCCCAATTAAACTTTATTATAAACACTAAGGAAATTGCAGTTAAATATAAAAATGAAATATCAGTTGCTCGGTTAAAAACTGTAGCTCTGGTCAAGCTTATGGCTACCGGTTTTCTCAAAATTATGTCTGTAAACCTGGATCTTCGTGATCCGTCAAATCAGTATCTTGTAGAATTAATCATAACTGTAGAACCAACTCTTACTTACATCTAGTGTATTGAAACATTCAAATCTTGGTTAAATAATCATTTACAAAAGTTGGTTCCGAAGAACGTTGATACACTCATGAGAGCGGGGTTCATTATTCAAAGTCCACACGAGACTCCCGTCTCTCTGCTGCGCGTGGCGACTTTTCAAAAGTCCAAATCTAATCTGCCCTCACTCGTTACCGGCATCTGTATTTATCGATTCTTTTCTCTCTTTCTCGAACAATCTCACACCTTTGAACCACCGACCTCTCGTTTCCGTGCTACGCAGACCACCCATGGTGAAATTCCTTGCTGACGGCTTTCCCCTTGGAAACGAGCCTCTAACGGTTTTCACTAATCATTCTAAATGATCTGAGTACCTCACCTATTGTCGCGCATTTCCAAAGGTGTATTCCATTTCGACACCTGTTTGCGTTTCTTTTGGGGCTTATTGAATGTGCTATTACTCACCTTCATTCAGTCCCAATTAAGAATGCCGGACGTGAGTCTGACATTATAGTATTATTCACCTTCATTCACTCCCAATTAAGAATGTCGGACGTGAGTCTGATTTTATAGTATTACTCACCTTCATTCAGTCCCAATTAAGAATGTCGGACGTGAGTCTGACATTATAGTATTACTCACCTTCATTCAGTCCCAATTAAGAATGTCGGACGTGAGTCTGGCATTATAGTATTACTCACCTTCATTCAGTCCCAATTAAGAATGTGTGTCTGACGTGAATCTGACAATGTCCTTCTCAAATTTTTTTCGAAATGTTCAAGACCTAAATTCACCTACCATTTGATTTATATCCCAGGTTTTATCATGATTTTTTATTATTTGCCTTTGTAAACCCAAAATGAAGTTGACTAGCTCTTTGGATGTATCTGATTGATAAGATATCCTCTTCATTAGTAAAAACTGTTATTTGGGGAATATAAAAATGTACTCATTCCTGATACTATATATTTTTCCCTTGCCAAATTAGAGTAGTTTGAAATATACTGAAACATTTAGCAGCTCTCTAAATTGTCATTTCTTTCTTGAGAACTAAAACTTTCTCTCTCTTTCTTTTTCTACAGCTTTCCTCTTAACACCGGAAGCGCTCCGAGGCATGATTCTTGCCAGGGTAACCAGTAAAAAAGAAATACTAATAAAATTTGAATTAACTAGCAGGAGGTTGTACCTTAGACCTAGAACCAAGGTTAAAAAAAAATTCCCGGTCCTAGGTACGACAGATTCTCACCCCCCAAACAATTGCTCCAACCTGGATATTACTATAAAGTTGATTTTGTGACTCATGTTTCTAACGGTTGACTTGTTTAAGAATGGCATTCTTTTTGTATTAAAAGGCTCTTAAGATCTCAAGAGAAAACAAAATTAAAATATCAAAATACCTACTTTTAACCCACAATACTTTATAGATGCGTTAACAGTTAAACCAAGATGAGATGGTTTTTATACTATGTACATTAAGGAGGTTGAGTGGAGTTAGAACATGTAATAAACAGAAAATCGTATAGTGGCTTTTTTTTTTTTTTACAAAATTATTAATTTCAGAAAAACACATTCTGACACATGTCTGAGAATAACTAAAAGAAACAAACTCAAATTTAATAGGTAATGTTAACATTTAATTTCTCTTCATATTACTTAACATTAATTTTTACTTAACATTAATTTTATCACTGATTACAAATTTTCACAGAAATCATCATACAAATTATTTTTATACATTAAAAATTATTCGTACACAAAAAAATCTCAGATACATATATTAAATCATTCTGTGCTCTCGCCTGGTAAATATAACACAAATTAATTATTACTCATCACCACCCTCATTGGACACAGAAAATAATATCTCGTTGTCTAAATAAAATCGGTCCTAAAGTAGACCAGAGAAATCAGCATACAAAAAAAATGGCGAGTCGCTGATGAGCGGACAACCTAGAGGTCTTTTTCAGTCGCTGCCTTTTCTTCCACTGCTCAAAAAACGTTAAAATATCTCCAGTACCGGAAAAGCAGAGGTCAGAAAATGTTCTCGAACAATTAACACCTTACAGCTATCATTGGTTAAAAGATGTTGCTAGGTCGTTGCTATGGAGAAGCTAACTCCCCCTTAAATGTCCCAGAGGGTGGCAAGTAATTTTCCCTTCTGTGCACATGACCTTGGGTACTATTCGTACTCTTACAGGTTACTCTAAATTGCCTCCGGGAGGAACATTCCTTTTTCCCGGAAAAACCGGTACGAAAAAAACCACAGGCATGACTTTAAGCACGCATACATTTTAGAACTTACAAAATAAAACAGGTACACTTATAAATGTGCATGGAATCGAATTAATGCTGTATCGAGACTATGAGATTAGAAAAAAAATTTTTAGATACAAAACAGTATATTAATGAAAATATTTACAAAGTCCAGTTCCATGTCATAGGAGGTCTAGAGGTACATACAGGAATTACGCTTTACTGTTTGGTTCTTTTGTAATAAAGACTTCCAGGTGTTGAATAACATGAACAGTTATTGATAATTAGAAAAACAAAATATATCACAACGGACTGAGATGCCCTTCTCTGCGATCCCAGCGAAGTTCCTGGTATATAACAGGTTCCTCGTCCTCAATACAAATTAAAAAACGTATTCCATCATATTGACTGAAGTATCTGCAGAAGTTGCCATCTTCAGTTATTTTAAAGTATCAATAACACAAAATATAATATCAAGCACGCAAACAATCGCTGTGCAGGAACCAAGCAAATATAATATTACGTCACACCAGGGGCGGATACAGGGGGGGTGGGCTGATGGGGCTGCTGCCCCCCTCCCTTTAGGTCATGTTTTTTAATTTAGAGAAAGAACTCAAGATTACAAGAAGCAAAGAAAATAAAGTAACAAATAATATGCAGCGCTAGTGCCAACTTTTGGGGAAAGAAACGTTAAGTTTAAACGTGCTTGTCGATTAGAAGTGCGCCAGTGCAGTGCATTTCGCTTGAAGGTCAAGTCTAGAGTACAAAAATAGATACGCGATCGCCGCGCCCCATCACCAGTCGCGCCAAGATCCTTTTCCCTGCCGTCGCACAGCGTGAGTGACACAAAGACAGGTTCAGTGTGTGTTGACTTGTGGTTATTGAATAAAGGGTCGCGTAAAAAAGGAAATTCAAACCCAAAACGAAGGGAATTTCAGAGAACTGGTGCGTTTTCGTATCGAATCAGGAGATGAGAATCTCAACAAACACCTCCAGTCAGCATGCGCTAATGCAATGTACTCTAGTAAAACGATTCAAAATGAATTAATCAACTGTTGCGGAACTGAAGTGTTAAATGTCATACTGGAACGAATCAAAGCTGCAAAATACTATAGCATATTATTTGATGAAACAACAGATGCTGCTCATGACTCACAACTGACATTTTCCACACGCTACTGCTACGAAGGAAATGTTTATGAAGATTTCCTGGACTTTGTGGATTCCAGAAAACCCGTTGAAGCTTTTGCACAAGAAGAAGACTTAACTTATTTAAGTGAACCCTCCTTGTCTGGTGAGGTGATAGGAAGTACTGTGCTTGGATTAATTAAAAAAAATAATTTGGACCCAGAAAACTGTGTAGGAATAGCCACTGATGGATGTAGTAGTATGGTGTCAGAGGTAAAGGGAGCAGTAAATGCTGTGAAACGTTGTGCTGTCAACGCCACCCATTGCCCGTGTTTAAACCATGCTTTGAATTTGACATTGACAAAGGCCTCTAAGATTCAAGAGGTCAAAAGTGCAGTCGACACCATAAAAACTGTAATTTCTTCTTTTACAGCAAGCCCAAAGAGAAACTCTGTCTTAAAACAAAAATTAGGCAGACAGCTTATAGGGCTCTGCCAAACAAGATGGGTGGAATGCCACGATAGTATAAATTTATTTTGTTCAAGCCTTCCAAAAATTCATGAAGTGCTTGAAGTTGTAAGTACTTGGAAAGAAACCGAAGCAGCTACCAAAGCACTGTCTCTTTTAAATAATATAAGCACTAGTTATTCCATAGTTTCCATAGCGTCTCTAGCAGACATATTAGCTATCACACTTCCTCTTAGCCGGCTATTCCAAAAAAAGAGCATTGACCAAAAAGAAGCCAGTGAAGCTCTTCAATCTACTTGTTCTACCTTGGAACAGAGAATATCAGAGTGTGAAGAGTTTTTCCATGATGTATATCTTGTAGCAACAGGTTTAGCTGAAGATATGGGTACGGAGGTGTCTTTGCCTTGTATTGCTCAAAGGCAGAAAAACCGAAGCAACCCCAACATTGTCAAGCTTGAGGAATTCTACAGAGTAACAATTTACATTCCTGTATTAGACAGGATACTTCAAGATATCAAAGATAGATTCCCCGATGACATTATGAAACTCCTTGAACTATCAATCCTGATACCCACTTCGGTTATTAAAATGCCCCCAACAAACCTAAGAGAATCAGCTAGGGTCTTGTTTTCTAGATTTCAGTTTGCTGTGGGGAACATTTCAAGTCATAGTGGGGCTGTTTTTAGCAATGAAGTTGCCCTGTGGCAAAACAAATGGTTAAATCAGCAACCAAAGATAAAAAATGAAGAAATTCCAGAAACAGGCATTGAAACTCTCATCAAGTGTGACAAAGAGGTTTATCCTGCAATACACGAATTGATGAAGATTTTTGCAACTCTGCCCAGGGGGCTCTTGCACAGCTACTGCCGAGAGGTCCTTTTCAACCCTTCGAAGGTTGAAGGACTGGATGAGAACAACCATGAGAGAGGATAGACTTGTAGCATCAGCAGTGCTAAACATTCACAGAGGAATTGCGGACAAAGTTGATGCAAAAAAAGTCGTTGATAGGTTTTCTAAAATGAAGAAAAGAAAGTTGGACTTTGCTGTTTAGGCCAAAACTTGTTTTTGTCACCTCAAACCTACAAACAAATTGTCCAAATATCAGTTTCTTTTATATGTTAAATTATCACAGCTTGGACAAAGGGAGCAATGTATTTTACTTTATTAAATATAACATATTAAAAGTTTTTAATAGGTTGAATTAGATTTATAAATACTGTCTTTACGTAATATAGCCTGATATGATCCTTTGTCCTCAACAGTTTAAGATTTGAGACAATTTTGTAACATTTAAGTTAATTAGGTCTGAAATTATTTACATAACAACATTATGAAAAATGTACCAATATGCTATAAAACTGTACCAAGATGTTTATTAATTAAAATAAAATCCTAATGTATCGTATTTGAATAAAATGCCATGGTTTTCATGTTACATTGGGAGAGAATGTAAATTTCTTGGTTTAAAATAATATTTTAAGGTGTTTTAGAAGCACTTAAAATAGCCTAAGAAGTTTTCAAGCACTGTATATTTTAAAAAATTTCTGGGGGAGGCCTCTCGGTCCCTCCGCTGAGCAGGGGATATTCCATAAACTCCCCTCCCCCCCCGGGTGGAATATAGCCCCCCCCCTTGAAAATCGGGTGGATCCGCCCATGTGTCACACTGGTATAAATGTGTATAAACGTCATGCTGGTAGTCTGAATTTCAAACATCACACCCCTCCCCGGCAAGATCTGTGTTAAAATTTTTAAATGTAACACAGAGCTGAATTTAATTAGTTTGAAATTCAGACCACATAAAATTCACCTAAGCCTCGTATCCATTCGTTAAAGTAATTTTTCAGTTCATAAGCAAAATCGCACCACGTAATTTCTGATTTCTTGTGATGCTTTGTAAACAATTGCCGAAATCTTTCTGAAGTAAGGTTTTACCGTTTTGATAACAGTTATTTCACTTTCTCATAATCATTAGTGACTTCTTCACTCTCTCTTGCAATTATTTGGGCCACATACGGTAAGATCCACATCGTACGGCAAGAGTCCAATTATGTAAATACGAAACCCAATTTTCTTTCTTAATCTCGCCTCTCTTCACTTGACGATCGAAAAGAACAAGATAAAGGCTTACATCATTCGTTTGTGGATCAAACTTCTGTAAAATGCTGTGTAAATCAAACCTTGGATTAATGTAAAACTCAGCTCTTTGTCCGGTGTCAACTCCATTACTCATTAGATCATTTTCAAGACGCATCTTCTACAATTCAAATTCTATTTCTTCTTTTCTTTTTCGTTCTTCTTTCAGCGTTGCTAAAAGTCCCTTCACGAACTCTTCATCGTAGTTTTCATTTTCTGTAATTAGTTTCTTTAATTGAACCATAAGAAGGTTTCCGGTATCTGGTATTCCTATTTCAGCCGCAACAGTCTTTAAATCTTCTTTATGTGCTTTTGCTAGAAAAGCCATGTTAAATTGAGACGAAACTGTCCAACAATTAACAAAACTGGAAAACGGAAGTTTCTATCGGGTTTTTTTTTTTCGTTGAAAGATGCAATATATAGTTCTCAACATCAAATATAATACAAATCCTGTTCAGATGCGCCAATGTGACATTTGGTTCTTTTGTATTAAAGACTTCCAGGTGTTTAACATGAACATTTATTGAGAATTAGAAAAACAAAATACGTACATATCACAACGGACCGAGATGCCCTACTCGGCGATCCCAGCGAAGTTCCTGGTACATAACAGGTTCATCGTCCTAAATACAACTTAAAAAAACGTCTTCCATCATATTGACTGAAGTATCTACAGAATTTGCCATCTTCAGTTATTGTAAAGTTTCTATAACACAAAATATAATATCAAGCACGCAAACAATCGCAGGTGCAGGAACCAAGCAAATATAACATTACGTCACACTGGTATAAATATGTATAAACGTCATACTGGTAGGCTGAATTTCAAACATCACACTTACCATTTACAAGAAGGAAAGAAAAAAACGAAACACATAGAGCTGGCCACTGCCTTCGACCAAGGTACATCCGGTCCAAGGTACAAGTTCGCCTCTGCATTTTAGCATACATAATCTTAAATGCTCTAAGATTTACCTTTTTCGTTATGACTATTCTAAAAAATATATATACCGGGTGGTCATAAAGAAACTTTGCCGATATATGGACCTCTGGCGGCCGTTCCGTTCAACCTATCGAGATGAGATTTCAGATATAGTTATTCAGAGGTATGAGATTGGGATTCTGAGAATGGCAACACAGTGACGCTCATGGTTACGGTTATAGGTATAGAAACTCGAAATTTTCAAATGGCAACGCCCACTTTTTCCGTCCCAAAATGCTCAGCGCATGCGAAAATCCTAAAAAGCGTTGGAATAGTACGTGTATCACTAAAAACGGACGCGTTATGCACTCACAAAAAACAGCTCTGCGAACGGCAAACAAAGACACGATCGGGGCGCACGGAGGAAATTTGCATATGACAGAGGCTAGAAACCAATCACAGAACGCCGTTCGCCAGATACTCAGCATAGAAAACCGATAAAAACTCTCTGATCGTGTTTTTGTCAGCCATTCGCAGAGCTGTTTTTTGTGCATGCATAACGCGTCCGTTTTTGTGATACACGTACCGTTCCAACGCTTTTTAGGGTTTTCGCATGCGCTGAGCAGTTTGCGACGGGAAAAGTGGGCGTTGCCATTTGAAAATTTCGAGTTTCTATACCTATAACCATAACCGTGTGCGTCATTGTGTTCCCTTTCTCAGAATCCCTAGCTCATACATCTGAATAACTATATCTGAAATCTCATCTCGATAGGTTGAACGGAATGGACGCTAGAGGTCCATATATCGTTTTTGTAAGCCGTTCGCACAGCTGTTTTTTTGTGCGTGCGTAACGCGTCCGTTTTTTGTGATACACGTACCGTTCCAACAGTCTCTAGGGTTTTCGCATGCACTGATCATTTTGCGAAGGTAAAAAATGGGTGTTGCTATTTGAAAATTTTGAGTTTCTGTACCTATAACCGTAACCGTGAGCGCCACTTAGTTGCCGTTTCACATAATCCCGAGCTCATACCTCTGAATAACTATATCTGAAATCTCATCTCGAACGGTTGAACGGAACAGCCACTAAAGGTTCATATATCGGCAAAGTTTCTTTATGACCACCCGGTATATATATGTTCGTAACTCAAAATATTAATAATCCCAAGGAACTTTTAAACCTTTCCAAACGATACTTTATCGGTTTTCTTAAGGATCGTCCCATGACAATTTACAGTATTAAGCGTAAATAAATTACAAAGATGGCGATGCGTAATGGGTTACAATGTGGAGAAATATTTTGTGATATTATGTAGAATTATTTACAAACAATACTTTTAAAAGAGTGTCATTTTACTTATTTACCACCCTCTCATTCCCCCTTAATCAAAACTTTATTAAATAAAGGTTTATTTTTTCTTTCTTGACAAACAAAATCTTAGTTTACTGCTTTTTTGCATGGAAAACTCTGCCCGTTTAAAAACTTTTGTTCTAGGAAACGAAGTGCAACACAAGAAAAATAATCACTATGTCAAGTTTTTAAAAGTGAAATCCCCTCTTTGGATAAGCGTATTTAGCGGTAAAATATATTGTATACTGCATATTTTTAGTCTTGAATGTATTGTATATTAGGCCGCTTTCACACTTAGTGGGTGTAGTCCGAGCCCGCATTTCAAATTAGACCAGGAGAAAACATTGAACTGTTGATTCTAGCGCGGATATTAAAAAGTATCTGATTACGTACAATCAAAACAAATTAGGAAGATGAAAGAAATTCCCTCGTCTAATTTCAAAAGTTTTAATACAGACCTTTAAAGCAATTTTCAAGTTTACAAATGCTATTATATTTGGCATTTGTCTTTCCTATAAAGAATAACAATTTTCCCAATAACATTTAAAAGGAAATATACTTAAAAAACTTTCAATGATATTCAATCTTTCAATTCTTTGCTAATCGGATGGCATAATTCTTATCCGTCATTTTACATTCACTAGATTCCGTAGTAATTGTAGCTGATGGGAAAAAAGATAAAAAATAAAGTTTCTCTAAAGTGAGCAATACCTAGCACTCAATACTTGCATTTCGAGTCAGTTTAAATCCCTGATATAAGAGGACCTGGGTAACCGAATGAGATAAGTAATAGCGCTTTTATGGGCAGAACGGCTCACTTAAGTCTGTGAAAAATGAAGAGTGACTTCCATTAAAGGAGTGTTGTTAATCTGCTTGGCATTTCCTCTATCAATATCTAGCATAGGGATGATAAGGCAACGATCATATGCAATAAAATATCAAAACTTTAAAAAAAATGCATACAATTGCTTAGCGAAGCTTTTCTCTGAAAATGTCTGTACCCAAGTCGTATCATATTTCTGGTACATGTATGAATGGAGTCGTAGCTAAATTTATTATAGTCAAGTATTCTCGTACCCTGAAATACCTCATTCACCACAGAAGAGAAAAATTAAGCTCTTAATGGTATTAGTAATTGCCACAATACGAAATTTTTCTTCGATATTACTGATCAAGATTTAGGTACACTAACGGTCTTACCGTTATTTTAGGGTTCTTACTCTGCCCCCCCCCCCAGGTGAAAGTATCTAGAACTTTGACCAGGATATTACATAAACAGTTTTTTTATTTTTAAATTAACTAAAATTACTGATACCTTCCTGAGTTTTCACTTCTTTAGAAAAAGTTTATGTAAGGGCATTAATGAAAATATTTAACTCTAATAGCATTTTTAAAAAAAGTTATGGGAAAACCTGTTGTTGGTATGCAACAATTGTTGACTTGAAACTGGCTTCTCAGACCTTCAACATTAAGCATCCTCCTTTCTTCTAGACCAGCGGTTCCCAACCGGTGGGTCGCGACCCACTAGTGGGTCGCGGAAGTTTACAGGTGGGTCGCGACTCGATCCTAAAACTATCAGAAACCATCGAATAAACCATCAGAAAAGATAAGAAAAATCGAAAGAAATCGAATTGTGTTTTGATTGTTTTCTTGGTTCTTGATTTTTGGCATCTGGGGCAGACAACAGAACCACTACATCCCTCCCAGATGACTCACACAGTCACACAGGTGGTGCACACTCTGGCAACGCCTCTCCCTCTCCCGTTCTACAAAGTGACTTAAGATTAAAAACATCTTCATTCAATCCTGACATTGACGTGTTAGTTCAATCGAAACAGTCCCAAAAATCTAATTAATATAGTATTCATACTTAAAAACAGCAATTTTACATATTGATAGATTGTGATAACAATTTTCTTAACTGTAATTATATCAAAGCTGTATGAATTTTTTTGCCTGAAAAATTAAAATGGTCTTTGTGTACTTTTATAATTGTAGTTTTTATCTTCACCTAGGAACTCTTGTTAGTGAGTATGAAACCACTTGTTGCATATATTGCAAACATATACCTGTTGTTAAATAAATAACTGTTTTGCTACAAAGTGTTTATATTTTGTCAACCATTTTCAAATCAGAACAAAAATTGTTTTTCAATAATCAGTCTGTATCTTCAAAAAAGCATATATATATATATATATATATATATATATATATATATATATATATATATATATATATATATATATAATATATATATAATATATATATATATATATATATATATATATATATATATATATATTTGCAATATTTGTTGGTAAATTATATATACATAAGGAAGGGATACGATACAAATAATGTTTTTTACTCCACCATGGACCGATGGACCGTGGAGGTATTCCGATAAGGAAAGGTGGGTTGCCAGCTGAAAAAGGTTGGGAACCACTGTTCTAGACTAAAATATCATGGTATCCAAAAGCAGTTTTGGGATACATATGTGCTGCATTTCAAATTACGTGTGACAGAGGCATGTGACCATCACTTCATTTGCTACTCCCCGACATCCTATCATAGTGCGGGCAATTACAACAGAAACACACAACTTCTTAAAATACACATTAAAAAGTAAGAGTGACAACGAGTTTGAATAAATTAAAATATTTTATCATCATGTCGAGATACATAATGTTTGATTGTCTCTATGGAGAATTCACAGATGTTCACAAAGACATGTCCTCAAAGCTCTGTCCATAGAGATAGTCACACATAATGCTCTTCGGCCTGATAAAAAACTGTATTAATTAGCTTGGAACTAGTGCCCGTTCTATTTTTTTATAATGGATTTTAAAAAACTGTATGTTCCAGTGGCACAGATGAAAGTATTTTCTCTCTGCATGATAGATTATGAAAATTCCATAACTCCAGACCCTGGCAGAGAAAACTACGGTATTACTAGTCAAATTTCAAAACTTCTCATGGCACTAGACAAAAAGAAAACATTTCTGGACCTTTCCAGAACTCATAGAACGCACAGGATCCTATGTTGTTGCTAAACCCCCTGGACTAGAAAATGCTAGACCAAGTCCATGAGGTTCTGTCATATGAGCAAAAGGGAGGCAGCAGTAACCTGAACTTCGACAAGCATGCTGACGGAGACACCTAATCCGTCCACAAGGTGGGAATGATTCCCAAGAGCAGCAGAACAGGAATAAGAGGGAAAGACCTTTGTAGAATTCTCAAAGCGCATATTTTTTGTATGGCCACTCAATGACTGTATTGGTCTCGGACTTCTAAAGAGCAAGGCCAGACCAGGGCACTTGGGTCGGATACCAGTGATGAGCGGGACGCTCTCTCCAAACACCGTATAGCCTGGTCTTTAAAACGGATTGAGCCCCCGATGAGTTAGGACATCAAACAGGGGCCGATCTTCTAAATAGCCCTCATTTGCTAGTAGATCGGACTGATCGTTGCCGTACAAACCCACATGTGAGGGATCCACTGAAAAGTTATTGATTTAGAGACCACCATGCGAGAAAGGAGAAAGAGAATGTCTATAGGTGATTAAATAACCTTAAAACAATGGATGCGTGCATGTGTTGGGGCAAGCAAGGAAACACAGAGAATTGGCCTTTCATACATTCATTTGACAAACTCAAAAATCATTTATAGTGTAATTAATAACAGAATAATATTCCCCTTCATATTAACATTTAACACATGAGGAATAAGAAGCAGAGGCAAACTATTTGGTCAAAGTAATTATTTTTAGAATCTATCGGGAGGCACTTACTACTGTTGAAGAATACAGCGATGAAATGGCTTCGATGACAGGAGCCCAAATCAAGTCATATCCAGGATCGTCATGTCGGGTTACCGGCTCTACCGCTAGACTCCGCGGCAGTTCAATCGGAACTCTGAGGAAAGTTCGAGCTCTAGGAAAACAGCCAACGCAATCTCTGGACCTCCTCTCGTTTTTTCTTACTTGGAGGGGCTGTTGTCCATTTAAGGGGTCCATTTTGGCCCACCATCTTTTCTCTCATTGGGCAGTGGGCTGTTTTTCTCTCAGCAGTTCCTTCCCCAATTGGTCCCTTATTATACTGCTCCTGTTCATAGTCTACGAAGTACCTCCCCACCATAATTTTCATTTGAAATACAACTTTGACCATTATCTGCTGAAAGTTTTATTGTGGGCCATAAAATAACGTCCATCTATCTTGCAATATTTATACTCTTTTGATCGCTATCAATGGCCACACGGACAGCTTTTCTTTTACATCTTCTTTGTGAACAACCCTTTATTTTATTTTATTTTTTATTTTTTTGCCTCTGAAGTTTTAATAAGAGTTTTGTTTTTGGCCGTCTTTCGACCACCCACCGCGGTGAATTATAACATCCCGCTTCTAAAATGTCGTTACTTGTTTTATCAATGATAAGCGGCCATTTCATTAGATGTTGAATGGCACTCTTGCTATCGGTCATGATCGAGATATTTTTAAATGGAGATGATGCAGCAAATCTAAGGGCCTTTCTAATGGCCATCAGCTCTAATCTAAAAACTGAGCTATTATCAGGGTTTCTAAATTTGATCCTGACATCTGAGGCCTTGATGAACACCCCGTTGCCTGTACAGTCCGATTCCTGCTTACTACCATCCGTATTTACTATTTGTAATGCATCAGCTGGAATATCATAGATGACTTCAAGAGCCGATTGTTTTAGCAAATCGGGGTGTTATAGAGTTTTATTTGCAGGACATTTGAGATTTTAATAAAAGTCACATGTGGTAAAGAAACATTAGGCTCTAAACAACTGTTGAGTAAAGCCCCTTCGACAACGAGATCCAAAAATCCTTGTTTCTATATGAAGCCCAATGGGCTATCCCTTTTCAAACATTGGTTGCTGGTCCAACTAGAAATAAAACTTGCTGTTCGATTCTAAGACTTCTTAGTTAAGTGACATATTTGGCTGAGTTAATTAAGTTCAAATAACGTTTGGTCAGCTGTTACGCAAATGTTACGCAGCTGTTACGTTATGATTTTGGCTGCACTAATTGGAATTCTGTCAAGTCTCTTCAAGCTAGATTTGGCTGCATTCTGGTAAATTTGATGACAGTATTCTATGGCAAGTCGAATGAGAGCAGTGTAGGTGGATCTTAAGGTGTTGGCATAAGCACCCCAGTACCTACCAGAGATATATTCTAAGATTTGCAGTGTTTTTTTTTTTTGTAGCAGCAGCAGCTGAACCTATACTTGCATCATTTCAAATTAAGATTACTTAAGCCCCAACCATTAAAAATATGTTATTTCATCTTCAAAATCTGTAAAAGTAATGTCACTTTTAAACAAGAAGCATCCGATAGGGAATAAATTGAAAATATGCATGTAATATCTTAATTTTTTCTGTAATATCTTAATTTTTCTGGAAATACCCAAACTTTGCTTTAAAATATTAACCCCCAAAAGTGTCACCATAAACAAGCAATAAAAATCTTATTCGAGACTTTTGGAAATCCGATACGACTTTCTTCATTAGGAGCTGAGCAAAAAATGACGCCCATTTCATCAATGGTGTTGAAAAAGGCATTCACAAATGGTTGCTATACCACTATAGGAAAAATGTGATGGGTAGAAATTACTAAGCAGGAAACAGTAAAGAAAAACAAAAAAAGGTGGAAAAAACAATAAACATAGGAAGGGGGTAAACTAGTATACAAAGCCCTCCAAGCTGAAATAATATAAGGAGCAGAACTGTTGTCATTAAGCTAAAAGCTAACGTTGTGAGTTATGAAAAATATTTCAGATGAACTCAGTTCAAAATTCAAACGGAGTTTGGGAATACGAGTTACGGAATACGCGTCTCTGAAAAGTTTAACTTGCTGCCTGAATACTACAGACTAAAGGCAACCAAAATCCCAGAAATTTATTTTTTTTAACCACACCTTTTAAGCTCTTTATGAGCTCTTAAAGAGAGGACAGGAACAATGTATTTCAAAAATTGTTTAAAATGAAAGGGACATTTTGGTCAAGCCTCCGTCTTTTGGTTGAGAGGCTTTAGCTTAGAAGGGAAATATTCAGCACATATAATCAGAGAGCAGAAAATTCTTGTTTAGATTACATGTCTAATCAGCAATAATAGAGACCAAAAAGTTAAATGTTGTAAGAATGAATGGCCAAGTAGCGATCGCTTAGTGGAGCCCTTACAGACCCCTTACAGCAGTGTTTCTCAAACTTTATACAGTCTGAGAGCACTTACAATACTACAGATACTTGCTGGCGCACTGTATACAAAAGAGGACTAATATGGTATAATTTGGTGCAAATCTGTTCAAATAGGCGTGATTTAACTGGTCTTGTTTTAATAAAGTTCACCATTTAAACAACTTGATCTAAGACCTCTCTTAAATCCTCTCCTAATGTTCTTGTCATCAAGGTCTCTCTATGAAGGAAGCAATGAGTTACAATAACATTTTCGTTTTGTTCCTTTATAAAAGATACAAGACCCTTGTTGCAGCCTATCATAGAAGGAGCTCCATCTGTGAAAATGCCTACACACGATTTCCACAATAATCCCGCCATTTATCAAGGTAGTTATTAAGGATGTTAAAAATGCCCTCACCTGTTGTAGTCAGGCTTAATTCTTTGCAAAAAAGAAACTGATTTGTTATTTGATTTTCGTTAATGAAACGACTGAAAGCTATGAGTTGTGCCTTGATGGTAATGTCGGTTGACTCGTCAACTTGCAGTGCAAAATCAGAACACTGGAGTTTATTACCACATATATTTTTCTCAATATCAGAAGACATTTCCAAAATACGCCTGTTGACAGTAAGTATCATTGGATAGAGGTATCTAGCTTATTTTCATAGCTGCTTCATTTCCTACCATCGTACTGACAATCTTTTGGCAAGCAGGCAAAATAAATGACTCACCCAAAGTATGAGCTTTCATATTTTCTGCGATCAGTTCTGAGACTTGGTAAGAAGCAATTGGTTAAGAAACTTATCCATTTTTATGGGTGAATTATTTTTAACAAAGGTAATTATATCAACGATAGTTATTCTGAAAGTTGTAAAAGGCACAATACGTTTACTCTTGACGGCAGTTCACAAGACACGACACGCCCACTCACCAACGCCTGTTATGCACCACTGCCAGTTACCACGTGATGGAAGCTAGTGCCGGTGTTAACATGCCGTTCCAGCCACGTTTGTTACGTGATTTAAATGTGTAAAAAAATTGCGAATCAGAAGCTAGTTGCAAGAAAAGAAACTTATAACTATCATAATAATGTCGCAATGAAACAAGCCGAGTGTTCGTAAAGAAATGATATAATATAGTAACTTAGCATGCATTTGCTTTTCATATCTGGATAGATTTTTTAGGAATACTACGGAGCACACCTGGAAAAGCTCTGGGGAGCACCAGTGCGCCCGGGCTCACAGTTTGAGAACCACTGCCGTACAGGGTGTCTCTCAGGTAAGATAAAACGTGTGAAGAATTATAAAGATTGTAACGTATTCCTGCGATTTGTGTCAAAAGCAAACACTTAGGTAGCGTCACAGGTTACGTGTAAGGTAGACAGCTTACTAAAATAGAAACTTTTAAGATAATGAGGATTTCAGTTTTATTTAATAAAGACGGTTAGGCCGCGATCTCGAATAATATATATATACAAACAGTCCATAGAAGTTGGAGTAGAAAACGTGGATTGTCTCTCAAGGATGGAGCACACTGTCGCTAAAACGAGGTGACGAACCGCTGGTCAGGTCACAGAAAAAAAGGGCCCGCACTCGTCCACTGGAAACTAGCAGCTTCTCTGAAATATCACAATTGGGGAGATCAAGTTCCGATCGGTTCCCCCGACCTTTCTCGGTGAAAAAGGGTCTTCTCACGTAGAGGGCAGAGCCTCACAAAAAAACAAGTCACTTAAAAGTGCGTGGAGCTAGGAGATCAGGTATCACCCCTAAGCTCTCTAAGGAAAAACTCTCCGCACAAAAAACTCTGGTCTTCAAGCCCTCGTCGGCTTCTTTTAAAAACTTCATCCCTGGCGGAATTCTTTCTAGCCTCCTCTCTATAGCTCGCTCCGGATAGGCTGAGCGTCTAGCCGTGCGCAAAAAACGATGCCGATTATTACATCTTCATTGCCCGCTGACTCATTAGCGAACTCGTTTCAGGGCGTAAACTGTCATTGTCGGCCACTGTCAAAATATGGCGCCAGACTGTCTCCTCTTTTCATCCCAGGAATGCGTCCCGAAGAGGTGCCTATTGTGGTCCTCTTCCACCCGCGGGGTCTGCCATTCTTTAGCATCGGCTCACGACTAGCGGCGATTTTAATGGTGTTCCTACTCGCCTCGAGGGGGGGAAATTGCCACAGCCCCTCCCCCCTTTGAAGAGATTTTGCGGTTCTGCAAAATCTGAAAATCAAGGGTTAGGTACAGGTATCTTACTTGTATTCCATCTCCAGAGGCATTCCTAACAATTTTAATTTATGCATCAACTTCTAGGTTAAGTTTACTTATTCATGTTACACTTAATTTACAATAAAAAACATTTTACACTAACACAATACCTCAATTAAAACATTAAATGTCATTTATATTTACAGAAACACAAAAAAAAACATTCATATTTACAACACCATCTTAGGTTTAGAGGTTCAACTAAAAAGAAAACTTTATCTTATCACAATTTCTTAATTTAAAAACAATACACTTAATTCCAATTACAATACGAAAAAAAAATGAAAAATGTTATAATTCAATTTATTTTTAAATCAGTCTGCTCTACTGAGACAGTCTGCGTGTTTATTTTGTGACCCTGGCCTATGAACAATCTTATAATTAAATGGTTGCATAGCTAGAGACCACCTCATATGCCTATGGTTGTTACCGGCATTATTTTTTTCCTATTCGCTGACACGGGTCGCAAGATTTTACGAACATCTCCGCGTCTTTGGTGCACTGGGGCCAATAATAATAACGCAATAGCTCATTTTTCGTTCTGAGGACCCCCATATGTCCCCGTAATCCCTCGTGAGTCAAAATTAAGATTCTGGCTCGAAGACATTTAGGAATGACTAACTGCCTCCGTTCTTTGCCTCTGTGATCCGTGGATCTTCTGAACAACAACCCTTTTTCAACCAAATATTCGGTTGTGGTTTTATTTTTAACCCTATTCCAGAGGGGCTTTAGTTCTTTACACCTCTCTTGCTCTTTTCGGAAAATTTCTGAGCTTACACCCGCTAAATCCATTTCTGCGCTCCCTTCTCCCGGGGGCAGTACTAATTCGCTCTCGACCTGGACCGTTCCCTCTTCACTCTGATCAGTTTCGGTTTCAACTCCTACGGCAGGAATTGAATTTTCTAGTTTTTCTCCTCGACTTACTATGGCTAGCGACCGGTTTCGCGTAACGATGCCGTTCACGGACTGGGGTTCGCTTTTGAGCCTCTCTACGAGTTCCTGGGTGTAATTTCCCATTAAGTAATGGTTCATTCCTACTGACTTTCCTACCACTGCTGCTTTCGTGAGCAGATCCCCATATTTCTCACTTTCTATTCGCACTCTAGCGACCGGTAAACTCCGCAATTCATTTTCTAAGGCTGTGCGGACCCATACCCTTTCTCCGGTAAAATCTGAGGCGTTTATTAATTTAATAGGGGCTAGATCAAAACTCGAACCACTGTCCCTGAGAATGGTGGTCTCGATACCGTTTATTTTTGCCTTACTTAAGTATGGCTTGAACACTGGTTCAAAGATCTCCGCAGTAGCTACACTGTTTACACGCTCGGCAGTTTGCCTGTGTAATTCGGGGCACTGAGGTCTCAGATGATCGGTCGACCCACACTGATAACAAGCCGAGGGCTTACGTTTTTCGAACTCGCGTGTGCGCCAGTTATTCCCACCTGATCCTTGGCTCCTCCCGTTAAAAGAGTTAGACCTTTCCCAGTCTCCCTTTTTATCCTCATTTATCTCCTCGGCGATTTTGGGTTTCTCTGCCGCCTTTTTCTCTGGTGGTTTTAAATTAAGGGGTTTTCGAATAGTGCGCCTTGTCGCTTCATATTCGTCCAATTTTTTCACTAAGATGTGAGGGTCCACTATAGCTCCCCATTCATCCAAAAAATGTTCTCGGATTTCCGCCGGGACGCGTTTTTTAATCTGGTCTGCAACCATGAGATTCTTAAGGGCTTCAAAATCTTTTACACTTACCCCTTCAAGCCATCCCTCTAAATAATTTCTCAGCTCGAAAATTAAATCTTTCCATAGGGCACCTGGCCGCCTCTGGTGTTGATTTAGTTTAACTCTAAAAGTCTCCGGACTTAACTTAAAACGGCTCAGAAGTAATTTCTTTACCTGATCGTAATCATCTGCTACCTCAACGGGTTCGCGAATAATTATTTCAGCGATCTCCGTGGGTAATAATGAAAGCAAATGCATCATTCGTTCCCCGTCTTCAACCTGAGCCTTGCGGGCCTGACGTTCGAAAAGAGTTAGGAAGAGAGAAATGTCCGACTTATCCGGATCATATTTCTGCATTAGGGTTTTGAAATTTCGTACGGGCCTAGCGCTCTCATTCTGGGACGAAGCTACGCTGGCGGTTTCGGCTGCATGAGTCAACCGCAACCTTTCCAGTTCAAATTCTCTTTGTCTAGCTTCGCGTTCTAATTCTAAGTGTCTAAACTCGGTTTTTTCGCGCTCTTCTTTAATGATTTTTATTTGAGCCCTAACACTCTCTTCATCATACCTTGCACTGGCCAAAATTCTGTCGTATAGGTCACATTTCCTATCGTGATCCTCGAAATCAATCCCTAGATCATCTGAAAGAACCTGGAGATCTTCCTTCTTATAAGTCATTAAAAATGCCATTTTTCCTATCTCAATATAACCCAATTACACTAGTCCAAAACCAATTCTCCAAAATAATACACTCTAATACGATACGTTAATAAAGAATAATAAAAATGCACTTTTCTTAATTTCTAGCACAAATACACTTAATACTCAAAACACAATATGCAATCTCGGTTCAATAACATGTTATACAATTCTACTCAGAAAAAATTTCATCTAATACATTTCCCCACAATAACATACATACACTTGCAAAAAATTCTATGTTTTCAATAGATACACTTTACTAAATTTTGTAACACTTCGCGACTTGTTCATAAACCAGATCACAAAACCACAAGTCTCGAATTTCTCGGACTCAAAATAAAATATACTTAACGAGCTGATGCTCAAACGTTTCTCGAATTTCTCGAGTTATCTTAACTAAGGAGTTAATTATAAAAAACACAAATATTCTGTCGACTTTCTCGACGGGTAATTAACTTAAGAGTTAATATTAAAACACACAAATATTCTGTCGACTTTCTCGACGGGTAATTAACTTAAGAGTTAATATTTAAAAAACACAAATATTATGTCGACTTTCTCGACGGGTAATTAACTTAAGAGTTAATATTTAAAAAACACAAATATTATGTCGACTTTCTCGACGGGTAATTAACTTAAGAGTTAATATTTAAAAAACACAAATATTATGTCGACTTTCTCGACGGGTAATTAACTTAAGAGTTAATAATTAAAAAAACACTTCAAATACACATTTGCCTCTAGAGAATGAAAAAACAAGTACCTGTCCTCGAAGCTTGCTTCTCTCCTCGGGTATGCTGGCTTTCTCGGCTTAGTAGGAATGGCTCCACACTAGTCACAGTTTTTATGCACTCTTGAAAGTTCAAACTATCGTACGCGCACACACTCACAGTCTTGTAAAATCACTCTCTAAAGCTGGATTCATCCGTTGCTGCCACCATTCTTCTATTATTAGTATAGCTGTAACGTATTCCTGCGATTTGTGTCAAAAGCAAACACTTAGGTAGCGTCACAGGTTACGTGTAAGGTAGACAGCTTACTAAAATAGAAACTTTTAAGATAATGAGGATTTCAGTTTTATTTAATAAAGACGGTTAGGCCGCGATCTCGAATAATATATATATACAAACAGTCCATAGAAGTTGGAGTAGAAAACGTGGATTGTCTCTCAAGGATGGAGCACACTGTCGCTAAAACGAGGTGACGAACCGCTGGTCAGGTCACAGAAAAAAAGGGCCCGCACTCGTCCACTGGAAACTAGCAGCTTCTCTGAAATATCACAATTGGGGAGATCAAGTTCCGATCGGTTCCCCCGACCTTTCTCGGTGAAAAAGGGTCTTCTCACGTAGAGGGCAGAGCCTCACAAAAAAACAAGTCACTTAAAAGTGCGTGGAGCTAGGAGATCAGGTATCACCCCTAAGCTCTCTAAGGAAAAACTCTCCGCACAAAAAACTCTGGTCTTCAAGCCCTCGTCGGCTTCTTTTAAAAACTTGATCCCTGGCGGAATTCTTTCTAGCCTCCTCTCTATAGCTCGCTCCGGATAGGCTGAGCGTCTAGCCGTGCGCAAAAAAACGATGCCGATTATTACATCTTCATTGCCCGCTGACTCATTAGCGAACTCGTTTCAGGGCGTAAACTGTCATTGTCGGCCACTGTCAAAATATGGCGCCAGACTGTCTCCTCTTTTCATCCCAGGAATGCGTCCCGAAGAGGTGCCTATTGTGGTCCTCTTCCACCCGCGGGGTCTGCCATTCTTTAGCATCGGCTCACGGCTAGCGGCGATTTTAATGGTGTTCCTACTCGCCTCGAGGGGGGGAAATTGCCACAAGATCATGCAGTGACTTTTTATAATGCAATGTTCAGCACATTTGAGTAGAAAATTAAATTTATCTAGTTGCATTTTAAGTTAAGAAAAAAATTCATGAAATTTATAATATATGGAAAAGTGGATGTTATAGTTCAAAGTAACAAATGACTGAACTAATCTTAGGGTTTATTTTAGTTTTTGTCTGTTTGTTCTGTTGGCTTGTTTTTTAATATCGATAACGCATTGCAAGGGATAGAAACATTAAATCGCCACAGTTTTAACCATTCTCATTCTTTCGACTGAGACTGGGGTGGTTAATTCAATCCCTTTCAACTGCTTTGCCTGAATTAAGAAATACAAAAAAAAAGCTGTAAACTCTTTGCTTTGTGCACAAAAAACTCTTGCTATCTAGTTTTAAACTAAATATTAAGTTGTTCTGGCAAAACTTGGTTGCGATATTGAATTCTATATATATATATTATATTCTAAAAAAAAATGGATAAATCTTTATAATTTTCAAGTAACACAAATTCAGTTAATGCAAGTTAAATAGCCAGACGGTGACATTGGCGTCTATAGATTAAGGGTTATTCAACTCAAGCTTTTGGGGCAACGTGATCTTTTTTCAAGCTCTAAAATTCCTGCCCGTGATGACTTGCTCCTTGAAGCTAAACCCCCTGATAATTTATCTTCTTGCCTTGACACACTACCTTCTCCTTCAAAATCCCATCAAACAACTCAGAATTTAATTGAACTCTGCGAATTTGAAGACCTTGTATTTCTAGCCAACACCGAAAGTAATACATATACCAAAAAGGTCGATCCTATCCCTATTTTAAATTGAATATATAATATGATTTTTGGGGGGAGTTTACTTACCTTTTAAGTCTTGAAGGATTTTTCTTCATATTTGGTTTATGAAACGCCTGGCAGTAGTAAAACTAAGTAAGCAGAAATTCTACATGAGAAATACTAAGAGTCAAAATGTTTCTAACTATACCTTGGAAGAGCATTTTCCAAAACATTGATTATTCAAAGGTATAAAATAATCACTTTCTCAACCCCATTCAGGACATTTTTTATTTATTTATTTATTTATTTTATTTATTTATTTTTTGGTCATCAGAAATATATATTGATGATACACATGCCATTTGCTGTCGATATAGTCAAAGCAACAAAGTTTCTACTTAGTGGTTTTATAATTTTCGGTTATTCATGCTAGATATGAAATAGTTGCTTGCAAGTGATACATATTTCTCGATTTCAAAATCTTTGAAGAGTTTTATATTTTTTTCTATACGGATATTTTTGATCAGGACAGCTGAAGCATGTTTATTATCTAGCTTAGAATCTCTAGTCAAATTTAAAAAGACATGTTAAAAAGGTACTTTCATATCTGTACTATAAGGAATTAACCTTTTTTTTTTTTTTGCAATCGAACGTAAACAGAACGTACAAAAAAAACGCATCGTGTGAAAAGAAAACTGAAATTTTAGGAATTAACTCAGAAATACTTTTATAAAACTGAACTTTTTTTGCTATTTTGTATGAAATATTTCGAAAAAAATTCTAATTTCGTTATTCTCTCTATATATCACTCACTCCTTTCAACAGCGTCATATCTCAAAAATCGGCGATTTTTTGTTATGCCTGGTTTCAGAATGCCCTGAAAGAGTAATACAGAGGCTGTTCGCACATTTTTTAGACGATTTTGGTAAGCGGTAATAAAAAATCGTTTGCTGCAAAAGAAATAATTGCAATTGTACTATGTTTTTAAAAGTCAAAATTATCGTCTGCGGCTTGAAAGTTTTGTTTTTATTCAAAATGGCGTTTTTAATAAAGCAGTGGCTCGAAGGCTACATTTATGCTCTTTCCGAAGAGAAATATGCATACTCATATTTCTCTTCGGATCGTTATCCAAAATCTCATCGTTATCCAAAAACGATGTGAGAGTCATGGTTTTGTGATATCTAAAGCGTCGATAGGTAATATCGTCAACAAGGAAGGAAAAAAACGTCAAATTGGAGCCTCAAGTGGGACAAAAATTCCAAACAAGTATCCAATAAGGAAAAAACGGACATCTTCGACTATTGCAAAGGTACGTTGTTTAATGTTAAAAGAAAATCCCCCTAGTCTAAGGACAGTTGCAAAATCATTAAAATGCTCGGTGTCCATTGTAAAAAAAATGATAAACGTTGATTTAAATCTTAAGAAAGCGAAAAAACGCAATGTGCATCGTCTTCTTCCAAATCATATCGCTGAACGCAGGACACGCTTCAGAATTCTATATGAGAAACACTTATCCAAAGGAAAATGGAAAACAATTGTCACAATAGATGAATCATGGGTGTATTTAAATGATTGCAACAAAAAAAGAGTCATTTATTATCATAAAAGGGGAGAAAAAAATTTAAGTACATGGTTCAAAGAATCGAAAGAAAGTTTTTCTAAGGGATTCATGATTGTTGCTGTTTTTTCTTACAATGGCAAGTTAAAAATAAAGAGAGTGGAAAAAAATGTCAAGATTAACTCCAAATACTATCAGAAACATATTTTATCGCCAATTTTTCTGAATGAAATACCATCGCTTTACCCACAGTGCCATCAATCTGTGAGACTCCATCAGGACAAAGCTAGCAGTCACACATCAAAATCCACTGTAAATTTCCTAAAAGAAATGGAACAAAAAACTGGTATCAAGGCCATACCCTTCACTGATATCCCTACTAAATCTGCCGATGTATCACCTATGGATTTTTGTGCTTTCGGACTTTTAAAATCTGCATTATCCAAACGTCGTCGTAAAACCCTTACAGGACTCTGGAAAGCTGTTCAAGAGGAATGGGATAGAATACCTCTTCTGACACTTCAAAAGGCATTATATTATCCTGGAAATTGCGGTGTCGAAAGATAGTTCAGAATAAGGGATGTCAAATAGAACATTTAAAACACAAGAATTTTATGTAATTTAGTTTCGTGAATACAATATACATCGTCTAAAAAATGTGTGAACAGCCTCTGTATATCCCTGCAAGATCGTCATATCTCACCGCTCAATATTTAGCCGCTAGAGAACAGAATTAATATTTATTCGTAATTCATTTTATTCTTCGTTTAAACTTTAAAATCACTCTCCTGAAGCATCGAGTTTTCTTAGATTTGACGTTGTTGAAAGGAGTGAGCGGTATGTGTGAAAAAGAAAATGATTGAAGTTGAATAGCAATGCTTCTTTTATTTCGCCAAAAATAATTCTGAAGCGGACTCTTCTATGTTATGAGCGTTATCATCCCTTTATTTCAGTGATTCTCAACATTTTTATGTCAACCCCACCCCTCCTTCGGTAGACCTTTGAGTCTCTATGCCCCCCCCCCCCTACGCCTGAAACATACAAATATAAATTTTGAGAGATCAGAATGAGTAGAAAGATTCTAGCACGAGTGAGTGTTCAGAACGGGGCAAGAGATATCGGGGCGAGAGTGTTCAGAACGGGGTTCACGAGCACGCTTCAGTAGTGGCCCAGGCAGCCAAACAAAGCTCCGGATTAAGGTAAAATCATAAAACAATAAATTTAAAAGTAACAAAAATATACTTAATCACTGAATTTTAATTTTCAGAAGCCCTATTAAAATACGCTCTACACATGTTTTATGCTAACCATCTACGCCCCCCCCCCCGGATATCAGTCACGCCACCGCAAATGGGCGCCCCCCCCCCCCCAAAGTTTAGAACCACTGCTTTAATAAGTTCATATTTGCCATTATTTTTGTTAACTCCTGAACGACTTAGGGCCTGTTCACGTAGGAGTCCGTTGCGTTGCGTTAAGGAAAAGATGACGTTGAGACGAAAATAAACCAATCATAGGCGATAAAAATTTCATTGCTAATCGTTTTGGAGTCCTATGATTGGTTATTTTCGTCTCAACGTCATCTTTTCCTTAACGCAACGCAACGGACTCCTATGTGAACAGGCCCTAAGTAATAGAGTTGGTTATTTCCTATGATTATCTTCGCCTGTAGCTGTATGATTTTTGAGGGGGGAGGCGGGAATTTCTGGCTAAAACATTTCTCGTTAATGCATCGTGATAATAAACGAATATCCTAATTTCCTAGCATGAGTCTCCATTGTCGTCCTTATGCCTTCGTCCCTGAACACTATGCATTCTGAGTGCACACTTCCAGACTCAAATCTAGATTATAATTCTGGAGGAGAAGAAAACGAACAAAAAAAAAACCTACTTAAAATAAACAGTCGTCTATCTCTCCTTATCTGCTTCCTTGTAAAATAACAGAGTGTGATGGTTTATTTCTAATAACTCCTTTTTACATAAACTTTTAAGCCCAGTATTATGAGGCGTGATGACGTAGCAGAGAATGAGCTTTCCCAAAATGAGGGCTGAATATAATCGAGAGAAGGGTTACTTTGTTTTTAGCCAGGAATGGTATTAAGCGCTTCATAATCACAAATGAATTTTAATACTATCGTTAATACTTTATAAAACACATCTAATATATTTTAATACTATTAATATTCAATGCAGAATATATTCATGGATCTAACAAGTTTTTCTTGACGAACAGTTAAAAAGGCTCCGATAGCATATATATCTTCTCAACAATCCCCTCCAGATCTCACATTTCTAATAATTTGAAATTATTTTTATAGACCCTATAAGCTTTACACAGTTAAAAATAATCCTTCCACAGACGCTCGCTTCAATTTTTCCTCTTCCGTTGGAACTTTAAAAAGTGCAATAATATTGTGATAATAATCGTAAGAAAATGAAGAATATATTTTTTTTAATTATCACGTTTCTAAAGCCCTCTAGGCTTGGAGAAGTGAAATGATTTGCAAAGCACCGATTCCGTCTCACCGGAATATTAACGAACTCGGCGTAAACGTCTGTTTCACGGACCTTCCGGGCAGCGAAGTTCTCCTCCCTTCGAGAGAATCGACTAGTCCGTGAGAACTGGAGGTTGAGACAACCAGTCGCGCCATCTGGACCCCAAAAGGCGCCAATCACCGCCGATTTGGCTTAGTTATCGCTACGACGAATTTGTAATTAATTGAGATGCTTTGTTTTGGTGCAGTTTCGCCTCATCTGTGCGTTCGAATGGGAAACCGGCCTCAACTGTTTGTTAGAAGTCTTATCCGTGAATCTGACCTAGCAGTTTCTTACTGATTTGATCTTTAAAATTTAGCTAATTTAGGACATCATATATGGGAGAGGGATGGGGGACCAATTTTATATCACTTATAAACGATACGACAGAACTAACATTTGGCCTTTCGTTGAATGATTATGATGACGGGTGAAGTCAAACCTTGAGGGAAACAGAAAACTAGACATTTATTTTAATTTCAACATAAAGTTTTCATTCTCGCGGTCCAAAAGTGGAAGCGTCATTGTCATTATAACGTTTGTGAGCTCCGTCCGGGGATTGCACATTAATTTCAGATTACGGATGATGTAGCTTTGAATTTCAGCAATTTCAAAGCTGTATTGTTAATAGTTAAATCTGAGAAATTTACAGTTAGAGGTTCATAACAATGAGGTAAGAGATCTAAAGAGTTATATGACATTTAGAGCCCGCAACAAGTGTTTTTTTTTTTTTTTTTTTTTCTGAATGGTATTATCTGTAAAAGAAACGCTCTGACAATCCTTCAAACATTTGGAGGAATCTATACGAAGTGAAACGATCAAAACAACATAGTAAAGTCAGTCAATGTCCGTAGTGGATAGCGAAAAGAAAAGTTAAATAATATGCTCCTTTTCGAAAAGGATTGAGTTGAATTTTCAGATCGTGAAGTAGCAATGCTTCATATAACAACATACTACAAGAAGTTTATCAAAAGATTAAAATACTTAGGAAGAGGTATTAGCTAAAATTATCCAACTTGGATGAAGTTAAGAAAGTTAATGAAAAAACTTATTTATACAGGGCGGTTACTGTCAAAGCTAATAAAACAATAATTAATTATTGTTAAATACTTCAATATAATTAAGCTATTACTTTAAAATAGTTTAATATTTATTTAATTTTAAATTTTAGAGAAAAAAAAGAAAAAGGATATTCAAGATGTAAAAAAAAATTTTAATTAATTATTGAAAATAAGGTAGTTCATCAAATTATTGTTTAACCTTTGTTATATGAAAGATAATATTAACGTTAAATGTAAGCAATACTAATCCAGAAATTTAAAACTGCCAATTATATGGCAGTATCAATAGTTATCAAATAGTTATCAAAACTATCCAATAGTTATTTCTCATGAGCAGTTTTCTAAATTTGTAATATGTATATAAACCTACTAACTTTAAGCATAATTAATTTATTCGGATGATCTCATTAATAATTTCCAGTATGAATTATCATTTTTTACCATACATTTCAGACAACGGGTGATGAAATTTAACAATTTCAAAACAGTAATGTTAATATTTTTATCTAAGAAATTAACATGTAAAAAATATATAATCAATACAATGTGTTACAGTGTTTCACAATGTTTAAAATTGTAGTAACTTTTTAATGGTGAAGTTATTGCTAGGATTGCAGATATTATCTTAGTAATTAATATTAGCAAGATTTTAACAATTTTTTTATTGCATAAATTTTCACAAAAAATAGGGGAGGGGTCAATATTTGAAGTAAATTTATATCATATTGAATTATTTAATTGAAAAAGTCTTTAAATTTTCTATAATTACATATTTTTAATATTTTATTTATGTTTTTTATATGTTAAAAATATATGATATGATATGATATTGTTAAATAAGGTGTTAAATGGTTTTAATATGAAAACGCTTCCAGCAAAAGGCGTCCATTCGCGTCTACCTATGTGTGCGAGACTGTGCTTTCAAGATGAGTAGTCATGAAAACCAAGCAACAATCAAGAGAAAACCCGGATGATACGAGAGTAGAACTATCATATATTTCACCAAATATTATCTAAGGTTCAGGTTCATTATTTTCATACACTTTTTTTTCTATTTTAGTTTTATGTAAATGAATGAAGTTTATAATTTTCAATGTTTTAATGGGAAGCTTATTCTTTTGAAATCATGCTCTTTTCTTATTTTAGTTGTCGTTAATTTTTACCTAAATGATATGCAAACACAGATTATCATGTAAATATGAAGTTTTAATTACGTGAGATTTGGCGAAAACAAGCGCAGAAGGTAGACACTTTTCCATTGTTCTTACGTAAAGTAATAAGTGTACCCAAAATCTCTAGTTCATTGATTTTAAAATAGCTTTTAAAATTTATTTCTTTTTTCTACATTTTTGTTAAGATTTTCCGCACTGTTTAAAAAATTTTACGACTAGCAAAAAAATTTCATTTGGGGTCATGTGATTTTTTTTTTCCCCTTTGTTGAAAGAAAGTGGATCGCGATCGAAAAAAAGTTTGCGTGCTACTGGTATACACCGCGATTGTACTTAGTAGGTTAAAAACGATTTAAAATAAATTTAAATAACAGACTATGTATCTGACCCATGAATTACTGTTTGTACATTACCAAAATTTATGGTTTGGTTTGGTTCAGAGCGCTACTGTCATTTTTTGCTACATGACAGATAATTAGACCGGGAACTGCTGCTTAAAGACGATATTACCAAAATTTATGGTTTGGTTTGGTTCAGAGCGCTACGGTAATTTTTTGCTACACGACAGATAATTAGACCGGGAACTGCTGCTTAAAGACGATTCCGAACGGCTACAAACCTCCATGCTAAGAGTGGGATTCAAACCCACAAACTCTGATACTGACTGCTAGCGCCCTAGCTATTCGGTCATCGTCAAGCCCAAAATTTAAGAACTCAAAGCGAAAGGAATAGAAAATGAGAAACAAATATTATCATCAACAAAACATGTTTAAGCGCGTCAATGAGACTTTCTCTCGTGTTGTAAGAGAGTTGGGAATTTTCTCAAAATCGTAAAAGCATAAAATTCTCACTTTAGTGTAAAAATCAATAAAATCGTACTTAAGATGTATTATTAGAAGTCAAGATGAATTATTCGCATTAGCAATTCTGTCAGCGCAATTTAACTTCAAAATTATATTCCCCCCCCCCCCTCTCATAAATATGAATATATCGTACGCCAGCAAAAAATAATTTTAATATTTTTCATTCAGTAAATTACTAACCCTTATATATTGCTACTTCATTTAATAATCTTATTTTTTCTTTCGCCAAGCAATACTTCGTTTACGATTATCAACATAACGCCTTCATGAAGAAAAACGTGTTTACTACTTTAGCATTTTTTTAAAAATCGCATTCAGCTCTCTAAGAGTAAAATCAGAATTCACTCATGTATAAAATGTTGTATGTTATTTGGTGATAAATATAAAAAAAAAAATCTACAATGAATCAATTTTCAATTTCACACCGCCATGTAAGAGAATAGAAAAACTTTACGATATTACGTATAAATAATTCTAAACTAAGCTCATTTCGAATTTCAAAAGCTATTGAAGCTATCTTCCTCAGGGTGAGGGCATCTACACAGAGAATCTTAAGCAATCTTGACCAAAGAAAATTGAATTTACCTTGGAAATTCGAATTAAGCTTAGTTTTCGGTTATTTGTAATGAATATTATGGTTTTGTCTTCCTTGATTTGTTTGACTAGTTTTGGTGCCATTTTTCCTATTTTTATTTAAAGCATTTGTTTTTTATAATTACTTTGAAACTTTGCCTTCTCCTGTTCTGATAGCGTAATGTGAAATGAAAAAGAATTTATCGTATTTTACGTAGTGAGGAGAAACATACAATGCCCCATTAAATCAAATTAGATGCATGGAATCAATGAATTACATCGATAACGGTTCAATATGAATTTGAGAAAACATTCCAAATTGTATATGCCTATTTTATGGTATCTTTGACATAAGCCCCAAAAAATTGTAATAAACTATTTTTATGTGGACAATTTAAGGGCTTCTGGTAATATCCATTCAACCACGAATATTGCGCCCAATAATGATTCTGCAATTCCTGAACTCGTATATACAAAATATAAGCAATATATTAATCCGTGTCTCTTGTGCAAAGCGAGAGAGGCAAGCTCAAGCAATGAGTAGATTGACTACTCACCAGATCATGTTCTGTTTCACGTTGAGCGAGTAAAAGTGTTTACAGACGAATCAAATACAGGTGACCCTCCTATAACACGGTAGATAGGTTCCTAGAAAATGCCGTGTTATATGAGACCCAGAGATAGTACAAAAAGGGGGGTTACGTTCCAAAAACTTATTAAAAACAAACTTTTTTTTAAATTCCATATAAGCAACTTTATTTTTATTAAAAATGTAAATGTATGTATAACACAAAACGAAAAGAAACAAAAAATATTATTTTCATTTAATGCGACCTTAATTTAATAAATTTCTTCGTCATCACTGCTCAGTACAATCGAACGAGAACGTTTTTTTCGGTTGAACGATATCAACTTCACTTTCAGAACCTTTTTCTTCGTTTAGATTTCTTGCACCTTCTATCCTGTTTAAAAAATCTGTAATTTTGGTTTGTTTGCTGGTTCTTACGAGATCATTGTAGATATCGCGGTATGGAGACAGATAATTTTCCAGCTCCTTTTTGAATTTTCGGCTTCTTTCAGCGGAAGGGTCTGCATTCAAGGAAAATGATTCAAGATTTTCAGCTAAGCTTAGTCCTTCTTGTAATTTAATAGAGTTATAAATGAAAAAATTATAATTTGTTTATACATTTTCATGTAAAGGCACTATAGTTGTATTATTCCTTCCAGTCATTATTTTAAGTTAATTTAGTTTTTAAATGTGTCAAACAAAAATCATGTTATCTACTGCTGTAGAAGTACAGTGCTGTACAAAGGGTTTCGCAATTTATTTATCGTGTTAGAGCGAAACCGTGTTACAGGTTACAGTGTTATACGAGGGTTCCCGCAATTTATCCTATCGTGTTAGAGCGAAACCGTGTTGTAAGATGCCGTGGTGTAGGAGGGCTACCTGTACCTTACTTTTAATGTGCTAGCTGACTTGGTGTCTGCTACACGAAAGCGGATTCTTTCTCATTTATCGATCATTTACCATCAACGTGGAGCCTGGAAATATTTTACGTTATGTTTTCATTAATTTTCTTTCCGGAAAAAATAGTCAGATAGTTCAAAGTTAACAGCTAATCAGAAACGGCTTTAAACAGTCATACGTCAGTTCTAGTCTGTTTGGGCCTTCCTGTAAACCTTAAAGCTGAAAAAATATATGACACATATATATTTATTGTAAAAATTAGCTTTTCCATAATGAAAATTAATACGGCTTTCAAGTCGATCCTTCCGCCTCCCACACCTCTCGGTTATAAGGCAAACATACTCTAATAACTGCCCTTACGGCGGCAATCCTGCTGGACCTCAAGAGAACCCCCAAGGGCAACCCGACTAGCTTAATGCAACAATAAAACAGATCAAAACAGGCCATTTAGTGGCAAACGACTAGTTTAAGTTAGCTAGTTAACAGCCGAAAAAAGTCCATTTCTGGTTCCATTTGAACTTAGCCCTAGAATTTTTTATTATTTAATTATTCCTATACACACACACACACACACACACACACACATATATATATATATATATATATGTGTGTGAATACATATACATATACATTAATACGGCTTTCAAGTGAATGAAATAGAAAAAAAATATTGGGTTCAAATCAACGTACCCTTTTAGTATTTAATAACGATTTCAGAAGGACAAACTACTTGCAAATTACTTTCAAACACTCTGTGGGATTCATTACATTTTAATGAGGAGCACATATTGTTGCAATACTATTGCTAAAGCAAGAAGTGAGCCAAAACTCACTTCGAAATCCTGTCACGGCAAGAAACTTCCTAGTTCACTTGTGAAAATATTACGTGAAAGTGTCTATTTATCTTGAAAGTCACGACGCCCGTTGTCGCTGAAAGTATGCACAAGTCAATCGAGGTAAGAGCCAAAATGAAGTCCAGTGTCGCATTGGCGGGAGTGGAAAGTGTGCCTTGTGAATAATAAAGCTCTTTATCCTTTTTTTTTTTTTTTACCTTTCAGGTCGGGGGTGTGAACGAACAGGTTCTAAGACGTTTACTCCTTCAATGTTGTCTGGGAGTAAGTTTTCTTTCAAGAAAAGGATGTGAAACTTAATTACGTATATATTAGCCAATAATTTTAGCCTTATCGATTTTTTTTGTGCTTAACCTGCTGTTCTCAGGGCTAACACCATTTATTTATATGAAGAATTTTTTAATTTCGTGAAGTATAACTGAAAGGTGGGAAATTTTCTAATTCTGTTCAGTGGCTGGATTTTACTATAAAACAACATTTATTGCTAGTTTTATACCTCGTTTCTTTAGTAATCGTGCTTTTGAGGTGTCTGCAGGTACTCGTAAGGTAGGCTAAAATGAAAGTGAGACTTGTTTGTTTGTTTTTTGTGGTGGTTTATTGGTTGGAATATGTGGTTACTAGATTTTGGATAACCTGAGAAAAGAATGTCCATAGTTGTCTGCGGTACGAATCTTGAATGATGTCCCGGAACTTTGCATCGTTAGCAAACCGTTGGCCCTTGAAAGCCTTCTTCAGTGATCCGAATATGTGGTAGTTCAGGGCTGACAGTTCAGGTGACAGTTCAGGGCTGTGTGGGGGTAGGTACAGGGGGAGGATCGAGGACCTACACCGCAACAGATCTTGTCCACGGTAGTCGATTCCATAGTGATGGCCAAGTATACTTGAGCAGATTTAGTTATGTCCTGTGCACATACGTCCATTACGATATTCCCTAAACCATCTGAATACGCTGCACTGTGACAGACACTCATGCCTATTAATATCTATCTGATGATGATAAACTTCGGCTTCACTAACACCATCTGCCGTTAAAAATTGAATAATCGTTCGCTGGGACGAATCCATGACACGACCATACGTAGTCACCTTGCTTAAACGCACTCAAACAGCACACTAGCACTTTTCGACGATAGCAGCTTTATTTCGTAACATAAACGTCATCTACTGGCGCAAACGCAAAGCTCTGAGTATTAACCACTGCCGCTATTACAAAAGTCTCCCTTTCATTTGGGCCATCCTGGTAATTAAGACCAATGTGCGATATTCCATATAACTTACTGATTTCCTTGAAACAGATGTCGAATGAACGCAGACAATACCTCATAGTGCTGTTCAGTATAATAATTGAGTTATTACCCATATGCGATACAGTTCTTGGGAAACACAGGGAAAATGAATAAATAAATTTTAAATAGAACACTTTAAATGTTCTTTGTTTTGTTTTTTGACAACCAACATCCTAAGAAGCTCTTCATGTATATTTTCTCTCTTCATGAATTTCATTTCTTTGTACAACTTGTTTATTAAGAACCATCTACCAGGAGCGTTTTTTGATCCTTACTTCGAGACAGATATTTTATCAAAGAAACTATCTTCGCATTATTATTTTTTCCCAATGCGCAGGTCTGGTCCTCCGGGCCGGATTTAGATGAAAAGAGGCCCTAGGCTATTCCACTTATGAGGCCTTTTCACCTCTCATTTTTAAATTTGTAAATTACATGAGGGATAATAAAATACATCACTGCTGTGATATATATCAATATATTAAATTAAACATGTTGTTAGTGGTACTAACCTCGCGGTACTAAGCCCCGCGTCACAAGTGACGTGTCTCCGTAATGAGATTCCAAAAAGTTGTAGTCGGAACAGACCCAATGAGCCGAACGCGTTGATCTTAACCAATACAATTTTATGTTTGTTTATTAGTCATATGAGTAGAATTTCTCCTTATTTTCGGTCCAGTGTTTTAGTGTTCGCTGTTTTTAGAATAGTGTAATTTTAATTTTGCTAACAATTTGAATGTAGGCCCATCTTGAGGCCGTAGGCTGAAGCCTAGTTAGCCTATAGGAAAATCCGGCCCTGCTTGTCCTTATACATTAGCCTGTTATCGCCGTGGTATTGCTGGAATCTTTATTATGTGAGCACCATATAAGTGGCCCAGCTTTGCCCCCTATGAACCGGTCCCATAATTTTGAACCGAGTCAAGTGACGAGACCGGAAACACATGACCTCGCAACTCCAGAGGTAAATTTGAGAACTTGGAGGACATTGCAGTCATGACAGATTTTTTTGTGCCCCAGCAGCCGTTAGTATACACGGCAGTGGATTTGTCAGTGACCGGCATTGAACCAGGGACGTTCAGATCACTGGCTCGCAGCATTTGCCAACCGGGCCACTGTGCTCATCCTCGCATTATGAAATGGGGAATTTTCAATCACTTTCTTAATAATTTATTTCATTTTCTGTAGAAAGAAATATATACCTAATTCAGACAGTTATACCTTAAGTATTGGAATTTTTTTTGGGCCAGATATCCATATTTTTTAATATACCGGTATAAGTTGATTTTTCAACTACTGTTTATGTCTGATTTTTATTTAATATCCTCATGTGTTTAACTTCTCGGGAATTAAAAGTCTACAATTATTAATAGGAGGCAAGAACTTCGACGAGTCGAAGTATTCAAAATTTTAGGATGATGATAAAAACTCTTGACGGCATAAGTAGATTTTGTTTGACGCTGTTCTTCTGTAATTATTTGTATAGTATGTATAAGAATCTGTAACAGCTTTGCATTCGATGTTTTCTTTATTCAGGTTTAGTCAGCATTTTGTCGGACTTGACGTTGCTCCCGCTTTAAGAAAGGACACCGAGACCATAAGGGCCTGTTCACATAGGAGTCCGTTGCGTAGCGTTAAGGGAAAGATGACGTTGAGACGAAAATAAACCAATCATAGGCGTTAAAAATTTCATTGCTAATCGTTTGGAGGCCTATGATTGGTTTATTTTCGTCTCAACGTCATATTTTCCTTAACGCAACGCAACGGACTCCTATGTGAACAGGCCCTAATACTAACGGCAGGATACTGAGACATTGAGAAATGGGTTTCTTTTCTTCCCTTCTGCTTACTCTACCATCTATTTTATTTTCAAAAAGTACTTCAAAATTAACTACATCGTTTCCCTGTTTGGTCTCCTATTTGTATTTAACCCATTAACTGCCAGATTTCTTTAAAATATTTTTTTTTTCAAATAAAGTTATATTTTTGCATGAAAAGAAACGTAGTAAAATTAATTCTACGATATACAAAGTAAATATTTGATTTTTATAGATTTAAAAATCAATCCTCATTTGGGGATCACGGTGCATTACAAGTAAATAATTTCATAATTTTTTTATGAGTGCCATGGAATAACACATTCTACATGCAATCCAACATCGCACATTACACACTGTTTCCAAAAAAATTTTTTTAGAAACCGCACATTTTCTCTGTTTTCCATCCAATGTTCTTCTAAATAATGTCCTTTAGGATTTTTTCTCACGTCTTCTGCAACGCGTTTCTGTGAACTCACACTGTAAGATGGTCTTCCACTATTTTTGGGGTCAGACAGAGTGTAAATTCAAATAGAACCTTGCGACTACTCTTCTGAAATTTGGAGTATTTTTCATTAGCAATGCAGTATATTGTATGAGCATTAACTAGGGCCATATCCACTGCATTAGTGAAAATAGGAAAGTACCATTTCTGCCTCTAATTTTTATTCTATACTTTTGTATATTCCAGTCAAGCTTGTTATCACCACCCATGTTCTTATTGTAATTTACAATGACATTAGGCTGTGGAATTAACACTTGTTTTTTCTCAGTTCTAGACCATCTTGGCGCACGTCCCAAAGGTAAAACTTCCAAATGATTTGACAGCATCTTAACATTGCTGTTATCTTTCCAAACAAGACCAAATATTCCATTTATTTCATCACATCTATAATCGAAAGCACCACGAAATTCTTTCTTCATTTCGTTATCTGTTTCTATAGGGCATTTATTCATCCTATCATATATCACCGTTCCTGTCGCAGGTATATTTCTCTCTTTTAGATTTTTCATCAAATCAAAACTTGTGAAAAAATTATCGAAATAAAAGCAGTGTTCTTCTGGTTTGTCTATGGTTGTTATCTTATTCAATATTACCGACATCCCTAACCCATTCGTATTTTTTTCTAAACTACTACTTAGCTTACCTTCATAGATTTCAGCATTATAGCAATATCCGGTCACACCGCAACACATGGCCCCATTGCTTGAAACCAAAGCGAATGGGCTTGCCTCTTATAAATTGCTTCAGAAAATGATGACCATAATAACGCACCATTTGTTCATCAATACATATATTATACGAAAATACTCCAAATTGCATAAATGTTTCATTTAGCTCATCCAAAACTGGTATCTTCCAGTACATTGTCATTTATATCTTCTAAACCGGAAACATCATCCGCTCTATACGGTGGTAATTCAACTATGTCAATTGTACCGTCAAGGTCATCATCTGCCAAATCAAGGTCATTGTCCCAATATTCTTCAAGTTCTCTTAGCGATGAAAACTTTTGCTACTCATGACTATCAAGTTGAATAAATCAAACAAGAAACATAAGAATACAAATTATAATAGTACAGTCATTTATCAAAATCGAACAAGGTTGCTCGCACGTAATTCGAAGTAGATAAGACTCTCTAAATAAAACAACATCTCAGCACAGAGTTCATGACCATCTGCACTAAAAATTATTAAAATTCTTTTGAACAGTGTACGAAAATGTTGGTTTGGAGCGCTACGGTCAATTTTTCTACACGAATATGTACGAAAAGTATTGCCGTCACCTGCGAAACATGTGTGTTTTAGAATCACCTGCTCCCATTACCTGGTGAATCTCCACCCCCCTTCATGCCTGTTATTGTCAGTGGATGCATTCCACATTTTCATGCCCATGTGGAATTTCCAGACCATTGTGGAATTTCCAGAAACGTATTTCCCTAGACAACTGCAAGAAAACGAAAGTTCTATTTGTAGTGTAAATAGTTAACCATTTTACATTGCAATTACCGTGAGTCCCAAATGCGGATCATTGTATTTTGCCGGTGGTCAAGCTATGAAGTAAACAATTTGCTCAATTTCAATACTATGTTATTCAGAACACATATGCACATAACCTCCATAAGAAAAAAATAATTCATTTCAATATAAATTATCAGATATTCACTTAGCAAATAGAGTGATGGGACAAAGCGTCATTTACAAGCAAACTTTTGAAAAAAATATCATTTATATATATATATATATATATATATATATATATATATATATATATATATATATATATTAATCAAACTGAAAAGTTTAACTGTATACATTATGAGTGGACAGTGATGCAAACACTTAACTCTAAAAATAAACGAAAAGTCAGAAATTAGGGAGGGGATAACGTTAAAAATATTCGTGATCCTCAAATTGGGCTCACGATTTTTAATGGGTTAAAATATACTTTCTTGACAGACGATGTCTAATGATTATATTTAGCAATTACAAGAGAGATCCATCTAAAGAGCATTTCTGGGAAAATCAATGAATCCCTTAGTCACGATTCTGGAAGCATTTAGTTTACGAAAAGTAGTTTTCGTAATTAAGCTAGAGTTATCACTCGAACAATCGACCAGTTGTAACAATGTCTGTGGATTATGATACGAACGAAAATTTTGACTTGGGAGACATGTATGAACTCAGATTGACGACCAAGTCTAATGAACGACCTTTTAATTAAGATTCTTCCGAATTAAGATTCTTCCGTAATAATAGATATTTAAATTAGACGAGAGTATTTTCCGTGCATTGCCTTAGAAAAAAAACTATTAATACTTCTAGAAGAAGGAGTCCATTTTTTTCCTGCAGATATGTTAAACATATTTTGCTTGTACATTCGGTTTGAAGTGTTTCCCTTTCATATCGAGATTCTTGAATGATATTTGAATAAATATTTCTTATAATTATATCCATAAGGGTGCTAAAATTGCTGTGTAAAATACAAGCTAAGAAGACATCTGCATGTTTAATCTCTGTACTGCCGTATGTACATATATCCTTGTAGAATCTAGAAAAACAAATGGTGCGTTTAAAAAAAATACAGATTATTAAATGAATCTATTGAACTATATATATATATATATATATATATATATATATATATATATATATATGTGTGTGTGTGTGTGTGTGTGTGTGATAGAATATAATATTATAATAATGGAGAGACAGTTATCATTTCCTAACTTGATTTCTTAATTTTATTGAACGAGTCTGTGTTATTATCGAAGGAAAGTAATAATTGCCCGCAGAAATTTATTTCGAAATTTAATAATTGTATCTTATGTTTTTAAATAATATATCGTTAAATCAATCCTTTAGGAGAACCCGCATATACGGACAGCAATCATTGAAGTATACATAAAAACTGCTGGAGGGAATTCTGAAACGCATTCACTTCAGCGTATTTCAAAACCCTGTGTTTTGATCACTCTCCGATTCGGACGGGTAGACTATTATAATACTCCCTACATTGGAACAGATTCTCTGTGAGGCCAATATGTCCACTTGTAAAACATTAATGGATTGCCACCCCCTATAAGAACTGCCATATCGCGAACAACAACAAATAAATTAACGAGGTATCTATAGTATCCTTCGACAAAAGAGTTGTTATTCGCTACTGCGACGGCGATGGGCAAGGAAAAAGAAGCGTCACGAGAGGTGAATAAAATAAACTCTTCCGATAACTCTAAAATTGTTAAGGTGTTAGATCATTTCAAAATGCTGACATACTCAACGATGCAAACGTATTAGATTCAACATCGTAGTTAAAAACACAATTCAAACGCTAACCCCAGTCACGAAATTCAACCAAACATTTAATCGACCAGTTTTATGAAAAGTAAAATTAATTTTAAATTTTAATAAAAGTTTAACTCTCTGCATGCAGTAGTTGCTTATGTTCGTGACTATGAATCAAGGAAACCTGTCAAAATCGTAAAAATAAAAATTAAATCTATGCATTTCATGAGGCCTCATCTTTAAGGATCATTCCTCTTTATATTTTTTTCCTGTCCCGTGGGTGTCCATGAAAGAGGACTACAGAATTTTCGACTTATATTCGTATATCCAACAGCATGTCAACACAAAGAACACCAAAAATAAGGATTTTTGTCTTACTTCTTTCTGAACAAATTCATGAAAGAAAAAAGAAATTGGGAATTACGCAGTAAATGTTACTGGCTTTTGAAACGATGTGAACATTGGGTATTGCTAAAAACTGTGGACGCCAATTGGACGCACACTTTTCAGCAAAAGCGTTGGTAGCAGCTTACGTTGCTTATCCTAAAAGTCTCTCAGGAATGCTTCTGATCCAGTCATTTGAGGGTAACGACGAGTTATTGGATCTTATTTCTGCCCATGTCTTCACGTTTTGCACTACACATGTCAACTAACATTAATTCCTAGTGGTAATTTATCATTATAGCACTATGAAATTAATTCATAACATTAGAATGCATACATTTTTAGTGTGCATCATCTTTTTGACACTATATTAAAGTCTATCACTGATTGTACCAGTCAGGCGCGAATAATTTTTGAATCTGATACCGAGTGATCTTATCTCCCTTCGGAAATGTGGTGGAAACTTATAGCTCCTCTTTAAAAAGTTAAGTAAATGGTGGCCAGTGGCAGACATTCTTTCTCAGGTAATCATAAAATAATACTCAGAAATCAGCCTAAAATACTTTCTTTCGTTGTAAAAGGCAAATATGGGAGTCAAAGGGAGAGAGTTTGGGGTCTATGTATGGCAACTTAAACTTTCTGCAGAGTCCAAGCGAATAAGTAGAGAATATTTGGTCCAAATCGTTTCATCCAACCCACTTAAAGGCGGTTATACATACAACAAACGAAGTCGAACGAACGAAGTTGTTCGCATCAGGTGTATACGAAGCAAAGAACGCCACCGAACGCATTGATCAGCCTTTGCCAAAGTTTGCTCAGTAAGCGGTAAATAAAATTAAAGCTCGTTAGCCGTTGTATGTGTACAGAGCCTACAATTGAGCTTCGATTCTTTTTCTCTTTTTACTTGGTAAATTCATTTCGATTAAAAACTAAATTTTTGTAGTTCATTATCGGAAACTGAGTTGTGATTTTTTTCTTTTTTTAAAGCGGAGGCACTTGTCGTGTAGACATTCGCCTATCATTTACCGTAGTTCGCTGGCCATTTTATTACGGGGGCACCAATATAGGCGGACCAGAATTAACCCCCTATGAAGGGACGATACAAACGGAGGTATTTTTAGTGGTGCGACTCCAGGATTCGATCCCAGCACACTCTGCACCGAAAGCCAGCGCGCTGTACCACAGGGTCACCACAAGCCGAGTTTTGAAATATAGTATGGAGTTGGAGTACTCACCACAACAAATCACTTCAAGAAAATGAACGAACTGCTGCACAAGTATTCCGTTTGTTAACGGGGACAACCAACTGAATTTCAAACTGAAAGCCGACTTTGTTTATAACCTTTCGTTCGCCGTCGTTCTCTGTCTGTATTACCTGCCTAAAGATTGTACAGTGTGAAAAAGAGAATTTCAGTTTGAAATGTATAGATATATCCATGTGAGCTACTCCATTCTTCAAATAACTGGAGTGGCCATAAACTCCTTGGCCCATCGTTTTTTCCCATTATCATCATCCTTAAATATGATTCATTAAAAAAATTAAGTAGTAACAAATAAAAAAAGGTCATCATCTCTAAAATTAATTTGTGAATGTACACTGACAATTCATTCTTTATGGTAAATTTTCCGTCTGAAATCGACGTGACAGACTACAAACGTTTATGCTAGAAACATAATTTGAATCAACCTTTTCTAAAATAAATGAAATACAGACTTGATGAATATTTGATGAAGTTAATGGACTAAAATATGCTTTATGAGAATCCCGATTTAATAAGTTAAATAAATGTTTGCAAAAATGAGAGGCATTAAAAGAATTCTTTGGTAGCAATTTTAAATTCATTTACGTAATTAGATTAAAAAATTTATTTTGTTATAGCGAACATTCTTTTTTCATAATGCTCCAATATTACTATTAAATTTATCCAACTTATAACTTTCGAAATTTAATATGTGTATTCATTTGAAAAAATACACCAAAGGATTAATTTTGTAGATCAACAATTTTCAAAATTTGAATATACTTTACATAGAGCATTGAAATACGAAGTTAGGAAATCTAAATCATTACACATGTGAATTTAAAGTATGCGGCTATTGATTTCGTAAAACCTAATTTTTAAACATTCTCGCAGATGTCGCTTCTTAAGACTGAATTCAAATGGAAAAGGAATTGTCGAGGAGATGTGAAAAAGACTCATTTTTCAAACTTCCCTTTTCTTTCGGACTCCAATGACACAGAACATTGCTTTGTTTTTTCATTTAATTGTTCTTCTTTACAACGATGCTGAGTATGAGTTTTACCATGGGATATATTGTCGTGCACTTTCTACAAAATAAAATGTTATCTTTCCTCTAATGGTCTGATGCCTTTCTAAAGGACTATCTGCCATGGCTGGCTCTCCGAATCTCTGGTGATCCAAATATTCTGGTGATGCTAAATTTGATCTATTTCCCTTTATTAGACCTGTGCGGATAGCTAATTCTTCAAAGATCTTATGATGTGTTACTGTATTTGAATTATCTCACTGTCTGAATAATTGGAAAAGAAAAAATAATACATAATGTACGTGGTTAAATTAGTGTAATTCTCAAATAGGCATTTCACATAAGTGGTGTATTTATTGATATGATGACAGAAGACCCGTAGTTATGCTACATTTCTTCAAAAAGTTCAGAATCTCCATACTCCTTAAATGGACATTTCGCTCTAGAATAGTTTAACATTTTCTATTGCTTAGACCAGTGCTCCGCAACCGCTGTGCCGTGGCCACTAGTGTGCCGCGAGGTGATCTTGACTGTGCCGCGGTGATTTTATCGATTATCATAATAAAAAAATTAACCACCGCATTAAATAGAAATTTTTCCAAGTAAATATTCCTTTAACTTTTTGTTAATATGTAATTTTTCTAGGTCGAAATTATACACAAAACAAAACATGTTGTTAGCCATACATTGTATGTATGCTCGAGCGTCATATTTCTGGATTTCAGTTTAAGAAAGAATATCCACAAATTTCTGACAAGGCTATTGCAATTTTGCTCCCATTTTCTACGACATACTTATACGAACAAAGTTTTTCGACGCTGGTTCTAATTGAAAATGACAAACGATCCTATTTAAAGGGCCTTGACCATGAACTGTAGCTCTTTCTATTATAGAGCCAAATATAAAACGTGCAAATATAAAACACACATTTATCAAAACAATCTCAAATATCTCATTAATAAATTAGTTATCTTTAAATTAACTTTCATTTATTAGGCTTAAGTAAAGACCAAAAAACAAATTTTAATATAAAAATTTAAAGAGAAAATTATTTTACTGGTAAACTATAATTTTATATTTTTGTTCTTGTGTTGGTGTACAGTTCAAAATGATTTATATAAAACTTAAATGATTATAATTATCTTGATACATAGAGCTATTTTGTTGTGTTTTTTATCTAATAAAAACATATACGTATTTATTGTAATTTATATATTTGCAAGCTTTTTCTTGTGGCGTGCCGCGGAATTATCGAAAAACACGTTGTTGTGCCGTGGAAGATAAAAGGTTGCGGAGCTGTGGCTTAGACAGCAGCGACGCCAAGGCTACGCACTCTGGGGAATGGGGAACTTTCTTAGAGAAATATATCATATATCTAGAAAATTCTTTACCCCCTTTGATTTAGAGAGGCGTAAAATTTCAGATGTTTAACACCGTAAAGCAGGGGTTCCTAACGACCTATGCGAAGGGTTCCTAACCCTTCGCGTCACCCAAAGTGGTGGCGAAGGGTTATCTCGAGGGTCGCCCCGTTTTTATTCAATTAAAATAACTTTTGAACGAATTTCCTCGAAAAAATTTGTCTATATTTATTTAACATGAAACTGTAGAGCAGTGATGTTTTTTTCTAACTGAAAAAAATCTTACTCTGAGCACAAACTTAGTTCGTTAGAAATCTACCGTTTTTATTTGGTGTGAAATGAAAATCCCGGTTACTTACTGGGGTTACTGCATAAACAACACAAATTCTAAACGTCGGTTTGTCTTTCATCAGTCTGTGTTGACCCTTTAGGCATTACTATTGTTGTTTCCCCAACGGAATTAAGCAATTTTATTTAGGCAAGAGTTTTTCTATTTTTTATTTTTATATAATTCCTAATCAATACGGTAGGTGCATTATTTATCTTGAGATTCTGTTCTGCTGTGTTCTTGTTTTGACACATCTTTGACTGGGGAATGAATGTTTCTTAATGGTCTTCATTTCTGACAAATTTCATTTTTGCTAAATTAAACATTTAGGAAAATGCGTTTAGTGTTTTTTCTTGATGTAATAAAAGGTCTTTTAATGAAAATATGCCGGATGGAAGCAGGATGCGTAGAAACCATTGTAAGGAGTCAACACTCAAAAAGGTTGGGAAAAAGGCAATAAAGGGAAAGGACTTCAACCTTTCTGTGCCAACTGCTAGAGTAATAAATTCGCAAGCTTACGCTGTCCTTACGTTAGTCGAAAGAATTTTGGGCAGCAGGTTCAGTGGCAAGGTACTTTATAGTTCATAAGGGACAAATAACAGTAATATTTAGCCCCACATCACAAGTAAAATTTATTATCAATGAAGTGATCTCATTGCGGCAGGAATGCGTGTCACTGCAGTCTTAATTAGATACTCGACATTCTTTTTATTTGTCTAAAGCTACATAAATAGGTCAAAACGCTATCTGCGAAGCGAAACTGCGTGTTTTAAGTCAGAAACTTTTTATGTACGCCCTTCATAGAAACACTATAGATTTAGTATCAATTCTAGTTTGGGATTCCTTTTATTTATTATCATACTCAGAAATTAGATCTAATACCAATAACAATATATTGTTTGCAGACACAATTAAAAGTAATAGTTTAATCGTGTAACCAGGAGGACTAGTGAAGCCCAGGAGGAATTATCTGCAGTTACTTCTAAATGAGATGCATAGAGCGACATAAGAATTCAGCGAAAACTCTTTACTTCAACCTCTTCCTCTACTGCCTTCCCCCACCCTGTGTTTTCATCTGCAGGGGGTTCACCCTCCTTACAGCTTTTTCGAATTTTAACGTAAAATATGGTGATTTTTTCTCCTGCACGAATGGCCTGTGACACACGGGTTGACTCCTATCACTGAGAGAGATTTCGAGGAAGATACTGATCCATTCGCATAACCTTTGTATCTGGTCTGTCATCGGACTTCAAAATAAAGTTAATCTGGCATTTTTCAAATTATTCTACCAAGAGCACAAGGTGAAAATAGCCTGATGGTGTGAATAGCCTTTACAATGTCAAACAAAGACCATACAAAGGCTATAAAATTATTAGAGAGGAGGAAGATAGTTTTGCAGGCCCTATCTGGTAGAATCATAATTTGTTTCATTCGCAATATCATTTCATAACGAAAAGAACCTTGACTGATCGTGTGAAATTGGTTTAACGATCAATTAATTATGCTAGAAAAATAAAACCGGCTTGAAATCATTGTTTAAGTTCGATCTGGGCTATTCCTGAACCACCTCAGGGAGTTTACCTACTTCAGGTAATCACGAATGTCGCAATCCCGAGGTACCCCAGCGAACAATCTCTCCTTTCCTATTTCCTCTCCTCTCTGCCTCCTACTTTTTTCTTTCTTTTCTCCCTCGGTGTGGTTCCTCTTCGAAGGCGAGGGCTCCTAATTAAAAGCTGTTGCCGCTTTCTAGCTTCTAATGGCGTGTATATCACCCACGTGTTTGCCGTGCGTGGAGACCCGTGTCCCTGGAAAAAGGAATCCTGACACTTGAGGGACAGTTTTGGTATCCTAATACACTGCTTTGCCACCCCGCTTCAGGTAAACGGGAGGTACATAGTGGTTCCCTATTGTATCAATCGGCCCGTCGCTGACTTTGTCATCGGCTTGGAACCAAGCATTCGTTCCGATTACTGGGCATCTAGCTAAGGATGGAGTCTGCTTCAGGGACGTTTTGTAAGCGTATAGATCCGGCTAGCACTCGAGTAGAATCCCCTTGTTGGACTCCATGGTGGGTGGTGCGGTCAGTGTCCGAACTTCTTTCCTTTTTAATATGGAAAATAAACTTCATTCATCTCCCTCTAAAAGGGAGCAATAAAGTACGATGTCAGTACTCATTGTTAAGAACCTGCAGATTTCATTGTTAAGAACCTGCAAAGTTCTTTCCCACTGTGTCTCCATTTTAATAAATAAATGCCTTCAGTTCGCCGTAAATGTTGCGTTAACAAAAAATCTTCGCTCAGGCGATCTAATTGAGAAAATTTTAATTGAGGTCACATCCGACGCCCAAGGTATAGCTATATTAACCTGCACTACTATAGGTACCTTAAACATCTCTGTCGTATAACATAGGATCTTAAATCATTCCCACGGAGCTATTTCCGAATCCGACTTATTCAACTGTACAGAGGAAGAAATTAAAGAAAATCTTGAAGAATGAGAAGTATTGTCAGTGAAACGAATCCATATTCGACGGGATGATAAATTTCTACCTACAAAAGATCGTACAATGACATTTGATTCCCCGACACTACCACCAAGAATTGCAGCAGCGTATTTAAGTTGTCGTGTGAGACCACATGTGCCGAATCTTTTCCGCTGTTTTAAGTGCCAAAGGTTCGGCCATTCGAAGGACTCCTGTCATGGTTCCTTAACTTATGCTAAATGTTCTCGTTCAGGTCGCGAAAGTGACTTTTGTGAGGAAAAACCTTTCTGCATCAACTGCAAGGGTGACTATCCTGCTTTTGCCAGATTATGCCCCAAGTGGACGAGCGAAGAAGAAATGCAGACCATCAAGGTAACAAGAAATATCTCATACGCTGAAGCACGACGAATCATAGATAGCAAAACCCCAACAGCAGGTTTATCCTACGCCTCAGCAACCGCTTCCAAACCAGAAAAAAAAAATCGGCCACTGCACAAACTAAACCGGTTGTTTTCTGGCCAATGAGAATGGCAAACCAGAACCCTCTACAGGAATCAGAAATACCACAGATGACTACTCCACCTCCCAAAAATATACCCCACAAAACAATTCAAAGTTCAGGAAAAAACAATTCAGCTACAGCATCCAAGAAAAGTGTTTGCAAAACTGCTCAAACTCTCATTAAAACACCAATTCCACCAAATTTAAATAGTTCACCTCCTGCACGTGTCAAAAAAAGCAGATCATCTTAGGCACCATCCGCCCATAAAAATGTTGTAGAATCCAAACAGGTATGTTCGTACAACATAGACACAAATTCCCCGATTCCTCCAAACAAAAATAGAAAACAATTAGTTATTTCTATAAAGTGAGTTGGACTCTCTAAGAGACTGAGAGATCCAAATTATATTTTAAAAAATCATCAATACGTCCGCAGACTCGCCTAAGAGACGGAATTGAAATTCTTTGTGTCTTCGGACAATGATGTTGCTTTTGAGTCTTAATTCCTCCTTTTTTTCTTTTTTTTTTTTTTGAAATATACCGGCTTTTCTTTTGATTTAATTTCTTACAACTTTTATTCACCTTCGTATATCTCTTTATATATACTCTATTACTGTTTTTATAAAATTCATATCATATTATGGCCAGCGAAACTGCGGTGTATTGTAGGCGAATGTCTTCACGACAAGTGCCTCCCCATTTGTTAAAAAAAAATGTATATAACCGAATCTTTATCACTTTATATATCATCGATTTTATTATCTTTTATATATTATCACGTTTAGACATCATTTTTATGAACCTTTTATATAATTTGTTTCACGTTTGCACGGCTTTTAATTATTGAAAAGTGTTGATTTTTAAGTCTGTAATATCAGCTGTCGGTTCGAGCCTGATGATTTTATATACTTTATTTTTCGGCTCTAGTCTTGTGTTTGGCGCTTTATGTCCTATTTTGGACCTTGCGCCATTAAGGCTGCTATGTAATAAGAAAAAAATCGTATTTCCCTTTTGCTCTTCTTGCAGACTCATGTGGTGGGAGGAGTCCAGTTGACAGTTCGAGAATTCCACCCTCCTTAGAATTGACATTTTGAGGGATTGTAATGGCTCTCTCTCTCTCTCTATTGGGGGGGTTAAGCGCTGCCCCCAAATTTTTTATTTAAAATATATTTTTTTCAACTATTTACAGGTACATAAATGCTGATAATCAAATAAAATTGGTATTGTCAGATAGCCTAAACTTTTCTGCAAAGCGCTACAGGATTCATTTTATAAATTTCGTCCACCGAAGGAATTTATGAGCGTTTAAAACACACTATACCAGATTTTTCCCCGAATAATTTAACATTTAAAATAGTAATTGCATTTTTTTTTTAAAAAAAGAAAAATGTACACAAATGTAAAATTTCTTTCTCTATGATGGAGTAAAATTTAAAAAAAAAATCTTTGAATCCAAGTCGGCAATTCGTGGACAAATTTTCTCCATAGGTTAACATTGAGGTGAGCGAATCCAATGGGGTTAGTACATAGCAACCTTAAACCCGAACCAACCTACTGTTCCCGCAAGGCTTAGAAAGTAGGTGTGTATCCACAACTCGTTAATGTAACATTTTGTTACAGATGCCGTTCTATGAAGTCGCAAATGAGGAAAGCTTTCAGATAATCAATCTGAAAAGATATCGGGAAATACGTCAACTTATTTATGCTGAGGATAGTCTTTTATTTATATCATCTGCATGTCGTGATAAATCTTGCTATGAATATAGATTAATCAATGCATAAGGAGAATGAAACAACGAACTTCATTCAAGTTGGACATTTCCCCTAAATTTTAGATGGATAAAGAGTAGCCCTGATTGTATTTTAAGCAGTCACTCTACACTGCCATAGATAAATAAATAATTCATCTGGGAAAATCCAAATAGATGTTCGATTTCGAGGATTCGTAGGAGAGAGTATCCATCAAATCAAATTTCGCATTATTTTTCAGTCAATAGAAATGGAGAGTTAGAATAAACTTGTACTACAGTATCATCTCCAGACAGTCTATTTGTGTCACAGGGAGAGGACAACGATAAGCCATATCCCCTTAATTTTTTTCTAAATTCTTTGAAACATGTCTTTCACCCTCAGACTGCATAAAATGATCCAATCAATATTTTTAACTTTGAGTTATTCAATTTTAACATGTCCTAGGAAATTTATAAAATGGGCTGCTCAACATCCTCAAGAGCGGTTGTTACCCTTGTACCATCCTGCTCTTGCTACTAATCCTAATAATTTTAAGCATGATAAACAGAGCCAGTAATTTACTCATTTTTTAAGCTTCCAGAGACCGGTTCCCTGTGTGGTTCGTGTCCTGTGATGAATGTTTGGAGTCTCTCGGAATCGGCTTTAAGCAAACTTCCGGCCCCTGTCAGTTTATTCCTGGTGTTGGAAGGAGCGCTCTTAATCAAAGAACTGATGGTAACACAGAAATCGTGTTCCAAATACAGTCGAACCTCCATATATCGAACTTCCACATATCGGAATTTTCTATATATCGAACTCTTAGCAAATCTCCATGTTCATTACGTAGAAAAATTGTTTCTATATATCGAAAAAATCTCTATATATCGAAATTTTTTTCAAGACAAATTGGGTGATTTTATTCCACTTTAGAATAAAATCTCCCAATTTTTGACATTTGAAACAATATGTCGTGGACTTCAATTCGCCGAAAATATCCCTGATTAAGTTTTTAGTGGACTGAATAAATACGAACATTTCTTTGAACTTTCCCCAAAACTGGCTGTTCAGCAAGATATTCGTAGTTTTTTTTTTTAAGAATATAACTGTGATCATTATAACCACTGTCTGGATTATTGTTATTTTAAGGTATGTAGTACTCAATAAATATTTCATATTAATTCATTTTTTAGTTATTAACTTTCATTTAATGGGATTCGCATATAAATTAGAAATGGAGTTGCGTATACGAAAATTAGCTTTAATTTTTTTAGAAGAATTATGATAAAACTAAGGTCAATTCTATATATCGAAATTTCTATATATCGAATTTTTTTCCGGCAATTTGCTACTTCGATATATGGAGGTTCGACTGTATTTTATACAATTCCACGGGCCACATACGTTATCTCGTTGTATTAAATTTTTAGGGTATCTGAGTAGTGGGAGTCACTATTTTCTTGTATTTTTTATACCAAACATAGACTATTGCAGTGCTGGTTTATGTAAGGAACTTTCTTTGGAGCCATAGCTTACGCAAATTTATGTAATTCAGCGTTTTTTTTCCCTTACATTCATTTTTGTTTTACACGATAATAACGTTTCCCGTATAATACGCGTAAAATAGTAGCATTTTTTTACATTGAAAAAATTATATTTTTCATATTATAAATCTTTTATTTTCCAGATCTTAACAAATTAGCGCACGGTTTTAAATAGGAAAATAAAGTAATCTACCCCTGTTGGGGATACATGGTCATTTTCTGCTGTAAGTTTTATAATCATTATATGATTATTATTAACCTTTTTTTCGGTGCTATGAAGTTCCGAAACATTTTCTCAAGAACTCTCTTATTTTTATTTTATTTTATTTTTATATTTTGCACTACTGGGAAGCCCTTCTGTTGAGCAGTCAGTTAAAATAACACAGTAAGTTAAGAGATTATTTAACTTAGTGACTCTTCAAGACAAATCTAGTGATTTTATAATGTATATGCGAGTAAACAGCCTAAATTAAAGACAGAATGTTTATGTACTGAACACAGAATTTTGAACTCACGAAGCTGCAATAGGGAGATATGCAAAGATTTTTTTTTCTCCTTTTTTTTGCGAATTTAATGTCATGTAACAGTATTATAAAGATCTTCCCAAGAATGCTCTCCTCAGAAAGCATCACATTTCCTTAATTTTATTGTGAGGGCGAAAAGCTACACTTTTCGTTGGTGTGACCAAACTAGGCTTGCAACTCACACCGTTAGATTAGCTTAATAAACACAAACGAAATTCCAATATTTTGTTGATTTAGACTCAATGAACCATGGCTTTGATATTTTACAAAAGCACAAAATGATTTATTTACAAAAGCACAAAATGATTTATTTACAAAAGCACAAAATGATTTATTTGCAAAAGCACAAATCATCATATAAACTGAGTGGCCAATTTATTATGCCACCTGACAATTTTACGCAGAGGAACTATAACATCACGCTGTTGCTGCTAGAGAGTGAAATTGATATAAACAAGTAAAAAAAAAAAAAAAAATTTTTAAGTCAATTCCTACTTAGGTCAACAAAGAAAAATTTGAGTGTGAACTAATAGTAGGAATTGAATATATGGAGAGTGTGAACTAATAGTAGGAATTGAAAAAAAGGATTGCCTGCCAGAACCTTGCCTAATGTGCGAGATTAGGAGGGGGGAAAGAGAGAGAAAAAGTGTGTCAGGTTGGGGATTCGATCCCGCGACTTACAGGACGGGAGGAGCGCGCGCTACCGCAGTGCTACCGTTTACACAGTAAGAAGAGGGAAATTACCATTCAAGAGCAAGAGACGCTTTGGGTCTCTTCCTATTGAAAGGGCTCCCATATAAAACTAAAATTAATTATTTAAATTTAATTAATGAATTAATATTTAGAAAACAGTATTAACATCAAGTGTCATCCACTACAAGTTTAAAAAAATGCATTTGAACTTGAGTGGATGAATAAAAAGTATTTTATTAACGATTGAAAATTTGAACAAGGTATATAAAGGGAGAGTGTGAACTAATAGTAGGAATTGAAAATGGAATTTCTGAGTAATTTAAAAGACAGTTGAAGTGCACCAGGTAGCTGGATCCATAGCCATCAGACCTCTGAGAACTAGTTCATCGGATATGGTCTCAGATTCCTTAAGCCACCTACCAAGATCTCATACAGTTCATGATTGCAGCAGTGTTGAAAGCGAAAGGCCCAACGATGTATTGAGTAGGCAGGCGAGCACAGAATTGCGAGAAAATTATTTGACGGGATCCCTAACACAGTCCAGCCATCATGGCAGATAATGTTCTGTTCTACCTATTCAGACGGGGAGGTTGACGAATTCTAATAACAGCGGTCTCTCTGACTTCGCAGAAATCGTGAAATACAGTAACCACCGCTTATAGTGATCAGTGGTTATAAGAATCAACCGTTTATAAGAATCAATATCGCAAAAACAAAAACAAATGTATTATTTCCATGTTAAAATTTTCGCTTTAAAGAATCAATCCACCGGTTTTAAGAATCAGTTTACACTCTTTGCTTTCCTTTCATTTTTCAAAAAAAGCCGCTTAAACCCTCAAAAGGCACGAAGTTCTTTCTTTATTCTTTTAAAAAGAAAGAGTGATAAGATGGAATGGAATACAGTCGTAAAATGCATCCTTTTCTTTGTTAGACATAACATAATAGTTTCCCTTTAAACGCTTTAGCTAAACACTGTCCTATTAGCTTAACCCAGGGGCATCCTAACCGTTCGGATCCGATTTCACTTTTCTCCACTGACAAACAAAGACAGGAACTCTTTTTTCCCACCTTCCACATCCTGGTTGCGGCTTCCTGAACCCTGAGACACATAAATCTTCGGGGAAGTGTCCACTATCACTTAGGAAAAAATGACATTATTAGATTCAGCACGTTATCAAACCGTGAAACGTAAGCAAGAATGTGAATCTTGGTCTGAGACTATTGGTATTGAAAGAGGTATAAACAGCCTCCTGAAAACTTCATAACGTCAAACTACCGTAGAAAACTTTTTCTTGCACCCTTCCTGTAGTTGAAATGTTAAACTGTTAAGCAGGTATGTTGTAATAAATATTGGATTTTTTTCTTCTCTTACTATAATCATGTGTATCTACTTATAGGTCTAGAAATTAAGTTGTATTTTAAAATTATAAAAATAATTTTAATAAAAGATAATTAACGTAAATTAAAGAGTATTTTATAGTAAATTATCTAATATATGTATATATAGGTATGTGTGTTCCTATCCAAAAACCTAAATTTCGGCTATAAGAATCAACCGCTTATAAGAATCTAAAACAGTAATAACAAACGTGATTCTTATACGCGGAAATCACTGTATGTTAAGGAAATCACTCAGTTATTTTCCATCGCGGAAATAATGAACCTACTCAAAAACATTGCCGAAGCACTTCGTGCTCCGAGAGATATTCATATTAAAATGTTAGAAGTCTTTAAAATCATTTGCGACTTTTTCTGTCCCGACCCGGGTTCGAACCCAGGCCAGGATGTTTCTGCTTAATTGCTTTTTCTGCTCTCACCTCCCGTCCTGAGTTTTTATTCAGGTCGTATTCGGTTTTCCGCTCTTCACTCTAGCAGTGTTTTGCGTCGTCATTACTTCTTTTGTTATTTCTTACTTTTCCCCTTAATTTTAAGTTTTTATTCAAGTAATTCTATTTTTAAACTTCTATGCACTGATTTTACATACCACGTTTGTGTCACATCCGTGTTTCACTGATGATTGTTACCAGTGATTATGTCTCATCTTGCTACTGGAGATAAATCCACTTGGACTAGGCACTCCAGTTCGTATCAAAATTTCAGCAGTCAAAATTTCAGCAGTTGCCAAATTCCTGAAAATTTGAGGCGTTCCCGGTGTTTACATTATGGAAGCGCCGTCTGTTGGATGTGGAAACAAAACCCGACTTATATTATCTGTGTGTAATGTTGCTTCAAATAAGCAGCAGCATCTTAGGCTCCATTACCCAGTTACTTCTCCCTTCGAGAATCACGCATCGGGTGTTCTTTTAAACTATTTAAACAGTATTCCGATCTTTCAGTTAAAGTAAAGTCTACTGCTTTTTAAAGCACTTAATTTATAACCACCGATTAAAAGAAGTTGTATATACATCAAAAGCATTAATTGGCAATGATCAGCTAATAATTGAAGTAGTCATTCGAGTTAAAGTTGAAAAATAGCCTTTTATACTCGTTTGTGTAGAAGTGGAGCAAATGAGTTTTAAAACACCCAAAAAATATCCATTTGACCGTTAGATGATCATATTACTGATTTAACACATAAGTGTCTGTTTAAAAAAATATGCTAGTCACTTTTGACGGAAACATACATTTTATATTTTGCATGGAGAAAAAGCGTTAACTTTTGGAAAGTGAGTACAATAAACGATAATTCGGCTTCAAAATAAGAAACTATTTATGTATTTCAATACTGAGATTACTCATTTGAAAAGAAACATATAACAACCACATCTATAACTCGACATACATTCAACTTTGGTGTTATAACGACTACAGTATTTAACGACTCTTATTTTCACTTCAAATAATATTGACAAGCTTGCTAAACGAATGACGACAGATGTATTGACATCAGAGGAAGTTGTTTAAATCGTTAACTTAGGATCTTAATAATCTTCCTTGTAGAAAAGAACCATGAGATGCATCATAACAGTTGAAGTAATGTAATTATGCAGTAGTTTCAATTTGACACGAATAAAAACTACGCTAACTCGGAAAATCAAAACCTGCCCTCCTTCTGTCCGGACCATAACACCTCTAAGCTATATGTTGAATTTTACTAATGACCCTCACAATGTTATTTTATAAGCGCAAAAATATTTCTGAATGTACAGACGAAATGTGATTTTTCAGTCAGATACTGTTTCGTCAGCAAAACGTTTCCGGAATAATACATGATACCCGAATAATGCATAAGTTATTAAATACAAAACAAAATCATCAAAGAATTCTCTTTCTCTTCCATGAAACAGATTTGAAACTTATTTTAAAATTCAGTCACACAGTACACATACACACAATCACTTTTGCATTCCACGTATACACATTTTATGTTAACACGTCTATAAGTCAATGGTACTCATAGTAATGAAAAAATATCCTTTTACAGCAAAGCTGTGCAAAATTTTACATTTATCAGGTGCCATTTAATATGATGTAAGAAAAGTTGGGGCGAGAAGTTCAAATTTTTGCATAAGATTTGTTTTAAATTGATAACAAAATGTTCCCTAAAAATATTCTGTTGCCGAAAATATTGTATACAATGGGGAGAAGATGGTGTTCTCTTTATTAAAATTGATTACAGTTTACTTAAGGACGAAAAGTCAACCAGTGTTCACTCTCAAATAAAGAAATCTCTGTTTGTGCTCGCTAAACTGAACTGCCGACAAATACGGTAAGCGAAATATACCAGAGCAGTACGTTAATTCTTTGAACGAGGCAGCTTACGGAAAGATTTCATTTTCCACTGTGTCTATTATACGCATTCCTTTAAACTAAAGCGAAAAAAAGTAAATGTTACTCCCCGCCAACCAATCAATCAAATGAATCTGCTTCCTGTGATGTTATGTCCATTCAGCTATTTATTATCTAGAGCTACCTTTGTGATATTGCAGATCATTTAGCTTTTCAAGAAGCTATAGAAACATTTTTTTTTCAATAAATGACCGTGGAAGAGGCGAAAAAAGTCAACTTATATATTCATATAAAGATTTGATGCCCCTTATCCGATACGAATATTTCGATTTTTAGATTTTTTTGTGAATTAATAATAGTTGCATGTATTTTTTTACCTTTCTTAGGGATGGCCTAAAAACAAAGTCCATTTATGTTTTTGACACCGTCACATTTCCTATCGTTAGTTTACACGACATTTGAGGGGCCATCCCCATCCACTAAAGTTATTAGTAAGTTGTAAAGTCTTTGCCCACGACAATATCCCAGAGTATATCACGGGCACTTAGGTGACTTTGTTTACTAGTTTACTATTGTATTCCAAATTACCAACGGGCACCTCTACGTGTAGGCCCTGGGCGATGCGCAGTGGCGCAAAAGCAAACGCCGGAAGTTGCGGAATTAGGCATTGCGTTCAGTATGAGTAGAGGTGAAGTTGAAAATTGAAAAGAGATTTATGGAAAGTCGATAGTTATTCGTAAAAAGTAGGGATCTTTTGCAAGAAAAGATGGGTGCTAGCAGAGCATCGGCGTTTCATAAAGAAATCATCGTAGAATCAGCAAATCAAATGTGGATCCTGTATCAAGAACACAAAGAGACTATAATGTATTTAATGGGACCAGTTACAATTATGGAAAAGAGTATGAATTGTACGTATGCAGAAGTTGTGAAAAAAAAATATATGAGATAAAGAAAAGTCCAAGTTCAAGATCAAGATCCAGGAAACGTGAAGGCGGTAATTATTTAGTGACGATTCTCAACAGAAGAAAAAACAAAATGGAGAAGTTACCAAGTAGGAAGTTCAAGAAATGATTGATCCAGGAAAACTGAAGATTGGGATAAACACCCGTAAGAAGATCAGTGACAGTGGCCTGCTCCTGAGAGTGGATAAAGATGAATTGGGCAAACTTATAGAAGAATTCAAAACAATCAATAAGGTGAATAGTGACTATAAAATTTTGAAACCGAGATCCTCAAATCATTACCTATGGTGTGCGTGAAAAGTTTGAAAATGAAGAGATGAGGACCAAATTGATAAAACAGAATGCTGAGCTTAGTGAAGCAGAAGTAAAAGTCATTACGTATTTTAAAGGTAAACATGCTGAAAATTGGATTCGTAGTGTAAACGGTACAGCGTTTAGAAAAACGAACAAATTATAAAAACTAAAGTTGGGCTGGCAAAGTTCTTCAAAGAATATTTGAGGCCAAGGATATGTTTTCCAGTGTTGGCGATAAGGGCATATCGCCAAGTATTGTAAAAAATTTTTAAAAATCGGGAAAATGTAAGGAGGATTATCATGAAATTTGTCTAAACCAGAAAAAAAGTTATAACTGTACTAGCTATACATTGATAGAAATGGTATGAATTTAGAAATTGACCATTTACCTTCCAGCCCGTCATTTTACTGCTATTCTGTTGAATTGGAGAGGATAATATCAATGGCTGATTATGGGTGCTCTTAGTGAAGCTCGCCGAGTTGTTTATCATAATAATAAGCGTTGTTTGTTTTCTATTTGTCTTCAAGTTCTAGTTGAACATTATGTTGCGCTTCTTTTGCGGCGGCAGGTACCGCCGCGCTCCTTTCTGATTGTACGGTTGGAGCTGAACTGTGCAATGGGCACGGGGATGGGTCGGCTATGGCTGACGGTAGTCACCGGCTTGGTCGTTTTTGAGTTGATTTACTGGACAAAAACTTTCGGCTTATATTTGAGCTACTAGTGGTAGCATTATGGATGGTGAAGTTATAGTTATTGGGAATGCATGTATAATTATATTCTATATTATTTGTAAATTGGATATGCTGTAAATTTTGTACTGTACCAATTGTCCTGCTATGCTTATGCGTTATTTTATATTATTGTAAATCTCGTTTGTTATCGTTTTACTAGACTTTCTTGTTCTAATTTGTACTATTGTCCAAAAAAAATAAATAAAGCTGGCTGGATGCAATGGGAAGCAGGGTGGTGGTTCCTCACTTAAGATGATTCTCCCGGGGGAGCTAATTTACGGATAAATCGATGTTTTGTGGGTGCTTTTCGCTTGGGTAGAAGGTTTCTGTCGTGGCGGCTGGCCTCCAATTTGAAACTGTTGCATCAACACTGGATTGGGTGGGCATAATTTAGTGAATTAAACGACATTTGAAATATATATGTGAATAAATTAAGTTTGCCATGTTCAACTTCCTGAGGTGACAAAAAATGAGCCGACATACGGAGATTTAGTGGTTGTATGGTATCCCCATATATATCTGTAAGATACTCACACCATTGTTAAGTTTCCTGAACATCCTGACATTCTGAGCTATAGATAAACATAATGGCTTCATGGCGATAACTGTTGTCTTTTTCCACTCTATATTGATCCTACAAAGCGTTAATGATGGTAAAAAACATACTGGCGCTAACTGGGATTTTCAGAATCCTACACACGCAACTGTGTTTCGGTGTGGACTTGTGACAACATCATGTCACCGCTTAAAAGTTTCGGATTTCGGAGCATTACGTATAATAAATTTTCCAATAAGAGGTACCAATTTTTCCCTGAATGATTCTGTTACTTTACTTTAAAAAAAAACATTTTGACTATAACTATACATGATGGTTTTTTTTTAGAAAATGCAATGTTTCGTACACATTCTTCAACTTTTCAAGCTAGCAATACTATTTTTGCTTTTGCATACGGTGTTTCAACTTACGTAGTATAAATTTAGTTCTGAAGTAACTCTAGTTTTGAAGCTCTCCTTATACACTGCTGGCCACTGTAAATGCAACACCCTGAAGGAAACATGCAAATAACATGAAATTTACAACATGCATTAGCGGAGGTTTTTATATGCAAATGATTAGAATTTCAGCGCAGACGCACATCACGCGCGCCTGTGGCGCCACTTCAAAGCGCTATTTAAGGCTTGGAGATTTCGACGATTTCAAGTTCGGCAATTGTGTTTTTCTTGTAGTTTTTTCAAAAAAACGATCAATTATGCCTCGTCGAAAACAGCGATCATCTTTTGATCAAGTATCCGAGTTCGACAGAGGAAGGATAGTGGCCTACCGAGATTGTGGATTATCTTTCAGGGAAATCGGTAGTCGTGTTGGACGAAACCAAACAACTGTAATGCGGATATGTGATCGTTGGATGCAGGAGGGTGCGACGGACCGGCGTGCTCGATCGCATCCACCTCAGCGCACCACTTCACGTGATGACAGGCAAATTGTGCGCATGGCAGTGACGGATCGCTCAGTCACACTACGAACCATAGCACAGCACATGCAGTCTGTAACGCATCATCCAGTGTCTGTGCGTACCATTCGACGCCGTTTACAGCAGAGTGGTCTGTCCGCAAGACGTCCATTGCTTTGTCTACCCTTGACGCAGAACCACAGACATCTCCGCCGCCAATGGTGCGATGACAGAAGGATGTGGACGGCAGAATGGAGTGAAATTGTCTTTACTGACGAGTCACGCTTCTGCCTGCAACACCACGATGGTCGCATTCGAGTCTGGAGACACCGTGAAGAGAGAATGCTGAACAGCTGCGTTATGCACCGCCACACTGGTCCTGCACCGGGTATTATGGTATGGGGCGGTATTGGATATCACTCTCGCACACCTCTAGTACGCATTGCCGGTACTTTAAACAGCCAGCGCTACATCTCCGAGGTGTTGGAGCCAGTTGTCCTTCCTTACCTTCAGGGCTTGCCCACAGCCATATTTCAACAGGATAATGCGCGACCACACGTGGCACGCATTGTCCAACGGTTCTTCGTCAATCGCCAGATTGAATTGCTTCCCTGGCCGCCTCGCTCTCCGGATCTTTCGCCGATAGAAAACATGTGGTCCATGGTTTCTCTAGGATTGACCCAGATTCCATCCCCAGCTGCCACAGCAGATCAACTTTGGCAACGTGTGGAAGCTGCTTGGTCTGCTGTACCCTAAGAACTCATCCAAAGTCTCTTTGAATCAATGCCGAGGCGTGTGGCAGCGGTGATCTCCAACAATGGCGGCTACTCTGGCTACTGATTTTGGCAGAAACCACACTTCACAGAAGTCTATAAATTTAATCATTTGATACTTGGTCAACATGTTATCTACAAAATAAATTTTGTTGTGATATCTCTTGTCTTTCTTGGTGTTGCAATTTGGGTGGCCAGCAGTGTATAAATCCGATCAACAGCAGCTATTGAATAAGGTATAGAAAATGATAACTGTTTGGAATTAGACAAAAATATGTTGTTCTTGTTTTACCAATAGCCGCGTACTTTTATCGCTCATGGTAAACAAAAGTCAATCTACATATGGTAGGGTTGGTTAGTTATTTTGGAGATAACAAGATATTTCCCTCGTTATTTCCAAAGTTCCCGTAAATGCCAAGCTCCCGTTTTTAAGAAAAGCCTCTTTGTAATATCACGTTCCTATTTAAAATTCATTCTGCATAGCTCTTGAAGAATCTATTGATTCTCCCAATTTAGAGCAAAACCCTGTCATTCAATTCACGATCCATCAGAAGGCTCAACAAAGGGTCCCCGAGACGAAGCAGCCAGACAACAGGAGCGGCGAGACAAAGCGCTCCCGACAAATGCCAACCTGGACGCGAGGTGCCAGTAGGTCTAAACTTCAGACATAAAGTTGAAAGGACATTAGTTCCGGTGCACCCCTTGATCGATGATGATCGGGGAAAATTAATCGGCTTAAGAGATCAGCTGATCTGATGACGAGGGAAGTGGCTCACCAATCGGACCTCCAGAAAGTGATGTCACTTTAAAGGCGCAAATTAAAACCCTTTTAAATTTCGAGCGTTCGCAGCGCCAGAATTACGAGTTGCGTCGCTGCGAAATAAAACAATTCAGATAGCCCCTATACCTGCATCTAGAAGGTCGCTACTCCGACATTGCACCTGTAAATTACGATTTCTTCACAAGTCCTTGTGCGAGGCAAAGCATCCCTACTCCCTGTCGTCTTGTTTCGAGAAGAAACAGTTATAGTTATTAGAGATAGCTCGTTCTTTAGATCCCAGAAGGATCTGGAAAATTGATTATCGGTTGAGTACGTGATTCTGGCAGAAGTGATTGTCGCGCGTCCTAATTTTCCGTGTAAGAAGCAAACGAACTTTCGCGGTTAGAATCCAAGTACATCGCGACTTCTGATATATACTGAAGGTTTGCAGCTGACTTTCCCGCTCGTCATCTCGAGGGTATCATCTAATGTGTTCCTCATCCTAATTCATCAACCTTTTTTCATTTGTGAATAAATCATTTCGTTTAATATATTACTTGATTGTATCGTCGTTTACTTCGCTACCACGACGAATTCTTTACACCCTGTTGACTTCATTCTAAAGGAATAACTCATGCTGTGCAATACACCCCTGGAAACAGCCGATCTCATGCCGCGATCGTCTGTTTCCATGCGGCGCATTAAAAATATTGGGAACTCAATGCTCTCATGATACGCAAATTTTAATTTTTTCGTTATTGTTTTGTGTTCCTAATGCGTCTAATGATGGAATTACAGAGATCGGGACTGCATGTTGAGCTTTGAATTGCTCCCATAAATCCAACACAAGTTAAATTCCAAATCACAAAAGTTTGAATTTGTTTTATCTGCTTAGTTTTAATTGCTTTGGAAAATCCTGATTTCTTTTATTTTTTATTATCAACTTCCCATTTCTTTCCCTAAAATTTTTTTTTTTAAAATCTGTAAAACATGCGGAAAATTTCTCCGTAAGCGTGGATTTACTTCACACCGGCGATATACAAAATACCGTACGGAATTTTCACCCAAAAAGTGCATTTACTCCTCTGGTTCTGGCACACTATGTTTTGAAAAAAAAAAGGTATTTCAGAAACCCGAAAATTTCGCTAAATTTCCTACATTATGTAGCAATTTTTAAAGGGACTTTTACTGAATGACTAAAGTTATATGTTCCGATAGTCTCACGTGCGAATTTGCGATAAATTATCGAAATGATCATAGATAAAGCATTAGTAATTTTAATGCAGATGGGAGTTATTTAAAGGGGATTAGAATAATACTCTATTTTTAAAGTAAAAATATTCGTCTAAACAGTGATTCCGTTATTTTCTAAACTGCAAAGTTCAGAAATGCTATAATATCGATTAAGTAATTATAATTTTATTAAGTATTTATATTTTTGGCTCAGTACGGAAACAAACTCAGGATGAGGTAAAATTTTAGCAATGTAAATTGTTTTGTAAGTAACATAGAAAATAAATTTCACTCAATTAAACAAAGATATCCTTTACCTTTCAGCTATTCTTACTTAAATGTTCTGTATAAGGTCACTTGCCGACTCTACAGACGCATTTGAATTTTATAAATACCATTTTATGAGATCCAGAAAAAAATATATATTAAAATATATTAAAATCCAAAGTACTGAAATTAAGTAATTGCTTTATTTCCTCTTTTAACTATACAACTTGAATTCGACATTCTCGTGTTTTATATTATCAGGTTTGATTATTTGCTTGTTTGCCATCAGTATCGAAACAGGATTTTTTTTCGAATTTTGCCGCCTAGTCCTATACTTAAATTACTAAAGTTTATTAAAAAAAATTACTGTGTCGTATTGTGCTATTTTTTCTTTTTAATAAATTTCAAAAAAATTACTGCACTATATACTGCACTTCTAGCAAAACTTAGGGCCTGTTCACATAGGAGTCCGTTGCGTTGCGTTAAGGAAAAGATGACGTTGAGACGAAAATAAACCAATCATAGGCTTTAAAAATTTCATTGCTAATCGTTTGGAGGTCTATGATTGGTTTATTTTCGTCTCAACGTCATCTTTTCCTTAACGCAACGCAACGGACTCCTATGTGAACAGGCCCTTATACCTCTTCTGCGTTGTCTGTCTATCTCGCTCTGATTCTTGGTGCTTGAGTAGCAAAAATCACTAAACAAAACAATAATCTTTTACAATTAATTTATTTTTGCTATAAAGGACATAAACTATAAACTCTCTATAAAGGAAAGTTATGCAGAGGATAGATACTGTTATTAAAAATGTATGAAGAATAATCTGTTGAAATACTGTGTGTTGTTTTAATTTTAATGTATTAAATATGGTGAAATTGTATGAATATCCAAGTTTCAGAGATTTACACATATTTCAGATTTATTTTTTTACCTTTCTCGGGGGTCAGTCGTCCTTCTCCCGCTAAAGTAGAGGGGCGTTTGTACTCAGAATGTCGCATGAACAAAGAGACATCATTTAAAATTTTTTAAAACATTAGATATTACCTAGTATAAACGACATGTAAAATAAGACCAAATATCTATAACAATAAATTTCACTAATTAATATTTATAACTCTAGATTTAAGTGATTATAATAAATGTGTATTTGCATCATGGTAACATGTGAAAATAAGTAGAAAAGATGTGCTTCCTAAAAATTTCATAGATTCTGCGTTGATGTCCCGACACTATATTCAGAAAATTAAGACAGAACCATAGTCTGAGACAATTAGTACAAACCCAAAAGGGCGAAAATGAGAACTAAGTTAAAAAAATTTCATAGCCAGACAGATATTACCCGAAAATATAACGCAATATAAAGTACACTGATGTCCTGTAAAATTGCAAACACCATAAAGGACGGAGGATACAAACGTCAAATTCGCATGAAATGAAGAGCATGCTGGGATATGCAAATGATTAGCATTTAAGCGCAATCGAACGACACAGGAGGGAGAAACGGCATCTCAAATTCTCTATAAAAGGAAAGTTATGCAGCGGGTTTCTCATTCGGAAATCACATTTGAATGTTGGTTGATTGTGAGAAGATCATGTTATGCCTCGTATAAGACGGAGAAAAAACTACCAGCACGTGTTGGAGTTCGATAGCGGCAGGATCGTGATCTATCGAGAGTGCGGTTTATCGTTCCGCGATATTGCTACTCGCATTGGTCGGAATCCAACGACTGTCATGCGAATATGGAATCGATGGATTCAGGAGGCTCCTGCTAAACGCCATGCAAGATCTCAATGGTCTCCCGCCACTAACGCCCGAGAGGACAGACATGTTGTCAGGTCGGCCTTGCAGCCACATCACGGGCCTTGAGTCAGGAAATAGACTAGTTTGCAGAAAGACAAGTATCCGCACGGACAGTGCGATGGCGTCTGGAGCAGCACGGACTGTCTGCACGGCGATGATTATTGCGGCTTCGCTTGACACTGCAGCATAGTGACGCGCGGCGACAGTGGTGCGCCCAACAACAAAACTGGATACAGGAGTGGCACTACATCGTCTTTTCAGACGAGTCCCGGTTCTGCGTGCAGCATCATGATGAACGTATCCGTGTCTGGAGGCACCGAGGAGGACACAAGTGACCTGCTTGCATTCGATATCATCATACGGGTCCTGCACCTGGTGTGATGGTATGGGCAGCCATTGGGTACACGACACCAATACCTCTTGTTCGCGTCGTCGGTAATCTGAACAGTCAGCCTTACATTTCTCAGATCTTAAGGCCGGTAGCTGTGCCCTATCTTCGAGACCTCGGAGACATCTTTCAACAAGATAACGCAAGACCGCATGTTGCCGTGTCCTGACTTACCTCGACACAGAGGGTGTTCGACTGTTGCCCTGGCCAGCACGTTCTCCAGATCTCTCACTCACTGAAAACATCTGGTCATGGGTTGCTGAGAGACTGGGCCGCCACCGCTCTCCAGCAACTATGATTGATGAAGTGTGGCATAGACTTGAAGCAGCATGGAATGACTTGCCCGTATCTGTCATCCAAGCCCAGTTCGACTCGATGCCTGACCGGGTTAGAGCGGTATTATCTGCCAGAGGCGGCAGCTGTTTGTGCTATTTTCGGACCCTGTATACCCCTAAATTGACTACACATTTAATCATATTTTCTTCTTACTATGCTGTATACATATAATTAGTAAAGTTCTGTTATTTGCTTTCTTTCCTGATGTTGCAATTTTAGTGGCCAGCAGCGTAGTACACGAGTAGCTTGTTTATCTAAATGAGGTCTTCAATAGATATTTTTTGACTCCTGGTGATCTTGGCAATAATGACGATGGAAGAATGCCCATAAAGTATTCGCAAAAGACAGCTTCCATCGACTGCAGCTTTCTCTCTTAATTTGTTTCCGGGCGATGGCTGGATGGCTAGGGCGCTGGAATTCATTCTGTCCAGAGGCAGAGGGTTCGAATCCCCCTGTTAGGATATTTGAAACCCTTCAAAATAGGCTTTAAACTGTATATTCCAATCTAATTAACTGTTGTGTAGCAAAAATTGACCATAGCGCACTAAACCAACAATTTCTTCATTTATTTTATTCGGCCGTCTGAATAACCCCATTTTATCCCCATCCTAAGTTTGCCAAAGGGAATCTGTCACAGAGGGCTTGTTGAAGTTCCGAACGATGTAAAAACTGTAGTGAATAATAAAACCATGTAATTCATCTTCGGAGATAATATCGGATAGGACATAATTTTTGCCACGACACAATGACAGAAATGACACGAGAAATGCAGCTCAAGAAATGCCCTAGCCTACCCAAAGAATATTACGCAAAATGTATTCAAAATATCCTCAAAAATACTATTATTAATCAGTTAGTTAGTATTAATAAATATGTACAATCTTAAAAGACAAAAAGTTGTTTGTAGCTTTGAAATGTGTGTGTTAACGAATAATTCTTAATCTCCAGAATTTGTTAAATGTATAAAAAAAAATGCCTTTTTTTAGTAATATGAAAGCATTCAGGATTTTCCTAAACTTTTAAATCTAATTTTTTTGTATAATTTATTTTATTTATGTTCACATTTACAACTTTGTATCCCTTGCAAATTACTGGTTAAAGTTTTAACTTTGTTTGTGACATGACTAAAATTTTCCTTTAACTTTTTCTCCCCAAAAAGATGTTTTTAGCATAATCTCTATTAAAAATGAACTCACACAATGATATTATACTTTTTGCACTATACATTTTAAGCCAGTCTGTCTTAGATGATTAATTTATTATAGATAATGTTTCTATCATTTACCACTGGTAAAATTCTTCAACCCTTTAAGTCTAAGGAAGCGCTTCTTAAACATTTTTCATTCATGACCCCTTTTTATCATCGAGATTTTTTCACGACCCCAGGAAATATGGATAAAAAGATAAAAAAATTTCCCAAAAGTAATTTATTTCTTTGGTAAACAATATGCATATGAAAAATAGTAGTCTATATGAAAAACAGTCGTAAATAAAATACAATAGGTCTTAGATACTCGCGCAAAATTTCGCTTTGCGATTCCATTTGGGATCGCGACCCACAGTTTAAGAAACGCTGGTCCAGGGCAATACTTCCTCTATACGTTGTGTGTTTAATTCAGTGATTTGTTTTATCTTTGTCTTTTACGCTCTATAACAAAACAATCAACGCACTAAGAAGGAGTTGTCTGATTGTAATGAAATTTCGTATGCAAAGATGTTTCTACCGACCATGGAAATTATTAAAATTTGGTGTCCAACGAAGGAATAGCGGGAGCTCCAGCGCATCAGAACTGCCCATGTAACAGGTGTATAAAAGGAGAGATTATCGATCTGATGTTCAAAATTTTTGTTACATTTCAACTGCGGATGTCTGAAGTCGACTGCAACAATGCCTCGCCGAAGGATTCTCCTCATTACGAGCATATTTCAGAGTTTGGAAGAGGTCGTGTCATCGGATTGAAAGAAGCTGGTTGGGCAAATCAAAGAATCGCTCGATATCTGGATCGAAGCGATGAAGCGATTAGACGATGCTCACAAGAGTGGGTCAACAACGGCAGATTTAAACGTCATGATGGCAGCGGTCGACCTAGGACCACAACAGAACGGGTAGACAGAGCGATTGTCCGATCAGTGGTCACAGCACCGGATTCATCGTTATCAACCATCCGACGTGTGACCCGCACAAAAGTGTCCAACATGAACATTGACAGACAACTGAGAGAACGGAATCTACGCTCGCGCCGACCGTTAGGCCACTTACCCTTCCGGCGTGTAAACCGTCAAGTCCGTTTATAGTGGTGCGTAACTGGATCAACTTGGAACTAGGGATGCGACATCGATGTCGATGTTTTCGAAACATCGATTTATTGAACCCGATGTTTTTTTAACATCGATGTTTTGTGCTCGATGTTTTACGTTGTCTCGATGTTTTTTTTAATGAAAAAGTACCGTAATAAAAAATTTACCACGTAGCATAATTTTCACACTCAGTAAATGTAAGTCTGAATTCTGAAAAGGACGAATACAAAAGGGGGAATGATTCCTTAGCAAACAGACAAATGGCAATTAACAACCAATGAACCAATCAGAGCACTTGGAATGTTCCTGACACTCCAGAACCTTCCATGGGGTTTTATTTTACAAATAGTATATACACGAGTGCATCCATTTAAGTTTTTGTTTTGTTCTGGTTTTATATAAGTTGATGTTAATATTATTAGTAAGATGCCTCCCAAAAGTACCGTTTGGAAATATTTTTACAAAACCACTGAAAAATGGGCAAAATGCAATATTTGCCTTAAGTCCCTCAAAACTTCTGGCAATACCACGAATTTATCTGGACATTTGAAGGCAAAACATGGCGGCATTTACAACGAGAATTTTGAGTCATCAATGTAGCCCAAAGCAACCAAGTTTTTGTCATTTGTTCCTGCCCAATCAGAGAGTAAAATTAAATCCCCCACTCCCCCCCCACGACTAACGGAAGTAACATTAATGTTAGAGATTACTAAACCAGTTTTAAAAAATGGATGTTATAAAACATCGATGTTTAAAAACATCGATGGTTTTTGGGCGATGTTTTATTAGCATCGATGTTTTAATATTGAATATCGATGTTTCAAAACATCGATGTTTTGTTATCGATGTCGCATCACTACTTGGAACTGCACTGACTCAGGACGTATAGTGACGAGTCCCGTTTCCAACTGTGTCCTGACGACCATCGAAGACGTGTCTGGAGACACCCAGGGCAGCGTGGGGTTCCTGCCCTTACTATTGCACACCACACAATCGCACAACAGGCCTTATGGTCTGGGGTGCCATTTCCTTTGATAGCCGGACACCTTTGGTAGTTATTAACGAACCACTTACAGTAGAGCGGTACGTAGACGACATTCTGCGACCCTTTTGTTGCCGTTCCTCTTGCGCCACCCTGAACTTACTTTTCAACGAGATAATGCCCGGCCGCATACGGTACGTGTTGCTATGGATTGTCTTCATACTTGCCGAACACTTCCTTGGTCACCTAGGTCGCCTGATCACTCCCCTATAGAGCACATTTGGGACCTGGTGGGAAGGCGATTGCAACTATCCCGGAATTTTGCCGATTTAGCCCGACAGTTTGAGACAATTTGGCAAGAAATCCTACAGGATATCACCCGGGAACTTTATCAGCCCATGCTACGCCGGCTGACAGATTTCATCCAGGCCAGAGGTGGACCAACACCGAATTGGCTTCCACATTTTATTTCCCCTGTGCGTGTTCTTCACATCCACCAATTTTTGTCGCAATCGGACAACTCCTTTTTGGTACGTCGATTTTTTTGTTATAGAGTGTATTATGAGCTAAAAACGATAAAAAGAATGAGTTCAAATATGTGTCAATTTACGTAAGTCGTAAACAGTTTTTGTTTCGCGATACCATACAAATAAAAAGCGTTCACCTCTACCATGGGTTGGGCATGGGTAATCTTTTAAAAATATTACTTTATTTATCAGAATTATTACTTTATTTATACCACCCATATGCACTCGTACTTTTTTTTGTTCCGTCGTAAAATAAGGATAAATATATGTTGTATAAGAGGGTAAGTAAACTTTACTATCCTCTTCTTGATTAGATAAACGTTTCAAACAAGCACTTAGTATATTGCTAACATTTTTTTCTTCCTTAAAAGAACATCGTAATGATATATATATGTATATTTATTGTCATAAATCGAGATATTGCGAGATAATACCGAAATGAGAGCTTCAAAATTTATATCATTATGTTATATTTTTATTTTTAATATTTACTAGGAAAATTTTTATTTTTACTAAAATCAATGTGTATCGGTTTTCTCTCAAACTGTGACTATTTGAAAGTCACATTGTTTTATTTTTAAAGTCTTCACAATTATTTCTTCTTTAAACGGTAAATTTGTTGCCTGTAGTTCAATGAACTGTACTTAAAATTAATTGTCTTGTTTCACTTGTTTGAGCGAAACGTTTTCCAAACAAAGCTGTTGATAATGCTGCATCTTACATTGCTCAACATGAGCTCAACATGAAGGGTAATGATCGGCTTCTTCTGGACCACGCCCTCGGGAGCCTTTCTTGCTATCGGTTGGGCAAGTTTTCAAGATACGCTTTATCCTACGTCTCTCTACATTTTTTCTCGTTCTGGTGTAAAATTCTTTAGTGACCCTGTAACGTAATGCTTTCCTGATAGCCAGAATCCTGTTTCTTGTACTAGAGAAAACAAAAAATTATTTCTTTTGCATCTCCCGTTTCATCCAAAAATATATTTAAAAAAATACTAGTTGTTCTTCGAGTGTTATTCAGGGAAATGAGTTTAAAATTAGAGACTTATAAAAAGTTTCTTGAACTTTCCCAGTTAAAGATACCTAAAATTCGACCTGTGGTTGGGGATCCGTAATATTTAGTAGTCGTCTATACGGTAATCCATCATATTCAGGAGATATGTGACCATGATCGTACTCTTAATCTCTACTTCGAATGCTATTTCAGCCTTGAAACCAGAAAGTAGTATATATAACTCTGTACCTTGGAACAAAAGGGCCAATGTCCATTTTAATCAAATGTGAGAGAACATCAGTTGCAGTTTACAAATCTTCCTAACTTTTTACAGCTCTTACTAACGGTTTGTGTATAAATATTTTTCCAAGTTTTATTTTTCAATTTTAGTCATAGATTTTGCCTACATTCTAGTATTATATTTATTTCGATTTCCTTTTCATTTGTCACTCAAATTTCAAAGTTTTGGACATTGGCCCTTTTGGGCATTAAGCAAAAATCTACGTACAGTTTCCTTGGACATAGGTTTCCCAGTTATTAGTGTGGTCCTCAGCAGTACCGTAACTAGGCAGGTGCAACAAGTTCACCCGCTCAGGGCCCACTTGGAAGGAGGGCCCAAAATGCTGTTCACAAGAAATTATATTTTTAAATTTAAAATTTTTCCGCCTTTCTACTGCGCACTAAATATTCTACAGGCTCTTCATGATTTTGGTTTAATTGAGTCTTATTTACATATCAATGTCGTTCTTTGACTATTTCTAACTTTTCCCGTTTATATTGCTTCTAGCGAGAGAAGTTTTAGAAAGTTGAAATTAATAAAAATTTATTTAAGATCAACTATCAGACAAGAACGATTATCCAAGCTATCTATTATTTAAATAGAATACAATATCGCTAAAAATGCTAATTATGATGATGTAATTAATGAATTTGCTGAAATGAAAGCCAGAAAAGTGTAATTAGAATAAATCTTATTAAAATCCATTGTAATGTATTTGTTTTATCATTTTCCCAAACCTAATTAATTAAGGGACCTAAATGCAAATTCTTGCACAAAGCACAGGAATGGCTAGTTACGGCACTGGTCCTCAGCAAAGCATAGCGGACGAGTACGCCGGAGGGAATGCGGTTCTCTCTGCAGTGGCCTGGTTGACTTCACTTTGGCCTCTTTTTGCAACTTTTAGACGCTAGAGATGTGAATTTTTGCTTAATGCACTTTGGAATCCTCTTTAACGTATTTTAGTTGAGTGGCTGTTACATGTGCCAACTTTATTTAGACACATAATACCATATTGCAGTTATTTTGACCCAAGATTTTATTACGTAAGAATTAGAATCTCTGATGTTTTGTGTGACTTTTCATTTTCGTGATACTAGCTACAGATTACCGAAAATTGTAGTTAATTGCTTCTCTTATTAATAGAATGAGCAATATACGAAGTCGAGAATAATAATCATCTCGTAGAAGGAAATTTGTAAGCAGTTTGGAAAAATAGTCAGTAATACGAAAGTAGTAAAATAAAAAAGTAACGCATGTACTGTGTTTGATCTATTGCTACCGTTATCTACCAATCCAAATCGTCCCCGTTATACTGTTATATCGTAAATAACTTTTTCGGATATTTCATAGGCTTATATATTTTTAGTTACATTTTATAATTTAAACCTCTTTAAATGGTGCCTCTGTGCGATATACAATGTAGCATTTGCCTACGACGGGCTCCATCTTAGTCAGTAAATTTTATTTCAAAAAATATTTTGGTAACTGATAAATGAGTTTATTACAAGCTGACGCAACGCTCATTCCATGCTTAAGGTTGGTAAAAAATTTCATTTACTAGAGCCCCCGTGAGACTTTCCTGGCAATCGTGGAACCTCCATTTCTCACCAGTCTGTTAGGTAAGATAAATCGTCGGCAGAGGGCGTTAAGTGTCCTAACGTATGACAACACGATGGAAATGGATTGCTTTTCCTTCGGCATTTTTTTCGTGTCTTTAAGCGATCTCAAAACCGACGTTTCTCCTTGCACAGAACGGCATTTCTACTTTTGCCCTCGATGTTCATTGCGAGCATTTTTTAAAAAATTTTCGTTGCATTTGATAGGATAAGTGAACTCTTATGCTTCTTGATTAGGACTGCTTAAACTTCTTTAGAGACTTTTTCAACTTAATGAAACTCAATATCAGCTCAATATCTTACGGGGTGATGATGGATGACTAAACACACAGAAATGGTTTACTATTTTAGGTTACTATCAGCATAGGAACTTCAAGCATGGGAAATTAGGATCAAGTCCCCAGAAACCTAAAAATTCCATAGAAAAAAAGTGTAATTCTTGTTTCAATTTGTAAGATTCCTTCCTCCGGACAGGGATAAGAAATCTTGGAGATAATGAAAACTCCCACCCACCCCTAGAAAGTGATTTTGTTGAATCATGTTCCCCCTGGTTAATATATGTTACCTCTGATCTCTCTAAACTACTTTATTTCATTAATATACAATCCCCTAATGCATGTACGTGCCTGCACTGAAATATTGGAATAAAAATTTCTATTTATTATCATGAAACCATTCAGTGCATCTATACTGGTCTCCGAGGACCTCAGAAATGAGCACTTGACTATAGTACCTAACTAGACCCTGACAAAATTCTCACCCGACTTCTAATTTTAATTCATTCTCATAAGTAGAGAAGCATCAGTAAGAGGTTTTTAATATCAGTAAACGATGGAGCATTGTTGATAATGAGTTCTAGGTTTCAAATTAACACACGACAGCCACTGGCAAAAAAAAAAAACTGTTTTATTAGCATTAGTGTCATTTGGAGATCCTAGTCTTCACATAAAATAGTCATGGTGTGAAAAAAAAAATTCTTGAATCCTATGACAATATTGTTTTAAGTTGAGTAAGTTTATTTTCATATGTTTCGTCTTACTGAAGAATCTTCAACGTGGATATAAATCCTGTATGAACAGCCAGAGGCTTGTTCTATTCCAAATTTATTTACAAATTAAATTTACACAATAGGGCTAATATTTTAATTGCGATGTATAAACTTTATTTTTTTAAGATTTAGAGATTAAGCATATCAACCTAAACACTCTTACTGTCAACTTCTGACTAATATTCAGTTTTATCAAATACTAGCATTATTGCCCAGCGTTGCCCGGGTAGATATATAGATAGAAAATTTTTCATGCATTCCATCAAAAAAATACTGGGCTGCACCCCCAGACCAGCTCTCAAATCACCCCTCAAAACAAATCTCTTTTCCCCCGCGTATCGAATTAGACTGGTTGTGGTGAAGGGGCTGTATCCACATTTAAGAGGTGTGCTTAGGGACACAAAAATCATTAAAAAATTACTTTTAAAAAAACTAATTGAGCCCCAAATTTTGTTTTTCTTGATTTAAGTTTCTCGGGTCCTAAACATTAACTGTGCCGAATTTGGTCCCGGTGGGTGAAGCAGTCTATGATTCTATAGCGGACAAACAAACAGACAAGCTCTTAAATATATATAGACTAACATAATTATTCACTCTCTTCTGAGAGTTCAAATGAATGATGGTTATTATTGTTTTTCTCTTGTATTTACAGCGACTCTTCTATATTATATTTTCCTCTCTTTTTATCTATTCCTCTATATATTTTTTTAAAATCGGAGTTCCAAGTTTTTGGGATTGTTTGACGTGGACACGATCTCCGTTTCTTTGGCCTTTTTTACAGAGTAAAGTGTCATGAAACAATTTACTGTTCGATTTACGACTCGATTGCTTTCAGTTATTTTGCTTTCAATTTACTATTCAGTTGAATTCACAACAAAACTTTCATTTGCCAAGAAAAGAGGAATTTTAAAATGATGTAAATGTGAAAATTACTCTTTAACTTTTGCAGGAGAATTTTCTCTATTTCTTCCCTAAGAGCCTGGAACAAGGAACATTCTTAATGTTTCTTCCTCTCTCCTACTAAAGCGCAGCTTGCAACTGGACATTTTGAGATATCAAATTGCGCATTCATTCTGTCAAATGTAACCATTTTTCCTGTCCGGTTAAATTTCTTGATTTTTACGGTAAAGCAAATGTTGTACGCAATATAGCATACATTCTATCATGTTTTTTTCCCACATTATTTTCGAAAGCTTTGATTTCTCAAATTTACTTTCCCATCTAAGCCACATGATTTCATTAGGAGGTAATTTTTTGATTTTGACCTAAAGAACTTCAAAAATGAGACCATCTGTCTTTGACTTTCCATCTCAGTGCTTTTTCAAAATCTTTCCAATCAAGGATTGTATGAATCTACAGAAATTCCCTTGCATTTTATAAATTTTTACTTCTAACTAAAACAGGTCAATATTTATACATCACTGATGCTTCATTATTCTTTCCATGTGAAAAGCAATTATGTGTGAATGAAATAGCTCTTACTATTTACTAAGGAAAAAGTTATAAAATTAATAAAAGAGTCAAATATTACAGAAACAATTTTGGACTTTATCGTGGTATAAAGCAATTTAGGTTCAGGTACATAGTAAAATGTTATCTATATTTAAGAAAAAAAAAACTTACATCCCCGGCAGGTAGTTAAAATTGTTAACTAGTGAAACGTTACATTTTTGTAAGAACTTACTGTAACAGGTCCAACTATATGTATAGTGGTCAGCGTCTTGAGCTTCCATTCTGTGGACTTGAGTTCAAATCCCGAGCTCTTGGACATTCTCCCGTCGTCCCCTCCAAGGGACCAATTTTGGCTCACCTAAATGGTACCCCCATAATAAAGTAGCTAGCAAGATTTTGCGGTTTTGATGGACGAATGTCAAGAAAAGTCATGTGCCTACCGCCATTGATTTAAAAAATTAACAATTATTATAGGCGTTATATGAACAGTAAAATTTCTGTTAATAAGTATCAGTATATTTGAGAGAAATAAACAGCAGTATATAAAATTGCTCTGCTTGCAATTTCAAGTGATATCATGAATCCACTTAAAATGATTTTTTTCTTAAAATAATCATTTGAAGAGACTCTTTGGGCAAAAAATTTTTCTCAAAAATACCTTTTTCCTGTTAATTTAGCATTTTTAAATGAATGAAAAATATTTGCATTGTATTACTGTAGATAAGAGATAAACATCTTCACACGGATATTGGATTTGTGTGTGAAAGAAATCAATGCTCACAGCATAATCTGCACATGAACAAAAAATATGATTTATTGAAATATTTGTTCTAGTAATGGGACTTTTTATTTTTATAAACACACCGCAAAAGGGATCTCATAAAGGTAAGATTTTTTGTTTTGTTTTGTTTAATTTAGTAACACTCAATACGTGTGACGTGTTTTATCGATGGGATCCCTTGTATGGAGATCTTTAATAGACAATGGGTCACATTTTTTTTTTACATTCTAAGAAAACCTAAAACATATATAGAGAAAATAGCTAACGTCTACCCAGACTTGGGTGTATATAATTTGAAGTGGCACTCTAAATGAATTTCATACAAACACAGTTTATACGTGAAACAATGTTTATTGAATTCGTTGCACATATAGAATTTGCTTTTACAGCAATAAGCATACGTACTACTTGTACGGAATATATATATATATATATTAACATTCAATAAAAATACACATTTCAATACTCACAAACCAGCAGAGAGTCAAACCAGCAGTACTGCCACGTAAACTTTGGGCCTGCTAAGCACTAGCGCAGGATAGTACTGGAGCTACTTACCCCGTAGCTCCCTCTCGCTTATCTATCAACCTTAACAACCTTTTTCAATCCTAAAAAACTTTTTTATTAATGACGTTGCATGGTATTTATACTAAGCGCGTATGCCGAAATTAGCATATCTCAAGCAGCTTCTTTAATTCCTTCACTCAAAAGTTCGATTCTTGTGAATCGAATCTTGTGTATACCTCACACATAAACCCCATCACAATCATTACTACCTGGATCCAAACACAAAATCGGAAACGTCACATTATCATCCAGCGACTACCACAAACCCTCTGGCCATATCAGTGGAGATTTCAAATTTTAATTATTTAAAAAATATTTAAAGGGAGTAAAAATACAAGATTCATTTTAAATAGTGCTTCAACAATATTTGCTAACATCTAACACTCTCGAAAGTTTATGCCACTTTGCACATTCCAAGGAATTCGAAGAAAGAACCGAAAGTATTGTCTCTCTCCTTTAGCATTCTTGATTTGTAATCATCAAACTGCCTACAACAAACAACATTCAAAAGAATATCGCCTCGTTGCATTATAATATCATTCAGTTTATACTTATAGACTGTTATGACCAAAAAAAAGCGTGTTAAAGCAAGTAACAGATAATTTTATACATATACTGCCTAATGCATAAGCCGGTTATAAATAAAAGTTTCTTGTACCTTTTTCCTGTTTCGTTACCTGTTTATGTATGGAGTTTCTATAAAATTCTGCGTACAGAGAAACTTTTCCTTCTTTGATTTATCGATTCGTCTGAAGTATGGAAACAAACACCAAATATAGTGTATTTAAGGATGTGTCATATTCGCTTTGTGTGCAAGGGTTGTTCAGTTTATTGTTCATTAGATTTTCTAGCATTTCTTTATCGTCATTAACTTTTTTTTTGTATTGAACTTAGAGAACACGAACGTCGCACGCGAGTCCCGATATTTTATTTTACATATTGATGGATTTACTTGATTTCAGGGATCGAGACGTCAAAGGTAGTATTTGTTTACAACTTTTATCGCACATTACTAACAACAAATAAAGCTGAAAAGGTCAAATTTGTAGGTCAACTAGCATAAAAAAAAATATCAGTGAAGATTCGGATATGACAAAGCACTGTTGGAGTGATCAGTTTTCAGGGTAAAAATATCTGCGAGCTGTTTCTTAAGATATTTGAAGATGAGGTTTATCACATAGCTGTAGGGAAAGACAGTCAAATAACTGCGTGCGAGATAAACAGTGTTGAGAGGCATTATATTTTTACTAGCTCCGGTTCATATGAAATGACTATCAACTAGCAAGCTAAGGATTCTGCATAGATTGTAGCATGGCTATAAAAGTGGATTTTAGTGGATTACAAAGTGTCATTAGTGTGTCAAAATTTGGTAGTTTTAAGTTTACAGATCCATTACCAGGGGTGACAAAAAAGGAAATATTGATATTAATTTAACCGAATAAAGAAGTTTTCGTGAATGGGAAAACTCTATCTCGGGGCTGTAGCCGGCATGTGGCTTACACAAGGATATCTACACCAATCAGTAGAGGGTAATTTTCTCCTGGTCTACCTACTAGTACAACTTCTTCGCGTAGAAGTTCTTAGTTTCTTGAGGGTGAGTTTAGTAGTGAAGATGAAATGTTTAGTAGTGACGCGATTAATGATGAAGAAGCGGGTAGAAAAGAGGGAGGTGGAGTGGAACTTTAAAATGCACTTTCATAGAAGTCAAAAATTATCTGATTTGATAAATGAATAAAAATTTATACTATAATTTAAAATGAAAGTGAAAGATTTAAGTTAACACTTGAATAAAAATTTTCAGCATTATATGCAAGTAGTAGAAAAAGTTATACGAAATAGTACATATAAAATATCTTGTGAAAGTGGAAAGTAGGACCATTTATTACAACTTGCTAATACAGAAGGTCGTTCGCACTTTATGGAAGCGATTTTGATAGTTAAGTTTTATGTATAAAAGCCGTATTTTTTGCGGCGATTTTCTTCTATCTGATAGCCATGGTTCTTGACAATAGCTCTAGCTCGAATTTTCCATGAAAGTAAACTTTTTTTTAGTACTGTCGTGTCAATTTTATCCCATTCCTCTTGGACCGTTTTCCAAAGTTCGTTCAGTGTTCATGGATGCCGTTTTCCTAAGGCTCGTTTTAATAAACCAAAAGCGCAAAAGTCCATTGGAGAAGCGTCAGGTGATTTTACAGGTATTTCATTAAATGGGATACACTTTATTCTTGTTTCTGTTCTTTCTTTGCTAAGTAAGCGGCAGTTGATTTAGACGTGTGACTAGAGTCTTTGTCCATATGAAGCTCAACTTCATCAATGTCCTTTCCGTATAAGGCTGGAATTCCTTCTTCAGAAATTGGTTCTAAAATATTCTGCTGATAGTAGAGTGAATTAATTTTGGCTTTACTTGAGGCTTTTTTGATTTTTAATTAGCCGTTGTAACAAAATCCTGCAACTATCATGAATCCCTTTGGAAACTTTTCTGTACTGTGACGAAGCCATTTCGTACGGTCATTCCCGTCAGTTGAGCAATAGAAAATTGATCTTTTTTTTATTGCAGTCACTTAAATACACCCATGCCTCATCGAAAGTTACCAAAAATTTCCATTTTTCAGCAGCTAAGTGTTTTTCATATCATTTTCTACAGTTTGTTTCTCTTTCAGCAATATGCTTTGGCAAAAGCAGATGAACATTAGGTTTAAACATCTTTTATAACTTCAAATCTTTATGAATGATTTTACTTACAGTGTCAGAAGACATTCCTAGTTTCGATTCAATGGATCTTTGAGTTGGCGGATTTTCTTTTAGGATCAGAGACTTCACTTTCTTGATATTTACCTGAGTTCGAACAGCCTTAAGATGAGGTTTCGCGGTCATGTTTTAATTTTTACTTTCAGTTAGACTTTTTTTCCTTTCAAATTTAATATATTATATAAATACCTTTTTTTGAAATGTCATAATCGGGATTTTTACACCGCTTTATAATTTGTTGATACGAATAATTCTCCTCGCAAAGTGCAGTTACGTAACCTTCGAGTCATTTGTCCATTTTAGGAGCCATTTTCAAAATAAATCTTTTATTTTAGATTCCAATGAAAACAAAACAGCAGCGGACGATTATTCTGAAATTGCCAAATTTTTATCTCAAAATGCAAACGTCAAAAATAAATTACAAAATCGTTTCCATAAAGTGCGAACGACCTTCTGTAGGTTTGACATGTTAGTTCCATGTCTCAAAAAACTGGAAGTAAGGGTTCGGCCGTATTGAATTTCCTAGTTGCAGCACTGACTCCTTATTACAAAGGTTTTGAATTAACAAAAAGTTGGATGAAGTAAATCAAGAACTCAGAAACAAAAATAGAAAAGATACGCTGAAATATTGGATAAAGAAAACAAGATTGCTAAGCTCATGAACAGTTAGCTTTAATACAACAAGTAATCAAGTTCATTATGTTACTATTTACATTGAAAGCAAGGTCTGTTTTGCGAGTTACGTAACAATAAAATTCATAATTATCAGGATTAACTGTTTTTCCATATTCAGTTAGTTCCTTTAGGGAAAATTTTTCAAGATATTTCTATGAGAAATATCCCAAAATTGCATGGGTTTCTTTGCACCCTCTATACCAGCTTCTATACATCAATTTTCTTTTTAATTTTAAGAATTATCAATCATTGTAGTTAATTATTAATCATTGAAGTTAAACTATTATTAATTTAAAGGTTAAATTATGCACTTGTAAAGCTAGGAGCGTTTTAGTGTACTTAATATTTTGTTTAAGATCTAAAATACTGGTGTAAATAATTTCTAATTTTATTCATCAATTTAGTAGAGAATATATTATTTAATGTAATTTTCCTTAATCATCTCTGTCATAGTATTTATGCATGAATACGGACATTATTTTATTGTCCAAATCGTGCAATCTTTTTCTGTGTGTTTAGATCCTGAAATTTTCGTATTTCATAATTCTGGAACTAGATGGAAATTAAGTGCCATTCCACTGGGTGGATATGTTAAAATGTTAGTAGACAGTAATGCAGGAAGCGTCCCTGCTAACCAACCAGAGTTGACCGAAAAAAAAAATAGTTATATTCGTTTCATTGAAATCCACGACATTAAAAAGTAGCAATAGTTTTTTCAGGTTTATTTGTAAATATGGTGCTAGCTGTTAGAGCTTTTTCGATATTCTTTAGAATAACAGGCTACTATTGCACTCCACGGGTGATCGGAAGTGTAATCGAAGGTAACCTCTAAAGCAGTTAAAGGTGAGTTTTACCTCAGGTCTCTATGGCAACTGTCATTGTTCGGGCTGAGATCTGATGAAACTAGCGGGCAATCATTAGTACTGCAGACCTCCCTTCAGAAGAGACCTGGAACTGGTTTTAAGATTGCTGCCTCGGAGAGGTCGATTCTCGAAATGAGGGGTCGGGGATAATCAACACCACAATACCATTTCCCTCGGAAAGTATTTATCGCTCTTAAGGCATTAAAAAAATTATGAAGTTTTAACTATTTAGACTTTTAGAAAATCATCGCATGTTTTAATTTCTATTTTCATGTAATCAACGTATTTTGAGACTTTTGACCCTGCATCGTACTACTTACTATTTCATGAAGTAATGTGAGGGAGTTTCAGAAATCCTCAATAAAATTTAGAGTCACGTTTCCTTTTATAAATGCAGGATCATACAAAAATGTATTATTATAGATGCCGATTTCTGGGTATTTGGGTTTTTGCAATTATTAGTTTTTTCTTTCGCTATAGGAGACGCGATCTGTTTCGATAATTTTCTTTTCATTTAAAATAATAAGTGTGGCCAGTTATATGAATAATTGATGCAAATATAAAACAAATGGGCTTTCAGAAACCGATGACAGCACGAATAAATTATAAAAATGACACTACTGAAGTGTAGTTTTTAATTATAGATTTTTTTCATTCCATGTATTGTACAGAGTTGATTACTATCAGAGTTTCGGCAAATTCGGTTTTTGGATTTATGTAAGGCATTTCTTATATATCTTATTTTTTACTGCCCTTTAAAGTGTTATGATGACTACACTAATGACCTGTTCAAATGAAAAATCTCATGCAACTTATTTTTTCAATACTTTATAAAATTTTCCCATTTCCCTCAATTTAACTAGGGAAATATTTTGTCAAACTTTAATTTCATCCTCTGTGAAATATCTTCTCATAACTTGGTTTTTGTTAGCCCTATTTTTTCCCAGTTTAAAAATTAAATGAAAACGTGAAAGATGTTTTGCTTAGTTGCAAGTTAATAACTTGGAAAATAGACATAAGAAATCAGCGTTTAAACATTTCAGATTATACAGCAAATCACGGCAGTTAATATTCCAATAGGTATAGTGTCGGAAATTTCTTTTCAGTTGTTAACTGCAGATGTGTATTCCTCCCCACTTGTCTCTTGTAAACACTGTCTTTTCTTCAGAGGTGACCAGTAGCTCACCAAGGCAAGCCGGTTTGTTACCAGGTGATATTATTACACAGATTAATGAATATAAAATAAAACATTTTGAAGGTATTTCACGTGTGATGATGTGAAGCACAGAGGCAGAAATGGACATTTAGTAGAAATAAAGAGGAAAATAAATCTACCCTGATTTCATTAACAACTGAGGATAGAAAAGTTTTTGACAATGAAATAAAAGAAAGATTATGGGGCAAGTGTGTCCAATCCGCGGCCTTCAAAGTCCATTCGTACTTGCTATCCCCACCACCTTTGACTTTGGCCAACATCTAATACGTAAGATCTATGATGCTGCCATCTATATCCAGAAATTTGAATGATTTGTATAATGTAATATATACGTATATATATATATATATATATATATATATATATATATATATATACATATATATACATATATATGTATATATATATATACATATATATACATATATATTTATTTATTTCTTTATATTATATATATATGTATATATATGTATATTTATATATATAATATATATACATATATATTACATTATACAAACAGTTCAAATTTCTGGATATAGATGGCAGCATCATAGATCTTACATAGGTTGTGCGTTTAGCCAATGCGTCAATCCCACAATCTGTGGGAATAGAAACGGCCAAGTCCATTCATGCAGACCGCGTCACGTAACCGGAAAATGATGGAATGGGAGAGCGTAAGCCCATCAGTGTCTTTTTCGAGGCACCTATCTTGCAGTGATTTTTCAAAATTTCAACGTGTTCTTTATCATGGTTTGCACACTTTCATAGCTTATCTTGGTTTTTCACAAATGTCATGAACTGTTATTCGTCGGTCATCGCGACTAAGGTTAAGAATTTTTGAAATTTTCTCAACAGTAACGCTGGTTCTTGGTCGGAGAAAATAACAGAAATTTTCGATTTCTTTTCCATCAAGAAACGTTTTGTGCCATTTGAAAATGGACAATGTTATGAACGTCATCATTAAAGCAATAAATTTTACAGGATTAAACCACCACCAATTTCAGCAGTTTCTGACTACATTGGAAACCAGCTATGGAATACTTTACTGCAGTAAGGTGGTTAGGTCGTGGCAAAATGCTAAAACGTTTCTATGATTTGAGAAACAAAATAAAGTGTTTTAGAGGCTTAAAAGGAAAACCTACACTTCAGTTTGGGTCCGAGATAAAATATGCAACTACTTTTGGTGCTACCATACTACTCTTACTGATGAAAATTACAATCTCAAGTGATATAAGAGATTCTTTTTAATATAAATTTGAAAAAGTTATTTAACATACTAATAATAATTTTTATTTATTTTCCTACTTTACTTGTTGCTTTAGAAAATGAGGAAAAAAACTCAAATAAAGAATATGTTGCCATGAATGTCACTTAATAAAAGTACCATTAGGAAATAGGCAAGCAAAACAAGATGTTAAGCTTGGCAATAATCGTGCTTTAACTTCTGAAACGTGGTATGAAACTTGCATTAATTCACCTGTAAATCTTCCTGTTATGTATATATTTCCACCGAACAGTGGCGTAGCGAGGGGTGGGCAAGGGGGTCTATCATGCCCCGGGCGCCACTCTCACAAGGGCGCCAAATGGTCCTTTTCACTAATTCAATATATTATATTACTATATGTTTTTCGGAAAGGGGGGCGCCAAAAAGGTATCGTGCCCCGGGCGCCAGTTATGCTCGGTACGTCACTGCCACCGAATCTACAAAAACTGTTCAGTTTATAGGTGCGTTGTCTGATCAAAGATTTCAGTGTCTGAGGGTTAATAAATTTCCAGGTAAAATTTTTCCCCTTGTCCACAATTATTTTTCATAAGGCCTCTATCATTTTTCTCTGTCACTTTTGAAATAAGTGAATCGGGAGGATAAAAGTTGGTCCATTTTGGCTTTATTCGCCTCTCCAGTATGAAGCTTCTGCCATAAAGATTCTGATCTTTTTTTTATAATGCATTATCACTAATACTTAACTTATTTGGAATGCTCTTTTCTGATCTACTGCTTGAACTTATTGGAGCAAGATCTAAACATTCTATTTGTAACGGTAGAATATTTGTAGGAATACCATTTGTTACAATACAGTCGAACCTCGTTATAGCGAAACCGGTATATAACGAACTCACGGATATAACGAACGAAAATTTTGGTCCCGCCGTTTTCCTATTGTACGTAATTTAATTAGTATTTAATTTATTAATGATCATTTTTATTGATTGTATCCTTTTTTTAAATACTACATCATTATTGAATAGACATTGCAACTAATGAGTTATACATTTTGGGAACTCTAGCATTTTTCTTAACGGTTCGGATATAATGAACCACCGGATACAGCGAACAAAATCTTTGGTCCCTTGAAGTTCGTTATAATGGGGTTCGACTGTATTACTATTTTTTGGAACATTAGTCATACCTCGATCACTATTTTCTAGTACTAAAGAATCTTTTTCTACACCAACAAATTTCAAACCATCAATTACATCTTCATGAACTTCTTCACCCTTTTGTAATTTTTCCATTGGCTTTTTACATGTAGCAGAACAAACTGCTTCTAACTTTTCTTTCTTATCATTCGAAATTTTTGCTAATAATTCTCTAAAGAAGCAGTTATTAGACAAATGAGATCCTGTAGCATTCAAAAATTTGATTAATCCTAATATTGTGTCATCTAGAGATTCTTCCCTATTTATCTTTTTATTTAATTCACCAAGTTACTCTTTTTTCCTTCTCCCATTCCGCATTCTGATTTTTAGTTCAAATGACCCGACTTTCATAGCGTCACCTAAATAAACAATGTTGATATTAAAGCACCTTCTACAACTGGTCTTATTCTTACTTATCCTGTTTCCTCTCCTTTTTCCTTTAGCTTTTCCTCTGATTATTTTTTGGTAAATTGTTCTTTGCATCCCTTTTCTCCTTGATGTTCCATTTGAAATACGAGGTCTTCTTAATCCATTTTCATCATGTTTGTCTCTATTCCTTGGTCTAATGAACTTTTTATCCTGCAACATCTACTGCTTTTATTTTTTTTTAGTGATCGTTAATAAACACCTTGTTTCCAATGCACAGCGACTTTGTAATCCTTGCCCTTATATCCTTGATCAACCAAAAATTTATGTAAATTGGGAGTTTTTCATTTGGCTTAAACCAAAAGATTTGGAGCACCATAACGGTCTTAAACATTTCAACTATGAACATCGGCAGTAATAATAAGGCGTATGGTGTCTACAACAATGGGGCGTTTTTGACCCTTTACTCTCTTTCCGGGCTCGAGGTGGCCTTGTGGTAACGTGCTCGGATCGAATCCCGGTGCGCCATAAAATACCCCCGTGTCTAGGCCGGATATGGGCACGTTAAATCCGGTTACACCGGAAAGTCCCTCTATGAAGGTTAGAAAGGGTGAGAGAAGGTACGATCCCCCTCCCCCCGATGTTGCCCCTAGGGTGGTAACTAGCAAAGACGGACGCCGACTCTTGTGGTGCTAATCAAACCGGAGTCGCACACTTCTGCCCGAAGCCTATATAGGGATGCGACATCGATATCGATGTTTTCAAAACATCCATGTTTTGATAAATACATCGATGTTTTAAACATCGATTTATTGAAGCCGATGTTTTTTTAACATCGATGTTTTGTGTTCGATGTTTTACGTTGTCTCGATGTTTTTTTTAATGAAAAACTACCGTAATTAAAAAAAAAATAGCACGTAGCATAATTTTCACACTCAGTAAATGTAAGTCTGAATTCTGAAAAGGACGAATACAAGAGGGGGAACGTTTCCTTAGCAAACAGACAAATGGCAGTCAACAACCAATGAACCAATCAGAGCTCTTGGAATGTGCCTGACACTCCAGAACCTTCCATGGGGTTTTATTTTACAAATAGTATATATACGAGAGTAACGAGAGCAGCCATTTAAGTTTTTGTTTTGTTCTGGTTTTATATAAGTTAACGTTAATATTATTAGTAAGATGCCTCCCAAAAGTACCGTTTGGAAATATTTTTGTAAATCCTCTGACAAATTGGCAAAAAACTTCTGGCAATACCACGAATTTATTTTGACATTTGAAGGCAAAACATGGCGATATTTACGACGAGAATTTTGAGTCATCAATGTAGCCCAAGGCAAAAGGAACCAAATTTTTGTCATTTGTGTCAGCCCAATCAGAGAGTAAAATTAAATCCCCCCCCTCCCCCCCACGACTAACCGAAGTAACATTAATGTTAGAGATTACTAAACCAGTTTTAAAAAATGGATGTTCTGAAACATAGATGGTTTTTGGGCGATGTTTTATTAGCATCGATGTTTTAATATTGAATATCGATGTTTTGTTATCGATGTCGCATCCTTAAGCCTATATGGACCTGGTCTGGAACTTCCAGGCAGGGGGCATAAGAAACAACAACTTTCTTGCTAGCATCCTAACCTTTGGCTCCCCTTTATTGAGAGGCTTTAACTGATTGATTATTAATTATTCCTACTCAAGGTGTTTCATTTTTGCCAGCCCATTTTTCGTACTTGTTTCACTGGCATGTCATGCATTTTTTCTAATTTGCCATTATTACTCCACTTGAGAAAATATTCATACGCCATCTTCCATGGCGGAAAGAGCAATCCAGGCAATAAATGTTTACTTGGAATCGTGGTCCATCACTAATACCTGGATCTCTTGCTACTTTCGTAACTAGCTGATGTGTTTTCGTTCCCAGCATCACAGCTTCTAATTCAAACTTGACAGTGTACTCTATTCTGCTAGTCATCCTTCTTGAAAAAACATTTTTACTATAAAGAAACGTTCTTTCTTCCTCTTCGCTTTTTCTGGGTAAAGTGATAGCAATGTTTTATCAATTGAATAATGTAATTAATAATTTTACTAATTTGACAAATAATTTAAATAGTGTTAAACTACGTGTTGTAAACAATTAGAGAGTTTGCGATGTTAAGAAATTTTATAAAATCGTATACAAAAGCGTTAGCCAAGGTATTTAGTTATAAAAAAAATTTAAGTTTATTAATGGTGGCAAAGAAATGTATAAAAATTACCTTATACATCTAGTTTCAGGGTATTTGATTGATCAACATAATGCTGTATCTCTTCCAAAAATACCTGATACTGTTACTCTACATGCTTTCACTTTTACTTGTAAAAATTACTCTTCAATTTTACCGATTATGTTAAAATATTTTAATCATAAATTTACCAAAAGAAACCAAAGGTCATCTTGACAGGATAAATCAAAAGTTACAAAATGCAATGGACAAAGATTTAAAAGCTTTGCAAAGGGAAAAGAGAAATTACAGGAAGAGTTTTTGTTTAATGGTGTGGTTTAATTTGGCCCACCTAAATGTAACCTTTTTTTTTTGTGTGTGTGTGTACGGTTTGCTAAGTGTTCTCCTTGTGTTAAAATTTGTGTTAAAATTTCATAAGAAATGTATAGTCGAATTTAAATAAGATATAATAAGGACACATTTTTAAGTCCAGTTGGAACACGGTAAAATAGAAATTATTTTGAGGCTGTCGTTAGAATTGACGGTTTAAGAAATTTAAGATTTTTTTTTTGTTTTAGCACCTAATTAATAAATAAATTAATTAATTAATTAAGGAATTAAAATTGTTGCCACTGAAATAGATTTAAAAAACAAACAGGGATTTGATATTAAGAATTAAAATTTTTTAAGATACAGGTCGTCGCTTTTTGCGCGGAGGATGCTAGCTCACGCTGTGGTCGGTAGAACATCTCGAATTTCAGTTCTTCGAATTACTTAAGTTTTATAGTGTTAGTATGAAATGCTTTTGAACAGTATTTAATTTTATTGCTCTTTCTTTCTCCGTGATTGAGTATAAACCCAGTTTAGACGGTTTTGAAATAACACAGTCCAAGAAAAGGAACCGATTATAATTTTAGGCTGCTTTTCTTTTCCTTTAACACGGTTTAAAAATCTAAAAAAATATATACATCGAGTGCAATGTTATCCGAGAGTATTTTAGAGAATGTAGATGTTTCCACGTTAGTTTATAGTACTGATGATGAAGGAGTGGTTCCACTATCTGCAAGTATAATTCTAGAAGGCCGCCAACTAGCCCATAAAGCTGGAAATAATTTTCTTACAAATGATTTTGATGTCGAACTAGCTGTAAAATTCCAACGCGATTTAAAAATGATTATGTCACGTTATGAAGAATCCTATAAAGAACTTACAAAATTAAAATCACACCATCTGATAACCGAATTGGTATTCAAAGCAATGAAACAGAAGAAACTCAAGATGCTCATTTTATTCAAGTTACACTTGTAGATATATCACCATTATATATTTCCAGAAACGAGAATGATTTTTCGCCACCGAAAACTAACAGAAAATGGGCACGTTTATTGTCTAGTAGTGACAATTATTGACTGAATGATTATGCTATATGTATGTATGAATGTATTAATAAAGAATAAATTCAATTTATTTTTAGGCATTTGCAACTGCCGCAATTTTTCACTTTTATAAATAACCCGTATAAACATAATTAAAATAAGATTTGGGGATTGATTCAAGTTCAGTCGATCGAATCCAAATTTCATATGAAAATTAACATTTTTTTTTTAGTATCTACAACTTTTATATGGTCAATGTATCTATTTTTACACAGTTTTTATGTATAAACCACCTCTCTCTCTCTCTAAGTATATATTCATTTCAGCTTTACTGATACATTTTTCATTTGTCATTTTCCCATATTTTCTTTCTTAAAACAATTTTTTCTAATGTTTTACTTTGTCATGGTTTATTTTATGTGTTAATTAAGTCTTAGATCTTTTTTCTCGTACGATATTTCATGAACGGCCAGTTTTTGAACTCAGCCTCACATTTTATTATTTTACATGAAATCTGAGAAACAAAGAAAAAAATAAAGAGAGTGATAAGTTTGATATGAATTTCGATAAAAATCTGAAACGTGTTAGATAAATTAATATTGCTAAAGCAAAGTGTTGCATGGAACAGCCGTAGCGAGAAATGCGATGTTCAAGTTAACCGGCCGCCACTTGGCGACAAATTAAGTTTCTACTTTATGTCATTCTGTGGCGGCAGTCTGCTATGCGTGGCAACCCTGGCACAGCCGCCGTTCCTGCCGATTTCAAAACAGCGACGCTTCAGCTTAATAGAAGTTTTAGATCACCGGACGAACGCGTATCTATTGCTAGTGCTCTCAAACTCGCTGTTGTGTGTGGCGCACTGTGTCACGTAATTTTGGCCTTTGTATGACACTCGAAGTTACTTGAATCCGTGTGCAAATTAGAAACGTCGGGTTCGAATCAGTTTACGAAAACATAATAAAATCTGAATGAAGTTTGCCAAAAAAAGCGTGCTGTTACTACTTGCCTATACTTCACACCCAGGTGTACTAAGCTTTTTCGGCGGAGAATGACAACTGTTTGTTTAAAAGCACATGCTTTTCTCGAATTTAAACGTCGTGTTCGCATTGGATGATTCTGACGTGTGCTTTGTAAAGAATGATTTCAGCGATTTTTCTGTATCACAGCGAATAATTTACTACAATCGAGAAGTCTGAACCGCGGATTTTAAAACTTTCGAAACTTTGGTGAAGTGTTTATCTGTTATCTCATTAAGTGGTGATTTCATGTTTTTATTTGAATGTGCAATTATAATGAGAAAATAATGAAAGATGAGATGGAAATAACTACATGTAGGAATGAAAGTGATACCAAAGTATCTTGTGAGTGAAATAAATTGTGATAGTAATGGGATACTTACTAGCCTGTGGTTTGATTTTTCATCGTTCAAGGTAAAGTCGTTTTTTATTTTGCTACTTTTCGTCATTTTGTTTCTAGATTTTTTCTAACCCAGTTATTGTTTAGTAGAAATTAAATTCTATTATTTTGGAATAATTTTTTTTTCAGGCACAAATGATAACTATTATATATTTATTATTTTACCACAAATTTTGCCATATGAAACATTTATGAAGAATCGCATTTGTGTTACAGCGTTTAAGTGGCCTCTAAACTGCACTAAACTTTAAAAGGTTTATCATGTACTTACCTAAATATAGAACAACAGTAAATTAAAAAATTTGCTCTCATTGAAACACAATTGCGAAAGATTTTATATCCATTCATTAAAATTCATGACTGAAAAAATGGTTATGAACCCCCTTAAAGATAGTGTTAAGAGACTTGTTTCAAAATGTTTTTAAGATTTTGCCTCATTATATTCAAATATAAAACTTCTCTGCCTCAAATGTAAATAAACTTTGAAGATTAACTTGAAAGTTATCCCCCCCCCCTTTTGTGTGTTTGTTTTTGCTATTTCATGTATGTAAGTAGGCATGTTATGTTGTTTCCAAAATCGGAAAATTAATTTGTAATTGTGAGACTGTAATTTTTTTTTTTATTTTTTTTTTGTTATGCAGTTTTCTTGATTAAGTGTTGCGATTTTCAAATGAATACAGTTTATTAAAATAACGTAATGCATTTATTTGTTAGCCTTTTTCACGATCTGAAGTATTATCAGAATCTTGTATGAAGGTTTTCTTATTGGTCATCATATCTTTCGTTACCTGTGTGGGGTTTATTAAGTTTTGGAAATCTGTCGCATTCTTTTAATATAGTAGTACATGACGTAATTGAGTAACTAGCTTTAAAGGATAGCACGTTAGTTTTCTACTATGAGTTTTAATCTTCAATTTGATTGGCGGACTAATAACGTTATTATAAAAACCTTTAGCGAATTTGGGTAAAATTTCAAGAATGGAATAGCATTTCCAAAAATTAGTAGAATAATCAGCTGTACATAGTTGTAAAACTTACATAAGAAGTAAACATGAAAGGCAAATCTTCAATGAATATTTTATTGTAATTTTTTTAATAAAAGTTGAACATACGTTGTATGGGTGAAATAAAAGTTAAAGAGATGGAAAATTTTCTGTTAAATAAAGGAAACTGGGTGAAATGCTCGTCTTTTATCACTACTTCCTAATTTGTTAAATATCAGAATTGTTAATATTATTTACATGCATTTTTTAAGCCGTCGATGATTTAAAACGGAGTTCGATATGTCATGATGAAAGTAATCAAAATAAGTTAGTCTCATTTCGAATGATAAGCCATGGATTAAAACATTTTTTTAACCTTAATTGAACAATGTGAACTCATACTTTGCCAGAACCGCTTGGCTTTCGGGTTAATTTTTGGAACTTCTATAAGTATTTCCTGTTTTTAAATCTGGCTAGCAAAGATTGCTCTGCGGTCTTTGCTATGCTCGAATCGCAGATGTCGCGGATGTTTGCATACCCCGTCCAACATGTAGCAAGACTTCCCAAGGTCGCCAGATCTGTCGAACTGGATGAGCCTCTAGCAATTAAAATGTAAACACGACGATGATTACATTAAGAATATTTTGGAATTTTATTAAAAACTAGAAAAATGAAAATTTGCAAATTACATTGATAGCCCTTATTGGATGGTATAGCTGTTTATTCCTGCGATAGACGGTATTTGATTTTAATGACTACTGTATCAAGATGTAGGTTTTTGCGAAAAGTATTCGGGCAAAGATTGAACGAAATGTTTAAAAGGAAAGTTAATCAGTCCATGTTTATCTGGAAAAGTTATGACGATATACTCTCGAAGGCCAAAAATTTTTCCTCGGAGCAATTCTTAGTAACTGTATCAGTTTAATTATTAAACATAGTGTATAATTATGAATTTTTGTGCAGTAATTAGATATCACTCGTCACTTAATAAATCTGAATGAAATTGTCAAATACATTTAACCTTTGATAACTTAGAGAGTATTTGAATGTACAGGATTTTAAACTAAAAAAAGTATGATCCTCGTTGATTCTTCTAATCTTATCGGACATGAGAACTGTCGTAATGGGTACCAGAGACTCATAAACAACAAATAATACAGCAAAGAAAAATAAAACGTATGCTCAGCCATAAATTATCTTCAGATATAGGGAAAATTTTTATTAAGAGTGGATCAGATTTTTAAGAAATGTAATTAAACGATTTAAATAGAGCCGAAGCTTGATTATTTAGCAAGGAATGGCCACTTGTCCTAGCAACGCCCCCCCCCCCCCCCCCCGGAAGAAAGAAAAAAGTTCAGTTCCGTTCCGTCAAGTAAGAGGAAAAAAGTCGTAACTGAAATCTGAACAATGTTACAGTTCGATGTGAACTAGATAGTTCTGCTAACGACAGAAAGTAAACCTTTTTCAAGCGTCGTGTTTGAAATTTTGTTGCTGAAACTTTTCGGGATAATTTTTGGAACGCGCTTGATGAACGATATTGATAGAAGCCCGTCGTTTCTTTGTATTCCCGATGGATTGTATCAAACGCACTCTATAGAGAGTCGAGTGTTGTCTCCAGATTTGAACTAAGAATCATTCCCTTCTTGATTCACACTCAAAATTGATAATATAAAGAAGAAAATTTTTTTTTATGTGTAATATATGTTTACTTATGTACATATTACCCCCATGAATTACTGAATTTTTTTTGTTCGATATTAAAATGAAATCATCGCTCGTGCATTAAGGGATTTTGTCCTTTTTTAGATTGAAATAATGAGTTAGCTTTTATTTCGATTGTAATGTTACAGATAAATATATTCGTGTTCATTCTGAAAAAAAATAATAAATAAAAAGGCCATACATCAGTGAAACGAAGAAATTAACTATCTAAGGTTTTTTCCGTTAATGGGGTGATGGTGGGGGAGAAAAATTCACGAGAAAAATACCGTCTTATAGATTTTTAGGCTCAAGGGGGTGGAGGGACTTCCTCCTTCTTGTGTTTGTGCCTCTGACTTGTATAGTGTGTGTAAAATTTATGAAATATATCTACACGTTGTTTAAAAAAAACATTTTGGTGATATTTGCTCACGTTTCAATTTTTTTTTCAATGCGGAGGCCTTGTCCCTTTAAACATTCGCCTATTATCACCGCGGTTTTGTGGCCTCTTTATTATGGGGGCACCACATAGGTGGACCAGCATCGCCCTCTATGAAGGGACGACACAAACGGATGCATTTTTCGTGGCGCGACGCCGGAATTCGATCCGAGAACCCTCAGCACCGAAAACCAGCGCGCTGTACCATAGGGCCGTTACAAGCCCCCTTTAATTTCCTTTGTTTTCAGCCAACTAACACGTCCTATTTTGTGATAAATTGATTATTAACAGTATTCGGTCGAAATGCTGTTCAAGAATTAATTTTTGAATGTCAAAACTTGACTTTTTCATTTTGTAATAATTCTGCATTTGATAATTGCAAAGCTCTGATGGTGAGTTTTGACACTGACTATTTACGTTGCACTTCCGTTCTTACACTGTGGTGATTTTTTCTTTTGAATTTTTAAATTTTCTAAAATTTCTATTAACATTTATTACGGTTACTTCTGTTATATTCGCTGTGAGAGGATAAAGCTGGAAAGCCAGCTATGCTTGATACATTGGTTTCTCAAATCTGCGAACTGATGGGAGATTTTTCAGTTTTTTTTTTAATCCGAAACGCGCACACACACACACAAGTAGTAGTTCTTGTGTAATAATATCCGTAAATAAGTATGCTTTTCGAAAACGTGTGCACTATTTCACAGAATTTGCTCTTAGCATCAAGCTACGAATATATATCCGTTAAGGGAACGGTGGACATTAAAATTTACTTTTTTTACTTTCCATCATAGAGATACGAAATTTTGTACATATATACATTTCATTATAAATAAATAGAATACGTTAAAAGAAATTTCCAATCTCATATTTTTAATATTTTTTAAAAAATTTGAAATTTATAAACAAAATTTTAAAATGCTCCTTGCTACTTAATTTTTGAGATATTTCCTCGATTTTGCATTTTAATTTCTTTAAACTGTATAAAAACAAATCTGGGTATCGATTATTTAATCCCTTGAATAGTCAATTTTTGAGAGATTTTTATCTGAATTCCATCCCGATTTTCATCAAAATTTTGCCTTTTTAAAAAGTTATAAATCAAATTTAATTACCTTAATGAAGTCGAATTGTAAAATGCATACTCAGTTTTTTTGTAAACGGCATCAGGATTCTTCCTTATCAATTTCATGAATTTTGAACAAAAATTAAGTAGCATGGAGCATTTAAAAAATCTAAAAACCTTGAAAAATCTGTTTTGAGAAAAACAGCTTTAAAATTTATTACTACACTTACCCATTATAAATTACTTTGTAGAAGCTTCATAAATGATTTTTTACTTGAAAAAAAATTATATTGGTACTAATAATCTACAGAAATATATATATATTTAACAATAACACAATGAGTATTACAATGACGAGATTTGATCAAATAAAGGTCCACCGTTCCCTTAATATACAGTCATGCCTCGCTACTTGTCTGCTTCGATACTCGCATTTCAACGCGAAAAAATTGTTTCTGCACTCAACGTCTGCTCGGTACTAGTTACATGTGGACGCGAAAAAATTGGTTTATACTGTGTTTGCTCGGTACTCGTCGCACATGCCAAAACATGTGTGAGACAAGACGGTACCCGGCATCCTGTCTCTCCGGACGAAAAGAATTACCGTCATGCTAGTCTCATAGTAGTTTGCGCTCTGTGCGGAAAACCACATATTTCATCATTTACCTCCTTTTTTGTGCTTTGTTCATTTGATGCTTATTCTTTTCCTTACATGCCATCATGAGTTCGAAGAAGTTTAGTGATATCTCTCAGTATAAAAGAAATATAGTGAGAACCGTGATAGAACAGTAAAAAAAAAGAGGTAATAGCTAAGTGTGAGCGTGGTAACTGCGTGTTTGATCTCGCTACACTGTGAAAAATAAAGAAACTTAGTAAAGGAGCAAGTGTTGCTAGAGGTGTGATGGTCGTGACCAAGCAAGGGTCACAGATATTTTTTTAAAAATGAAGAAATTGTTGTACATTTGGAATAATGATAAACAGTTAGCAAGTGATAGCATGTCCGAGGCAAAAATTTGTGAGAAGACAAAACAAATGCATGCCTATCTGTTAAAAGCCAAGCCTGGAACGAGTGTTGACAGCAGTGAAATGTTTAAAGCCAGGCATGGATAGTTCGATAACTTTAAAGAGAACTAGCATTCACAGTGTAGTGAGGCAGTGATAGGCAACAAAGAAACTTCCGAAACCTTTGAGAATGTTACCGGGCAAATCCGAAATGTGGACTTGTTTAATGATCAATGTCTCACTTCTGAAACGTATTCAGAAACAAGTTTCTCTTGATAGGTTTGTAGTGAAACTCCTTAAACCTGAGTCTGCAATAGGGATTGGTGGTTTTAAGGGAGGGAAAGAATCCCTGTGCAAGGGCTTGATGTTTTATTGGAAGTAGACTCCCTTTCCAAGCAATAACCTCTCTCCTTCTCTACTTCACCACTGTCCCATTAGGCCATCAACTTCTTTCAGTACAGGTTGAATTAGGATAAATTTTATTTTATCTAATAATTTTTTAAAGTTATGTCTGTCTAGTCTAAAAGATTTTGTGCAAAAAAAACCCCATCAGTTTCTAAATTGCTCGGTAAAATGTGAAATTTCTGGTTTTCAGGAACAAATTAATTCAATTTATATTACTTCCAATGGGAAATATTAGCTCGGTTCTCGTTGTTTTCGGTGCTCGTTGTGCCTTCAGGAACCAATTAGTGACGAGTACCGAGGTACCACTGTAATATTATCACTCATGACTTCGCTTCGAAACTGATTATCTTTTGAACATTAATTGCTTTCATATTTCGTATATAAATTTATAGAAACATATTTCTGTTTATACATTTCCTTTTCATTCATTGCATGTGATTATCTCAGCGTGTCAGTATTTTATGATTTGAAATTGTACCCTTCCTGTATAAATTATAATTTTAAAGTTTTCGAAAAGAAACTGTATTAATGACGTTGATTGTTGAAGCTTCCTTTGGTACCAAGTCCATATTTAAATGTGGGCCCTTAATCAGCATGTTTGTCTCGCCGATAAACTTTTATTGAATATTTTAAATATGAAATAACATTGCTGTTATATAAATTGTTGAACTCCCAAGTAAATAAATCTTATCTATTGATCCATCCATTTCTATAATATAATATAATATTTCTGTATGGATGGTTGGAATCCGTACTATTGATATAAGAAAAAGAAACGAGTCTTTTCCATGCATATTCTCTCCGGAACATTATTCGAGTTTTTGTCCTGATGTGTCAGTATATACTAGCCATACATGTGTTATCGTCCTGTTGAACAAACGTTCCTAAAATATTTTGAAACTGCAACGAGTCTAGAACCTACCTGAATATCACTTTGATACAGCGACCTCAGTTTGTCAATTCAAGGCGAATAAGATGACTTCCTCTGAGTGTGTTTTCAAAGAAAAGGCGTGAAACAGATTCACTAGTCTTCAAACTCTCAGTTTTCAGCAGAGAAGTGGTAAACTAGCATTACGTAAAGCGCGGTAAACTAGCATTACGTAAAGCGCGGTAAACTAGCATTACGTAAAGTGAAATAATTCTGAATAGAAGATTGTATAGTTTGTGATTGTCATTTTGCTTAATGTTTCGAAAAGAGAGGCAGCAAAGTTCTACTTTCTTATGACTAGTCTTGCAGCTTGTTGTGGAATCGAAAGCTTGACAGAAATTAAAAATGAAAAAAAAAAAAAAATTCTAATCTCGCATTTGGGGTTAAGTGATGGGCATTTCCTTTGCAGATATTCTACTTGTGATTCGCTTTTTAGAAATGCAAATGGTGACACTCCAACTTTCTTACGAATGTGACGACCGGTACTTAAATAAGTTTTCATGTGACCTAAAGAATGCTCGAAATTGTCGTTAAAGACTGAAAGTGAAATATGAGTCACCGGATAGAGTGGCTGAATTTATCATTTACTCCTCGCTGTTTCGTATTAATCAAAATGTTCAAAATACGTCTACACTCCAATTTTTAAGGGTAAAAAAAGAAGGGGTGACGCGTTTGTTCCAAGCGATTGTAGGGGACAGTGGATGCGAACTATTCCTTGTCGGGGAAAAAGTTTCAAAAAGTTCTCAGTGTATCATCACTTCTGCTTCTTGTATAATTATTTTATCATTGCAAAAAATAAGCCGTAATTTTTTTTTCGGTTGAATACAGTAGATTTAAAGTATTTTGTTTGTAAATATTGAATTTAAATATTTTAATACGTAAGCAATATTTTTAAATGCAAGCCTATTTTGTGCTTTAATTGTACATTGTAGATGATTCTGCAAATTTTTATCACAGATACGCTCTGAATTATTTGAATATTAAAAATAGGAAGAAACTTGCCAAACTGACGAGTGACTTAGAGCCAACTGACGAGCACCCAGCTATGAACATCATTTGTGGATTAATTAGGTTGTGCGAAAATGAGTGCCCTGTTAGGTAGGGGAAAAGCTGCTTAAAGTCTTAATTGCAGGTGGATGAAGCTCTTCAAGTTAGGTTTTTCTTGCCTGCTTATAAAAACAAGGTAAAAAAACCTTTAAACAGATAGGTTTGGCACCTACATGCACAGCAGCGGATACTTGTATACCTCTTCATATATGCTTTTTACGGAATCCTGGTCCAAAATTTCGTTTCTGTTATCTTTTATTGAAATCATATCTTCCATAAGAAGAGGAAGGATCACCTTGAACTTCAAATGCATTTGAATACTGCCTTTCAAGCGAGGATTAACTCGTCCGTATATAAACATGTAACCAACTCAGATTGCTATGACCTTGCAGTGAATACTTGCAAACCAGTACAATTGCAGTTTTATTTATTTTTTAAATCCTGAAGCATAATCATTGAATTTCTATAGTTGAATGATCTGTAGTGGCGATACTTGATTCTGTGAGATCCCGTGAACGTCATGTTAAGATTTGTAAAGTAACTGAAGAAAATCTGCTCCCTTTTAGATACATCATAATGCCGTATCAGGAATAGCGTTCAAGGACTATATCACCCTGAAGAGGATGAAAGTGAAGGAAGAACTTGCGATAGTAAAAGTGCCGAAAAATGAATTCCATTAAATTTGCGATATAGAATATTTTTACGATGAAATAAGAAAGGAAATCGCTGTCAATGATTGTTTTGTGTGTGGGTGTGTTTGTTAGTGTATTCTGGGCGGTATGTCTTAGTATCACAGTTGAATTTATAGTGTATTTTAAGGGCAAAATGATACTTGCTAACATAATGTTATGCTTTAATCAGGTGAAAAGTTTTTTAGCCTTTTTTTTTTTTTTTTTTTTTTTTTTTTGCCTAATAAGAAATATCTGTGAGTGAAGGAAAGCCGCGAAATATTTAGATTTAAAATAAACATTCCGTTATTCTGAAAACACTTTTGAAATACAATTGTACAAACAAAAGGAAGTTTTGTCTTCGATGATTTTATGATGCTGTCAGAGGACTAGCCTATACGCGTATAACCATACGAAGTTTTGTACCCATATCCTTTTTGGGGTTAAGGTTGAATAATAAGGCCCGACTGCAATGTGGCTGTTTAACTATGTCATTTTCCCCCAATTGAAATCAAGGCATTGAACTCTCATTCCGTTTTGAACATTGAGAAAAATCATCGTTATAATGCAAAATACATTATTACGGACTTTCTTTGCTTCCCCTGTCTTGGTATTGCGGAAACGTTTGCCTAATGAGTCGCTTTTATTGTAGCTTTATTTTCTGGTTTAATGTTACTCAGTACTCAACCATTAATGTAATGGTTCTGAAGGCTGACATTAAATCTTTGCTTGTAAATATGTGCGTATTTGAACATATCTCTAGTTCTCATAGCGAGTTTTGTGTGTGTGTGTGTGTGTGTGTGTATAATTAATATCTATATATACAGTGGCTCCCAAAAGTGTTCGTACACTTACTATTTTCAATGAAATAGGGGTCTATCCATTAATTACAATGAATATTTCAGAATGGATATTTAATAATAAGATCTACAATCTATTCTTAACAAAACCACATGAAATATTTTGAAAACATAATAAAACTTTATTTTTAAGAAACCAGTAATCAAAAAGTAACAAACACTTTATCTCACAAAAGTCATCGTACACTGAAATATTTTCGGATGAATTCATAATTAAAATTATCGTCTGGCGCTTAATTTTTATTTTTGAATTGTGGTCGCATTTAAAATATCGTTTGGTTTTAATTTTTCCTTGACAACTCCGTAATATTCTATTTATTATTTAAAAATGGCTCGTAGTCGTAAAGAAACAACAAACAGCATTCGAAAATTGATTATTTTTCGTCATAGTAGTGGTAAATCAGTTCGGAATATTGCTAAATTACTTAATTTATCCCATTCTACTGTGCAGTATGTGATAAAACGCTTTAAAGAAGAAAAACGGATCGAAAACAAGGTAAGAAAAAGCCGTCCGGCAAAGTTAACAAAACGTGATCAGAGATTTATAATTAGAAAAGTTGTGAAAAATTCACATTTGAGTGCTGTAAAAGTTTCTGCAGAATTTAATGAAACATTTTCTACTTAAATTTCACCTGAAACTGTTCGACGAGTTCTCAGAGCAGCTGGATTACACGGGCGTTCTGCCCGTAGAAAATTTTTTGTGAGTGAGAAAAACAGAAAGCTTAGGCTTTCCTTCGCACTATCAAAGCTAAATAAGTCCCAAACGTATTGGAATAATGTCTTATTTGCCGATGAAAGCAAGTTTAACATTTTTGGTTCCGATGGGCGTATAATTGTATGGAGAAGAAAAAATGAGGAACTTAATCCCAAGAACTCAGTAGGAACAGTTAAGCATGGCGGTGGAGGTGTCCTTGTGTGTGGGTGCATGTCAGCATCTGGACTAGGTAATGTGGTATTTATTGATGGCATAATGAATCATGCTGTTTATATAAATATTTTAAGAGACAATTTAAAATTATCAGCCCAAAATTTGGGTATTGGGAACAACTTTTTTTTTTTTATCAAGATAAGGATCCTAAGCACACGGCTCTCAACGTTCGCCTCTGGTGTCTCTATAATTGTCCACAAGTTTTGAAAACAGTACCTCAGTCGCCAGATTTAAACTCAATAGAACATATTTGGAGAGAACTGGAGATTCGAGTACGAAAACACGACATTCACACCAAAAGCGAACTTAAAAACAATTATGATGGAAGAATGGATGAACATTGATGTAGAAATTACACAAGAACTAGTGTAGTCTATTCCCAGACGTTTAAAAGCTGTTGTGGATGCTAAAGGATGTCCTACTAAATATTACTTTAACGAAAAATTAGAATATTTACTAATATGTAGAGATTTTTTACAAGTGTACCATAACTTTTGGGAGATAAAGTTTGAGTTTATTTTTAAGAAACCAGTAATCAAAAAGTAAGTTTTACTATGTTTTAAAAATATTTCATGTAGTTTTGTTAAGAATAGATTATAGATCTTATTAAATACCCATTCTGAAATATTCATTTTAATTAATAGATAGACCCCTATTTCATTGAAAATCGTAAGTGTACGAACACTTTTGGGAGCCACTGTGTGTGTATGTATATATATGATAATAACGGCCCACCATTATATATCTAAAGTGTATTTTAAAATTATCCTGTCAATAAAGCACGGCCCCTTTTCTAAAATTAAAATAAGATAATTTGTATTAGTCCTGCTGATCATTATACAGGCATGTGAAGTAGCTGAACTCAATAACATCCCCAGATATGAGTGTAGGAAGTTTGAGATTCCGAATGTCAGTGTAATGTCAAAATTCTTGAAGAGCCCTCGAACCACTCTGGATTTATGGGTTTTGTAACGTCAAAACCACACTTTACAAGAACTTTATGGCCACTTATCCTGCACCCAGGTCAATAGTTCGCGGTTCTAACAAGCGCGGGATCTAGCAGTAAAGTCCCCGGCAAAACTTAAGTGGACACGTGAACTCCACGAATCTAAAGTCGGCCAAATAAAAATTAAGTAGTTTAGGCCCTCTGGCGTCGATATCGCAAAACACTTATTTACTATTTGCGTGAACAGAAGATTTCTGTCTCTTCGTGTTTAACTCTCGTTGCTGTCGGACCTGCTGTCCGCTTCTGTCTTGTAATGTAATCCGCGCCCAGTCAGACCAAGTCATGTGGCCACTGCAGCTAATGCCTTCTGATAAATAAAGCACGTCTTGGAATTTGTATTTCATCAATGGCTCCATGTATGCGTTTCTCGCCAAAGTTCGCAAGTGCTTCCCTGGATCTACACTGCGCCCGACTGCATCACACCCTCGTGCCGGCTACACCTCCGATTAGTGCTACGCCTCTCCTCCAAGGCGTGACTTGATGTACGGAGCATCACATATATATATAACAGTTCCGTGACTGACTGACTGACAGACATACAACGCACAGACCAAACCGCTGGACATTAAAGGGCTGATATTTTGCATGGCGATTCTTCTTATAGTGTAGGGGTGACCGTAAATGAAATTTTGCTGTCGGTAATTTTCTCGATCGAAATTTGTTTAGTTTTATTTCAATGTTATCGATCTGCAGGAAATCGTCATTGATCAAAAGTTTGAATGCTCTATTGGTTCCAACATGTTGTTCCCACCTGTGGGTTGCGATCGCCGAGGAGTTTGCTTTCTGGATGGTCACCATGGTTTTATTCAATTAAAATGACATCTTAGCGAATCTTATCGAAAATATTTCTTAATATTTATTTACCATGGAACTGAATGTGATGTTTTTTAAAGTCTCATTCAAAACGCAAACTCAGTTCGTTAGAAATCTACCCCCTCTATTAGGTGGTAAATGGAAATTGCGGTTTCTTATTACTAACAGTACATAAATTCACACAAACAGTACACAAACGTTAGTCTGTCGTTCCTCAGTCTGTGCTGTCACTTTTGGCTTACTGTTGTAATTTCCGCGACGGAATAAAGTAATTTTATTTAGGTAAAAGTTTTTCTAATTTTATTGTTTTACAATTCTGAATCCGAAGTCCACATTGTACAGTGGTTAGTGTCGTGAGCTGCCACGCAGTGGGCTCGGGTTCAAATCCCGAATAAGGCCTAGTCGTTTCCGTGTCGTCCCACTCCTAGTGAGCAGTGCTGGCTCACCTAAATGGTGCTCCCATAATAATGTAGCCAGGAAATCTGCTGTGAATAACAGAAGGCGAATGTCTCCCGACAAAATGCCTCCGCATTAGAAAATTAAAATTCTGAATCCAAACGGTGGGTGCATTATTTTTTGTTAGAATCTGTTCTGTTCGGTCCTGTTCTTGCTTTTTTTGACGAGGGAGGAACGTATCTTAGTTTTCTCCATTCCTGACAAATTTTATTATTGTTAATTTAAACATTAAGTTGAAATTAAATTATGGAAAATGCATTTTTGTGTGTGTGTTTAAAAAGGCCTTTTTAAGGAAAATGTACAGGGTGGGAAGGGGAAGGGCGCAGAGCATGCGTGGAAATCATTGAAGGGGGGGCTCGTGACTCGTAAAAGGTTGGGAAACACTGTTGTAGACTGAAGTTTTCAAAAAGAACTCCATATGAAATTTTACTCATAAGATATGGAATTCGGAGGACTGTTTTCTATCTGTAGGGAAAGTCATGAAACTGTCAATAATTTAATGGTAAAACGCAAGGCTTTTTGACCCCTACCTCAGTGCTGAAAGAAAATTTTCTGTTGACCTATTAATATTATCTGCTATCTTTTAGTTCAGGGTTTTAATGTTCATTTTGTATAAAAATAACCGCATCTAGGAGAGTAAACATAACCGGTTAAAAATATAAACTGAGAAGTTATTTGAGCTCATTATCACCAATTTATTGTTGATGTAAAAAGGCATTCACACTCACGGATAATCGTGTTAGATTCTCGCTTCTAAAAACCTACAAGGACCTTTAGAGATGAGTATAGAGTTCCATTCTTACGAAAGCACTTTCTGCAAATGACTCTGTATATTTATTGACGGGTTTTTCTTATCTGAGAGAGTAAGAAAAATCTTGCTGAAATAAACTTCTAGGCAAATTCCAAACGGGTAAGACGCGTTACTTTTATTGCTTTGAAGCAGAGGGGAACATTATATTGCCAAAAGTAATCGGACGCTTCTGAATCTCCAAATATAAACAAACTCGCATAGGAAAATATGGTATTTATAACCGTGATGGCTTTGATATTTTACTGGAATCTGCGCACTGCATCAAACTTACGGATTTCCAAAGTGTCACGTCATAGGATGCTATTTATGCAAAGAGTCTTTAAGCCAATATCTGGTCTTCTCTATGCCAGATCAACTGCGGCAGAGTCATTTGAAGATGGTATTACTGGAACGAAACTCCGACCTGGGAGGTCGCACAAAATACACGATCGAAGGAAGATACTTTGTGAAGTCCACTGTCAGCGTTGGCTCCAGAGGTGTCTCAAGCTACAGGATTTGTCATCAGTACCTGCAGAATTCACCTGAAACTGCATAATATCGGATTCCATGGCTGCAGACAAGCCCCATGTTTCTCGGCCTAGTGCTAAAAAGAGACTAGTGTTTAAATCATCGTTTATTGGCAATAAAAGAATGGGAAATGTTATGTGTAGTGACGGAATACGCTTCAAACTTTTTCAATCGGATTGATATGTCTGGCATGGCGTTTACCTGCGAGGAGTTTCTCTCCGATGTAATGGCTCGAAGCACAGTATCCGAACTGTTAAATTCAGAAGGGGTTCTGTGTTGGTATGTGTCTGTTTCTGCTGTGAGGGAGTGAATACTTAATTACCTTGCCTTTCAACTTAACTCTAGTGCATAAATATTTTAGAGGATTGTGCACTTACTAGAATGTAGAACAAAGATCAGACAAACTCCCGATCTGAATCCTATTGAACGCTTCTGGGACAAGCTAGAACGCCAGATTCGTCATCCGCCTCTGAACGCTCTTCATTAAGAGCCCCCTGGCAAAGGCTTGAATCGAGGATTGGGGACAGATCCCAGCTAACACATACCAGAAATGGGTTGAAAGTATGCCTAGTCTTTGCAACCGAAAGGTGGTCAAACAATGTATTGATTTTTTGTAGTAAATACACTTTTCCTCTTTGGAACTGAGTGTTCTATCTGTGATAATGAAGCTCTTAGAAATGCTCCTACAAACAGTGATGGATAATTTAACGTGATTGTTAAGAAGTCTTGGTCTTTAAAAAGGGAAATATGGAAAACCACGGAACGGAACAGTGAAGAAAAAGCCAACAGAACTCAAAGTATTTCAGTAATCCCAGTATTTGTATAAAGAATAAGCATATATGGCCTGATATAGGTTATACGAGTAGTTTCTGTTCTGCCAGGTGTCGAAGAGCGAGGTAGAGAAAGTTGGCACAATCACATGCATGTGAACTCTACGGGGTTGGAATTTTTTTCATGACTACATGGAAGGCTTGCTACTCTGTTATTTTTAATTCGAGTTCGTATATATTTTATTAAGTCTTTTTCTCTTATTGAAATATCGAATATAGCTATAAAGCAAACATTAAATTGAAAATTTTTTCTTTTCTTCCAAGTAATCGCTAAGTGCCACAGGCTGGATACATGCACTGGACCACTTCCTACTTCGGAGGCTATAATTAGGATTCTTAGTTAATTTGAACTGAATAATAGATTTTGAATTCTTTGTTTTACTGGCTCAAAAAAGTTATTGTAAAAAAGAGTGTGTTTGATTTTAAATTCATTGTAAAGTTTGTAACCAGCTGTAAATTTCACGATAGTTGGAATGGTTAACGTTCAACAACAGCATGTTTAATGCATACGAGTGTATAGGAATTTGAAATACATCGCACAGCTATTTATATAAAGTAAATTATTCAATTACTGTATACAACTCGAAATCCGGTAATGCTGCTATAACATTTAACAGCGTGTTTTATAAAACATACTGTTAAATGTTACTGCACACATGTGGATAGTGATTTGACGTTACATATCCACTCTTAAATACATAGGAAATGATGCTTTTTACGGGTTCTATTTAATCCTAAAACAACGAAGTTGTTGAAGGCTGACTTGTAAGAAAACAGCTTGCATCAAATTGCATCGTGAAAAGCATATTTTCTCTTGTTACTCTGAAATCACGAAACAAACGACCAGGTTGCATGAAGAATTGGTCTAAATGGCCTTTTTTCTGGCGAGCCTTTTTGGGCATTCCCCAATTCCACATAAGTGAATGACAATGTGTGCGTAAATTTATGTGTATTAATATACATAACTTCATAAATATTTCCATTAAATTTTAATCCAATTTTCGTGTTCGACTTCGGATCCAAGAATATTAATCAGTGGAATTCTAGCTTTAAGGAATATTCCAAAAATCAATAGATTTGGGAATAATTTTGTTGTACGCCAAGCCAGATCTTGAATCCTCTCTAGTCTTCATTTGTAGAAGATTAGAGGTATTGTTTGTGGTTTATACGAGGTTAATAAAATTAAAGTCAACCGTTGGTAAGAGAATAGTCACTTAACGTATAGAAGTATTAAATACTTGTGAGCACATTTGGTAATATGTGGGCCTTAAGTCTCATTCGTTTTCTAAAATTGTCAATGTGTCAAATCTTAAATCCATAACTGGATCACGGGATTATGCCTCGCAAACCAAGCCTAAACTGAACTGTTAAATATTTATAGCGTGTAGCACCACTAATCCATATTCAGTAGGCGTTTTTCTAGAGGACAATCTTCTTCTTGTGCTTTTAATATTCTTAAGCTCTTATCTACCCTGATGTTCAAAAATTCATCTACTTAGTATTGTGTTCAAGTTTATGATCACGGAAAGGTAATGGTTTAAGGTTTGTGTGTCCATTGTTCTTGCTAAATAATTCAATATCTAGTGCGATTTTCCACCCTTTCCAAGGGTTTGTTAATTGCACCAGAACTTTATTCTGTAATGAAATGAAGGTCTGTTTGTATGATAACTACGTGTCTGATGGTAGTCATTTCAATGGCACGCGCTTGCGATATTTACTGGTACATAAAATTTTAAATATTTAATTATAGCTGAGTTGTTGAATAGTTTTACAGCCTTCAAATTATATTAACCGACGACAGAACTTTAACAGAAATAATGGTATTTACCAAAGCATTTTTCCATAGATTAGTGCATTTTAAAAGCAAAAAGATATTTACGAAAATATTGGTCGAAAACTATTTTTTTCTTCTGTCTGAATTTTAATTCGTTCTAATAAATTTGTACACATTTTAATTATCAATAGTGAAATAAATCTAAAAAAATTGCATCATTCGAAACTAAACTTATTTATTTTAGCAATTTTTGTCAAACCTAGTAACTGAAACTCTTTGCCGAAACACATGAATTGTAATACTATCAATTGAATACAATTCCAAAATTTAAATTCCCTCATGCTAATATTCGAAACGAAGCTGATAGATTTTATCGATTTTTAGCAGATCTAATACCTCAATCTGTTTGGGGCGAATGTGAATTTATATTACTAAAGTTAGTCATATAGGGAATTTTATTAGAAGGAATAAATTTCTAGAATTTAAAATAAATTGTTTTCGACAATTACTTTCGTCAATCTTTTGCTTTTAAATAAATTGTACGATTGAAAAATATTTTAGTAAAATGCTGATTAGGTTCCACAGTTCGTTTGAGGGACTGTACAAATAACCTTATCTAACCCAAGACATTTCAGACACACTAACTTGAAACAATCTGCTAAGGCCATCTGAAGACAAGGAGATTGCGAAAGATATTAATTTAAATTTTTATTAAAATGAAATTTTATTTTATTTTTCATGTTAGGGTTTGTGATCCCAAAAGATCTTGGAACTAAACTTTTTTTTCCAATGCGGAGGCACTTGTCGTGAGACATTCGCCCTTACTACTCCGCAATTTTACTGCCCATTTTATTGTGGGGGCACCATATAGGCGGACAGCATTACCCCCTATGAAGGGACGACACGAACGGAGGCATTTTTCGTGGCGCGACGCCAGGATTCGATCCGAGCACCCTCAGCACCGAAAACCAGCGCGCTCTACTACTGGGCCGCCACAAGCCCGCTGGAACTAAACTTACTGATTTTAGCAGTATTTGGAAAATCATAAATTGGAATTTTCTTGGGCCATGTGCAGTAAAAACTTCGATATGTTGTAAAGAGTAATTTACCCGTGCATTTTATATGAGATGAAATAAATTTTGTTCAATATTTCATCATAAAAGTAAAACTTTCCTGGAACTGCAAACTGCCATTACAATACTTAAGATGGATTCGCTGGATAAGTCACTTAGTGGTTCTCAACCTTTTTAGCCCCACGCCCTCCCCCTCTTAAAAAAAGAAAGCAAAATAAAACTAACACTTCGCGACTAGTTCAAACTATTACGCTGCTTTAATAACGACGCCCAACGTTGATTTAGAGCAGTGCAATCATCGTTTGAACAGTAAGAGCGAAACTGACCGCGACTTGCTGCATAAAACATATTTTAATGTTCCAAAGATGATCTTCCGTGTGAAGAGCTCTACTTGAAACAGAACAGCTTTTATGTCTCAATACACCTTCAGCTATACTTTAAGAGGAAAAATTAAAATGGCCTATAAGAACATGACATTAACAATTCATTAATTTCTTAAAGGCTGTATTCATTTAGTAATGTTAAAAAAAATCTTTTTAACCCTGCTGAACTAGGATGTAAACTAAAATGATTATTTTATTTTGAAAGTACCCATGTTTGATGCTGTGAGGATTGCGAGTTACATATCATAGTTGTATGCATGCTTAAAATTTTGATGACGACAAAAACCACTGATATATGATAATATTGCTTTTGTCAACTATCTCCGCATTACTGAAGACTCCACTATGTATAAGGGTGGTCATAATTGTTTGCTCGCACAGTTTATTAAGGTGTATATGTATTTAATTGAAATTAAATTTTTACTGCCTTTCACACGATAGGTATTATGATATATACACCCAGTTACATACACTTCTACTTCAACGCACTTTTGTTACTGAGAAAGGAACAACTCGTGCTTGCTCCTGTAAAAGCGTAAAAATATAAGTGAAATATAAAGAAATTTAATTTTACAAGTTAGTTTACAGAAAAGTGCTTCTGTTATTTCACAAACCAAAATATCTTTTCTCCGTGTAATTTCACAAAGCTCATATAATAAAAGAGCCTAAAGTTGAAAGTCTTTTTTTTTTTTCTTTCTTCTTTCCCCTCGCTGTCGTCCATTGCATTTGAACGAGAGCTGACACCAATATTAGGAGGCGAAAACTCCTGAGAACTTGCTGTGAAACGGTCTGATTTTTGATGGATTGTGATCATCATTGTCATGTTAATCAATCTGTAGTTGTTTTATCCATTTACCTGTATTAGTACTTCCTAATCAATTGTGTAAATTATTTTTTTCTTCTAATTACTGTAGTTCTGAAGACTTGGGATCTCAGACACTTTCGAACGTTTACAAGGAATGATTTAACTTTACAAAAAAAAAAAAAAAAGCTGTCATTCTTATAATATTCTAAATAGAATATTATAAGAATGCCATCACTAAAGGATGTTTATTTTCTCATACAGGTTTTTCACTGTGCATTGTAAAATTATAGTAAATAAAATAAACTTTTTCATTCTCATCTGACATCGTTAAATAATGTTTCGTTTTGGATTGGCGAACTTTATCAATTAGTTCTTCTCACTGTTCTATGTTCTGTTTGCTTTTTTTCTCAGTTATGACGAAATTGGCGCGACCGAAATCAGATTTAACCTCTTATGCTATTTGTGAATAGATGTAAAGAATGGTTAGTTTCTTATAGAAAGTTAAGGGCCGGTTACATCATTCTAGAACTTAATGAGGCTCTTTCTCTTGAACAGCGAGAGAGCACATATCAATTGTACAATATAGCAGTTTGTTTGTTTTTAATACAAAAGTCTGTAAGGTATACACAAGATTCGATTCACAAGAATCGAACTTTTGAGTGAATGAATTAAAGAAGCTGCTTGAGATATGCTAATTTCGGCATACGCGCTTAGTATAAATACCATGCAGCGTCATTAATAAAAAAGGTTGTTAAGGTTGAAGAAAGGTTGTTAAAGTTGATAGATAAGCGATAGGGAGCTACGGGGTAAGTAGCTCCAGTACTATCCTGCGCTAGTGCTTAGGGGGCCCAAAGTTTACGTGGCAGTACTGCTGGTTTGACTCTCTGCTGGTTTGAGTATTTGAAATGTGTATTTCTATTGAATGTTAATATATATATATTCCGTACAAGTAGTACGCATGCTTATTGCGGTAAAAGCAAATTCTATATGTGCAACGAATTCAATAAACATTGTTTCATGTATAAACTGTGTTTGCATCAAATTCATTTAGAGTGCCACTTCAAATTATATACACCCAAGTCTGGGTAGAAGTGAGCTAAATTTCTCTATAAATCTACGTATCGAAATTATACACGTCCATCCAATAAAAAAAAAATACTAACTCTTGCGAGAAGAAAAACATTCAAAAGTTTTTCATCAATCCTTTTATAGTGTAATGTTGATTTACTCCAGTCGAACCTTCGGTAATTTTCAATTCTGTTTCATCGACCCAGAGGGTTGATATCGAGCTTTTTGTCGACCCCTGCTTTTGACTGATTCTTAAACTAAGTAGTTTGCTTGATATTTCAAACTCCGTCCCCCTTCTTTTCGGAAATGAAATATGAATTAACTATCACATCTTTATACAACCTGTTCTATATCAAATGTGTAATACAGTGGTATTTTGCAACATATACTGCTCTAAGAATTAAAAAATTCCTTTTTCATGTTAATGTCTGCTTATTCGTTCACAACTGTCAGCATTCCCCGTTTTAACCTGACGAACTGCAACAAACCAGAAATTGATTCAATCTTTTCATGAGGCTAATTTTATTTTCATCTTATTTGTTCACTGTCGCTGCGTATCTCAAAAGCTGTTTTGATTATTCTAAAATGACTGTAAATTTAGTAATTTTTTTTTCTTTTATGTAGGTTTTCGGAATATTTGAAATAAATTATTCTATACGTTTTATCTCACGCAGAAAATGAGTATCATTAATGATCGTTTAGCAAGCCAAATTGTCTACTCCGTATTCGAATTCGTTAGAGCAGTGTTTCCAAACTGCGCTTATCAGTCATAAGGGTTGCGAGGTCGCTATTTCCCAAATTATAATAGCTCCAATGTATATCCCCAATATTATACAGTCGAACCTCCATATATCGAAGTAGCAAAATGCCGGAAAAAAATTCGATATATAGAAATTTCGATATATAGAATTGATCTTAGTTTTATCATAATTCTCCTAAAATATTAAAATCAAAGCTAATTTTCGTATACGAAACTCCATTTCTAATTTATATGCGAATCACATTAAATGAAAGTTAATAACTAAAAAATGAATTAATATGAAAGATTTATTGAGTATTATATACCTTTAAAAAAAAAAACAATAATCCAGACAGTGGTTACAGTGATCACAGCTATATTCTTTTTCAAAAAATCTATGAATATATTGCTGAACAGCCAGTTTTGCGGAAAGTTTATCAAACAAATGCTCGCATTTATTCAGTCCACAAAAAACTTCATCAGGGACATTTTCCGTGAATTGAAGTCCACGACGTTTTGTTTCAAACGCCAAAAATTGGAAGATTTTATTCTAAAGTGGAATAAGATCTGTCAATATGTCGTGAAAAATTTTTTCGATATATAGAGATTTTTTCGATGTATAGAAACAGTTTTTCTATGTAATGAACATGGAGATTTGCTAAGAGTTCGATATATAGAAAATTTCGATATGGGGAAGTTCGATATATTCGAGATGTTCTGCCGACCACAGCGTGAGCTTAAACGGCGTTTATATAAAAACAACCTCCGCGCAAAAAGCGGCGACCTGTATCTTAAAAATTTTAATTCTGAATAACAAATCCTTTTTTTGTTTTTTAAAACTATTTCAGTGGCAACAATTTTAATTCCTTAATTTGTTTATTTATTTATTAATTAGGTGCTAAAACATAAAAAAAATTCTTAAGTTTCTTAAACCATCAATTCTATCGACAGCTTCAAAACTAATTTCTATTTTGCCGTGTTCCAACTGGACTTATAAATTTGACCTTATTATATCCTATTTAAGTTCGATTATACATTTCTTATTCATCAAATTTTAACACAAATTTTAACACAAGGAGTGCTCACTTAGCAAACCGTACAACAACAAAAAACTAGCTACATTTAGGTGGGCCAAATTAAACCCCACCATTAAACAAAAACGGTATACACTAAACAATGCATAATAATCAAAACATAACAATACAAAAACATCTAATACATAATAATACATAACATACACTGCCTTTAGGTATAATATATAATACACAATATACATTATGTTTGGTGAGTGCAATAAGTTCGATAGATGGAGGTTCGACAGTATTTTCTAAAATCAAACTTTAAAAATGTGTTTTGAAAATAGTCGAATAAACGTACCTACAGTACAAGCACTGCAAATGACAATTTTCGGCACATAGTTACTTTGTCATCGAATGTTTAGGTGTAGTGAGAATTAAAGAATCCACTGAACTCGACTATGTACGTACGTCTCCACGCTGTGAACGGCCAACCCCAATCTTTGATTTTATTTTGAGGGGAACCGTTACATAATTTTTATTTATTTTTTCATCACTTCTGATGGAGAGGAATTTTTTTTCTGTTTTAGGACAAGTGAGGGAAAAAACTTAAAATTAAAAAACATATTTATTTGAGAATAATCATTGCTAGGTAGAACCAAATACTTGGATTACCGAACTGTAATCACTACGGAAACCCGCACATCTCTAAACCCCTGTTTTATCGCTCAGCTGTTATAAAGACTGGAGAATTGTGAATAAAAGCTTGCAAATTGTTATTAAAAATAAATAAATACAGCTATAACTAATGTAATAGTGCTAGAACTTTTGAATACATAGTTCGGTGTTTATTCTTTCACATCAAACATTTTATAATAATATTTAACTCATAATTTATTCACAATTTAAAATTTTTAAAATAATATTTTGGTGGAGATGTGTAATATTTAAGTGCTCATAATGAAAAAAAAATAGCAAGCTAGAGACCGAGGGTGAAAATAACTTGAATTTGGTTGTTGTTGCTGCTGCAGTAGTTGGAAGAATCGAATAAAAGTAAAGAGGCAGAACCTGCATGCTGAAATAAAATAACGAAAAACAAAGGAATATAGAAAATCCGTTTGTACAAGGAGTGCTTAAAACTGGTATTCACTCGGAGCAGGCTGATCCAAAACCGGTATGTGTGATATGTTGTGAAATTTTAACTAATGAAAACATGGTTCGAAATAAACAGAGGTATTTTACTTTGAAGAATAATAAATTGCGTAAATAGTTTCAAGAAATGCTGAAAGCTAAAAAGAAAAATTCTGAATGATTTACTAAAACTTCCGAAAAAGTTCAGCTATCCAGTTATGAAGTGGCAGAAATAATAGTACAACATATAGAGTCACATTCTGCAGGAGAGAAACTTATAATTCCTTCCTGATGTGAAATTTTGGTCGGGATATCAAGGAATTCATTTTGCTGACAATACAAGATAATAAAAAATGTTTTGATGTTTGCGCTTCAAATTTACGAATCTTTAGATGTGACAATCAGAGCACAATTTTTAGTGTACATTTGTTTTATAAAAGTAGAACACGTCACTCAACACTCTTTTTATGTTGCAAAGACATTCCTTTGACAACAAAAGGAGTACACATATTTTACGTCTTGTATGAATACTTTTTAATTTGTGAATTTATCATGGAATAATTGTGTCGGACTGTGTACAAATGGTGCAAAAGCTATAACCGGCCATAAGTCGGGACTTTTTTTGCTTTGATCAAGTACAAATTTAATAATTCCATTGCTTTATTCATATCGAAACTTGAATGGCAAAAACACTAGTGATGTTAAATTTGCGTTGGATGCAATAGTAAAAACGGTAACTTTTATAAAAAGCAGACCATTAAAAACCCGTATGGTTGATTAAATTTGTGAAGATTTGAGCAGCGTATAAGAATTCAATTTCTTATTCATAGGTCCGTTGGTTATCAAGAGTTTGAATGTGTGAATTTGGAGAAGAAATCCTTTCGGGTTTTTTTTCCCTAATCTAAATACCAAAAATTTCTTGTGTTTGAATCATTGTCTTTAAAATTGACGGATTTTGTCGGGCATATTTGAAATTTTAAATACAATCAGTACAGATATGCATTGTAAAAATGAAAATATATAATCATTAACAGAAAAGACGTTTTATTGGTTAAGATAGGCATTTTTCTTAGAATATAGTACACTTTGATGAAATAAAGTGAAAAACAACACACCAAGATAGTGAGCTATACCAGATATTAGTTGTGTCAAATAATTTTTCTCTACAAGATGCAAGAAGTGTTGTGTACCCCACAAACAGGTTCTAAAACATCACTCTCCGATCCATCTACGGACAAAACACTCCAGCAGTAAAAAGAAAAATAGCTGATTAGCTGGACTTGCTGAGCAATAAACACATCCCTATCTATTATAAATCATTTAATTATTCTTTGTATCTTCAGTATCTTATAGCTGTAAAATTCGTAGGGTGTACTCTGTCATTTTTGGTAGTATTATGTTGTAATTGTGCTATAAGATTAATTTTCACTGCTCTATAAATTTAGAAAATTTGCTTCTTTGATTTAAAAATTATTATAATTTAGCAATTTTTTAGAGTGCACGAAACTTTTTTTTTACCCATTTTACAGGTCAAATTTTATTTTTAATTATAATTAATTCTGACTTCGTAAAATTTATTATAAAGTTTGAAAATTCGGGTCATTGCTGTTTAACATTCAAAAATGCTTTATTTTTTTCACTTTTATGTAAATTTTTAGAAAAATTCGTCTTTCTAAAATTAAAACTCTTATTAATAAATACTTTTTTAATCATAACCAAATTTCTGCATAATTCATCAATATTACCAATGTCTAAATTAATTTTTATTACCATATTATCCAATAATAAAATAACGCAAAAGAAATTATACCAGGAATTACGTTTAATAAGTTATTGGAAAATTATTAACTTGAAATAAATCGATGTTACAGAGATAACACGATATTAAGTTTAAAACACATCTTATTTTTGCGCTCTTGTAAAATTATATTGGATTTGGCCTAAAAGTTCGCTCGGTTTTTAGTAAGATGGTTCTAGAAACGCTTTGTTGTCTTTAACGTCAGTCCGTACTCTTTTGCTAGATTCTGCTGTGACAGCTGACGTATCAGCGTAAAAACATCAAAATAGGGGGATTTTTTTGTGTAGCCATTTTAGTATTAAAGATGGAAGAAATTTAGCAACATATTACGCTTTATTATTTCAAAAAAGGTTAAAACGCAGAAAATAAATAAATAAATTGTGCAGTACAAGTTTTGGGAAGATGGAATAATGAAGTTTCCTGAACTATGACAGAGAGTAGTGGAATAAAAAGGTTAACATATTGTTCAATAAAGTTATTGGTGAAAATGAAAACATGTTTTTTTTTAAATTAAAAACCAAACCAACTTTTTGGCCAACCTAATACGTAATTGACGAATGTATTCACTTTTTAGAGAAGTTACGATGGGAAATTGAAAATATTTGCTAGAGGGAAGTCATTTTCCTTTTTTTAGAAATAAGGTCTTAGTCCGAACCACTATTTCTGTATTAGTAATCCACAAACATTATCAATTTATGAAGAAGCGTAATTAATTTGGTATGTTATACTTTTCCACAAGCCGAACATATCCAAATGATTTTCTTAGTTCTTTGAAGCTGTGTAACTGAGAAATTGTTGATGGAATTTGAATTAGAAATTACCTTCTTGAAATGGTAATAGTAATGGTTCCACTTCCAAAGTAAGGAAAAGCATATGGTTTTAGTCGGAAATGCCAAACTATTATCTCTAGAGGGGGGGGGGGGCTGAGACGCAGGACGAATGATCTCATTGTTTACTTACAGCAGAATCAAATTGCTGACATACTTTAAACTGACTAAATATTACGGATCTGACATAAAAATATTTTGCATCTAATATTCAACTGAAAGAAACACATTAATATGTGATTGATATTTACTTATACAAATTACAGTATTATGTAAGTGTTCGTCTGTTATCACAATAATCTGTTATTTTTAACTTTAATCTAATATCAAAGTTTGTTTATTCAAAATTTTGACACGGACACCTATACATATTTTAGGTGTGGGTTATTAACTGAAATGAACAGGGTCACAGAACGGGGTTTCTTTACTAGTCCTTTAGCATACTAAGTACTAGTGTGTAAATTGTTTATTCACTTTCATTACTCGACTAAATAGAAGAGGTTTTAAATGCTGTGTTAAACTGTCATGATTTGAATATTAGTATTCTGCATGGTTTCTAGTATAATTTTAGTCATTAAAATTTCAAGTCATTTTACGAAATTGTTAAAAGATAGTAACAAGATCTGAAGAAGACTGGCAAATTTACAAAGTGATGACAAGTTTTTTTTATAAACTAATTTTTTTTTCGTCATTAATATCAAGTATTTTTTCCCATCACATCCTCTGGAAAGTTCAGGGTTCTCTGTGCTGTAAATCTTGGAACAAATACGAGGTATGCGCACCAGGCTTTCATTTTCTTTATTTTTTTCTATAATTTATATTTAATTATGAAATTTAAATATGTTGTTGAACATGATGATAGAACATTGAAAATCTTTGCACATACTTTCTTTGCCAATAAACTTGCAATTCTACAAGCCAGGCGTAAATCTCAAAAATGCTTCTAGATACCTACTCAATTTTTGCGAGATTGCTGAAATAGTAACTTCATTTTTTTTATCAGTTCGAAGATTTTTGTTATTCAATAAATTATTCGTTTTGTTTTGTTTTTGGTTTATTTATAATCTGTAGACGTTCATTATTTAGCTACCTTAGTGGTCCAAAAATATTAATCGTAGTAGAATGGGTTCTGCTATCACATTAAGTTGGGCATCGCTGATTAACTAAATCCCACGCACTCTCAGTAACGAAACAGAAGTGAAGAATAGAAAACGATTCTTTTAGATGATTTACCGATTTTTTATGTTTATTTATGAGTATCATGGTAAATAGTATTCTTTTTGTGTGTACCAGATTTCCCGCGTCACTTATTCATTAACCCTTTCGTTGTAGTTTGACTTATATTTTGTGCTTGCATGACTTGCATTTTAATCTATTTGGAAAGGAAGTGAAAAATTTATTTTGCATTAAAATGACGCAGTTTTGTTTTTACTTATGCAAGTGTGTTGTGAGAAGTCTTTTTAAATACAGCCATTGTTTAATAGTGTATTTGTTTCTTCGAACTTGAACAAACATTTTAAAAGGCCACTTTCTATTTACCAAATTTTTGGGTTTTAGTAAAAACCTTTATTGGAATTTAGTTTCTTTGTTACTTATAAATTTTTGTCTCTTCATTCTTTCTATGCACACTTTTTTCTCTGTGCATTAGTATTTATTATGTGTGCCTGAAGCAGTTAAAAGGGATGGGTTTTGTTGTATTTGAAAGTTGCGTAGCGTGGCATTTTAGAAATGAGACTAAACTTACAAAAAAAAAAACTTTTTTGATAAAGACAATATTTAAATTTTAGGTGTTGAAAATAGCAATTACAGTACGTGGAAATGATTAAAAATGACATGATTCGTCATTCGAAATGTTTTCTCTCATAATATTGTTTAAAGAAGAAGAATATATATATATATATATATATATATATATATATATATATATATATATATATATATATATATAATATAAAAAAGCTCTAAAAGTTCTACATTAATGTCCTCTCAGACTGTAGTACTTATGTATTTATAATAAAACTTATTTTGATCCTGTGTGAGAAATGACATAAATCACGTGGAGAGCAAGCAATTAAAAATTGCATATGGAGCTCCATTACTTCAGAAAGCCTGACTTAGGGTTATAAAATTGTATGATACATGTCCTGCTAAGAGAGCTAACTAGTGCACAGTATATCTATCGTTACTAGCAATCACTTTGGGCTCCTCAGCACGTTATAGCTTACGAATCTGATGAAAATGGTTCAATGAAAAAGCGGAATGTCTCAATATTTTTTCTTGAGAACTGACAATTTCCATTTAGTCAAGGCCACTTGGGAAAATTTAGGGAACCTCCGCGTTTAATATTTAATCGTCGATAGTGTTCTTGTGGACTCGGTGTCATGCTATTTTTAACTCTTGTGTTGGAAAAGATGACAAAAGATTTCCGACCGAAAGCTGGAACAAAAAGTACTCGTGTACTTACAGATGTTACGCACGGTCAGATTTGTGTAGTATCGATTTTTCTCTTTCCATAGAATGCATTTAGACATTATCCAAGTTACAACTTCTATACCGAAGATCAGAGCTCTCAAGATTGAACTCCATGAGAAGATAACGAAATAATTAAGAAAAATAATGATACCAGTCTTGTTTTCGGTAACGGTAATGCAACGTCTACAATTCATCACTCACGGATACAAGTTGATATTTTCATTGACATGTACACGAAGACAAACAAGAGTCCAGTTGCTGTTTGTTGGATAAATGACTGAAATTATATTATAACCGCTGAGATTTTGAAGCAAGTTGTTGGAGCAAGACTTATAGATGCATCTGTGACTAGAAGTGAAATGCCGCGTAGCACTGAGGAGTAGTGAGCTACTACCGGGCGATTATTTGGAAATTTCGACGTCGGTTGTGTAAACGTATTTCAGTGATATATCTACCTCGAGAACTACAGAGAGTTTATAAAGGCAATCTGACAGTGATATTAAAGTCCATCGTCACCATCGCGTCCATGGTGTGAATTATTTGGCAGGGAGTTGTTATGAATAATGAATCCACTTTTGCTCGTTTTGCTGCAAGTGAACAGGGTATGTGGTACCAGCGGAAAGAAATATACCAGCTAGCAAGTTTTATTTTTCCAACAGTGAAAGGGTTTTGTGGTCATGTAATAGTCTCGGGGTCCGTTCGCATAGCATGGTTTTGTCCCTCTTGTTGCACATTGGAAGGAGTATCCTCCCGTCTTAAGGTGCACTCACACTACGCTGACGTGTCGTGTTGACACGTCAGCTGACGTGTTACGAGAAAAATTAAACCATTATTTAAAAAATGGAGTGTGCATACTACGCTGATGTGTTGTGTCGTGTCGTGACGTGAGAAAACACACTCCCTGACGCGTCAGCTCCAAATATAAATTCCCAGATCTCGTCAGCAGGCGTCAGGCCGTCAGCTATGAACAGCGAAGAATAGCTCATCAAGCATGTGAAGAAATTCCCTGTTTTATTCACCATTTCAACAAAGATTATAGAAACAAATATGCATGCAATGAAGCATGGGAAGAGATAGGAAATGTCAGGTACTATTTGCATTTATTTACTAATTTATTGCAAAGTTAGGCCGTTTGATTGATTTAACCAATATTTCAAACACTTTAAAAACACATTTATAAAATCAGTGTTTTCTTAAAATTGTCATAGCATAAAATTAGGTTTCTTTAATAACTGGCGGTAAAATTGGTTACTGATCTTGTAAAATGTAAACAAAGAGGAAGGGATGATTTAACAATATAAACAAGTGTTCGTTCCCTTGGTTTGTTTTCGGTTTCCGTCTTTTAGATAGAAAAAATAATTTATGTGCTTATATTATTTACATTTATAAATTTAGTATTTTATTTAAATTTTTCATAGCAAAAAATTTGTTTTTATGAATTAGCGGCAACAGTTGGCTACTGATCTTGTCAAATGTGAACAAATGGAATGTGCAACAATAGAATATAAACAGGTGTTCATCCCCTCTTGTTTTTAAACTTCCATCTTTTAAATATCAAAAATAATTTATATGAGCTTAGTTTATGTATATTTATAAATTTATATATATTTTTGATTGATAGTTACTTTCAATTAAATATTATAGGCAGACGACGATCTTCGACCAAAAATTACCTACTTATTTGTAGAGTATTTAAATTATTTTAATACTTGGCAGAAAAAAATTTCACTACAGGTTATTTATTTACATTCTTTAATAACTCAAAATTATAGCAACAAAAATGATAAATTTGTTTATAAAAACAGTAATAAAAATGTTTACAAAAACTATTAATTGGCCATTCTGCCTTTATGAATGCTTTCCCATTGCCATGAACAGTTTGCAGCCCCTTCAGGAGAAACGAAGTATTTTTTGAACTTCTCCCTCACTAGTCCAGTTTCACGAACATTATTTCCACGAATCGCTTCCACATTTCGAAAACTTCATATTTCTTCCTCTCTTACTTGCACTTGCTGTTCAGAAGGTCCAATTGTTTTACAACTTCTGAGCATGTTATGAAGACAGCATGCTGCTAAAACTATATAATCACAATTTTCCGGTTGAGTTTCTATGGGTTTCAGAAACACTCTCCATCTTCTGCTAATATGCCAAATGCATTTTCTACTTTTCGTCGAGCTCTTGAATGCCTGTAGTTATAAATTTTTTCTTCATCGCTCTTTATGGAATTCTTGCTATAGAGATGCATCAAGTATGTTTTTAATGTGAAAGCCTCATCAGCGACAATAAATCGATCGGCCACTATTTATAGGGCGCACGCATATTATTTATAGGGTGCCACTATTTATAGGGTCCACCCGCAACGATATGTACCTTGTGGGAACCAAACAACAACGGACGTGAATTCGTCACGACACGTCAGCGTAGTGTGCACACACCGCCTGGCGCTGACGTGTTAACACGTCAGCTGACGTTGTCGTCAGCGCGTGTCAACACGTCACGTCAGAGTAGTCTGAATGCAGCTTAAGGGGTCAGGTACCTTTTAGAAGCTAAGATACTCGACAGAGGTATCCCTATGTTAAATAATCAGTAGTTATGAAAATGTTTTATTCAGGAATATGAAAATTTTACTGTGAGTTAAACACACTTTCTTCTTTATAAATATGGCTCTTAATTTTTTTATAGCTTGAAGATGAATGTTTTATTTTTTTTTAATTTCAACCATTGTTTTTTTTAATTTTGTCATTGCGCGCAGACTTGCGTCCATATATTAATGAATATACATATTTTTTTAATTTTAAAATTAAGTTGCATAATATATCTTTAAAATGACGAACGTTGAAATCAAAATTCTCAGTTTTTCATAGAAAATTTAAAAAAAAAAATTTTAATTTTTTTTTTAATTTAAGAAATATTTTTGATAAATTTTATTGTAATTCAAATTTTTATGCTAGAAATGACATAATTGTTCGTCATTTTACTGATACCTGTTTATATTGAACGTGTATAACATTTCACGGTATTCTAGCCAACTGCTCTGGTGATATGCGCGCAATCACATAACAATGAAAAAACAATGGTTAAAATTTTAAAAAATTGAATAATTTCTCTTGAAGCTAGAAACAATTGAGTGCAATATTTACAAAGAAGAAATGATGTTTAACTCACAGTAAAATTTTCACATTTCTTAATAAATTATTTTAATAACTATTGGTGATTGAAAATAGGATATGTTTGTCGAGTCTCTTGGTCTTTAAAAGGTATCACTCGTTTCTTCTACTCCGCAGCCACGTTTGGATAGGATAATTCTGTCGTTCATCCAGCCGTTATGAGTTTTCTTTCTGTATTTTGCGGACTGATCGTGACGGGAAGATGTCCTATTCGTCATATCTATCGTTATCAACAATCCACAAGCTGAAATCCCATTTAATATTGTCAGGCTATTTTAGAGAATATTTTCCACGAAGGTGCACTGATCCAGTTTTTATCGATAGAATGGAGTTAAATTTCTCCCGATCTCCCAGCGTGATGCTTTCAATTATCCGGATCATATTTTAAACTAATTCTTATAACGATGGATTGCGTTATGCACATAAAATCATTCATAGAATAATTTCCTTTGATTTAACTTACAGTTTAAATTAAAGAAAGCGGGATTAAATTTAAAAGATAAAGCATGAGTAGTATCAATTTATTTTAATTCTCGACTACTGTAATGATTGTCTAAAATTATTATTCTCATACTTTTTCTTTTGCATATGCTTTTGTAGGCTTTTTGATGCAAAGTTGTGATATTACATCGTAATCGATATTTTTTCTATACTTTTTTTAGATGCTTGAAATTTATTAATAATTATAGAATATAAATCGGTTTCCTACATGAAAAAATCATCTACTTGGCTCTGCTGAGAATTAAATTTGATACCGAGTTAAATAGTATTTTACTCATAAACATTCGTGCAACTGTCACAGCGCATATGCGAATGCAGATATAAATTTGTGCATACGAAACACGCTAAGTCATGCATAGTGACGAATAGTGATAAATCATAATTTACTGTAATCAAGATGACTTCCTTTTCCTTAGCTTATCACTATTTCCTTAGTCTCATCCAAGCATTGAACTTGCGACAGTGTAATTAAAATCCAAAATTTCCATATTGTATAATATATCATGGGAAATTTCGAAAACACTATAATAGGGTTTTTTTTTCCTACGATAGGACCGTACTCGATGCCTTTTTCATAGAAAAAGTTTCTGGTTACCTGCATTGGGAAAATACTATTAAAATTCAAAATTTTCCGCCTGAGAAATCCTTGTTTTACCCGCTTTTTAAAATCAGTCATCAGAGTGAACTTTCAACAATACCTCATTACCTGATTTTCCGAATTGAGAGTTATCAAACTAAAATGTGAAAGAAAATTGGAAAATACATTTTATAGTAAAATAGTTAGTATAATAAGGTTTTTTTACCTGTCTTAAACGTGACGGAGAACGAATTAGTGATGTTGGATGTTGGTTGGTAGCGTTACAGTCATTTTTTGCTACACGAGGTCTAATTAGACTGGGGCCTACTGCTTGAAGCCTATTCTGAACGGCTACAAATATCCAGCGAACGGTGGGACTCGAACCCACAGACTCTGGTACCGAAGGCCATCGCTCTAGCCATTCGGCCATCACTCGGCCGATTGGTGATGTAATGTGAAAAGAAAAATTATAAAGTAGATTTCATTGAGCAAAAATTTTGATGAGGACTTCATCAAAAATGACACAATTTTCCGAGACATATAAATTAATGTCATTCTTATGCCTACTTCCTACGTTCGGCTTGCTAAAATACGTGTCTATTAAGCTATGCAGAAGATTACTCTACATCTGCACCATTAAAATGGCTGTTTCTCTGTAAATTTAATTAACGTGTTTAATCCATAATTACTGCTATGTGGGGGAAAAACCTTGAGCTCGACCGCTGAAAATTGTTTTGTCGAACGGTTTCCGAGTTTAGCCGGTGAGACCATGAGGTGCTTCGAAGTCACTGAACGCCTGATTAACCGAAGTTTTCTGGGCTCGAAAAATCCTCTACTCTACATGTTTGAAGCATAGAAAGATATCAATCGGGCTTGCATTCTTATTCTGGAGAGCGTGACCCCGCAAAAAATGTGTACCCAAAATTGCAACGAAATTTTAATAGTTTTCAAATTTAGTATCAGCAGGGAGACCCCGCACATACATATCTGGTACTATCTTTTTCTACTTGAGGACGAAACAAATCTGTATAGCTTAGGATGAAGAAGATTATATGACTTTAGTTTTTATAATATGAAATGCAAAAATGTTAAATTTAATTAGTTAAAGATCAATAAATTACATGAAAAAAATCGAACTTAGAAAAATTTCTTGCGGGGCATGTATTTTTTTTTTTCTTTGCTGGTCATGCTATCTGATTGCGAAATTTTTCTAGTCTTTGTTAAAAAAGAAATGAATCAGGACTGGAGACACAATCCCCTCTGAGCGTCACTGACACTGAGTTTCGAATGCTGCGAATTTCTCTAATTTTGTGTCTGTCTGTGTGTGTGTGGTTAGGGGGGGGGGCACAATTAATAAAACCTACATTGTTCATCGTTATTACGCGTTGAAAGTTTCATAGAGACATCGTTAACTAATAAAATCTGTGTTAAGAGCGTAAAACGAGATCTTGCTGTATTTTGCTTTCAGTTTAAAACTTTATATAATTCAGGTTATCCCAGGTTATACGGGTGCTTGATATTTAATCAAGCACCCGTTTTATGTAAATTAGTATTGAAAATGTTACGTTATTATTAAGTTCTCCGTTCTCGCCTAATTGATAGAACTCGATAATAACTTAATGCGGAGGGGGCTTCGAGTACTGATTTGGAAGTTACTAATGAGTGACTATTCTTACGAATAATCAAAAATTTCCAAATGTTTTACTTAAATATTCGTATTATATAGTTTTTATAATTTATTTATATTCTAAATTTAAGATCCAATATTTAACAATTGAATATCATTCTACACAAATTTGAATTCGCCAGCAAGAAGTGTGTCGCGTTTCACCCTCAATCTTAACTATAATGTTTTTTTATTCATCAAGAATTTTTTGGGCTCTCTAATCACTAAAACAGTTATAAATGGAATACATATTAATTATGCAACAAAAGTTACACTAGTTATCAAAAATTAATGAAAAATAAAAAAAAGAGGGATAACACGTTTAAAACTAGGCCAATCTGTTAAAAATTTGAATATGTTGTTAAGTAAAAGGTGCTGAAGAATACTGCATTATGCAAAATAGTGGCGCTGCAGTCGGAATACGTCATTTGCGAGGAGCATAAAAGTGCATGTTTCAGAGCAAGGCGGCAATTTTCGCTGCGAGGCTGAGATTGTTACAATTTGGCTATGCCAGATGTCTAATGACCTCCAGGCATCATTTGACCGATGAACTGCGATCTATTGGGAGACTAGAGGCAGGACAAAGTCAGACAGAAGTGGCCAGATGGCTAAATGTGAGTCCATCTGTGGTTCATAGACTTTGGCAACAATTTATAACCACGGATTCGACATCCAGGAGGTTCGGCCAAGGACGGCCATACGCCACGACGAGTGCCGGTGACCGATAATTGTCATTATGCTCACGAAGGAATAGAACCGCAACTCCGTTTGAATTCAAACGGAGTTAACCCCCCCCCCCCTCTCTGCAAGCTCCGGAAGGTTGGTATCAACGTCAGAAGGCTTCACGAAGGTGGTCTTTTTGCGAGGCGACCAGCCATTTGCGTCCCTCTCACCTCACGCCATAGGCTATAACGTTTGCAGTGGGCATGCCAACATGTCCACTGGCTGCGTGATCAATGGAGGGCTGTTCTCTTTACGGATAAGTCCACGTCTAGCCTTCAAAGCGATAGTAAGCGTATTTTGATTTGAAGAGAACCTGGAACTCGTTTTCATCCATCCCACATCCGTGAAAGCGATGCATACGAATCAGGCAGTGTCTGTGTTTGGGGTGGTATCAATTTGGGTGGACGCACAGACCTCCATGTCTTTCCCCGTGGAAATGTGAATGCTCACACCTATAGAGATGACATCCTTGATGCTTATGTGCGCCCTTCTGCCGGAGCAATAGATGATGCTTTCGTGCTACAGGACGATAACGCGAGACCACACAGGGCTCCCATCATGGATGCTTATCTTGAGCAAGAAACAATTCAGCGCATGAAGTGGCCAGCTCGATCAAAGGACCTGAATTATATCGAGCTTGTTTGGAACGCGTTAGGACGACATATAGCTACTCTCAATCCTCCTCCTAGGACCCTAGTCACGCTTTCAACTGCTTTGCAAGAGCAATGGCTCTCACTTCCTACGGAACTCATAGACCGCATAATTGACAGCATCACACATCGCTGTATGTGCTGTATTGCTTCTCGGGGGGATCATACGCCATATTAAAGGTACTTTTCCTATACCAAACTGACACATCCGATTTGTTCATTGTATACTTATGCTAGTTTCTATAACACCATAATTGCCTGGCGATTTCTTTTTATGCTATTTTATACCTAATGTGTATAAGTTTCATTAAATTCTACGCGTAACTTTTTGAGTAATAGCTATTTTTATGACTTTTCCTTAATTTGTGATAACCAGTGTATTTTATGTCATTAGTTGCATGTTTAACGCCATGAAGAAAATTTAATCGGGCATTTAAAGTGCTTAAATGATTGTTCTGCGTTATGTACTCGTTTGTAAACTGGTGTGATACACTAACCAACCACCGCCCATAATCCCTGTAAATCTCCAACGTTTAATTTTTCTCCCTATTTCATCATAAATCTGTAAACAATCTTGTGTCAAGGAAAAATAAATAAATTTTCCATTTTCGTATATTTAATCAAGCTGTCTCAGCACCTGTGAAGTTTATCTGATAACGCACGGAAATCCGGTTCGAGTTCTCTTATTTTTTGTAGCGACTGTCCCTGAAGATGATTTGATTATGTTATATAAAAACAGGAAATTGTGCTGCTTTGGAGAGAGAAAGAGAGCAAAGAAGCTCTCAGTTAGCACTTTCTCTGTTGTTTTAATTCGTTCCAGACATTGTGTATAAAGAACTGTTGAAAACCGTTGTTTGTATTTGTACGAAGTTAAAAAAATTTGGATGTGGGCTAATTATCTAACATTTTGTCTGATTTTTCTTTCAAGAAAATGAAAGAATTTTTGCGGTGAGAACCGCAATATCAGCATAAGTTTCTGGTCTTTAAATTTTTTATTAGTATTATTTGTGATAGCAAAAATAAAAGGTGTCTGATGAAATGGCATATTTTTAGCATGTTTATGGGATGACTAGAGTACACTCTTTTTTTTGTTGTTTGTTTTCCTAATGTTTTTATCCCATTGTCCGTTTAGAAATGTATTGGGCATCTGTAGTAATGCAGGCACCATCAACTGATAGCGATTTTCTTTCCCGAATTCTAATACAATAATTTCTGATAATTATAAATTTCCCTGTACAGTGTAATAACAAGTATACTTATCTCTTAAGTGGTCCAGAGTGATACCCTGCTGAATTCTTGATAATTATTTGTTTCATGCGATTAAAAATAAAAGTTCTCAACAAAAATATGTCATTCATAAAAAAAAATAAGGATAGTTTGCATAGATTTTATAAGTATGTATGTACAGTGGAATCTCGATCTATCGTTTTTCAAGGGACCGATTGAAATGAACGATAAATGCGGGAATACGATAGATGCAGAAACATAACAAAGCAATATGATCGTTGGGACTGGATAAAATGAACGGTACATACTGAAAACCGATGGATCCGAAAACGATCGATCGAGATTCCACTGTATATGATTTGAATGTATGGCTAAATTTTGAGATATATACGAATTTGTCAGTCTGTTCAAATTACATTTCTATGGTATAATTTTGCTTAAGGATAAATATTTTATCTTAATATCCTATTATGCATTTCTCTTGGGTAGATGACTTTTACAGTTAAATAAAAATTTAACATTTTGGGGTTACAGAATGCTCTTTTTTTATTATTATTGCTTTGCCCTCGCTGAATTGTAACTAGGATGTGCTGTTACAAATACGGAAATACATAAGATATTTTCCGGGTCCGTTTACGACACTTCTTTGAAGTCAGAAATTCGTTTTCGCTCCTAAGATCCTCAATCGCCTGCCATTTGAACAATACTTTACTTTGATAATATATACTTTTTTTTCATCAACAATAATTTCTTTTCTCGTCCACTGTGTATTGTGAGTTGCACTGGTGAAATAAATTAAGAGAATTTGCATATTTTATCGAATTTCATGAAAAGAACTGAACAGAATGTAAAACCACTGCTTCTAGACAAAAATGCAAATCTTGTACGTCAAATACGTAAGCGTACACGTGTGTGTAGGCGAAGCCAGTAGAGAAACAGGCTTTATAAGCGCGCGTAAGTAATTTCATACTGTGTTTTTCTTTCGTCAGAAAAGTTTTCAGTTAAATTCTCAGATTTTACCGCTATTAAAAGCTTCCGATATTCATCATTTTTAACACTTCTCGAACAAACAGAGTTACTTTTCATCAAATAGAGCATATTGACTGATGTTTTCATTATGTGCCTATATAACTGTTGTTTGACCTAATAAAAAAAAATCTAAGACTATTCTACCGAAAAATTTCTCTAGACAATATCATATTTCGAAGAAAGAACTGTCCATATAAAACACAATTCAAGCTGAAAATAATACAAGGAAAGAAACAGTTACAATAAATAGATTATTTATTTTGTTAACAATTACGGATTTACAACCTCTAGTAGATACATTGAGGATAAAATAAATATAGTAAACAAAAGCTGCATTGTTAAGAACAAAGACCAGAATACTTAAATAAATAAATAAATAAAAGGAGTGTAAAATATCAACACTACCTCGTAAATAAGCTCATATTTAACCCTCAAGCATTTGCGAATATGGGTTCATTTAGGATGGGAATGCTTTCTAATACCATTTCGTATCACTGGAGTTGCGGTTGAATCCGATGAATCCTCTGAAAGTATTGTTGATATGACAAGCGGTACAATTTTTCTCTCCGGCAAACAGTCAACGGCGATTTTTTCAATGGTCTGTTGGTAGGACATTTTGTCCCACCTAAGCTGCTTTGGATATTTCCAAACTCGGACTGAAGCCTCTCCATGTCAAAATGCTCATATCCAATAGAGTGCATTGGTTCAATATAGAACAACAACTCCGGGTTCGAAGAAAATTCAGTCTTCGCTACCTGAGAGCTGTTGCATTTATGTGGCAACAGCTGTTTAGTTTCATCTAATACAGAACCAGAGGGATAAGCCACAGATTTCCTCCATATTAACATAGCTAACTGAAGAAATAGTAGAGGATTCATATTTTACACGTTCTGTGTAAAGCGAATTCCAAGATATCAAAACCAGTGTAGGGCGCTTGTATTTATATACCTCCATTTCTAAGACCTATTTTAAAACTAAAACTGGGAAAAGCCCATAAGTATGAAATTCTCATCTGATTTTGGGTGTGTGAAAATCATCTTTGTGTACATCCCCATGATGATTCCAAACAACACGTGAACATCCGCTGAAATATATTTACGTCACAACCGCTACGCAATTTACCCTTTCTGAATATCTTCCTTTTTGTATGTTTGGTTTCGGTATCTGCCAACACAGAAGTGTCTTTGTATAGGACATTAAGTAAAACAAGAATTAAGTCGTATTTTAATTTCTCGAACTATACGAGAAATAATTGTTTTAGATTCCTGGAAAATTTGAATTCTGACTTTTTAAACATTTAGATTTCGCGAAAACATTTTTCATTATGATGATGTGTTTTTTAAGTTTAAGATTTAAAGATATCATGCAATTTCAAAATTATGCAGTGAAATATATTATTCTGTAATTTCTCCATCTTTTACCACCCGAATCCTCCACAAATGGTTTGATTCCAAACAGAAAACCTTCTCTATTTTTTTCTCTTTCGCTGTCTAATTTTCTACAAACTCAATTATGTAAGTGTGTGCTTAAATAGAAACCTATCAGCTAAAAACCATGCTGCCCTCTGTTCCTTGGCACGCAAGCAAAGCTTTCTCTTAAATAAAAAAATTATAAATAAACTAGCTGAAAACCCGCACTTCGCTACCGAGTACATTCAAATTAAATACAACAGTCAATGTATGCAATTAATTCCAATATATATATATATATTTATAATAAATACGACGATCAATGTATACAATTGATGTAAAAAAATACATTTATAAAAAAATCGTAAGGGGTATTTTATAGACAAAATAATGTAGAAGAAAATATTCAAATTAAATCTAATAGGACATACTAAAGAATATACACTGGTGAAATAGATTAAGAGAATTTGCATATTTTATCGAATTTCATGAAAAGAACTGAACTGAATGTAAAACCACTGATTCTAGACAAAAATGCAAGTCTTGTACGTCAAACACGTAAGCGTACACGTGTGTGTAGACGGAGCCAGTAGAGAAACAGGCTTTATAAGCGCGCGTAAGTTAAGACGCATTTCGTTCGCTAGCACACCTCGGCGAATTTCTTGGTGTTATTTTGCAGAAATTGTTTAATTTCAAATTGTAACAGTAAAAATGAGTACCACCAACGTTTAGATGATGGAATGAGGTGGCGAATTTTGGGGAGGCTAGAAGCAGGCCAATCTCAAGTCCAAATTTGTAGAGAGTTCAATTTAACTCCCAGTGTCGTGTGTAACTTATGGAAACAGTTCCAGGATACCGGATCCATCAAGAGAAAGCCTGGACAAGGTCGTCCAAGAGCCACGACGGCCAGAGAAGATCGCCATTTGTCGATTATAGCGAGGCGTAACAGGAGTGCTACAGCTTCTCAGCTCTGTCGTGACTTGTATGCAGCCACAGGAACCCGTGTATCAAGGGTGACTGTTTCCAAAAGACTTCATGAGAGCGGGTTGTTTGCAAGAAGACCTGCTGTTTGCGATCCCGCTCACTTCTACGAACAGGAGAATCCGTTTATCATGGTGCAGAGAGCATAGAGATTGGAGTATGGATCAATGGGCGACCGTTCTCTTCACTGATTAGTACCGGTTCAGCCTAAACACCGATTCTCGCCGTACGTTCATATGGAGAGAACCAGGGACCCGCTACCTACCCTCCAATGTCCGCGAAATCGACCATTATGGAGGAGGAGGTTTAATGGTCTGGGCAGGCATGTTGGATGGCCGCACACCTCCATGTTTTTGAAAGACTCACTGTGACTGGTGTGAGGTATAGGGATGAGGTCTTGGAGCCCTATGTTCGCCTTTTCAGGGGTGCAGTTGGCCCTGAGTTTGAATGGATGAGTTTTAATGGATGATAACGCAACGCCACATAGAGCTCTTCTAGTCAGCGAATTTGTAGAGAGTGAGGATATTCGCCTGATGGATTGGCCAGCCAGATCTCCAGACCTTAACCCTATAGAGCATGTCTGGGACGCTCTGGGGAGGGCAATTGCAACTTGCAACCCCCCTCCGAGAACGATCCAGGGAATGAAAACGAACGAGTGGGACCAATTGCCACAGGAAATGATAAACTGCCTTATTTCAAGTATGAAATCACGCTGCGAGACCTGTATATCTGTAAGAGGGGACCATACCCCCTAATAACCCATCTATTTACCCATTTTGTTTATTCTGCTACCGCTGTTTCATACCTTCCGACTCAAACGGGTGTTACGCACGATCATGCGCGTGTATTAGAATTATTGAATGGTTATTTGTTTTGTATTGTATCAATGTATGTACATATCAAATTTCATTAAAATCGGTACACTAGTTCTAGAGATAATCGACAAGTCTGCTAATTCTCTTAAACAACTACACTGGTGTAAGAAATTATCTTCCATTGCATTCTGACGTTCCCCCTTATTAGGGTAGATATCACCATAGACCATTTACTAATGTTACATGGTGATATTCATTTACTAATGTAGCATTTGGGGGATTTTGCCTCAAGCTTATGACCAAAAGACAGCTAGATGATCTGGTTATTCTGGGTGTTTCAGAACATTGTTGCTGATGTTTGGATGATTTGATGAGCGGTTTTGAATGTTCAACATTTAGTTCTGATAACTAAATAGCTTCAACCCCCCCCCCCCCCCCAACAAACAAACAAAAAAACCTTTCGGGGGGGGATTAAAATGGTAGCCTCTCTCTGTATGTGTGTGTGTGTGTGTGTGTGTGTGTGTTTGTTTGTTTGAAAGGGGTGGGGTGGGAGAGATATCCTGGTAGTTTTTTTTTTTTTTTTCCAATGCGGAGGCACTTGAAATCAAACATTCGCCCATACTACGCTGCAGTTTTACTGTCCATTTTATTATGGGGGCACCATATAGGTGGACAGCATTACCCCCTATGAAGGGACGACACAAACGGAGGCATTTTTCGTGGCGCAACGCCGGGATTCGATCTGAGCACCCTCAGCACCGTAAACCAGCGAGCTGTACCACAGGGCCGCCACAAGCCCCTATATCCTGGTAGTAAAAGCGGTACTTTTGAACACTGAACACTTGCATAAACCTGGTCGGTTCAAGTAACAATTTTGTGCTTAGTTACCAGCATACAAATTAGCCACACTGGCCATTAATTCCCTGTCTTAATGCACTGGATAAATGACGAATGTGTGGAAATATTGTCTAAAGATCAACAATCACTTTTTTAATCAAAGTGTGACTTTAAAATTCTTTTGTGATTTTCTAGTAATGGCATTACGTTGCTTAGCTGCTTGTTTTCGTACGTACAACTTCGTATTTATAATTCACTTTTAATATATTTTGTCCTTGAAAAATAGTTATTGTATTCGAAGTTTTATCGGTGGTACGGTTTAGAATTTAATTGAATACGTTTTGCTGAAAGAAAAATGACTTTCTTTAATTCTAATTGGCGTTATATAAGGTAAGATACGGCTTTGATTTAATGTTATAGGGTATTATGCTGATAATAATAAATAGAAAGCTGATAATAATAAATAGAAAATTTCTCTATTTGTAATGATATATCATGGACAATAATCTCTGTAGTTCATTCAAATTTTTGATATACTGCTGCACTTCTTATAAGCCGCATGGTTGGCCAACTTCTGTTGTTGCGATTGCATTGGATGCTAAAAGCTTTTGAATCGAGCATGGTGACATGTTGAGAATCCTTTATTTGAAATGCCCGAGACTTAAAAGTTTTCCACGTTGATTTTAGAATATCTGCATATACATACCTTGAAATCTTGGGTGAGACGTAAGTTCAAGCACAAAATTTATTTCGTATATACACCTTGAAGTCTTATCCGGAAGGTAATTTATACAATTTTTAAATAATTTTGTGCATGAAACAGTTTTTATAGACTGAACTATTATGCCATTACAGATCTAAACTGTCTCAACCTCAACAGCCCATGGAGACAATCGTTTGGCATTATCATACACATATGTTAGACCCTTTGTCTCACTCATGTCTCGGCCAAGTCTCATTTAACTGCTTTACTTTTTGTGCTGTAAGTAAACAAAAACGCTTTTTCCATTATATCTTTTTTACACAGAGTAGAGAATAAGCATAAAAACTCGTAATGAAGTCAGCCTATGGCGACGGTTAGTAACTAACTGGTTCCAACTGAACGTCGGGCATAAGCAAGTGCGATCAGGTGAGTGTAGTTAAAACCCAAATTCCCTGAAATCTGTATCTATAATAATAAATTTTTGTATGATCCAGTATTTATAAAAATAAACATGACTCTAAATTTTATTGAGGTTTTCTGAAACTCCCTTACATTACTTCGGGAAGTAGTAAGTAATACGATGCAGGGTAAAAAGTCCCAAAATACGTTGATTACATGAAAATGGAAATCAAAACATGCGATGGTTTTTTTAAAGCCTAAATAGTTAAAACCTTCATAATTTTCTTAATGCTTAAAGAGCGATAAATACTTTCTGCGGGAAATAGTACTGGGGTGTTGATTATCCCCGACCCCTCATTTTGGGAATCGACCTCCCCGAGGCAGCAACCTTAAAACCGGTCTCAGGTCTCTTCTGAAGGGAGGTCTGCAGTAATTCTTCGTGGCGTCATTACGACATTCACAAAGCTTTGAATTTTAGAGCATTTCGTATATTTTGGATTTTCGAATGAGGGATGTTTAACCCGTGTATTATATCCTCGTCGCACATACCGATCAGGTGAGTGTAGTTAATCCTTCGTGACGTCATTACGACGTTCACAAAGCTTTGAATTTTAGAGCATTTCGTATATTTTGGATTTTCGAATGAGGGATGTTTAACCCGTGTAAAAGTTTATTTGTTTCAAATATAAAATCTAAATTTATTGTCTGTATGGGCTGAAGTAAAAATTTTGCATAAAAGACAGTTACTAATACGTCATTACTAGTTCAAAAATTTTTTTTTTTTTAAATTTCTTCTGATTCTTTTTCTCCTTTCGGCCTGTTCACATAGGAGTCCGTTTACTTTTTGTGCTGTAAGTAAACAAAAATGCTTTTTCCATTATATCTTTTTTGCACAGAGTAGAGAATAAGCATAAAAACTCGTAATGAAGTCAGCCTATGGCGACGGTTAGTAACTAACTGGTTCCAACTGAACGTCGGGCATAAGCAAGTGCGATCAGGTGAGTGTAGTTAAAACCCAAATTCCCTGAAATCTGTATCTATAATAATAAATTTTTGTATGATCCAGTATTTATAAAAATAAACATGACTCTAAATTTTATTGAGGTTTTCTGAAACTCCCTTACATTACTTCGGGAAGTAGTAAGTAATACGATGCAGGGTAAAAAGTCCCAAAATACGTTGATTACATGAAAATGGAAATCAAAACATGCGATGGTTTTTTTAAAGCCTAAATAGTTAAAACCTTCATAATTTTCTTAATGCTTAAAGAGCGATAAATACTTTCTGCGGGAAATAGTACTGGGGTGTTGATTATCCCCGACCCCTCATTTTGGGAATCGACCTCCCCGAGGCAGCAACCTTAAAACCGGTCTCAGGTCTCTTCTGAAGGGAGGTCTGCAGTAATTCTTCGTGGCGTCATTACGACATTCACAAAGCTTTGAATTTTAGAGCATTTCGTATATTTTGGATTTTCGAATGAGGGATGTTTAACCCGTGTATTATATCCTCGTCGCACATACCGATCAGGTGAGTGTAGTTAATCCTTCGTGACGTCATTACGACGTTCACAAAGCTTTGAATTTTAGAGCATTTCGTATATTTTGGATTTTCGAATGAGGGATGTTTAACCCGTGTAAAAGTTTATTTGTTTCAAATATAAAATATAAATTTATTGTCTGTATGGGCTGAAGTAAAAATTTTGCATAAAAGACAGTTACTAATACGTCATTACTAGTTCAAAAATTTTTTTTTTTTTAATTTCTTCTGAATCTTTTTCTCCTTTCGGCCTGTTCACATAGGAGTCCGTTGCGTTAAGGAAAAGATGACGTTGAGACGAAAATAAACCAATCATATGCCTCCAAACGATTAGCGATGAAATTTTTAACGCTTGTGATTGGTTTATTTTAGTCTCAACGTCATCTTTTCCTTAACGCAACGCAACGGACTCCTATGTGAATAGGCCCTAATTCATTTTGGCGGCAGCTACGCTAAGCTTACGATATTGAAGCAACTGTTTTTAATGCCTTTGTGTTTATATTTTGAGTAATAATAAAATCTTTAAATTTTTTTAAGCGCATTAATTGATGCTCAGTATATTGAGTAAAAAACGTTTTATCATCTCGCGTCAGCTACCACGCAATGTCGTCAAATCGTGGGTAACATACTATTTTCTTAACCTGATTTCTTTACGTTCTGGTTGACCTTTTAGGTAACTATTTCATATTATATTAGCACTGGTAAACGCCAGTGCTAATAATGGTTGCGATCATTATAGCACTGGCGTTTCTTTAGGCCTTGTTCTTATGGAATCCGCCAGCGTTGTATATCATCAATGTTAATTATATAGAAGTAATTTTAACTATTCACAGACTTAACAATTTCGTGGCTAATTGTTTGGAGGTCTGGGATTGGTTAAAATTATTTCGATTTGAGTAGTGTGAACAGGGCCTTAGCCAGTAGTTTTTAGAACGTTCCAAACTCGCGCAGCCGCCAACCAGTGAGATTTCTTACCAAAATAAGATGCTGGTTGTGAAGGGTGTGACCAACTTCCACGACGAAATAGTAAACCAAACCCCGACAGAGTTTCTTCACTTAAGAGCGTAAGAGAGTTGTCAATGAATGATGAATCGAGTGGCGTGTGATATGGGTTTTAGTGTGGTTGTGATCGAAAGAATAACCTTCCACGATCGACTTGTTGGTCACTCGCTGTAGAATGTTGTATTGTCAATTTTGTCTTCTAATGCGATTCCAAATGTACACGTGCTCGATGGTCTTATGAATTGGAATTTTGTTCTGTAGATATTATTTAACGATAAAAAGATTTATAAGCTTTTGTTCTCAGCTCTCGCTATGTTTAACAATTGGTTATTTAAACTTACTTGCGCGTAATCGTGCCTGGAAATCAGCTTTATATTCCCAACGGGAAGTTCCATGTTTGACAGTTGGTGGTTTTGACTTGGCTTGCTGGTGGTTATGATTTTGACCAAGTTCCGAAGCTGTCAAGTGTCGAATGAATTGATCTCGTATATTCCAGCAACCTGTAAGGCGACTTCTAGCCATATTTTCGATTATGTAAATAGAACAGTTAAAGTGTGGGCTCAAATTTGTCTTCTATAAAATGTAGTTGTGGTTGATTTACTCATTATTCCATCTATAAAAAAAAGCAGTGTGTCCGAGTGGTTATTGCTTCGAAACAAAAGTTATAACTTCTACTTTTAACGTTTGCATTTTTTTCCGCCATTGCCGAAAGAAATCTCCTGACAGCGCCAATTAAAAGACTGTTTGTTCCAAGATATGAGAATTCATCTCCCAAACCTAAAGCAAAAATAGAAAATAAAAGATAATTCTAGTTTTATTTTCCATCAACCTTCCATACCCCCTTAAAATGAATTTGGTTATTCAGACGTTTCAAGTAGACCGGTGCCACTAATTTATGGTCTTTCAAAGTTTGTAAGGTCTGACATAATCCGCTCATTACTCACCGTCACAGCGTCCTTGTAGTAACCTGTTTTTCTAATATTCTGTCCAACCTGTTTGTTTATGCTTATATGTGTATATATGTCAAAATTTTGTATTCATTTGTGAAAATTTGAATGAGATCCTCATAATGCATGTGCACTTCGGATTTATCAGAGAGGGCAAAATGGCCTTATTTGTCCATATCCCAGCGTTTTTTCCACATATTGACACTTGAACATTATGAATTAATTATATTTCAGTCCGATAAAGAAAACTTACCGTATATGCGATTTAAAGCCAGACATGATTGAAGAATTTTGGGACACTCATTTTTGACAGATTGGGATAATTATGGGCTTCGAGACAAAACAATAAAATTGAAGAAATTTGAAATAGCCTGTCAATAAATAGATAACGTGATTGGTTACATAAAAAAATTGTAACAAATTTTGTTGCACTTGATTCACATTAGGAGACGAGTATTATGTTTATTTTTTTACATCTGTTCAGTATGCAGGAACAATAAATATTTAGAGTCTAACAGCAATCGGAGTTATACCATTCAGTTGTAATTTTAGTTGGACTAAACAAGATAATAGCTCGGTTTTTGTTTTTCAACGAATGGCATTTTTGAACCACTTAAATTATTTCGCGACGCTCTTTTCTTTTATCTCGCATTGCGAGTACTGTGAAGTCTTTTGATTTAGGGTATGAAAATGCATTTCAGAATTCATGTTCTTGTTCTATTTGATTTTAATGCGTTTATATCTATTTATAAAAAGCTATGGTACGGACAATTATAGTGTGGATAATTTGATTTAAAAGAAAAATTGGCGAAATTTCTCATAATACGGAAATTAGCTATATTGGAAGAAGAAAAAAAAATTTTTTTTCGACGCAGATTATTCCTTTACTCCTTCTGCCCATTTTTCGTATTACAGGAATTCCTTACCACATAATCGTGTGTAGAACTTAAATAACAGTTTGAGTGATGTTTTTCATTTCATAAAACTTTATTTTTGGTTAGTAATAATTATGCTCACACGAGTTATAATGTATAGAATTGTTGCAACTTGTAAAATTAAGAAATAAATTTATGTAGGTTGTGGAAATGCATATTTCCACCTCGCTGCTAGGCGAAGTCGAGATAGATCAAATTATGGTGGTGGTTCCTTTTGTGGTTACTTCAAGTTAATGTACTTCTTTTGTATCTTGTGGTTGGATGAGGTCTCCCTCTGCCGGATGCTTTCGAACAACTAGTCATCAGTTGAGTGGCGGACGAAACACTTAGAGGGTCCGAGGCGCAATCTAATTTTGAGGTCCCCTCGTTCTAAATACTATTAGTTAATATTATTCATTACTTAAGATACTTTCTCAAGGTCGAAAAGGAAATTTTATTATTCATTAAGTAGTAAAAAATTGTACTACTTCGTTTGTCGTTCAACGAACGGCAAATTGACTAGATAACATGGTATGCCTGAGGTTCGTAAAATGTATCTCTTTTTAAAGCAGCTAACTCTCGTTGGACCCAGACAATTGGAGGCGCTTCTAGGGCCTGTGCAATGATCCGCCTCTGTATCAGTGGTCAGTATTGTGACGGATGTCGAGTTGAAAATCCCCTTTTGTTTTCAAAACTAGAACCAGCTCTTCTAAAACATACAGTTTATTATGAGACGAGCACAGCACGGACAAGTACAGGAGACGATATATATAACAGGTAGAAGAACAATATTTACAGGAACAAATTATTAACGTAACCTCAACGCTCTAAAGCAAATACCAGCTACGTTCGGAGTCTACAATCACCTCCGAACTTTTCTCTCTAACAAAAAATATACAAGACACGACCGGAGTCTGCAATCACCTCCGTCGTTATCCGTGACAGCTTATCAGATACGTCTGGAGTCTGGAGTCACCCCCAGCGTTCTGCCTAGTACCCCTTACGCTACGATAGGGGGCGTTATTCCTTGTTATAGTGACTCGCCTGTCTCTACAAGTATGCCATCGGGTTGGTCGGATTAAACCTTTTGGACACATTTCAGTTTTTAAAGCTGGACGATGCCGGAAGGGCTGGGGTGCTGGTACCAGAGTCTGTGCAAGTCGAGTTCCGCTTTTGGTATTGGTGTCTGTAGTCATTCGGAATCGGCGATAAACTGTAGATCCCGGTTTAATCAGCCCACGTGTTGCAAAAGATGACCATAGCGCTCCTAGCATGCCAACCGATTGTGAAAGACCATCTGTACATACACTTCCATTTCCTGAAGGTGGTTTTTAATCGTTAACGGATATTTATTGTTTTTAACTGGATTATATACAGGTAGCACTCCTACAGCACGGCATCTTACATCACGGTTTCGCTCTAACACGATAAAAAAAAATTTCGAAACCCTTTGTACAACACTGTACTTTAACAGCACTAGATAACATGATTTTTGTTTAACACATTTAAAAACTAAATTACCTTAAAATAATGACGGGAAGGAATAATGAACTATAGTGCCTTTACATGAAAATGTATAAACAAATTATAATTTATTCATTTATAACTCTATAAAATTACAAGAAGGCCTAAGCTTAGTTGAAAATCTTGAATAATTTTTCTTGAATGCAGACCCTTCCGCTGAAAGTAGCCGAAAATTCAAAAGGGAGCTGCAAAATTGACCATCTCCATACCGTGATATCTACAATGACCTTGTAAAAACCAGCAAACAAACCAAAATTACAGATTCTTTAAAGATGATAGAAGGTGCAAGGAATCTAAATGAAAAAAAGGTTCTGAAAGTGAAGGTGATATCGTTCAACCGAAAAAACGTTCTCGTTTGATGTACTTAGCAGTGATGAGGAAAAAATTTATTAAATTAAGGTCGCTTTAAATGAAAATAATATTTTTTGTTTCTTTTCTTTCTGTGTTATACATACATTTATATTTTTAATAAAAATTAAGTTGCTTATGTGGAATTTTTTTTTAAAGTTTGTTTTTAATAAGTTTTCGGAACGTAACCCCCCCCCCCCCCCTTTTAGCACTGGCTCTGGGTCTCATATAACACGGTTTCACACAACACGGCATTTTCTAGGAACCTATCTACCGTGTTATAAAAGGGTTACCTGTACAACTATTGCTCCTGAACAAAAATATAGCTGATTTATATCGTATTCTAAATATAAATATGATCTGAATGTAATAATTGTTTACAAGTAGTCCTCGAAAGAGCTTTTTGAAAATGAATGATTGAGGACACTAGACGAAACGTATTTGAAAGAATAATGAAACTTTTCTGTTCAATAATTTTGAGCATGTTCATTTTATATAGAAATGCATGATATTTCTTTTATTTTTTAAAGATTCCCTTTTCAGAAATTTGTTGTCTGTCTAATGACTTATTGGGCAATTTCATGTATAGGAAATGGATGATTATATAATACTTATGAATGTATTCACTGTCCCTTTAAGAAAAGGGAGTTTATACCAAAGCATTAGTTGCTATCTTACGTGCTGTTGAATTTAAATGAATTGCATAACAGAATTATTTCATTAGTCACCATTAACAATTGCAGCAGCGGCTTCCAGATTTTGTTGACTTGGAAATCAATTTCAGATGGGAAAAATATATACTGCATAAATACGACATCGTAAATCCTCTCCACGTATGCCTTTAGAAAAGGTTACTGAGACTATGTTTATTGAAAGATCTCTACTAATGTCTGAGCGAGTAGTTCAATTTTCACCCGATAATTATCTGTGGACAAGTTTTTAATTTTTTTTTTTTCTCAAAAAAGACGAGTTTATTTAATCATGCATATAATAGCTTGGATTTCCCAGGATGGGCCGATCGAAATGAAAGGCCTAAATAAATACCCAACAGCTGAGCGAACACTTAAAAAGCGATTTGCTGTACGAGCTTGGTCTCGAAACGTGATTTATTAGACGTCTTTAGAGGGAGAAAAAAAGAGCCAGATTGTCTGAGACCGGAAGTCGCACGTTATCTTCAAGTTTGGCGCTTGCGCACTTCTCGACACAAAGCTACTCGTTGTGAGGAAACACAGCGCTATGGACTTTTTATTTTTCGGCATACTTCACGTTTCAGAATCGAAGAGGCTTAGCTTCTCATAACGCTAATCACACATCTCATTTAACATAGTTGATTATGCGTTGACAACCAGTACACGAGATCTTCGCTACCGCGCTGCTTACTCTCTGTTTATTAAAATAAATACTCCTTGCGTGTAACAACGGAAGTTGGATACCATTACCTCGCTGATAGGGTTTGAAAATGGAATTCTTCGCTGATCTTGATTCTGTAACGGCCACAATCTGATGTTTGAAGCGAAATTTTATCTTTATTACTCTGCAGATGAATACAGATTTTTTATTGCTTGTTTATCGAAATGTATGTTATTATAACAAAAGGGGGTGGAGGGAATACTGATTCATGCGTTCATACCACCTCAAAGTATATTAATTTTATGCATCCTAACTCAGTAAAGGTATCAGGCACTGAATATATACGTATATTAATAGGAGATAACCTTTTTTTGTGTGAATGTCATGAGTTCTAGTGATATACTTTAAAGCTGTTTATTCCAGTGTTTGCACTGGAATAAACACACTGGTTTTCTTTCTTCACATTTTTGTAATTTAGCTGGTGTGGAAAGGTCCTGGAATAGGAATATATTCATATTCGTTGTTTAGACTGATACAATTAGTGTAGAATGCTCTCATAATTTAGATAGTTTTGTTCAAACGTTTCCTAGAATATTGAAATTGAAGAATGGCCAACCAATATATTTTATGCGAAATAACTCCATGTAGTTTTTAAACAAACAAACAAATATGGGTTGTTTTTTTTTGGGGGGGGGGGGGGGAGACGGAGCATGAATACTTTTTGAGTGGTTCAGAATGACTTGCCCATATCCATATTTTGTACACGAAAACTGATATTTGTAAAAAATCTCTCATTGGTAAAGAGTGTAAGGGCTTGAGATAAGTTTATTGCAGTTTTCTGTTTAAAACAACTTTTTGTTGAAAATCGACGCTGTACGAATATTTTCAGTGTTCTGTGTAGTTTATTCAGTTTGCAGAACGCATCCCTTTTTTATACACCCCTTCCACAACGTCTTTGATAGAGAATGAAACGAGCTTTTGTAGCCAATTAGTCATATTTTAAAGAAAAGTATGATATATCCTCGAATTTGCATTTTAAAATTACTGGCTGAAAAGCTATTGTAGCATTGCAGGTGTAACTAGTAACCTCTTTAGGGTTGTAAATAATAATAATAATAATTAAGGTGGGCATAAGTTGACACCGGAGAGCTGCAATCAAATGTTAAGCTATGGGATATTGTCCTTTCGGTTTATTCTAATCATAGAGCAACAAATTCGTATTTTTTTTCGGCTTATGAAGGTAGACGTTAAAGTAAACAGCGCAGCTTTTAAAATTTTAAACTTTTCAGTAGATAATTTTTTTTTACTGAGCATTCAAATTATTGTCTCTCGTCCAAATATTGAAATTCTGTTTGAAATGAAATAAAATAAATTTTAAAACGCATGCTCATTGCATTTAAAGATCAATTTTTTAATTGAAGCTAATAAAATTTTTAAAAAAGGCATTTGCTACTATCAGAAAATAACTGAAAGGATATTACCTCATAGCTTAACTGAGAGATTGCGATGTTAACTGATGAGCTGCCAAAAGAAAGAAAAAATTACATCACTACCTGATAAGTACACTTAATTTAAGAAAATTCTGCTCTTCCCCCCCCCCCCCGAGTAGAACAGTTAAACGGTTACATTGTAAGGCAAGGCAGGCCCTTCCATGACATAAGTTTCATCTGATCCGTCTTTTCATCATCGTTATAAGATTTGATCAACGCATCTCATTATTTGATCAGTTCATAAAAAAAGATTTAACTTTAAAGAGGGGGGGGGGGCTAATTTTTTTGAATTTTTAAAATATATGAACACGTTAAGCATAACGCATTCGATATAGAATAGTTTGATCATATTTGATTAAAAAATTTTGACGTTTGATTAACATTGTAAATGCTTCAAAAATGCTCTTTAATGTGTTCCAAAAGCATAAAGTTAGCTCTCCATAGCTTAATTTGAAGCTAATTTTGAAGTTATTTGATAGAGAATTGTTCGAACAGATTTCATGAACCTACGTTCATTAATACCGGAAATATTTCGAAAGGTGTCCCCTAAAACATTAAGTATGACCGAATTTCCAGACAACTGTAATCTAATAGAAAATAGGTAGATCGGATTTAATGAATCATCCGATTCGCTTCGAAGCGGATCTCCGATCGCTTTCGAATAACTTCCGGCGTTTGATCCCAAACCGGAAGTGCTGCAAAATCGCCTTCAAATAATTTACCACAAAATGACGCCTATTATACGGATTTTCTGACACTTTTGATATTTTATTTCCTTTTGCTAATACGGAGACGCTTGTCCTGAGACTTTCGCACTGTATACCGCAGAAATTGTTGACTACTTTTTTCAAACGAGAGCATCATACAAGTGAGTCAACATTTCTCTCTTGCTGCCTCAATTTTGATCGATATCTGGAGGGCTTGCACCTTCCCTCACTGACCTCGTGGAAGGACTTTCCGGTCTACGGATTGAACGTATCCGTATTCGGCATAGACACAAAAGTATTTAATAGCATTCGTCGGAATTTGAACCCTGTACTCCACACTCCACAGTCCGAAGCCCAACGCACTACCACTGAGCTACCTCGCCCCCCCCCCCCCCAAATTTTTGATGTCATTCAATAGGAATCGTATGCTTCAAGCTGGAAGTGCTTAAAAAGCGACTATTTTTGTCCTCTTCAAAATATAACTGCACAGCTTATTTTTGAAGAGTACAGTCTTACCCATTACACAGGTCTGCGACAAAAAAAAAAAATTGTCTCAAATGTAATCAGTGATTTTTATAGTATTTTTGGTGCTGATTATGGAAAAATTATTGAAAAAATTTCATCACGTATAGCTTTGTTACAATTAGCATATGTCTAGTTTTGTCGAATTTGTGTATTTTTCAAAGTAAGGTAGCACTATGAGTTTAGACAAAATTTCAAATATTTCCAAAGAAACTGTTATATTTTGCTTACAAACACTTTTAAAAAGTAACTAGTTGGTACCCGTCAAAACATGACGGCTAGATAGAAAATAAATTTACTAATACACAAATTATACTCAACACATCATTACCAAATGTTGAAAATCAATGCGCAGAAACAAATCAATGTGTTTAAACAAATCAATGTGTTTAAGCGGCCTCGTGCTTAGTGAGTATCTAAAGCCAGATTTAAAAATGTCACTGGGCATGCGCAGAAAGTAATTTTTTTTAAATTGTAGATTATCGCTAATTAAGCAGCGCGAAATAAACAATTTCCATGAGGTTTAATCTTATATTTCACAAACATAATTATCATAAAAATAACAGAGAGAGATCTAGAGAAACTCCTCGGAATAAACGTATTTATCATTAAAACATGTCACTGAGCATGCGCAGAAACAGTGAGTTTCTAAAGCCAGATTTAAACATGCCACTGAGCATGCGCAAAAATCAATTTTTTAATTGTAAATTATCGCTAATTGATAGAAATTTAGGTTGCAAAAATCAAATTTGACAAATCTACAGATTACAATCTTTCGTTTAAGACCAAAATGAAGTAAATTGAAGCAGTAGTTTTCTCTCACGGACTGCCCAAAAAGTCGGCTTAGCAACTTAAATATATAGATGTGAGAAAGTTTTAAGGCGTTTCCAATGAAATATACATTCTTATATATACTGGACAGTCGTACTAAAACTGATGTAATACGGTTAAAAGTGCATCACTTTCCTATTAGTGCCTGTCTGTCCCCGCCATCCTCAAGAATGTTTTGAAAATCTTGAGCTGGTCTTAAACAAAATTTGTTATTCAGATCATAAATAGACTATTTGTGGCTATTTAAAAGTGATTTCAACGTTGATTGGTCAACAGAGTGACTACACAAAGTTCCCTTGCTTTCTTTGCGAATGGGACAGTCGTGACAGGAAGCAACACTACATAAAGAGAGAATGGCTTCTGAGAAAAACCTTGCAAGTTGGAGTTGAAAATGTTGAGAGGGAGAGTCTTGTAGATCCGAAAAAGGTATTACTTCCACCACTACACATTAAATTGAGTTTGATGAAACAATTTGTCAAGGCATTGCCAAAAGAAGGAGAATGCTTTAGATACCTTTGTGAGCAGTTTCGTGGGTTATCCGAGATAAAGATAAAAGGAGGAGTGTTTGTCGGACCTGACATCAGAAAACTAATAAGGGATGCCAGCTTTGAGAAAAAAGAATGGAAACAAAAGAAAAAGCAACGTCGGTATCTTTTAAACTAGTTGTAACCAGTTTTCTGGGAAACGAAAAGGACCCAAACTACAAGTCAATCGTCGCTGACATGCTAGACACCTTCATGAAGCTGGGTTGTAATATAAGCATAAAAGTTCATTTTCTCCACTCGCACCTTGACTTCTTCCCTGCAAATCTTGGTGATGTCAGTGACAAGCAATGCGAAAGGTTCCATCAAGACATCAAGAAGATGGGGCAAAGGTACCAAGGAAGATGGAACGTTAGCATGATAGCAGATTATTGCTGGATATTAAAAAGAGACGATCCTCAAGCTGTCCACAGCAAGAAGAGCACTGAAAAAAGTTTTGATGTGAAGCAAAAGCGACTTTTGACCCTATAGTTATGCTTTTTTTTTCAATATTCTTTTTTGTAAATGTAAACCATGGCATCTTTTATTTGTTTATTAAAATTTAGAACCTTTAGCAAAAATGTACCAAATTGCGTTAAATAGAGTTTATCACCCAAAATACACACCCTTTTTGTGAGATAACCTGATGTGATGAAAAAAATATGGATTTCATTTTTGAAATCAGCACTGAAAAATACATAGAAATCAGTAATTAAACTACAAACAACTTTTTAAAATATTTTTTTTTTTTTTTGCAGACCTGTGTTATTGTTCGAACTCCGATGAACCTAGGTTCTTCATTACTACGTATTATAAGATGTATTCGAGCTAATCTCGGAGGTTACAAAACAGCTGTCTAGTACGATTGTTCTAGTATTGGTCATTCCGTATTAACTTTTTTCTATCTGCAACTTTTCAGCTGCAGTCGCAAGAGGATTTCCGTCATGAATTTCTATGATGTCATTTAGGTAGACCGGTTTCACGAACTCTATACTTTCGTTCCTCAGAATAGTTTTGAGTTTGTATATTTCTGCTGAAACATTAAGAGTGTACATCATGAAGAGCAACACCATAAGTTATGAAGCCAAGCTTGTAAAATGGAAAAAGAAGACGTAGGTCAACTGTATGAAATGTAACCACTGTAAGATCGTCAGTGTGTAGAACATTTTTTAAGATTTTTTTAAAATTCTACCAGGGTCAGCAAAGTTTATACCGCTGTTAATCTGGTGCCGGAAATAGTTGATCACGTCTGATCTAATGATTTTTTTTATCCACTGACATCAAAATTGTGTGGTTCCATGCTGTAGTAACTTATGCTTTTGGAACACAGTTGAAGGCATTTCTTTTTTGAAGTACTTAAGAGTTGCCGAAACATGGGAAATGGTTAATCAAATCCGAACTAACCATTCTACATCGAATGACATCAAAATTGTTCCTAAATTCCGATATCTATTGCTTTTTTGTGTGGGGGGCGCCCACATTTGTAGGTGATTTTTGGAGCTCTTCCGATATTAATCAAACATTGGAAATTCTTGATTAATTCAAATCTAACAATAACTTACGGGAAACTTGTGGAAAACAACACAGGAACACACAGCTTCTTAAAATCCACTATATAATTAAAGGCGGGAGGGGGGGGGGCTACTAGTTTCGAACTAATGAGTTGTACATCATCAGGCCGAGGAGCTTTAGGTGTGATTGTATCTATGGGCAGTTCACGAATGTGAAGATAATCAAATATTTTTACTTATTCTCTATAAAGGGCGATTCCAAATTCATGGTACAAACTTTAAGGGTTGGTACAGGACACTGTAACAATCATTTATAGTATAGGAATGTATGGGCGCAAATGACACATTGAAGCAGAAACACGGGAAAGAAAAATTGTTTAACAGCGTCGTTGACAAGTGCTATGTTTACAATAAGGCCGTCCGCACACGGAGCAACTCAAAAGAAACTGATAACCGACTCCAATCACAAACCAGTCCGTGATGAGTCGTAACCTATGTAATTGAATGGAGCCACGCACACGGCGCAACTGGTTACAAACCCGTCAGCAACGCATTTGTAATCAGTCGCAGGCAACTCAACATGTCGAGTCGCTTGCAACTTCAGTCGCCAGTTTCTCTTGCGTTGTGCGTATTATTACACAATCTATGCTACAGCCGCTCTTTTGGCAAGCTGCCAAATGACGTACACGAGTCACGTGACTTTTGCCTAGCGATGAAATGAAATTCTAACGTTTTTTGTTGTATGGAATATGTGCGCCCATATATACAGTCCATTTTTAAACGATTGATCAAAGACAATCTATTGTGACGATTTTTTAAATTAATTTCTGATAATAATTTAACTAAAAATAATGCCCGGAATAATGATGTTCTTCCTTCCATGACAGGTCGCAAACTATTGATTTGAATCACTTTTGAGTCGGCCCGTGTGCGGAGCCGCATCACTAACGAGTTTGCAACCGATAAGCAATTTCAGTCGCTAACCAGTTCAGTTTCCTTTGAGTCGCTCCCTGTGCGGACGGCCTTAGTGTTCAAAATTGCGTCCACCAACAGTAATATATGTTTAGCAGCCTCGATGGAGCGATTGGCGTACAGTTTCACGTACGCCATGTACAGTTTCTCCGCACACGTGCAGCAACAACAGATATTCGAGCGGCGAGATCTTCAACAGAGTCAACTGGATTCGCATAAACGTGACTATTCGGATGTCTCCATAAGAAATAGCTCGATAAATCAGGAGATCGTAGTTGCCAAGGGCTGGTCCAGCAAGCCCCACCATCGCGCTCCAAAAATTGACATCCAGGTAACTGCGCACATCAGTGCTGAAATGGGCTGGCGCCCTATCATGCTGAAACCACAGTCGGTCCAGCATTCGTCTTTGAAAAAAGTGCTCCTGATACATTCGTAGCGCAACTCTGCCTTTACCATTTGTACTACCGTACATGACATGCATGTCTGCTTTTTCGGCATACGTAAAGTCTCCCTTCACAGAGGACAGCACAATTGAGGATGGCGTGTTCCCATAGGTGCATAATGTTGGTGGGCGGCAAGCCATCTACTGCTCTTAACCGGCAATGGAACCAACCAATCACTCCTTTTTTCATTCCTTTCATGCCTCTTTCCTGTGTTTGTGCCTCAACGCGTCATTTACGCTCATGCATTCCTATACAATAAATGGTTGTTACGGTGTGCAGTACCAACTCTTAATGTTTGTACCATGAATTTTGAATCACCTGTAGAATAAAATTGTACTACTTTATTATAAGGAGCTAACATCATACGATTCGGACACATTTTAAGGTGTTCTGGGAACCTTTTCGTTTCCCAAACGAAAGGGTGTTGATGAAACGTCGGATGTGATAGATAAAATCTAATCGAACAGTTTCATCTGGAGTGACCTATCATGTGGGTAGTAAATATGAGTGAATTTTTATCCCCATGTAATGTTAAGAAATCTGTACAGTCTACACTTGTGTGTCGTGAATTCTATGCCGACTATCTACCAGGGCCAGCAAGTCTGATATTCTAGGCCCTGGTACTGCAATGAACTGATAACTCGATTTCTTCTCGTTGCTTCCGTTTTGAAGTTTGGCTATTCGATTTAGTACAGTATATGTTGTCTAAAAGTTTTCTTTCTTTCCTTTAGTTGTCAGGGACATTATCTTAATTACATAAAATTGTTTAGGATATTGTTTCAATCACGCTATTAGCTTATTTATAACCTCTGACGTATTGATGTATTTTACTAAAATACATCATTTTGCTAAAAATAAGTATACCAGGAAAGAAAAAATAGTATTAGGTTACATATGCCTAGCTTTTAAGTAATTAATCCTTCGCTTAAGTTCGACCTGAATAAGGCTCTGTTGTTTAAAAGACATCTTTCCAGCCTCATTGCACAAGTTCTGACCCCAAGCTTTCAGCGGCTGAATGGCATTATTTACTTTTTTCTCTACAGGTAGCTGTTCTATTGTCTTCTTGTGGTTAAAAATGACGCATATGTTTACACATTAAGTGAATCTGCATAGCAGTGTTCGAATTATTATTTTTTTTTCCAATGCGGAGGCACTTGTCATCAAACATTCGCCTATACTACGCCGCAATTTTTCTGCCCATTTTATTGTGGGGGCACCATATAGGCGGACAGCATTACCCCCTATGAAGGGACGACACGAACAGAGGTATTTTTCGTGGTGCGACGCCAGGATTCGATCCGAGCACCCTCAGCACCAAAAACCAGCGCGCTGGGTCGCCATAAGCCCGTGTATTCGAATTATGAATGTAGAAATTGTGTTTTACTTCCACTGTAATGCTCTTGAATTATTTCGATGAGAGGAAAATCGTAAAACTGTCTCAAAAAATGTGCTTCTTGACATTCTTCTGTATATTATGTATTTCTATGATATTTTAAAATTATTTAAAGCAGTGTCATTTTTTTCAGTCGTTGTGTAGGTTTAGAATATCAATATTCTTTATCGATAGTTTAGTCCATAAAATTATGACGAGAACTCTTGAGAAAATTTGTGATTAAGGCTGTCTGTAATATCTGTATTTTAACATGCTATAAAACAGAATTTTTGAGCATAGGAGTCCTTCAACCTTAAAATTACATGTGGATTAAAATGCATTTTTAAACTTAAATAATAAAAAAGCACATTCAATAATATATATACTTTTTTTTTCATTTATTACTCTTCGACGATAATCAAGGTATTTAATTTCGGAATTTCAATGTACTGAACAAGTCTGATAACTTTTAAAATAAAAGCTTTTTCTAAGTGTCTAACCCTTGACTATACACTATCTACTAATAAGTATTTGGACATTCATGCAAATGACGATATCTGCGGTAGTGATATACGTCATGCCCTCCGCCGTTAAATATCGCGTAAGAAACAACATTGGCATTAGTCGCATGCAAGATGCCACGAAGTGCAGAGTTATCTGATTTCGAGAAAGATGTAATCGTCGGGTATCACAGAAATGGCCCATACTTAAGGTACATATCTAGCGAGCTGAATTACCCCAATTCGACAGTGGCCTATGTGATTCAGAAGCGGAAGGTGAGCCATGATTGTCGGAATGTGCCCCGAGTCGGCAGACTCGCGAAACTGGGAGATAAAGACCGACGGGTGTTGTCCAGAGAAATTCGGAAGAACCGCACCCGACCGATGGCCCACATACTCCAGGAGTTTCAACAGGCATCCGGGAGTGTTGTTTCGATGAATACCATTCGTAAGGAAACACATCTGCTTGGTTTTCATGGTCGTGCTGCAGGCCGCAAGCCTTTGATCACAAAGTCCAACCGCGCTGTTCGGTTAATGTGGTGCAAAGCACGTCGAAAATGGATCGTAGATCAGCGGAAACGATTTCTCTGAAGCGACGAATCATGGTTCATCCTCTACCGTTCGGATGGCAGGGTGTGGGTCTGGCGTATGCCCGGAAAACGCTTCCTGCCAGAATGCATTGTGCCCACAGTAAAGTTCGGCGAAGGTGGAATTATGGTCTGGGGTCATTTCTCCTGGTATGGACTGGGACCCTTGGTCCCTATTCATGGTAAGCTCAACGCCGACGCCTACTGCACTATTTTGGATAACTGTGCTTCCTACGTTGTGGCAGTTTTACGGATTGGACCCATGTTACTTCCAGGACGACAACACCAGCTGTCATGTTGCGAGGTCCACCATGGATTGGTATGGTGACAATGGGGTTAACTGAAGGGACTGGCCTGCCCTGAGCCCAGACTTGACCCTATGGAGAACCTCTGGGACGAGTTGGATCGCCGAATTCAGGGGTACAACAACCGGCCAAAATCGGTGATGGAACTTACAAGTTTTCTCAAAGCCGAGTGGAAGAAAATACCACTAGCCGTCATTCTAGGACTTGTGGAAAGCATGTCCCGGATGGTTGAGGCTGTAATTGCCTCTCGTGGAGGCTCTATCAACTATTGAATATGTCTAAATTTTGTTTTTATTTTCTGTCACAGGTGTTTAAATACTTATTGGTAGATGATATACATTGATCTGATTCTTATCGTTCCACTTTCGGGACTTTTTCAGTGGTTAACATTGATGACCTCTCAATTACTTCTAGGTTACTAGAAAAAAGTAAAATGGCAGTTTGTTTACTTAATACAGAATTCTGATACTGAATTCTAAACTTCTTGGTGATAGATATCTAATTTGACTCTAGGTGATGTATAGATAGGCGGTATTCCGAATCCATGGTGAATACTGTAAGGCGACGGAGAGAATTTTCTTGGTAATTTCTTCACTCTCGTAGTATGCGAATCTAGTTTTCGTTTCACAGTCTCTTTCAAAACTTCGGTTTGATCCAATTTCCACCTTGCTGCCATGGTGAATCGATGTGGTGGTGTGGAGGTGGCTCCTCATACAGGGGACTAATTGGGATTTTTGGCGTAGATCTTGATGTCGTTGCTTGCTGCTGTGATCCATTGTCTGTATACTGGTACTGGTCTCAGCATGTGCTATGTGCCTGGATGAGGTTTTCTCGGATATGGTACTGTCTAGCTATCGGTCATCAGCAATCCGTCTGTCGTACGGTTGAACGGAATATCTTTGAAATGTCTCTTTATTCTGATATTGCTTGAATGCATTTCCTTACTTCTCGACAATTCAGCAATACAAAACAGTTATTAATATCTCCGTCGTTCGTATCTTTAGACCATGAAGCCCGTTGCCGTTCAAATTATAGTTTGATCTACAGAGTATGGCAGTATTAGTCGTGTATTCACTGCACACTCATGAAAGATATTTTTATTTCGGCCAAACAAACTGGTAATTTAATTTTCCGAACTTTGTTTAGAAGTGAATGAGTTTTCACGATTTATATTTCTGTAGATTACTGTAAATACCCATCCTTGTAGCTCTGTCATGTTTAATACTTTTCACTCACAAATAAAATGAAACTCGATGCGTTAAAAAAATATTTAATACACCTCAACTTAACAATTATGTAAGCTTTGACAAAGAACAGAAAATTTATATTGGTAAATATAATTCACTCGATACGGAATGTATAAATCTCTGTAATATTGGTTTTAGAAAAGCACATAAAAGGGAATAGAATCGTCGAAAAATTCTTGTCATCTCAGTAACGTTATTGTTTATAATAACATAACAAGCAAATGATATAACTTTGACGATTTTGTATGATATGTTGATAAACATTATATACACACACACACACACACACACACACACATATTTCTTTTCTTTTTTAAAGCATTACATGTGTAAGAAGTTTTATTTTTTCATTTGAAAAAAGCTTTCCCTCGCATAACAACGTCCTGTTTTAAAGCAGTTAAATTATATGCAAATTCATGTTAAATGGAAGTCGCCCACCTGTTTCGTTATGTAATGTTTGACGTGACATTTATTTAATTTAAGCTGTCATTTTTCTAAAAAGTTTAACCACCCGAAAATTAGTAAAGGAATACGACGATTACAAGCTGTAATTTTACCTGAAGGAATACAAATTAAGTATTGATAACACACGTAGTCTGTCCAACAAATACGCGAACTGATATCATAAAAACTTTATTTTACAAAATTTAAGGTATACCTGTCTTATCCCCTTCAAAATACTCCCCATTTGTAGCAATACACTTGTCCCACCTCCGTTTGCATTGTTGAAAACATCCCTGAAAGTCTTCAGAAGTCAGGCTCTTCAGCTGCCTTGTCGTTTCATCCTCTCCACGTCGTCGCAGTGCCGCCCTCGCATCATCATTTAACATTTCGGGAACAAAAAGAAATCGCAGGGGGCTAAGTCTGGTGAGTAGGGAGGGTAATCTAGCGTGTTGATCGAATTACGGGCCAGAAACTCGCGGACAATCACTGCTTGAATGTGCAGGTGCATTGTCATGGTGCAGTCATGTTGACCCATCCATCACAAATTTGGTCGCACTCGACTCGCACGATCCCAGAAGCGCTTGAGAACCTCCACGTAAAAGGCAGCATTCATTGTTTGTCCTTCAGGAAGAAATTCATGGTGGACAACACTATGAAAGTAAAAAAAAAAAAAAAAATTAACTCGGGGGTCGACGGTCGTCCTGGCCTTGCATCATCCTTGCAGTCTTCAGGGTCCTCACTGAAATGCTTGATCCACTTGAAAAGTGCTGTTTTCTTCAGTGCGTTATTTCCATCAACATTTCATGAATTTCCTCGGAGTTTTCCCCCAAGTTTCACCAAAAATTTGATGTTGAGTCGTTGCTCCATCTGTTCATCAGTCTCCATCGTCGACAAGAAAAAAAAAAACCCCGCATCTAGCCGTACGCTCGCCTCGACGGTCTGGCAGTTACTGACGCTTCAGTGGGTCCCCCGCCAACAGTGCAGCCAGTTCGCATGGCCAAACTTCAACTTCAGGCCACCCTAGTAGCTCAGTCCGCGTATTTATTGGACAGACTACGGAATCTAATTTCGAATTTTTTAAAAATGCTTTTATATAGATACTTTGTGGCTTTTCAGGTTAATTTTTGTTATTTTTAACTGTTTATTACATAATATTGTAGGTATTAAGGTTATTTCGTAATTGTGTTTATGTTGTCAATTTTTTTTCTTTTATAAATGTATGACACAAGCAAAATAACAGGGAGTCCAAAAATTATTTTTGTCTCTTCGTGATTGTTGCTTTCACAAATTAATTACAGAGCTATTGAGGTTAGATTTTACTTACTTTAAAAGGTGTATGATTTAGCAGACATTTTAAATGTATAAAAGAGACGCAAAATACGACTGACGGTTTCAATTTTTGTTTCGTAATCTGCGATTTTATTTAATTGGAGAATTTTTGCATAGTTCCAATCCTGAGATATCTTTTTATTGCTAAAATTTATCTAAACTTTCTGTTTTGTGATGATTTTAAAATCTATTTGAAAAAAATAAAGAATTATTATTCCAAAAATTTGGTTTTTAATCCAAACTATGATATCTATCCTCCCGCGAGAAGTTTTTAAATCGTAATTAAAATCTCTTGAACTATCTAATTCATTATGCTAAAATTTGATACTTTATAAAAGTTGCACAATTCCTCAATTTAATATTTTCTCACGAAGCTCCACGTGATTACCATTGATGTTAACAATGGTAATTCTAAGGAACTAAAGGAAGTTTTAAATCTATGACATGTTTCTCATAAAATCTCCTAAATACTCATAAATACTCCTAAATTAATTTTGGAGTATTAAACAAAAAATTGACTGAACCAGTTTTTATCTAATAGTAACTATACTACTGCTGGTAATTAAAAATTTCAAAATTATTTTGCTTTTATCCTGGAAGACATATTTTTAACTCATTTCATATATTTTTTTTTGAAAGGAGTTTGAAATTGTTGTGCTCTTTTTTTAAGTCTTTCACTTCGAATTCATTTCTTAAAATTGTCCCCTTGTTTTTTAAATGGCAGTAATGCCAGCGATTGTGACGAAAGCTATAAGTTTAAAGGCAGATTATTTATCAGCTAAGGTAAACACATTTTGATATATTCTGGTAAAAATCTCTTTCAAATTATCCCTAAATTAATTTTTGTTCGTTATTTATACCGCATTAAGCATTTGAAACTTTTCTTCGTCCTTAGATTACTTATAAAATTTTATGTAATTAATTATAGAACTGAATTACTAGATACTCTTCCCGTCAATGTGATTAAAATTATTCTTTACTTAGAAAAAATTGAAGTATGCTTTTACTTTGAAACTGTCTCCCCCCCCCCAACAAACAAACACACACACACACACAGGTACTTTATGCAGCGAGTGACCACTCTGTGTAGTATATTCTTCACAGTAGAAACACATAGCTCCGAATTGGAAACGCGTAAACTTCTATCACTCACTATCTAACCGTCAACTTCTATCACTTTGCATGAGAGAGCCGAGCAAGATGGGCAACCAATAATTTTAACGACTCCGAACGCTGCATTATAGTAGGCGCAAAAGAAGCTGGATCCAGCATTTCCGTACCAACGAACTTACTGGTATTTTTTCATACAATGATTACTGGGAGCATACAGATAATGGTGAAACTCCCTAAAACTTCTAACATGACACAGTCCTGTGGGCCGGTAATATCTCTTCCAAAACAGATTTCCAGCGCACTAACTTTCGGAAGGATTTTATTCGCCAAGCATCAAGCAATATTTAATGTAAAACTGCAGACTACAGAGGATTATTTCCAAGCGTACGATGTGCCAACTTTTGTTGAGAATAGGCTGTAAGAGCTAGCAACCCGTATGAGTACCACAGATTTCAGCAAGAAACAAGAACTGAGCTGTAGTGGCTTCTAATTACCCACCCTGGACCTTTCCTGATTGGAGAAATGTTAATAGCTCTGTGAATCATACTTCCTCATTTGCCATGTTATGACAGCCTGAATATACTAATATAAATGGGATAAGGTAATGGATTGTACCCATCGTGCTTGGTACTGACGATGCAAGATGCTATCAATTCTGCTAATGCCTGAGAATGATTTTCATGGTCCCCCTCATACATACAGGCAACAACCTCACAACGCTTCATCATAATGTGCTAAACTTGGTTGCCGATTGCAACATTCACCGGTTTATGACCATAGTCTCCTTTCCAGACACGGCCTCTTTCATCGAACATCATCTACAAAGCGCGTTTGTGCGTAAGTGACATCAGGAGCATGCTAAGTGTTTGGATTACTTCCAAGAATTGCAAAATCGTCATTAATTCCATAAAACACTTGGGGGGGGGGGAGTTAGTTGAACAGACTGTTCGGATCATACAACCACCACCAATTTATAGCTGTTAAGAGACGTTATCCTTCGTTATTCTTGAGGCATGAGAAGATAATCTTAGGCAGCAGTTACAAACACTGTCTAAGTTGATGAGTTACATACGAGCAGTTAAAGATCCTTAATTCATAACGTTGTTTAAGCCTACATTACTTGATAGATCATAAATCCCCCAAATGCAAGGAAGTTGACCAAACAAACAGTCCTATCAGTTGTATTGTAGATATAAATTTTAAGTAATTAAGCTTAACGTCTTAGACGAATAAAGATAAAAATGATTCATTTACTTCGGTAGCCACGACGCTAGCAAATTAAAGAAAAGCACTACGTTTCTAAAAAGGATAGCGCTGAGACATACATTTCACAGCAGGAGAAGAAAAAGAAAAGTAAATGCTGAATACAACATCCGAAGCAAATTGTTAAAAGATACTTTAAGATGGCAGATTCAGAAGTAATGGTTCACAGATTGTTTTCTCTTAAGCGTTTTGATTGCAGGTGTGTGATCTGAAGCTATAAGTTTTATTTCTAAGTGTTACGCGCTGGATAACTACGAACTCTTAGGACGCCGGCTTTCCGAACCAGAGTTTATAACTTCAAAATTTAAAATTTCGAATTCAAAATTTAAATTGCAGTGACTGTTTAAATCGCCCTTGTGTAAGCTTACTAAGAGTGAAATAAACCTAACAAAAATCATGGAGTTATCTCTAGTTTTCAATTTGTATCTATTTTCTTTCTCTAGCAATTTGTCTGAAGTTTCGCAACAAAACATTAATTACCGCAAGCGGGGGGGAGCTTCATTTTTAGATAATAAATGCTTGTTACTGTTTGTTTTCTTTAAAAATGTTTAATAGATAACAAAAATGTGTATGGGTGATTAATTTCGATTTCTTTCGTTTCAGGCTTGAGGATCATCCCCTGAATGTCGCGTCGACGCTGAACCCCACCTCCCCGTTCTGTCGGTTTTAGTGTCGGCGGAAAAATTGCTCGCCACGAGATCCCCGATTGGTGTCCGAATCCGGCGATACCGTACCCTCACTGCGTCGGCCAAGCCACGACGCTGGACCTGGGCTGTTATCCGCCTCCTGCCGGGGCTGGGTCCGGCGCCCCGGGATCCGATCTCCTGCCGCCCAAAAGACAGACTGTGGTGGATCGCCTGAAGCGGCGATTAGAGGTCTATAGGAGACACCAAGGCTCGTGTCAGCCACGATATGATCAGGCTGCCAACGGTATTTATGACTCTCAGAGGCAAGAGACCTTATTGCTCAAGCAGAAGTTTTTAGAAACGAAAGCCAAAAAGACTCGGCGGAACGATCATCATGGTCGGAATGCCACGGGGGGCGACCAAAACCAGAGGAACAATGTTGTGGTAAGTAATGTTAACCCTATTAGAAATTATGTGCCCTATCACGAGGAAGGAAAAGGCTTTGTTCTCTCTCTGTCAGTGTGGTAGAGGTTCGCAAAGGTTGATGGTTAACGCGGTAGGAGTACCTTGAAAGTTCAAGAACACTCAAATAAATTGAACTCTTGGAGAACAAGCTAGTATTTCTCATCTCTGTCGCGGAATATTTTGAGCAATTAACGGGGTAAATAACGAAAATTACCAGCCTCTTGGCCTTAAGCTTATGTTGTTACCTTGAGTTTATGTTGGGGTGGGGATGTGCAGTTTTGACCATCTTTTTTTTTATTCTTGGACAACATTCGAATATATATCAACCCTCCTCGTTCGAGTCCATCCAAAAGTTCATTTTCTTAGGGCGCATTAAGTTAAGACGCGTTGCCTTGATAAGAATTAAAAAGGCCCGTGTCAATACGAATCTGAGGATAGAACAGAGCGTAAATTCCTTTACCTTCAGAAAAAATAAGCTGAATAATCCAGCTGAATTATTCCAGTTATCTATTGTGGGAGTGATCTTATAACGGGACAAGATTTCGCATATTGTTTCAAAAGAGAAACTAACAAAAGTGTATGATACAGTGTTCTCTGAGATTCAATCGTCTTCATGTCGTTTGTGAATCAGGGTTATGTAAGAAGACTAACTTAATTCCTAAATAAATAACCAAATCTTTTTTTTTCTCTAGAATTTAAAAATGTATTCTACAGCGCAATAATTTTGGGAGAATTGCTTAAACTTCTTGTGAATTCCGCTCATCTCAAAAGTTATCCAATCACATTATCACGTTATCGGTATCTCATGAGAATTTTTTTTAACGTACGTTATTACCAGGGGAAAAAAAATCTACCTGCTGATAGTTTTGATGCATCTTTGCTATTAACAGTTTAAACTTTTTCCCGACGCAGCAAGCACTATTTTCCTGGGGACACTGACCCATCCACACTGCGAAATTGTTGGGTACATTATGGGAGTACCATGTAGGTGAACCAACATTGCTCCCTATGAGGGGCCAGCACGTGAACGCCCTTGCCATTCGGGATTCAAACTCGAGCCCATTTTGCTGAAGCTGTAGATACTAACCACTCTAAAATGTGGACTCTACATTCCAAATTAAAAAACTGACTCAGTTTTTCGGAAAATTTACTTCCCATTCTGATTTTCCTACTCGTTGGTCCTCCTGGTCTGTATCATTATCAAAAGTACCTGTGTTCGAATTTAGTTAGTTTTTTTTTTGATCTTCTGATAACAGCCATCCTCTTTAGTGATATAAAATATTCTTTTACAAAGGCACAAGGTGTTTAAATTATTCATTAATAAAAGTTTATGAATAGTAAGTTATTACTATGTTCACAAAACCAATTGCAAGGACGAAAAATTTGAAGTAATAAATAAAATTACATTATAAAGTCAATTCACCAAACATTTCAAATGAATTCTTGCTTTAATGCCTAGATTTTTCAAACAAGCATTTATTCGTCGAAATTTTTAAAAAATTGATTGATTTGCTCTGCACCAGGTTCTCTTTCTGTGTTGCAGAATTTTGCTTTCGAATAAAAAGGTGTTTATCTACAGTTTTCAACTGTACAGACTAGACGGAAATTAAATGTTCCTGTTGAAAAACTAAATGTTTGAATGCTCATATTATACAGGCTAGATGTGTTTATAAATTTCATTGTATTTACAATTTTCTATTTAAAATTAAAAGAGTTTGTTTTCAAAAGCGCATAAGTAGCACATGAAAACAACCATTCCACCAATTCACATCATATTTCCTTACTTTATGTTTCCTTACTTTAATGTAAGAAAAAGCGTGAAAATCTAAACTGACTTGGGGAAAAAAAAAATCCTCTTGCAATATAATTAAACAGAATAGCGGTCGAAACGAAAATCAATAAATCCGAAATATCTAGTTTGTGAACATTTTATTTCTAAACACATGTAGGAATCTTCTCCCGAAGATGTAATCCTTATTTGTAAAATACAGGTTACTAACTATTGTTTCAACTTGAAAATCTTGTATATTATCATTTCTTAAACAGCCAGTTAAGGATAAAAATATATTCACATTAATACAATAAAATAAAAAAATTCAAATTAATAATAAAATGAAAATTTCAAAATAATACAATAAATTAAAAAATTTGAAATGAATTAGACAATATATAAAGTATTTCCGGAAAGGAAAATGCCATCTATATCGTGCTGGTCTGTTTAAATTACATTACAAAAGAGAGGCCAAAAAATACTTGGATATTTCTTGACATAATTTTTTTCGAAATGAGCAATGCCCTCGATAAGCCCCTAAAGCTGCTTATTGTTGAATTTGAATCTGAGGGTGTGTCCTCAGCCCTCGCATAAGGCCCTCCTCTTTTTCCCTTCTACTGTAGTTTTGATGCAAAATTCTCAATTTGAGCTTGAAATTTCTAAACACTGTGACTTCGTACCTGAAATATTATTTAAAAAATTTCTTGAAACATCACTGATATTCTCTTAAAATCCAATTTTAAAATTAGTTAGTTCTTGATAGAAACAGGAAATCCGCAAATTGAACCCCACCACTGTGTGCCGAAGACTGATATCCCGAAATAAGCCAGGAAATGAAAAGAGATCCGTCTGATTTTTGAATGTTTTGAATCTAAATTCGTCTCATAGTTAACATTACCATAATTCGTATGGACGCTTGCCCTAACTGAATTTCTGGAATGTAAACATAAGAAAACTTTTCAATGTGTATTTAACATCGTGAGAGCGAATCAAAACAAACCGCTATTAGATTTTCGGGAGAAATTTTGGTGTCATTTAGTTTGAAATATCTTGTGTTGTATTTTGTGAAGCGAATTTTACCTCTAAACTAAATCATCAGTACCTCCCTTTAATGAAGTGCCGCTTTACGTTTGCAAGAATTTATTCTTTAAACGTATTTCTTCCAGTCGTTAAACACGTTCGAAAATTACTTGTCGTTCATTAACTAAAAATAGCCCTAATTCTCTTTCAGCTTTCACTTTATGTAGCTTTTTTATATATCATTTATTTTATGATGCTTTCGATATGTTTTCGTTGCGGGTACTTTGTTGTAACTACTTAAATTGATTATATATTCAAATTCCGCATTTACGTTTATCGATTGTGCGCAACTAACAAGCTACCCTCGACGAAATGGAATGTGGAAGCAGGAGCTATTTTGCTTCCGAGATAATTTTTACGATAACTATTATAAGACTGTAATATTATAACTCTGAAAATTAATGTCATACGATCTGGATTTTATCTCTACTTTTCTCTCGGCACTTAACTGCATTTTTAATAGGAAAATCGATCCCCATAATCGCTTCGTTTCTGTCTGAAGCAGCGTCACAACACCCTTTTCTAAATCCTAGCCCGCTAATGACTCCTCTCTGGGGATGAATGAAAAATTAGCTTTCCTGTCATCAGCTCCCCAATTCTCATTTACCTTCCACTCTGCAATAATACTTATATTCACCCCATTGGGTCGCCTCCCCGCGTTAGCAATGAAATTCATGGGAAGGCCTGCGAGTGACTAGACGTCATTAACAAACTAGCTTTTAGTGAGTTTTTCGATGTTTTCTTGATCATAGTGTATTCCTTTTGACTGAAGTTTTTACATTTGAAGGATAATTGACCCTTTTAAGCCGGTGTTGCTAAACAATTAATTTGTCAGCTCTTCTGTTTTTCTGGTAATATTTTTATATTTGTAATTACGTCTATGCCTTGCAATTTTATTGTTTTTCGCTGTAGTTTTCGCAGATTCCTTTTCACTTGAATGTCATTCTCAACACGAGGGCAATTATGGACCCCAATTCAGCTATTGGACCCGATTTCCTCTTGCGACTTCTCGGGTCCGATTGTAAAAGAAGCGAGTCATTTTTATGTTCTCTGTTTTCTGTTACGTGTCGTATATGAATTAACGAGTTACCTATTAAAATACGTACCCTCTCAGCAAGCAGATTTCATGCAGGACTTTATTTTTTCGCTTCTACTTTAGCTATGTTAATGTTTGGAAATGCGAGTTGTTTCTTATACGTTACGTTGTCATCGTAGTGATATAAACATTTCTTGCTGGAAGTTGTCATAGGCACAGTTTTAAGAACTCTCCCAATGTTTTCGTCAACTTTAGAAACCAACTGTTGTAATGTTTTTTCTTTCTTTCTCTCTCTCTCTCTCTCTCTCTCATTGTCTTTCTCTCCTTCTTTTTGAGATCAGACTTGAAACAAATCTTCGCAGCTGTTTGATCACTTATAAAACCTGATCACTTGTTTAGAGTCATCAATAGAAGCCTCTCTTCTTCGGTGCACCGACTCCTGTTAAATTGTGCTTTATTAGCTGATGGCCTATTTAATCCTCGCAGGTTTTTAGGCCAACAACATTACATTATGTTCGTTGTCAGTAGTGTTATTTTTCATTACTTATTGTTATTCCTTCGATCCTCCTGTGTAATTTGAATATTAGTTTGGGTAATTTAATCACCACTTTAGGACTGGATTTTCGTCCTTAACTATTATCTCGGACTTTTTGGAATCGTGAACCTTTTGTAATTGAATGACCCACAGATTTGGTAATAGAAATTTCGAGATAGCAGCTCATTTAGCCTGCTTCTGTGGAAAAAACTTGATGCAGGTTTAGTTCCTGCCCATGTTCTTCGACAATTTTATGTTTGTGGTATCGCACACATTTTATAATATAATATAAAGCCTTTTTCATATACCAATCGTTAGCTAAAACTATTTAAAGCGAAAAGTTATTCGATATATAATATTTAGAGACTATCAAAGAAACTTTGTAACACGAATGATATTCCCCGAAACATGCTGCTATTAAGTTCCTTTATTTAAACGCATTATTGCCCTGCTTTTTAAAAAGAGATTTGCTGGTAAGAAAAATGTAAGCTCTTTTAATGTATGTGTTGAAATCAACAAGAAAAAATAAATACCTTTTAATGTGTCGAATACACAAAACATTGTGCGTGTATGTACTCCTGACGCACACCAATACTTTTTGTTGAAATTCTTTTCCTGCGCAGAACACTGATCCAACTAAATTAATTCTTCAAAATAGTACCTGCATACCGTCCATGTATTCTCCGACACTGCCCAACCAACTTAATTTTTGTATTATAGCACCTAAACAGACTTTGCTAATGGCGTTTCCATGTCATTCTTAATACCGAACAATTATCCAATTAATTCAAATTCCAAAAAACTCTCCCCCCCCCCCCCCCTGGAAGATCACTAGGAGCCCTGCTTCTGTCGTTCAGTATTAATCTGGTTGAAGTGCTGCGATCATTTGCAATGGTAAACTTCCAAAACCACTTTCTGGCAGCCTTAACTCTGGTCATACATATTCAGTTTTTTCCCCGCTTAAGTTTTTACTGATTGAAAATGGCAAAGACAAAAAAAAAGGCTATTTTTTCATATATGAATGGAGCCCATTCTGGAGACTACCATTGCTACGATAAGCTCTGAACTCTCTATTTTTGGGGAGTATGACCAAGTCCATTTCCTTGCCTTTTACGCTACAAAACGCTTCAAACAAACTGTCTAAGTTTATAAAAGGCTTCATCTGTTCCCAATTCATTATGCCGAAGAAAATAAGTGTGCGCGTGTATGTAAGAGAGAGTAAATTCATATACACCTGCGTGTAATACAAAGGATACTGAGCAGAGATTTTCCCACGGAATCCACTGTACTTGAAATGTGGATATAATACTCCAAATTTGGAACTGAACTCTCTATTATTTGTGCTGATCAAAATACGTAAATTATCAGGTTTTCTTGTGGAAAAGTTTGTTATTCCTTTATTAACTAACCATATGGACATTTTTTCGGTTAGTTTATTACTTATTTTGTGTGTGTTTGATGTTTTGATACTCTTCAGAGCGTATAATTAGCTAGGTTAAGTGAAGTACATGCAAAAAATATCAAAGTCTGCATGTTTTGATGCAGAATTACGTATTTGTCTATAGTCCCATTACGAACGACTCTGATAATTTTGTTTAAAAAACCAGGGTGTGCAAACTAAGTTGCAAAGGGTGGTGGAACTATGTTATTATTGAAAAAGTGTACTAAAACTCACCGCGTATAAAAATTAATCGAAACAAATTTGTTGAACTGAGTAATTTTTGCGTGTACATTTTTTTTTAACCGAGTAGAAATTTAAAAAAGAAAAACAATTCATTCACAGCCGCCAATCGATTGCAGTCATAAATAGGCACTATCGCGTGCCTAAATAATCAATATTTTATTTTTTAAAAAGGCATTTTTTTTATTTTGCTATAATTGTGGTTTTTTGCAATAACTGATTCTCTGTGAGATACTAGGTATTTGCTGAAGAAGTATTAACTGCGGAAACGAAAATTGTAGCGATATTTAGTGGGGGAAAACTGCGTTACTTCTTATGATATACTTGAAGAGCCGCAAGAAAGAAGATTAACACAAATTTACTGTTCAGTTTTCATGAGAATTTAAAAGTAGATTGTTCATAGGTAATGATACGTCTGATAATTCTGAGATGTCTCGCCGAGGGAAATTTGTTGCATTTATGGTGTGTAGCATGCCTCGAAAATCAATTAAAAGACTCTGCCTTTTCGATAGTTAAAGCTCGAATCTTGTACCAAGCTAGCGTCTGCGATTTTCGTGGTCAATGGTAATAATTGATTATAAGTGGAATTCCCTAACCCTTTATGCATCATTCAGCATCCTTTGTAGTCGTACATTCTTGTCCTACGTTTTTGTCTTTTATTTATTTATATTGTGGTTTCTTCCTCCTTTGCATTGTATTTCATTACTCAATTTTGTTTTTGCTTTAAACTAGCGCACTGATAACGAAAGCTTGTTTCGAACGTTGTACTTCTATCGTGAAAGCAAGTATTTCATCAAGCTACTCCAAATCTCTTAAAAAAAATGTTCTATCGTTTCTGTTGCTTTGCATATTTTAGGATTCCATTGAATGTTGCATCCATTGATCTGCGTGCGCCATGAGTTATTTCGTGCACAGCGCCCACTACTTGTTTTCCTTGCCGATCGGACTTTTTTTCTAATTTCGTTTTCTTTGGCATCCTCTTTCTCTATTAGTCTCAAACCTGTTTGTATGGCTACGGCTATTGAAGCTTCGATTCATAATAGAACTGGTCTTAGGCCTTCGGCTAAAATCAAAATAACAAGACAGAATCATTACGAGAACGGCCATCGTATAACACTTTCTTCGCTTTTATGCTCGCACGTTTGGACTGTATCCGTGTATCTGCTTCAAGGAAGTTGGAGGGCGGTATTGTTTCTACCGAATTATGAAACTTTTTAAGTCGCTTGTCTCAATTTAAGAATTTCCCTTTAATCATATTTCATGTATAGGAAAACATTTCACATAGGAAAACAGCCCGAAGGGAACTTTTTGGAGTACATATATTTCGAAAATCGACTGTAGACTCGTGGTAGTGTAGCAGTATAACCTATATTTGAGTTCTGCCTAAAATGAGATCCATGATATGGTATAGTTTAGGGCTACCGAAGACTTAAAATACCTAATTTATAATAATGCGTTAATATTTTTTTCTTATAAAATGTTTAGGGTTCATAATGTTTTGTTAAATTTCGCTAAGCAGTTCATTATTCTGTTTAATAATTCCAAACTGAAGCATTTCCATTGCCAAAATAAATCCTAAAAACAAAATGAGCATCATTTTGAGGGGTAGGTGGTTTAGGAACTATCAGATGCTTGGACAAATAGATAGTAAACGGTATAAACATTTGCTGATTTTTCTTGCTATTCTCATTTATTTGATGCCTAACAAAAATGTTGAAAAAATTCTAAAAATATTCTATCTAGATTATAACAAACTAGCTCTAAGTTTTAAATTAGTGTGTTATTTTCACCTAACTTAATGTTATTTTCAAAACATTAAGTTTTCGCCTTTTTATTCAGATGATCTTGTTCCTGGAGCGAGAGACCAGGTGAGAAAGGAAGTTCATTGTATATAGTGGAAGAAAAATCATTCGAAACATGCGTATTTTTAATCTCAGTTAAATCATTTTCCAATGTATACCGTTATTAAATTTGCCCTCTTTTTCCGTCTAAAGTATCTCAATAACTCTGTATCCTTTTTGAGTAAATTGTTAATTTTTGATTCTGCTTACCAAATTTTATAGAACAAATGTGTCTCGTGTCCATGTATCATTGATTTCAGTTTCTAAATGAATGAATAGGCGGGTTGAAGTTCAACATATTCAACACGAAATTGAGATTGCCAGTGCTACAAGATGAGATTGATTCTCAAGCCAGTGGAAGGTCGAATGCCGAAATATAAATCCAGAATGAATGCTGAAATAGAATCTTGGAAAAGTGCGATACCTGCACTCCTTAAGAATGGAAAGTATAAGGAAACACAATTTCAACTGATTTCGGGTATAATATTCCTGATATTTGCCAGTAGACTCCTGATATTCGACATTAGAGTTTCTATATTTCAGTTTACCAGATGAAATTTTTTAGTTGGCTAAACATGGATATTTTTATCTTTGGAAATTTCGATAGGCCATGGAGGGTCGATGAAAATTTTATGAAGCGCCGAATCCTCTCTCGCATTTCAGCATTCCTTTTCTACCTTCAAATTTTGAACTGCAATGGACAAAAATAATGCATTATTACGGCAGTAACATAATGCAATTCTTTCCAAAGTCTGCCTTTTATGCTGCGTTTGTTATCTTTTTCAGTATCATAATCAAGGACACTGCATTGTCATCCAAATTAGCCTGTATTTCAATGATACATATATTTTTATTGAGCGTTCAATTTTTAACGTTTATATGCATTAAATGAGAAATAGTTTTTCAGTACAAACAAATTTCATCGAGGCTGTTAAAATCGCCTGCCTTATACAAAGTATGTATTTTTAATAGCAAAATTTTCATTTAAGAACATCTTTATATAAATGAATAAATATCATGTATTCATTCATTTGTTTCTTTGAAATATACATATTCTTTTATTGATTTTTGATAGACTGAGCAGCAATATCTGTCCTGACAGTTTTCCACGTTTAATAATTTCCTATGATTTGTTACTTCATCCAATATAATCATGACTATCATATATAAAAAGTACTTAACTTAAAACATTCTTTAAAATAATATTTTTTTGTGTCTTAACTTCCTATGTTTTATAACACATTATTGACGGGAGACAGCGTCTTTTGTTTTTGATGTGTTGGTGTGAATACGTCATCTACACTTTATGGAATAGAACGCTATGCATTTTCTATTCTGTTTGTGAATGAAGGCTGTTCATCTAGCAGTACACTGTCAGAAATGTTTTTGTTTTGTTTTATAAATTTGCGTTTAAAATCTGAGGTTTTTTTTTTTTTTAAGGCCATTTTCGTGGTTGCAAAAAAAGGGTTTGAAAACTGTTGAACAATCTGAGAAAATGTTCGCCAATTCTATTGTGTAACGAAAGGATTTCTCTCGAATTATACAGAAATTATGACGAACAAAATCAGCTGTTAAATATTTTATATTATTTACTCACGAGATATTTTGGCAAATTTTCGTCCCTCGTTTCTACCTATTTAAATAACTGATTAAGAAAAAGTTCAAATGTGTAGGTCCTAATGTATTCTGGAAAAAAAATAATAAAAGAAACCGCGGTTAAAGAGATCATAGTATCATGAAGAAAATCGTCCATTCGACCACTTATGAATATATAAAATTTTTGTTTCGTTTCCGACGATGAAATGTCACTGTATTTAAAGTGTGAGGAATAAGTGGAACGTGAAATCTTTGGTCTCCCGTTTGGCTATTCGTGTCGACATGCTATTCCTTACCGCCTTCGGTGCAAAAGGGGGTGGAAGAGAAGGAGCCTGCTTGTGTGTGCATGATCCCGCTACAAGCCGGATTAAGGAAATGGCAGGTGGCTTAGAATGTAGGGGATTCTTTTGTGTAGACCCCCCATTTGGGCAGGAGTCTCCTTTCATCTCTGTCACAAGCCACCATAGCTCACGTGAGGCTCAGTTTTTGGGTTGTGGGAGATTTTTTGCCTATTTTGTATGCAGTAGATATAAACATTCACCCGAGTCGTGCCAGGTCGATGTTTTCAATTACAAGTATGCGCTTCGAAAGCGTAGTGTTGGCATTCTTAATTTTTTGCCCTTCCACCTTCATTTAAACATCAAATTTTAAACAGCGTTATCCTAATTATGTACTTTGAAAGTCATTTCAAACAAGATTGTTTGCTTTGTACTTTCTTTTTGTTTCTAATTCAGTAATTTTTGACCGTGTCATACTGTTGGTCAATTTGTGAATGGGAATATAGTATTTCATTTTACCACCTAACATCAATTTCCTGTCATTACGTCCTTCGCATGAGCTCACCAGTCATTTTGTGGCTCCCCTAGGGAAGTCAGTGATGCACCCTCTGGTCGAAAATGACTGTTCGAATCATTAAGTCCTTTATGGGAGAATTCCCTCATGGCGTGGCTATTTAGCCTGACATTGGTGGCTATATTCCATGAAATCGTAGATGAATCGTTGTCTCTTATACGTACTATTTTTCGATTCTTATTGCGGTCATTGTACTATTTTGTTTTGAAATTGTAAAATTCTCATTTAAATGTAACTGTTGTCACTGATTGCACGATTTCAGTTAGACTTGCGTTAAGTTTAAGCAGATTTTAAACTAGGGTTCGAGTCCCGCTGTTGCCTTTCGGAATGGACTATAAGCTATAAGTTGCGATCTATTAGCCATCATTTAGCAAAAGATGACCTTAGCGCTCTCTTCCAACCAACCAACAACATAACTTGCGAGTATAGGAGGTATGTAAATCTGTAAATTAATAGTACGCTGATATTAAATTAATATTTTAAAAACATTAAAAGAATTAGAAAGACTGGTTTTTCTTTATGAAAACATGTTATGATATAAAAATTTGAGTGCAATGTGAAAGTGGAAAAATCTTGTGTCAACACCGTCAAGCAAGGAGAATGCCGTGAAATAGCAGCATCTGGGATTGGGAAGGTTTTCACGAAAGAGGGCTCAGAAATAATCTGTTCTAAATTGTGATGCAAAATTTAGAGAGCTGTAAAATTATGCCTGTTTTCTAACTTTATAAAACATGATACTAAACTTTTAATGACTGTTATAACACAGTAGGCTGCAAAATTCCAGAAAATCCTCTTAAGATATGCGACGATCGAAGATTGGTAAACCATTTTAATTCTAAACCTGTTAGATCCTTAAAATATTAATTTTTTTTTTTTTCTCTATGCAGACTTTTTGACGTAGTTTCAAGCTTAAATACTTTGGAATTATTTTATTTCATACTTCCTTTTAAATATAGCTAACTTTAAGAATGTGTTTTATTGTCTATAAATCAAGTTATAATATCTTACCTTTGCTATTTAATACAGTGTTTTCGTAGAGTATGTTCACGTATGTGACTGACTGACTAGTTTATTAGGAATGGGACTAGTTCGTTTGCTATGTGACATGAATTTCAGTCTGACGTGGATATTTATGCATTAAGGTAACGATTATTAAGTTTCCCCCTAAATTCTTGTGTTGGACATTTGGGGTAAATGCGTTAATCAGAAAGAAATTGGTCAGACTACTGTATATTACAAATGTCGCCATGGGGGACAGACTCAGAAGAGTCCAATTATATACTCAGAAGATTCCAAAAAAGAATAATGGTTATATTTGATAGCAAGGAAATTTTAAGCGTTGTTTTTTCCAGTGTTTTTAAAAAACGTATCTTTTCCAATTGTTAGAAAAATTAATATTTCAAAATTCTTAAAAAGATTAAATCTTTCGTAACAATTTTCTTTTGTTTTGCCAAAATATTCGAATTTAATGTATATTGAGTTCTTGCAGTTCGTAGCATTTCATTTAAATGTGAGTAAAACTGCAGAAAAGGGTGTGAAATATGAAAATTTATAAACCAAAATTCAAAGAGCAATTTATAAGACGTTCTTGTATAAATTATTTGAAAAAATGTTTGTTTAAGCATGAGCCGTAAAAGGGGGGGGGGGGGGCGCAAAGAGAGTGACCACGAGCCGCAGTTTGGCCACTCATGATATATCATATATGGTAAATTACATCATTATAATACAATATTTTAACTTGTCACCAAAAGAATTTTTTTAATTTTGTTTTGAAAAGTATTAAATTATTTTTTTCTGAAGTTGAGTGTTATCATGAAGTGACCAACTACAAACATCCATTCCCTTTTTTGTATAAACATTTTTCCTCCCCCTTCCTTGATCAAACAGCATTTTTTTTTCCTTCCAGCTGTAGATTTTAAACATTTCTTGCTGCATCACAGTTATCTGTTTTTATCTATATTGTAATTATGCTACTCCTGTCTTCTTAGTCGTTGGAACCCCAAACAATTTTATTTATCACGCATTTTATTAGGTCTCTTAGATTTAATAATAGCAGAGAAATAAATTACTAATGTGTTCATAAGTATACGTTCTGATCTTAAAAGTAACTTTTACTGATAAAGCAAAAGAATTTCGTTGTGGTCAACTGATATCAAGAAGAAAGTCTTAGTGCACATAATTAGTTATGCAGTGATCAGAATAGAAGTCATATGATAATTGATGCACGATGGGCTGAAAAATGAACTCTTTAAGAACTGTCCCGGAATATCCAAAATCCTATTTCACCAAATGTAAAAGAAAAACCTATTGAATTGTCCACAGTGGTTGAATTTTCTTCCGCAACGAATTGGTCAGTTTAGGTTATTAAGAGAGATGAATATCTGAAGCTTACGCAAATGAGATTTTGGTTTTACTTTTATCAAACTATTCGTGTGAATTAACATAAGTGTCTACGTTTGTTATATTTAAGCTACGTTTGTTATTTTAAGTTTGAATATTGTTCTAGAAGGGACGATTTGGCAAAGAATCAATTACTGCTTTGGAAAACGTCAACGGACACCTTATTAATATACACAACTAAAAATATTTTTTATTGTGGGAATTATGAAGTTGTGTGTTTCTGTTATTGTACTTATTTCAGTCCCTAGAAATAACGTTTGAAATTTTTAGGATTCTATAATGCTCGGTTAAAGCTTTTAATGTGTGTCATAAGAGTTTTAGCTTTTATTTTCACTTCCTTAAATTTTTTTTCAGTGTGACCGGATGTTATATTTTTTTTCTAATATTAAAATTTTTTCTTTTTCTTCTTCTATCTTCCCGTAAGGGATCTACAATACATCCCACCGAAAAGTTGATATTGGAATTTGTTGAAAAATCATCACATTCCTTTACAAGTATCGTAGGCGTGTTTCTTTATTTTTTTTCACCCTTTTTAGCATTTCGTTCTTTTTGTTATTTCGCTGAACACCCATTGTTTTATATTCTTGATAACGATCCTAGCAACTCTAAACAAACCTGAAGTGCCTGTTTCTCAGTGTCTGCTATCACCTACGAGAATGCTGTCAGTCACCTCTACTGAAAGAAGCACCTGCCTGCAGAAACAAAAGTCTACTGAACTGTAAGCTTGTTAGGGAACCCCACCGGTTAGAGGTTTTTCGCCAAGGTCAAATGACGAGAGAGACGGGAAAATGGGTGAATTACCAGAATTGAGGGGTTCTTTTTCCTGCTTTTTTTCCGTTATGATATGTGAGAGCTGAGCAACTTTTGCCGTTAGCCCAGTTTGGAATTCAGACGGACAAAATATTTAAATGCTTTGTTTGATTCAAGGGGCACAGTGGATGTATATTTTATGTCGTTTTAAAAGTTTTCCTCTTTCTTTTTAGAATGACAAGTGTGTATGGTTAAGACTTCTTATAGGTTTATTTTACAACTTGGGATAATGATCGCACGTAATAAAATACTGGAATCTGAGTTCTATTTATGTAAATTCATGAAACCGCGGGGGGGGGGGAGAGGTAGCATATAGTACCTTCCCCCTTAAACTTGTTTAGTAGTCGTTCATCATTTATTCCCTTTGTATCTTATACCCCGTAACACAACGACAAAAATTCTCTCAGTACAACAAGTAGGGTTGCATTCAGGGTTGGAGGACGGTTGTTCACTTTAGTGTAGTTATCGCGCATTAAGGAGTGTTTGCTGTCGAAGAGAATGCTTTTGTTATCAGGAGCAGTACTGTATCTGAAGCAATAATGGTGTGCTGAGCGAATTTTTGTCGTGTGCTACGGGTATAATACTTCTTCTGAATTGAAAATTCCTTATAAACGTTGAGCTGATATTGCCAAAACATGCTAAAATCATCTTTTCTGCGGAAGTGTGTATAAGAATACACACTTAATTTTGGAGGAATTAAGTGTGTATTCTTCCAGACGTAAATGAGACAATAGCACACAGTGTTTCTGAAGAGATATTACAAGTAATATCTCTGTGGCTAAACACTGCGCTAATTAAAAGGAAAAGTAAAATAAATATTAGAAATAGTAGCCTTATGACTTTTGTTATGCGCTTGCTCGCACTGAGATAATTAGTTTATTTTCTCTCCCTTCTAACATCATTAGTCTATAAATCTACCCCCCGTCTTCTCTCTCTTACTTACCCACACACCGAAAAAAAAAATGCCCAATTAGAAGTGTTTCAGTTCAGGTTCTGGTGGGGATTCTGGAGTTCTGATAAGGGACATACTGCAAGAATACAATTTTCAAACCAACCTTCACACCAATCTTTCAAATAATGCAGCAGAAACTTTGTTCATTTTAAAACGTTGAGAGCATCATTTCTTAAAAGCACAACTTTGTTTCAGAATACCTTTGTTTATATGCAGTATAATTAGCCCTCGTGTAGTAAAAAATGACCGTAGCTAAACCACACCAAACTAACCTTCGTTTATATGCAGATTTGAAAAACAAATCACAAAGAATGATAGAAGAAACATATATTTTGTTTATAATCTTTTTGGTTCTGTTTATTAAAATTTAATAGTTTTTGGTTCCATTTTGAACATTTTCAATTGAGTGGTATTTGCTAATTTAAAAAATAATAGTATAAGGTGTGAAATTGTGCCATTGTCTACAGAAATTTTCATCCTGATAGTCATTATGTACCACGAAAATCGAACGTTTTCTAGCGTACGATAATTGGGAAAACTCTAGTTTATAGAATATGTCGTTGTCCTAATTAACAAACCACTTAACTCTCATTTCTCACTTTTTACAGGATGAACAAAAAACTAATTTATTCGACATTGAAAAGATGAATTACTATTGTTTATTCTTAAAAATAAATGGTAAAGTGTTCTGAGATTACAAGGTTAGCAACAGTTAAGTTAAGGAGTTACGTAGTATGTGTTATTTTTCACTTTTTTTGGTTGAATTAAATTTTTGGATTTGACAGAGTTGTACAGGGACCATAAACCAATGTAGTAACATAAAAATCCCAAAAATTTTTGGAGTTGCGTGGTTTGTTAATTAGGCCAACGATATGTTGTTTATGCTGTCATGTGAGGCAATGTTAATCATTCCTCTTAAAATGAATACTATAGACCAAATAAAATATTTTGTTGCATTGTACACCTAAAGTTCGTGGATTTCTTTTTAAACCTATTTTAAGATAATTATAAGACGCTGCCATTTAAATCGTTCTGTTTCTAAAATATTATTTTTATGTCAAATATCGCATTAATTATCAATTTTAAGATTGTTTTGTTTAAATTAAAATTCGAATTTATGTATTAAAAATTTGTCGCATTAATATTTTCATGTTTAAATATTACCCTCCCCCCTCCACTTCAACGAGCGGTGCCGGCCAAACTCTTGCATCTCTGAAATATGCCCTCGTAGCAAAAAAGGTTGCCGACCCCTGATTCATAGTTGTAGCGAATTAAAAACGACACACTCCCTTTTGACTGTGTTTTGCGTATGGTGTCATCAAGAAGTGGAATTGTTCGTTAGAATTTTCTACTCATTTTATATTTGTTTGATTTGTATATTTTTGAAGAACAGACTAAAGCAACATATTACATTTTCTGACTTTTAAAATATTTCAAAATTTACGTTTGCGTATCTTTCAGCCATTAAATATAAAAGATCAGAACTCTAAGTGCATTAAAATATTACGCGAGATATTCTGGAAAGTTGTGTATTAATTTGGGTTTGCGAGTGATTTACTAACCTATAAATATTATTTAAAGAGTAGAAATAATTTCAAGTCTAACTTTAGAACCTTCTTTGCGTGGACTTCGTTTGTTTAAGCTGCGTATGATGAGACAGCATTGCTCTTTCACCCGAAATTTCTAGTTTCCCGACTTTTTAATTTATTTCCATGATGGCCTTTTGCAAAGCTTCTGTTTATTCAGCGACGCGAGCTTAATGAAATCCTCGGCGTTATGCGAGCTCTGAATGGAAATTTCATTAGACCCAACTTCTGTCAAATATAGTCGAAATATCAGCATTTTTAAAAAATTTATTCTGTGTGCAAATACGAAAATGAAAAATTCCGAATGCTCGACTCAACGAATTTATAAACAACCCTTAAAGGATTTTAACAAATAAAACGGACTTCAGTAAATTCTTTTAAGTGAATATTTCTTTTCTACCTTTGGGTTATCTTACTCAGTAAACATAGTACTGAGTAAGTTCAAATGTTATTCAAACGGCCGCTTTTTGTCCCTTGTGAAGGATTTACTTTTGTTATTCCATACTCCCAAGCTGTGGAATAGTAATACATTTGTTTTAAAGACGTTGAAAAGTAGCAGTCTGTTCCATTCTTTGGTATAATTTAGTGTATTCCTATATAGGGGGAAGAAAAGGTGGTTAGGGAAGAAAAAGAATGTGCAATTGCTGTACTCCGATAAAAAGAAAAGCAGTCCAAAAGATTAAACTTTTGTTTTCATTCCTTTTAAATGGCAATATGTGTTTCGATTATCATAGAATTCGATCGTATAATGTGAACGGAATTTATGATTTAATAGAAAAAAAAATGATTCACAGTATTCTGTATGTGGTCATACTCGTTCCGAATATACAGAGGCTGTTCGCACATATTTTAGACTATTTTGGTAAGCGGTAATAAAATATCGTTTGCTGCAAAAGAAATAATTGCAATTGTACTATGTTTTTAAAAGTCAAAATTATCGTCTGCGGCTTGAAAGTTTTGTTTTTATTCAAAATGGCGTTTTTAACAAAGCAGTCGTTCGAAGGCTACATTTATGATCTTTCCGAAGAGAAATATGCATACTCCGTTATCCAAAAACGATGTGAGAGTCATGGTTTTGTGATATCTAAAGCGTCGATAGGTAATATCGTCAACAAGAAAGGAAAAAAACGTCAAATTGGAGCCTCAAGTGGGACAAAAATTCCAAACAAGTATCCAAGGAAAAAACGGACATCTTCGACTATTGCAAAGGTACGTTGTTTAATGTTAAAAGAAAATCCCCCTAGTCAAAGGACTGTTGCAAAATCATTAAAATGCTCGGTGTACACTGTAAACAAAAAGATAAACGTTGATTAAAATCTTAAGAAAGCGAAAAAACGCAATGTGCCTCGTCTTCTTCCAAATCATATCGCTGAACGCGGGACTCGCTGCAGAATTCTATATGAGAAACACTTGTCCAAAGAAAAATGGAAAACAATTGTCACAATAGATGAATCATGGGTGTATTTAAATGATTGCAACAAAAAAGAGCCATTTATTATCATAAAAGGGGAGAAAAAAATTTAAGTACATGGTTCAAAGAATTGAAAGAAAGTTTTTCTAAGGGATTCATGATTGTTGCTGGTTTTTAATGGCAAGTTAAAAATAAAGAGAGTGGGAAAAAATGTCAAGATTAACTCCAAATACTATCAGAAACATATTTTATCGCCAATTTTTCTGAATGAAATACCATCGCTTTACCCACAGTGCCATCAATCTGTGAGACTCCATCAGGACAAAGCTAGCAGTCACACATCAAAATCCACTGTAAATTTCCTAAAAGAAATGGAACAAAAAATGGTATCAAGGCCATACTCTTCACTGATATCCCTACTAAATCTCCTGATGTATCACCTATGGAATTTTGTGCTTTCGGACTTTTAAAATCTACATTATCCAAACGTCGTCCCAAAACCCTTACAGGACTGAGGAAAGCTGTTCAGGAGGAATGGGATAGAATACCTCTTCTGACACTTCAAAAGGCATTATTATCCTGGAAATTGCGGTGTCGAAAGATAGTTCAGAATAAGGGATGTCAAATAGAACATTTAAAAGACAAGAATTTTATGTAATTTAGTTTTGTGAATACAATATACATCGTCTAAAAAATGTGTGAACAGCCTCTGTATTCCTTCACTAATTGATTGTCAGTCATAATTTCGCACGTATCGTCGTATGGCAAATTTCTGTGTCTTCTTACAGTGCACGCTAATATCGCTCAAATTTTAACCGGATATCGTCTGAATTTTGTTAGACTTTATTGGAAGAAGAAAACATTTCTCTTGCATTTTTTTTTTAGTAGTATAACTGGATGAAAAAGAAGGCAGATTGTAAAAGCCTGTTTTTAGTGGTGTATGGGTTTAGTGTGCTTTTTTAGTGGTGCAAACTAATTTAAAAGTGTTTTCTAAGTTCTTGGTAGGCGTCTTTCTACTGCTCTTTTCTTTTATTAAAAGATCCGACATTAGTGAAAACAGCATAATAACCGTTGTATTCTCATACGATTCTTAATTTCTGATTTGTCATAAAAGTGATATCAATATTTATTATATAAGCTTTTCTATTATATTTGTGCATCAGATATACAGTCATGCGGAGAACATGTGATGACTTGGATGCTGTGTTTTTTTTTTCCATTTTTCTTTTTAGGATTTAATTAGTAAAAAGGAATTTTATACTTTATAACTTAAAAATCGTTTAGATATTTTAAGTTATAATGAATTTTATTTCGTAGAAATTGTACTGTGAAATGGTTAAAATAATTTATTTTCTAGCGCTGTGAGACGTGGAAAATTTTATAATAGGAATCTAATTTAAGCAGTTCTTATGTGTAATTAATTTGAAGTAATTTATTATATTTTACTTTCAGCAAAGCACCGTTTCTTCGGCTAGTATATTTATTGCTTGCATTAAATGAAACGCAGTTAATATAACAGTAAACAATCGTGAATTCCTCTAAGGTCATGCTTAACCATTACGTTAATAATACATTGTAAGTAAAATTGCATCCAAATTTTGCGTTGTGAAAGGTATGCTGCTAGAGTAGGAAATCCAATCAGATATAAATTACCCATTGTTTCCCGTGGAATGTTGCTGAGTTCAGTTTGAAATCGAAAGCTTTCTCACCTATTTTTGTATTAGAATTTTTTGTTTTCACTTGATAAATGGGCATTAAAATTTTATGGTTTAGTATGCCGCGGGGCTGTGCTATATCCACACTATTTTTACACTGTTTTAGACTTCGGTTTTCGGTAGATTGACTACAATTATAATCCTGGACGTCTTATAGTTGCATTTTAAAAGGGGGGGGGGGGGAGAGGGGAGGACTGCCGAGTCCTAAAATCGAAACGGCTAGATTTGAATTTTGACGCGCAGTAAACTAAAAGGATAGGAGATGTATTAAAATGAAGGTATCTGTGCGTCGTTGTTAAATAGAATAAATACATTTAGATATTTAAAAATGAAAAGTTTCTGGAAATATTTATTAACTAGGTGATTTAACAAAAGCTAAACACGTCTATAAAATTGCTGCAGTGTATAAACGCTGAATGCAGCTGTAAACACTGTAAGGATATATAATTTGATGGGGGAAAAGACTAAATTGACAAAACTAAGATGTAAGCAAAAAACCGGAAGGTTTATTATTGTCTCGACTTCTTCAACTGTACCAACCATGCGAGGTAACTTAAACAAATTATTCTGATTAGTATTAATCAAAATAATTTTGATTAGACGTAAAGATATTATTTGATTTGACAATAAATCACATATACAAAAGCTGCCTTATGTTAAAAAAAAAACTATGCACGTATTTACAAGCTAATTTAAAAGTGAGGCAAATTACACAAACAAAAACAATTTGTATTACTATTTCATATCTAACTAAATATATATTACTGCTAAGTGAATTAATCTTTAAACTGAACGCTATCTATGATGAGATTGAAGATTTAAAACATCACAAATAAAATTATCCTTAGATCCCCCCCCCCCAATTATTAGCATGTTTATCTCTGTTATAGTCAGTTATTCATATTAACCTGATTTATGACAAAATTATTCAAGAGATTTATTTACGTATTTGCCATAATTTTGTAGTTTATTGTTATTAACAATTTTACAAACTATACTTTTATCGTAACCTATTTAAATTTATTGTTTATTAGACTATTGTCAGGAAAATAAACATTGCTAGGATTACCAACACTTCATTATTATTACCCTCAACTCAGGTAGTAAAAAATCTGTAAAGGATAAATAGAGTAAGAACATATTTTAAGAATTTATTTTCGTATAGATGTTTGGATATAAATTAGAAAATACATTTCATGCACGAACAGAGTTACGTCCAATAAGTTATCGAGATAATCAAATATAATTTACATTAAATGTTCTGTCAGCAAATGTTATGCCTGACAAGGTAATCAATCTTAGTCTAATAGATAGTAAATCATGAGATATACATTCATCACATATTTCACGATCTATGTTAATGCAATGCAAAATTGAAATACATGCCTACATGTTTTTTTTTTCAATAATTAAGTTATAAACCAGCCTTTTTTAATTTCAAAATGGTGTTTAAAGTATAAACGAGACAAGCGTATTTACAAAATTTGCCTTGACTGTGAAGCGTGTTAAATATTGGCTCAGTATAATTATTGGGTGCATGATTATATATTAGTCGCTAAAAAGTTAGCTTTAGTTATACATAATGCTTGTGTGTGTGTGTATGTATGTATACACACACACACACACAGGGGGATTTTTTTTTAAACTGACAGTACTCGGAGCCATCTGTCTGACAGAATTCCACCAAAATTGATAGAGGGACTAAGGACGACATGGGAAAGAGTTTCCGTGAAGAAAAAATAGTTCCATAAGTCGCCGATAGTGGAAGATATGGCGCTTTTGTTGTCGGCGTACCCAAGAATTTGCATAATAAGAAAGAAAATCAACAAAATAGAAATTCACGACTATGAAGTCGACAGAAACGCCAGTATTTCGGGCTATAAAGATACCGGATGAATACCGAAAAAGTTGTAAGCAGACAAATTGAATAACAAAGAAATTTCATTGCAACACCACTTTATGCAGCAAATTCCCTTCTCCCTCCTTCAATGTGACCGCAGTCCTTTTGGACGACGCATTGCATCCTGAACACAACGTTCTCAACGGCCAACATTCTCAACTTAAATGAACATGTCACCAGGAATGTTCATTTAAGTCTGGAATATGTTGTCTTTTAGGGCCGCCCAGTTCGAAACTCCACCAAGATGCACGTTAGCCTGGCTGCACACCGAAAGCAACAAAACAGTGCGCAACGTTTCTGTTGCTAGCTTTCTGTATCCGACGCATCGTCTGCAATGTAATCAAAGGAGAATACTGCACACCGAATTCAAACGTTGTTTTGAAACACTCCGCGTCATTTCGAGAACGTTGCTGCAACAAAAATGTCTGCTTCTCTGACCGATGTTTTTCGACACACAGCAAGATAAACATTTCATCTGCGTATGTGCGGCAACACAAGTATTTTATTTTCATTTAATGGTCCGTGTTGAGGATTTTTGCATTATTATAATAAAAAAAAAGATGGCGGTCGATGCTCACAAGTTCATAGTTCTTGTCCACGCAAGGAGAGAAATTTATGATTTTAAAGCGAAGGACCACCACAACCAAAATGTAATAAATAAAATTTGGCAAAATATATCTGAGGAATTGAATATTCCAGGTATGTACCATATCAATTTAGCACATTTAATCGAACAAACTTCGCCCTCAAGTAATCCAGACACCTCCATTTTTTAAGATATTGGTAAGAAAAAAAAATAGGGTATCGTCACTCAGGGCCACATCTAGGGGGGCGCAAGCAGGACATCTGCCCAGAGCGGCAAATTTGAGGGGCGGCAAAATTGGTTGAAGGAAAAAGAAATATTTGCGCTTTCGTTGTTTTTTTATTGATTTTTTAAAAATATTTTAAAGGTATGTTTTTCTTAGATAAAAGTAGATAGTTAACTATATATTTGTCTTTCTTTTGTTACTGCTTTTTATATTAATACGTTTACAAAAAAAAAAAGCTTTTGTTATTCAACAAAGAACAAAATACTGCAGACCTCTTAAACTCCCGTGTTCTTAGTTACTACTGATGAAATATCAAATCGACCTAGCGTTGCAAGTCAAAATGTATCACCATTTTCCACGATAAAGCATTTTGGTTGCGAAACGCCTAGCGACAGAAACGTTGCGCACTGTTTTGTTGCGTTCGGTGTGCGGCCGGCCTTAGACTTTAAATAGCCCCACAGAAAAATGTCACATGAGTTACGTCCGGGGAGCGAGGTGGCCATGCAAGTCGAAAAAAGCGACTGATGACCCTTCTGTAAAGCGAAGGCGCAACAGACTCCGCACCGACCATTTGTCTGCTTACAAGTTTTTCGGCATTCATCCCTTATCTTTATAGCCCAAAATACTGGCGCTGCTGTTGACTACGTAGTCATGAATTTGCATTGTAATGTTTTACTTGCCTTTTATACAAATTCTCGGTTGCGCTGACCACAACATCGCCATATTGTCCCTTATCGGTAACTTTTAGATTTTTTTTTTTTTGGGGGGGGGGAACTCTTTCCCATGTCGTCCTTAGTCCCTCTATCAATTTTGGTGGAATTCCGGCTGATAGATCGCGCTACAGATGGCTCTGAGTAATGTCAGTTTTTTAAAAATATCACCCTGTGTATATATATATAGGGGCAGCATTATTTTGTACTTCTATAAATAATGCATGTTTAGTTACTTAAAATTCTAATAAAATGAAGGCCATTTTTGTATAGCGCCTAAATTAATGTGTGCAGGGAGTTTGTTTTCGGAGATACTGGCTAAACAGATTCTGTAATCGTAAAGTTTGCCCGTGACTGCATTTTTATGCTTATACATGTGGAGTTAGAAGTCTGCATCTCCCCTGTGGTTTATTTGTTTTTGTTAGTATTTTTAAAAAAATTCCATTTAAAAAAATACCTATTTGTTCATGAATATTGTTATCGCTTCTGTAAAAGAGATAATGCTAATCAAGTTTCTAAATTTTATCTCCGATCTTAATTATATCCTGTAAGTTTTCAGGTTCTTTCGTAATTAAACGATATAAATAATTTCTCCACAAACATCTTAATGGGCAGTATGTTTCACGGAGCCACTCAAATATTTGTTAGCGTTTGGGCAAGTGCTTGTGTGTTGAACTTATATTTGCACTTTATCCATTTGTAAGGTTTGGTTTGGTTTGGTTTGGAGCGCTTCGGTATTTTTTTTTTTGCTATTTGAGGGCTAAATAGACCAGGACCTACTACTTAAAGACGATTCCGAGCGGTTACAAACGTCCATACCAAGAGTGGGACTCGAACCCATATACTCTGGTACCGAAGGCCAGCGCCCTAGCTCTTCGGCCATCATCCGGTAGACATTTGTAGACAGATTAATTGATGTAAATCAGTTTGGTTTGCTGATGCATACCTTTCTCAGTCTAGAAGTAACTGTTTAATGGAATTTTTAAGTTTTCGTAGAATTTTGGAATTTAACTATAAAAACTCCTCGCTTTCCAAAACATCCTATTGTGTTTTATTAATAGCTATTTTTAGATATAGAAACAGTTGGTTTTCTTTTTTAAAATTTGTAATGGATCACAGTGAAAAGTTTGATGTGGTCTGGGGCAATATTATATCGCCTGAGGATTAGTTGCGGTTATACAGGATTCGGCAATCATTATCCTCATGTTATGTTGCTTATTATGCATACTGTACCGTTGTCAATAATAAGACAAGCCGTTCGCTTCAATTACTTTACTACGATACGTTAAACATACTAAAACTACAACATTTAAAGCAAGTATGTACAGGGAGTTAGAATATATTGTTAGATCATCAGGTTGGCTTCAGGTTCAAAGACATCTCTGGCCTATATAGCCCAGACAAAATAGGTTTTATGGCTAAAAAAATATGAAAGTTTTGAAAATTGGTGGAGATGTTCGTTAGGGCATACTGTTGAACATACTAAAAGTCCCCACCGATCTGACTTGAGCTTTCGCCGCCATCTTGGAAAATGTGTAGACTTTTTTCGTTTTTTGCAAGTAACTTCAGAAATATTGATTTTATGTAAAAAAATTTAATACAAAAATTGAAGAGCATTAAATTATGAACACAAAATAATTTACATTTTTTTATAAGTCTAACACGAACAAAGATAATTGACTTTGAAAATAGCGAACAATCACGCGTAGGACGCTGATGCGCGGGTCATCCCCATCGCGATGGGGGATGACCCGCGCATGTGCCCCAAAAGTCTTACACACTCACGTGTGTCAAACCTCTGCATATCAAAGCTCGAGATAAAGTTGCAGCAACATCCAATCCATTATTATCAGGTTGTATTGTGAGGCTTGGCTGGAAGTGGGTAAAAATAAATACTAAATTTGATGTATGCAACTACGTCAGTAGAAAAAACGTTGCCTAGCCATGCATACGCTAGAAAAATCCCACCATATTTATTTACCCAAACAGCTTTAGGAAAAATAATTTTTGACGCCATGGACATATCTGATTTCTAAAGCAGTAATCTCCATGAGTTGTTTAAAGATTTTGAAGGTCTTTTTTGTGTGTTTGCAAATAACTTGAGAAATATTAACTGTATGAAAAAAATATATATACAAAAATTAAAGAACATTAAATTGTGTACAAAAAATATTAAATACATTTTGTCGCAACCCTAACACGAACCAAAATATTGACTATTAAATGCGGGTTGATTATGAATGAAGCGTCCAAGTCTCGTTGCAGGCGCTTTCCTTTGAATTCTCTCCTCTCCCTCATTTGGGCAATCTTTAAGCACAAGAAAATAGACTAATGTTTTTTGGTATGTAGTAGGTAATTGATCATTTTTAATTTTATGAACGAATGTAATAAACTTGGATTTATTCACTACCATATTTTCATTGTATATAATTTTTTAAGCTTACCTACTTTATGGTTGTCGTGCTTTTTTTGGTACGGGATTGTTCGCGTCGTCAGTCTTGAAAAGATCGTCTATGGGTCAGCTAGCACCACCTCATTCCTTTTATTGAATCCTCATGATCTACAGTGCAATAACTGCAATGGGGTATGTCATTGTGACATACCCCATTGCTGTTATTTAGACCGTTGTGCAGTTGATGCTTGCTTTCCGACACACGCATCTTTCTCCCCAGTCAGTGTTACAGTTGTGAAACACCATGCTTAAAACTGAAACGGGATCCACTGCATCCATAGTTCTGATGGGCACGAGGGTTTTCTTTTGACATTTCCAGCCCACACTTCAGGATTCTACTCATTCCCAAACCACTTTTGCACTTGGTGATACAACCCAAAGTAATGTCGCATGGCTGTCTCTTCAGTTGAGGGAAGAGACGAAACATATGGTTTTATTTTAGTGACAAATTTTGCGAAGCATTTGTACCTAAGCTTATTTAGGGACTTTTCACTGGGATGTGCTCCATACCAGATCAGAAAAAAAGCATTCTCCTGCTTAAGCAACATCATTATGCGATGAGTTGCATTTATTAACTACTGTCACGTCGTGTTCCATATCTTTACTGTGGAAAATTTTTACACAATTTTTCTTTCCTTTGTTGAATGCTGCAGAAGTAGTATCGTATCCACTGAACACATGGAGAAAAAGGATACTTTGGTATGTCCCGATGATTGTATTTTATTTGACGAATGTATTTTTTTTCTTGCTTTCCCTTTGCATATTTTGACAAGGAAAATGTCTTTTCTGTAGGAGTTAGAGCTGTTAATAGAACCAGGTGATCAACATCTTCACCGATGATTATAACGATGTTATCAGAACATGCTTCATTAATTGCAGTATTTACAATGAGATGTCGGCATCGTCATTACATTGTCGGAATCGAATCCCACTGTTGTCCAGCTCAGCTGATAGCATGCTGATCAGTTTGCTCTCATTGTTTTCATTTGAAAGAAACTGTTATTGTTGAACAGTAACTCGCATGTTTCCATCAAAACTTATATCTACAGATTTTATCACAGTAAACCGTAGATTTTCTTCCATTTTTTTGTACTGTTATTGGTGTTGGATTAGCCATTAAAAACGACTATACAGCTTGTCCCATAATTCTTTTTTTATATAGTTAACTTAATTTGTTCAAACATCCGAAAAAGTTAATTGTGTTTTCCATATGGATATATATAGCAATAATGAGATGCACTCATTATTGAAGCTCTCCTCCTTGGTTATTTCAATCTGTTTGATTATTAGCTTTCTGAAAGAATGTTCGGATACATTTTTTTCCATCAAAGTCACTTAAATAAACACGAGAGTAATAAAAGCATTTGAAGTTTTTAGTTGATTTTAGTTTAAAATTTTGGAGTTATGCTTTTTGAACCCCCTAAATACCATTTCTATTTTAATCTTGTTAAAATCCACTTGAAACTCGTGGCTTTCGTTCCTTATTTCCGAAAATAAATAAAGTAGTCAATATATTCTCTATAATAATTTAAGAAACAGTGACTTCATAGCTGTTTGTGTTGATATTTGATAATTCGTTTCCACTCTAAAAGCTATACTACACATTTTTCAGCTTGTACTGCGTACAGTTAAAAACAGTTATGCGTAAGATAGATGAAAGATTTCATATAGCGCCTTAAATTTGTCTCTCTGCGTTTAGTGCGAGAAAAAACAAAACCTATGTGTGTGTGTGTGTGTTGTGATAGTGGATATTTTCAATGCTTATTTTTCTTATCCCTCTAAAAATAACTTAACAGCATATGACCCTTACTTCTTAACCTCTAAAGTAGTTAAAGGTGAGTTTTACCTCAGGTCTCTATGGCAACTGTCATTGTTCGGGCTGAGATCTCATGAAACTAGCGGGCAATCATTAGTATTATGTTAAAACATTTTTAAAGAAAGCTCCTTTTTCTAACTGAACGTGTTTCTCCGCTTCGTAATGAGCCGTTATGGTTGAAGTATTATTTACGTCAAACACTTAACTGTACGTACAGTGAGTAGCCCAGTAGCTGGGTTCAAATAAATGACCTTACCGCGCAAAAGATAGGGTATTAGATTTTTTCCCCCTACTTGTATATGTTTAGTCCAGTAGTGAAAAACCGAGTTTTCCAATTCGAAAGACCTCGGCGGAATTTTCTGTGGTCCGAAAACAACGATTTAAAAATTTTTTTTCTTTCAAATATCTCGGCAATGGTTGGTTTTAGACCTTAGGTTGCAGTTACAATCTTAAAGAGGATAAAATTTTGAACAAATCTTACATTTACATCTTTTTCTAAACGCAATAACAAGCGAGCTACAGCGTAAGGAAAATGGGATATTTTATTCAACTTGTCGAGAAATACGCAAAACTTACTTCTCTAACACAGTGGTCCTCAACCTTTTAATCGCCGCGGACCGGTCTACGTTTGATAATTTTACCGCGGCCCGCTGAGGGGGGCTACGACTGCAATTTTAATTCATAATTTTGAAATGTTTAATAAACAATAAACTAATTTAAAATAGTTACAAGATTTCTTCTGTTACAAAGGTATAAATTAGCACAAACCCGACAAAGTCGCACTAACTCGAGAGAAATACACCACAGTAAATAAAATAGAAATAATTTAATGTTCCTTGGGCGGCCCGGTACAATTTGATCCACGGACCGGTACCGGTCCGTGGCCCGGGGGTTGGGGACCACTGCTCTAACACACTAACTCGTACAATTGCTATATATATCCATATTTGAGAAATGCACAATATGTGTATTACAAATCATATATTTTTTTACTCGCACATTCTTGAATAGTGTGCATTTTCATATAATTACTAGAAGGTAACCCGTCATTTTGACGTCATAATACTAATAATGACGTCATAATGGAAAAAGTATATGAAAGTTAAAAAAATATCCCGAATTATCTAACAATATTGCATTTAATCCACACCTTGTAAAAGCAACCCCTTTCATTATTTTTTATTTATTTATTTAGTTTTTCATGCGATTGGAGTAGTAGACTGCCATCCAGTCATTTACAGCTCACTACGCGATATGAATACTTGAGCTACTTGATTCATTCACATTCAAGTTTGTTTACTTTCAGAATTCATCGCAAAAGTAAACAGATATTTAAAAACTGTTAAATATACAGCTAAAAGCATGCAATTTTTTTTAGTTCTGAATGTTTTATAGAAAAATAGGCTGAACAAACGTGATTTGATGGAGAAGATATTAGTTTTTAGGTAAGAAAAAATTCTGATCCACATCTGAAATTGAAATTAATCCTAACCGGCTGTTTGTTTACTGAGGGTTTCAATTGAAAGATGAGTACAGCCCGGAAGTGTTATACAGAGACAACGGCTATTATATATATAATGTACACAAACTACACATTTGTCGATACATAGGAAATTAATTACAAAAATCGGAGTATTCAACATCCATAAAAACCTTTTAAGTACATTATTATAAATTAGAAAATCTAGCAGAACTGAAATAATATATAGAAGAAATTACATAAAAAATAATTATGTAATTATAAATGATGCAATAACTCTACTAAAATTGGAATATTTCAAATTAAGTAACATTCTTCATACCTAATGTTTTTAGCTGTTTTGATGATCTGAGGTGGTCATCATCTCTGTTTGGTAATACGTCAAGTTCATCCTCTAAATCAGTGGTTCTCAACCTTGGGGGGGGGGGGGTAGAAGAATTTCAAGGGAGGCGTGAGTTTAAAAAAATAAAATTAAAACTAACTAATTTACTGTACTTAATTTTGCGGTCACAATGTAACCGTAACGTATTTTTGACATACGAACACGAACACTATATTTGTCGTACGTCTGACAACACTGCAAGAGCTTGAGAACGGTTTCTCGCTCAGCTGCTTTCCCTTTGTTATTAATTTTTCCCTTGTGGATGTACTTCCTGATCATATTAAGGAACAGGCAATCGACTTAAAATGTGATTCTCAAGCAAACGCGGAATTCGAAAACATGGATGTTAAAAATTTGTGGTTACGCTATTTTCCTATTTACCTGGAAGTTGCTTTGGAAGCTTTGAGGTTGTTAGTGAAGTTTTCGTCCACATATCTCTGTGAATCTGGATTTTCAGTTTTAGCATACATAAAGTCAAAATATCGAGCAAAACTGGACGTTGAAAGTGACCTGAGGTGTGCTTTGTCACAATTACAACCTAGTATTCAAAAACTTGTCAAGGACAAGCAGTGCCTTACCTCTCATTAATGTTGTGAAAGTGACTGGTATTACATGCCAACCTCAGCTAGATCCTCGATTACCTCAAATATATTTGATCTGTATTTAATTCTTTAATTTCATATGTTTTAATAATAATATGTTCCAAATTAAGATATGAGTAGTAATATTAAATTTTGTGTATGAAATTATTTATGCTATATTTTCATTTAATAACCAGATTCAGTTTCAAATTCCGATTGTATTACTTGTATTGACCACATATGGTGGTGATGGTGGGAGGGGGGGCGTGACCTCACATCAGTGTTCAAAGGGGGGCACAGAGCCTGAAAGGTTGAGAACCCCTGATCTAGTGGAATATGCAGGTAGCTCAGACCGATGTAGGCTCAGGAACCCACACACACACACACAAACACACGTGTGTGTGTGTGTGTGTGTGTGTGTGTGTGTGTGTGTGTGTGTGTGTGTGTGTGTGTGTGTGTGTCTGTTGATGATGATGTCCCGAATGGTCATCTCTTGAAGAAAAAGCATATCGAGGCCAAAATAGTGAAAGTTGGATGCATGACGAAAATAATTTATTTTTCGAGAACAGCGACATGACACGTTACTCGGATCGAGCCAGCTCGCGTCTAAATCGTAGCGCGCGAAAATAGAATTAGGTCAAAGAGGTTGCCAGAATTGTCGGAGAAAGTTAGTATATGGAAAGGCAAAGCATCTCGCCAAGGCGGAATAGATCGCCGGAAAGGTTACCAGGTGAGAAAGAAAGTTCAGATAGGGTGATTAAAGATTATTAATAATATTATCACACACACACACACACATATATATATATATATATATATATATATATATATATATATATATATATATATATATATATATAAGGAATCTACTGGTCTATTACTACTATATATATAATTTTTTTGTATATATACATAATATATATAATTGATACATTTTTTTAATTTGCAGTGAAGATAAATTCTACAGTTTAATAATAAATTCATTGCTGAGAAAGTTCTGATTTAGTTTTTAAATTTAATTACTAGATCAATGTCTATCGTTTTAATGCAAATAAGTCTGGTATTACATACCAACCTCACCTAGATGCTTGATTACCTCAAATATATTTGATCTGTATTTAATTCTTTGATTTTCTATGTTCTAATAATAATATGTTCCAAATTAAGATGTGTAGTAATATTAAATTTTGTGTATGAAATTATCTATTCTATATTTTCATTTAATAACCAGCTTCAGTTTCAAATTCCGATTGTACTACTTGTATTGACCACATGTGGTGGTGGTGTAGGGGCCTCGCTAGATAATTATATAAATATGCACACTAGGCACGTAGGTGCGACCCCTCTGGTTTTCTTGGACACGTGCAGGATTCGAAAAGGAGGGGTGGGCCTTTTCCCCGGCGACGGATTTTTCCGCCGTGTGTGAAGCTCTACTTTTAGAACGACGTCCGATGGAAAATTTCCGCCACGGGTAAAAACGCCGTGTGTGCAACGGGCCTTACAGTGGGGGTTGCCGGCTTCCCACACCAATAGCACGGCAGCCGGGTATCGTTTACCCGACCACGACATTTGTCGGGTAAGTGTGAAAACTGTCGTATACTCTTCGTCCCGATTATAGTGTACCCGGGTAAGTGTGAAACAGGCCTTACTCTACGCTATTTCGCTTCCACACTGCAGCTTCTCGTGAGCTGAAAACATTTTGAAAGGGGGTTTGGAAAAATGTGAAAATAGTGTTTAGGGTTTATTTTACAGTGGAAGATCTGTTGACGTTGACGGTCTTCATTCTGACTAAGTTAATTCTTTTTTTTCCCTCCTCCAGCATCGTATTCCATTCATTTTCACCGGATGGAGCCCGATGTGTTATCGACTTCACCTTCGACCCTTTCTGTGCACGCACAGTCTTATCAGTTTCAGTAAATTCTCGTACAGTACGATGTAAAACTAAATTAAAAAACATCAATACGTCCTTACTTTCCCTACTTTATGAAACCCAGATCCCCATTTTCTCCTATTTTGAGTCTTTAACAAGATTTATGGGTGAATAGATAACCAATAAATGGGTTGCGAACCAGGCACATGTGACAGACAGCGATTTTTCCTGTCAAATTGTATGTTGACCAATATGTTAGCTTTTTATTTCCCCCATAAACAAATTTCATTACCATCGTAGTGTTAAAAAAAATGGAAACTTTTTCGTTTAGTAAAAAAGATACCTTGTTTAAACAATATCTTATTTTTTTTTTCAAGAAAAGGGGAAAAAAAGAAAGAAAGAAAATGAAGTCGTTCCCATTTCTAAGAAGAAATCCGTGCTCCTTTTTCCAACTTTAGCAAGTAAAATGTATTCGATGTATATTGTTTTATTGCATCTATGTTAATAAATGGATTAAATTAATATAAAAGAGTAAGAGAGACCGTTGTGTATGGCAGGCTTCTTTTCCGTGACTCATCCTGTGTTTTATACGGCTGCTTGTCTTATCAGTCATTTTCTTACTTTAAGTTAGGGTTATCTCGGGTTTTGTGCTATTTGGTATCACTTGGTGGAAGTCACGTTTTGGATCTGAAATATTTTTCCCGGTACTGCTTCTTTGCTTTCGACCCTATCGGCTTACGAAAGGTTTCACGTGCACGCCCTACTTTCGGATAGCGAGGTAAATCTTTGCTGCGGAATGCAACGAACGACCTTAGTTACATGACTTTAATTTCTTGCACTGCATTTTCATACGGTATTTAGAAATAAAGGCAGGGCGAGGTGGACTTGCATTACCAAGTTTTGATACTCGTACTATACTCATGGAAACATGTTTCATCATCTGTTTAGGCTTCTATACCTCTACTTCATTTTTGTGGAATTTGAATCGCTGAAACTTTATGCACCAAGAATGTGAACATGGGTGGTACACAGACTGTCCTCATCAGAGTAACGATGGTAAGGCTATTTCAGTATTTTGACATCGCGATCACCCGGAATCGAGGTGAAATCATTGAAAAGTAAAAAGTTAGTACCAACAGATTTTCGAAAACGAGGTTCTTTCACATCAATCTCCATTCGGTTATCAACTACGGTCGCATCTGTCCTGGTCTGTGCGACGCCGAATCGCCTTCTTGGCCGTTGTGTAAACTTGCATCCATCTCCATTTACATAAAGTGCAATGAGACACAGTCTACGAGCTTTCAAACATATCAAAAAATTGTGAATTTTTGTTTGAAGTCGCGATGTTTCCTTTTTTAAATAGGAAATACATGTGTGAGGATTCCTTTATTAAATTCACTTATGAGGAATTCTAAAGAGTCCATGATCTAATGAACCCTTGTGTAGCAAAAATTGACCTCTCAACTAGCCAAAAATTTCAGAGTAAATTTTATACTATATAAACATGTTATTCATTTTTTGAACTTTTAAAATCGTTTTTCTGCAAAATTAGGGAAAAAGTTAACACTGTTCTGTTAAGATACACTCTGTCACAAAGAAATATGCACACAGAAGGAAACGAGCTACTATCAGGAAACTTAACATTATGTAGTGTATGAGGAGATAAGCAAATGATTACAAATTCAGAAGAACAGACCGTTTTATTAAGAAGATACGGCATGAAAAAGGTTACAAATCAGTAAGTAGTAAATCCACCTCTAGCAGCTATACAAACCGAAACACGGCGTGGCATCGAATCAATGAGGTCACCTATGACCTCCTGCAGAAGATCATACCATAATCTTTGCAACTGGGCAGTTAATTCACCAGTATTCCGGGACGGCTGCAGTTGCCTTCCAAGCACGTCCCAGACGTGCTCTATTGGCGAGAGGTCTGGTGACCTGGCAGGCCATGGGAGTGCGTCATATCTTTGAAGACATTGTTGGGAGAGTCGCGCAATATGTGGACGAGCGTTGTCTTGCTGATAAATGGCACCTGGGCGACTTGATAGCATAGGCAGTACAAATGGCGTTAAAGTGCCGTCAAAATGCGTTGAAGGACGACTAGAGGTGATCGTGTGTTCCAACAAATCTCTCCCCAAACTGTTGCACCTTGGGTAATCGCCGTATGCCTCTCGACAACAAATGCCGGATCGGTGGCCTGGCCGCCTCCACACGCGTATGTGCTGGTCATCAGCATTGAGAATGAATCGGGATTCATCGCTGAAGATCACACGCCTCCAATCGGTCACACTCCAGCTTGCCCGAGGTCGGCAAAAATCCAATCGACATTGCCTATGATGTGGGGTCAGTGGTAAGCGTCTTAATGGACGTCGACTCCTTATACCTGCGTCGGCCAGTCGTCTCTGAATGGTTTCCCTTGATACCATCGGATATCTGGAAGGTGGTACATAGCGTCGAACCCATTCTTGCGACGTTGTTGGTGTGGACGTGGCCGCTTTTATGATTGCGCGATCCTTACGCACATTTGTGTTTCTGGGACGCCCTGACCCTCCGCGACGGTAGACTATCCCTTCCGTGATCCATTGTTGCCAACACCGAGCAACTACCATATAGCTCCGACCGAGGTGGCGGCCGATACGCCTGTTCGACCAACCTGCTTCTCTGAGGCCTACTATACGCCCTCTCTCAAATTCCGACAGTTGTTCTTATTGTCGCCGGTTACGTCTCAGAGGCATCTCTAGTCACAATACCGTCCATCCAAGTCGACAGATTTGTTTGAATAACCCTATGGCACGAGCAATCATGCTCTAAAACTCTCCCAGCTGCGCATCTCATATGCGCATAGCTCGCTTACCCTTGTCTCATTGGCGACGAAATTTTAATCATTTGCATACCTTTTACCAGACTCGATGTTTCTGTGTTGGCGAAAAATTACCCTTAAGAAATCAGCCATTTTATCGACTTGTGACTCAATATTTCCGAGCTGAATAGAGCGCATGCAGCATCTCTTTCATAGAACACAAAATCGAACAGCGGACAATATTGTATTCAACCGCAGATCATTTTTGTACGTGAAGAGCTAGCTGGGTCAATCCATTTCAAGTGGTCCAGCACTGGTTGCTTGACCATTTTAAAAAAATCTGAAATTTTCTATACAACAACCCTAACATGATAAAAGTGTAAAATGGTTATTATTTTAATTTTATTATTTTTGTGTTTGTGCATGGCAGCCATTTTTGTTTCATCGTGTGCAGCAATTTTCGCACATTTAAGGGTTTACGGAATCTCAATTATCTCATCTTTTATTTTTCCAATTCAAATGGGGTTTAAAGCAATTTATTGGGGATATAATGAGCTAAATTTCTGGTAATAGAATAGTTTCCAAAAATAAATCCTTATTCGTGAAAGCTTCAGATATAAGACTTACTTTCTCTTCGTTAAAAAAAAAAAAATCCCCAAAATTTCAAAAATCGCACTTTTAAGGCTCTGATATCTCTGGTGGGGCACGAGATAAAAATCTGGAATTCTGGCCCCTGATAGAACTTTATGTAGTGTTATGCACAAAAAAGTTGAAGATGGAGATTTGACTACAAGCTGAGATTTGACAACATGTCAAAACAATGCTGCCAAAGTATTGTTCCATTGTAGTCATTGGTATATATTTATCTCAGAGTACAATTTATTTTTTATTATCTTTAAATAATAGTAATAGAAAATAAAGCCTTTTGCAAGGCTTAGCAATTTATTTAATAAATTTTATCTACGCCTAAGGTCTACAAATACATTATATATGGTTTCAGTAGTTTTTGAACGTTTTAGATGCAACATGTTCAAATTTAGGTTTATCTCCAGTTTCTAAAATAAAAAACTAAACTCTGAAAAGAGACATAGGGCCAGGGCCCGATTATGAACGCTGGGGGCCCCTTGGCAGATGCTATTTGGGGCCCCCCCCCCTTACGGACATTTATAAAAATACATACTATTAGAAGTACTAGGTGCGTACACCAAGGGGGTTTTGGGGCCCCCTAGCATCAGGGGGCCCTGGGCAAAGTCCCGATTTGCCCATGCGATAAAAAGGCCCTGCATAGGGCTGTGTCTGTTTATACCACCAAAATGTTAAATTAATCATAGATGGTGCAAAGTTAAAAGTCGATTGAAATGATCTTCAAATGCTTGTGTGGGATTTAAACAGTTCGGGATGTATACTATGCTAAGTCAAAGCACCAATTACCCAGATGAACAAAACCTACCAGAAATGCTATTACAACAATTTAACTCTGTAGAAATTATGGAAAATGTAAGTTACAGACAATAAGTTACAACTGATAGTGCCGAGAGGGTTTCAGTTATTAAACCTAGAGAATAATTTTAGGAATCTTTAGTGGAAAACTGTGTGCTTTGAAGAAACACCACTCCACAATGAAAATTCCTTAAACACAAAGAAAACCTTCTGGATTCAGAATGCATTGTAGTTGGTGATTTTTCCGAAAATTTTACCTTTGTCATTCACGATGAAATACAACGTTTTCTCATTAGGTGAAGAAGCAGGCCACTGTCCATCCCTTTGTTTATTGTTATAAGAACAGTAATTACAATAGATGCAAGAGTAGAAGTTTTTGTGTCATCGGCGATCATCGAACATATGATACCACCACAGGCCATTCATTCCAAAATCATGTGATTAATGATATAAAAACTACTGCCCCATCTGTGTCGAAAATCTTCTACTTTAGCAATGGATCTTCTAGCCAGTACTAAAATAAAAAGAATTTTATAAACCTTTGCCATCATGAGAAAGACTTTGGCCTTTAAGCAGAATGTCACTTTTTGCAACTAGCCATGGGGAAAATACTTGTGATGGGGTAGGAGGAACTACAAAGAGAGATGTGCCCAAGAGGAGCGTACAGATGACAACTGAAAATGAGATCCTCTCTCCTGAAGGAATGTTTTAATTTCTTTGAGAAAAGCCTTCTCGGCATTTTCAAGTATGTTCGAAGTTTAGAAGTGGTCAACCATGGAAATGAGTTACATAACCGATTTCACTGCTGTTTGCTAGTCCCTGAAACTCGTTCCTACCATAAGTATGTTCCTGCAAATGAAACATTTATACGAGGTTACCATACTTCAACCTGACGTAACTGTCAGGAAGATATCCAAAGCCCTTTCAACATTTTAACTGCAGGAAAAAGACATGTTCCATGTGTGTATGATAAGAGGTGGTATCCTGGAATCATTAAGTGAGCCTTGAATACAGGGACTTAAAAGTTAATTTCAGACCCAGCATGACGAAGGAGTTAATTCAGGTTATTAATAGATGACAAGACTTGTGCCTTCTCATAAAATTTTCAGAAAGATCACCCTTATGGAATTACATTAACTGATCGAACTTACATGTCTCCCAAATTGTGTGAAGACATTTCTCAGCTCTTTGTTGAATATCATATGCAGTCTCTTAGTGAGCTAAACATTGGTATTACACTTTTTATCACCATATTGCAATAACATAGCAGTAAATATTGCAATAACTTGGAGAAATCTAATTTATTCTATGGTACTTGTCGTAATAGCATTTGTTAACATATTTGCCTTGCCATATCTCAGCTTGTAGTCAAATCTCCATCTTTAAATGTTTTGTGTATAACACTACCATAAAATACTATCAGAGGCCAGAATTTCAGATTTTTATCTCGTGCCCCGCCAGAGATAACAAAGTCTTAAAAGTGCGATTTTTTAAAGTTTTGAAGATTTTGGAAATTTTTTTTAACGAAGCGAAAGCAAGTCTCATATCTGAAACTTGGCATGTGAGTGGCACTTTTTACTTATTTGTAAAGAAAATTGCGTCATGTTGACAGTTTTCCATCCTAGAAAACTCCCTCTTGTAAGCGGACAGATTTTGGAAAAAAAATCTTAAACTGTAATCTAAAATTTCACCAGTAAGGATTTATTTTTGGAAACTATTCTTTTTCTAGACTCTTAGCCCAATTCATCCTGAAAAAATTGCTTTAAACTCCATTTGGAATGGAGAAATAGAAGATGAGGAAATTGCAATTCCGTAAACTCTTAAATGCGCGAACATTGCTGTACACGATAAAACAAACATGGCCGCCGAGATACGTGAGCATTTCGCACTCCGGCAAGTAAAGTGACACAAGCCCAAAAATGGCAATTTTGAGGTTATGTCATTGAAAAATATATGTGAAGTGCCCCATAGTGCACGAAAAGCGACACATCTCTATCTCGCAATTTGTCCCCCTGGGGGCAGTTGTATCAGTTTTACTGTAATGCTAGTTCAAGCTGTATAGCATTCTTAAGTTGGTTTTTCTCGAATGCTGCATTTTTGAGTTGTGCCACTTTCCTTGCCGGGGTGTGACATAAAAATTGAAGTAGGTTCCATCCAAATGTACTTAATTAAAAAAAAAATTTTATTTTCGAATGAAATTTGGATAAATGATTTCCAAGTTTATTGGCTAGTTGGAGGCCTTCTAGAATTGTACTTGCAGATAAACATACCTTCATCATCACAACTATAAACTAACGTGGAATCATCCACATTCTCTGAAATACTCTCTAGAATTTGTTCTTCATTAAGAGTTTCGTCTATTGTTAATTTTGCAATATCTTCAATAGTTAATTCTTTAAAGCCCTCTCTGCCAATCTTATGTGACAAAGTGGTGATATCAGAATGTAATTCGTTTGTATTTATATTAAATACAAGATTTTTTGGCTTTACACAAAAAGACCAAAGTGATCTCCATCGTGCTTTTAGAATGGATGAGTTTTTATATTTGTCTCATTGTGTGGTGACCGGGAGCTGACACACGAGACAAAGACTCCTGAACGAAACGTTCCAGGAATCAGGAGCTAACCGTACTGGCTGGAACACGGACCGCAAAGGCAATTATAAAAAATTAAAAACAAAGAAAAATCGTCACAATATGGGCGACATCCGTTGATAACTTGACACGCAGTTGAAACTACAGTGCAACGCAATATTTTTTTAAAAATTCTCCTTGAATTTTTAAACCGTGTGAAAGTTTAAAAAAAAAAGTTCTTGACTTTACCAAAAAGAGAGAGAGACGGGTGTATATTCTTCCTTTTTGAGTTTTTGACGAGCAATCTTGATAATCCACACTAGTTGTCCCGTTATGTAAATCGATGTGAATGTGTGCCATCATTGTTTCAATGTCCAGCCCCGAATGCTCTTCAACTCAATTACATCGTGAACGTTGTTTAAGGCGTTGTGTTGTGTGTTCTCCCACCACTTTCCTGCTTCCTTGTTGCCAAATTCTCGGCCGCAAACTGTTGTCTTTTTAAAGAGCAATTTTGAGGAAGCCCGTTTCTGTGACCCTCGTTCCTCCTGGAGGGCCCACATTGCTTTAAGCCAAATGATTCATTGTGGAGGAAGAGTCAATTGGGGGGAAATGAACCTATCTTTCCACGTGGAGAAAAAATGCATGTTTGTAAAGATCATTTTTTTTTTGTTTGTTCGATTCCTAGAAGTTACTGTTATACCCCTTCTCCTCACTCTGCGATTTTCCTGTTTTTTTTCTCTTTCCCCCCCCCCCCCCCCATTTAGCTCCAGCTTCAGTTTCTTAATTTTCGTTCTTTGGAGTGTGGGAAATCAGGAAATATTTGTTGCAACGCGAGCGATGTGGTGAAGCTATTTTTATTTTCTCCCTGGACATGTCTGTTTATATACTTAACTAGCTGAAAACCTGCACTTCGCTACGGAGTACATTCCAATTAAATACAACGGTCAATGTATGCAATTAATGCCAAATAAATAAATATATATATTTATAATAAATGCGACGGCCAATTTATACAAGTGATGTAAAATATATATATATTTATAAAAGAATCGTAAGGGATATTTATTTTTTTTCGGATAATATCCAATCGTCTGCTGCATTAGAAAGAAAAAGAATATATTTTTTTGTCTATTTAGTTGTTATGCACGTGACGATAAATTTATTTAAAGTACCAGAAAAAGAAATCACGTGATCGGCATTTGATAAATTAAATTCTAAAAATGAATCTTTAAAAATTCACCAAAAATCAGAAAACCGAGGTAAAGGTTCGAAAAAATTTCATTTTAAAAGGAATTTTTATGATCTTTCTCGTGATATAAATTTTATAACCCTCAGATTATTATTTTAAAAGTAAACTTGAAAAAAGTTACAAAAACAGCTTAAAAATTTAATTTAAAAAAATCTAAGAATTTTTCAAAAATCTTTCTTAGTGCACCCCTACACCATAAGAAGAATCGCCATGCAAAATGTCAGCCCTCTAGGTCCAGCGGTTTGGTCTGTGCGTTGTATGTCAGTGGGTCAGTTACGGAACTGTTTTATATATATAGATTACATCTTTTAAGACAACTAATATTGATGAATTTGCCACTGTTAAATTCTGTTTGTTTTAGTATGTCACTATCAGTGACAGTTTTAAACCATCAATGTAACTTCTTATAAAATGATTTGTTATCCTTTAAAAAATATTTTTTTCGGTATATTTCACATTTTATCAGTTAACTACATGCCTGAATTTCCTTTAGATACAAAATAAAATTGTTCTGCCACAGAAGTTTTAACGATTTTATTGATATGATGAAAACTTATTTTAAGCAAATTGGTACATTACAGATTTATGAAAGTAAGAGTGTTTTGTGAATATTTTGTTTCTCTGAACTATGAACTTACGTTGCGGAATAATATTTCAACGCTTGGACGACACTTGATTGTGCGTGCCAAATAATTCTGAATAATTTTAAGTATGAACTATGTATTTTCATTCTGTGCATGCCCCCAAAAGACTGCTTAGCAATCGAGAGCAACGATTGTCAAAAACACTCCTATAAACTCGTTTTTCCTACAAGTGATATTAAAATATCGACATTGATGCAAGTCGATGTACAAGTCTATTATGGGTCAACTTATAATATAGATAACAATTTATCACCGCAGTTGAAGATTCGTATTTAAAATAAAAGCGTTTTTTCTTTGAACAACATTTTATAATCCGCTAGTTTCCATGTACCCTTCCATCATCTTGACTCTAATCAAGTGAAGAAAATAGTTAAATTTTCGCGCTTTATTCTTGTAAATCACACTCAACATAAACAAGGTTTTAAGCGCTCTGTAAACTGTTTAAAAAACTGTGTTGGACAACCTCATTTTAAGTTGTTTTAACTTTGTTCAGTTTTCATTGATTTCGTAAATGTACGTCTGTGCCCATCTGATTTCGCTTGTTGACTCGTAGATAGTTTGTTTCTAAGAGATTAACGAGTTTTGAGTGGATTGCGGTGGTTCGTCTTTTCAAATCAATAGTTTATCTGATACTGTAATATTTACAGCATGTTTGGATACCTTCTGAAGCATCTTGTTTTGAGATAATATCGAGACGAATTTTATCAGCAATAAAGATATCAATTATTTTTTTTATCTTTTTTCTTGCTGACACTTTGGGCAAAAACAATCTACTTTCTTATTTGGGATTTTCAATCACGCATTCATTCATTCATTAAATTTCCAAAGGCAGTCTTGGATTCTTGAATAAGAGAAAGAGCTGCGGCTAAACAAATATCCCATCTAATTATTCCTTTGATTTGCCAATTACGGTCTATTTGGCAGGGTCATTTTAATCTTTTTCTTTTACAGTAGGCGCTTACTACCAATCTACAGGATATATACCATGTGAACGCGTGCGCATACGCACACTGTTGCACATTTAACTTCGACTACAAGATGTCGGGACAATAATGAATATTAGCAAGAAATAGCTACAGTTTCAAAATTAGGTATAAGTGATAATAATTTTGAGGGAATAAAAGTTAAATTTTTGCGCTTTATTTTATGGGTTGTACATCTCTTAATTTCTAACGGAATGTATCTAGGATTAAACTAATTGCGTCTGTAGATTTTTTCCCTTCGAGAAAAAAATCTAAGTTACATTGCGAAGGAAAGTAGCATGCTTGGTACAGAAAATCAGAAGAGGCTACCGTAGATTACTTTTGTGAATAAGACCTCGAGAGAGAGACGTCCTCGTAAATTAAGAAATCAATTTAGATGGTAAACACTAAACTGTCACAACCAAAATTATTGTGGATTCATCACTTGACTCTTTGCGCATGTCGCAAGGATGCCGTAATAGCCTGAAACACTAATAAAAAGGCTTCAACTTCATTCTCCTCACATTTTGGACCTTGCGCCCCAACCAACAAACCATTCTTCTCAATATTAGAGATAATGCAACTTCAAAGAATGATTGCTCCGGCCGTTCATTACCCTCTCTACGCCACAGCTCTAAAGTGAGCAGTCCATTTTCAGACCTATTTCTACAGATATTCATTGAAATATGACTGCCTTTTAAACAACTGCAATGGTTTTTGCAGGTAGCTAAGCATGCGATCACTGTTTTTATCATTTTGTTTCAGACTGGAAACGTAGCAGTTTTCTCTGAATACGAATGTTTTCTTAGTATATCACGTATTACAAAAACGACGTCTCTTTAAAATTCCGCTCTAGTAAACATATCTGCATCTGGAAATCCTTGTAATGTTACGTTCCCATGAAGGAATATACAAAGTAATTTCCAAAATTTATGTAAATGCGGCTTAAAAGTTCTTTGAAGTCATTTTTCTATAGACACAGAATCATTTGTCGTTCTCATACCTTAATTGATTCTCACCCACAAAAATCTCTTTACGGGGCGATTCCTATATATATCTTGTCACACAGGGCCTCATCGGGTGTATCTGATTTACCTACCGTTTTTAAGAGTCCCACACCTATTAAACAGAATGGCGTCCCCTAGAATCAGAAGTGTATCCACCTCCTGTGTACTAATTCGCCTCTCAATTCACCGTCTGTTTCATCTGTTAGCATGCTTACTCACTTAAAGGTGGCGTGATAGGTAGATCATGAGGCCGTGTTTCATTTTGATGCGACTCCCCTATTAATATCGACTCTCGTGACTGTCGTATTGCAGTTCTGAATATAAAGGGATGATTTTCAGAAGCTCCTTTTCTGTGATTTTCTTGTTATGTTTTACTTGTACTCGTAATTCAGGTATCGACTTTGATTCTAAACTTCCAAGAATGTCTTTTTGGGATTTATGCTAGCCTATTCTGTTTACATCGCCAAATCCCTGTCCTAGTTAGAGCTTCCGCGTGCATGTTGTTCTGATCTTATGAATGTATGTGTGATAAAATGCAGATAAGAGGGATGCGGTACCTTTTGCTTATCACCATTTATAGGAGTTTTTTAAGTTTAAATTCTATTTTTTTTTATTTGATGGTTACCTTCTCAGAAACACGCTCTTGTTAAGCTTTTTATTTAACGTGCCGGTATTGTTTAAACTGGTGTAGTTTATGCTGTTTATGCCATGCAAATTACAGAAAGCTGGGTCTGCTTGAGGATCATCATTGCGGCATGGCTGGTGTAATGCTCAGCATACCTGTCCGGTGAGCGTGAGAAGCGAGTTCAATTCTCGAGCAGTGGCGTAGCAAAGGGGGGGGGGGGGCAAGGGGGTCTATCATGCCCCGGGCGCCACTCGCAGAGGGGCGCCAATGTAAGATCCATATATTATATTACTATATGCTTTCGAGGTGGATGCCAATATAAGGTCTATATATTATATTACTATATGTTTTTCAGGGGAGGGCCCCAATATAAGGTCTATATATTATATTGCTATATGTTTTTCGGGGAGGGCGCCAATATAAGGTATATATATTATATTACTATATTATTTTGTGGGGAGCGCCAATATAGGGTCTATATATTATATTACTATATGTTTTTCAGTGGGGGGGGGGGCGCCACAAAGGTATCGTGCCCCGGGCGCCAGTTATGCTCGCTACGCCACTGTTCTCGAGCATGCTAAATTGTTTTTAAGCCGATATAAATGAAAGGAATTAAGTGGCTGAGGTATTCTTGGCATGCTGAAACACTTTAAATAATATTTTTCGTAGAATTTACTAAAGAATTAGCTCCAATTCAGATGGATACTGTTCTGTATTGGGAACAAACAGAAACACAACAGTGTGTTCTGTAATGTTTAAAAAATTCTATCCTTTACAAAATAATTTTTTTTATCCACATTTTTTTCTCTTAGCATCGTCGCATTTGATCCGAAAGGTGATTTGGGGTTCCTGTGCACATTACATTGTTTTCTGGTTGCACATTACATTTGTTATATTATTAGTGTTATCTACGCCAGTCATATTCGTGAAATTAAATTGATTATAATGTATTGTTTAAGAGCTTCAAGTAGCCCCCCCCCCCCCTCTGTTCGCACATTTCTATCGCAATATATATCTTGAAACTATTGATTTCTGGTGCAGTTAAGAATTGGTTTGGTTGGTTGAGAACACTTTTTTCTTTTGCTACACGAGAGCTAATTAGACTGGGACCTACTGCTGAAACATCCATGCTTAACAGTGAGACTCGAACCCACAGACTCTGGTACCGAATGCCAACGGCCTAGCCATTCGGACATACAGCCAAGGATTGAATGTTCTTTTTGAACAAGCCTGAGCCAAAACTTCGTATCTGACTTGTCAAAACATATTATCAATAACTGACCCACTAAATACTGAAAATTGGCATTAAATATTATATTGTTTCCTCTAAAATTCATTATATCCAGAAAGTTATGAAGAACAGTTTGAAAAGGATTGTTATTGATTGATCACTAACAAGGTACTGTTTCAAATTTCTCGTATGATTTTCGTAGAAATTAAACGTTAAAAAGAATGGCTGCACTATACAAACGGCAAGTTATTCTTATAGTGGCGTAGACTTCTTGAATATTTTCTAATTCTCTGCCATCCCGAATTTGCGGTATCGGTATGCATAGTATCTAACATAATTTAAAAACATTCTAGTTACAATACTTTGAAATTTTCATATTAATTTCCTTGAACCTACAACATTCCTCCCAACTAATTGAACTAGCATTTACTGATATTTAAATATTCTGACTTGCGTATGTTACTTAAATCATTTCGAAAGCTGGAAATTTAAGCCTAATTTTTAAAATCTTGAGAGTATTTGGAAGATAGAGATGTTTGTAATTTGTTGTGAAACCCCTGTCTTTTTTCTAAGACAATACTTTACACTTGAACATTTTCTTTTTCACTGCAAGTTACATGCGAGTGCCCGAGCTATACAGTGATTTCCGCTTATAAGAATCACGTTTGTTATTACTGTTTTTGATTCTTATAAGCGGTTGATTCTTATAACCGAAATTTAGGTTTTTGGACTGGAACACACACACCTATATATACATATATTAGATAATTTACCATAAAATACTCTTTAATTTACATTAACTATCTTTTATTAAAATTATTTTTTATAGTTTTAAAAATACAACTTAATTTTTAGACCTATAAGTAGATACACATGATTATAGTAAGAGAAGAAAAAAATACAATATTTGTTACAAGTTACAACATACCTGCTTAACAGTTTTAACATTTCAACTACAGGAAGGGAGCAAGAAAAAGTTTTCTACTGTAGTTTGACGTAATGAAGTTTTCAGAAGGCTGTTTATACCTCTTTCAATACCTATAGTCTCAGACGAAGATTTACTCGGACGGGTAAAGTTGCCCCCGGGTCAAGCTAATAGGACAGTGTTGTGGTAAAGCGTTTAAGGGGAAACGATTATGTTATGTCTAATAAAGAAAAGGGTGAATTTTACGACTATATTCCATCCCATCTTATCAATCTTTCTTTAAAAAAAAGAACGAACTTCGTGCCTTTTGAGGGTTTCAGTAGGTTTTTTGGAAAAATGGAAGTAAAGCGAAGAGTGTAAACTGATTCTTAAAACCGGTGGATTGATTCTTTAAAGCGAAAATTTGAACATGGAAATAATTGATTTGTTTTTGTTTTCGCGATATTGATTCTTATAACCAGTGATCACTATAAGCGGTGGTTACTGTATTAAAGGCGGACTTGAGACGTCTGTCCATTTGTTGGCCTCCTGTTCTTTCTGATCTCGTTAAGAGTGTTGAAAGTTTTCATGTTATACCTTGTGGTGCATGAGAAGATTTCAAATGAAACAATAAAAAAAAAATACTTTACACGTTTCTCGAGTTATTTTTAAATTTTGCCTCATATTTTTCTGTTAACTTTACGGATTAAAAGTTCATAGCCAAATTCTGTAATTAAAGTGAAAACTCTGAGCAGAACTGTGATGTGATAGTATCTTTTAGATAACCATTCCATTTTTCAACTGTTCATTTGAATAGGAACTTCAGCCGTGTGACCGAATGACGTGTAATGCATTTCTAATAGGTGTTGTCGCTTATACCGGTACCGTCCAGAGGAGAAGGCCGTGGGGCTACTGAGTGACGTCAAAAGCTTAGGGCGAGTGATCAGAGCGTAGCTTTTCTGTTTACTTTTACAAATTATATCTATGGAGTGGTTTATAAAATAAAGCAATAATTGAATCGATTTTCAGTGTATTCGTTAACATCTGAACCCTAGCCGTTTATTGCTCTGGTATTAATGGCCTCCAATTTTTTTTTTCAATAATTGTTTCCGTCATTCTTAAATTAGATGTTTTAAATTGTAAGATAGTTTGAATTAATTTGATATACTTTATTTCTTGTATATTCAACAAATAGAGTGCCAAACAATACCCTACCATCCTTTTTTGTTTCGTAAAAAAATACTATTTCTGAAAGCTCATTATGCGTGTTTATAGACAAAAGAAAGATCGCACACGTGGAATTCCAAATATATATATATATATATATATATATATATTGGACTTAACGACTCGTGATGCACCCTCGTGTTCTGATTTTATATAAAAGATTAAAAACTGAAGTAATTTTTTTTCTTTGGAAACTGATGCAGTTATAAAAAATTTTGTGTAAGGGGATTTCAATTAAAAGATATCTTCTATGATTCCAGACTTAAGGAATCTGTTATACCCCTTTCTTCTGATCAGTTGTCTGAAAGCAGTGAACGTAAGAATTCAACTGGATGCCTTATTATTACCTATATTTTATAGCTGTAGAGAAATTAGCACTGACAATGAAAATGTTTTATCCTAAAGTACATGTGAACTGAAACCCTCATTTTGCATCTTTGTGCATCTGGTTATTGATCTAGCGACTGGATTTGAAAGAGGTGTTTAATACTGTTTCTACTTATTTACTCCTATCTCAAATAAAGTTCAGTTTTAAATTAACTATACAAAGTTGAAACTCTAACAAATTTCTTCAATCACGTCTCTGAAAAATTGGCGTGACAGAGTAATATATGATACTTAGGTTTGATGTATTATTTGATTCATCGGCAAGCATGATGTCTTTCATTCTTTAATTATTCTCAATCTACTTCCCCCAATTTTTTTTCTTCTCTTTGCATTCATTAATTCATATCTACCGATCTTGGAACGAAGCCAGTAGTAGCAACTCTTCTCCAAATGAAATGGCTTCATTTTCGGACGCATTTCTGGATTTTTGTTTTTACCTTGTACAAGTTTGTTCAGTGTGATGCCTTATTGTTGAAATTATTTCAGCGCATTCTATAACATTATTAGGTTGCCCGTCTGTGTGATCAGCAAGTTAGATTTTTTTCGAATTGGTTTCTATTTCCATTAATTTTTAAATAAATATAACACCGGGATTTTTTTTGAACATTATTCGAAAATCTCTTTCATCTGTTCATTAAAGTTTTTAAGGGCTCACCTACACCTTTAAAAAAAACTGTAATATCGTTCAGCAAACGTATAGTTTTCTAAGAACTGGTTGCTTTTTGCTGCAAGTGTTACTTCTATCCAGTGAATATGTTTTCATTCCTATTCGAGGGAGATGCAGATATTTACTCAACATTGTCTTTTTCTATGAATTCATTGGGAGTAATCAGAATTTCTGTCAAGTGCGAGGAGTTACTCGCTCTCATGAAGCACCTGGGGCTTTTAGTTTTTCCTACAAACCCCAGTGGTTTCGCGTTACGAGGGCCGTGGGATTTAAAATATTTTCTGATTCTGACTTCCTCCCCTTTTTTTGGAATTCAGTTAGTAAATATTGTTGAAAAATGAGTCTCCCTTTTCATTTTCTCAACATCACGCCTTTTTTGAAAATCAAACAGCATAAAATTCGCCGTAAAAGTATGTTCGTGTCTAAACTATCTGTTTTGAATGTTGTGAGAATACCTTATCGGAGTCCCTATAATTCAGGTCTAGAAGTTCTTATTCTCTCGCGGGTTTACATCAGTAATGTAATGAAAATAGTACTTTCAAGTAGATTTTTGTACAAAAAGTAGCGTTATCAGTCTCTGAGGTCGAATCATTGGTCAGTTAATAAGTATTCAGTAGTAAGCAAGTAAAGTCCTATGCAGAGCTGCCACCTCCTTATAATTGTCAAAATTGCATTGGTGTGTTAGATTGATATGGTATTTCGTTGCCGAAAGCAGGAGTCAAACCAAACAGTTGTAGCTTTTTTTGGCTATAACTTTTTAAGCATGAGATTATTCCTGACCGGTAGGAAAATTTCTTTATATTTTCATATTTCACTTTCATATCTACTTAAGTTTGGTTTAAAATATTGTATGCGATCGGAATGCCACTCAAAAGCATAAGTTATTCTCCATTCATATAGTTATAAAAACTTTTATCATGTGCATTAGTTATTTCTATCCCCGAAAAACTGTATTTCAAAGACAGGTTGATATTGAAATAATAGTCCACTGGATTTTAAAATCGTATTAAGAGCTTTAATTGGTAGAAAGTGTTTTAACTCGCTCTTGTGATAGATGCTCGATCACATGTCACGTGAAAGGCTAATGAGTTGATACGTATGTCCTAGGCAAACTGACATATCCGGCTTTTTACAATTTCTCAAGAACGCCGTCATTTTGCAATTTGCCAGGCAGATTGGAAAATGATCGGCGCTCTTTGAAGTTCGCCTGATATTTTTTAGGCTTATTACAATAACCCTATACACTTTTAAGCTAGTTTGAAAATTCGCAATAGTTTCCTCAAACAGCCTAGTTCCATCTAGGTTTATTGCAATAAGCCTTACCTCTTGCCGTCGTATTGAAAATGACAGATAAGAGTTTGTTACTTAAGTGTTCCTTTAGTGAACGTATGAATTTGAGTTACTTAGGTTAATTTATAAAGATTAAGATTAGTTAATTTTAAAGATTAAGACTTACATAGGTTAAAAAGAGGTAACTTAAAAAGTGCGCAACAATCATCATTATTTGAAATTTTTAATTATTATCATTAAACAATTGTATTATTATTATTACTAAATAATTGTAATAAACAAACTTTTAGACTTTAAATCGGACTTTCTCCCACATCATACATTTTAACTTTTTTTTATTTCTGCGTGGTGAACTTTTCGGACACTTCGATTAACACAGTTGATTTGCCTTCTAAACACACGCACTTTTTTGTTTGCTTCTGAACATTTTCAGCTGCTATACCCCTGGCCTCTGAATTTGGATTCACTCGCTACAGCTTCACGAACAGATAAATATATTTCGGTGACATCTTCAAGGATTTGTGAACCAGAAATCTGGAAGTCAAGGTGTTGTCGATTATAAAACGATGTGTTCTTCATACTGTCTCTGTTAATTGTTATATTACAGTACAAGCAGCTTGGAATGAAATCTGCCCGTAGCATGCCTTTCGAAGCTTCCTGTTGCGAATATTAGCTATTCAAGCGAATAATTTTTAAGCTCACTTAACTCTTTAAGATATCTTGAGAAAAGTCCACTTGAAAGAAGAAACAAGTAATATAAAAACAAAATTTTTTAAAGTCAATTCCTACTTAGGTCAACAAAGAAAAATTTGAGTGTGAACTAATAGTAGGAATTGAAAAAAAGGATTGCCTGCCAGAAACTTGCTTACTGTGCGAGATTAGGCGGGGGGGAAAGAGAGAGAAAAAGTTTGTCAGGTTGGGGATTCGATCTCGCAACCTACAGGACGGGAGAAGCCCGCGATACCGCAGTGCTACCGTTTACACAGTAACAAGAGGGAAATTACTATTCAAGAGCAAGAGACGCTCTAGGTCTAAAACAAAAATTGATTAATTAAATTTAATTAATGAATTAATATTTGAAAAACTTTATTAACATCAAGTGTCATCCACTACAAGTTTAAAAAAAATGTATTTGAACTTGAGTGGATGAATAAAAAGTACTTTTAATAACGATTGAAAATTTGAACAAGATATATATAGAGAGAGTGTGAACTAATTGTAGGAATTGAAAAAAGTGCTTTAGGTATTGCTGTCATGTTTTTCTATTCCAAACTGATATTCAGTAATTATTCGGAAATATTGATAAAAATATACCACTTCAATTTTTTGCAGTATAAATATGTGTAATGTTATATTCTGAAAATATTTCTTTGTTATGGCTGTTACGACATTTACAAAAATTTCAATAACTTTTAGGATGTGAAATATAAAGCGCACAAATTTTATATATCCCTTAAGACTTGCAATTTATATAACAAATCGGTATTTGTATTAAATGTTTTACTAAAACGTTCAATTGCAGTTTCTTTTCGTATGTATTGTAATTCTGGTCTTTTTTCTTTACAGGTAGGTGTTTGCTATCTCATCATATGGTTTAGAAATTTCAGTGAGTTCGATTTCAAATTACTTTTGAGATATGTTTCATGGAGAATATCTCTGCTGTGATAAAAACAGTTGCATTAGATGTATTTTAAATTTCCATTATATGTGTAATTGTTTTTGTGACTTTTCTATTTAAAATAATAATTTGCTAAGAAATTACAAGACCTGGGAAAGGTCAGAAACTCTCCTATATCATTGGTTGTTTTAGTTTTTGCTATTTTTTTTATTTAAAAACCATTAAGTGTAAATTATTTTCCTTAACTACATGCGTGTATCTGAAATGAAATCTTTTCATTTTATTTTACAAAATTCATTAAACTTGAGTTCTTTAAATACTAGAATAATTTAAAAAACACATTTTTAAATTATGTAGTTTTCTTAACGTGTATGAATACTGTATCATCTCTTTTCATTATGAAGGTGTTGAATGACTGATTATAAATTAAAATCTAAGTTTCTGATATGAAATTGAAGATAAAACTTCTTAAATTCTGTGAGAGTGTCTCATTTAATGGTCCAAAGGCCTGACAAGGAACAAGGTGTTTCGCTTGTTTGCCCTAAACTAATAGACCTCCCCTAACATTTATTGTAAATTTTAAAAGGCTTTCTTCTATAACCTATTAATTCCGTACAGTTAATTATATTAGAATAGTAGTTACTAAAATTAAATATCATTCTGGAAAAATATTCATTTCGTTATTAATTTTGATCGAAAAGTAAACAGAAAAATGTTTAATTTCATTAATGCAGAGGAATAAAGTATGTTTTTTGTGTCTTAACTCTTTTGTCTTAATTCACTGTAACCCAGGTTTTTTTATTTTTCTATTAGTCGTTCTATTTACACATTATGACGCTAATATCTAGTATTGATCAACTCAACTCCAAGTTCATTATTACTTCTCGAGGATAGGACATCTTCAGTCCCATTTTTTCGGAGTTCTAGGACTCCGATAGTAAATAACAAGTTCCCATTGGTCGGATTCTGGCTCCCTAATTGGTTATTGTAACAAAGTCCAGGAACCGATTCGAACTTTCGTGAAAATTTTGCAACCTTAGAAAATCTTTTATTGGTCGAGAAATGGGGAAATCCGTCTTTCTCATTGACTAATTAAACAAGATTCTCAATATGGCCAGTAATCGTTTATTTCTCTTTCTTAATTTTTCTTTCGCTAGCTATGGTTAAAAAAATATGTGAAAGTCCTCCTTAATTTCCTATCCATAAACTTATTAAACTTGTTTTTAGATCTAGTGGACTCTCGAATCAATGTGTTCGCACCCTTTACTTTTTCTTATCCTTATTTTTTTTTGTTTTTCCACGTTCGTTTAATCTTACTATGCGAGCACTGTCAGAAATCTTCAGCATTTGAGGGTAATGCTGTTATGCCTCACCATCCTGTGGACGTGTTCGAGAATGTAAATGTTTGGAATGTAACGGTCGACTCCAGTTTGCAGCTGTACTTTAGGGGGTCCAAGCCAATTCTTTTTCAAGTATTGGATAAAAATATCTAAAAGTGTGGGACTGACTTGCATGGGTCGATAATTCCTAGCCCGAATGATTGTTAGTTTGGACAGGTCTGCAATTTTTCGGGTTGGGCACGCTCGCCCCATCAAACCCGGCTGCCAGGAATTGAGACAAAAATTGATTTTAGCACCCATCTTTCAATACTATGCTAAGAATGTGTCTAAAATATTTATTATTAATTTATTATATTATTTGAACACTGTATGTAAGTTTTATTATAAATATCAAGTCTATTCCGCCCTTCTCTTATTCTTACTCTAAATTTCTTCATGTAAGATAAAAGGAATACTTTTAAAAATAATTGGGGAAAATACAACGTTGAATAAAGTCTGGATCAACCGTCATTTTTAAAGTCGAAAACATTTTGTATTTGAAGGGAAGCGCAATTTTATATTTTGCTTTCACGGAATTATAAAACTCTTCAAGTAATTTTTTATTAGTTAGATTGATGTTAGTTTTGTCTTTTAAAGCGGAGTTTCTCAACCTTTTTCGGACCGTGGCCCCCTTTCCATCTTCTTATCTTCCTTTCCCCCCCCCCCCCCCCGGCCTACTGGGAGAAAGATAGTTCTACTCAAACATTTTGTTTCTAAATAGCACATATTTTATAATTAATATATATTTTTTATAATATATATATATATAAAATACAGTAACATAAAAAATTGAATATTTTGAGTAGTCCTATATCAATCTGATCCTTATGCTCCAGAAATAAGCTTTTTTTCTATCCGGTCGCATTGCTATGAGGGATTACCGAAGATCATCCACTTGATTACGGCGATTCCGCGTTTGGCTGAGTAAAGAACTCACCAGTCTAAAACCTTATTTTACCAAATAGAAAGTAGGAAAGGAAAAGCCATAATTTTTTTTTTTTTTGCCTTATCCCAAAGCTGTGGAAAGCAGCGACACAGATAAATTGCTCAAAGGGATGGACTCAATATTATCCGGTGCAATCTGATTCTTGACTGTTTTAATAACAACAGATACCGCTGACATAATCCCTTGTGGTGTGTGGTTTTTCTACGTCAGCTATCAGTTTGGATATCTCGTAAACTTTTGGCAGTTAAACTAGCCGATTTCTGAACATCTTCTTTACAAAAGTTCTAGTTTCAAAATAATCTCGAAACTATTCCAGTAGTTTATCCTTCTTGATTTTATGAGACCTTTCCAAATGTTTGTGCAACTTCAAACAACGGGCTTCCACTGGCTTAAACCCCGTTCACTAAGAAATTACTTTAGGGAACAAGGGACCTTCAAATTCAAATTTTTTCAATTCATAATTTTTAACTGGATATGCAAAATGAGAATAATCAATTTTCTTTTTTACTACATTGAAAACCCTTAAAATTCAAAATAAGGAATTTTTGGCAGAATGATGCCTGTTTTTCAAAAAAATTTCAAAAATGCTAACTTTTTTTCAAAATGCCCTATGCGCATTCTATATTAATTAAAATCCTTACATTTTTTATTATACGTTTACCATATGTAAATAAATATAAATGTGCATTTATTTATTTTTTTGTATAAATCTAAAGTCTTAAATAATTTTTTTCTATTCTGCCTGTTATTTTTTCTATTTTTTTATGTTTTTACTTTATTTTATGGTCTATAAATTTGAAAAATATTTACGATTTCAAAAACATTATGCACAGTTTTGTGACAAACACTTCAATTAACAATTCTGAAAAATTTGGAAGATATCAGAAGAAAATGAATACACGTAGAACTTTTTGAAAAATTCTAGCACTTTTGAAGATTTTTTTTTGATAAATAGGACTTATTTCTCCAAAAATTACTTATTTGTACATTCTAAGTATCTTCAGTGTAGTAGAAAATAATACTAACTATACTCATGATGTATTTAGAGTAAAATATTGAAAATTAAAGAAGAACGATATTGAAGGTCCCTTGTTCCCTTAAGATGAAACATATAGTGAGTTGTATTATAACAACTTCTGTATAATAATACCCTACGCTGCATTTTGTTTCCCTTTGTGGCCATCCTGTCTCGTGTCTCTCCTGCACGATTTTCACCGGGGGCCCGCGGTTTTAAAGCGTAAAAAAGTATTTTTCCTTAATTAAAATGTCTCAAATATCTACCTAAGGCTTCTTTGACAAATATCTTTGTCGGTCGGTTACATATAAAGTAATCTAATAGTGTTCTGACGAACAACTTTCTAACTCGAACGTCCCCGGAATAGCGTGGGTTCTGCTCCGGGCTCATGCAGAACTGTAAGCTTTGTTATACAGCAAATATAAGTTCATAACAATGACTTTTTTTTCTGTTTTGGAAGTATTTGTTCGTTACACATTGTTGTGAATTCATTTTTCAGCTTTGCAAGGCTTTTAAACAAATTAATTCTTGCGCTCACAATTTGCTTTAGTCATTGAAACGAAAAGCTCTGGTATATATTGTAACATTGTGGGCCTGTTCACATAAGAGTCCGTTGCGTTGCGTTGCGTTAAGGAAAAGATGACGTTGAGACGAAAATAAACCAATCATAGGCGTTAAAAATTTCATTGCTAATCGTTTGGAGGCATATGATTGGTTTATTTTCGTCTCAACGTCATCTTTTCCTTAACGCAACGCAACGGACTCCTATGTGAACAGGCCCTATCTCTCTGGAGATTTTTATATATTTAGTTTTCTATTTCGAGGGTATAAGACGTCATTAAATGTTTAAATAGATCTGTAGAATTTACCTGTATCTTTTAAATAAGCTATAAGTTTCGCAGAATTTAAGCGTAAAATATCAGGGAGATTGACAAGGTACTTTTTCAGTTTTTTTTTTTGCTATGTACAAATGTGCATGCGGACAGTTCTTAAAAGAGCTTTCAAACCAAAATTTTATTTTTATCGTTAAAAAGAATATTTATTTACACAATGGACTAATCCTGAAGATTGGAGTGATGTTTCTAAATAAAAGTGCTACAGTAGTTTGAATTTTAGATTTTTTTTTCGAATAGAGGCTGTTACTTAAAATGAAATTCTTTACAAGACACGCAGGTGTTATAACTGAAACAAAATAAGCGTTAAGTAGCAATTATACTGAGGGACATGTATAGCACAAGATCTTAAGTCAGATATTCATTGGCGAAGAAATGTTGTTATAACAACCCTATGGAATGCGCAAAATTTCCGATTCGTTCCTTTTCATTGCGAAAAAGAGGGAGATTCTAGTGTATGAACTGAAAATACGTACGTTCAAAAGCTTAAACACGGCGGGCGTTACCTTTACAACTCTGCACTAGGTGTTAATGAACGATTATACAGAGTAGCATACACAGCACGACTGCTTCTATACTAAATTCGTCGCATGGACTCGACACTTGATGCAATTTGTTTTTCCGCTCGCCATTTCGGCTTGACTTTCAATATTTTTAATGAATCAACTCTGAGACGTTGCTTGAACACACACTGTTTTTATATTCTGGCATGCATATGTAAACATCCAGGTAAGGAATCAAAACAAGCATTAGGCAAAGAACATCGGCGGTGGTCTACCCAATTTTCAGTAACCCCTGCAGCATATTCTTAATTTAATAACACCACAGGTGGGGAGGTGTGCCAACAAATTCTACCTGGAATGTGGAATGGTTATATATTTTGATGATGGGTTAAAAAAAACTGACATTGATGGAACTGTTTACTTTCTTACATATTTTATTCTTTAAGATTGAGAAGTGGGCCAAATATTATGACAGTTATTTAAAAATTACTAGCATTGGCTTTCACAATAAGATTGAAATTTTTGTTTGTGAAGTGTATGGGGAAGCATTATTTTACCCTGTAAAATAATGCATCTTATGCTGTTCAGCTAAATCGAGAGTGGCGGAGAGGACGTTTGGCGTCGTAAGAGTCTTTTAGTATTCAATAAATTCACTGTCCCGCCTTTCGGCAACCAGAACATTTGAGAATCGATCGAAAATACTTAATTTTTTCACCTTATACAATCATATCCACTTTTCATATATCTACATTCATTTACAATATTACAATACACAAACAAATATTATATAAGTACAAGTATTCAGTTACAATCAAGATTATTACAATTAACATTAACTACTTACTTTCAATAGTTATGTAATATACACACACTAACAAGATCAAACAGGAAAATGCATTTGTATAAGAACATCCATAATGCAACTAGTCACTTTTTTACTATAAAAGTCCGTAAATAATTTGTGCTTATCCCAATTTCTAAAGTTAGAAGGCATATTCCTTCTGAACTGAACAAATAATGGGCAATCCATTATGCAATGATTTACAGATTGTTCAGCACCACAAGGGCAGCAACTACTTTTATTATGAAATTATTCTGATAAAGACCGAAACAACCATGTCCAGTGATAGCTTGATTCAATTTAAAGTCGGCGCTTAACCGTTTTAAGCTAACCTTGGGATATATTTCATATACTGGCCTTCCTACCTTTGACCTGTCCCACCTATCTTGCTAGTCACGATGTTTCAATTCCGTGGCATTCTTTGCCACTTCATCTGCTCTCTCATTCCTAGTATGCCTACATGAGCCTTAACCCAATGAAAGTGTGAAATTATTCCATCTCTTATTCTCTTCCACGGAATTACTCCTGTAATCTACCGCTTCCAGGGCTTGTAAAGCACTCATAGAATCAGTAAACAAATCTATTTCCATTTTATTACTGTTCTTGGCACCGTGCAGGGCCATATATATGGCTCTAATTTCTGCTGCATAAGAACTTGCATTATCAGACAACCTTTCCATGATAATCTTATTTTCCACCTCGTTCTCATAACAGACCACTCCCGAGCCCGTCCTTCCATTCTACCGCGAGCCATCAGTGAAGTACTCTATTTCCGTCCTGGGCCTCCTATCACAAGTCCACTCTATAGCATATAATTCCTTAACGTTCTTAAATGGCTTATACTTAACCTCGCAGTTTTCTGTCTTATAGCATATACCTTCATATTCCATCACAGCTTCCCCATATAAAATCTCCTACAAATCCTTTTCAATTTTAGCTTTGATGTCTAAAGGCAGACACCCCGTCAATACAGCCAGCGCATCTGTCGATACCGTCTTATAACAATGAGTAATCCCCAATAGAAATGACTTTTGTATTTATTTCAATTTTTTATTTATTCTCTCAATGTTTTTGTACCAAATCTGTACCCCATAAAGTATTACCTTTTCAATTACAACTTGATAGATTTCTTTTATTATGTCAGCCTTCAGGCCCCATGTCTTCTTTGTATAACGAGTCAATTGATAAATAATTTTCAACGCCTTTTCTTGTACCATTTGTAAGTGCGCAGTAAAATTTAAATCTTTATCTATCAATATCCCCAAATATTTTATCTCCTTGCTATATTTTATACTCTGATTATCTATTTTTATTGTGGGCCTCCAACTAATTTGGCCTTTATGAGTAACTATGGTATAACTACACTTCTTTATATTAAATCTCAGGTCATTTTCATTGGCCCATCTATTGCACTGATTTAACACTACATCAGCCAACTCTGTGAACCTGTATATCGTTGAACTTACGATGGCAATTAGTACATCGTCAGTAAATGCTTGCATATGCTGTCCCACATCGCAGCTTAGCTCCTCTAGCAGAGGGTTAATGACTATCAACCACAATATGGGTCTCGGGGAAGAACCCTGGGGTACGCCCACATTATAATCCATATCCACATTATTTGCCAATATTATTTTCCTGTTTTCCAAATAATCAACTATAATGCTATACAAATTTATGTCAAGACTTAATCTTTTCAATTGTTTAATTATACTTTCTTAACTGAGTTAAAAGCGTTGCTAATATCCAAGGCTACTAAGCAAGTATGCTGCTTTTCTGCTCTGTTTTCCTAATAATCCTCATTACATTCTGCAAGGCTGTGATGGTGCTTATATTTCTGCGAAAACCATATTGCTCTTTTGAAATCATGTTATTTCTCTCTAAATGACAAACGAGGCGATTAGTTATGATGTTATCCAAAATTTTACCCATTATGGGCAACAGACAAATTGGTCTGTATGACCCAGGATCCTTCGGGTCTTTTCCTTCCTTTAAAAAATAGCAAACCTTGGTGCCTTTCCAAACATCTGGGAACTTCATCAAATTCCAACATTTATTATATATTTTTAGCAAAATTTTATTATTGGTTCTATGTACTTCTTGTATTATACTTATGGTTATACCATCTTAACTGGGCGCCTTGCCCTTCGCAATGCCATTCAAAATTAAATCAACTTCCCTCTTTGTAATTTTATTCTGCTCAAATCTTAATTCAATTTCCTCTTCATTATTTTCCATCTCCCTAACGGTTCTGAAGTGATATTTTGCCAATGTTCTTTCTATGTCCTCCTCTTCACGCGAATTACCTTCAAGGGTCAATTATACTTACTACCTCATTTCTTCTTTTATCTGTAATGATGTTCTTTACCGCACCAGATGTATCTTTCACTGTTAGATTATCAATAAAATCTTTAAATGACTTTCTTTTGGCTTCCAAAATCATTTTCTTGTATTTGGCTCTCTCACATTTAAATTTAGTTGCTAATATTTGTCTCTCGTCCTATTCAACCTCCTTCTGTGCTCTCCTCCTAAGAGTTCTAACCCTCTTTCTCTAAATGGCTAACGTTATATTCCACCAATAGGCTATATAACCTTTTTTAACACTGTCCTTCCTATGCTTTTGACACAAATGCACTAACTTATTATTGAGCTTCTCAATCGTGTCTTCCAATACATCCTCTTCAATACCTTTCTCTATTTCGTTTAGCACACCATACAAATCCGCTCTAAATGAAAGCCAGTCAACATTATTTATGTCCCATCTAGTTCGCATTCTATGTTGCACCTGGTCTCCATCCAAAGTTATTTTAAAACTAATTGCATTGTGGTCGGTAAGTTTGTAAGAGTCCTCTATCACAAAGTCAGTAACTTTATCTTCTATCCCCCCAACTGTAATTAGTAGGTCTATCTATCCCTGCCCAGGTGGACCATCAAAAGTGGGCAAATCACTTGGTTTGTTATGTATGGTTGCATCATATTGAATCGTTATGTCTATTATCGCTGCGCCTCTTATATTGGTGGGCCTTTGACCCCATATCGAAGCGCTGGCATTAAAGTCACCCATAATAACGAATTTATGTTCCTTGTATACCTCCAGCAGTTGACATAATTGTTCAAAATATGGGCTCGTACAGTCCTTGTCACCATTTACTGAAGGCGGGAGATATATTGATATTATTATATAAGGTTCCATTCCCAACTTTATCTTAATGGCCACCAAACAGTCATTTATCAATAATTTAGTAAATTTAAATTTTCTATCAATAATCAGTGCCGCTCTGGGACCATTATTATCTTAAATATGTTGTGTTCCATGAAGCCCCTCAATGACTGCTTCCTCGTACCTTTTAAAATATGGTTCATTAATTGAAACCACGTCCAGGTTCAAATTAAGAATGTCCACAGAAAGTTCCGACGTAGCGTATCTCGAACAATTTAGGTTAAGGTGTAAAAATTTAAGCATATGCCCCGAGCTAGCCATAAAAAGTCCTTTGTTGAATGCGACCCACCTCCGCACAATAACTAGGGCACGTAATAACGGTGGGTAAATGTGTAGTATTCAACTTTAAATCATTTCTCTCATTCTGTATTTTGCAGTTTACGCAACATACCTCTTTACTACAGAGTGGATCATGTTCCTTTTCTCCACAATTTTTACAGACTTTTTCGTTACGACAATATTTAGCCAAATGTCCGAACCTCCAACATTTAAAACATGTTTTAGGTTTTATATACTCTTTAAGGCTATACTTATTCCAATCTATCTTAATTTTCTTGTGTCTATTAAGCTTCTTAAAGGACTTTCCCCTAATACTCAATATCCAATTATTCCCCAGTTCTCTTTTGAAGCTGGTTATTATCCTAGTTTCCTGAGTCTTTTAGTATACCTAAAATTTCATTATTAGTGTGTTTCATTTCATATGCAAATCTCTAGAAAAGGAATATCCGATGTATCTGATATACATTAGTCACAGTGATATACTAAGGATTTTTTGATGATTTCAAATACCTGCATATTCCATTTATACGTTTGTTGTGCAATCGTAGGAAACAGAATGGAAGATTAAGGGGCATTTTAATTCGCCTAAAAAATTAAGCAAATATCTTGGGGAATAAATAAATAAAATTATTTTTATCCTGAAATTATTGTTAATAGTATTATACTTTTCACTCATTTTGAAATTTTCCCTGTATTAATTTCTTTTTTATATAGAAATTTTACGCCATGAAAATCTAAACGTGAGGTAAGGATACGTATTGATTGATCATTCGATGACTATATACTCACTACGTTCTTGCTCTCTTTTTTACTTTTATTATTTTCCCCCTTCGCTGAAAATACACTGCTCAAAAAAATTAGGGGAGCAAGCACAGAAGTTAAGAAAACCGTGCGAGACAGCCACGTATTGGCATAAAATGGATAGTACACGAGTATCAATGCGCAATACATAAAGAGACGTAAAAAAATTTGTAATTAAGCTTTAATTCTTTAAAAATATGGAAAAAACATGAAAAGATGATTTGGGCAACAATTTGGTTACATGTAAACGATAAAAAAAAATATTGTTTAGAAATGATGCAAGATTTTTAATATGGCGTGTGGTCTCCTCGAACAGCTAAGACTGCTGCACACCTGTTTTCCATGGATGCGATGATGTTATCGATAATACTTTGGGGAATACTGTTCCACTCCTCAAGAAGTGCAATCTCCAAGTCTCGGAGAGTAAAAGGAGGCCTTGGTCTCGCAGCAATGCGTCGTCTGAGCATGTCCCAAACATGCTCGATTGGATTCAGGTCAGGAGAGCACGCTGGCCATTCCATACGCTGTATTCTTTCAGCTTCAAGCATGTTCTCCACAAGACGAGCTGTATGCGGTCTGGCATTATCATGCTGGAAAACAAAGGAATCTCCAATGGCTGCAGCGTAAGGTATGACATGAGGTCTCAGTACCTCATCTGCATACCTTCGAGCCGTCAAAGTACCATTTCGAATGATATGCAGGTCCGTACGTCCACCTATGCTGATTCCACCCCATACAATAAAACCAGCTCGTCTGTATTGTGACCTTTCACGAACGAATGTGGGGTTATTTCGAGTGCCCCTTTCCCTCCATACCAAAACATGTCGGGTGTCACACTCCAGACTGAATAGGGACTCGTCTGTAAACAGCACTTGGCTCCAATCATGTTGCTCCCAATCTCGATGTTCAGCAGCCCATCTTCTTCGGGCCGCACGGTGGCGTGAGGTCAACGGAATGCAGACCATTGACCTACGTGCATAGAGACCTCCCTGATGAAGTCTATTACGTACTGTCTGGCTGGACACCCTTCGTCCTGTTGCCAACAGCAACTGTCTTTGCAGCTGAGTAGCATTGTCTGTTCTGTTTCGACGAGCTGTTAACAGTATATAACGGTCATCAGTTGCTGTAGTGGCGCGTGGCCGACCTTTCCCTGGTCGACATCTAACATTCCCTGTTTCTTGGAATCGATTCCACAGCCTTGCAACGACACTTCTGGCGACTCCAACAGCGTCCGCGACACTACGTTGTGTTTGCCCGGATTCAAGTCTGCCTATAATACGCCATGCCATGGATTCCGGTAAATCACGTTGTTGAGACATTTTCAAGTCACCTTTTCTCAAAAAGAATAACTGAGCAATCGAATTTCACAGTTAAGGCAGTGAAACAGACGTTTCTGCAACATCCCGATTTCCGCAATTATATTCTTTTTCTGGTTTTTGACGTCATGAACTTTGATTTGCATATGAAGTTTTCTTCTTTTGTTTCCTGCTAGGCTTTAAATTATGGATGATTTATTTTATGTTACTTATCGGTGTAAGTATTTGAGGAATTTCGTTAAAACCATGTGCTCCCCTAATTGTTTTGAGCAGTGTACAAATAGCTTGCCTTAGAATCGAATTCATAATCGTCTAGTTTCCGAATAGACGTCGATACACCCTTATCTTTTCTACTGGGCATTTCAACCATTAATAGGAAATGTTATCTAAATGCAGTACTGTTGTACATAGGAAGACTTGGTCATTTCGTATATAAAATTTTAGTGATCTTAGAATGCATATAATTTTCCCACAACTGTAGAATGCTCTCGTAGTGTCTATGACAGTCTATTCAGTTGTTCACATTAATCATTAGTGATGGGTGTCTTAGGATGTTCACTGCCCATTTTAGGCAAAAAAATGTGTTTGAAAAAGTTAGGTAGTGGACATTTCAAATTTCCTAAACTTTATTTTTTTATTGTCGGTGGGTATAATCTATTATAAATTGTGCTTGTAAATATGTCACATTTTAGTGTTCAACGAGATAAGATATTTTATGCTCCAGTGAAGGTAGAGATACTTTTTTCTGTCTACGACAGGTGTGAGAGAAGTACATCAATTTTTTTTTATCTCATTTAAACCTGCAGATTGGCTATAGTGTTCGGCTGGACTATTGATACTAGCTATAAACTGGCACTAGTTGTGTTTTCAGAATTTTTCTATACGAGTGACAAAATTCCCAGGTTTTACTTCATATAACTTTAGTTTTGCTTTTAAATATCGCTAAATATTCCCCCAAATGTCCCTGAATATTTTAACTTGCCTGTACTCTTCGAATAATAACTGTAACTTTTATGAATTGTAATTTATAAATGTCTTGACGTCTGTAAAACCTGTATGGTCCAAAAATTGAACAAAAACTGAAATGGCATCTTCAGTAGCCTCTTTACTGGATGCACTTTGCTAGAACCGGGTTGGATATCTAGTTTAGTTCTTATGTTCGAATCTTTATCCCTTCACAATCAGTTAAACCAATTCTAAGCATTTTAGATATTCAAATTTACTGTATGGAATATATCCGAATTACTGTACGGGAAAATAGTATTATTCGTTTAAAAACCCTAGTTAATACCTAGGATCCTACGTTTTTTAGACATTTTTTTATTAAAGATTATTACCTATACAACCTTTGTCCAGAACGTTCGGTGAATATGTCTATAGTTACAATGGATTGTTGTCTTACATGAAACAGCTGTTACTGTCCTTTGAAGTAATCCCCGTAAGCGGTAATGCACATCTGGGAACGGCTGTACAAGTCTTGGAAACTCCTGGCATAGTCGTCTTTAGGGATGGCCTTCAGCTGGGTCGTAGCATTACGTTGGATGACCTAAATGTCCGAAAACCTGTGGCCCTTCAGGGCTGATTTCAATTTGGGGAACAAGAAAAAGTCTGGGGAGTAGGGTGGGTGATTCAGGGACACATCTCGCCTGTTGGCCAGGAACTGCATCAGAAAGGCAGTATATGGCCGGGCATTGTTGTGAAGCAGTGTCCAGTTGCCTTGCTTGGTGTACTAGGGGCGTACTTGATTGATCCGTTGCAGTAGACTTTTCAGTCTATCCACGTACTTAGCGGCATTTAACGTAGTGCCCTCAGGGAGGAATTCTTTGTGGATGAGACCCTCTGAGTCGAAGAATACCGCGAGCATTGTCTTGATGCGGGATTTTTCACTTCGCACCTTCTTGCTTTTCGGCGACCCTGGACCCTGCCACTCCATACTCTGACGCTTGCCGTCGGGGTCGTACTTCAGGCACCAGGTCTCGTCACCCGTGACAGTGGATTTCAGGAAATTTGGGTTTCGATCCGCCATCTCGATGAAATCTCCACAGGCGTCAAGCCGAATTTGCATTTGTTTCGGCGTCAAAGTGTGGGGCACAAGTCGGGAGCAAAGTTTACGTTTACCCAAATCCTGGGTAGTATGAGGTGGGCCATCTCATGACGAATTCCCACTTCCTCTGCTATCATTCGCATTGTCACACCACGATCCTTGGCCAATAATTTCTTCACTTTCTGTACTTTGTCCGGTGTGCGTGCAGTTTCCGGCCGACCACTTCGGGGGAAAGACTCTCCCCGAAGTGGGGCCCGAACTTCTCGGAAGCGCTTAAACCTCTCATACACGCTTTTCAAGGTTACCGCACGTTCTTCGTAAATTTTTAGCAGCATTTCATGAGTGTCTTTCGCTGATTTTTCAAGTTTGAAACAGAACAGCATATTCGTTCGCTGATCCATTCTGAATTTCGACCGACCGCACAACACCATCACTCTACAATGAACTGTTTCCACAAGATAAGCTAACTTGCCGCCGCTCAGGAACTGGTTCAGACCAGTCTTCGCCTGTCCGGCACGTTATGCGCCGGTTGCAAACTCTTATGACCATGAGCACTATGACGTCATTCACCGAACTTTCTGGTCAAAGGTTGTATGTTTGATTTCATAGATCATAATGGATTGATAGAAGCTCTGTGGTATTTTTCATTAGGCAAGAACTATATGCTCTATCTAGAAAATGGATTTTGAAATAGACTAGAGGTCGAAGGACCTGTCTTTAGATAAGGGGAACCACTGAAGAACCACCACGTTTAGAGTCAACGCTGTTTTTAACTCTGAGAACGGTAATTTCTGCCACATGCTAATTTATGATACCGATGTTATGGAGCTTGGCTCTCAGATGCCGTGTTTGATAAATATGGCAATGCAATCACCACGTCTCTGCAAAGTGCACCTGTCTTAATGTGGGGGCCTCGGAAGTTTTCTCGAACTGTTCGATAAAGATTGTATGTGCCATTCGTCAGAAAATAATTGGGTTTTTGTGGTCCAGCATATCATTATCATATTTCATAGCTGTAATGTAAGAATGTATCCTAAGGTAAAAATAAAGAAAAAAATTAAAGTTATTTTAAAAAAGGGAGTTGAGTGCACAGCTTAGCCATGTTTTATATAACGTTGTATTCTCCGAAGAAATATGTTTATTAGAAGTCTTCCTGTATGTCATAGCTTTAAACCAGAAATAAATTTCGACTAGGACTTATCCGTAATTTCTTTCGAATTTTAAGAAACGTTGTGGCACCCGAAAGCTTTTAACGCACGGTTTTCGTCATATTTTGCTCTCATACTGTTAGTTACCTCCGTTTAAGCCTCCACCCGACATCATTACTTTCTGACCGTTAGAATCAGAACCCCCGAAGCTTGCCTGTCATGAGCGATAAATGATGCCAGCGGTCGAGCATTAAAAGGTTCGTTAAAGGCCTTCTCAATTAATTTCGCAGGATGTTCTCAGAGCATAAAAAAAGAAAAAACTAAGATTCGGCTATTTTCATAAGGTAGGAAGCATATTTGATGGGAGACGCTAAAATTATTACCCGTGTAGTGAGTTGCCGTATGAATTACGAAAAATCGATCAAACATTTAAGCTAATTAGGTGGATTTTTATAGGAAATGTTTATTTGTCGTGCTGGTTGAAGGATAAAAGACGCATCGGGGAGATAAAGGATTTCGAGTTTCGTTTGAAATATATTCCGACATATTTTCTAGTGGGTTTGAAAAGATTGATATATATATATTGGCTTCTGAGATTTTAACTTAATCTTACGATAGTACCTGATTATTTAAATTACTGCTTAGAAGTATGTGTAATATTGACGTAGTTATTATAAGGATAATATAAGTTTTTAAACTTCAGGTTATTCTTAGTATTTCTCGAACTATAGGTATATTCGAAAACCGAAATATATATATATATATATATATATATATATATATATAACAGTTCCGTAACTGACTCACTGACATACAACGCACAGACCAAACCGCTGGACCTAAAGGGCTGAAATGTTGCATGGCGATTCTTCTTATAGTGTAGGGGTGCACTAAGAGAGATTTTTGAAAAATTCTTCTTAGATTTTTTTAAATTAAATTTTTAAGCTGTTTTGGTAACTTTTTTTAAGTTTGCATTTAAAATAATAATTTGAGGGTTATAACATTTATATCACGAGAAAGATTATAAAAATTCCTTTAAAATGAAGTCTTTTTCGAATCTTTACCTCCATTTTCTGATTTTTGGTGAATTTTTAAAGATTCATTTTTAGAATTTAATTTATTAAATGCCGATCACGCGATTTCTTTTTCTGGTACTTTAAATAAATTTATCGTCACGTGCATAACAACTAAATAGACAAAAAAATTTTTATTCTTGCTAATGCGGCAGACGATTGGACATTATTTTGTCTATAAAAATATCCCTGACGATTTTTTTATAAATATATATATATTTTTTTCTACATCAATTGTACATATTGATCGTCGTATTTATTGTATATATATATTGGCATTAATTGCATACATTGACCGTTGTATTTAATTTGAATGTACTCCGTAGCGAAGTGCGGGTTTTCAGCTAGTTAATATTATAAGAAGCAACTATGAAATTGGTGTTACTGGAAGATTTGAGAGCAGCTGAGATTCTGAATTTGACTCTTCTAGCAAGGATCAACGCAATAATAATAAGCTCATGTTTAGTTCTCGGAAGAATTCGAAATTCTGTATCTTTAAACTTCCCACTTCAGTTTTAGCGAACCTGAAGCAAGTCATTTTCAAGATACCAGTCTTTAGTTCGCATGTTCTAAGACTGGAAGCTCCCAATAGTACATATCCTATTCAGGACTCGTCAAATTTGTCAGTTTTGTTTGTTACATAAATTTTAGGGAAAACATACAACAGACACACAAATTTTTTAATATCCACAGTAAAAAGTAAGAGTAGCAACTAGTTTCGAACTAATATAGTTCTTCATCGTGCCGAGAAGCATCAGGTGTGATTTTCTCTGTCGTCAATCAGCAGATACATTTATAAATTTATTGTCCATGGACACAATCACGCTTAATGCTCTTTGACCTGGCTAAGTATATTAGTTTGTTCGAAACTAGTTGTCACCCTTATATTTTATTGTGGATTTTATGAAGTTGTTTTTACCTGTTATTGTTAGTTTTGATAGGCTGTATGTGGTTCCATACTGTGCTGACACTATTATAAGTTGTGTTTAGAAGCCACCGAATGCTCTTACAAGACTTCGGTAGGCTCATATTTGATCTGTTAAATGGGAAACAGTTTTAAATATAAGTTTTATTGAAAACAGTAAATAGAAGAATGTATGAAATAATGTTATAGTATTAAAGATAAGTCATCACTAATACCGAAAAAAAATCACTTTGTACATCCAAATGTTAAGCGTCATCATAAGTATTGCTTTAGTGTGTTTAAGAAAATTCTTTCAATATCTGCACATGGAATCCGAAGCTAAGCTTTTAAAATCTTAGCTCTCGTGACCACGTCCTTAATATTGGGCATCTGGTCATGTAGTCCTTTAGACCTTTAACAAAGAGAATCATAATTTTATTCAGATGAAAAGCGAAGTGGATGAAAAGCGAAATCCACGGTCATTTCAACATTTAGTTAGAAAGTGTTATGGTTATTTCCACAAGCACGATTTTCAACAAATGAAGTACACATTAGCTTCAGATGATTATTGTATTAGATGATATAAGACCATAAATTTTACTCTTGTGTTACACATGCTAGGCTCTTGCATTCAGAACGTGAATTTATCAGAGTATCCAACCCGTAAATAGAGTCAATTTCATGAAATACTATTTTATTGTCTTTGCTTAGCTCTTCTTCTATATGTTTTTAATTATTAGTTTATTAAAGTTACTATTGTATGTCGTATATATAAAAGAAATAAAAGTGTTTTATAAGTTCTTGATTTTTCGCAATCTTCCATTAATTAATTTGTCCCAACAGCTCTCACAGAAATTTCTGAGACCTAAATTTTGAAGAAAAATTTGCGATGCTTATAGAATAGTTAATTGTGAAACATGCGTTTTCATTAATTTTCACTTTTTTTTTCATTAAACATGAATTTTACTTCTCGACGTTTTTTTATATCTACGATGTCTTATTTAATTTAATCTTTATTCTATTGCTCGTGTGTACTCTATGAACATTCATGAAAAATTCAACAGAGTAGATTACGTATGCCTTTTATTGTATAAGAAATCATCGGACGACACGTATGATTTCGTTTTAGGGTGGTGATACAAAAAAGACTTTAAAAAAAACATAGATATCCAACTTCAAATTTTCTACAATAATTGTAAACTTCCTATCCAAATTGTACTGTGCATTATAGGTGATTCTTAATGTTTTACATTAGGTAATTTCGACCCAGTGGTATATTTTAATGATCCAAATTTTCCTCTAGAGTGTGTGAAATGTCCGTGTTTTTTATTGATTTTGTTTAAGCTATAATATTTTTCTCTTTAAAATCCGTAGTTCTCTCTACCTATAGTATTATTAAATAGTCTGCTACCTCATTAGACTGGCAAGCGCCGCGGCATCATTACTTTCTGCCATTTGCAATTAAAGCCCATGAGTTTGCTGCTTTCTCTCAGGAAGGCGCAGAATGGCGCCGGAGTTCCGAGCATTATTAAAGAAAGACTTAAATGCCTTTCTAATTAATCTCGTTAAGGGTTCCTCTAACAGACTAGAACTCTGAGATCTGATTATTTTTGTTGAGATATTAAATGGGTGATTCGCTTATTCTGTTATTGCCTTATTAATTACGAAAAGTCGATTACGCTTTTAAGCTAATTGTTTTGAAGATATAAAAGAAAAAGAAAATCTTCAAGTGTTATGAATTTTTTTTTTTTTTTTTCCGAATGCACGCGAGTTCAGGAAATTATCTTAAATCTTGGCGCTGTGCTTTGAACTTTCACGTATGTCTTTTATGTTGATTACATAAATTAATCGAAATTGTAGTGTTTAATTTCCACGAACGTGAAAGAAATGGATTGCACTTAAAGTGAAGCTTTCCCCCCTTTGAACACTTTCCATATTTTATTTCAGAATCTAACATAAGTACGAACTTACCGTCATCTATATTAATAAAGTAACAGAAGGGTTTGTCGAGATCACGTGACCGTAACGCGACCGGGCGGACCCATTCTCGAAAAAAAATGGCCGACAAATACAGAAATCGTTGTATTTTTTTTTCTCGTGAAAGTTCATAAATGTTACATATTTGGAAAGAGCTTCGAAAACTGATAATTTTTTTCTGCGTACACTTATTCTGTTAATTCAATAGTTTTAGAGATATTTGGATTCTAATGAAGCGTCATCCCTCTGAGTAATCAAATCATATATATCCAGTGTGTGCAGTGGTGCAGCCATCTGTCGGCAGCGACGGGAATGAAAACTGACTTGAATTTAACACATTTGTAGGCCTTTTTTTTTCTTTTGTGGGGCCCGAAGTACATAAATATGTCACACGGGTGGCTTGAGTGATATAACGGCTACGATCTACCGTTATCGAATTATGTTTTCTTTGGTTGCCATAAAACATTAAAGCTAACCATAAATGTCTCTCTGTACCACATTACTAACAACATATAATATCTGGCTTATGTCTTAAATTTAATACTATACTACGAACACTAGCACGTATTAGGGGCATATATTCTGTTATGATTTAGAGCATGTCTCGCATACCTATATCACATTTTATGTTGCCATATTTCTGCAACAAATTTACATAATTGGCATAATTTTCAGAGCTTTTGTTATGGACGAAGTATAATCAACTTTTGCAATCTACAAATTTTTCTTTGTTGTATGTACATGATTACTGTACTTATCCTCTTTCTTGTTCAATACCCCGGCATGTATATTGTCTGTTTTGAATATTTCGTTAAAGCACTAAATTATATTACAGCATTTAGCTCAGTTGAATGGTATTCTGTATAAAATGAATTAAAATTAGTGTATTTAGCAGTATTATTTTATATTTCTCGAGAGAGAAAATGTAATTTGTTGTTATAGCAAATATATACTCCTCCAGTGTATACAGCAGCCTCGAACCTATGTTTCGCCTTTGTTATGGGCTCCTCAGCAATAAATTTGTAGCCGGTACGTTTGTGTGTATAGCCAATGGATGCCTCCGAATGAAGACGTTAACTGAGGTTCATAAAATGTGCTCAATCAACTATCAGCGTAAGGTGTGGGTATTATGAACGAACTTATTGTACAGTACGTATGGTGAATTCGAAAAAAATTATCGCCAATACTGATTTGTATAGTTATTATTTGTGTCCGGATAGATTACGTGATATTGTGAGTCTGTTACATTCGACCTCTTTGTACGATATGGAATTTAATCATCTGGCGTATTAGTTCTTAATTAGCTCAACTCATTAATTAATGATTAAAACAGATGCAATCTATGGGGTTGCAACTTGTTCTATTTATGCTACGCTTTAAATTTTGTCGCTTGAACGTGTCGCATGTAAACTGAAGGTGGAACCGTTTTCACAGGTTAAATGGGCTATTGCTTGGGGAAACATTTTATTAATAGCATTCCTGGTTCTTTTGCAAATATCTAGTTATATGAAAGTATACTTTTTTTTTTAATTCTCTAGTATACTTTACTATTTAATAGTAAATTGGATATTAAATCAGCGTTTCAACGTCAAAAGTATGAAATAACACTCTACATGTTTTACCTTAAACTCCAGTTATATTTTTATTTCTCTGTCGATTATTTAATTAGTTCTGAAAAGTATGTATATCAGTAAAAAATGTAAGTCTGATTAACAAGTTGGATGTGTTTCCTCCCTTTGCGCGGGCAAATTTCTTGCGTGTATGATACGACGTTATTAAAATATTTTATACATCTTTTTCTCAAACAGGGTACATCAAAAGTGCGTACGCACCTCTGAAAGGTATCAAAGAATAATTGAAAAGATGTTCAAAAGCTAAATGGGAATCATAATCTAGTAAAATATATCAACTTTTGGTCACTTTACTTTATAACCCATTGACATTTTCAAATGACGTCACTCCATTTCAAAATGGCAACTTTCGATGAGGCAGAGTGAGCATGCTGTGTGTCTTGGTCTACAGCACTAGTTCAGAGGACTTTACTCTCTCGCTGAACAACCTCCTAGAAGGCGCCCAGTCTGCACATGGCACCAGAATTTTGTGAAAACAGGCCGGTTTTTGCAGTATCTAAGGTTAATGAATAGATCGCATGTTTCCGGTGATGACGTAGAAGAGAGTTTCGATATAACCCCTTGTAAGTCAATTAGAGGATTGTATCACGAAATTTAATTAGCCAAAATATTTTAAATTGTATGGGATTTTACTAGAGATCTTAGATTAGCTATGCTTGTAGAATTTCCAGCTGCCATTGTTCAAGTTACGCCATATAGCATCTGCCGCGTGTGGCAGAAATTTGATTTTGGTGGGCTGTTTGACTCCCTGGGTTAAACGGCAAATGGTTAGTGTAAATTTTCTATAGCATAGTAACAAAATTGGCCAACTATCCCCGTTTTCTGTCTGCTGTTAATGAAAGTTGGCTACATCCTTTTGACGCAATCTGCTTAGTATATTTAAGACCCAGGACTTTCTACGTAGAACAGTGGTGCTAGCCGTCTCTTGTGCACGTGCAACAAAATTTTGAAAACAATATTTCTTCATGTGCTAACGTGCCAGTCAGTTTGTTAATATGAAAAAGCAAACTTTCAATAAAAGGTTATTGTTAATTGTAACAAATATGTACTGTGCTATTAACAATACAAACTTTATACAGATATATTGAAAGGTAATCTATAAAATAAACGATAAAAAATTAAGAAATCATTGTAATTTTATCATGGAATTTTTATAAATAATATAGAATGTCAAATATTTTCTATCAGGCTCACATGTAGTCATTTCGAGAACCACACTTGCCGCACAAGGTGCATCAGTCCGTTTATTTCTAAAATTCTACTTTATTATGCTCATTTCCGGAGAGGATGTGAAAAAAAAAATCGATGTAGTCTTAGTTTTTTAGGAGCAAATGAAATTTTTGGGTTTGGTATTCCAAAAATTGACAAGCTATGGACTTGTTATAGGATCTTTAGCGTTGCAATGCTGGCAAATATGCTTGTGGAGGGAATATTTCCAAAAGCTAAAATTTCACGAAATTTTTCTTATGACCGACAAATTCCAGTCCATCTAGCCCATAATGGAAAGAATAAAGTATGCTCCATGCATAATTTTTAGATAGAGTGATGATAAAATTGCATTGAACACACTCTTACAAGGTTGGTCTTTTTTTTTTTTTTTCAAATATAGGGATTAAAATTTGCACCTCATTGCTTGGTAGAGGTTTAGTTTTTTGCGTTGTGGATTTGTTTGACTGCAACTTGTTGGTCAGCAGAAAAATTTTGAGAATTCATACTTGTGGAAATTTTCCTCTTCATCGTATTTGTCGGCTGTATCGGTCTAAGGAGTTCATAATAAAGGCGGAATTCCAAGGTCATGACTAGTGGTTAAACTAGAAAGAGAAAGTAATGCATCTTCAAAAGTGAACGCTCTCGCTACGGTGGTTCCATGCAACATTTTTTTCATCTCAAACGTTACATTTTTTAGGTCTGCTGTAAGATCTATGCTCCCCCACTCTCTAGGTTATTTCTGTCTTCAATATTTATTTATTAAAGATTTCTCAATGCAATTGTTGTCAAAAGGAATAATAATTATTTACTTCCTCCTTAAATGATTGCGATTATTTCTAAACACTACGGCGTAGTAAACGTGGTTATAGCTATGAGAATATTGGTTTTATTCTTAAATTTTGATGCTCGTCAAACTGTCAGTGTTTTAAGCTTGGTGGAGGAAGAAATGTGGGCTGCTTTTTAAGATATTTGGCATTTGAGTGATGTGAATGTTTATTCAACAAATACTTCTCGTGTCACCACTTATGAGAAAAGATAAGGTAGTTTCCTGGCTAAACCAGCGGAAGGAAGAGGATGTAAGAACAAAGGAAGCCAAGGTAGTAGAAAGTTTGAGAGAGAGGTCATAAACATCAAAATATCAATTGGAATAATGGTCTGGGAATTACGAAATACGATCACAGAGACGATTTATCAATAATTTCTTCAACTTTCTGGCATAATTGTAGGGCATTTTTTTTTAAATGCAATAAAGTTTGTATCTACATTTGAGGTTATTCAAACTATCATTTTGCTTTTCAGTGAGCTCACTGTAAAATAAATATTAAAAGAGCTAATCCCTCATACATATCTTGGAGATTTAATACCTGAAAGTTGTCATTTCAAGCGTCTAATGATTATGAAGTGCCACAAACAGTTGTTTAAAGGGGAAAATCTAATTGAAATATACCATAAATATAGTTAATAAAGCATGGCTGTTTTGGGTAATGTCAAAAAATCTATTTTTAAAGTATAAAATAAATATAGTTCATCTTCTAAAATTACTGCTTTGAGTTTTTATAGCACAACGGTTATCTATAAGCTAAAATTTGTTGTTCGTGTAGGAGGAACAGTCACAATAAACCGCTGTTTTTTTGGGGGGGTTTTGTGTGTGTGTGTGTGTGACTGTATGCTACTCTACGTCTGTCGTAGTATTGTGATAGAAAGCCCAAATAAGTGTCTAGTAGTCCATACTGTAATTCGGTGAGTGCTCTTTCGATATTTTTCTTGTGCCATTTTTATTCTTCATATTCGTTCGCGAATTCGTTCTTCCGCATTCACCTTCCTCAAAGTTAACTGAAGTATTCATTTACTATTCACCAACACGAGAGATGGTAGAGGGTAAAATAGGATTGTAAGAATATATCTCAAGCCATTTGAAATTTTTATCCTCAATTAAATGATAAAAGATTAGTTTTTAAAAAAAATTAAAGTTGTTAGATTTAGAAATTTTCAAACTCTTAACTTGAAACTAGGACTAGGATTAACTTGAAGCCTGAACTAGGATTACTTTTTGAGCACAGAGAAGTAAGTTGAAAACTTGCTTCTCTGTGCTCAAAAAGTAATCCTAGATCGGTTTTGTCCGTATGGTTAGTGAGCATAATCTTATTTGGAAGCATATTTTCCTGTTTACTGGTTTGCAGAGAGAAAAAAATAAGCTCCGACAAATATCCTTGCAAAAAATTTTTTTGCCTTTGACAAAAAACCGTGTCTTAAAATCAACAACTATGAGTTGAATAGAAAATACAGAAAAACTAGTGCTACGTTCTTAAAATATTCACTGTTAGTCTTTGGAAGCTAAACTTAATCCCCTAAATAGCATTCTTCTTCAGGAGCTGAGTTAAATACTATTCTTGGAAACTGAAACCAATAAAAATTTAGTATGATACAGCTTTTAATCCTTGACCAATTCTACTCTTCATTTTACATTTGATGTATTGATAAATACATTTGTTGCGTATAAAACAGCCTTTTAATTTCTTTTTCTTTAAATTTCGTGACTACTTGACATTTTTCTCATAGTACTTCTCAATGTAATTGGGTAAATTGGGGTAACTGGGTCATAGATTTTCAACTTTTTTATATACTGTACTTTTAACACATTAAAATTATACTAACATTAAAATTATATATACATGATCGATTTTTATTATATATATTATATATAAATATTGTATATATTTTTAAATACAGGTTGGCCCAGTTCCCCTGATAAATGGGGTAAATGGACCACCCAGGTCTGTTTCTCATAAGAAACAACAGAATCTGTGACTGATTAACTGGGTCCAATGCTTGCATATCTAGAAAAAAGAAAAAAAAATCTACCCCCATTTAAGAATATTTTTCAAAGCAATTACCATTGTTGTAAGATAAATTGTTGCGAACACCGGACAGAAAATAACACAGAGTGAAATTCCCACCTAATATGTAATGGAAAAATCTAGGAGGGGATGGCCCAGTTACGCCAACTTACCTTACATTAGTTTTTATTACATATATAAGTTCGGTATCATGGCAAATTAAAAAACTTTCACATTTCCTTGAATGACGTTCTTAAAGAACATAACTGCTTTTATTTTATAGTATTTTGTTATTTCAAACTGATTTTTAAATTTTAATATATATCGTAAAATAGTATTTTAATTTTATAAAGAGCGGTAGATTTTATTAACTCTATGAATTTCTCTCCGTAAATTTCATGTATTTTTTCACTCTAAACCTGCATGTAATTAATCCAATAGATTTTTAAAAACTCACGTTTTTTTTAAGGAGAACTTATTATTTACGTGTGTGTGTGTGTGCGCGCGCGCGTTTATGAAGCACGCAGTAATAATGAATTAGAAATCCAACATAAATATGCCTATGCTCTTCGAAAATGGATACAACTCATTAATATTTCAAGTATTGCAATTGTGTTTCTTTTTTCTTCCCATTCCTTCCTTTCGGGAAAAAAAAAAAAGAAAAGAAAAAAAGAAGAGTCGTTTCCTTTCTGTCGCCGGAAGTGAAATTCGCGGTCGTTCTGCTTCAGCGCTGTTTTTAGGCTCAGTAAGTGGGCATAATATTGGCAAAATTTATGTCCAGATAGTTGCTGTAAGAGGCCAACGATTGTTGTTTCACAAGTGGCCTTTGTTAGTTCTGCAATCTATATGCTCTATCGTCTGCAGATTCCAACGCATTAATTCTCCTCAATTACAGCTCAAGGTTCCACAACCAATAAATGGTTAAGGGATTTTTTTCATTATTTTTATTTATTTATTTATTTATTGGGGCGGGGGGGGGGGTGTCTCTGTTTTAGAAAATGCGTGGCGAAATCATAGTGCCGCAGTAATGACACGCCATGCTGTGGGCATTTTCTGATGGGAAAAGTTATTTTTTCCTTTTAAATTCGCATCTATTAATTACGCGTTGTCTTCTAATGTCTTTGACATTTATATTTAGCCTTTTGCAATTTTAATAACTACTAATTGTATTTAAAATTTTAACGTTTTATTAAATCTAGCCATTAGTAGGGCATTTCGTATTATATTTTTGTTGCCATAACTATAGATTAGACGCATAAGGTATATGTATGTGTACATATATAAGAGTTCCGTGACTGACTGACTGATAACGCACAGACCAAACCGCTGGACCTAAATGGCTGAAATTTTGCATGGCGATTCTTCTTAAGTGTAGGAGTGCACTAAGAAAGATTTTTGGAAAATTCTTCCTAGATTTTTTAAAATTTAATTTTTAACTGTTTTTATAACTTTTTTTTTAGGTTTGCATTTAAAATAATTATTTGAGGATTATAAAATTTATATCACAAGAGAGATCATAAAAATTCCTTTAAAATAAAATCTTTTTCGAATCTTTCCCCAAAAATCAGAAAATGGAGGTAATTTTTAAAGATTAATTTTTAGAATTTAATTTATTAAATGCTGATCACGAAATTTCTTTTCTTTTTGGGATACTTTAAATTAATTTTGCGTCACGTGCAAAATTAATTTAAAGTATAAAATAAAGTGACAAAAAAAATTTAAAATACAGTAAAATATAAAATTTAACCACTAGACTAATTGATATGGATTTTTTATGAATTAAATTCAAATTAGTATGTTTTATGTATATTAAATCAATATATATATAAAACAGTTCCGCGACTGACTGACAGACCTCGCACAGACAAAACCGCTGGACCTAAAGGGCTGAAATTTTGACAGTGCATTCCCATAATGACATGCATAGCCGCTACGTATGTTTCCAATACGTTTGTGTGGAAAATCGTATTCTTTGCGTCTCTTCTTTGTGCGGATTTCCGTCAAAAAATGGTTGAGGAAATTTTGGTTATTCACGGGGAAAATGTTCCCCAAACTGTACTATATTAACTGTACTATATTTTTAGTATGTTCTATTAAATTTAATTTGAATATTTTCTTCTACATAATTTTATCTATAAAAATATCCGTTACGATTTTCAATGTAATTATCCTAAAATGTACTCCGTTGCGAAGCACGGGTATTCAGCTAGTTAGTGTATATATATATATATACTAACTAGCTGAATAGTATATATATAAATAGTGCCTCACCAATATTAATTATTATCCTGTAATAATAACATTTCAGGGGAGGCGTGAGTTTAAAAAAAAGCAAAATAAGAAGTAAAACTAACTGTAATTTACTGTACTCAATTTTGCACTCAGAATGTAACCGTAACATATTTTCGACATACGAACACGAACACGGTAATTGTCGTACACGATAATTTTTGTAATTGCAAAAACACGATAATTGTCGTACGTCTGGACGTTGAAAGTGACCTGAGGTGTACTTTGTCACAGTTACAACCTTATATTCAAAAACTTGTCAAGGACAAACAGTGCCAACCCTCTCATTATTGTTGTGAAAGTGACTGGTATTACATGCCAACCTCAGCTAGATCCTCGATTACCTCAAATATATTTGATCTGTATTTAATTCTTTAATTTCATATGTTCTAATAATAATATGTTCCAAATTAAGATATGAGTAGTAATATTAAATTTTGTGTATGAAATTATCTATTCTATATTTTCATTTAATAACCAGATTCAGTTTCAAATTCCGATTGTATTACTTGTATTGACCACATATGGTGGTGATGGTGGGAGGGGGGCGTGACCTCACATCAGTGTTCAAAGGGGGGGCACAGAGCCTGAAAGGTTGAGAACCCCTGATCTAGTGGAATATGCAGGTAGCTCAGACCGATGTAGGCTCAGGAACCCCCCCCCCCCCACACACACACACACACGTACGTGTGTGTGTGTGTGTGTGTGTCTGTTGATGATGATGTCCCGAATGGTCATCTCTTGAAGAAAAAACATATCGAGGCCAAAATAGTGAAAGTTGGATGCATGACGAAAATAATTTATTTTTCGAGAACAGCGACATGACACGTTACTCGGATCGAGCCAGCTCGCGTCTAAATCGTAGCGCGCGAAAATAGAATTAGGTCAAAGAGGTTGCCAGAATTGTCGGAGAAAGTTAGTATATGGAAAGGCAAAGCATCTCGCCAAGGCGGAATAGGTCGTCGGAAAGGTTACCAGGTGAGAAAGAAAGTTCAGATAGGGTGATTAAAGATTATTAATAATATTATCACACACACACACATATATATATATATATATATAAGGAATCTACTGGTCTATTACTACTATATATATAATTTTTTTGTATATATACATAATATATATAATTCATACATTTTTTTAATTTGCAGTGAAGATAAATTCTACAGTTTAATAATAAATTCATTGCTGAGAAAGTTCTGATTTTGTTTTTAAATTTAATTACTAGATCAATGTCTATCGTTTTAATGCAAATAAGTCTTTAAAATCATAACGTTTTATTGTTTTAGTATTGGTGTATGTTTTTCTTATTACAACCAGTACCATCAGTCTGTATCCATAACAACATATTCTGACCATTTAATGATACCTTTTCTGTTGTGATGAAAAGAGTTTGCAATTCCACTTATTAACGAATACAAACACTTAACCTTAAAATCTAACACATGTAACACAAATGTCATAATTCGTCTCTTGCAGTGTGTTTGATTTTATTTATTTTTTGGCATTAAAACATTCACGTATCAATTAGTCAACTAACGGAATTGCTTTTCCAGCAGTTACTTGTTAAAGTATCGGTTATAATACCACCGAAACAAGTGCTGCTCTTCTTTTTAGACGATCTATAGAAATCAGAACAATAATTGTTTTAATTATATATATAGAGAGAGAGAATATATATATATATGTAGACTTAAATGCATAATGCTGGTAAAATATTAAGTGTTTTGACTATGTTTCTGTTTCACTAATGCCGATATTATCGTTTAAGGAAGGATTGATCATGAAAGTAAACATTTCTTAGCACTCAACATGAAAAACAAATTATTCTGTGAATTTCTAACCTGATCATGTCTTACCTAAGATTGATTGCTGTAATAATCCAATGAGATAAACGAAAATTAAGAAAGATTGTGCCTCCGCTTTCCTTTCTTAAGAAATGGGGGAAAAACGGTGGAAATTGGTAGATATTAAAAACAAAAAATGAACAAATTAGATTGTCAAGGGAAAAGTCAAAGTAAAAAATGAAAAAAATTTTAACTTCTTTTCAGTGGGTTTTTTAAAATAGGTGCGAAACGGGAAATATCGTTCTCTAGTTCCCATTTGTGTAAATTACTTTTCAAGTGTGCAAAGACCGAATGAATTTTAGGCTGTTTTCTGTTTCTATCCATGTTGGAAATAATGAAATGGTTTGTAATACAGTGATTTCCGCTTATAAGAATCACGTTTGTTATTGCTGTTTTTGATTCTTATAAGCGGTTGATTCTTATAGCCGAAATTTAGGTTTTTGGACAAGCACACACACACACCTATATATATACATATATTAGATAATTTACCATAAAATACTCTTTAATTTGCTATAATTATCTTTTATTAACATTATTTTTTATAATTTTAAAAATACAACTTAATTTTTAGACATATAAGTAGATACACGTGATTATAGTAAGAGAAGAAAAAAAATCCAATATTTGTTACAACATACCTGCTTAACAGTTTTAACATTTCAACTACAGGAAGGGAGCAAGAAAAAGTTTTCTATGGTAGTTTGACGTAATGAAGTTTTCTGGAGGTATAAACAGTGTTTATACCTCTTTCAATACTAATAGTCTCAGACGAAGATTCACCATCTAGCTTACGTTTCTAGATAACGTGCTGAATCTACTAATGTCACGTTTGCCTAAGTGATAGTGGACACCTCACCGAAGATTTATGTGTTTCAGGGTCCAGGAAGCCGAACCAGGATGTGGGAGGTGGGGAAAAAGAGTCCCTATTTTTGTTTGTCAGTGGAGAAAAGTGAAATCGGACCCGGACGAGTAAAGATGCCCCCGGGTCTAGCTAATAGAACAGTGTTGTGCTAAAGCGTTTAAGGGGAAACTATTATGTTATGTCTAACAAAGAAAGGGATGAATTTTAGGACTATATTCCATCCCATATTATCAGTCTTTCTTAAAAAAAAAAAAAAAAAGAACTTCGATCCTTTTGGGGGGTTTAAGTGGCTTTTTCGGAAAAATGAATGGAAAGCGAAGAGTGTAAACTGATTCTTAAAACCGGTGGATTGATTCTTTAAAGCGAAAATTTTAACATGGAAATAATACATTTGTTTTATTTTTCGCGATATTGATTCTTATAACCACTGAACACTATAAGCGGTGGTTACTATATTTTGAGTCTTACTTTTCTCCTTGCATTGGCATAGGAGGACATGTCCCGAATGAAGTTTATTCAAAAAATCCACAATTGGTGTCGCTTTTTATGCAGCATAATTACTTTATTTTTTCTAATTAATAAAATACTGCTTCTCGTTTTCAATCTCTTTCTCTTTTCCAAAAGGGGATGGGGAATTTTTAGATCCTAAATGAAAATATATTTGGAGGTTTTTATTTGTGGATGTAATAGATACAAATTATAATAAGGCTGTTGTTTGGCTTCTTTTCCTTCTTTATTAACGTTCGTTGTATAATTCATTTGTTCGGACTCCTGGTAATCTTATATCTTGAATCGGTAAGAAACTAAGGGCGTAAGTCTCTATTTTTCAATTTTTTAAAAAACCCACTCTGCTGGGTTGACTAAACTTTGAGTATCTACTGTGCGAATATTCTACCTTTCGTCCAAAACGGCATGCGCATGTTCACACACTACTAGGCATTGTGGCCTGTGTCAAAGTCGCCGTTCAGTTCGCACTAAAGGTATTCGATCAAAGCTTTTGGAGGCCATGCTATGAAACCAGCGCTGCAGATGCCCACGATTTGTGTACAGTTAGGTGAGAGCGGAAAAGCATGAGCTGTTACTGAATTCATTTCACTACGTTAGAAATGGAAAATATGCTTTTGGGGGTTTTCGTGATCGTAACCAAGAAGCCTCACAAGTACTTTGCTAAACATTTCCATATCATTGTGTCCTCCACTTAACTTGAGGATATATTATAATCAGTCCTGTAACAGCATTCACCTGTCATTCTCCAGACCCAAACTCGTTCATCGGACCATCCGATAGCATTGTAGTGAGATTATATCCATAAAACAGTTCGCCACTGCTCAAGGGTCTTTCGTCATTCGCGCGAATCTCAATGAACAGTTATTGTGTTACCATTATATCCGTGGAGTTTTTGAAAGTTTGGATAGTTTCCTCAATGCACGTGCGATTTTTTTCAGTATTTGGAGGCTCCACGCTGTCAGTACAGTTTACCACACTTTGCTTTGCATTGACTATACAGATGTTTGGCTGCACGGGCATAAGAGCCGTTACCTCGACTTCTCAATGAACAGTTATTGTGTTACCATTATATCCGTGGAGTTTTTGAAAGTTTGGATAGTTTCCTCAATGCACGTGCGATTTTTTTCAGTATTTGGAGGCTCCACGCTGTCAATACAGTTCTGTATTAGTTCGCGATTGCGGGGTTGTCGCTTCTCCTTCGGGACTGCAGATTACTTGAAATCTTTCGAAATTTTTTTTTTTTTTTTTTTTTTTGCAATTGTAATGCCCCTTCACTTGCCCTCGTTCTAAGTGAATTAGCTTGCCCTCGCGTGTCATTTTTTTTTTTCTCATTTTCCGACTCTGGCGAATTTTCGTATCTCTCTGAGCATGAATACGCGAATTCACTCTGGGTGTCGCAAACTGTTGTGGTGAGGGGAGAAATTTATACTGCACTTACGAACTGGATGTTTCAAAAATTGGTCTTTAAAAGTGATAGCTTAAGAACTTACTGTGTAGAAATACCCTCAAAGCGTTATTTTACTTTAAATAGGACTCGAAACTCCTTATTTTTTGTAAAAATGCATGGGTGTGCACAGAAAATACAGATAATCTAAAAGTGACCCTGAATGCTTATTAAAAAAAAGGAATTATTTAGAGGCTTTAAATAAACTACATGTGGGATTGAAATAGATTTAATTAATTAGTTAGTCATGAAACTTGTTGAAATTCTCCAAAAGTATGTGATATTCCTTTGCTTTAAAAAGTCCTTTACATGACGTCAAAAGTCCTTTACATACTTGGGCTACATGACGTAGCTAAATTTGGTAATTTTCAAATGCTTATCAGAAAAGCACTATCAAAGTCATCCATCCTAGGTTATGTTAAAATATCGTTTCTCGATTAATTCTGTGCCAGTGGTCACATTAATATTATTTTATATATAAACTTTGATTTATATGTGAGACTTTTTTAGCTTTTATTAAGTTTTTAAATAAGTGTAAATAACATGGGAATTGTTATCAGATAAAGCAAATTACAAAGAAACTAAATAACAGGAAGAGACGGCATCTTAAAATCTACATTAAAGTTATGTGTTCTTGTTATGTGTATTCCACATGTAATTCTATATAAATACCCTAACTCTCTGGCCATAAATAATTTTTGGCAAAACAAGATCTTTAGTTATGTCTTCGAAATTTCGAAGAAAGTTTTTAAGTATCGTTAAAGATTACGTAATATTTTGTCTACAAGAAGATTGAAGGTGTGTTAGCTGATTCTCGTAATCGTCTTTAAAATGCAAGCTACATATGTATGTTTGATACTTGGCTTTTAATTTTTATTTCCTAATTTCTTTGCACGCCTAAGCTTAACATGGGCACGAAATCTACCTGAACGCGAGTCACTTGGAATATTTCGACACGAATTCTTGAAATCAATAGCCCCCTGCGTAGGCTTTGTTCAATGACTTGAAAAATCTATCAACAAATTAATCTTGTGCTAACAAAATCGTCTTCGGTTAATTTGCTGATATTTTTAAGGAAGATCTTGTTATTTTCTGTGTGTATAAAACACAGAATGCCGGCACACTATGCATCTCTAAAATTAGAACCTCATTTAGTTTTAAATTTGTACCGTTTCGTTTTAAGAGGAAATTGAACCTACGTTTTACGCGGAATAATTTTTAAAAGAAGGGAGGAAGCTCAGTGTTTTCCAGAGGCGTTAATTAATCAAAATCCCCTGGTATAATTATTTCTGCGCTCAGAGCGTATACTATTTGGTTAGGAGAGAACATAAAAGCTAAAATGTATTCACGAAAAAATCTTTTTTCAAAGATGTGGCTCATTTTATGCAAATTAATGAATATTTAAGCAAAACACGAAAGCAATTGGCATTATGAGATTAAAGATGAAAGAACTTAAGAAAATGAACTTGGAATATAACAAAATTTTTATTCTATAAATTAAATTTTAAATGAGAGCTCAATTGCATTTGGAAATTTATATGTTTTGTGAATGGTATAGCGTCGTTTAATTTTGCAACTCTTTATAACGGGAATACAATTTTATTTGTTGATTTAGAGAATTTTCTCGGGTGTATTTACTGCATATATTTAGCTAATGTTAGTTCCAAAACTGTATTGTTTACTCAATATTAGAAATATTTGTTATAAAAATCTGATTGTGTTACCTATAGAATTAGCTGTAGAGTACTAAAATAATTTTCTAATTTTAATTTTTTTAATTAGCTTTACAGCTGCTCAGTTTAATATTGCCAGATAAATTTTATCAATAAATCATTTTGTATTTGTTGTAATTTTTCAAATTTATGGCAAGAGAAAAGTAAATGGTTAATATAGGCATCTTTGTAGAATTTAAATTAACACGTGAATGCCCTTGCCTTCCCACTGCTTTGTCATCACTCTTTAATGTAAGTGTCATGACAGATGTTTCATCCAGTTATTGCGAGCCTTTTAAAATGTGATGTTGACAACGGTGATTCACAGTTAAAAAGGATTGCAGGTACGTGGTACCAGTTAAAAATTACGAACTTAACCTAAACACAAAATAGTTTTCACATTTTTGGCTGATTAAATTTTCATGGTATTGTTTTACAGTCCAACTTTCGGGGATTAGATTTTTCTTCGGTAACTCCCCCCCCCCCCACCCCCGCAACAGGCACTTTGTTCTGAAGACAAATTTTTGTAAATTGGTCGTAGTGCATGAAATACTAAGTTGTAGTAAATTTTTTCGCTGACGACTTAAACTACCTTTGTTATTGGTCAAAATGAGCTCTTATAATATTATATTTATTTTTTACATATATAATAGAACTAGCTGAATACCGTGCTTCGCTACGGAATACATTCAAATTAAATACAACGGTCAATGTATGCAGTTAATTTGTATGTATAATATCCATAAAACATACTAATTTGAATTAAATTCTTAAACTTCCATCTCAATTAGTCTAGTGGTTAAATTTTATCTTTTACCGTATTATTATTTTTTTTGTCAATATATTTCGTTGTTATGCACGTGACGATAAATTAATGTAAAGTATCATAAAAAAAAGAAACCACGTGATCAGCATTTAATTAAATTCTAAAAAATAATCTTTAAAAAATCACCAAAAATCAGAAAATGGAGGTATAGATTTCAAAAAGATTCCATTTTAAAGAATTTTTTATGGTCTTTCTCGTGATATAAATTTTGTAATCCTCAGATTATTATTTTAAAGGCAAACTTTAAGGAATGTTACAAAAACGGCTTAAAAATTTAATTTTAAAAAAATCTAAGAAGAATTTTTCAAAAATCTTTCTTAGTGCACTCCTACACTATAAGAAGAATCGCCATGCAAAATAGCCCTTGAGGTCCTGCGGTTTGGTCTGTACGTTATCTGTCAGTCAGTCAGTCAGTCAGTAGTTTTATATATATAGATTACTGAATGTTTCGTAAATCACCAAAACTGTTATTTTATTTTGTTATAAAAATGTTATCTTGAGTGTGTGATCACGCGACTCAAAACTTTGTTGTCAGAGCTAAGAATAAAATTCAGATTGTTAAATGATCTTTGTAATTACGTATATCATTATATAACAGGAAAACTGAGTTGCATTTTACTTATCCAAATATGTGTCGTATCTACCTTATGTGAACTGGGATTTCCTTCCCTGTCACAAAAAGGATTGATGATGCTGGGAAATTTGAGGATTCAGTAAAGATGTTACTTTTATTTGAAAATTTTCAGTAAATATTTTTAATTGTGCGCTGAAATAAAACAATACATTTAGTCTTAAGATAGTTTGACCAAAAAGAATGCAGTTATAGAATTCAATGAGAGCAAAGGGTGTATCATTTCTTATAACAAAAGAAATTTTCAGGTCAATCCATTAAAGGGGAAGAGGAAGGGTAATATCATACTGATCTAGAATTTAGAATGGAAATTACGCTTTTATTTATCACCGGAGCATATATATGTATTTGCAAAATTAATGTAATTAAAGCATGCCGCTTGAAAACAACTAAACCCATTTCTAGAAGAAAATCTGGCGTGTATCTCTCTGTATCTTTCAAACACGGATAGTGAAGGTGGATGATTAGTGCATGCATTAAAGTGCGATTTGAATCGCATTCTTTTTTAATTAATTTGTTTTGCTCGAAAGCTTAAAGGGCATATTAAGGCGTCGCAGTTTTAATTTAATTTGCTTTTGTTGATGCTACGCATTGTTAGTAAATGCGGAATGTTGCTTTGCGTGATAAGGAATCATACGATCACATGCAGTTTATTCATAGAGATTTTTTTCGAAATTATCTGTGTTGAATCGTAGAAAATAGCCCGTAAACATATCCAGATGTCTGCTACCACAGTAAAATATAAAATTGGGACGCGAATTTTACTTCCCTGGAAAAACTTAAAATGGTGAGAGGCGACCTCTTATGTGAAACAATATCCAACGAAATCCGTAACTGCTCACATAAGCACTATACACTGCAACAATAACCGTCGAAACAAGGGACCGCGATAAAAGTCAGTCAAGTTAATGAACCTGTCAACCGGTGACGTCACTTCCTGTCTAATCCATGAACGTCGGTAGGACAGCGAACCACCACTGCTGCTGCAAGTAAAAAAAAGAAATGTAGAAATAACATCTGATCTTGTGGCGAGATTCTGTGCAGCGAAGCAAGGCTGATTACTTAGAGGTATGTGTCAACGATGACTAGACATCACTAGACGGACTGTGGTTTAGTAACACATCGAAACATTTTAAATAATTTCTGATCATCTTAAATGCTTTGTTTCTTCTTTTACTTTTTTTTTTGTAACGTCAGATTTCTCTCTAAATTAATAAAATGCTGTAAATATAGCTCTATTTTCTCCGTTGCATTTCTTTCACTTATTAAAATATGAACGTGACAGACCTCATATATAAAATTTATCCTATGTTCATTCATTTTTTAAATGCATGGACTTCTTTTAATTAAAATTGAAAAAATGTTTTATTGTAGGAAACAAAGGGATATAGAAAGTATTCTATGCTTATAACATTTTTATAAGTGCCTAAATTTTGCTCAAAAATTGGTAATAAAGTCAATATCTTGAACGATTATTTTATAGCTTTTAAAATGACCATATTAATAGCGACTAAATACAACCCGACTGTTGTATCATTGGATGGCTCGCAGGAACTAAAGCTAAATTTCTTATCAAACTTTAATTTCGTTGAAGAGATAAATTTTTGATTTATGTTGTGTGAATGTGTGTAGTGTATGGTGGTTGTACCGTCATTGCGTCCGATTCAATCACTGTGACCATTGGGCATATCTATGTAAGTTCGCTTTGAAGTATGGTGGATTAAATGAATGTGGCACTCCCATATCTACATACTTATTTCATTGGTATGCAAGACATGAGGTACATAGCCATTTTGTGCATTAACTTTTATTACTTTATTATAGCTTTCTATGCATTTAAATAATTTCTCTCGTTAACGGTGGTAACCTTTTGTTAATTGTGCTATTAAATCTATATCATTAACGTGCGTGAATACTTGAAGCAGAAAAGGCATATTGCCCCACATAACACAATTTTTAAAATTGAAATTACTAGCAAACTTGCACTATAAAATAATTATTCTTGTAGACCTACTTACTACTACGTGAAATAATTGACTATAACCTAAATCTGGTCTCATTCATTATTGTAAGGAAAGTTTTAGGATTCTTCGTTTGAAATTTGGCAACATTAAATGAGAAATTTGTATTTTTTTAATTTAAACGTATCTACAAAATAGTTTGGAAGGTCTGATCTACCGATTAGGTATCTTACTTGCATTTTATTAGATCTATTTTTTTAAAATCTATAAAATAACTTTTTATAGATTGCTGAAGAAGTTATTTTTATATTGAAAAAAGGTTTTATTCTCTGTAAAATAACTTTTTTCTTCAGCAAATTTAAAAACGTTCTCTAGACGTTATATTTGGAAAGCGTAAATACAACTGTAATGAAGTGGGATTGAATCATGACATTTGAATCAAGAAATGATGTCAAAGGATATTGAAAACAAGATTTAAATTTCAATAAATTTCTCCATTTTAGCAGTCATTTTAGGCACTTTCAGCTTTTGATCATCTAACCATGTACCGTATTAAAATGTTGCAATATTGCTCTAAACGCGATACTCAGAGTTGTTATTGAAATAGTCAGCCATGCTGCCAGCCAGGTCAATTACAGTCGAACCTCCATATATCGAACTTCCCTATATCGAAATTTTCTATATATCGAACTCTTAGCAAATCGCCATGTTCATTACATAGAAAAATTGTTTCTATATACCGAAAAAATCTATATATATCGACATTTTTTTTCAAGACAAATTAGGAGATTTTATTCCACTTTAGAATAAAATCTCCCAGTTTTTGGCATTTGAAACAATGCGTCGTGGACTTCAATTCACGGAAAATGTCCCTGATGAAGTTTTTAGTGGACTGAATAAATAGGAATATTTCTTTGAACTTTCCGCAAAACTGGCTGTTCAGCAAGATATTCGTAGTTTTTTTTAAAGAATTTAACTGTGATCATTGTAACCACTGTCTGCATTATTGTTTTTTTTTTTAAACATATGTACTAATCAATAAATCTTTCAGATTAATTTTTTAGTTATTAACTTTCATTTAATGGGATTCGCATATAAATTAGAAATGGAGTTTCGTATACGAAAATTATCTTTAATATATTTTTTTAGGTGCATAACGCCGGGTTTAAATTTCGCGCTTTTTTTTTTTTCTTTTTTTGTAATCAAGTTGGCAGCTCTAAAAATTTTATGTGTTATCTGTCATCCTTGCGATTACAGGTATTCCTCGACTTACGACCGTTCGCACTTGCGTTTTTTTTTTAGTCACGTGTGTATGCCAATAAGCCACAAACAATAGGCGGAGATCCAACGTATTATTGTCTCAATCGAACCTCGATTATGCATCGACGTTATTTTAAATTTCCTCAAAAGAGAAAGAGTTTTCAATGAGAGCAGTGATGCGCATTTGTCTGACATTTTATTCTATACGGAACATTTGTACTGTGCAATGAAATATTATCATTTTTCAAATAAATGTGTTTAAATCTAAAACTAAATCCGGTTCTCTTATTGGAAAGCCCTTTATTTCAGCTTATAGCTGTAATTTAAGCATAACTGGATTGTTTTATAATCTTCTGTGAGCTGTACTTCTGTCTGTACTTATGAAGTCGATTGCCTGGTGATATGAAATTATGTAAGGCATTTATATAAATGAAACCTTTGTATACACACTGAAAGATACTGATAGAGCAGTTTAATGTAGTGTTATCATGGGTGTTACCTCTAAATTTTTATTCTAATCTTTATACATAGATTGTCTTAGTTTCTTTTACAAACATCTGTAATTAATATTATTGACGTAGTTAAATAGAATATTTTAAAAAATTATTTACATTTCAAACGTACTTTTCGTACTCTGGGTTGGAATATAGCGTTCGAAATTAATTTCGAAAGCTACATAATTGCAATCCCCTTCCATTCTGTGGATGTTGCTGAAAAGGAGTGTATTAAGTGAGTACATGAAAGCATTAATCGTAGTATTTTTCCATGTTATGTTTTCAAAAAGTAATAAACTTAAGAGCCTTATCGAAACTGCTCCTTTAGATTTATTACTTAAGTGTTATCCTGTACTTAAGGGAAAAGGCTCGGTGTAAAAGTCTCTTTTTTTCCCCTTCTTGACCTAATATCCGAATTCATTGACATTCAGTATGCATCGCGTCGAAGAAAGCAATGAAGAAAGACAAAGCAGACTTTCCTTTCTTTTCCCCCAGGTTGGGAAATGTAACTGGAATCTTACTTCCCGTTCACAATGTTAGAGAATTCATTAACAATTCGTATTGGGTAAACAAGTAATAGAATTTTAGATTCATGTACTTATAGCTATAACATCATTAAAATTCAGTGGGAATCATTTGAAGAAAAAAAAAAATCCGAATAAAAGCTTTTCCTGTCATTGAAAACTATGTTCCTAAATAACTTTTTATCATTTTTTAGTGAATTAAGAACTTGGCATGAATGTACACGTACTGTTGTTGCAGAAAGAAAATACAACCTGTACAAAACTTAAGCCCTTAATCTCAACATCGGATTTAGGCAGATTACGCTGTTGGAAGAACACCTCTTCGGTGTAAGATATGGACCATCTGACCATCTCCTAATCTCCAGCATAAAAATTGCAAAGCTTATATTCCACTAGTTAGTTAATAGAAGTATATATATATATATATATATATATATATATATATATATATATATATATATATATATATATATGAAACAATAACCTTTCGTTATCATTAAAACGTCTATTCAAAATTCTTTCATCTTATCGCAACAGAATACTGTCCCTCATTTAAATTTGACCTACACTGGTGAAATAAATTAAAATTTGCATATTTTATTGAATTTCATGAAAAGAACTGAACTGAATGTAAAACCACTGCTTCTAGACAAAAATGCAAATCTTGTACGTCAAATACGTAAGCGTACACGTGTGTGTAGGCGGAGCCAGTAGAGAAACAGACTTTATAAGCGCGCGTAAGTAATTTCATAGTATGTTTATATTTCGTCAAGAAAAGTTTTCAGTTAAATTCTCAGATTTTACCGCTATTAAAAGCTTCCGATATTCATCATTTTTAAAACTTCTCGAACAAACAGAGAGTTACTTTTCATCAAATAGATTATATTGACTGATGTTTTCATTATGTGCCTATATGACTGTTTTTTTGACCTAATAAAAAAATCGAAGACTATTCTACCGAAAAATTTCTCTAGACAATATCATATTTGGAAGAAAGAACTGCCCATATAAAACACAATTCAAGCTGAAAATAATACAAGGAAAGAAACAGTTACAATAAATAAATTATTTATTTTGTTAACAATTACGGATTTACAACTACTAGCAGATACATTGAGGATAAAATAAATATAGTAAACAAAAGCTGCATTGTTAAATAAATAAATAAATAAATAAAAGGAGTGTAAAATATAAACACTACCTCGTAAATAAGCTCATATTTAACCCTCAAGCATTTGCGAATATGGGTTCATTTAGGATGGGAATGCTTTCTAATACCATTTCGTATCACTGGAGTTGCGGTTGAATCCGATGAATCCTCTGAAAATATAGTTGATATTACAGGCGGTACAATTTTTCTCTCCGGCAAACAGTAAACGGCGATTTTTTCAATGGTCTGTTGGTATACAAACCTCCGATTGTGGCACTTTTTTATATTTAACACTGGAGCTTTGTAATACACAGGCTTGCAGTAGTACTCGAGGGAATCTTCACATTTTGCTCTCATCAGCACTCTTGGGATGCGACCGTCCTTGGCATCAGGCATCCAAGTAATAGGACATTTTGTCCCACCTAAGCTGCTTTGGGTGTTTCCAAACTCGGACTGAAGCCTCTCCACTTCAAAATGCTCATAACCAACAGAGTGCATTGGTTCAATATAGAACAACGACTCCGGGTTCGAAGAAAATTCGGTCTTCGCTACCTGAGAGCTGTTGCATTTATGTGGCAACAGCTGTTTAGTTTCATCTAATACAGAACCAGAGGGATAAGTCACAGATTTCCTCCATATTAACATAGCTAACTGAAGAAATAGTAGAGGATCCATATTTTACACGTTCTGTGTAAAGCGAATTCCAAGATATCAAAACCAGTGTAGGGCGCTTGTATTTATATACCTCCATTTCTAAGACCTATTTTAAAACTAAAACTGGGAAAAGCCCATAAGTATGAAATTCTCATCTGATTTTGGGTGTGTGAAAATCATCTTTGTGTACATCCCCATGATGATTCCAAACAACACGTGAACATCCGCTGAAATATATTTACGTCACAACCACTACGAAATTTACCCTTTCTGAATAGTTTCCTTTTTGTATGTTTGGTTTCGGTATCTGCCAACACAGAAGTGTCTTTGTATAGGACATTAAGTAAAACAAGAATTAAGTCGTATTTTAATTTCTCGAACTATACGTGAAATAATTGTTTTAGATTCCTGGAAAATTTGAATTCTTACTTTTTAAACATTTAGATTTCGCGAAAACATTTTTCATTATGATGATGTGTTTTTTAAGTTTAAGATTTAAAGATATCATGCAATTTCAAAATTATGCAGTGAAATATATTATTCTGTAATTTCTCAATCTTTTACCACCCGAATCCTCCACAAATGGTTTGATTCCAAACAGAAAACATTCTCTTTTTTTTCTCTTTCTCTGTCTAATTTTCTACAAACTCAATTATGTAAGTGTGTGCTTAAATAGAAACCTATCAGCTAAAAATCCATGCTGCCCTCTGTTCCTTGGCACGCAAGCAAAGCTTTCTCTTAAATAAAAAAATTATAAATAAACTAGCTGAAAACCCGCACTTCGCTACGGAGTACATTCAAATTAAATACAACGGTCAATGTATGCAATTAATGCCTATATATATATATATATATATATATATATATATATATATATATATATATATATATATATATATTTATTTATTTATTTATTTATACAGTGGAATCTCGATCTATCGTTTTTCAAGGGACCGATTGAAATGAACGACACATACGGAAAAACGATGGATCCGAAAACGATCGATCGAGATTCCTCTGTGTGTGTGTGTGTGTATATATATATATATATATATATATAAAAAATAAATACGACGATCAATGTATACAATTGATGTAAAAAAAAATACATTTATAAAAAAATCGTAAGGGATATTTTATAGACAAAATAGTATAGAGGAAAATATTCAAATTAAATCTAATAGGACATACTAAAGAATATGCATAGGAATAACCGAAATAATATAGTAGTTTTCCCCCTAAAAGCCACGTGCGGCGAACAGTTATATAAGGCCGAATGTTGCAGGACATTCGAAAACATCACCCCATATGACGTGTTAAAGTCAGGTGTCAATTTTGACTAATCGGAAGTTCAATCTAATCGTACGCGGGCGAGAGATTTCAGTTTCGTTCGCGCTTTGTGTGTTGGCCACGGTGTTGTTACGATGTGAAACTTGGGCGCGCTGCGTCAACACCGACTCAAACACTCAAACTTTGTGTTTGAGTCGGTGTTGGCTATGTCTCCTTTGTCCTGTAGATCAGGATTCCGACAGAGGTCTGAATAGGCCATAATGTTCGGATTAATATCCAGAAACGATGGTGGGTAACTCAGATTTTGTATGCTATTTAAAAGTAAGGTTTTCATAATGGCAAGGTCTATTTTTGTATGGAGAACTTAGTGTCTTAAGGGGAATTTTTGTTGGGTGGGGTGACCTTGTTTCCTGATATTCATTTTTTCTATTGAAAGGAGGGCGGAAACATGCTGAGCTCAAAGTGTATCTTGTCTGTCTCTTTATAGACTATTAGAATGCAATTTATTTATTTATTTATTTTTATGGGAGGAAAACGATCTTACGTGGCGTTTAAAAAAATCCAAAAGTTTTATGTTCGAATTTTCGCCAAAAAGGGGGAGGTAGTTATTGCGTTTAGTAAAAGGTATTAGGTTTTTATCACTATCATAAGGTTGGAACCATATATATTTTTAAGTTCATATTGTACCGTGAAATTTTATTGCATATAATACTAATTTAAATTTTTAACTGTGGATTTTTACTAAATACGCTTCTTGCCCATTCTAAAACAATGTAAAATGCAACTAAGATAACATTTATGATATTTTTCTTGAGTAGTTATTAACGTCTATTTTTTACTATGTGGTAAATTTTTTTAAAATTTTTTATTATTTATTTTTATTTATTTATTTATTTTTTTTTTTTTTTTGGGGGGGGGGGGGATATACTCATGTCCCCGTCGTAGTAATATTTTTCAATGCAATTTAATCTGGTTGTCAGATTTGGAACTTTTTTACGATTGTCCGTGTCTTACGAGTCTCATTAAATGCATAATTTTGAAAATATCATTCTTATCAATAAACTCTACTAATGAAAATTCAGAAAAGGAACGGCTCCTTCCTAAAGAGTAGATCTGTATTGGGAAGGGGGGGGGGGGGCACTGTATTTTCACACCTTTCCGTGATTGATGTTTTTCGATATGCCTCCCCAGGGAATTGATGGATTGATTCAAAAGAGTCGCATCAATCACTTTGCAGCTCGCTTTACGAAGTTATTCCCGTATTACCTATTCTATCTTAAACATAGTGCCAACTGTAAATCTTTCAGTATAAAGTGGATAGAAAAGGAGAGGGGTGCTTTACGTTTCTTATCCTTTCTACAATGCAGTGAATATCTCATATTACTGAATTAATATATATTATATATATATATATATATATATATATATATATATATATATATATATATATAAATATTTTAATTTTCTATCTTCTTATTTTTAATGTCCATTTAAATTTTTTCTTGGTTTTAGCCTAATTCTATATTAGTTGATTGCTTGAAATATGACAAATTTCCTCACGCACTCATTCTAAATCTTTCTCATCACTCATTCATTCCCGTATTCCAGTTATGCTCTTATTGGCCTCTCTTTTGATGCTGGCATCATGAACTGCTTCAATAATTTAGTCACTAGCATTAGCAACGATAAGGCGTTTCACTCTGAGTTCATATTTCCCATGTGTACTAAATTTGGGGACGGATCTCTCTTCCAACTTTTATTTTTTATATTTAAATAGCGGAGTGTCTAAACACAGGGATATTACTTGCAATATCGCTTCAGAAACATTATACTTTTGTTTGAATTACTCATGCATTGGCTACTGAAGATGATGTATGAGTAAATGAGATTTGTTTTTTTAATGTTATTCATCTACTCTGTTAAGCCTATTAGCTAATATTTCATATATATATATATATATATATATATATATATATATATATATATATATATATATATATATATATAATATATAGCTTAATAGTCGGATTTCTAGGAATAGTCATGCTTGATTTTAAAATTAATGTGGTCAGACGGTTGTTAATGTAAACCTATGTTTATACATGGTTTGTATGTGAATAGGTAAATCTTGATTTAATTTTGGTAGAGTAATTATGCATAAAAGACTAATTAAGAAGTTCTCTGGATTTCAAGTTTGAAGTGCAGTAGGTTTCTGTCAGGAAAGACATAAAATTTCTATCAAGTTCAGATTTTTTTTTTTTCTCTTCTTACGTACAGTAGCGCACACATCCTGGAAGGCGTTTCTCTTAAGACTGCCATGTACTAAGAAAAAAAATCACTGTTCGGACCTCTGCTTGTTTCTGACTTTTGTGGTGGGAGGAGTCAAGTTGACAGTTGGAAAATACCACCTCCCTTTAGAAATGACATTTGAAGGATTGTAATGACTCTCCCGCCATAGGGAGTGAAGATGCTTCGACCATCTCCCCTTTCCTGATAAGACTTTGGCCAGAACCGGACGAAAATTTAAAGCGTGGCTTGGTCAGGGGCTGAAGTTTTTCCCAGACTCTAGTCACAGCCTGCGATCGGTCCGACTCTAAGTATAAAAGCAAAATTTAGACCGACTTTCACAAAATCACCGATAAATTAATATATATATATATATATATATTGTTTCCAACGGGAATGCAAAACTCTCAAGAGTCATTTAAATTAGCATTTAATAAACATTACAGTATAAAATGCTGATTAAAAAGAAATTAAATTTAAAAATAAAACCCATCATTTTTCTATTTCTCAGTTTTTATGCCACAGAAAAAGAGTTTAAAATTATTTTTTGACAACTTATTTGGAACAGATAGAAATGAGGCATTTTCACTCGACATTATCTGTTTTGAAGGGTTCACTCGACATTATGTGTTATAGGTTTGAAGGGTGAACTGCGTATACTTATTTAACAGTTTTCAATTAAGTCAGTTTTGTTTCGCCATACCAAATTACTTGCATATTTTTTTTCCCACAAGACACTGCTTCTTAAAATTCACAATAAAAATATATAATGGGAACTTCACGCATCGGGGTACGGTACATAATGTATGATTGTCTCTATAAACAGTTTCAAATGCATTTATGAAATGGTTCAATACATTCAAAATCTCTATTGATCCGTTCTTAATTTTCTTATAATTTCAGATGAACTTGAAAGAAGGTTTTAGAAATGATTATTGATAATATTTATGTGAGAATTTAAAAAAATATTTATAAACTGACCTACAAATTTTCTAGTTAGACTTAATCCGCCATAAATTCGTAACTTCTCTTTAATTTCGAATGTTTTGACTAAACGTAAACTTTATCTGAAATTTTACAATTAACTTAATTTTGAACTCTAATTTTACTACTGATAAAATTAATTTGCCTCCATTTTTGCCCGAATGCATTTTTTTTTAAAATCGTTTTCCTAACTAAAACTTATTTTATCAACAAAACTGGAAAAGTTTAGGGTAAAACTAAAAACTGTTATTACAATTTTGAGTTTAATTTCTATTTATTATGATTACATTTTGGAATTTGGGTGCACGTTACATCCGAGTAAACACGTTATTGATTTCGGTGGTGTTTACGGGATTCACATTCAAGGAAGTATGATAGTTATGCTAATAAAAACACAAATATAATTACTTCTGATTATTTGCAATATTAGTGCATATGATTTGCACTAATATTGCAAATATAACATTTGTGATTGAAAGTCAATCACAAATGTTATATATATTTCGTCATGTGTTTTTGTCCTTTGCCGCTTTTTTAATGTATAACATTACTTTTTCGTTTAAACGTAGAATAGTAAAACCACAAGTATTTTAATCTGTCATGCGCAAAAATTTTATATGTTTGCTACCATTGCATGCAATTTGTGTTGCACTCAAATTTTTTAATTCAGTAAGTATTTATGATCCCCGTAGGTGCCTGCAATTTACTGCTTCTCTACTAATACAGAATTTAAGTTTATGACGCTCGTAAATGCTTGCGCATTGTCGTTGAACAAGTTTTTTTTTTTTATTATCTGTATAAAAATGTATATTTCTATGTAAACCTAAAAGTATAAATAATCTTAGATTTCAGTTACGGTTAACGGTTAGTTGACTAACATTTAATTCAAAATATTTAGTTATATTTTTGAATTAAAGTAGTTAAAATTGTTCTTCTTGATTAAGGTAATTTTTTTGTTCTCACGCTAACTGATGTTAAAACCATTTTAATTAAACAACAGTAAAACTATGTTAGGATTTTTAAATATAAGAACGATAAGTTGCTCCCAAAAATTTGTTCCCTAGAATTTTTTTATGTCGACCGAAAGTTTAAATATATAAAACATTCCTCCCTTATTAAAGAAGAAAAATTTTTAGTGTAGCTACTATTACATGAAATTTGTTTAGCTCTCAATTATTCATTCATTCAATACTCTCTCACACGAAATCCCTAAACGGCATCTCTGAAGATGTGAAACCGTTAAGAAAACTGATTAGGTATTATGAAATTTAAACGATATTATAATGAATTGAATTCCAGTACGAAAGAATTCAGGATTTTAATATATTTTCCCTTTTCACCTTGATTCTAAATTTCGATCCTGAAGGATCTGGGCACACTAATATATGGACTCTCTTAAGATGACTTTGCAGTATTTACCATCTGCTAACGACAGTATATGAAACACCTAAGAATTTCTGAAGCATGTGCTTTTGCCTCCTGTGCTGTTGATATTAAATGTGTGACAGCCAAAAAGTGTCTGAAGCTGATTGCTAAAGGGCTCGTTTTAGTCAAGATTTAAAAGGCTTCTATTTAACGATATAAGTCACGGGGAAATCTGTGTCATTTCAATGAAGAACGCTTTTTCACTCATAAATTTCAAGCGTATTATTAAATATATTCCTTAAAAAATCAATAGACTTTAAGTTTTATCTGAATGAATATATAGATATATATGTATGTACTAGCTGAAAACCCGCACTTTGCTACGGAGTACATTCAAATTAAATACAACGGTCAATGTATGCAATTAATGCCAAAAATATATATATATATATATTTATAATAAATACGACGATCAATATATACAATTGATGTAGAAAAAAAAATATATATTTGTAAAAAAATCGTAGGGGATATTTTTATAGACAAAATAATGTCCAATCGCCTGCCGCATTAGCAAGAAAAAAAATATTTTTTTGTCTATTTAGTTGTTATGCACGTGACGATGAATTTATTTAAAGTACCAGAAAAAGAAATCACGTGATCGGCATTTAATAAATTAAATTCTAAAAATTAATCTTTAAAAATTCACCAAAAATCAAAAATAGAGGTAAAGATTCGAAAAGGATTTCATTTTAAAGGAAATTTTATGATCTTTCTCGTGATATAAATTTTACTACCCTCAAATTATTATTTTAAATGCAAACTTAAAAAAAGTTACTAAAACAGCTTAAAAATTTAATTTTTAAAAATCTAAGAATTTTTCAAAAATCTCTCTTAGTGCACCCCTACACTATAAGAAGAATCGCCATGCAAAATTTCAGCCCTTTAGTTCCAGCGGTTTGGTCTGTGCTTTGTATGTCAGTCAGTGAGTCAGTTACGGAACTATTTTATATATATAGATAAAATATTAATTGCCAGGGCAAGCATTTAAACATCTTGTGTAATCCGAATTCGCCGAACTTATCTCTTCTTTTAGTTCCCAATGAATGTTTTTGAATTCCTAAATGTTTCTACGAGGAATATTAAAACTAAACTAAAACCCACCAATCTCTCCAAATAAGGTTGAAACAATAGTTTAACGAAGATATTTGAAGCCTTCCCCCCTTTTTTTTAACTCTAGTGGAACAGTATTTTGAAATTACATTTACTCAAAGTACTATTGCTTCCACGCCCATCTGTTTGCAAATGAAGAGCGTGTGGACGAGCCTGGCTGTAGACAATAATGAAAAGCCCCACCCCCAAAATGCACCATATTTATGAACTACTGCTTCGTAATCTGCTCTCAAGCATTTCACTCGCGTAATAATTTTAGGGTTGACTTGCCTTGATATTGTCATGTAACATCGGCTTTGAAATGTCCTTCGTTTTGCGGAATGAAGCTTTCTCATTAGCACTTCTAATGTACTGATGCTGAAATAGCACATAAAATCCAATAGTATTGTCGAGGAAGTCCCACTGGTTCCCTCACACCATACCCAAAGCAGATATCCATGTAGCAAAAGGACAACCTATCGTATTTAATAAAAATTAAAGCTTTTAGATGGATACCTCAGCATCAGCATTTCTTCATGGGTTTGAGAATCCTAACGAGGCGTCTGTGCATATTCGAAGATTCGTGTTCGGGATAAACCTCTTTTACAATATATTTCAGAGTGTGCTCTCGTAGGAACTTGATTAAAACGCACAGCTTGTAAGAGGTAGCTTGTTAGAATCCGACCTCTGTTAAAGATAAAAAAAAAAAATCTATCCTATATTACCTAATAAAAGCGAATTTTCTTTTAAATTTATTTGTATCGTTCCATAATATATTTCCTGCAAAAATTGAATCTAAATATACCAGACTAATCAGGAATTCAGAATTCCACTTGAATGCTTGCTGAAACGGAGGACTTTTCCGTAGAAAATTTAAAATCCGTATGTCTTCAAAATATGTGAAGAAATATTGAAGGTTCAAAATTGGGCCTAATATCCTCTATAAAAAAAATAATTCAGAATACCTGCAGAATATATCTCTTGGGAGCAGGGTTAAAATTAAAGGTGTTGTTTAAAGGAAAAGACATTTTAAAATTGTATATGCAAAGGAAGAAGAGAAATTTTAAGTTGTTTATCCTAGTGTTATATCATAATTTTCACTAGCCAATAAAACGTCATACCAAGATATTATTTCATTAGTTGAGTACATACTTGTACCATAATATTTTACAATATGTAATATCATAAGTTTTCAATCAATTTTTAGCAGAATACGTGTATATTATAACCGCTTTTGTATTAAAATGCCGTCCATTCTGTAGGAGAATAATGAACGAGTTAAGATTTCAGAATATGTTTTGACCTATTATAAATATCATTGGACGTCCAAATCGGGATGTAGTTAGCATCAGGAGCTTCCAAGAAGTAGGTTTGGACGTTTCGGTGCTGTTCCCTTAGAGCAGGGTGCCAAACTCAAAGGCTACCTTGGGCCAAACAAACAAGGTATAACTATAGGTGGTCCGCAAAAAAAAAAAAAAAATCAATATTAATAGAATCGTAGGTTTATTTACCTAATTACAATATATTCAACATAAATTTATGCATTTTGTTTAATAATAGCAAAAAAGAGTATCATTAAAAAAAACATTTAGCGAATTCTTCCTATCTTATTATAATTCTGCGTCGGTTATTTTATTATATATTATTGTGTGCCAATATATTGGCCGGGCCGCAAAAATGTTCGTCGCGAGCCGCGAGTTTGACACCCCTGCCTTAGAGGGAGCATTATTGGTTATGCGTATGGTGCTCCCATAATTAATTAGCCTACGAAACAAACAAACCGTGGTGTGGATGGGCGACAAGTACCAGCTGCGTTGGGGGAAAAAAAGTAAAGTGTCATTTTGATTGTGTATTTTACAGATCAGCGTACCAGTTGTAAATTTATGCCAGTCTTGCAGAGCTTTGCCGAGGCAGAACAGCCTCGAATCGTGTTTCCGGTGGTCTTGAGAGAAATGGCACTGATTCTTGCCGCAAGAAACTATCAGTGAAAATACTCGCAAAGTGATGTTTATCTATATATATAAAAGAGTTTGTTTGTTTGTCCGCTATAGAATCATAGACTGTTTCACCTACAGGGACCAAATTCGGCACAGTTAATGTTTAGGACCCGAGAAACTTAAATCAGGAAAAACGAAATTTGGGGCTCAATTAGTTTTTTTAAATCAATTTTTTAATGATTTTTGTGCTCCTAAGCGCACCTCTTAAATATGGATACAGCCCCTTCATCACAACCAGTCTAATTCGATACGCGGGGGAAAAGAGGTTTGTTCTGAGGGGTGGTTTGAGAGTTGGTCTGGGGGTGACGGGGGGGGGGGGAGGGCGAAGTGTTTATTTTGCGGGGGGTGCAGCCCGTATTTTTTTGATGGAATGCATGAAAAATTTTGTATCTATATATCTACCCGGGCAACGCCGGGCAATAATGCTTGTATCTTATATTGAGGTTTATTCCTCTTCTTGGCGTTTCATTCGTGTCACTTTCCAGGTATTTTTCTAGGCTTTAGGTTTTCTGCATTTTAAACCAAATTACTTTTTGTTTGACACCATTGTTATGAAGCGATCACAGAAAAGTAATTTGAAGGGGGGGGGGGCGGAGATCAAAGTACTGTTGATGTGTTGTAATCTTAAAAAGAAGCATTGTACCACCTCGATTGCATTAATAAGCCTTGAAATTTTAGGAGCCAAGATCTTTATTTTATTTATTTTTTAATTTAAAAACTTTTTTTGTTTTTAGTTTAAAGTTGTTATCCCGTAGATGTAGCACTTCTTTTCAATGAAGTTACCGATATGGATATACTTAATGAAAAAAAAAAATTCTGAAATCGGATATGATTGTCATGTTATTCGGAGCTTGTGGCAGTTTAAAAGAGCAGTAGGATGCAATTAAAAAAAAAATTTTCGCAATAAGGATTTCCCCCACCCATCCTCCAAAAGTGCACTTGCAATACGACTAGTGATATGATTTCTACTATAATTTCCGTAAGTTTTCTAGTGCAACCGGAATGATTTTTCCAGGAGAATTTTCCTCGCCGGTTTGTGACGGGCTATGACGTCCTTCCTTGATCTCTCTCTAATCGACAACATTAACAAAGATCAATTTAACACCGCTTGGATGAATATTCATACTGTTTTATTTACACGAATCACAAACAACACACAATACTCGTACAAAAACTTATTTACATTAATTAAACTATACATCAGTCATCTGACTGTGACTGAGAGCAAAACCCAGTGCGTCCTCGGGCTCACACGCCGGACGGTGGCCGAATGGCATTCCGGTACCAGAGTCTGCGGGTTCGAGTCCCATTCTTGGCATGGATGTTTGTCGCCGTTCGGAATCGGCTTTAAGCTGTAGGTCCCGGTCGAATTAGCCCTCGTCTAGCAAAAAATGACCGTAGCGCTCCAAACCAAACCAAACCAAACCTCACCTCGGGCTCACACTCCTACATAGTCTCTCACTCCCCAACACTGAATGAAGGGCTCTCACCTCATAGGACCCCCACGGCGGTGTCCTCTTCTCTGGTAGAGAGCGCCAGGTGATAAATCAGGAATCTAAAATTCTATTGGGCATTTTAAAATAAACGAAATTACTGAATTTAATTTGGGCTTACATTCGATTTTAACTCAAGATTAGTTACGTTGTTTAGGGAGAAAAACAATTCTACCGTAAACGAAATGATTCAGTGCTTCAATTTTCCTTGCATAAACATGAATAAATGTTGGTGGGCTTGGTTTCTCGTCATTTGAGCCCTCCCTAGCAATAATGGCCGAAGAATACCAGGCACATTGATGATGGACGTGCATTTTAAATGTCCTATTCTTGGGGATTGTGATCTCCCGAGGATTGCAAGAAGGAATTTCTAAAAGTGTAATTATGATGGGATTTTAAATATTAATTACGTACATTAATTAAATACTTCTGTATGTAAGTATTGAAAAAAAGCCATTAATTTTTGTTATTGTTGATAAAAAAATTTAATATAACTGGTTAATGAGCGATATGTTTAATTAAATGGTATCGATGTAGCTAAATTTCAAGGTTTTTTTTTTTTTTTTGTTTTTTTTTTTTGTTTTTTTTTTTTTGGGGGGGGGGGTTGGACATGCTTTCATTTCAAACTTTCTCAAAACCAGAAAATCTTACTGAAATTTTTTGATTCAGTTTCTTTTTTAGACTCTTTCAACAGAGAAATGACTCCCACATATATTGACATTTATTAATTATGTACTCTTTCTTTCTAATACCGCAAATCCCTGTTAAGGTTTGGAAGTCCCCACTCACAGGGACTTATCTTTCATGTGTTGGTTCTCCTGTAAGGTGCCTCTGTAAAGAAGTAGCCAACAAAATCGCATTTTCGATGTGTGGATGGACCAATATGCCGCCGTGTTAGGGAGAAAGAAACCACGTTATTCTACACAATTTTTTATTCTGTGTTCATGTGTAGTTTTATGTATTAATTTAAGGGTGTCCCCGCCGTTTCGCCGACACCAAATTTCCTTCCCCCTTTTTTTCCCGTTCAAGCTTCCCTTTTGAGATATTTAGGGATTTCAAGTCGACGAGGGTTGGGTTCAGGATTGCAGGGACTACTGGTTACCTCTGAAGAGAAGATCCCCGAGAAACTGGTCACTCGGGGAGAGTTCTTTTTTGTTGAGGGGTGGAACGTTAAAGCGAAGGTCAACGAGAGATGAAGGGATTGTCACCAAACATCCCCCACTTTTCGCCAAATATCGGCATTTGTCCCAAGGAAGAGTCGAACAGGTGTTTTTCTGCCGATTGGGAATGGTTTAGTCTAAGAAAAGGCAGTGTTTACAAGAAACAGATGGGGAGAAATACACATCTGCAGTTACAATTGAAAGGAAATTTTAAACCTATTGGAACTATTATACCTTTTGGAATATTAACTGCCGTTATGTGCTGTATAATCTGAAATGTTTAAATGCTGATTTATGAAGTCTATTTTCCAAGGTATTAATTTGCAACCAAGCAAAACATCTTTCCCGTTTTTATTAACTTTTAAACTGGCCAAAAATATAGCTAAATATAGTAGTTCTAGGAACTAGATTGCAGGCACAGGCGCACAAACGCATGGTGAATTGGAATTTTTTGATTTTGTGACGAATTCTTTGATTTGCGACGAATTTCTTGGGTTTTGAGTCGATTTTCTTTGATTTTGAGATAAAATGAGCGACATTTCTATCATTAAATCAAAACATGGCGGAAATTTAGTGCAGTACCAGAATTTTCTTTTCCGCATAGACAGAAAAAGAAAATTTGAGCTACTGGATGTGTTCTTCAGGTTCAAAATGTAAAGCTCGTATAGTTTTACACAGAGATATTTTTAAGAGTAATTTCCCGGATTTCATACACACGAACCGGCTATTAAAGAAATTCAACAAAAAACTTTTTCTTCAAAACAAAGAAAGAGCCGTCACGGGAACAAAGTATAGAAGGGTTTACGAGAAACTTCGTTCGAAGAATATAACACTGTCATATGTTGATGCTGTAGGACACTTGCTTCATTTAGAGAAGTGAGTGCTGAAATGTTAAGCAAAAATGTAACATTTTGATAAAAATATGTTTGATCAATAACCATTGATGCCTTTTATTCATTTACCGAAGGACTTTTGCTCCTTAATCCTTCACTATTTTTCCTTTACAAAAACCGTTCTTGTTTTAGGAAAATAGATTTTCAAAAGACAAATGTATATGTATGGCTATGTATTTTTATGAACCTTAAATCTATTTGAAAACATTCAGTAAAAAATCTGAAACAAAGAATTTTGTAAGTTTCCCAAATGGATGGTACTTCAATCAATTTTGCTGTGCAATTTTTTGCCTCTAAAATTTTTACCTCAGAGATATGAAATTTTTCACATATATTCATTGAAGTATAACTATAAAACACCTTATAATATTTTATAAATATTTTTTTTAAATTTATAATTTAAAAATTTAAATTTTTATTATCTTTTTACATGCTCCTTGCGACACAATTTTTAACTTACCCCTTAATTTTGCATTTATCTGTATGTATAAAACAGTTCCGTAACTGACTGACTCACTCACATACAACGCACAGACCAAACCGCTAGACCTAAAGGGCTGACATTTTGCATGGTGTAGGGGTGCACTAAGAAATATTTTTGAAAAATTCTTAGATTTTTTAAAATTAAATTTTTAAGCTGTTTTAGTAACTTTTTTTAAGTTTGCATTCAAGATAATAATTTGAGGGTTATAAAATTTATATTACGAGACAGATCATAAAAATTCCTTTAAAATTAAATTTTTTCAAATCTTTACCTCCCTTTTTTGATTTTTGGTGAATTTTTAAAGATTAATTTTAAGAATTTAACTTATTAAATGCTGATCACGTGATTTCTTTTTCTGGTACTTTAAATTAATTTATCGTCACATGCATAGTAACGAAATAGACAATTTAAAAAAAAAAATTTTTTTTGCTAATGCGGCAGACGATTAGAAATTATCCAAAAAAATATTAAAATATAGTAAAAGATGTGTTTCTCAAACTGTACTATTTTAACTGTACTATATTCTTTAATATGTTCAATTAGATTTAATTTGAATATTTTCTTCTACATTATTTTGTCTATAAAAATATCCCTTACGATTTTTCTATAAATATATTTTTCCTTTTTTTTTTTTTTTTTTTTTTTTTTACATCAATTGCATACATTGACCGTTGTATTTAATTTAAGTGTACTCCGAAGCGAAGTACGGGTTTTTAGCTAGTATTACTTATAAATACATTTTGAACAGAATTAAGTATTATTTTATGCTTTCGTTGAATAGTCAACTTTTAGGAAATATTTTAATGCGTGTACACTGAATTTTCGCGAAATTTTTGTGCATTTCTACACTTAAGTTAAACTTTGATAATCTTAATGATGTCGAAACCTGAAATGGATACATAATTTTATTTTAATGTATAACAGTAGTCTTTATTGTAAATTTTATAAAATTTCGTAAAAAAATTATGACGCAAGGAGCATTTCAAAGACTTGCAAATCTGGAGATGACTCATTTTGATAAAAGCCCTTTAAAAGATTTTTTTTCACCTATCTTTGATATTTACTTTTCTAAAACCACCAAGTTTTCATTTTACTTTTCATTATATATTTTAAATGCATTTTATTCCAATAATTACATATTTTAAAAATATTAATACACCCCAAAAAAATTCCAATATTTGTTCGATTTTTGGTAATATGAAAGTCCACCATCCCCTTAAGACATCTAGATTTATTCTTTATGAGTGTGCATAATGTAGTTTGTAAATAAACATTTGTCAACGAGAAGGAGGGAGGAATTTTTGTGTCGGCGAAAAGGGGGTGTTGATTTTCCTCTTTTTGGGGAATTTTTCAACGAGAGGGGGAAGGAAATTTCAGTGTGGACGAAACGGCATGTGAACCAATTTAAGGTTATTCGAAGTACTATAAATATTTCTTCAACAGCAATATACCGAATACAATGGAATCTCGATCGATCGTTTTCGGATCCATCGTTTTTCCGTATGTGTCGTTCATTTTATCCAGTCCCAACGATCATATTGCTTTGTTATATTTCCGCATCTATCGTTTTCCCGTATTTATCGTTCATTTCAATCGGTCCCTTGGAAAACGATAGATCGAGATTCCACTGTAATCATATATAAATACATTAAGTGTACTTTTTTAAACTCATCAGAATGGAAGACTTTCTGAAGCAAATGCTTCACATCTGCTTGTGAGAGACCCAGATAAGTTATTTCACCGTTTTGTATCCTAAAAATTCTGCTACATCAGACTTTTTCGGAGATATTTTCAAAGTGCCAAGTGGTTACCGTAGATGTCTTCAGCTACAGGGGGAAAAATCCCCGTGCCTTTGATTTAATATCTGACGGCAGTATTTTGAAATCAACAATGTGCGAGTTTTCTTCCTGTATTATGTAACGTTTGTGTGCCCCAGTTTTCCGTTAGTGCCTGATTCGAGTTTCACACGAACGATGAGCTAGATGTATGTTCGAGCTTACGAGGGGAAAAAAAATGAATCAAGGTATTATTAGAGAGTCTTAAGATGGTATTACTAGAGAGAAACTTAAGGGTTTTATTCTGGTTCAGGCTATCTTGTTCCGAGAGTGTTGGATAATGCAATAATTTTGTTAAAAAATGTCTTTTTTTTTTCCTGGGTTCACGCGAGACCCGTCGGGTCTAATTCTTCATTATCATGGTTTGAACTTTTATTAACTGATTATTGATTAATGTTCATTTTTAACCCACCATAACAAAACAAATCTAATTTTTAGCTAGTGTATTTTAGCTGAAAGTAAGTGAAATATTTCTTATGCACCCAGTGTTGGACAGATGGGAACCGAAACAAAGTGTAAAAGAGAAATAAAATAGCTTGAAATAGTATTTCATACATATGTATCTTAAAATTATTTCTGTATCTATCAGGCAAGGGAAGTATTGTCGAAGCATAGGTGTGTTCAGGTGTACATTGAATTTTAATGAAATAATTTATTAATTGTATATTTATCGTGTATAAATTTATGTGTGCTTGTAATACTATTTCTTCTGCATGTTAAAAATTTCGACTCTATTAAATTTTGAATATCAATATTGTAGATACAGTAGAAAATTATTCGTATGTTATTTTACTTGCGTCTTAAAAAAGTTTGCATTTTTGTAATTCATACCTTTCTAAGTCTAATGTTTACTTACTTCTGACTTCAATCATTTTGCCTAAAAAAACTCATTGCTATCGTTAAAATCCTTAATTTTTTATATATTCTGTTTCTAGCCTATCGATCAAATAACAAATTTTTTTTTTATTATCTTGGGTGTTTGATGATTACAAGGAGTTAGATAATTTGTGTATGATTTTTCTAATCTTATGGTCGACATTTGTTTACGTCATGTCAGTGTAACCCTAAGGGGGAAAAAAAGTGGTCCGATCAGTTAGAATGCACGCTTATAGGAGGGTATATATCTACGACACAGATTTAGAAAAACTTTCCTCGCGTGTGAACAGTTTTTTTTTTAATTATTAAACGTTTTGAAAAGAATTTCTCGTTCACATTCATTGGCTATAATATATTCGTTATTTTTTTAACTGTTATTTTTCTGTAATGAAACAAAATATAGTTTTGCAGTCAAAAATGTATTGAAAATACAGTCGAACCTCCATATATCGAAGTAGCAAATTGCGCGAAAAAAATTCGATATATAGAAATTTCAATATATAGAATTGAGCTTAGTCTTATCATAATTCTCCTAAAATAAAAAAAAAATAAAGCCAATTTTCGTATACGAAACTCCATTTCTAATTTATATGCGAATCCCATTAAATGAAAGTTAATAACTAAAAATTAATTAATGTGAAAGATTTATTGATTACTACATATCTTTAAAAAAAAACAATAATGCAGACAGTGGTTACAATGATCACAGTTACATTCTTTAAAAAAAAACTACGAATATCTTGCTGAACAGTTAGTTTTGCGGAAAGTTCAAAGAAATGTTCGTATTTATTAAGTCCACTAAAAACTTCATCAGGGACATTTTCCGTGAATTGAAGTCCACGAGGTATTGTTTCAGATGCCAAAAATTGGGAGATTTTATTCTAGAGTGGAATAAAATCTCCCAATTTGTCTTGAAAAAAATTTCGATATATAGAGATTTTTTCGATATATAGAAACAATTTTTCTATGTAATGAACATAGAGATTTTCTAAGAGTTCGATATATAGAAAATTTCGATATAGGGAAGTTCGATATATGGAGGTTCGACTGTATAGTTTGCGTACCATAGATAGGTGTAGCTGTTATTAACTCCGACAATTCAGGCACACCTATTTCTACCAGAGTTCAAACCAGTCATTTTGACTAGGTGAGTAGTTTAGTAATAATAAGAAAAATGATACAAAAGGGCTATACAATAGTAAAATCAAAGTTAAAATCTACAGTTTATTAATCGAAATAGCTTTATGTCATACTATAAACAGTATGAAATTCAGCTATCTCGTCTTCCATGTGGTGTATTTTGCCCCTTGTATGAAGTATCAAGATTCTATGTGCTATTGAAGTTTAATATCTAAATTAAGTCTAAAGGGAATGATTTTCTTTTCATACACATACCTCCTAAATATGACTGGTGCCGAAATACTTGTATATCTGGGAGATAGTCTGATGAACATCTGAACACTTACGAAATTCCCATTGTAATTCTTAGTTTCGGCCAGCTGTACATCTAAGTAAGATTTCATTTTTCATCGTTCAGAAATAGCTAAAAGGAAGTCTAAAAAGGCTCTTTTAGCCACATCGTAAAAAGCATGATAAACACAATAAAATAATTTAGTTTCAGAAGTATAATCTTTTCTCTCAACTCTGCTTGTGCGCATGTGATTCAGTTTCTCTACTGGTGATATATAATTATTGTATTTATATAAAAGCTGATTGTTTGTTTTATTATATTTTCATTATTTTTCTCATAGTCAAAGAACAATGAATATTCGACGCCTCCTTTTAAAGTGGTGAAAGCAGAGAAAAGGGGACCTTGCACACATGTACGTGTGTTTTCTAAGCAGATACTTTATTATTATGTGCATTTTTTAAATTCTATTGACATATTATTTTAATTGAACAGTTTTTAAAATTGTTTATACATCCTATATTTTTTGCCTCCACTCTTCTATGTCTCTCACGTGCGCTCCAATACACACATAACCGACTTTTTTCCTTTGTGTGCCTTTACTATGACTTCTTAGTTACACGAACCAAGAAAGCGAACCAAGAAAGCGTGAAATTTAATAGAAATAATGTGAACATTTTTTAAGTCATGAATTAGATTTTTGAAAAATTGATCTTTTTCTCTTTTTTTAATTGCTTACATTATTTACAAAAAGTATTATTTGGCGCAAAGATAGTATTCCTGTATAAGTAATTATGTACAGCTAGGGAACAAAATGTTATTAATAAATAAACTTGCAAGATATTAAATCCTCTCTAACTAAAACTTTTGTATATTTAAAGTAATCAGTAGTCATAACATGAAAATATCTCCCACAACGTACAATTTCAATTCATTATGGTGCAACTGTAAATTTCTTTGACTTCTAAGCAGTTTACTTTAACACGTTCAAACATATTAATCTTGTTATACGTTATAAACTAACTTTTTTGCTGCATTTTATATACTTTTATTCTCTCATATTTATATTGTTGTTGTAAATATTGCTGATCGTGTTCGTCGACTAGTTTTATTGCGCGCTTTAGAAAGTGTCAAAGCTATGTAGGGTTTGTTGTTATTTTATCCTGCAAGCAAGTTATAGGCAGTTTACTTTAACATGTTCAAACATATTAATCTTGTTATACAATATAAACTAACTTTTTTGCTGTATTTTATATACTTTTATTCTCTCATATTTATATTGTTGTTGTAAATATTGCTGTTCGTGTTCGTCGACTAGTTTTATTGCGCGCTTTAGAAAGTGTCAAAGCTATGTAGGGTTTGTTGTTAGGTTATCCTGCAAGCAAGTTATAGGGTGCATTGAAAGAACAGTTTGGTAGTACCGCCCGAACGCACCCAGCTGCTAATCTATTTACTGTCAAACCTGTTTTTAAGTGCGGATTCTTACCAATTTTTGAGAACTAGAGTTATTGAGTCCTTGCTTAGCTCATCTTTAAATCTTCTGTAGAAAAATTAGACTCGAGGCGTAAGGGCACTTTAGCAATAGATCTGACATATTGTAAGATGTAGGGCAGCTTGTGTAGAGGTAAGCGAGTTTACGCGACTTTTTTTTTTCTGACGGTAAGCACTCCATCGATTTGAACGGAGTGTATAGCAACTCAAATCGAAAAACTTTTCTCGTTGTAGAGTGTATATTTTATTCATGATACTACTGATTTTTAGGGTTCATAGGTCTTTGACTTTATTTGCTCATCCTGTGTGATGCATTTTCTGGAGGAAGAAATTGTATTTTTCTTCCTTAATTTAATTTATATTACTTTTATATCTAATCTAGTGATTTATTTTTTCTATTCTTTTTTTAAATTTAATAGTGTAATTGGAAAATAAATATTTTTATATGAATCCACTAGATCTTCTCACGATACATTTATAGCCCAACTTAATCTAAGATGAAATCATATTACCTAACAAAACGCCTGAACAGATAACCAGTCAGTCTTTTTTGCTATATTGTATTGTAATCCCTGTAATGCAGGAAGCACGCCTGTGAGTTTGAATATCCCAAAATATTTCCCGAAAAAGTATTTGTCAACCTCCCATTCTGACGCGCAAACGCAGTCTTTCACATTGGCTGCATTCAAGTTGGTATAACCTTTTGATCAAAACAAGTCTGAGCCACTTAAAATGTAAATTCCTAGTGACCAGATCGCGGACAATCAGTTTTTCCTAGACTCTTTGAAAAGGAACATTTTCTGTTTTTGCGTCTTTTTCACGAAGACAAATAACTATAGCTTCCTGCACGATGAGAATTGCAGATTAAACTACTTTCGTCTTTTGGGGAGGGAAAGAAATCTGAGTTAAGGTACTTTGTTTATGAACGTCTAAAAGTTTATTTTTGTGATGGTGTGCTCACTAATATATCAAATTCTCGTGCTGTTATACCTATTCCTTGCACCCAATTAATCAGATGAAGGATCTTGAGTTTGTACCGCGAAAATTAAGCTTTTGGAAATAGCACTGCTTCCGTATTACTTTGCATGGGGCTTCTTTTCCTCTTGCGAAAACTTCCAGAATGTGTGGTTAGACCTTTTAATTTATTATAATACACAAATATATACGTGTGTTGTATGTATTTACGTATATTTATACATCAGAGATAGATGCAGTTTCATAATTTTCTTTTCCGATTTCATGACTTGTATGCATATTTGATCTGATCTCGCGTACATCTCGATGTTTCAAAATGAGTGTATCTTGGAACATAAACAGTTTAAATGATTAGTTTTATTTCAAATTTGAGCCGTCAAAAATAATTTTTACCCTTTCCAAACTTTCAAGCTACGTTACTCAAAATAAATTACGTACTGTACAATCGAACATCATAAAGAATACTTTGGAAAGTTGCTGGAACTAACAGAAATGACAAAAAAAAAGTATTTCATGTTTCTTGGGACAAGCTATATTAATTTTCTAGTTTACATAACTTATTTTGTATAGTATTTTGTTATTTGAAGTATCCTCTTTATATATATATATATATATATATATATATATATATATATATATATATATATATATACTAGCCGATCGGTTTAGGGACCCGCTCCCTACAGCAATCATTGTCAGAGAATGGAAACACTAAAAACAACGAATAAAGGTAGTTAAATTTTGTGGTGCAACAATAAATATGTGTCACACTCAATGCAGCGCATACTGTATCAGTCTCGTGGTGCCATCTAGCGGACCTGAGCACAAATAGAATCAAATATTGCATAAAAAATTGAATCAATTAATTTGAAGTGTGTATAATGTTTTTAAACCATCTTAATTTATTAAGAGAAGTAATAAGATTTTAATAAAATTTATTTATTTTATAATACAAATGTTTTTTTCAGTGTTTTTAATTGCATAATCACGCTGTGAAAGAATCACGCTTTGGATCTTTTATTTCTTGTCTTTTATTGCATGACCTAGTCTTGCTTGTCTTTTATTGTATAACCCAGGAAAAACAATCCCTTGTAGAATTATATTTCTTCCATATAATTCTTATATGCATTTAACATTTTAATTTTTATTAAACTATTATGTGATTATTTCAATAGCAGTTAGTTTCATTTAATTTCTTAATAAAGCACTCAGTTGTAATCAAAACCGAAAGATGGCGCCAAGGCCTTAACCCTCCCGTGATTAGAATCCAAATATTCAAATAAGATTAGAATCCAAATAACTCTAAAACTATTGAAGTAACAGATTAAGTGTACGCAGAAAATATTATCAGTTTTTAAAGCTCTTTCCAAATATGTAACATTTATGTACTTTCATGAAAAAAAAATACCATTTTCAAATATTTTCAAATATGGCGGAAATACGGCTGCGAGGCTCTTCCATTTCTGGACTCACCTTCAAAAATTGTTCGTTTTTTATTAATTAAAAATTAACGGTAATAAAATTTAAAATTCGGGCTTCGAGGTGCACATGTTCAGACTCTTCACTACCCGTGTGCTAAATTTCATGGCTGTAAGTTTCATAGATTCGTCTGGAGGCCGCACACACACACACACGCAAACATTCGCTTTTATTAATAAGATATATATATATATATATATATATATATATATATATATATATATATATATATATATATATATATATATATATATATATATATATATATATATATATATATATATATTAATTAGTTCGTCGGATAAATTTAATTGGATTGGGAAAATCGTAGTCAGGCGCCGTATATTTAGCCTCCAAATGATGTAAACAACCTCTAATATCATTTATATACAAAGTGGCAGACGTGATAGTGTATCAAATTTGTTTGGACTTTTCATGAATCCAAAGCTTTCCTTAATACGATTTCAGAGTTTGTTGCCGTTGAAAGACTTTCATTGCATTCAGTGTATCGAGCCATTTCTTGATTATAATCGCGATATTTGTTACAGAATCATTTTTTAGAATCATTTTTTTCGTCCCGTTCGATAGCATAAACTTTAAAAAATACTTCATTTTATTTAGAAGACATACACAAATTAAACTTTATATCTTTTCGGTTTTCTTAGAATATGAAAAATAGAAGAACCTAATCATTTCATTTATTTCTCAGAATATTTTACTCTACATATCAAATTTTGTGTGTATGCAAAGATTTACAAATTGTTCTCTCAATGAAAAGTTTTCTAAATTGCATTTTCTGTTTTCAGAATCACTCGAAGTTGAAACGACAAGCCACCTCTCCTTTGCTAGACTGTGCCATTGACAATATTTCGGACGGGCATTCGAGTAAAATTCCGCGCACAGGAACGACGAATGATACTTTTTGTAATTCTACTAATCCTCAACAAACGCAACAGCAACAGCCAAATCAACAATCGGGTATTCCGAGTTTTTCTGTACAGATTGTTCAACAATTTAGTTCTAATACTTCACAATCTCATTCCCAAACGATACAGACTAATGTGACTGTGCAAGCGCTGTCTAATACTTCAATAAAAACTTCTAATTCTCCTCTTGCATCAAATGCAGTTTCAACTACTTCCAGTCCAGGGTGTGCTGGTGCCGGAACATCTGCCAATGACTCTTGCAACCAATTGTCGAATTCTTCAGCCAATAATAGTTCTGGTGCTTTACCATCAACTTCAATATCTGTTGGAACTAATGTTGAGTGCAAACAAGAGCCGGACACGAACTTCGCTCAGTGCAGTGTGAATGGATCGCATACTTTGCCAGAGCTCAGTAGTGAAATAAGTAGTTCGAACAATAACGCAAACACTACCACTACATCATCTACTGCTGCAACTACTGGAGACAGATTTTCGGACTCTTTGGCAAATCTTGGATTTCCCGAAGATTCCAATGATGATGTGATACATCCTGATATTCTAAAAGACATAATAGATGATGTTTTTACGAATTCATCCGATTTAATGAATGGTTTTAATTTCGTGGATAACATAGGAATTAAAGAAAATCAGAATATTAATGATGAAAAGGACTCCTTAAAGCCGATGATGAGCTTAAATAAATCCATTCAAAATAGCCCTCCAAATAATTTTCAGAACTCTGCTAATAGTCCTAGTATCTTTACTATGAATCAGTCACAGCAAAGTGTGTTCGATTTCCAGACAGCTGTCAATTCCAATACTGCTTCTCAATCTGTGCCAAATAATTCGAACAGTGTTAACCAGGGATATCAGTCTGGTCGCCTTGGATCGTACGCTGCACCGTCGCCAAATTTATCTGGTATCTCTAACAATGGACTTGGTCTTGACTTCAAACTTACTGAACCGAGTCCAGCTGCACAAACTTTAAAACAAATGGCTGAACAGCATCAAAGTATGCAGCAAAAACAACAGCAACTTAATCTCGGTATTGGCTCTAATCATCCGAGATCTCCTTTCGGGTCAGATAGTTTTCCTGACCCACTATCAAACATGCGAACTAACTTCATGAACGGTTCTCCCACCCCTGCCCAAAAGAGTCCTACTGGATTATTTCAACCAATGGGTTTCTCGCAACAACAAAATTTTACCGCATCTGCTGGGTCGAACGTGAAACAAGAAGTTGGTACTTCGAATACATCTTTATACCAATCAAATATAAGTCAACATTTACCGGACATGGATTTGCACAAACGGAGGCAAGTGTTGCAGATGCAGCAAAGCCAAATGGGGACTTTAACACGTCCACCATTTTCTCATAGTCCAGATCAAAAGAGGCAGTTTCAAGGAATGCGAAATATGCCCCTTTACAATGATCCGTCTCCCAATCATCCTCCAAATGATGGTAGTGCCAGCAACAGTCCTGTTCCTCATCACCCTGGTCAGTTCATGCGAGGTGTCTCAACTCCTGGCGTTACACCTCCTCCACAAGGTTTTGGATCTAGCCCATCTCCATCAACTGGATCAACTCTGCACATGAGTCAAAGTCAGCAGATTCAGATGTCAGCCAACAATCAGCAGATTCAGGTAAATATTTCTCTTTAAACAATCACTGATATACACTTACTGATACATACTACTGGTATTACTGTATGTATACTGATATTATTTGAGTATTTTTTACTGATTTCACTGTATGTTTAAATGTCCTGTTTTGTAAACGTCGCAATCATATATCTCCATCTGCATTTGAGAAATTACTTATTAATAATACCTAGTCCTTAGTAAAGGTAGGAAATACTGTAGGGTGTAAAGAAGCATGCGATCGTATTCGTGAGGTATTGGTATACTTATATTTTGTAGGTGAAACTACAACTAGGGAGTCTAAAATCTTTCCTTAACTTGTTCTTTCGTTTATGCGCTTGAAAATTGTTTCATATCAAATGTGAATTAAAATTTCATGGGCAGATTATTTTGTAATATTCTAAGTTAAAATGACCTAATTACGAAATCAGTGTTCGTCAATATTAAGAAATCAAGAATCAAAATTTGGCTTATTTGCATAATTAATTACACCCATCGAAAAATAACATGAGTATTATGTTATACCTAATAAGTGAGCTTTTTTCCCTAGTTTACCCTCATGCATTAGGTTATTTTTCTTAATGTTCGATAAACTGAATAACTATATATAATACACTAACGTGTGACACGCCTTTCTTCGACATTTTTTTTATGTTAAGTTCTCCCTTCGTCTTCTCTTCATGAAAGTATCTTCAATTGAAATGTAAAAAGTGTATAGTATAAACTGGTAATAGTTTTGTGTTGATGAAAAACTAATATTAATATAATTTTGTTCATTGACATAATGGAGAAAATATGTTGTTTCTCCTGTTGAGTTGCATAAAAGCTCTTCATTTTTTCTCCACGCAAAAAGCACAACGTATTAGCGGAGTGGAATAGTAATTTTGTCAATGGATACAGTGTCTTATTTCAGCGAATGAGACATTCAAATATTGAACTATTTCTTAAATTGTAACAAAAACTTTTGAATCAATCATCGCTAATCAGACTTTTTATATTAAGCTTATCTAGTTTCTAATATTCTCTGTCCTGATAATTTTTGTTCTCACCCGATATTCTCAGTCTGAAAATACACTGACAGCTTCCAGTTTTTCATTATTGATTCCATAGAGGTAATACATTCTAAATAACTAATGATTTTGGAGTTCTTTGTTTTCTTTTTGGGATGAGAATTTCTATTAGATTTTCTTTTTGTACTAAAACGAGACCCACGATGTGGACCCTGGTGTACTTAATTTTCTTCAGCTAAGAACAAAGGGAGTCCTTTAAAATGCTTTCTACTCGAAGCCGATTAAATGCTGCCTCTTTGTAATTTATCCCTCTTCCCCAAAGCCGGAATAGATTTCGTTTCAATGCAAATTGTATTTCAGTAATAAAGCGGGTTTTATTTTCCACTCGCTAAAGGAAAAGAATACGTTTCGCTTACACATTTGTGAGCTGTTTAGACGTATTAAAATAATACTTTATAAATTAGTCTAATTGCTAGATGACATGTAGGTGAAGCCGTATCAACAAAGGTGTTTTGCTGCTTTCTCTTCTCCAAAGAATATATATATAATTGAAAGATTTATTTTGTTTTTGTATTTTCTGAAATTGTTCATTTACGTGTGCGGTTTTACGGTTTATACATAGAATAGCAGCAATAGAAAACTCAGTAATTCTAAAGTAATCCAGCATATCGAAATACTTTAGACTTTAGACTGTTCTTGTATAGGTCTTTTGTACTGAGTCGGGCTGTTTAAAATAGTTTAGAGATTTCGTATCGGTTTAAGTTTTGTAGACTTTACATGATTTCATTCCGGTATATTAATATTAAAACTTTTTTTTTCCCCGACGGATCGTGGATAAACCAAAACCAGGTTATACCCAAGATTTAGGTTTCATTTCGAATAGCTCCATCGGTGGTGAATCGGAGGATTTTCGATTGAGTATCATTAGTACAGAAGAATTTAAAGTATTCTTCATTTTTACTAGTAATGATTTTTCAGTCTGTAACCAGTGATCAACCTTTGGATTTTGGTCAATTCCACAATGGATAGAATACGTCACGGTTGAGAAAGGGCAGAAATGAGTATCATGTTTGCCGGTTTGTGGTGGTGGTAGTGATAATTTTGTGCTTGGAATCAATTAAATAACTAGGCAATGTCAGATACCTTAACTTTGGTAATTTGCGAATACTTTTAATCAAGGAGTCAAGGGATCATACTTTAAATAGAGTAATTAGTAAACACTTTATCAAGAAGTCCATCATTGTGGGTTTTCCTGAAATATCGGTTGTCTCTATATGAAATGTGTGTTAAAGGGTAACATTTGCATAATTTAAATACGATTGATTGTGACATGTCTCTAAAGTTTGAGGCGTTCTCTTTTACCATGTAAGTGATTATGTAAGTGATTTGTAAGTGATTATGTATTATTAGTATCAACACAAAAAGTTAACACTATTAACTTCGATTAAACAGCCATTGATTTTTTCCAGTTGTACCATGTTTCAATTAGCACCTGTCGATTATTTTTTCAGCCGACAGGTGCTAATTGAAAATAAATTGGGCAAGGACTTGTTTCGCGTGCCAGAATCAAGTAATCGGAGTGCCACGTTTGGCACGCGTGTCAAGGGTTGCCCACCCCTGTCCTACGGGATTTCTTGCCAATTTGCCTCCAACTGTTGGGCTTAAGTCGGCAAAATTCTGGGACAGTTTTTTTTTTTTTTTTTTTTTTTTTTTTTTTTTTAAGTGTATTTGTAATCGTAGACTGATAGCATTTTTCTTTGGTTATAAATATTGATTAAAAAAAGAGTGGCATTTCATGTATTAGATGGCTAATTTAATTTGATGTTTGATACTGTAATCAAAATAAGTTGCAAATTTCAATGATTTGTTCGAAGACAGTTTTATTATCGTACTTTTGTTTATTAAGAAACCAGTGCTAGTATCTGAGATGATCGTTTGTGATAAGCTACGTCATCCTAATCGCCATAGTAATTGCGTTGTAAAATTATCCTATAATCGGGAATGTTAAGCTGTAAGTCATATAAAATGCAGAGAATTCGATTGGTTTACTGTGTTTTCGTCATTCGAATCTTCCAGTCCCGTACTAAGCCGAAGATTCCTTAATTGTTGTATTGGTTCATTCATACTAGACAAGATTAAGTTTTGTATTGTAGAAGTATGTGTTGCTTCTTAATCAGCCAACTAATCAATCATCTCTCATGCATGTGCGACTTAAAATTTGTTGCATTGTGAGTATTTTTTACTTTGTTTCAGCGATCATTTGGATCTATGTTGAGCAGCACGCAATTGTAATAAAACGCCACGGCCTTGCGAAGTTTTACAGCACATAACTATCCTTGCCTTCTATAGAAGAATCAGGTTATTATCATGGTTACTTCTATTGTGTGGCATAATTTCAACGAGTTCCGTATTTCACGGATGACAGTTTTTGAAGAATACACACCACTGAATTTGATACAGATATTGACCGCGAATACTTTTTTTTACTGTTCTTTATTCTTTATACTTTAATTTAGCGTGACTGCTGCATTTATTATAAATTTATTTTATAGCTTCTATGTATTATGTACTAGAGGGAGGCATAAATTATGTTTTATATTTGCTTACTGCGTGCTAGTTGAATAGTATTAGTATTTTATTTAAAAGTGATACATGACGGGCACAAAATTGTACTTAAAAAGGAAAAGGAGCTGATATTGAATTTATACTTTTTCCAGGCTGCCTTATACGTTTTGTTTTCCATAAGTACAACAGTACATAAGTGTGTATTTAAGTATTCGTACACCTTGTAATTTGACTCGACTGGAAGTAGGGTGCACAGCACAGAAAAACTTTCACTTGCTTCTTGCTGATAGGTCTGTTTTGAAAGCGTTAGGGCCTGTTCACATAGGAGTCCGTTGCGTTGCGTTAAGGAAAAGATGACGTTGAGACGAAAATAAACCAATCATAGGCGTGTAGAGAAATAATATGTCAAGAGATGGCGCTGTAAGCCCATCGGTTTGATTTTATTCTCAAATGTTTAGAATTCGCTTGTTCTTGTCTTAATATAGAGTGTTGAATCAGTTGTTAGAATGTAGATTTCTTTGAAAGGGATTAAGATCCCATAATATGTCTATTCTTTCGAATTTAGTCAATGTAGAGGCTTTCCAGCCTATTATTATCTTCTTGTAAATATGTAAATATATTAAATTCATTAAAAATATGTAAAGATGATTTAAACTTTGCACCACTTTCGTTTTGAAGATTTCTCACTCCTTTGTTTAGTTTCTAGTAGAATATAGTAGTTAAATTTCTTCATGGTGCATCGGTCTCGCGAACCTAATAGTTTAGTATAGAGTAAAAATATTTAGTAATCGTTGTGTGTTCGTGCCTATTTCAAGCAATTGGATAGCATTTTATGCGAAAACTGCCAAAGGTAAAGTTTTTGATACTTTATTTATTATGGATGTCAAGGCGTTAAACAAAAGAAGAGCTACTTTACGTTCTTCCATCACGAATATCGTTAAAAATGTTGATAAATTGATTGAAGACCAGGATAAATCAGGATTGGATGATTGTTTTGAACTTTTAAGTTCGAAAGAGATAGAAATTCGGGATTTAGATGAAAAAATCCAAAGTTTGATTAAAAATGAGGATGGTAAATTAGAATTAGATATTGTAACTTCCATGGAATATAGTGATACAATAATAATAACGAAATCAAAAATCAAACGTTATTTCAAGAACGTCGAATCTCAAAAATTGAACTTAAATATTTCTAAAAATATTTCTAGCGACTCGCATTCAGAAATCGGAAGTAAAAAAGAAAAAGAATCTGAAAGTAATGTTAAATTACCCAAAATGTCGATACAAAAGTTTTATGGCGATTGTAATGAATGGAGCAACTTTTGGAATTCATTTAAAATTACAATTCATGAAAATACAACGCTTTCAAAAGTAGAGAAGTTCAACTATTTAAAATCGTATTTAGGTGGAAATGCAGCAAGTTCTATTGATGGATTTTCGATTTCAGAATCCAATTATGATTCGGCTGTAGAGATTCTTACCAATAGATTTGGTCAAAGCCAGTTGATAATCAATATGCATATGTCAAATCTCTTGAATTTAAACCCTGTACAAAACTCGAATGATGTAACAAAATTAAGAAAATTGTATGACACAATAAATGTTCAAATTAGAAGTCTTTCCTCTCTCGATGTAAAACAAGAATCCTATTCTAACATGTTAATTCCGGTTTTGTTGAAAACCATTCCCAACGATATTGCTTTGGAGTTCCATCGTACTAATATAGATAGTCGAACTTTTAATTTAGACAATTTTCTCAAATTTTTACGGACTGAGATAGAATCCCGGGAAAAAATCTCCTGTTTGTCGCTTTCTCACAAATCAAAACAACTTTTGGAATCCAAGAACACATATAACAAATTTGACTCAAAGTATACGTGGAATTCTAATGTTAAAAGAAAAGACTTTAACAAATATTCAAAACAAAAACCGTCGGTTACCACACATGAATTTATTGCGACAACATTACCAAACCGGAAGTGTATTTTTTGTTCTCAGGAACACTTATCGGAAAACTGCGGAGTGTTTACAGTAAATGAAAAAAGAGACATTTTAAAGCAGAGCAATAGATGTTTTTTGTGCACGTCCTTGAAACATAAAATTGCATTTTGCCCTTATCGACAAACAAAGGCTTGTAGGATCTGTGGGGGCAAACACTATGAAGGTATATGTTTTAAATCAAACACGGCAGTCAAAAATTCGGAAGCTGATAAATGTGAGGTTTCTTCAATTTCAAAAATTGAAACACAAGTTGAACCACGAAGTGAAAAAATTGTTTCCGCCGTTTCGCATGTTAACAATGTGATACTTCTGCAGACCTGCACGATAAAAATTAAAGCAGGAAAAGAAAAAATGTTTGCCAGGCTCCTTCTTGATACGGGTAGCATGAAAAGTTTCGTCACACGCGAATTAGCTAACAAATTAAATCTCGAAGTAACTAGGAAAGAAAAATTAACTGTTTACACCTTTGGGAACACCACACCTATTCAAAGAAATTATGACGTGGTTAAATTGAGTTTGGAACATAAAAGTTCTTCTGACTCTAGAATAGAAGTTGAATTATTAGTAACGGATCAAATTTCAGGCTCAAACGTTCCGACTCCTAGATTAGAAGAAATTAGACAAATTCGACAACTAAAGAATTTGATACTCGCAGATTCCCTCGATAGTGAAGAATCAATTGGCATTTTAATCGGAGCAGACTATTATTATGATATTGTCATGGGACACATTAAGCGTTTGAATAAAAATCTTGTCGCAGTAGAGACTATTTTCGGTTGGTGTTTACAAGGAAGGGAGAGTCAGAATGAAGTCTCTCTATCATTCAATGTTATTGTAGGGGAAGATCTAATTTCTAAACAAATAACAAAATTTTGGAGTCTAGAAAATTCAGGACTTATTAGTGAAAAAGAAAATTTAGATTCAACCGAAAATGAAGCACTTAAACATTTCGAATCCAATATAACATACGAAAATTCTCGCTACAAAGTTAGATTACCTTGGAAACATGACTCTTCAGATTTGAATGATAACTGGGAAATCGCAGAACAAAGGTTCGATCGACTTAGAAAACGGTTTAAAAGAAATCCAGATCTATTTTTTGAATATCAAAATGTAATACAAGATTACTTAAATCAAAATATCATAGAACGAGTAACAGATGTTCAAGGTGAAGAAAACGTTACATTTTACTTGCCACATAGGGAAGTTATACGCGAGAATCGAACCACGAGCAAATTACGTATTGTTTTTGATGCGTCATCGCATCCCCCAGGCTCGAATTCTTTAAATGACTGTCTTCATGTAGGACCCAATTTGTACCCTGAGATATTCGACATCCTATTAAGGTTTAGATATAATCCTATTGCATTCACTGCAGACATCAGACAGGCCTTTCTACAAATTCTCATAGATGAAAGAGACCGAGATGTAACTAGATTTCTATTCTCCGAAATTCCCTCTGATGAAACCATCGCCCCTAATATATATAGATTTACTCGAGTGTTATTTGGGATGAACTGTTCTCCGTTTCTGTTGGCAGCGACTATTAGATACCACCTGAAAAAATATAGAGAAGTCTATCCTACAACTGTGGACCTTTTAGATGACAATATTTACGTAGATGACGCAATCGGAAGTCAGCTGACAGTCAGAGAAACTTTGACTACGACTCTAGAATCGATCAAAATTTTCAAAGAAGCTAGTATGCATTTGCATAAGTTTCGTACTAACTCGAAAGAATTACATGAACTGTGGATAAAGGAAGGTATCGTTTCAGATGAAGATCCCGAAACTTTTGATAAAGAAAATCTCCCATTTAAAGTCCTAGGTATGGCGTGGGATAATTCTAACGATCTGTTGTATTTTGATGTTCGAAGTCTATTGTCATTTTTGTCTAAACCTATAGAAACAAAAAGATTTATCCTACAGGTGTTGGGTCGGATTTTCGACCCTCTAGGAATTTTAGGACCCTTCACCGTTAGAATAAAGTGTTTGATACAAAGGATCTGGTCATCGCGTATAGATTGGGATGAACCACTGCCAGAAGATTTAACCTCCCAATGGAGAAACTGGTGTGAGGAGATTCCTCAAATGGCCGAATTTTCTATCCCTCGTCATTACTTTTTCAAATTCTCGAACTTTGATGTCCAAAATATCGAATTACATTGTTTCTCAGACGCAAGCACGAAAGCCTATGGTACAGTTGCCTACTTACGTTTCACAACAAACAATAATGAAATTAAAACTGCCTTCGTTGCTTCTAAAAATAGGGTAGCTCCACTAAAAGCTCTCACTTTGCCTAGATTGGAGTTGATGGGAGCACTATTGTCAGCAAAGTTAAGTAACAATATTTTGAAATCGATAAAGTTAAATATACCTTGCTTTTTTTGGACAGACTCGACAATTGTTTATTTTTGGATCAGAAAACAACCGGCAACTTTCAAACCCTTCGTAAAGAATCGTGTCGAGGAAATTCAAAAATTGACCCCGCCTCAAAATTGGCATTACTGTCCAGGGGTGGACAATCCTGCAGATCTCGTATCTCGGGGAACGAAAATATCTAAATTAACGAATGAACCCATTTGGACCCAAGGTCCACGGTGGCTTCAGCTCTCTCCTGATCTTTGGCCAAAATTAGACCTTACAGACACAATTGACGAAACCAAACTTGAATATCGGAAAAAATCTACTGATGTACATCAGCTTGAATGTACTACCGTAAATATTGATGACCTCTTTGACTTATCAAAATATAGTAATTTAGAGAAACTGTTGAGGGTCACCGCTTGGATAAAACGCTTCGTTTCAAAATTGAGAAAATGTAGTAGTGTTGAGGGAACTCTAAAAACAGAAGAACTATTAGAAGCCGAAAATTTCTGGATTCGGTCTGAACAAAAAACGTTTTTTGCCGAAGAATATAAATCCTTAATAGAAGGTAAACCGATTGACAAGAACTCCCCTCTGTACAATTTTGTCCCATATATTGATGAAAAGGGAATCATGAGATTAGGAGGAAGATTAGAATTTTCTGACTTTACACTAGGTAATAAGCATCCAATAATTCTGCCTAAAAATTCTAGATTGACCTATTTAATTGTACGTAAACAACACGAGAAGACAATGCATGGAGGGACTGCTGCAACTTTGGCTAAAGTTAGATCTCGCTTCTGGGTCCCGAAAGGACGTCAGTTAGTCAAAAAGACTATAAAAAGTTGTTTAATTTGCCAAAAATATTCAGCCAAACCTGCAGACCAGATGACAGCGCCCTTACCTAAAGACAGAATCCTTGAATCACCCCCATTTGCTGTTTGTGGAGTTGATTTTGCTGGACCGGTTTACGTAAAGAATTCAAAGGATACTCAAAAATCATACATCACATTATTCACATGTGCTGTAACCCGAGCTATACACCTGGAACTAGTTTCAAACATGTCGACAGAATCATTTTTACTTGCATTTCGCAGATTTTTGAGTAGAAGGGGAAACTGTAAAATCATTTATTCTGATAACGCAAAAACCTTCAAGAAGGCTAAAAAAGAAGTTGAGAACTTTTCTAGAATTTTAGAAGATGATGTGTTTAAAAATTTCATTGCCAAAGAGAGAACTCAGTGGAAGTTTATCATCGAGCGAGCCGCATGGTGGGGAGGGTTTTATGAAAGACTCGTAAGATCCGTCAAAAACTGTTTGAGAAAAGTTATAGGAAAAGCGTTGTTGACCTTCGAAGAAATGTCTACTCTACTCGTCGAGGTAGAAACTGTTCTTAATTCACGACCTTTGAGCTACGTTTATAATGAAAATGATGAGCCACAACCCTTGACTCCAATGTGTTTCCTGAACTTTGGACGAACTGATCCTACGTACCCTTTGACTTTCGCTGAAACCATCGGTATCGAAACAACAAGAAAGACTCTCTTAAAAAGAAAACGCTATCAAGAATTGCTGTTAAAACAGTTGTGGAGTAAATGGAAACAGCAATATTTGTTAGACCTTAGAACCGCCCATTCTTTAAAAAATCCTGACTTTCAACCCGAACTAAAATTAGGAGATGTTGTGCTGATTCAAGGAGATAGCAAAAACAAACTGTTATGGAAACTAGGTAAAATCATTAAAGCCGTTCCTGGACGTGACGGTAAAGTTCGATCTTATGAATTAAAAACTGGAAATGGGACTTTGAAACGAACTGCACAACACTTATATCCTCTTGAACTATATTGAACTCTAACGTTTATATATCCTTTTTTATTTTACTTAAATATTGAATTGAATAATTTGAAATGTTCTTTAGTTTATTATTCTTTTAAGTTTGAAGTTTCAAACTTCACTATTTGAATTGTTTAATAATAATTTTCTTTATATTTGCATTTATTTTAATAATAATTCCTATTACTTTTTAATTTGTTAAACGCTTTCCTATTTTATTTTAGATAGAACTTTATGCCTATTATATACTCTAGATATTGAAAAGTATTGTTGATATTGATGTGATTTAATTCAAGTATTAACCTATTGTTTATTCTCTCTTTTTTTGCACTGTATTTTTGAAAAATCTGATTGATTAGAAAATTTGCTTTTTAGAAATGGGAATTTTTTGTTCATGATTGTATTGGAGTAGATGAACTCCTATCAGAGTTCAGGTGGGGAGTGTGTAGAGAAATAATATGTCAAGAGATGGCGCTGTAAGCCCATCGGTTTGATTTTATTCTCAAATGTTTAGAATTCGCTTGTTCTTGTCTTAATATAGAGTGTTGAATCAGTTGTTAGAATGTAGATTTCTTTGAAAGGGATTAAGATCCCATAATATGTCTATTCTTTCGAATTTAGTCAATGTAGAGGCTTTCCAGCCTATTATTATCTTCTTGTAAATATGTAAATATATTAAATTCATTAAAAAATATGTAAAGATGATTTAAACTTTGCACCACTTTCGTTTTGAAGATTTCTCACTCCTTTGTTTAGTTTCTAGTAGAATATAGTAGTTAAATTTCTTCAGGCGTTAAAAATTTCATTGCTAATCGTTTGGAGGCATATGATTGGTTTATTTTCGTCTCAACGTCATCTTTTCCTTAACGCAACGCAACGCAACGGACTCCTATGTGAACAGGCCCTTACTGTGTTGTGGTACTCTGCCCACTTTTTAGAAGTTACCATTAGTCTTAGGATCGAAACATTTTAGACATTATAGTTCTGTATCAGTCCGCTTAAGAAGGGTACGTTCTTGGACAGTCGGCTATTGCCAGAAGACAAAACAAAAATGGGGAAATTGGCTACAATAGTCAGGGAAAAGATTCAATTTCTTCGAAAACCTTGAATTATAAGGGAATTTCGTACTGGGTTCCCGTAGCTTCGCTGACATATAAAGCTTTTTTATTATTATTATTTATTTAAATCTGGTTTTGATCTAAATATCGCTGATTTGTCACTTACTTGCTACGGAAAATGAATATCTTACGTAATTTCCAAACAAGTGAGATTAAAATATACATTTTTGACTTTGGTCGTCGATATTCAAAAATTTCAGCTAATATTTTTTCATTCAGATCATACTTTATCCTTGGTAATAAACCATTACAGTTTGCTAGTCAAAACGTGAGCGCACGTTTGCTAAACATCCTTCCTCCCCAGTTGTTTGCATGGTTATATTAACTACATGGGTGTAGGCGCAATATTACACACTTTATGTATAGTAAATGCAATAAAATGTGTTGTACGAAAGATTATTTTTAAAGCAAAAATCTTATTGTATGATCATTCAAATTATGTATTTGTAGATTACTTTTTAATTTAATTAACTTTTTTAAGTGCAAGTAAATTGATTCTGAAGGAATGTATTATCTAACATTATCGACTTTTGGGAAATTTTATATTTAAGTAAAAATGAAATAGATTATAAAATATATTTTTAGCTTTTAAAAATTTTCTATTTTGCTATGATATTGTAACTTCAATTTTTTGCCAACTTACCTGGAAAACTTTGAAAAGTCAGGAAGAAATGAAATCTACCGTTTGAATATGAACTTGGAGAAATCATTTGATGTGTTCGTTTTTAGGTAACATTTCTCCTATTTTATTTGTCCTACGTTTTCCGCGGATTTTCATTCATTGTGATTTTTTTTAAATAGTTATGTCCCAAAATGTGCTAGCCTGCCTTTTATTCCCCTGAATTCCAGCCATCTGTTGTCAATGTTTTCATGTGATCTGAAATGTCAGTATTGTTGTGAGTAAAAAGTTATTACGCGCTTGCACACACATGCACTCACTTTTGATATTTCAGGTCCGTTTCTCATCTGAACTGTCGAGGACTAAATTTCTGTTAATATATAATTTTGGCTGGTCACATGTTTGCTAGAATTCGCTTCGTCTGTTTAGGACTCTATGGTGAATTATTACAACTTCTGTATTGGATATTTAATTGGCTGTAAACCGCTAACCAAGGGACGCAGATGCTGAAATTATCTACTTTAATATAGTTTAACATTGTTTTGGGTAATATAATGTAACTTTGTTGTAGGTATTAAATTTAGCAATCGTTTAACATTTACGTGATCGTTTTGTGAGACTGTGATAGAACAGTGTTAATATATAAATATCAGATATTACTGGAGTCTGGTTGCAAATTTTCTCAATTTTAACAGAGAAATGGAAGTTTTGCATCTATATTAGAAATTTCATGCTATAGCTGCATCACTCAATTAAATGTTTACAGGTACAGCCTCACGTGTTACTTGTTTATAATGACTGAATTTCTACGAATTAAAGTAAATAAAATAACGTATTATGCAGTTTCAAAACGAATGAATTAGCTACCGATCCTCAACTTAAGCGGATTCGATTATTCGCGAATTTGGAATCAATTTGGATTAAATAATTTTTTATCGATTTACTTCTATTTGAAAAGTATTAAAATCCATAAAACCTAGTTCTGTACTCTATTAAATTGAATTGTGCATCATAAACAGTCAAAATTTAACTTCTGCCCTAGTACTTTTCATTAATTGTCTCGCTATGTGTATGTATTACATATATCTTGATTTTAAATTTATTGAGCACTCTGTGTAGTAGTGTGATACTCTTATTGTGTTTTTGTATGATTATTATGGTAAACAGTACTAAGAGTGGAGATATGGGTGACATGAGTTATTCGCAGTTTTTTGGGATCTGCGCCGCCTTGCAATCGCAGAGGTCAAACTGCACATAGAAAAGTTTTCATGCTTATCCCATACCTGTATTGCTCCATGATTTTACAGGAAATTACGTTTTCATACATTTACCTTTTATGTTTTTTAGTTAATTGATTCTACCCTGGTTTCCTCAATGCATTTAGTATGAGGTGTATGAAGCAGGCCTGTTCAGTAACTGTGATATTGATTGTAAAAATTCACTGTTGTATAGTAAAAGAAATCAAATATCGCGGACATCTTACTGCATTGTTAAAAAAACAGTGTACTTCCAAACGGCGCATACATAAATTCTTTAAAGTAATATTCTTTTACTATAAAGTAACATGCACTACTACTTGTGAAAATAAACCGAGAACAGGAGTAACCTTGATGTTTCACTATAAATGACAGTAAAGGGTGAGCTCAATTCGAGTTTCTAAAGCAAAAATCACTTTCTTCGTCAGGAGTAGACCAAGAGAAATCTTACATAGCCAAGACATGCAGATAACGTCCAAAAAGTGTTGCCTTTCCAGCGAAAGTGTGATGGTTGTAATTGCTATCACAAGATGCTGAAAAGGATAGAAACCAGAGAGTACAGGAAAATTAGGGAAAACGGGGCAAAAATTAAGTGACGATGAAAAAAAAAGGGCATGTAATAGCTTTCCTTCCTGATCACCTTCAAGCTGTCTCACAGAATAGACAAAATTTTATGAGTCTTTTTTCGAGTATAGTTTTGAAGCTTGTCATATTTAAATTAGGACGTGTAATTTATTACATTCAGCTAATTTATCTCCAAATTATTTCTTAATATCAAATGGTTAGCACTTAAGTGGTTTCTCTTACAACGTAAACAGCATTTACAGTGTTATGCTTTGTGCTTAGGTTTAATATAACTTGTTTTTCTCTCTGAAATTATTTTTCTAACAAGCGAAGCTACTGTATTTCTCGTCCGTTGGTTGCTGCGTCAAATGCGAGGCTATATTGTGTTTACCCATGAAGCTTTCATTCACTTGTAATTTAATCAGGTCTGAATGAAAGCCCATGCGTATTCTTGTGAATGAATATTTTATTTCTCTCTCACAAGCGAAAGATGAAACGATGAATCAAACTCTGTAGGGTCGTAAACGTTGATATTGTTAACGCTTACGACAGAGCGGAAGCAATTTAACAGTGAATCATGAATCATATTTTTGCTCTGATGCTATTGATTATATTTTTCTAATTGCTGTACATTTGTCAAAATTCGTAAATGTATAAACCTCGTTTTAAAGGTGCATACTGATTTAAATGTTAATGTAATTTCTTTACATTATATCTTTTGTGCGTCTCTAAGTCATTTCCAAAGGAATTTTCTTTATTCAATGTTGAATTAAAATTTTTTTTCCCACAAAAGTTAAACTTATGTGGAAATTAAATGAAACATTAATAATCCCAAAAATATTCCTTGTTCTGAACAGTTTGTGCTCATCTGGAAAACTTGGAAAATTTGTTATTGGCAGGGAAGATGAATATGGAGTTTAAAAGTCGGGGAGTAGTCACTGAAAAACTCAATCAACGTAAATGTGCCCTAATACATGTGTTGTACTAACTAATTTAGAGTAGTGAAACCATTTTATGTTCAGATCCAGGATTGTTTGTTTGTTTGTTTGTTTTTAAATGACTTATGAGTGATTTCACAATAATATAAAATTCGAAGCTATGTATATTAACAAATTTTATTTAAAATTTAAAGAAATGTGGTTGATTGAAAGTTTAATTTTTTTTCCTTTTCTCTTTTTTTTAAAAAAGAAAAATCTTTGATCTGGAATTTTATGCCAAATTATCTGAACACCCTCGAATCAAATTTCATTCCAATATAATTTTCATTTTATTTTCATGTGGGCAGCCAAGTTTTGATGTTTGTGTCAATTTATATTTTTTAAATTGATTTTTCCTGTAGCCCTATTTAATATTCCAAGATAAATAAATCTGAATGAAAACTCCCATGTATACCAAACCTGACCTCTCGATCAACTGACTAACCAACCAAACTTATCTTCGCTAATTAACGCATACGTGTGTTCCGAAAACCAAAGAACACAGATTATTCAATAATGAACCATTCTGAGGTTTGAAGTAGCTAAGTATTCCGTTTTAAATAGAGTTCAGTTAAAATAATAATACTGGACAATTTCCAGTTTTTCGTCTGTGGAAAAAATGTCAGTTGTATTTCATTATTTTCAAGCTAAGTTGAATTTCTATGTGTATTTCTACATACATTTTAGATAAGTGGAACTTTATTTTGAACCTTTCTTTTTTCACGATGCTCGAATAATCCGCTCTCTGTTAAACGGTAGATCATTACACATGTTATGTTTGCGGATTTCATTTTCACATTCGTGTGGAAATGCATATGTTTGTATGCATATATACTCTAAAACATGCGCTTTCATTTTAAACTCGGGTTCTAATAGCTTGATCCCAAATTCAGTAAGAAAATTTTAAAACGAAGATAACTTTTTTATTTTATATTTATAATGAATTTATATACCGTTGTACTTTTGATTTTTTTGTTTCTTTATGAGGAAAACTGGTGTACTAGTTAGAAAATTTTCACTCATACTTTTGGTAATATCTGCTTTTAAAAGCACAAAAGAATAAATAATGAATGATGTTTTCTTCAAATATCAGTATTTCACGTAGTTTGGTGTTTTCTAGAGCTTTCGTTGAAATAACCTGGTATTTGCCGTTAACCACCAGACATTTCAGATTTCGAACCAGAAGAAGCGAAATTTCGCTGTTTATCTTTTTCCTAACGGTGCATTAATTACTATTGCCCTGCAACCCAACCCACAACAGAAAAAAAAAAATGCATCTTCTATGTGTTCCGTTACATTTAGCTTGAGAACTGTACATTTGCACGTGAAATACATTGTCATCCTTAAAGGAGGGGTAACTTATTCAAAATGTATTAATTACCTCGGTTTTGACTGTAAACTTTCGTGCTCCTCATTCGAGGATGTTTTTCTGATCTTCAGTTTTCTAAATTTTAATTGCAAAATGCTGATTCTGAATGGTCTTTATATTGGCCAATATGGTCTTTATAATATTGTCAATCACTAACCAGAATTCAGAGAAATTCCACTCTAGAAATTTTGTTCCTCGTGTGTACTTTATTTTCGGCTATGCCGTGATGAGGAGCCAGTCCTTAATAAGAACAAAACGTTGTTCCATGGCTGCTGCATGTACTGAGAAGCCTAGTTTTAAAGTTTCTATCCCTCTTTCGATAATGTGTTTCAAGCAGTTTTTTAAATTATCCGTATGCTTTCATTTAAAATATTTTTCTCAATATTTGAATGTTAAATAATTATTAAATCACCTATTTGTTTGCAGATTTTGCTTATGATTAAGATATAACGTATTTGCTTTCAAAGAAATCCCTTGTGAAAAACTTTACAAAAGAATGAAGTGTCTTTATTAAATTTATTAAAGTCTAAAATCTTAACATTTATTCTCGGATATATATAAATTTGAGGATTAAGTGTACCCTTGGTAACATATCTTAAAAATCCATGATGAGACTTAAATATTTGAACCCAAATGCTTTATATGTTTCAAACAAGATTCGCGCAGGTCTTCTAAATGCTTTTCAACATTGTAAATCATATCCCATATCCTCTGGCGCCTTCAACTTGACCTCCTGCGCTGCCTTCATGGATATTTATTACATTACATTGAATATGTAACAGAATTAAGTAGTTTCGTTCTCCTGCCAGTTTCAAATAAATGAGTTAAATTTATTCAATTAAATTGAGATGCAAGAAAATGTGATTATTTTTACAGTTATGAATAACTAGCATTTGCGGTGATGTGTCGCTAATGAAATTATAGCGATCGAAATTTCCTTTATATTGAATGCATAAAGCACTTCATTATTTAAACGCGATTTCTTTTAGTTGTTCTTTTAGTACAACTAAAGAAATCGCTTACATATGAGCTCAGTACTAGTGGTAAGCAGTGGCATAATCAGTCTTACAACATTTATCCCCGCACAGCTTTTGTGTGTAAGTAACCGTGTAGATGTCATTGAACGACAGTTGTGATGATGCATCCACTTCTCTTTTCTCAACTGTAGCCAATCCCAGCAATGAAAATATTTCCTTTCAAATAACCTGTTCAAAATCTGTTTTTAAAAAGATAACCTGCCAGAAAATGTGCATGGCTTACTGCGAAAATATTATCAGAATTTATTGTTCTGTCGTGGATTATTACCTTTTTATTTTTACTTTATTTCTTGTTCGTTGAGATGTCATTTTTATGTTGGTCAGTCCATTATTTTATTGTTTGAATTTTTCTAATGGACAGAACTATTTTCTGCATTATTTGAGCTATCGCGGTTGTAAAAAGTGGAATCAAACAAGTAACTCACCGACACACGTAAAGGCTGTGGCTGGCTTGTAATAAAATGTTGTAATGTAATGTTATGTTACACGAGCATTCGGTATTCAGTGGCTGAAAGCGAGTCTCAAGTCGAGCTGCTAGACTGTCGGTTTTTCTCGAATCTCTTTCATTGTTCCATGCTAAGTGAGAGCATGTCGCACTGAAGTGGAGCGCCTGTTGAGCCAAGCATTCAAAATGACCATTTGCTAAGAAATTGTCATTTAATGCTCGCTATGAGCATTACGTTAGAAGTCAGTCGCAGCCTTAAGACATGACTATGAATCATTTAAATATTAATTTCGAACTTTCTTCTTGTACTTCAACTCACTTCCGTGGTTTATGTGCGAAGTCTAATTAAAATGTCCAATGTCAGCGTGAGGTACTGGTGTAACACCCTGGTAGCGCGTCTGAGGCGTTGTGAAGGTTTGCGTGGCAAATAGTAAACAATGTCCGAGTGGTTCTGATGATTTAAAACAAACAGGCCAGAATATAAATAAAGCCTATAAATTGAATTTTATTCAATTTCATATTCAATTTTTTATTTTATTCAATTGATATTGAATTAAACAGTTTACAACGGAAAGAAACGTCGATGGTACGAAATATTTTAACAGCGACTTCTCTGCCCAACTACGTTTAGTTTTCCGGGAGGCAAAGTTTTCGAACAGTCGCTCCTGGTCCAGATCTTAAATCAACTCTCTCAAAAAAACACAAGGTCTCCATATATATCTTGCTGAAAATTCCTTAGCTGCAAAGTGGGGGTCTTCTCAAAAATGCTTGTTTTCGAGAGAGGGGCCGTTGGATTAGCTCAACGATGACAGGCCTCGGTCCTGGTGGGTCGTTGCGTGAAACTTATTGCTTCTATAGCGTCAAAATCGCTGAATAATGGCCATGGAAGGGTGGCCGATGATTTTTAACACACAGATTTCCCCAAGCTTTCGGGAAAGACGATACGTGCGGTTTAAGACCCCAGACCAAGGAATGTTAAAATTCGATGGAGATTGTTTTTTAACGTGACGCTACACTGGAAATAAGTTTTTAGGAGAAGGAGAACTTCTAAATAATTCGTTGAAAGCGTAAACTGTTTCGGAAACATTTTTGTGTAGTCATCCCCTCCGTATTGAAAATGGCAATAAAATTGTAAGGTTTTTCTCCCATTGAGATAACAGCATTTCTTCCATCCAGTCGTAAATCTACGTAAGAAGATTCGCGAGAAAAAAAAAATGAATTTACCTCCTTTTTATTGAATGCAATTCAAAAAGGAATCAGCATTTATGTTTATACATAGATATTATACCTTATGGCCCAAACGTCATAAAAATAAACTTCATATATATCGTTGGAATGAAAAAGATAAGTTTCGGATAATAATAAAATTGATAAATTAATGTAAATCTGTAATAATAAATAAAAGTTATAAAAATGTATTGCTTTCTACCGAAATTTCATTTAGATATTCAATATTTATAATTGTTGGTTTTCTGCAAATATGTATGAGCATATTTAACTTTTTTTTTCGTATCTGAGTTATAGCTTGCATCTGTAATTCCCGTACTTAGTTATAAAATGACAGCTATTTAAGAAGTAACTCCTCCTATTTGACTTCGGAATATTTTTCGTTGCATTTTCGCCAATCATGTAGAAGAAAATTGTTTTTATGCTTTCTCTCAGAAAAGCATCATCATTGCGAGGCAAGAGGACCAGTCACGAGATGACACGAAATGTTCATTTACGCGTTGGGTTATTTTTATTTCGTTAAAGAAAGACAGCTAATATTCTGAAAACGACAATAAAAACTCCAAAATGCAGTCGTAAGCGCTGTTCAGAAATCTGTGTACGATGATATCAAATTAACAGAACTGGAAAGAAGGAAACAGTGATCTTAAACAATTTGTTCACTTGGATCATTCGTACACTCTTTGGTTTATTTAGTGAAGGGAATTTGAGTCTTAAGAGCTGCATTCAAATTAGAGATTGTTTCGTATACCTACTGATCCAATTTTTTCAGACCTGTTCCTTGAATCCAAAGACCTTCACGATATTAAAAACTCGTATTTGAATCTTAGGACTCATGTTTGAATCCTTTCGATAGAGAGATGGCTTGAGGAGGTGACTACATCTTTGCAAAAGTAAAGAGCTATTTTTGTTAGCAAAAATACTTAAAGAGCTCTAGAAAGTAGAAATCTGAATATACCCCACTGCCTGCTAGCTTTAGTTGAGGATATCGCTGTGGCACTTCATACGCCTACGGGAGACCCTGTCTGTTAAACAAAAATCCGTACCGCGTCCATTCTGCACATTTCAGTGGACCCCTCGAAATGTTTTTCGTCTATTGTTATAACGTCCTCAAAAAAAAATAGTCATATTTTAATCGGATATTGGGCCCCCTCCTCCCCCCCCCCCTGGAAATTGTTTTTGATTCAAACCAATCCATTATAGCCGCATTTGATGTAGATGTAATATTTCTTTGAGCTGACTGTCTGCTCACTAACTTTACATGCGTAATCGAAATTGTAAATGTTATCTTTTTGGTTCTCCAGATAAGGAAAAGTATTTACGTCGTTTACCTTGTATACGGCATGTTCTAAAATCACGTGCATCATCCAATTAAAAGTTATATGCTATGATTAAGTCTTAATTATCCTTGCTGAACTTGTGTGACTCCCCTGACTGCAATCAGAAGTAAATATGTCATCCTGCGTTTCTAATGCTTTGATCTAATGATGGCTCCACACCAACGGCTACGGTAACAAAAGACTAAAGCATTTTGTTGATTGTCTCTATGGCTGTCACAAAAGCCTTCACGCAGCTAGGGAACGAGAAAAACGAGAGAGAGATTTTATTTGCGCAAGCTTCTTTTCGAAAGCAAAACATTTTTTAACCCTCCTGCTTTTGTATTTTGAAAGGCAAATGCACTAATAAAAAATGTTAGTTGCTTTGAAGAACTCCTATCTCTTCTTCTTCCTCATTAACATCACCCTCTCAGTATTTGAATCTGTAAAAGTATAAAAGTATCAAACCTTACATTACAGCTATGAAAATCATCTCAAAATAGTATCATATGCACGACATTTGTTTTCTCAAAACAGCGTCGTGCTATATTTGCCGTTATATAATAGCCGTTGATATATAATAGCCGTTGTCTCTGTATAACACTTCCGGGCTGTACTCATCTTTCAATTGAAGCCCTCAGTAAGCAAACAGCCGGTTAGGCTTAATTTCAATTTCAGATGTGGATCAGAATTTTTTCTTACCTAAAGACTAATATCTTCTCCATCAAATCACGTTTGTTCAGCCTATTTTTCTATAAAACATTCAGAACTAAAAAAAAATTGGATGCTTTTAGCTGTATATTTAACAGTTTTTAAAAATCTGTTTACTTTTGCGATGAATTCTGAAAGTAAACAAACTTGAATGTGAATGAATCAAGTAGATCAAGTAGCTCAAGTATTCATATCGCGTAGTGAGCTGTAAAAAACTGGATGGCAGTCTACTACTCCAATCGCATGACAAACTAAATAAATAAAAAATAATGAAAGGGTTTGCTTTTACAAGGTGTGGATTAAATTCAATATTGTTAGATAATTCGGGATATTTTTTAACTTTCATATACTTTTTCCATTATGACGTCATTATTAGTATTATGACGTCAAAATGACGGGTTACCTTCTAGTTTAAATGATACTAAATGTTATGCACTTGATACAATAAGAACAAAAGCTAAATTATGTGTTTAAATATAAAACAGGTTAAACAAATTTAAAATACGACTTAAAAACACTAAATCTAGTTAGATAAAAAATTGTATATGTATATTAAAAATATTTCTGTTTGTGAGACGTTTTGGGTCATTTAAAAAAAAATACATATTTATATCTCATCTGTATTTAGTGATTGCAAAAGCGGACCAAAAATACAATACCGGTATTCGGTAATTTTTCAAAAGAGATACTAAAGCACAGTTGTTTCTTTGCCATATTAATTAGTTTTTGCAAAAAAATGCATAAACTAAAAAAACAAACAATTTTGTTACGTACAAATATAAAATAAAGGAACGAATGTTATAATCAAATATTATTATTAATAGCTGTAAAATAATTTATAACATTTGAAACTAAAAATATAAATGAAAAATAAATCACTATTGTATTATAGTACAATGAAGTAACAAAACATTTAGTATTATACATTTAGTATAAGAGTAAATACCACATAAAAATTTTGTTGTGCAATCTATTATATAATATCTATTATTAATGAAAAAAACAACTAATTTATTCACTGCGTACTTTTGAAATATGTTCATGAGAAAGTAATGCATTTATTAAACTGTCATTAAGCCGGGAATATATTTTCGTGCTCAAATTACCTGCAGTTAAAAATACACTTTTTGTATCTACGCTGGTTGGTGGTACTGTTAATAACGAGTGATATACTTACTCTAAATATTTGCCTCGAAGTCCATCTTCTAACATTCCGGTCTCTCGTCTGACGGCTTTAAATAAATCTATTGTTTGTATTACTTTCGTATCATTGTTTGTAAAATTTTTTTCATTTATAGCTGAAACCAGTATTGAAATCACTAATCGAAATGGAATGAAAATGAGACAGCAAATTATTTGTTAGTACTGCCTTATAAATGAAAAGAAAATACGTACTTCAAATAACAGTAGATGGCCAATAATTTAAGTCAAAGCTTTGATAAAAAAAATATTTATTTATTGCAATACCGAAATACCGGTATTTATCCTGTGCAAATACCGGTTTTACGAAATTGCAAAATAGCGCAAAATACCGGTATTGCAATCACTACCTGTATTGTTCCAAAAATAATGTGTTCAGTCGTTTGGTGAACGAGCTTGAATAATCTTTGATGGTTTTTAATACAGTTTGAATGATGAACAATCAAATTATTTCCATCTAAATAATACATTTTTTTCTTTGTTATGGAATAAGGGCGTTCCAGTGGCAGAAATATTTTTCTCACCTTCAAGTTTTTTAATAACACATTAAAGTAACTACATTAATTTAGAAGTTTTCAGTTTTTCACATTCAATTGTACAAACGAGAATAGCAGCTTTCCGAATTTCTATGTTTAATTTTTTAAAGTTTTATATTAAATGTAAACTGTCATTTTAAAACCGGTTGCAAATTTTGTTTCACTGTGAAATGTTATACATTTGTGCATTTTTACTATTTTTAAAATTAATTTTATTTCACCTGAATGTCAATTTGTGATAAATCTAATATTATGCAGGACGAGTAAAAATATTGCTGTAGAGAGAATTATCGTCGTATCGGGAGGTATAGTACATTAACATTAAAATAATAAATAAAGTATACATATAGTAATGTATGTAATAAATATATTATAATAAAATAGTAGACATTTTTTCCAGGAATTTTTTTCAGTCTCCCTAAAATCGGCTCTGGAATAGTCATATATCCAGGGATATTCACGATTGAAATTTTTAAAAATTTCTTCCATAATACTGAAGTATTTCACCACTGAAATAGTCCGTTGCAACGCAATCTGAAAAGAGTAAGAGTGTTTTGTGTATCGGTTCGGTCAGCGATCGAGCGTCACAATCTTTCTATTCTGATTGGCTGTCGAGCATGGCGACAAAGACAAAAGTTGACTGTTTCCAAGACTTGAAAGCGCAGAGACAAGAGACACAGACACAAACCGTAAGAGACAAAATTTGTATACGCATGCGCAATAACGAAGAGACTTTGACGCGGTTGGTGTGGAGTCAGCATGACTAAAAGCGTAAAATACTTTAAGAGGTTCAAGTTAATTTTATAGCAAAGTACCCTCTCTTAAACTAAAATGAGGACCATCAAATGTAACAGACATTTCAGTATAAAGGTTTATACGATATATAATTACTCCCGTAAATATAGAAAGCTGTTAGCATTAAAGATGCCTTAGATTCATGAAATAACTGGAATCATTTCCATGTCATACCTAAGATTATAATCATATTAAATTGGTATCATAGAGTTTCTCCATTATGAAACTACATTTTCTTATTTTATTTGCAATTTATTTTATGTTTTAATTTTTAAAAAGTGTTTCGTGTATTATTTTTGCTTCTGTTGTTTTGTTACTTTTCTCATAAATGTTAATGTTTTAAACACAAAAAGTAATGCATCTTTCGTAAAACGGTACAGTTTCTTATGTATGAATTAGGTTTATGCCATTGCAAAAGACGTCTTGAGCTATTAGGAGTTTTTTTCAAACCCCCTTCCTTCCTCAAAGTTTGAAAATACGAGAATTCGCAGGAACTTACTTTTATTGTGGATTTTAAGAAGCTGTAAAGGGGTGGCAACTTGTTTCGAATTAATTAATAGTTCATCGTCATCATCAATCACAAATGCATTTGGGAATTGTTCATAGAAACAAATTCTCGACCTGATAATGAACTATTCATTGGTTCGAAATTAGTTGCCACCCCTTTATTTTTATTGTAGATTTTAAGAAGCTGTGCGTACCTCTGTTGGGTTCTTGTAAGTCGTGCGATGATATTTCAATTTCAATCATTTATGAAACGTATTCTAAAAGATCTCAATTTTTTTTTGTTTATCTCCGTTTAGGCATCTCAAATTTGTTTATTTCCTTGCTGTCCCCCATTGCGACTGGCACTTGAATCTTTCAACACTAGAAGGTAACCCGTCATTTTGACGTCATAATACTAATAATGACGTCATAATGGAAAAAGTATATGAAAGTTAAAAAAATATCCCGAATTATCTAACAATATTGCATTTAATCCACACCTTGTAAAAGCAAACCCTTTCATTATTTTTTATTTATTTAGTTTTTCATGCGATTGGAGTAGTAGACTGCCATCCAGTTTTTTACAGCTCATTATGCGATATGAATACTTGAGCTACTTGATTCATTCACCTTCAAGTTTGTTTACTTTCAGAATTCATCGCAAAAGTAAACAGATTTTTAAAAACTGTTAAATATACAGCTAAAAACATCCAATTTTTTTTAGTTCTGAATGTTTTATAGAAAAATAGGCTGAACAAACTGGATTTGATGGAGAAGATATTAGTTTTTAGGTAAGAAAAAATTCTGATCCACATCTGAAATTGAAATTAAGCCTAACCGGCCGTTTGTTTACTGAGGGCTTCAATTGAAAGATGAGTACAGCCCGGAAGTGTTATACAGAGAGAAGGTCTGTTATATATATAATTCGCCCATTCTATACCGTGAAATTTATGGTTTCTTTTATGGGAGAACCCACTGGTGCCACCTTGATTTAAACTTTGGTCATTTCAGTATTTAGAGACGTGATTTAGGCTGGGGTTGCTGTTCTTTTTAATTTAAAAATGCAACAAAACCTTGTCTATACCCTCGTTACGGAACTTTTTTTTACAGCTCACTCTTATTGGATACGCTATCAGTCGACTGAGACTCAGTTACAGTTTACTAAACTTTAAAACATTAGCCTGTCAATAAGTACTAAAACGGTTTGCTCAATGATTAACCTTCAATAATTAATTTTTTAAAGATTCGTTTTCGGATTCTAAGAATAAAAGACACGAAGTTATAGTCATTAAATTGAGCTTTCAGATCTCGTTATTTAAGGGGTACGTTATTTTAAAATCTAATAACATTTAATAAAAAGTAATGACGGCTAATATCGCTGCAAGCGCTAATAATTTGTTATCGAAAAGTACCCGTAACCTTTCGAAAACTATATTTTGAGTGAGTCGATTAATCACTTCGATTATCTCTGTAGATTTGAGGGTTGAGGAGAACGTGTTTTAAACCAGTTCAGGTACATTTATCCTGGATATTAAATGTTCACGTCATGACTAGAAAAATCCACGTTGATTGTTTCAGAAATGTGCCACCTCTTTATTGGTAAGACTTATATATGCAAATTGAAGGAAACTTTATTATGTATATTAATACTGTAGGTGAATTAAGGGACGCTTCTCAAATTGTATGGATGAGTAATTATATGGATGGTTGCCATGACGACAAGCATCGATGTTTAAAAGAAAAACAAGAAATGAAAGTATATTCTTTTATAGTAATACTCGAGGTTTTTGAGTGCTATTGTTCATTAAGTAGCTGTGAATCCTAAAATTTTATACTTACATTTGCATGTACTTAAACAAAAGCTGAAAGATTTCCCCTGAATCTCAGAGAAACTAAAGGTTTTTTTAGGGAAAAGAATAACTTTAATATTTTTCTATAATTAAAAGTAGAAAATGTTGATTATTGTTAATTGTGTGTAGCTAATGTCCCTGGGGGATGACAACATTACACCCCAGTCTGGTGTACATATGAATATAAGACATAGAAACAGACAAATGACACAATCACAGAATAATTTTATTGACAGACGATGGACGATGGGTTGCAGCTCCCCTTTCTAGACGGGGTTCCAATTGCAGGCGGAAGACAGAATACAGCCAAGTCTTACGCGGGAATCGAACCCACACCCCCGGCGTGGCAGGCTGATGCCTTATCCACTTAGCCACTGGGCGACATTGTTAATTGTTTGTGCCGTAAATAAATATATACGTATACCAATGGTACTGAAATTGGGTTCGATCAATCCGTTTTGATCATTCAGCAAATACTTTAAATAGACTGTTGGCTGGTGGACATAGACCAATTACTACACTACAGTGTAAATAGACCAATAGTACACTACACTTTGGCATTTATATTGACTTGGCAGTAACGCGCAAATTACCTTTTGATTTGGCAGTTCACACCCAATACAGCCAAAAAAAAGGAGAAAAGTTTTAATTCTTATACAGTGGAATCTCGATCGATCGTTTTCCGAATCATCGTTTTCCCGCATGTGTCGTTCATTTCTTCCAGTCCCAGCGATTATATTGCTTTGTTATGTTCCCGCATCTATCGTTTTTCCGCATTTATCATTCATTTCAGTCGGTCCCTTGAAAAACGATAGATCGAGATTCCGCTGTATTTGCTATTTAAGGAATATTCACATATTATCATTTCCTGTGATTGTGTAAAATTGCGTGCAGTGTTAGGCCATGTCCCTCGGTTCAAGTCGAATACTACTTTTACCCGACATCTCACCAAAGGTTTTGTTTCTTTTCCCATTTTCGAAATCCGGTATTATCCACTACAGTTTTTTCCCCTTAACGATTGGAAGCGTCTTCGTACGTTTAGAACCTCTAAGGCCTATTTTTGACGACAGGTTTGTCTCAGGTTATTCAAGCCTATGCGCGCGATGTCTTGCAAAATGCTATTTTATGAGAATCATATGATGTTTGATTATAACAAAGACAGCGACTATGTGCGCTTTATTATTTTGGTGTTTATTTTTTTTTATCTCTTGAATAAAATAAACTTTTGCTAAAAAGTGGAAAATTATGTAAACTAATTTATGTCCAAAATTTTGTTTAAAAACTCAGAAAAAAAGTTTTAATTTAATTTCTGAAACTATTTAAATATAGACGTGTAGATTTGGCGGAAAGAAAAAAGTTTTGAGATCGATCAACCAACAGGAAGAGATTTAATGTCACATTAAGTGTTTATATGCAGTAGATCGATAATTTCTAGCTTTTTAAACATTATAAAATTGTGTTCACAACAATTTCTGTTTGTGATTTTTTTTTAAGGGATTTAGAGTGAGTATAGACAATTATAAAAAAATTATAGTTATTTTCTTCAGTAGGGATTCTGTTTTTCCTCATTTTTTTAGCTTTTAGCTGCGGGTCATTATTTTTTCTATTAAAAAAAGGGGGGTGATTTAAAAAATTTTGTATTTGATAATTTTGCATCTTATATGCGGTATGTGTTAAGTTTTAGAACCACATTTTAAAAAACCATATTTTCCGTATATTTTTTTGAAGCAAGGTTCCACATGCATAAAGCCCACATTGGACACCTCGATGTTTCACATGTTAAATAAAATTAATTCGATGGGGAATCAGCGATTCCCTTTACTAAGATATCCAAATAATTAAATGCAACGTGCGAGTCCTGGGGGAATCGTAAAAACTAAGTGGAACGCAATTTTTATGTAGCCCAAGGCAACCGGACTCAACCTGTATTTAAAAATGAATTCAGTTATGAGTTTTCTTACACGTTTTCGTAGCAATCATGTTACTCATGTTTGTTCCTTGTGTGAATTATATAAATAACTTTTTATTTTGCTCCTAAAAATAATACATAAAAGTCGAAATGAATTACTTTAGTAAACATGGTAAAAGAGGAAAGTTATATGATTATGTGCGTAACCTTGAAGAGAAGATGGATGATACGTAGTCTCCATATAAATGGAAGTGGTTGAGTACTATAGAACTAACCCTAAGGGATTCTAAATCAATATGATTAGCGTGATTTTTTTATATTAATTTTCAAATTAATCGAATGTTTGTAACAATTTTTGAAGCTCAGCTAAAAAAGAAAGTTGAAAAATCAAAGGATTTCGAAAAAAATCGTTTTCAGTAATACTTGATTTTCGAACTGGATAAAGACTGCCTTGATCTTCGATTTCAGTGGCCAAAATTTCTTTCTACATCTTTGCAGATTATTCACTGCGATTTGCAGCGCAGATGTTATTTCGTTGAGTTTTGAGGAAGAGATTACGCCGGCCATTGTTTGTAAACTGAGCAGAATTGAGTGATGATTGGAGTCCCTTGACCATCAGGTTTTAACTCCTGTACGCAAGATGTAATGTTATTAATGATAATGGGCTCAATAGTTAAAATTTAAAGGCTAGGTACATTAATTAAGAGTGAAATTACTATCAAAGTACAAAATTTAAAGTTTAACACCTTCATAAGTTGAAGGGTAGGGCATTGGTTGTAATCAGCTTGCAGGCAATTTTTATAACCGGTCATAAACAGCGGTAATACCTTTTCTCTATTTTGATAGACTTAAAAATTAATTTTTTGTTTAAAATGGAGTGGCTTGATCACTGACATGAGCTACAGCAATGTTATTCAGGCGTTTTGGGTCTCGCCTTTCCAGCACGTTTCTCATCAGAATATTTATTCCTGAAAAATGTTTAGAAAACTAACTTACTAGTTCCCGGTAAACCTCTCGCGGCCTGGTACGCGGTTGGAAAACATTGAGTTCGATTTCAGTTTCTCTGTCTGTGGTTCCCCAACAGAACTAATCGTTGCTGGAACCAGATTTGTTAATGAATTTCAACAGAAAAGTAACAGGTTGTGGCTCATAAGCCTTTATTTCATTAAAGTGTTAGTAGTTTTCCGGCTATCAACAGCAGTCAAAGCTTCACTGAAGATTCTGATAAATTAGGACTTTGTGAGATAGACGTATCTCTTAATCCATCGCAAAAGGTTGTTTGGTTTTGGGGGTCCTTTGCTACCCGAGAACTGGATTGGTCCCCTTTAAAAGGGATAAAAGAAAGGTGTAAAGAAATTGTGAGTTTTATTTTTCTAAGCATATTATTTAACCTTTTGCGCACGAGAAATAATCTACAGATATTTGCACCAACTCGATAATTATCGGCGTAATTTGCCATATAAAACTACCATTACTTTTTAGTTGAGAAAACGAAGCATTTGAACTTGGATATGTATAAATTTGAAAAGTTTATCATGAATATTGCATTTTATAGTTTCTTGAGAAGTGTTATTGTGTAAAACAAATGCCCAAATGAACCTCCGGATTTATTTTACCGGGCTCAGACTAATAACTTTTCGCTGTCTGTCAGATGGAACATTTGACTTGGAACTGTTTTTCCTTTATTAAAAAATGAAATTATGAATGTTTTCTATTCTACTGATCGTTATCGCTGTCACGTGGTGTCCATAGTCCCAATATGTGTTGTATTTATGTTATTGCTCACGGTACCACGATACAAACATTATATATATAATAGCCGTTGTCTCTGTATAACACTTCCGGGCTGTACTCATCTTTCAATTGAAGCCCTCAGTAAACAAACAGCCTGTTAGGCTTAATTTCAATTTCAGATGTGGATAAGAATTTTTTCTTACCTAAAAAACTAATATCTTCTCCATCAAAGCACGTTTGTTAAGCCTATTTTTCTATAAAACATTCAGAACAAAAAAAAAATTGGATGTTTTTAGCTGTATATTTAACAGTTTTTAAAAATCTGTTTACTTTTGCGATGAATTCTGAAAGTAAACGAACTTGAATGTGAATGAATCAAGTAGCTCAAGTATTCATATCGCGTAGTGAGCTGTAAAAAACTGGATGGCAGTCTACTACTCCAATCGCATGAAAAACTAAATAAATTAAAACTAATGAAAGGGTTTGCTTTTACAAGGTGTGGATTAAATGCAATATTGTTAGATAATTCGGGATATTTTTTAACTTTCATATGCTTTTTCCATTCTGACGTCATTATTAGTATTATGACGTCAAAATGACGGGTTACCTTCTAGTATATTCATGTTCATCACTACTCAGCTCCGATCTCCCGGAATGGGAGAATGAACTCTTCTGTTCATGGAAGTACATGGGACACTGCGAGTGCACAGAGTTAATATTACATTGTAAGAAATAGCCAACAAACAATCATTTGCAAAGTAAGGCGACTAAAATATATGGAAATTTTAGCATTATATCCCGAAATCCAGCTGAAATGTCTGTCTTTGTTCTCCACTGATATATTCAATGCCAGCGAAAGTTTTCTATTTGTTACACGTGTCTCTTTGCGTTTGTTTAGTAGGTGAGAGGATAGTTCTATCATTATACTATTGTTACTGAGTAACTTTTATTTCTCGCACACTTTTTAAATGGAGTTAATATTTTTTTACCTTTTTAAATAACATTTTTATTCCTGACTCCGAAAGGGAGGAGGTATAACAGCATTGTGGATGTTGTCTTAAAATATATTTTGTTAGTTTTTATCAACTTCTAACGAATTTCTGAAAGAGGCTTGTAGTACCAAACTTAAATTAGGTGAACTTGGATTTCTCAACCCTCTTTTCTTTTCTTTTTTTTCATTAAGGTCGGGCTGAATGAAAGTTTTTAACCATAATGGAAATTCCATCCCAAACATGGACCCTTTTCCCCCTTCACGCACACAAAGGGGAAAAAAAAGGTTCAGATGGCACCACTGTATGCACCCAATCCCTCTTGTACAAAGCATCCCATCTACCAAGTTTGACGTTGCGCACAGTGACATAACGATTTCGTCTGCGCCAATTAAGTTTGAGTTATTTTATTAATTTGTCCTACGGAGTATCATTCATCTTTAGAAAATAAATTAACCCCAAAATAAAAATTGCAGTGATGAGCGTCGCAACAAAGATTGATAATGTTTTGAAAAGAAAATAAACGCTGAACGCCATGGGTCTAAAAAAGGGGGGGGGGGAGGCTGCATAGTTTAAATTGCAAGTTTTCGCAGTTCACGATACAAAACGAAAGCGTGTCATGTTGGAAAATTTTGGTTGGAACTGACGGGAGGACCTATGGGAAAATGCTCTATTAAAACAGGTACGATGAATTAGCTACACTCTGCTATTTCTAAGTAAATTTCCCAGCTGTCAATGTTCTGCAATTTTTGAATACTTTTATAAATGTATAAAATACCTTAAATAAATTTTTTGTATTTTACTTTCTGAAAACAAGGCTATTTTTGCAAAAACTCAGTTATTTAGTTATAAATTTTTGGCGTTTCTAAAGCTCTCCTCTACGTCTTTTTTTTTTTCCCCTGCTTGTCCTATTCAATAAATGTATTATCTTTTATTTTATCCTCGCATCAACCATTATGACCCAAACCAGACCAACGTTTATTTATTCTTTTTTAATATACCAGTTAATATCACTTGAATATTATTGATATTCACCATAAATTACTGACTTTCGCCCAAAAGTTAGGTAGCCGTGGCTTAACAACTACGATGTTGTTAAGCCACGGCTACCCCTGGTTCTAGAGTCTGGTCTTGCTGTTGCGGTCTGAGTCTTGATGTTTCTGTGAATATTTGTGGCCGATAGGAAACTATTTTAAACTGCAAAAGGAAAAATGTATTTTGCTGTTGACTATATATTTTATATAGTTCCCCCGATTATTACTGTTATATAATATAATACATACACACACACAGGGTGCTTTTTTTGTGACTGAACGCTCCGGAATGCAGTTCCGGAGCCTTTTTATATTTAATACCCGTAGTTTTACTATTTTATTCAATAAAATTATGCTGAAACCTAAAACGTTCAATAAATAAAATACTTCAACTAATTTTTAGCACTATTTTCTTTTTGTCAATAAAAATTTCAAAACTCATTTGTGTTTGTCAGTATAGAGATAGCTGCAGCTTTTTTTAAACCTTTGGCACCCAAAAAAAGGGAAAATTAGTGAAGGAGTAGGTGATGAAAATCATTCACTTTTTTCAGAAATTTCTTTTTGCATAAGCGGATGCAAGTCAAGAAACTGGTCCCCCGATAAGAATTGGCCTAATTGTTGGAGTATTGAGCAAAAAAAATGTCTTTTTTATTAAACATGATTGGCTTAATTGTAGAAATCATAAACATGTACACCTTGTTATAAAACTGGTACAGTAGAGGTAGAAAAAAATGGGAATGAAGATTTCCTAAGAATTGGCAAATAGTGTGTGGTTGTTGTGTAGGCTAAACGTGTTCGACCTCAGAGTCGAGAAACAATACTAGACAACACAAACTTTTATTATAACAAATCCACACCACTCTGTTACATCTGCTCGAAAATATATACCTGGCGATCCGCTTCTACCAACACCCACCGATCTGACTTGTAACTGATCGCGTTGCCAAATAGCTCTGATGAAACTTACAGCGGTGCCTCGAAGGAGGCGTGGCAATCAGTTGAAATCAAATTGGGTAGAATGGTTAGTTGTTTTGCTCCCCCGCCAGTGTCATGACTGTGACACGTACCTCTCAGGAAAGTAACACTACGACCAAAACGAGTCTGTCGTAGCGGAGGTGTCTGTTCTGGAAACACCTCAGTTGGTTTATTAGAGCTTTGAGGTGGGGAATTAAAATCACCTATATGCAACTCAAAGGCGAGCTTTAATTTATCGATCGAAATAGTCTGTTCTTTACCTTGCATCATCAAATGTAGTATTGTCACAACCGTTTCAGAACTTATATGGTCCATCGTACGGAGATTGTAGCGATTTCCTGACGGAGTCCCGACGGACGAAAACATGAGATGATTTTCGTAACTCGGGATGTACAAAAACAGTGACTGGTATGATGTCGGGTAGGCTAGGCTGCAAATCGTGAAATAAGCGACTCAGTTTGTCAACAAATTCTTGAGGAGTATCATTATTCGGTGAAGGGGTGAAGAAATCAGTGGGCAATCGAAGAGTTTCCCCATATACTAATTCTGCTGGAGTAGCGTCTGAATTCTCTCTAACCGTACATCTAAGTCCGAGAAAAACAATTGGAAAAACATCTGTCCAATTTATGATGCCATGACATTTTAGAGCAGTTTTTAGTGGTCTATGAAAATGTTCTACTAAACCATTACTTTGCGGGTGGAAACTTGTAGTGCGACAACGCTGAATGCCGAGTAGCTTCATTAAATTGCGAAACAACGAAGATTCAAACTGCGTCCCTCTGTCAGTAATGCTTATTGTTGGCCACAAGTATCTTGAGCGAAGCATTTTCAATGTGGCTCGAATTCCAGGATGTGACATGCTGTGTAGCGACTCCAAAAATTTTTTTCCGATGAGACGCTGGAATGTATTGACGTGTGCCATTTCTGGTATCGCAGTAAATCTTTTTCATAGTACCTGGAAGCTTAACTGGCTCTAGTGATAAAGAAGTGTTAGTGCTTAGCAGTGACTACAGTTCTATGTCCGTAACTTGTGAATCTGTTATTTTGACATAATCAATAGAACTGGAAGAGCAGGTCGTTTCTATACGAAAAAGCAGATCAGCTGACTGATTTTCAGACCCTTTAATATGACGAATGTCAGTGCTGAACTGACTAATAAAGTCAAGCTGACGGTGTTGCCACGGCGTACATTTATCCCTCTTCTGACGGAAAGCATGTATTAGAGTTTTATGATCGATATATATATATATATGATTAAAAGGACGTGCCTCGAACATATGTCTAAAATGTTTAATTGCAAGGTAAATAGCTAACAACTGCCGGTCATACGCGCTATAGCGTCTCCCTTGGAGGTAACTTTTTGAAAGAAACTTAAAACAGGCGGAAGGGTGTTGCTAGCGAGTTGGTGTGTAACGCACCACCAACAGCGAAATCTGAAGCATGAACGTGCAGCACAAGTTGTGCTGTAGGAGAAGGGTGGGCTAGTAGTACTGCCTGTTTAATTTATGACTTACACTTTTCAAAAGCTTCAATGGGATACAGAATCCCAAATAATTGATTTATTTTAGACTGTTGACCTTTTAACATGTTATGTCACGGTTTTTGAACAGATGCCGCGTTTGGTAAGTGTCTACAATAAAAATTTATAAGACCGAGAAATTCTTAGTGCTGGGTTTTTGTAAATTCGTGATAATTTCAGTTCGTTCTGGTAATGGTCTTATACCTTTAGCATTTACTAGGTGACCAAGGAAGAAAATTTCGTTTACTCCAAAAATACATTTGCCGATATTCAATGTCAGGCCGTAATCGCGAAACTGTTGTAGGACTTGAGTCAAGTGTTGCATGTGGTCTTGTTCTGAATCATTGAAAATCAAAATATCTTCGAGGTATATGTAAACGAATGGAATGTTTCTAAAGATTTCATCCATAAAACGTTGCCGCGTTGCAGAGGCCAAAATTTAGGTATGGGAACTCGAAGAAACCGAAACAGGTAGCAATAGCAGTTTTAGGAATATCTTCCTCGTGTATTGGGATGTGGTAATACACACGTACAACGTCTAGTTTTGAAAATATAGTTTTGCCGAAAAGGGCATGTGAAAAGTGGTACCGGATACCTGTCTGGTACTTTTGTCGCATTAAGACGTCTGTAGTCACCAACTGGTCTTGTCGATGTGTTTCTGACAACTACGTGCAATGGAGAAGGCCATGGACTTTCCGACGGACGGGAAAATTCCCTCTTCGCACATTGTAGCGAAGTCACGTTTAACTGGATCATATATTTTCGGATGTAGTCATCGAGGTTTGCAATGAACAGGAGGTCCTGTTGTTTAAATATGGTGAACCGTAGAGTGTTTTACAGGTTGGATTGTTTGGTTTGGATTAGTGATATCGGAGAATTTTTGCAACAGATCGCAACATTCGCTACCACTACCTCTGTCAATTAAATACGTTAGGTTTGTTGACTTGTCGTAAATAAATAATCGCGCATTTTTATTTTTTATTTTTACTAACCGCGGAATCCTCCTCAGATAATGGAGCCGCGGCGTTTATTCGTTTTCCGACCGCCCGTTGGAGCAAGGTTGTTTACATTTTCTGGTTCTCTTTCCGAAACGATAATGGCAAAAACAGAGCGAACGGCGGGAAGACTGGTCTCTGTTATTACTGATATTTATACGTGTTCAACTAAGGGAACGTTTACGACTGCTTGACTTATGAGTGGGGGATTGTGCTATCTGAACTACTTGAATGCTGGGTTAAAAAATTTTCCTTTCTGAAGCAATGAGAGCTGATGACTCATATCCGTCGACGACTACCTCCTTTTTTTCTCCAGTGGTATATACTTGTTGCATGGGCGAAGTTTCATTCATTTTATCAGCCACAGTTGCTAATTTTGTTAGACTCATCTGTTAAAATAGATTGAACGTAAGGAGGTAGGCGTTGTAACCAAATAGTTTTTTTAAAAATCATCAGTAACAGAATTTGTTGTAACCTCACGCATTTGACGCAAAAGTAATGATGGTTTCTGGTCTCCCAACTGCAAATCTGACAGCAGTTTTCGAATACGCTGATTTTCAGTATCCGAAAATTCTTCGATAAGGCTCGCTTTTGAATTTTCATATTTGTCTTTTGTCGGCGGATGAAATAGAAAATCCGATATATGTGACAACACTTCGGAATCTATATGCGTAATTAAGCTTGAAATTACATACTATGGTGATAATCGCAAACAGCATCTCTTGTCTCTACTAAAGAAAATTTTTGACCACAGAGAATCTCCTGGACATTAAGCTACAATAAAATTACTGTCAGAAGGCGAGAAGCTCCAAAAAGGTATCGTACCCCGGGCGCCAGTTATGCTCGCTATGCCACTGATTTCGCGAAAGACGCTAAGAAAGATGTACGTATGAAGGATAGGGATGCGACATCGATAGCAAAAAATCGATGTTTTGAAACATCGATATTCAATATTAAAACATCGATGCTAATAAAACATCGCCCAAAAAACCATCGATGTTTTTAAACATCCATATTTTAGAACATCCATTTTTTAAAACTGGCTTAGTAATCTCTAACATTAATGTTACTTCGGTTAGTCGTTGGGGGTGATTTAATTTTACTCTTTGATTGGGTTGACGCAAAGGACAAAAATTTGGTTGCTTTGGGCTACATTGATCAATCAAAATCCTCGTTGTAAATATCTCCATGTTTTGCCTTCAAATGTCCAGATAAATTCGTGGTATTGCCAGAAGTTTTGAGGGACTTAGGCAAATATTGCATTTTGCCAATTTGTCAGAGGTTTTGCAAAAATATTTCCAAACGGTACTTTCGCGAGGCATCTTACTAATAATATTAACGTGAACTTTTATAAAACCAGAACAAAACAAAAACTTAAATGGCTGCTCTCGTGTATATACTATTTGTAAAATAAAACCCCATGGAAGGTTCTGGAGTGTCAGGCACATTCCAAGCGCTCTGATTAGTTCATTGGTTGTTGACTGCCATTTGTCTGTTTGCTAAGGAATCGTTCCCCCTTATGTATTCGTCCTTTTCAGAATTCAGACTTACATTTACTGAGTGTGAAAATTATGCTACGTGGTAAATTTTTTTTATTATGGTACTTTTTCATTTAAAATAAAACATCGAGACAACGTAAAACATCGAGTACAAAACATCGATGTTAAAAAAACATCGGCTTCAATAAATCGATGTTTAAAACATCGATGTTTTGAAAACATAGACATCTATGTCGCATCCCTAATGAAGGATTAAGGGAAAAAATTACAACAGAATTTATGTTAGATTTAGGACTCATGTGATGCTGTTCAAGAACTGAATGAATTAAGCTTGGATTTACCAGACCGTAATCTTGACTTGTATGAGGCGAGTGAAAAAATAAAAACTCTAGTACAGGTTTTTGAAGAAAGACTAAAGACGCATGGATCATTCTACAGATATTCTGTCACAGCGGTCAAAAATTTAAGAATTTCATGGAGTTGAACTTCATAAAATAAAAAAGACCCCACCAATCCAGAAGAATTTTATAAAACACGAAAAAATCATTTGAAAATAGGTTGCTTGATAGTGAAAATGCTGATTTAGTACGAGCGGCACGAAAACTATTTCAGAACTATAATTTATTAGAGTTCTGGGACCACCTCTCACGCGCTTCGACCCCACAAAATGTTGCATCATGGTTGTCAGCAGTCAACAAGGAGCGAAATCGAAATATTGATGAATATGGAGAAACTTTGGGATTTATTATAAAGAAACTATTTGCAAAGGAAAAAAATAAATAAGGAATTAAAAAGCATACTGAAGTTACGTAATTTCTAATAAAAAAAATTAAGTTTTACATAATTTTCGATGCTATAATATGGGGAGTTCCGAATTATTTTTTTATTTTTTTTAAATATATCGTCGGTGTTCAGTAAAAAGAGCGAATATGTATATATATTTACATAGATATTCGCCCTTTTTACAGAACACCGACCATGTATGTAAATATATATATATATATATATATATATATATTAGTATATATATATATATATATATATATATATATATATATATATATATATATAGTGGAATCTCGATCTATCGTTTTTCAAGGGACCGATTGAAATGAACGATAAATGCGGGAAAACGATAGATGCGGAAACATAACAAAGCAATATGATCGTTGGGACTGGATAAAATGAACGATACATACGGAAAAACGATCGATCGAGATTCCACTGTATGTATATAAACTTAAACTCACGGCGCAACAGTCCGATGTGGACCAGGGCCGGCGGTACCCATCTCCGCTTTCGTGACCGTGGGCTTGGGGTGCCATACAGCATATGTCTCAGTCAGGTGGTCAACCTGACGTCGGACCCCCAGAGTTTAGTTCCAAGCATGCTTGGTCCTCATTTTATCGACCCACTGAAGGGATGAAAGGCTGAGTCGACCTTGCCCAGTCACAGGGTTGAACCCTGGACCTGTGAGATGGCAGCTTGACGCTTTTAACCACTACGAAACCGGGCTTCTCTCTCACACACACACACACACACACACACACATATATATATTATAAATATTGATTGGAATCTCGATCGATCGTTTTCGGATCCATCGTTTTTCCGTATGTATCGTTCATTTTATCCAGTCCCTACTATCATATTGCTTTGTTATGTTTCTGCATCTATCATTTTTCCTCATTTAGCGTTCATTTCAATCGGTCCCTTGAAAAACGATAGATCGAGATTCCACTGTATATATATATATGCGTACGTGTGTGTGATGCTCCATCAGTAATTCAAAAGTTTTAAGTATATTTATCGTAGTTCTCTGTTTTTAAGCCACCATTTATCTTTGTCGTAAAAGTAAGTTTGTGTATGACAAAGGACAGCTGGTGTTCATGAGAGTAACCAAAAGAAAGAAACCTGACTTTACAGTGGTAACCTAAAGCTATAATAAGGAGGAGTAAAACCCTCTGCATTACAGGGATACCCACGGACAAAAAACTCTCTCTCTCTCTCTCTCTCTCGCTTCCTCCCTCCCCCCTCCCTTTTTTACCCCAAATATTTACGGAATGTCGCAGCGGTTCCGAGCAGTTTTCATTTGACCTCTTCATTTGGTTCGACGTATTTTAGATGCATTTTCAGTGTGTTGGTTATTTATTACTCTTTTCTCCTTGCGTGTACCAACGTATACGCTACATACGGGTCATTGTTTGTCTGTGACTATTCCCTGTTTTTCAGACTTCTCTTTTCCACACATATCGAAAATGAATTGAGTGTTCAAACTATTTAGGAGCCGTAATGAGATTTAATCTGCCGTTACTAACAACGCTTGTCGTTGATAATTCGAGAGAAACACAATTTCATATTTTCTTTTGTATCACGAGCTGTGCCACGCAAGTGGGTATATATATATATATATATATATATATATATATATATATATATATATATATATATATATATATATATATATATATATATATTTATTTATTTATTTATTTTTTTGGGGGGGGGGGCATCTTTCGCGAATTTCTCCCCTACACACGCATATTCTCAGCTCCACTTGCTTGAACTAGTTTTAATAATCTTGTCAAAAGCAAGTTGATGGTGATGTGATCTGTCGAGTATAATTAATAGCGGCCAGTATTTATTTCTGGAGGGAATTTTCCGTCTTGGGAAGGGTTTGACGACGATTTACCCCTATGAATAATCCTTTTTAACACCAATATGATAGATAGGCAGGCTATCTATCTCTATATATATCTATCTATCTATATATCTATATCTATATATATATATATATATATATATATATATATACTAGCTGAATACCCGTACTTCGCTACGGAGTACATTGAAATTAAATACAACGGTCAGTGTATGCAATTAATGCCAAAATAAATAAATATATGAATATATATTTATAATAAATACGACGATCAATGTATGCAATTGATGTAAAAAAAAATTATAAAAAAAATCGTAAGGGATATTTTTACAGACAAAATAATGTAGAAGAAAATATTCAAATTAAATCTAATAGGACATACTAAAGAATATAGTGCAGTTAATATAGTACAGTTTGAGGAACATATCTTTTATTGTATTTTAATATTTTTTTGGATAATGTCCAATCATCTGCCGCATTATCAAGAAAAGAAAAATATATTTTTTGTCTATTTAGTTGTTATGCACGTGATGATAAATTTAAAGTACCAGAAAAGAAATCACGTGATCAGCACTTAATAAATTAAATTCTAAAAATTAATCTAAAAATTCACCTAAACTCAGAAAATAGTTTTAAAGATTCGTAAAGGATTTCATTTTAAAGGAATTTTTATGATCTCTCTCGTGATGTAAATTTTATAACCCTCAAATTATTATTTTAAATGGAAACTTTAAAAAAGTTACAAAAACAGCTTAAAAATTTAATTTAAAAAAATCTAAGAAGAATTTTTCAAAAATCTCAGAAGAATTTTTCAAAAATCTCTCTAAGTGCACCCCTACACTATAAGAAGAATCGCCATGCAAAATTTCAGCCCTTTAGGTCCAGCGGTTTGGTCTGTTCGTTGTATGTCAGTCAGTCACGGAACTGTTTTATATATACAGTAACCACCGCTTATAGTGATCAGTGGTTATAAGAATCAACCGTTTATAAGAATCAATATCGCAAAAACAAAAACAAATGTATTATTTCCATGTTAAAATTTCCGCTTTAAAGAATCAATCCACCGGTTATAAGAATCAGTTTGCAATCTTCGCCTTCCTTTCATTTTTCCAAAAAATGCCACTTGAACTCTCAAAAGGTACGAAATTCTTTCTTAAGTTTTTGAAAAGAAAGATTGATAAAACTTTGGGGTAGAAAACAGTCGTAAATACATTCCTTTAGACATAACATAAGAGTTTTCCCTTATACGTTTTTGCTAAACCTGTCTTATTAGCTTTACCCAGGGGCATCTAACCCGCCCGGGTCCGATTTCGCTTTTCTCCAGACAGGCACTCCTTTTTTCCCACCACTTACTTCCTGGTTGCGGATTTCTGGACCCTGAAACACATAAATCTTCCGCGAAGTGTCCACCATCACTTACGCAAACGGGACAGTGGATTCAGCACTTCAAACCGTGAAACGTTAACGGATCCATTTTGCTGAATCAGATGAACCAGATGCTGAATCAAACGTTTCACGGTTTGATTCCAGAATCAAACCGTGAAACGTAAGCTATAAGGTGAATCTTCGTCTGAGACTGTAATAAGCATACGTCGCTAGTATTCACTTTAGTTTTCTAACAAAATTGCCAGTTAGTGTTAGAACTTTTTGATAGTCGAATTCAAATATGATAAAAACAAGGAAAACTCTTAGTTTTTCTGAAAAACAGAACTTGTTAATTAGATATGATGCTCTTCCAAAGTGTAGTCAAAGAGAAGCTGCCTCTTGTTGATTTTATAATCATGTGTGTTACTTATAGGTCTAGAAATTGAGTTATAGTATTTGTTTAGAAATTGAGTATTTTTAAAATTATAAAAAATAATTTTAATAAATGATAAATAACGTAAATTAAAGAGTATTTAATGGTAAATTATGTATATATGTGCCTGTGTGTTTATATATATGTACAAGTATATATTTGTGTATGTGTGCCTGTCCAAAGGGAAGTTTCGGTTATAAGAATCAACCGCTTATAAGAATCAAAAACAGTAATAACAAACGTGATTCTTATAAGCGGAAATCACTGTATAGATAATGAATTCGGAACCAGTGGCAGACATTCAAGGCAGGCGATGACTTGTTTCAGTTGTTGGCTGGAGTGGTTATTTAATCCAGTCAATACATTCCATTTCATGGGAATAATCATTTTATTTACTCGAGCACATTATGGACAATACTGATATTTAGTTGATCAACATTTATAAAGGATATAAAGAGTTGAAAATATTTACAACAACTATATATTGAAGAGAGGAAAGGTTGTTCAAATCGACTAGCTCAAACCATAACATATGATGCCAAGTGACGCGCAGTTAGACTCCAACACCAGGACTTGAAAGTTAGTTTCATTTGTGCATTTATGGTGTGATATGCTACAGCGACAGCTAGGCGCCACAAGTACAGACATGGTGGGGACAGGCACAAATTGAAATGTAAAGGTAGGGTTTGTATAATAGTTACGGAAAAGGGTAGATAAAATTAAAGGAACAGAATTAATGATTGGTGATGCGTTATTGTTACATACATACACACATACAGGCATAATCATTCCTCTTTAAACCCGTTCACCTAGAAGTAACAAGATTTCTTAAATTATGGTAATTATTAAAAACGCGTTTTTACTAAGGCATTTATTTGTCAATTATATAATTCAGCCATAATTTTATATTAATCGAAAAACAAAGTTTTCGTAAATAAAAGCAGGCGTGTGTAATGTGTGTCATGAGCTTATTTTAATGATTTATGCCTTAATTTTTGTCGTATAAAATTGCTAACCGTAGAATCTAAAATTTCATTTCAAATTGTTGTATCGTTGAAGTTTTTACTTTGTATATCAGTTATTTATTTGTAATACAGTACTGATCGACTCTGTCTTAATATATTATACCAATAATATATCCATGGAGCTAAATATATGCCTCTAAATTAGTTCCTTTAATAGCATTTTACCTCGCAAAAATGAATGCATTAAAAAGCATATAGATGTTAAACGGCAAAAGAACGTACCATCATTTTAAACAGGTTTGTGTTCTATAGTGTTACGTCTGAGAAACAGACCTGAGGGAAAGAAATGACTCATAAAATGAATGCGCTTTCAATAGTTCTCCTCGTTAAAGGAGTTATTCATTTTTTAAATCAAAGTTGAAAATCTGTAAAACGAAATTTTTTGAAGTATTAAAACTACGCTACAATTCGTACGCATTAAAATCCAACTCTCATGTCAATTTTACTTTGAACCCTTGTGCATATAGTGTAGGTACCGGTCTAATTAGCTGCTGTGAAGCAGAAGTTTACCATAGCGCTCTTAACCAACCAACCAACCAACCAACCAACCTTTTATGAACATTAAAAATCTATTCACATTTTGATAATATAAACTTACAAATTTAGATTACATTTGTGCGTGTGCGTGCCTCCGGTCCCTGTTTGTGTCGTACTCGGCACGTTTACTAATGCATAGCAGAATATTTTCAGTTTGTGGGCAAAAAATGTTTCTTCATCCTTAATATCGCGTGTCTCCTCACAAAAATATTGTTTGCTCTTGATTGAATAAATGATTTGTATTGTAGACAGTATTATTCCACTTTAAAAAAATTTTTAACTTGCAAGCAGTTCATAATTTATTTCTAATTTTGTACTGTAAATGATGTTGCATTTATACATCTTTGAAAGTGTTTCAGGCACACATTTTTTCCAAAATTTTATTATTCTATTAATTTTTATATTTTATTTTAGATGTCACAGTCTCAGCAGCATTTGATAATGAACCAAGAGAAGAAACCTAATATCATCACTCAACAACAACAACAGAACTTTCAAGCTCGAGGATTTTACTCTAATAACAACAATTTACATATATCACAGACTCAGTCCATGAATTTTTTTAATACTTCTAACAGGGGTTGCAATAATTTGACTAACCAAAAACCAAATGCAGCAAATCATCCTTCATCTGCTCAGAGACACGTGAACAGTCAGTATATGAGTAAACCACCACCTGATTATCAGGCACCCATGGAAACTAATAATTGTAATAATCATTCTGTTCAATCTGGTTCTATTTGTTCTAGAAATCAAATGCAAATGAACATGTCAGATTCTATAAATAGCAGTAGTGATCCAAGTGGAAGAAATTTGGATCAAAGAAACTCAAATTCGTTAAACATTTCACAGTCTTTTAATATGGTTCAATCATCAGAAGTAACACCTCATTCTTATTCTGGAATCATACCTTTAAATCAACTTTATCCAGACTTATTTCCACCTGAAGCTAATAATGTACCTACATCGAGGCCTTGCCCAAGCATGACATCTTCAAATGTAAACCCAAACAGTAGGAGACCCTTCTCGGGCCTTGCTCCAGTTTCAGATTTAATGACGAGGCCTTGTTCTGAATCACCTTCTAGTGATACTGGTTCAACTGATCATAGACCTTTTACTGGTCTTATGCCTATTAATGAATTAATACCTAGATCTTGTGCTAATGACTCATTGAACACAAATTCTAATGGAAGGAAACCATATTCAGGACTTATGCCTCTGGCTGATTTAATACCTCGACAAGATGAAACTCCCTCAAATAATAGTTCAAATACAGACAGGCCATTTCCAGGCATTGTTCCTATTTCAGATTTAATGTCTCGAAACAATTCTGATCTGATTAGTTCAAATAAACCTGTATCAGAATCCAGTGACAGATGTTTTCCAGGTGTAATATCTATTCAGGAATTAAATAATACCAGAAGACCTTATCCAGGAATAATACCTATTGAAGAATCATTATCACTTAACAGAGGATGTCCAAGTTCTGGAGCTTCATCAAATGCCAACCCTGCCAATATATCTAAACCATATCCATCTGTTCCTTTTTCTCATCAAACGTCTGTATCTGGTCCTTATTCCAGTATGTCATCTATATCAGTCATGCCTGGTCTGACATATTCACAAGCATCTGCTCATATGTTAAGTAATCCAACAGTAACGTCATCATCAACTAACAAAGGTAGAGGTAAACAAATAAATTCTCGATCTAATAGCAAGCAGTGTGGTTCTTTGCAACGGCAACAGAAAGCTCCAAATGTAAATGTAGGACCAGAAGGACTTAATATATCTCAGAGACCACCTCCTATGACAACTGATTGGAGACAAGCTTATGTACACAGTCAGCATCAAATTGCTCCCAACCTGAGTGATGATGTAATTGTTACGTATTCAAGAAATGGTACGCAAGAATATGGAACTATAAATAATACAAATGTAAATAATTTTCATTCTGGACATGTGAATTCAAACTCACCAGTCGGTGATAACCATTCTCTTTTATCCATAGGCCAAAGTACCAGCCAGACACAAATACAATCTAATACTATTCAGGACTTGGAAGCAGGAACAACAAATCAGCTAATGATGCAATCTCAAGCTGTAACAATCAATGAAAGTAATTCCTTTCAAACCTCTCAAATTCAGTTATCTGGAGTATCAACAACAGATATGAATCAGTCAAATATATTTTCTACATCATCTTCACCAAGTAACTTACAGAATATTGTGCCAGATGGTAATCAGTTTAACTTGGACTTTTTAGACAATATGGACTGCTCAGCTTCAGATCTTTTGAATTTTGATGTTATGCAGGGAGAAGGCTCAAATTTTCCTATTCTGGATGATATTGCAATTTTGGATAAATAAATTAACTAATCTACTTCTTATTTTACCATTCAGAAGGGCATTTTTATTGAAGCATTCACCCAAAGGGATTTCTTTGGGATTGTATTGTATATTCTAAATGTGATCGATCATGTAGTGAAGAATGCTTTTAACACAGTGTTCACTGGAACAGTTGAACTGATGGAATGAGACTTTAGTTAATTTATTTAAACTTTTCATTCTTTTGTGAACTCATAACTGTTGCATTTGAGGCATGACTTCTCATCAATGAAAGGATGAGAAATGTATTTTTATTGTGTATTACATATGTTATGTCATGCATTTTCATATAGTTTATCATATTTTTTTATCAATGGCTAACAAAACTAGATTGTTCTCAATCCATTGTATCTTGTAATGCGTATGTTGTCATTTTACATTTCTGAGATGTGTATGTGGGGGGGGGGGGGGGATCACAATTTTTTATGACTCAAGGTTGATAATAAAACTGTCTTTCTTATCAGCCTTCTCACTACTCTATGGATAAAAATCAAAGTTTCAGCACCAGAAATTACTTTTATGCATTTGAGTTAAACATGTTTTTTGGAAATTGTATTATTAGAAGTTAAATTTTGAAGTCTTTCGTATAATATCAGTTGAAATTATTGTGAAATGATGAGTAATATTGTCAAATGTGGTGAAATGATTGTAAAACTCTTTAAAAATTTGCCACTAACATTATGTCTGAAATATTTTCTTGGTTATTATAAAAAGGAATATGTTGATAAATTCAATCATACTCAGATTTTTCATTTCTGTTTCTATTTATTGCAGAGAAGGCTTATTTTTTCATATGTATATTTCCACATGAAATAAAAAATTTGTACTTAACTACTTTTACTGAATAGGATGTAGAATAAAACATTTTCTGTGTTTAAGCTTCTAAAGCCAACTGATATTATTCTAAAATGATTTTACTACAACCACAGAAGTTATTAAATATTAAAAATTTTATAAGGTATTAAAATTCTATATTCTTTCTTTTCCTCGTCATAATTGAAATTTTTGTTGGTTTGATATTTATAATATAATCTCCTGAAAATTAATATTTATAAAATTATAATTTGCAAATCTAGTTTGACCGTTGCATTGAAAACCTAATAGCTAAGACCTAATAGCTAGACCTAATATTGAAGTAAAACTTTTCTATGCTTCAAATAAGTAGCTAATGTCAAGCTTAGTTTTACTGTATTACAATTAATTTGCTTAATTTGATGAGTTTTTATTTCAGTAATTGTTTTGTTGATACTTAAGATGTCTTTTTCATTAAAGTTAGTTTTATCTAAAAGCAAAAATCTGATACATTCCATAAAATACTCTATTTTTATAGCTAACAAAATTATTCTTCTGTATAAGATTATTTTTTGACTTTGTTTATTAATTTTCATTAAAATTGCATTTTGAAATCTTGAGGTTCATTGACGGTGGACCTTCACTGAAATCCAAACTCTTCTTACCTCCAAAGTTAAAAATATTACTCTATCAAACAATTTCACCAAGGTTAAGAATTGCTGTTGAATTTTAAATGTATTTGAATTGTTGTCATTGTTTGCTGAATTTTATATCATGATTTTATTAAAAATCTTATTACTGTTTTTATCTAAAATTGAGGTTTACTTATATATATATATATATATTTTGCATAATCTTTTCCAATTAAGTTTTAAAGACCGCTCTATGTAGAATGTATCAAAATATACATTGTATACAAGTTTTTTATATTTTTTCCTATTATAAAACATTTGAGGGTAAAAAAAATCTATGCAAAATTTTTAAAGTATAACTTTCGAGGTAAAACTGTGTTATAAGATCTATGACATTTATTCATTTTATTTGTAATATGTGTAAAAAGTACTATTTTCAGCTTTTGAAGATTTGTGATCACCTTGTTTATTACAAGGCCAAAGATGTGCTGTTATTATTCATAAATATTTTATAAATATGTTTATCTTGAAGATGGCTGGGTGTTAAGCAGTCTCCAATTGAATGTGTATATTTCCTCTGTTCTATCCATGGATTGGATTCCATTCCATAGATAGTGTATTTCTTAGGCTGCTAGTAAATGCAACCTTTAGTTTCTATGCTCATTTCCTCCCCTTCCAGCTATGACAAGTTTCATGTTCTTGTTTGGAAGCCATTTTTCTGCTATTAATCAAATAACACTCAAATTGCTTTTGACATTATAAATTAGCTCTTTCAAGTGTGGCGGTTCATAATTCAAACTATGATATCTGTAAAGTACACAGAAACATTATTTATCCCTCTTGCTTGTACACTTGTGGGATTAAAGCAATATGGTTTAAATATGGTGCCACCTTGTTACACCAAAGTTCATAATGTGGGAGTATCAATCAAATATTCAGACAAAAATTAAAATACCCATATTACTAACATGTTGTGTGCAGTAAATGTCATTATATCTCTGTAGTATGCTTCTATGAATATGCTGGTACATGAAAGAGTTAAGGCAATTTTTAAGTATGAAATAAATTGTAATTTATAAATTAAAATTTTACCTTTGTACTGTCTGTAACAACTTTTTTTATGAAAGCTTTTATTGTTAAATGAGCTAAAAATATTATACATTGATTTAGTAAGTAATATACAGATGCATTGTTAAAATAATTTTACTGTAAAAAATTTTTAACATCTAACCATTAATTAGAAATTTACGAAATTCGCTTTTGGTGAAGGTGCTGTAACACAAGTTGCAGAAGTTTTCTATCTGTGTAAAACTAATCTAGGATTCTACAAACATTATCTTTCTCATTTTACTTTTTTATTCACTAGATGTACATTTTTCATCGAACAAAATGATATCATGTATCATGTTTTGAAACTTTTATGCTTCTGTAAATTGTATTGTTGAAATATGTACTTAAAATATTTAATATAAAAGCATCTATATGAAATCTATGGGTGCAAGTATTTATGCAATATTATGTACAGAGATTTCTTGATTGCATATACATGTACTTCTAGCCATTTAAGGGTACATTCCTCTGACCTTTTTCTGTGGGTTTTTGTTATTTAAGTCAACTGTTGTACACATAATAAATGTGAGTTGTTATAAAATTCATACTTTTTTTTTACTGATAAAAATATTTTTTATGTTATGCATTTAATTTAGATGTGTTCAGTTAGTGTAATCTGTTTTGAGAGCACAATAAACAATTTTTCTTTCAAGATTCTTCCATTGTGTGAATTATTACTCAAAGTAATTGCTACTAGCCTATACCTTTTAATGAATTAACCGCAGTGATATATATACTGGTTATCAAAAATTAAGGAAAAGTCACAAAAATAGCGATTACTCAAAAAGTTACGCGTAGAATTTAATGAAACTTATACACATTTAACAACACATAGGTAGGTATAAAATAGCATAAAAAGAAATCGCCAGACAATTATGGTGTTATAGAAACTAGCATATGTATACAATGAAGAAATCGGATGTGTCAGTTTGGTATAGGAAAATACCTTTAATATGGCGTATGATCCCCCCGAGAAGCAATCCAGCACATACAGCGATGTGTATTGCTGTCAATTATGCGGTCTATGAGTTCGGTAGGAAGTGAGAGCCATTACTCTTGCAAAGCAGTTGAAAGCGTGGCTAGGGTCCTAGGAGGAGGATTGGAATAGCTATACGTCGTCCTATAGCGTCCCAAACATGCTCGATAGGATTCAGGTCCGGTGATCGTGCTGGCCACTCCATGCGCTGAATTGTTTCCTGCTCGAGATAAGCATCCACGATGCGATCCCTGTGCGGTCTCGCGTTATCGTCCTGTATCACGAAAGCATCATCTATTGCCCCGGCATAATGGTGCACATAAGCATCAAGGATGTCATCTATATAAGTGAGCAGTCACATTTCCACGGGGAAAGATATGGAGGTCTGTGCGTCCACCCAAAGAGATACCACCCCAAACACAGACACTGCCTGATCCGTTGCATCTCTTTCACGGATGTGTGATGGATGAAAACGAGTTCCAGGTTCTCTCCAAATCAAAATACGCCAACTATCACTTTGCAGACTAAACCTGGACTCATCCGTAAAGAGAACAGCCCTCCATTATCACGCGCCCAGTGGAAATGTTGACGTGCCCACTGCAAACGTTCACGCCTATGGCGTGACGTGAGCGGGACTCAAATGGCTGGTCGTCTCGCAAAAAGACCACCTTCGTGAAGCCTTCTACGCACGTTTGACGTTGATACCAACCTTCCGGAGCTTGCAGCGAGGGAGGATCTGTTTAGACGGAGTTGCGGTTCTATTCCTTCGTGCGCATAATGATAAATATCGATCATCGGCATTCGTCTTAGCGTATGTCCGTCCTTGGCTGAACCTCCTGGATCCCAAATCCGTGGTTAGAAATTGTTGCCAAAGTCTATGAACCACAGACGGACTCCCATTTAGCCATCTCGCCACTTCTGTCTGACTTTGTCCTGCCTCTAGTCTCCCAATAGCTCGCCATCGCAGTTCTTCGGTCAAATGATGCCTGGAGGTCATTGTTACAATTTGGCTATGCCAGATGTCTAATCTCAGCCTCGCAGCGACAATTTGCTGCCTTGCTCTGAGACATGCACTTTTATGCTCCTCGCAAATGACGTATTCCGACTGCAGCGCCACTATTTTGCATAATGTAGTATTGTTCAGCACCTTTTACTTAACAACATATTCAAATTTTTAACAGATTGGCCTAGTTTTGAACATGTTATCCCCCTTTTTGTGATTTTCCCTTACTTTTTGATAACTAGTGTATATATATTCTGAGACCTATTGCTGAACGTGTGTTTACATTGAAAGCAAGATTTGATTTTAGCTAGAATAGCTAATAACGAATAAGTGATAATTTTTTTCCCAATGGGGCATTCGCCCTTACATGCTGTTGATTCTGCTACTTTATCAATAGGGGGGGGGGGTGCTACCTTAAGGGGCAACACATTTCGTAGGGGTAGAACGCTGGTATTCGGTATCACAGTCGGTGAATTTTTAAAACTGTCGGTCCTGGTCCCACGAAATTGTTGGCATAACAAGCTAACCACTGGCCTAAGCATGCGTATATCATTCTGAAAATTACTTGTCTGCATAGTAATTACTCTGCAATATTTTACTGTAACCCCAAAAATTGTGAAACATTAGATTGGATTGAGTAGAGCCCAAAGTTACTAATTCGGGTAAGACGAAAACCCTAGAATAGTGCAAATGACTGTAAAACCTATCGCGATCGACTTTAGACTCTCCTTTATGTATCACAACAGGAATTTTTGTGATTAATATACGCGTCTCATTGTAATGAAGTTCCATCATCGCATATAACTTCGTTACAGAGAAAGTTCGTCAAATAGGAATTAAGGTGGGAAAACATTATGAAATAAAAAATGAAGGTTGAAAAACTGAAATTCTATTTATACAACCTTTGTCCAGAAAGTTCGGTGAATGTGTCTATAAGTACAATGGATTGTTGTCTTACATGAAACAGCTGTTACTGTTCTTTGAAGTAATACCCGTAATGCACATCTGGGAACGGCTGTACAAGTCTTGGTAACTCCTGGCGTTGTCGTCTTTAGGGATGGCCTTCAGCTGGGTCGTAGCATTACGTTGGATGTTCGAAATGTCCGAAAACCCGTGGCCCTTTAGGGCTGATTTCAATTTGGGGAACAAGAAAATGTCCGGGGGAGACAAGTCTGGGAAGTGGGTTGGGTGAATCAGGGACACAACTCTCCTGTTGGCCAGGAACTGCTGCACCAGAAAGGCAGTATGTGGCCGGGCATTGTCGTGAAGCAAGGTCCAGTTGTTTGCTTGGCGTACTGGGGGCGTACCCGATTGATCCGTTGCAGCAGACGTTTCAGTATATCCACGTACTTAGCGGCATTTAAGGTGGTGCCCTCAAGGAGGAATTCTTTATGGATGAGACCCTCAGAGTCGAAGAACACCACGAGCATTGTCTTGATGCGGGATTTCTCACTTCGCACGTTCTTGCTTTTCGGCGACCCTGGACCCCGCCACTCCATACTTTGACACTTGCCGTCGGGGTCGTACTTCAGGTACCAGGTCTCGTCACCCGTGACAATGGTTTCCAGGAAATTTGGGTTGCGATCTGCCATGTCGATGAAGTCTCCACAGGCGTCAAGCCGAATTTGCATTTGTTTCGACGTCAAAGTGTGGGGCACAAGTCGGGAGCAAAGCTTGCGTTTACCCAAATCCTGGGTAGTATGAGGTGCGCCATCTCACGACCAATTCCCACTTCCTCTGCTATCATTCGCAATGTCACACGGCGATTCTTGGCCAACAATTCCTTAACTTTCTGTACGTTGTCCGGGATGCGTGCAGATGCAGGCCGACCACTTCGGGGGGAGTCTTCAAGGGTGTCCTGCCCTTCTCGGAAGCGTTTAAAACACTCATACACGAACTTCAAGGTGACAGCACGTTCTTCGTAAACTTTTAGCAGCATTTTATGAGTCTCTTTGGCTGATTTTCCAAGTTTGAAACAGAACAGCATAATTGTTCGCTGAACCATTTTGAACACCACCTTCACTCTACAATGAACTGTTTCCACACGATAGGCTAACTCGCAGCGCCGCCACTCAGGAACTAGTTCAGACCAGTCTTCACTTGTCCGGCACGGTATGCGCCGGTTGCAAATTCTTAGGACCGTGAGCACTATGACGTGATTCACCGAACTTTCTGGACAAAGGTTGTAGTATAAAGAAACATTAATTGTCAGTGCGTCGAGGTACCGGATATAATATATTTGTGTTCATATTCAAAGTGATAATATAAAGCTTGTGTCCCATATATTTGTCATTAAACTTACAATGAACATTTTGTTGTCCAAAACCTAAACAAAAACCCAGTCAAAATGCTCACAAAATGTATCGTTAAACGCAAAGGTTGATGGAACCTAAACAGCTGGCTCTCTGCAACATTCCCTCCTCACGTTATTATTATTATTATTATTATTGAAAGAGACATTAGAAACATTTCTAAAAGGAAATTCTGCATAAATCATAGGAAGTCAAAATATTTTAATAAATAATTATTTATTTTAATAACTGCATTGATGTTAACTCTTTGTGTGCTTCTAAGAATGAATCATAGTGAAAGTAGAATCACAAAAACTCTTTCAGTGATATACGACCTTTAAGCTGTCTCTCTTGTAAAGCTGCTGAAATTAAAATAAACCATTGTATATGATGTTATGAAAACGAGAGAGAGATTTCAGCATATTGAGAAAAATATTTTTAAATTTATTGGTAAATTGTCGTTTTAATTTTTTTATGGCACTTTATATTTTTATCTAAATAATTCATACATAAGACACACAGACCAAAACTTTGATGCATATCTGGTGTTATTGGAATCTGGTTTGAGAATTTCTCTCTAGTTTCCTATATTTCTTGCGAGTAATGTCCAGTTCTACTTACTTTATGTGAAAAGAATCAACGTTTTAATTTATTATAGGCCATAGAGTCCGTATTCTTTTGAATTTGAAAGTATTGAGATATTCACACTTATAATAAATTTGAATTGATAAGTAAATGTAGGTAATTATTAAATGTTCTGTTTATTTTAATTAAAGCATGATTCATTTCAGCTGAGAGTTTTGTTTTTTTTACCCATCGATGATTATATTTTATAGTTCTAAACAACCCCCAAAAAATTCTATGTACATCTGCCATTAACATTCTGAGCATTGTTTTGAATTCAATAGTTAGTTTTCTTTTTCCAAATTAACCACTTGTTCAGACTGTTTAACATCAAGTGAATGCATTTTGTCTTTAAAATGGATCTTCCGCTTTAAAGCGTGATAATGAGCAATATCAATGCTTTGTTCTGGTTTATTTTGAAGCGTCAGTTCCGCTTTTTTCTTAATGACCATAAATGTTTTTATTTATCTGTCGAGGAAAGATTTGTCTTGATTCTTAAAAGTTATGGATGTTTAATTTATACTGAAGCTATGTTTGGTGAGTTTTTCACTTTTTAATTTCGCATAGGCATACCTGCTGAAATCTTTGAAGAAAGTAAATGTGAAGAGAGCTGATGAAACTGCAAATATTACAAAAATCTGGACTAAGAAAAGCACGAATATTTTACAGAGTTACTGAATGTATTTAACATTTTCTAGGAAAATATTCTGCAAATTATGTTGATGTTACCCCTGACTCTGTTTTTGTCTTGTGAAATTATTTGGGGAAACTGTTTAAGTCAATAATTTAAATTATCAAATATCTAAAATGTGTGTTGATGAGGAACCCCTCTTAAAAGAGACTAAGGAAATTTTCCTAAGTTTGAATGAAGCTTATTCAAGGGTAATTGGGAGCACCTAACAGTAATAAGAAACTAACAATTTAGTTTTTAGCAACTATGCAATTGCAGGAATAAATCGCTTTTGTTTTGAAGCAAACTGCAAAGTAGGTGTAAGTGAGGCTTGCACACGTCGTGTGGCTGGACTCAATTTTAAGTGGAAAAAGCCTTAAATACGACCATCAAGATTGACAGGGTCGTTAACAAGTCGTTAAAGGACAATTCAATTTAAGGTAAACTAATGACAGCCTCCGTAGATCCTTGCGACACCAGATGTGCGGACACACAAGTGGACTGAAAATTCGCAGACTCGTTTTCCCACGGTAAGGTTGAATTCTCTAGAACTTTCCGAAAGAGGAGATATAAAAGGAAGAAAGATCGCTATTAGCTAAGAATGGAGAGGAGAAAATGATTGAGACGTGCTTGCTGTGTCTATGCTGGACTTTAGATTGAACTGAGTTATGACTGACTCTCTCTCTCTCTCTCTCTGGTTTTCGAGTGATGATTGTGCTGTTTGAGGAAATATTGTATCATAGTTGCTGTATATATATATATATATATATATATATAGGAATAAACAAGAGACCTGTATATATGTAAGGAAAGAATAGTTTATGTGTCCATGAAAACCACTACGAGCCACTTAAACACAAGGTCACGACAGAAATGGCGCAGCCGGTAGGATCCATTGGGGTTCTCCAGATAGGATGTTTGATGCGGAAGGCATCAAGAAAATTTTAAAGCTGATGAAAGTTCAATGGTGGTGATATTCATCGAAGTAAATGTGTTTGTGAGAGAAGTTTATTCAGGAAGAAATTAAAGAAATGGGAGTGGTGTGTGCGTCATCTACTTGTCATTGTGAATGAACTCTCTCGTGAACTGTGTAAAATTTATCCAGTGAAGCAAGCGGTGAATGAGCAGAGTGGAATCTACTCAGCAAGGAAGGGAAGGCGTAAGTGATTTCATTATTTCTTCCGGTATGTGAAATAGTAGTACTGATGATTATAAGTAATGGAATTCTAGTTATTGAAGTGCTGGTATTATTATTATAATTGTGGAAGTAATTTTCTGAGTGAAGTGGTTAAAAGGGGACACAGGACTTTTCAGCTCGACAAAATGACTAAAAATCTGGTCTAATTCTAACCATAAAAACTAAAATAATATTAGAAAAAAAATTTTCTTTCTTTATGCATATAAAGTACATATCTTTAAATATGTCATATATAAAAATGGAAATTATAAATCTATAAATAATTTTCAAATTAGTAGTTTAGAATTTTATATGATTAACTGCTTATTTAAAATCATGAAGTGCTGCGCGCATCATAAAATTGAAATATATGCTTAAGGAAAATAATTAATGGTCAGAATACACTTGTAATATATTTACCTATAATGTAAAACCAGAAAATTGTAATAAATATTATTTAAATTTAGAACTGAGCATAAAATTGGAAAACTTCCAAAAATATCCCAATTATTTGCATAATTTCCCCCCATAGAAAAAAAAAGTTTTCCAAAATTATGCAGTTTTCTGGTTTTAAATTGTAGAGTACCAGGAAATATACATATGAGTGCAGTTTTATTAGTTTCCTATAGATAGTTTAAAAGGGATACTGCGCACAAACTCAAAATTTAGCAATTTGAGAAAATTGAAATTAAAGTTTCATTACCATTTTCCTCCTATATATACACTGATGAAATAAATTAAGAGAATTTGCATATTTTATCGAATTTCATGAAAAGAACTGAACTGAATGTAAAACCACTGCTTCTAGACAAAAATGCAAATCTTGTATGCCAAATACGTAAGCGTACACGTGCGTGTAGGCGAAGCCAGTAGAGAAACGGGCTTTATAAGCGTGCGTAAGTAATTTCATAGTGTGTTTTTATTTCGTCAGAAAAGTTTTCAGTTAAATTCTCAGATTTTACCGCTATTAAAAGCTTCCGATATTCGTCATTTTTAACACTTCTCGAACAAACAGAGAGTTACTTTTCATCAAATAGAGCATATTGATTGATGTTTTTATTATGTGCCTATATAACTGTTATTTGACCTAATAAAAAAATCGAAGACTATTCTACCGAAAAATTTCTCTAGACAATATCAAATTTCGAAGAAAGAACTGCCCATATAAAATTCAAGATGAAAATAATACAAGGAAAGAAACAGTTACAATAAATAATTTATTTTGTTAACAATTACGGATTTACAACTACTAGCACATACATTGAGGATAAAATAAATATAGTAAACAAAAGCTGCATTGTTAAGAACAAAGACAGGAATACTTAAATTAATAAATAAATAAATAAAAGAAGTGTAAAATATCAACACTACCTCGTAAATAACCTCATATTTAACCCTCAAGCATTTGCGAATATGAGTTCATTTAGGATGGGAATGCTTTCTAATACCATTTCGAATCACTGGAGTTGCGGTTGAATCCGATGAATCCTCTGAAAATATAGTTGATATTACAGGCAGTACAACTTTTCTCTCCGGCAAACAGTCAACGGCGATTTTTTCAATGATCTGTTGGTATACAAACACCCGAAAGTGGCACTTTTTTATATTTAACACTGGAGCTTTGTAATACACAGGCTTGCAGTAGTACTCGAGGGAATCTTCACATTTTGCTCTCATCAGCACTCTTGGGATGCGACCGTCCTTGGCATCAGGCGTCCAAGTAATAGGACATTTGTCCCACCTAAGCTGCTTTGGATGTTTCCAGACTCAGACTGAAGCCTCTCCACGTCAAAATGCCCATATCCAGCATAGTGCATTGATTGAATATAGAACGACGACTCCGGGTTCGAAGAAAATTCAGTCTTCGCTACCTGAGAGCTGTTGCATTTATGTGGCAACAGCAGTTTAGTTTCATCTAATACAGAACCAGAGGGATAAGCCACAGATTTCCTCCATATTAACATAGCTAACTGAAGAAATAGTAGTGGATCCATATTTTACACGTTATGTGTAAAGCGAATTCCAAGATATCAAAACCAGTGTAGGGCGGTTGTATTTATATACCTCCATTTCTAAGACCTAATTTAAAACTAAAACTGGGTAAAGCCCATAAGTATGAAATTCTCATCTGATTTTGCGTGTGTGAAAATCATCTTTGTGTACATCTCCACGATGATTCCAAACAGCACGTGAACACCCGCTGAAATTTATTTACGTCACAACCACTACGAAATTTACCCTTTCTGAATATCTTCCTTTTTGTATGTTTGCTTTCGGTATCTGCCAACACAGAAGTGTCTTTGTATAGGACATTAAGTAAAACAAGAATTAAGTCGTATTTTAATTTCTCGAACTATACGAGAAATAATTGTTTCAGATTCCTGGAAAATTTGAATTCTGACTTTTTAAACATTTAGATTTCGAGGAAAAATTTTTCATTTATGATGATGTGTTTTTTAAGTTTAAGATTTAAGCATATCATGCAATTTAAAAATTATGCAGTGAAATATATTATTCTGTAATTTCTCCATCTTTAACCCGAGTCCTCCACAAATGGTTTGATTCCAAACAGAAAATCTTCTCTTTATTTTTTTCTCTTTCTCTGTCTAATTTTCTACAAACTCAATTATGTAAGTGTGTGCTTAAATAGAAACCTATCAGCTAAAAAAACATGCTGCCCTCTGTTACTTTGCACGCAAGCAAAGCTTTCTCTTAAATAAAAAAATTATAAATAAACTAGCTGAAAACCCGCACTTCGCTACGGAGTACATTCAAATTAAATACAGCGGTCAATGTATGCAATTAATGCCAATACAGTATATATATATATATATATATATATATATATATATATATATATATATATATATATATATATATATATATATATATATATATATATATATATATATATATAATAAATACGATGATCAATGTATACTATTGATGTAAAAAAATACATTTATAAAAAAATCGTAAGGGATATTTTATAGACAAAATAATGTAGAAGAAAATATTCAAATTAAATCTAATAGGACATACTAAAGAATATACGTATATTCCTGGCAATAACTAAAATGCCCCAGAAGCATAAACTAATCCTTCTTTTGTTTTATTAGATTCATCGATTTTCATTTTTTCTCTTCTCTTAGAAATTCGGGTCTCTAAACTGTTACTTAGATCTCGCTTTTCTGCAAATTTAATGCGAGCTTTATCAGCTTCTTTCGCAAATGTGTTGCTATGAACACCCACAACGAGATCTAATTTCTTCATTATGGATAATATTGCCTACTTCCCATCATTATAGTTCGCTATGGCTGAATTAACTGCAATTTTACAATTTTTCTTGCAGAATTCGTTGTTTTAGGGCAAAACGTCCGAATGAGTGCATTCAACGACTCATTCGTATTCTGCGTTCGACCACCAATGCAATCTTCAGTAAATCAGGATGAGACAGGTCTTTGAAGACAGGCTTTATGGTATCCATAACTGCTTCAGGTATTGATTTGCTGTGCTTAAAATCCATTTGTTTACCACTAGCCACAGCTATTTTGTATGGGCATCAAGATTCACTCCCATCCAGGCAAAAATGATGCGTTTCTTGAAGATGCAGACAAATTCATATCTGCATCAACACACTCACTGTTCGTATGCTGATTGCCATAAAACTTATTTCTTTTCCTTTTTCAGTCTTTGACTAGATGCTCTCTTACTAGTATTCATTTTTATCTATTAAAACAAAATTTCACAAAATAATCCTGTGACATCACAGTATAAAGTTTGTAATACGAAGAGAATAATGCGTATATCAACTTTCAAAAGCACGAGGCAAATTAACAACAAATAGCTGCAACTTGGAAAGATGAATTGTTGCATTCCTTATCCCCGAACGTGAAATAAAAAATAAAAACCATAGAGAATAGAAAAGTAGAGTTACGGAAATGAAAAACCGAAGTGTTGAAACTCTGGACTCAAAATGTAAACAAACAGTTATGATGACGCAGTTGTCCTTTTAAATCGGCGCAACTGCACGTGAAGTGTTACATAATCGGTCATAACTCAAGAAATAATGCGAATTTTTGAATGCGGTTTTTTTTTCATATTCAGAAATGTTAAAGGATTAAGAAAACATGAAAAACTGAAAATCGATTTTTTTTTTTAGGGTTTCAAGGTCCTGTGCCCCCTTAGTGCTTGTAGTATTAGTATAATTGTTGAGGCAATTTTATTATTATAAGAGTTAGAGTGTATTATATCAGTATAATGGTGCAAGTAAACTTGTATTCTAATTGTTTGTTAAGTGTTAATATATTAGAATCAAAAGATGGCATTCCTAGGGAAGGGGCGTAAGGCTGATTTAGTTTTGTTGGCTACAGAGCTAAATGAAGTAGTCCCTCCTAACAGTACATATGTTGATCTAAGGAAAATAATATTAGGTAGAAAGAAATATGAAGAAGATTTGGTTAAGGAATTATAGTACACTATAATTAATGAAAGAGAGGAAAGGAAAAACAAATAGAAAGAGATCGAAAGGAAAAGAATAAGCAATTTTAAAGAGAATTCAAAATGATAGAATTAGAAATTGAAGAATTGTGAATAAGGGCAGGTTCAATTTCAAGGTCTAGGGCAAGTATTTAAATGGTTAATGGTAATTTTGCAGAACATTTGAAAAGTGTGAAAGGGGTTATTTCTGAACCATCAGCTAGAATGGATAAGAGAAATTTTAAAATAGATCTGAAAATGGAGGATAAAAGATGTTTTTTCTGTGATAGCAAAATTCATTTTAAATATGAGTGCCCTAAAAGAGATTATAATCTTAAAAACAAAGGTGACCAGCAGAGAAATAATTTTAAGAGAAAAGTTAATAGAATTGAAGTCATTCAAGATGAGGAGAATAAAGATTCGTACGTCATGCCGTCCCTATCGCTAGATAATACGGCGAATTTTCCTGCTAACAAAAAGTCGTCGCTTCTACCAGTCCACTTCAGGACCAGCGGGGCCGTCACACCCAAGCAACATTTTCTTCTTACTTTAAGTATTAACCTGTTAAATTTATATTTGTCATTGGGTTATACAATAATACGCAATATATAAGTGCACTGTATATAAATTCCCTATATGCAACACATTACTTCAACTCAGCTTAATACTGTACATATCACTATTTGCACAATACACAACACTATCTGCGACACTGTGCACAACACCATTTACATAAATGCAACACAATTACATTTTATACTTCACAATTAAATTCCATTCCAATTCGTTAATTCTAATTTCAAAAACAATTGTATAATATCACATTAAATTATCAATATACTATTGTAAAATATACCTTACGTTACACTGATACATACAATGATACTATATACATATTTATAACATGATGCAGGTATTCATTTTATTTTTTAACTCATTTTGACATTATTTTATAGCATATTAATGAGCTACTTTTACTGCTTTTCTTATTTTATATGATATAGCATATTAAATTATCTATTCCATTACACCCGGTACATGTTTCAATGCATTTACTATATTCTATTAATCATTACTCGATACATCATATTTCATACAACTAAACATTTCAGTGAACCACACTTTCCGTATTTTCATACAAGCAATACAAACCATTTGAACCCAACTAAGTTCCATACTATAATTTGTTACTTTTAAATAACGCCACCTGATTAAACATTGGTACCTGCATAGCAATTCCGTGAACAATTATTGCCAAATTTTATTTATTTATTTTTGTTATTATTTTTTATTATTATTTTATTTATTTATTTTTTTTTCATGGCTAACTACATTCTGAATGAAATTATAACATAAATCTACAGATTTTACCTTTAAGAATTTGATAATAAGCTTTACCATACCAGTACCATATATTTAAGTTCAAATTGCATGTTTGCTTGTTATGTTTCAATACCGTTATGCTGTGCCTCATACGCACTTCAGCTATTATTGATTTGTCTGCACATGGTATATCAAATAATCATCAACATATGCTGCTTAATTTTATATTCACTATAATTACAATATTTTCAGGTAAGTAGCACTATTAATAGCCAAAAAAACCAGCAAGTAACCGAGCAAGATCTGAGCTACTATGACGAATTGGAGAAAGGAATATGTTCTTCCATCAAAATGGAGATAACCTTTTTAATAAAAATTTTACAATAAAAATCTGTACAGAATTTGTGTTTGTCCCAGTTTGTTATATCTGCAGGTAAAAACACTCTAAGATGATTAAAGTTGATGCAATCAAATAGGCAATGATCTACAGTTTGAATCTCTCCGCATGTACATGTATTAGGTTTATTATGGAATCTGTTCCGATATTCAGCAAATGAACCATGGCCCGTTAATGCTTGATTTATCTTAAAATCGCCGTATAATCTATATTCTTTAACCTCGCTAAATATTTGGTACGTCTTTCTACCATTAATAGAATGATCCCATTCATATTTCCAATTTTCAATTTCATTATTTTCTATTTTCTTTTTAACTGTGTTCCTGCTAATTTTATAATATTTATCTAGTCTCCTTTTCAGATGCCTTTTTCGCCGCTTTGTCCGTTTCTTCGTTACCTGTTATTCCAACATGGGCTTTCACCCAATGTAGGAAAATAATCAACTTTTCTTTTTTCAGCATTCTTTTGATGTAAGCTACTTGTTCTTCCTTTAGTGCTTCAATCGCACTCCTTTATCGGTAAAAATGACGCTTTTTCTAATATTCCTTTCCCTCATAATTTCTACTACCATTTGTATGGCATGCAGTTCAGATATATAGGAATTTCCATTTTTTAGTCTTTCCTCGAAGATTCCTTTATTATCTCCTTTGTAGTAAACCACTCCTGCACCAATATTTTCCCCTTTCTTGGACCCATCTGTATAAAAGATGTGATCGGTTTTAGGTGTTTCATCTAATGTCCAATCAATGCTAATTAATTCATCTATATCTTCTAAAATTCTAGTCCTTGTTTCAGAATTTTCAGCATTAAATATTTCTTCCTTAATTATTATTTCCTTGTCTTCAACATATAATTTACTTAACAAGTTGATTGCTCTTGCTTAAAAGTGCAAGGGTATACAACCCGCTAGTACATTCATAGCTTCCGTTAAAACTGTTTTGTAACATTTAATTATAGATAGTAAAGCGTACCTTTGTAAACTATGTAATTTGTTTTTAAATACAATATGTTCTTTGTACCAAACCTCTACTCCATAAAGCAGAATGTTTTCTATCATTATTTTATAAATTTGTTTTATAATTTCCGGTTTAAAACCCCATGTTTTTGTTGCGAGTCTTATTAATTTATATAATATTTTATTTGTTTTTTCTTTCAATTTCTCCATATGCTTTCTAAAGTTTAATTTACTGTCTAATATGATTCCTAAATATTTCAATTCAGCATTATATTTTAAACTCTCCTGTTGCAGTTTTATGGTAGGTTTGGTACCTATGTTACCTTTCCACATAATTATATTATATGTACATTTTCCAAGACTGAATTTTAGTTTATGATTGGTGGCCCAATTTTCGCATTTTTGCAATACATCCCTTGCTATGTCTGTAAATTTATATACTACATGACAATTCATAATAATCATCAAATCGTCCGCGAATGCCTGGACACTATATCAATAGTTCCCTTCACACTCCTTAAGTAAATCATTTATAATAATTAACCAAATAATTGGCCCAAGCGAGGACCCTTGAGGCACTCCAACATTATAATGATGATCCTGATTTTTCATTATAATCTTCCTTTCTGTTATGCAACTTTTTATGATGTTAAATAAATACTTTTTAATGTTCAGCTTCTCAAGAGCCTCTATAATACTTTTCCTTCTTAACAGAGTTAAAAGCGTTCTGTATATCCAGGGACACCAAGCAAGTATGTCTTTTATTAATTTTATTTTCATCTATGGCTTTCATAATATTTTTTAATGCATGTATCGTACTCTTACCTCTTCTAAATCCAAATTGATTTGAAGAAAGCATATTATTTTTTTCCAATACCAGTGTATTGGTTAATATTTTGTCTAGTAATTTCCCCATTACTGGGAGCAAGCAAATGGGACGATAAGAGCCTGGTATCCCTGGATTTTTCCCATCTTTGTAGAAATATATAGCAATTGCTTTTTTCCAATTGTTTGGGAAGTAACCTTCATTGCGGCACCTATTAAACTATATATACATGATGTCTTTTTCGACATTATGCATTTCAGTTATTATTCCCAACGTTAGTCCATCATGGCCAGGTGCTTTTTTCTTAGCCATTTTTTCCAAGTTATAATCAATTTCCTCCCTACTTATTTCGGGACTATCTTCATCATTTACCATTATATCCTCATATGAATCCACAATTTCCTATTTTTGAAAAATGATATTTAGTCAATTCTCTTTCAATATCTTCCTGTTTGTCTTTATAACTTCCGAGCTCTCCCATAATATTTTCCATCACATTGCCTCTTTTCTTTAATAACATTCTTGACTTTACCAAATGTATCCTTGATGGTTAAATTGTCCAAGAATTCTTTAAATTTCTCATTTTTAACTTTTTTAATCAACTTTTGATAAGCAGCTCTTTCTTTTTTAAATTTAATCTTTAATCTTATTCTTTTATCATTATCCGTTTCCCTTTGATAACGCCTTCTATGAGCTCTTACCTTACTTCTTACTTTGGTTAATTCACTGCTACACCAATAAGCATTCTGCTCTTTGCGGGCCACTTTCTTTTTCCTGCATTTTTTACAGGAATTTACAAGTATTTGATTTATTTCTTCAATAAGTTCATCAATTCCCTTTTCTTTTATAGTTTCCATAATCCACTTTTGTCTTTCTTTAAGCTCTGCAGATGAGGAGAATAAAACGGAGACTCCTCGAGAAGAGGAGGAAGTGTTAGAAAATGCTGTTTATGCTCATGTACACTCGTGTAAGGGTTTAGATCAGTTATTAGACAGGGAAACAGTACAGGACGTAACTGTTAGTGTTAACGATCAAAATGTTAAGGCACTTAATTTAATGTAGTTCTCAAGTGGACATACTTCGGACTAATGTATTAGCACAAAAAGATGTAGGGAGTAAGGCCCATATCCTTTTTAAAGATGCTTTCAGTAATGCCGAAAGAGCACCGATAAAGAAAGTTTCTATCGGTTTGCCAATACAACAGGGTAATACGGAGGTAATTCATGAGGAACTTTCATGTGCTATAGTTGATTCCTTGAGCGAGAAGACGATTATTCCTCCTAGCATGTTAGAGAATTTAAGGGGCCTATTTAAATATCCGCAGGAAGTGATGTGTTCCCAGGTAGAAAAAGAGAGGGAAAATAAAGAATTAAGGGGAAATGAGACTGAGAATGATGATATCAAGGATAAAATGTGGGGTTGTGAATTAAGTCCGAATGAGAGTTCAGATGATGTACAGGAAATGGTGTGTTTACAGGTAGAAAACGAAAGGGAAAATAAAGAATTAGGGGAAGGGAGACAGCGAATGAGGATATTCAGGATAAAATATGGGATAGGGAATTAAAATGAGAGCTCAAGTTAGGTATTTGATAAACTACAAAGAGTGACCAATTCCCAGGAGATAAAAGAGAGGGAAGGTCAAAATGATATTCTGGAGAGCAAGAGATTAGGGGAAAGTAAGAACGGGAATGAAAAGATCCAAAAAGAAGCGCGAGACGGGGAATTAAGTTTCAAATAAAGTCTCAATGAAGTAGTTGATAAACAACGGAAAAATGTGTGGGACAGGACTGGAGTAGGGAAAGGAAAATGTGAACCTGTACTAGTTCATATCCCCACAAGTGGATTGATGAAAGATCGCAAAAAGGAAAATCCCCATACACTTAAGATCCCATGAAATTTTAAATTAGAAGGGGATCTATTATTTAAGTAGTTCCCAAAGAATTCTAGGAAACGTTAATTAAATGTATGTTTGCAGTTGTATTAGAAATTAGTTTGTATGTATATACACTGGTGTAAGAAATTAAGAGAATTTGCAAACTTGGTCGATTATCTTTAGAAATACTGTACCGATTTTAATGAAATTTGATATGTACATACATTGATACAATACAAAACAAATAACTATTCAATAATTGTAATACACACGCATGATCGTTCGTGACACTCGTTGGAGTCGGAAGGTATGAAACAGCGGTTGCAGAATAAACAAAAAAATGGGTTAATAGATGGGTTAATAGGGGGTATGGTCCCCTCTTACAGATATACAGGTCTCGCAGCGTGATTTCATACTTGAAATAAGGCAGTTTATCATTTCCTGTTTCAATTGGTCCCACTCGTTCGTTTTCATTCCCTGGATCGTTCTCGGAGGGGGGGGGGTTGCGAGTTGCAATTGCCCTCCCCAGAGCGCCCCAGACATGCTCTATAGGGTTAAGGTCTGGAGATCCGGCTGGCCAATCCATCTGGCGTATATCCTCACTCTCTAGAAATTCGTCGACCAGAAGAGCTCTATGTGGCCTCGCGTTATCGTCCATTAAAATGAACTCAGGGCCAACTGCACCCCTGAAAAGGCGAACATAGGGCTCCAAGACCTCATCCCTATACCTCACACCAGTCACAGTGCCTCTTTCAAAAACATGGAGAGGTGTGCGGCCATCCAACATGATGCCTGCCCAGACCATTAAACCTCCTCCGCTATAATGGTCGATTTCGCGGACATTGGAGGGTAGGTAGCGGGTCCCTGGTTCTCTCCATATGAACGTACGGCGAGAATCGGTGTTTAGGCTGAACCGGTACTAATCAGTGAAGAGAACGGTCGCCCATTGATCCATACTCCAATCTCTATGCTCTCTGCACCATGATAAAGGGATTCTCCTGTTCGTAAAAGTGAGCGGGACGCAAACAGCAGGTCTTCTTGCAAACAACCCGCTCTCATGAAGTCTTTTGGAAACAGTCACCCTTGATACACGGGTTCCTGTGGCTGCATACAAGTCACGACAGAGCTGAGAAGCTGTAGCACTCCTGTTACGCCTCGCTATAATCGACAAATGGCGATCTTCTCTGGCCGTCGTGCCTCTTGGACGACCTTGCCCAGTTTTTCTCTCGATGGATCCGGCATCCTGGAACTGTTTCCGTAAGTTACACACGACGCTGAGCGTTAAATTGAACTCTCTACAAATTTGGACTCGAGATTGGCCTGCTTCTAGCCTCCCCACAATTCGCTACCTCATTCCATCATCTAAACGTTGGTGGTTTCTCATTTTTACTGTTACAATTTGAAATTAACCGATTGCTGCAAAATTAACCCATCTATTAACCCATTTTTTTTGTTTACTCTGCAACTGCTGTTTCATACCTTCCGACTCCAACGAGTGTTACGAACGATCATGCGTGTGTATTACAATTATTGAATGGTTATTTGTTTTGTATTGTATCAATGTATGCACATATCAAATTTCATTAAAATAGGTACAGTAGTTCTGGAGATAATCGACCAAATCTGCAAATTCTCTTAATTTCTTACACCAGTGTATATATATATATATATATATATATATATATATATATATATATATATATATATATACACTGGTGTAAGAAATTATATATATATATATATATATATATATATATATGTCTTCTTCTTCTTCTTCGTCTTCGTCTTCTTCTTCTTCTTCTTCTTCGTCTTCGTCTTCGTCGTCTTCGTCGTCGTCGTGGTGAAGGTGGTGGTGTAGAGTTTAGGAATAATAGTGTAAAGTAATTTTGTTTATGTGTAAATGCACTACTATCTCATACGCAGATGAAAATATGGAGTCATTTAATCGTAAAAATGTGTTTAATTGTGCTTTTTTTCAATATATGCTCCCATACTTATACTGTGAATCTGGTCATCAAATCACACAAAATTTCATTCGGCAAATAATAGGAGTGAAGTTTTGTGAAAAACAAGTAAATACTGTAAATTAAAAGTATAAAACTATGATGTCGAACAATAAAATTATATTTTCTACTGTTAAAATTTCTATAAAACTAGGTTGGCTATTTAGTTTGGGGAATAACGTCTTTTGCTATTCGAAGGACCAAACAAACCCTCTCAAACTAGGAGGTAAGATTAAACATTGTGTTCAAAGCTTGGCTATCAAACAGAAAACGGATGTATGAGTTTTTAAAAAATAATCAAAGTAATGTGGAGAAACTAAGAGTTATTTGTGAGTATTCGTAAACATTATTTGTGCCCGTTTACGATACTATTTTCATGTTTAAAAAAGCATATCTCCCTTTTGTCTTTAAATAATTAAGCAATAGTTATTAGTTTGAGTTTTATTTTGCTTAATTACTATAAACCACCTGTTCCAAAGGTGAAACAAACATCACCCCAACTTGTTATTAAGAGCAATTTTAGTTTAGATATGAAAGAGTTTCTTCTGGCTTAATAATCCTTTCAGAGTACCTTTGCTATGTGATCAAAATTTTTCTAAAAACTATTTCGCTAATTATTTATTAGTGGGACACAAAAAAGTATATCATCCAAATTACTTAGTAGTATTTACAAAAATATTGCTCTTTTTTATGAATAAAAAAACTGTATTCTTTGAAATGGAGGAAAATATTACGCTACTTTTCGCTGAAAGAAAATTGACGTATATGCAAATTTAGATTTCCGTGGTATATTTACGGACCAATACTAGAACTTTTTGGAAAAGGAGAGACTTCTGGTTACCGCATGAAAGAAAGTCAAATTTGAACTTTAGAGAAGTAATTAAGCAAACATAAATGATCGTTATATTTCAGGATTCTGGAAAGGAGGATTTTTTGTTGAAGTAATGAAATACCTTTATAATGGGTGATACAACAACTTTTTTATGCGAATTCCTAGTCTTGCATCTTTATATAGATCTTTGTGCACTTTATTATTACTCTTAATTAACCAGTGAAAGAAGTTTGAAACTCTATTACTGCGCATTCTACAGTAACATTTCAGTCTTCGTATCAAGAGCTTTTGTTTTCAGTGAGAAGCACTTTATATTTAATATCGATATTTTCTCTTGCTCTCATTTTATGTACTTTTATTCCCATAGACTCGATTTTTTTTTTCCCATCCTCAATCTTTTGAAGTTCTATCCGTTTTCTCCTATCGGATTATGGCGCTTTGACTGAAGAACCCGGTTTACAGTCCAAGAATGAATGGAATTCAGTCCGCCTACGTTAAGGAGGGAGGAAACATTTTCCCCACTGATACTGGAATCTCTTTCTACCCCTAAACTCCACTTTTCACCTTTAGGAAGCATAATGGCTCCAGCAAAGCGCTAATAATCGCTTGAGACAATTTGACAATGTCTAGAGTATTTTTTCTTTAGTTTCGTGGATAGATTTACCTTACATTTCCAGCTTTTAAATGCGCATGGTGAGTGATTTTTCCGCATCAGTTTCGATTATCTTCCTGTGATACGCAGCTTTCATTCAGAAGAGAATCACTTTTTTTTTTTTTTTTTTTACTTAACTTCCTTTTTCAGAATACTTTTTTTTATTTAAGTTTTATACGATTATTTTTTTGGTGCTTTTATTTTCACGTTAAGAAGTTTTGTTATCAGGTTAAAATCGATTACCGTATTTTAACAAAAGTGTAGGTGTTGCATGAACCCGTCGTTATGAATCAAATAGTCGTTCAAATATGATGAATTTTTTCCCGTAAATTATTTGGTATTTGGGGATGCTTTAACAACAGATTTGCCAGTTTTTATTTCTATTTCCGATATAGTTTACATTTTGTGGGCATCCTATTTTTTTAACCTATTTTGAGACCTATTGTGAGAGATAAACTTGAGTTGAATACTTTAAATAATTAAAAGGCATTTTACGCTGAGCCATAGTTTTAAAAATAAAGTTTTTGGAAGTAGAAAATACAAAAAACGATGAAAAAACTTTATTGTTATACCATTGCTTTCTTATCACGAACTAGTAATCCGTATTGACAGAGATGGGCCGCCAATCGTTGAACAGTGTAATTCGAGAAAATCGTTTTCTGTTCCTCGGAAATCACCTGAACGTACTTTATAAACACAAAATAAAATGTTTCCTCAACGATTGTTCAACGGGAGCTCGTATTTTACGACCGAACAGCCGGCCATCAGAGCCCAGTATCAGTTAAAGAAGTAACGGTGTGTAAAGATAGTGACGAATAGATCCCTGACCAATGACAAAGTGTTTTATGGAATGACGAATCTTGCTGTGCCTCCTGGCCATCTGGGAATACGATGGACGAGTTTGGGTCTGGAGAAAGCTTTGTGAATGCTTCTTGCTCAACTAAATTGTCCCAGCTGTCAAATTTGGTGGAGGAGAACTGATAGTATTGGGATATGGTCGGCCCCTGAGTTCCGTTTAAGAAAAATCTGAACATTGAAGCCTTAATGAATGTTTTACACAATCTTCCACTTATGACATTGATGCAACGTTCGGAGACAGACGTCTTTGAAATAAGGGCTGATGACATAAACATCAAGGACCTACAGAGTCCTTTTTTTATTCGGATCGAAACATTGGAAACGAACATTAGCCACAAAACTCATCATCCTGAATGAACTTGCGAATGCTGCTTTGAAATATTGGAGAAATAGTCCCTCAAACGTTTTTTATTCATCCAGGCAGAAATTTAGCAATATTGAGAAGTTCAAATAACATTAAAGGCACAAAATATGTTCAAATGACACACTTCCGAAACATTAAAACACAAATAAAGCTGAGTAGTACTTTAGATCGACCGAGAGGTACCTGCATCTTGTTGAAACAGCAAACAAACAACAGAATGAATGATACTATTTGCTTACCCATCATTTCGTCATAAGAAAATTCTCCCAAGTTAATGAACTTGTGGGAATCTGAGCAATAAAAGAAAACAAAATTAAAAGCTAATTGTCTTTTAAGCTGTTCGTCGTACAAAAGAGCTATCGACTAAAAGTGGTTGATGTCTTTGTAATGTATAGAGAGCAAAATTTGGAGTCTACTGTATAGTTCACAAGCGTTAGCAATGTTGATCATTTAGAATGTATTTTAAAACTCTTAAATAAATTTTGAAGTTGAGGATTATACTGTGTAACAAACAATACTCTCAAGCACTTGGCTTTAATGAATCCTCTCTATTAATTAAGATGCACGTTACAAATTTAATGAATCGTTGAGCAATCTCCTCCCCCTAATTACTACATTAAGAGCCAGCTCAATTTTATTCTGACTAGCTAACATCCACTTCTGCTCTTTCTGCACAAAATAATAATTTTCTAAATAAAGATTTAGACCCCTGTAGGTAGAACAAGTGTTAACGAAGATAAGGGATGAAACGGGAGGAAGTACAACTTCTTTATGATTTGAACACTCCGCTAACAGGAATGTTAACTTGAGAGATGAGATTCGCAGCGTAGCGCATTAAGCTGGAAATCCCAACTTAGGTGGGAAAAAAATAGAAAATATGAAACTAATTTACAGGAAAGGGGTCAGACTGGGGAATAGTGTGAAAAGTACGATATAGACGTAAAAAGAAGGTGCAGAGAATTAGGGGGCGGTGCTAAATTGAATGGTAATATGTAAAGGAATGGGCATTAGAAAGAGAGCTTAAAATTATGTATCGTTTATGTGGGGAAAAATTGATAAATAGATAAATGAATATAAGAATGTCATTACAATTTTTTGAAGGTGTTATAAGCTGAAATGATTTCCTGCGAAACAAAATGTCAAATTAAATTGCAAAGACAAACACAGAATGCTGCACTATAAACACTTCGCAAAAATGTTAAAACATTATATTTACTAACGGATTCGTAGACGTGAAACTAAATTGGGTGCACAATTGTGTTTGTCTAACTGGATTATTTAAGGGAGATTGAAAGAATTGTGATCTTGAAACAACACACAGCTTTCCTTAGTTAAGTAAAAATGGTTAGGATTGCTTAGCATAATTATTGTGTTAATAACAATTATTGTTTTGCAGTCCTCAGATAATCAGGTTGATAGGATGAGAGCACTACGGTCAACTTTTAATACCCAAGAGCTCATTAGACTAGGACTTACTGTTTAAAGCCGATTCCGAACGGCCCCAAACATCCATACCGACAGGGGGACTCGACCCTACAGGCTCTGGAATGCCAGCGCCTTAGCCAATCGGCCATCGCCAGGCAAAAGCAATCAGGAAGGATTTTAAAAATATACTTTTCACCTCTGCAGGAGCTGAAAAATATAAAGCAATATTAAGTATTTTAAAGCTTCCAAACTTATATTAGAATTATCTCCAGGCTTCAAAACATAAGTACACGAAGTTTCAACCAGATTTGTCAAGAAATGTAGAAGCGTAAAAATTTCCAAATGTAATCATTTCACACAAAAATCAGTAAATCCACCAAAAATCAGTATATATCTATTTAGTTTCAATAAAGTAATTTTTATTATTAAACAATTTGAATATTTAGTTTTTCAAATAAAAAGACACGGTGACACATTTTATTTCAGTGATTCATTTTTTAGTGAGAATCACGCTGTGAAAGATTCACCCTTTGTTTACATCGTCAAAGAGCGATGACACTTCATTAGAATCCAAATATCTCTAAAACTATTGAATTAACAGAATAAGTGTACGCAGAAAAAATTATCAGTTTTCGAAGCTCTTTCCAAATAAGTAACATTTATGTACTTTCATGAGAAAAAAAAAATACACCGATTCCCGTATATTTGTCGGCCATTTTTTTTCGAGGATCGGTCCGTCCGGTCGCGTTACGGTCACGTGATGATCTCGACATCCACTTGTCTCTTTATTAATATAGATGATTTACAGTATTCTGTTGATTCTACGGATTCTGAATGTTCTTATTTTTTGAAATTTTCTTTTATATTGAATTCCAATTGTAAATTTGGACTTGGTCATTTTCTAGTAGTTATTGCTTTAGTTTAAAAACGCATGGATTTCTTCTTGTTACTGTCCTCTTGAAATTCATGCTTGGAAAAAAAATAAAACAGCTCTTTTAATATAATGCCGATTTAAGATGCTTAAATTTTCCTCCTCGGTGTGATTCGAGATATCGTTACTTTATCCTCGCCTACAAATAAATAAATTTTACTCGATACATTCACGTGTCTTACACTGATAATATTCAACTCATCTTTCTTCAACACTACTTTGTCGGTGATCAATACGCAGATCAGAGATTATCTAATATGTTTCAGATTCAGTATTGCAATCTACGTTCTAACAATATTTCCTTCTGCTCTCACATTTTATGAGACCTGTCATTTTTTTTATCTCACGCACTAGTATCTGCCATATTTCCGGAAAATAATCTGGCAGTTTAATTAACGACATTACATTAAATACGCTTGTGAAGAAAGAAAATAGTTAATTACATCAAACTTAAATGTTATGCATACTATAATATTCTGCTGATAGTAGAGTGAATTAATTTCGGCTTTACTTGAGACTTTTTTTATTTTTAAATTTGCCGTTGTAACAAAATCCTGCAACTATGATAAATCCATTTGAGAACTTTTCTCTACACTGACGAAGCCATTTCGTACGGTCATTCCCGTCAGTTGAGCAATAGAAAATTGATTTTTTTTAATTGCAGTCACTTAAATACACCCATGCCTCATCGAGTGTTACCACAAATTTCCAATTTTCAGCAGCTAGGTGTTTTTCATATAATTTTCTACAATTTGTTTTTCTTTCAGCAATATGCTTTGGCAAAGGCAGATGAACTTTAGGTTTAAACATCTTTTTTAACTTCAAATCTCTCTGAATGATTTTACTTACAGTGCCAGAAGACATTCGTAGTTTCGATGCAATGGATCTTTGAGTCGGCGGATTTTCTTTTATGATCAGAAACTTCACCTTCTTAATATTTACCTGCTTTCGAACAGTCTTAGGATGAGGTTTCGCGGTCATGTTTTCATTTTTACATTCTGTTAGGCGGTTTTTCCTTTCAAATTTAATATATTATAAAAACCTTTTTTTTTTAAATGCCATAACCGAGATTTTTACACCGCTTTATTATTTGCTGATACGAAAATTTCTCCTCGGAAAGCGCAGTTACGTAAACTTCGAGCTATCTATCAATTTTAGGAGCCATTTTCAAAATAAATCCTTTATTTTACATTATAATCAAAACAAAATAGTAGCAGACGATTATTCCGAAGTTGCCAAATTTTTATCTCAAAATTCAAACGACAAAAATAAATTGCAAAATCGTTTCCATAAAGTTCGAACGACCTTCTGTATTCCTATAGTGCTTAAAATAACGCTATTTATAAAATAATTTGGAAATACTATGAAATATTTCTGGGAGTTCTTTAATCTCGAAATAGAGCATAAAAATATTCCTGATTGATTAAACAGCAACGTCAAGTCTCAGAGTAGATATAAAAAGTATATATGAAAAGCAGGTTTTACTAATAATTAATTTAAGTAATATTTAAACCTAATATTTGTTTCATCAAAGCTGTCTGAACCTGAAATGTGTATGTCTTACAGTACCCTGACATTTTATTATATAATGCAGTTTTTTATTGCATTTACACAAAAACATTTTTATTGGACTTTATCTAAAACAAGTAATATATAAAAAAAAAATTTTTAAAGTCAATTCCTACTTAGGTCAACAAAGAAAAATTTGAGTGTGAACTAATAGTAGGAATTGAAAAAAAGGATTGCCTGCCAGAACCTTGCCTACTGTGCGAGATTAGGAGGGGGGAAAGAGAGAGAAAAAGTTTGTCAGGTTGGGGATTCGATCTCGCAACCTACAGGACGAGAGAAGCCCGCGATACCGCAGTGCTACCGTTTACACAGTAACAAGAGAGAAATTACTATTCAAGAGCAAGAGACGCTCTAGGTCTAAAACTAAAATTGATTAATCAAATTTAATTAATGAATTAATATTTGAAAAAACTGTATTAACATCAAGTGTCATCCACTACAAGTTTAAAAAAATGTATTTGAACTTGAGTGGATGAATAAAAAGTACTTTTATTAACGATTGAAAATTTGAACAAGATATATATAGAGAGAGTGTGAACTAATAGTAGGAATTGAAAAAGTGTCTTTTGTATGTATGTTTAAGAAGAATATCAGTTCAGTCTATTATGATGATAACATGGTTGTTTGGTTACGCTACGGTCTTCTTTTGCTACACGAGGGCAATTAGACCGGGACCTATAGTTTAAAGCCGGTCCGATAGGCTACAAAAACCCGTGCCAATAAACTTTAATTTTGTATATAGGGTAGATAAACATTTTCTTGCAAATAATAATAATAATAAATGAAGCTCTCTTAAGGGAACAAAGGACGTCCAATCTCGTTCTTCTTTAATTTTCAATATCTTGCTCTATATACACCATGAGTATAATTAATATTCTTTTCTACTACACTGAAGATACTTAGAATTCACAAATAAATATTTTGTGGAGGAATAAGACCTTTTTATCAAAAAATTCTTCAAAAATGCTAAAAGTTTTCAAAAAGCTCCATGCGTATTCATTTTCTTCTGATATCTTTCAAATTTCTCATAATTGTTAATTGAAGTGTTTGTCACAAAACTGTGCATGATTCTTTGAAATCACAAATATTTTTCAAATTTATAGACCATAAAATAAAACAAATAAAAAATAATAGGCAGGATAGAAAAAAAATATTTAAGAAAAAAAAATTAAATGTATATTTATATTTATATACATACGGTAAAACTTATAATTTAAAATTTAAGGATTTAAATTAACATAGAATGCGCACAGAGCATTTTGAAAATGTTAGCATTTTTGAGAAGTTTTTTGAAAAACAGGCATTATTCTGCCAAGAATTCCTTATTTTGAATTTTAAGGGTTTTCAATGTAGTAAAATAGAAAATTAATTGTTCTCATTATGTATATAGAATTAAAAATTGTAAATTAAAAAATTCGAATTTGCAGGTCCCTCGTCCCCTTAAGTAAGCACTCTTAGGTTGGGAAACGTATCTCTGAAAGTAAGAGTCAGAAAAGAATAATGTTCATACTATCCAAACTAGATCGTGGCTTGTTCGGTATTGCATGACGCAGCCTCAAATGGGTTCCATTAGAGAAAGGACTGAGAACATAGGGGACCAGGAAAGAGAAAATATCTCTAAAAGATTATCATTATATCTATATGCCGTGTTGCATTTCCTGCTGAAAGATGGCACCTAGTTTTTACAGCACCCTGTGGTTGTACAGTAGCTAAGATTTAATCAGTGTATCATTGACTAAGCATACTATACTTTAGTACCAGATAGGATCGAATAGAATAGCATGGGATAGCTCTTCATACCGCATAAATCCAAGTGTATCTATTCGTAGAGGGATTTTTGTACGAGTCAAAATCGCGGCACCACCCAAGAAGGAGCTTCCCTTGTCCAGACATCATAGACGTTAGCGTCTAAAAGCGAGATATTCCGGAGTTGTGCCCTTACTAATCTACGAATGATTCTTCTCGAAACGGAACCGTCGTTGGATAGTACTCATTAGACCTTTCCACGCTGTTAATCGTTGAATCGACTGTCAGACAAAGCCACCATGAGATCGTTTCCCTGGGTCTTCTAGAACTGGCTGGCATGCATACTTTGCTGGACCAATTCGCACCAAAAGCATGTGAGAATTACATCATTCGAACCCGGTAATAATCGATATGACTAAATAAAAAAGTTCATATAGTTTAAATAAACTGAATAAACTATAACGTTTTCATTACTAACAATGAACAAATTCTAATTATTTCGAGCTCTGAGAAGAAATATGTGATAAATAAAAATTGGTTTCAACAGTTCTGGGATAAATACGAAAGAATACATATGAAAGGAATTTTGAATAAATACGAAAAGGAAAAAACAAAGTGATTTCAGTTTTCATTTAGAACTGCTTCATTCATACTTTGAAACCAGATGCAGTTACACAGAGTTTATTGTAATATCGATGTAATTATGAAAAGGATACTGTTAGATTTAAATAAGGATTTTAATGAACTATTTGCGTCTCATTCTTACTGTAAACCCTCTCAATTCAAATTCTGTATATAAAAGGTTTTTTAATTTCAGTATGTATAGTTTTAAAAGTAAAATTTCTATAGAGCTGTATAATAAGAAACCATAAATATTTGGGACTCATTAAAAAAAAAAAAAATACATGCAGTATGTTAACTCTAAATTAAAAAAAATAATTTCAATTTTTTTCCTGTGCATTTAAGGGAATTTAGATTTTTATGTCCGAGTGTAATTATCAAAGAGAAAAAATTGTCTTCCAGTGCATACCGAATTTTTAATTACCTGGCAGAAATATATTCACACTAAAATCTTGTGGCAGAAAGTAACATCTCTTCTGCTGCAAGATTTCTCTTTTGTTATATGCTTACATGTGCATAGAATACATAAAAACAAACGCACAAAGGAAACTCTTGAGGACGAAAACATCAAATGAAACATACAGAAATAGTAAAGATGAAACAGATTGTGATTACAAAGCTACCATTGTTGCATAAATTTGATGAAGAAGAAGAGGCCTCAACAGTTGTGCTTTTCAGATCTTTGGTTACAGGAGAGATTGGATTTCATTGCTATGAATGGGGAAAGGTGTCAGCAGGATGTAGTAGGCTTTTCTGCTTTTATTAACATCAAGGAGAAGAATGAATTCAAAGAATTAAAGGAAATGCTTAAATTAGAACTGGACCATTTAGACCTTAATTAAGTTGTACCTAGTACTCAGAATAACTGAGAGATTACTGCTATATGATCTTGAAAGAACGAGTAAAGGCCTTTACCTTTCTTGTCTTGTTAAACATTTATTCATTTATTTAACCATTGATTGATATAGGCTATTACAAACGAGTCAAATGTAAATTTGCGCGTTTATATATGTAGCACGTTACCTTGATAAATGTAAATTATAAAATGTGTATGCATAAAATACTACTCGAAACTGATATGTACTTTAATTGTTGTAACTTGGCTCTCAGAGATCTGGAAGAAACTCTGATGTCTAGGAAGGATTTTCTAAGGGTGAGTGGTTGGTTGTTTGTGCTATGGTGACACGAGGACTGAGAAGATCAATATCTACAGTTTAAAGCCGATGTGTCTGTAGCGGGACTCGAATAAATAAATAAATAAATAATCCAACAGAGATAGATAAAAATAATACGAATATAGACAAAAAACAAACAGAAATCAAGCACTCTGGGCATCCACGCACCAACGGCAAGATTCTGTATAAGTGCCGGAACTGAACCATAAAACAACATAGAGGTAACCGACAGGTCTCGTCATCAGGGAGCCTAACCATATCAGTTACCTCAAGGGTAACTTTCTGAATGGGATGCAAGTAAGCCCAAAAGACATCCCAAGGCCTCGAGTCCCCCAAGGAAGCAATAAGTCAAAAAGAAAATGAAAAGACAAACACAACTTACAGTATGGGCTCAACGCACCGCACATGCAAGCACACAAATAATCCTAATAAACCTCGAACTCAGACTCCGGTGCCGAACGCCAGTGCCCAAGCCGACATGGTCCGGCTCTAAAGGAAAATGAATTTTATTTGCGTTATATGTCGGAGTAACATGGCAGATAAATTACTGCAGGTACCCTGTCTTTACGGATTATTAATGGGATGGAAGGAAATGATACCTAGATAACTTTCAAAAGATTATTGTGCTGTATTTACGTGTCTAGAATTGGGAACATTTTAGTCCTAAACCTGTTGTCATTAATGTTTGATGGGACTAACTCCACATTAAATGGTTGGACTTAAAACACCATTTGAAGGAACTAAAATGTGGGTTTATTTGTGAGATGAAAATGAAGGCAATTATAGAAATAATACATCTTTTAAACTTAACTCATTGTAAAGGCATTAAAGGGAGAAATTTACACTCATATGTCATGAAAGCATTGAACTTAGTGGGTAGCACTGAATATTTTATAAAAAACGTATCAGGTTTTTATTCTTCTCGGGTTGATTATGACGTAGGGTGTCTTTTCCTTTCCACAGAAATATATGAAATGTTGACCTTACTTGTCTCAAAGCTGAAAGATGTGCCAATGAATTTTATGTCTGAAATATTTTGAATTTCTAACTGTTTTCCGATAAGTGAATTGTATGAGGCCAAACTCAATCGAAATATTATGAAATTTGTATACACTTCTCTCCGATTTCTGTAACAGGTTTTAAGACTCCAAATATTTGATTTCTGTTTTTACTTTTTTCCTTTGCTCAAATTGCAATTCTCGGATTTATGAACCTCACAACAGATGGCAGTTTTCCACCGTAATATACTTAACCAAGAAATAAGTTTTATTCTTTACCAATAAGTTTAATTTTTTGTTTATTATTGTTAACGTCTTTATACCAAAATTTACAAGCTGTAATGTTTTCTCAAGAAGAATTTTGATGAACATATTTTCATACTTTATCGAAATTCAGTATTTAATTATATAATATTTCTCTGTGTTATCCGAAGATAATAAAGTTAAAGAATGTAGTCGCGCCAAATTCTAGACGATCTTATTATGTCAAAGCTTTCATTTGTTTGGACATTCAAAATCAATGCTGTCTTCAATTCAACATAATTTTTTTTTCTTTGTGTGCGTGTTTGTGTAGCTTTATAAGATTCAAATATGTCATTCGTTTGTAGTAAGCTTGAGGATAGATTAATTGAAATACAGTAATATTTCGGATTGAGTGAACGTAACTCAAAATAAGAGCTGTAGTTCCAGACAGCATCGTATAAAAATCTACTCGACCTGTCCAGAATGCAGGCCCGAACTTAGAGACCCAGGGCCCCCAGGCACTTGACATTTGGGCCCCCCACCATCTCGAAGCTAGTTTGAAAATTTAGCAAATTAAATGCACTAGTGCAGAACATATAATTTTTAATCGACTTTAATAAACATCAGAATAATACAGTCTATGGTACTATAGTTACGTTATTCTATAAAATTTACAGAATCATACGACGAACTTTCTTCTGTGCAAAAGAGCGAGCTAATGTAAAGCCACCGGGGCCCCTAGGCTGGCTGGGCCCCTAGGCCGGGGCCTTGTAGGCCTAGGCAGAAATCCGGCACTGCCAGGATGTCTCTATTCGGTGTGTCGTCATCACCAATATCGTTGAATAGATGTTGTGTACACTAAAGAAAAAGGTAATTTAATAACATATTACAGAGATTAAACAAAACTTACTTTTAAAATTTCCTTCTCAAAATTCACTCGATAATTTTTCAAAAATAACAGTGTTTGTGTTGTTTCTAAAATAGTCCTTTACAATCTGAAAATAAAGCTTGTAACTATATTTTAGCATGATCTAACATAACGTCTGATTGGGGCCGAATTAGTATAATTTGATTCCTGTTAGAGTTCTAGCTAGAATAGGAGGTTGTTCAGGCTGCAAGCAGTGTAGGAAGATTCTCTCTCAATGGTCGTGGTTTTATTACTCTATCCTCTTAAACATGTCGAACAAGTTCACAGATATCAAGCCCGTAGGGTACAAAGCAGTGAATGATGCGGTGAAATTGCTCTTTTCAGTGAGCAAAAGAAGTTTACAATAAAGTGATTGATTTCTTACAATCTTTGCTTTACTTTTTATCGTCTTAGTTTCAAAGCCATTTAAAATGTAATGTTTAAGATGAGAATAGTAGTTGTCGGAAGGTCTTCATTCTTTAACTACTCATTTCTATTGAAAAATAATATAGGTGTTTGCACTACCAGTTTCTGATTTCCAGATTTAGACTGACTGACGTGTTAATCGAGAGACCAGTTACAAACAAAAGGAAATTTCAGAGGAAGAATGCTAAACTCAGGGAGAAAAAGAAAACAAAATGCCATCACATTCATATTACCAGTGACAACTATCTAAAATTAAAATTTCTAGGAAATTTCATACTGTATGTTCTCCTCCTGGGATTATATTATTTGAAACAAATTTTTATTTCTAAATAATGCATTCTTCTATGGATATCATTTGCAATTCATTTGTATGTGGGTTTTGGCAATCAAAATCGAAAAAAAAAAAATTATGAATTCGTAGAATCATTGTCAAATTCAAGCCTATAAGATCCTATTCAGGCCAAATATAAGATTAAATTCAAGCCTTAATATGCAGTAAAGTAAAATAAATAAATTTTAAAATGATTCACAACATTTTCAGGATTTTTTTCCTTTTTAATTATAGTTTATCTTGTATTCCTCAATTACTTGTTTCATAAAAGTCCTTTTCGACTAATATTGAAGCAAAGTCCTAGAATAAGTATTGATAATGTCATGGAATTATTTCAGCCTCTTTCTTATTAGATCGTCCCCTTCATTTTCAATGCATTTGATGCAGAAAATTCAAGTTTAAAGTTGCATGAAATCAATTTTCAATTAAAACATGACTAAAAATGTGAACAACTGTTGAAATGAAAACAATATTTAAGTATATTGCAATGTACCACTCTCGCATGAATCCTGTCAAATAATATCCCTGTTCATTAAAATTACAGTTGTGTATGAGAATTCTATTCATATTAAATGCATGCCATTTTATTTCTTTGTGCATACGAAGAGAAATTTCTCCCTTAGTTGAGAACGAAAACCTGTTTATGTTAGTTCATTAAATTGCATTCGTCCAGCGAAGTGATAGAATAACCAAGAGAAATTTAGTTTAATCACGCATTTCTAACATGTTTTCTCGGAAGAATATACGCATGCATGTTTACATTAAGGTATCCTTTTTTTTTATGTAGCTATGGAGAGATAGATCTCCGACAGTCAATACAATCGCGACCTGTAATGAAGTTATCATAGTGACTCTCAACTAGATTCATTATGTTCAATGTCCTCGAATACTGTAGGCCCTAAGGTGAAGGGTCTTTATCTGCAGGGCCCGACTTAGCCTAACTGGGGCCCGAGGCAAAAACTTCTTTGGGGGTCCCCCTCTGCTTCACTACTTCAGTAATGAAGAACCGAACTTTATGGAGGTATTTAAATTTTTCTCCTCATTATGGATATATAACAAGAAAATTGACTAGAACCTAAAATAGCTATAAAGTCCCCCCCCCCCTCCTTCCAATGGTCAGACGAAATATTGTTCTGTCCATTTTATTGATTTTCTGACAATTCTATGTCCATCATTAAAAGGGATATAGCACATCTGAAGAGCCAAAATTTGACAAAAATGCTGTTTAAATTTATCCATTATATTTCCGTGATTTTTCATTCCCAACAATTTGCAATTGATCCTGGCTTGTTATACCAACTTCAATAAATATTATTTCTTTTCTTTTTTTTTATCGTAAATAACAATATCAGGCCTATTAGCTGATTGCTTTGTAGATGTTGCAACTGCTGTATCCACTCTTACTTCAACGTCTATATTTGCATTAATTTCTTGTATTGAGTGATTTCTTAAACGTTTACTTCTTTTTAAACCTTATTTATTGCAGACTCTCAAAATAATAACAATAAATAAAGAAAAACATACATAAAAAAAATTCATATCCTTGCTGACATTAGGGCGGAATTCAGCTAAATTCCGCCCTAGATAGCCATGGATTTACGAAATATAGATTTGTGTTCATACGATAGATTAATGAAGAAGCTAACATAAAACTGACGGATTTTACACTGTTCTGATATTTTGTTTAAAAAAGTTCATTAAAGAAGGAAACGTAAAATAAACTTTCTATTCGATTTGGGGGGCCCCCTCTGATGTGGGGGCCCGGGGCAACTGCCCCGTATGCCCCTGCCTTAGTCAGGCTCTGTTTATCTGTACAGATGCGTCAATATAAAAGCACATTTCTTCACATCCCAGAATACCACTAACAATCAATACACTTGACATGAGTTACACAATTATAATTTGAAATTTGATTTTTCATTTAACATGGAAGCTTTATTTTCTGTTTTAATGAATATAAGAAAAAAACTAAAGATTTATTACGCCAGGAAACACTCTCTGCTACTGGGAATAATTTAGATTTAATGAATGACGATTAATTTGAAGTAAATGCCCTTAAACGAATAAGATACTATTGAAACTTCTCCAGTTACGTAGTTAGAAACTACTATTCTGTCAAGTTTTTTGACCTCCTTTCGCTAGAATTGAAGCTTTTTTTGTTACCAATCCCTCCTGATCTAGCAGCGCTAGATCAGGTCCATGAATCCATATATACTCAGTAGGTCCATCAAATGGAGCAGATCGGTAATAAAATCCTGTCTAGATAAGTTTAGACAAGTTAGGATGTGACCAGCAGTGACCTGCTCATTATTACACTTTTTAGAAGTGGGAAAGGTTTTGTTTTGGGGATCAAATTTTAGGCACCTCAAGTGGCTAATTGGAAACCTAGAGATTGCAGTCTGCTCAACTCTATCAACAAGGCAAGAGCCCTACTAGGGCAGACACCAATGTACCAGTCATGGACCGGGGGATATCTCCAAGTACTCTGGATCCAAGATTTCCTTACGGAATATGCCTCCAGATAAGTAAGAGCCGAAGAAGTTGATAAACGTTCAGCGGTACCCTCCTTTGCTAGGATGTCAGCCATCTCATTGCCAAATAAGCCCACATGAGAGGGGACCCACTGCAAATGGATACCATGTTTCATAGAGAGACGATCTAGCTGATGCAGGATGGACAAGCCGGCTTTGACGCCCACTCTTGCCCAGTTGCTCAAATGCTGGATGGAACTGCGACTATCTGATAAAATTCATATATCGTTGACATCTGTTCTAATACATCTTAAAACGTTCTCTATGGCAAGTAATTTAGCGCGAAAAACAGAACATGAATCTGGATTTCTAAATTTGATTTTAACTATGTCATTCGGGTTCTTGATGAATATTCCACTACTAGCTCGATTCTGATCATCCTTGCAACCTTTCGTAAAAATTTGGAGAGCATCCTCTGGAATGTTGCTTATCAACTCAATTGCCAGTTGTCATAGGTATTCGGGAATACGGGACTTTTTATTGGCGTATGATAAAAGTTCAGGGTGAAAAAAGACTCTAGGGAGACCCTTCAAGGGTGAAACTTTTTGACTCAACTAAATGATTCAGGGAGAGAACAAGGAAATCTACTGCAGAGCAAGAACTCATCCAACTGTACCTTATATGGATTCAAATTCCGTCGAAGAAAGCATAAGGTAAAATTTCAATAACTTTGTTGTTAACCTGTATTCCTCAGTATATTCAAAATTTTCTTGATAGGCCGGCAGTCCTCACCTTGTAGTGGTTAGCGTCACTAAGTGAACTGTGCTTAGATTCCCGCCTAGGGTATGTTCTGTGCTGCCCTCTCTCATAATAAAATAGCCAACAAATGCACAGCGTGCAGGCGGGACAAGTGCCTACCAACGAGAATACTGGATACAGGAGTGGCACCACGTCGTCTTTTCAGACGAGTCTCGGTTCTGCGTGCATCATCATGATAGACGTATCCGTGTCTGGAGGCACTGAGGAGATCGCACATGGCCTGCTTGCATTCTGTATCGTCATACGGGCCCTGCACCTGATGTGATGGTATGGGCAGCCATTGAGTACACGACACGAATACCTCTTGTTCGCGTCGTCGATAATCTGAACAGCCAGCGTTACATTTCTCAGATCATAAGGCCGGCTGCTGTGCCCTATCTTCGAGGCCTCGGAGACGTCATCCTTCAACAAGATAACGCAAGACCGCATGTTGCCCTTCGGGTTCTGACCTACCTCGACACAGAGGGTGTTCGACTGTTGCCCTGGCCAGCACTTTCTCCAGATCTCTCACCCACTGAAAATATCTGGTCATCGGTTGCTGAGAGACTGGGCCGCCACCGCTCTCCAGCCACTACGATTGATGTAGTGTGGCATAGACTTGAAGCAGCATGGAATGACTTGCCCTTATCTGTCACCCATGCCCAGTTCGACCCGATGCCTAACAGGGCTAGAGCCGTTTAAGCTGCCAGAGGCAGCAGCTGTGTGTTCTAATTTCGGACACTGTATACCCCAACTTGCCTACAAATTTAATCATGGTTTTTTTTCTACTATGCTGTATATGTACAATAAGTAAAGTTTTGTCATTTTCTTTCCTTCCTGGTGTTGCAATCAATCAATATATATATATATATATATATATATATATATATATATATATATATATATATATGTGTGTGTGTGTGTGTGGGGGGGGTGCCCTCACACATATACATATTTCTGTGCGTGCTTGTGTTAGTTATATGCTTACTCTTCAAGAAATATTCCAGTCTACAAAAGCACTTGAAATTGAAATTGTAATCCTGGTTTAACGTTTCCGTAAAATAATCTGTTTTTCTTATCATTCTAAACATTGTCACAAAATGAAAATACAAACTTTGCTAAAGAATTCAGATGGAACTGAAACTCTGAATAGGAAAATGTTGACATTATGTTTTTAACCCTTTTGTGGTCATAATGTCAGTGCCGTTTTTGATGTGAAAATTTTGTGGGCTTTCATAATTTTTTTCCTTGAAATAATAACACGTGTGATGCTTAATAGCATTCTTACTTAATACATTCTTCATATATCTAGTTAAAATTTATAACATAAGCAAGAAATAATTTCTCTGATATTCGCCATAAAGAAAACATCATAAAATTGCCTTGATGTAATAAGGAAAAATGTCCCATTTTTATTAAAGGCGATGTCCCGAAATTTGATGATCATGCCTTGTTCACCCTAGTCGCAGTCAAGCAAACAGAGGTATCTTAGCACTGATTTAAGAAAGATTGGATATTATCTAAATGTCTTTGACATAAAACTACTGGTACCATGGGATATATGTCCGCATTTTACACAAATTTGACGAAATATTTTGTCTAGAAACCATCTGACACTGTACCCGCAGCTACAAACTACATTCGTTACAGATCATTTTAAATATTGGATGTGTAAAAATATCATAGACATGCCTAAAGTTCGTGCATATGCATAAAATCATGAATAGATTTTAATAACGCTATATGCTTTAATACAAATAAAAGCGGCACTGACATTATGACCACAAAAGGGTTAAAAACATAATGTCAACATTTTCCTATTCAGAGTTTCAGTTCCATCTGAATTCTTTAGCAAAGTTTGTATTTTCACTGTACTGTACCCGCACTGACACTGTACCCGCAGCTACAAACTACATTCGTTACAGATCATTTTAAATATTGGATGTGTAAAAATATCATAGACATGCCTAAAGTTTGTGCATATGCATAAAATCATGAATAGATTTTAATAACGCTATATGCTTTAATACAAATAAAAGCGTTGCACTATCATAAAAAAGATCTATAAACAAGTAAATAATGGAGTTATCTAAAAATTCTATTATAAAAAAGGCGCATGTCTGTTGAAATATATTTGTATCCAAATTTTAAGCAAAGCTCTTGTTTCAATAGAAATATCCAAACAAATATTCTGTGCGCATTTCTTCGCACAATAATGAGAAAATGACGAGTTTGTTAAATAACTTTATAGCTAGTCTACATACGTTTAAGATGAAACTAAGGAAATAGTAGTAAAACAAACACGTTATCGTATGTTTGAAAGCAGCACCATTCAAATGTGTACCTTAGTTTGCGCTCATTTACTTCTGCTGATAGAATTTAAAAGTTTTAATTTGTCGAAAAGCGGAACCGTCACTAACTCATTATATTTGAAAAATGGTTGCATGAATCTTTTAAAATCCCTTCTTTGTAGGTAAGACTTTTCTCCACATTAAAATAAATCACTTGTCACCTCGTTCCTCATGCTGAGACGAAAACCACATGGTTTCTGCAAGAAGGAAAACCTGTTCGAGTTAGTTCATTAAATATTATACAGCTAAGAAGGTGCTACATTGGTGAAAGAATACATCCCAAGACATTCTTGATGGAATAGAACTCTCTATTACCTCTGATGAATTATGTATGGATAAATACTCGTCGTACTGTTATTTGTTTTAAGTCTGTAATTTGTCGACTGAAATGGAGGTGTAATTTAACATTTCAGAATGAATTCGACGCAAAATTACCGCGTGTAGAACGACATTATTTAAAATGACTTCCTTGTTTCTGATATCTGAGAACTACGTACGAAGAAAATGCTCTGTAAATTCAACGAATATTCCTTTTCAGGGAAATTTTAAAAAAAATCATTTCAGTAAAGACACATGCGTAATTGTATTTTATTTTTCACCAGTAACGAATACATTTTTACCATTTTAGTTTCTAATTAAAAAGTATCTTTTTTATTCTTTCACAGTTTACGGGAAAAAAGGTCAACGAGATTTATAATTACAAACTGAAAAAGTTTAATCAGTTGAAGCACATACTTCACACAAAACTCTTTACAGTATTGAACTTGAAAAAAATGTATTCATATTTTACGACTTTGTAGTTGGTGTTCTTAAAATAGAAAAAAAATGTTCTGTTTGTTGAATTTGAAAAATGTGACCCCACCCCAGTATATGCAATCAACACGTTAATTTGGATATTTCAAATTTACAAACTTATTAAAATCTATTCATGATTTTATGAACAGGATGTTGAGCAGAAGAGATATTTTTATTAAATCATTGAACGAGGAATTTTCCCTCCCAACGGTCCGTTTCATCGGTCAGATGCCGGGAAATCTCCATACACTCGGAATTCTACCATCTGAATCTCTAACAATCATGAAATCTATTCATGATTTTATTTTTCTCGTTGATTCCTTTCTTGTTTTATAAGAAACTGCTTTCATGATCGATCAGCAAGAGTTGATTTGAAGCATATTTTACCTTAGTGAAATCGCAAGTGACAGCTTGTTAGGGAATAACGCTTCTTCTGAGATTCAGATTGTAGAATACCGAGTGTATGGAGATTTCCCGGCATCTGGCCGATGAAACGGACCGTTGGGAGGGAAAATTCATCGTTCAATGATTTAATAAAAAGATCTCTTCTGCTCAACATCCTGTGTCATTGATCTCCGAAACGAAAACGACCCCAGTATGTGCAATCAACACGTTAATTTGGATATTTCAAATTTACAAACTTATTAAAATCTATTCGTGATTTTATGAACAGGATGTTGAGCACAAGAGATCTTTTTATTAAATCATTGAACGATGAATTTTCCCTCCCAACGGTCCGTTTCATTGGTCAGATGCCGGGAAATCTCCATACACTCGGTATTCTACCATCTGAATCTCTAACAATCATGAAATCTATTCATGATTTTATTTTTCTCGTTGATTCCTTTCTTGTTTTATAAGAAACTGTTTTCATGATCGATCAGCAAGAGTTGATTTGAAGCATATTTTACCTTAGTGAAATCGCAAGTGACAGCTTGTTAGGGAATAACGCTTCTTCTGAGATTCAGATTGTAGAATACCAAGTGTATGGAGATTTCCCGGCATCTGACCGATGAAACGGACCGTTGGGAGGGAAAATTCATCGTTCAATGATTTAATAAAAAGATCTCTTCTGCTCAACATCCTGTGTCATTGATCTCCGAAACGAAAACGAAATTATTCTGTACACTAATTTTGTTGCTGATAGAAAGAGTATTTATCAAGTATATATAATATTCACACACACACAAGTATATATTTGTATATGTGTATGCCCCCTGGCCCACTGGCCCTGTGCCCACCCCTGGTTTAATGGATAACACCATAATGTAGATTATTCCCACGTTTTGGGATTTATTACCTTGTGTATAAAATGATTCAATCAAATCATTAAAAAACTGGTTAGCATAATGAAACGGTATTTGGCAAACGAAATTAGTTCAAAAGAATTTTAAAAATAGACTTCCTTTTTAAATTTTCCTTACTATGCAACTAGATTGATTAAAAAAAAAAAATGAAATATGGTTCATAAGTTAGAGGGCGTCCTGATATTACTTGGACCAACAAATGAAAGTTTTAACCACTTTCATAATTTTCTCCTTTCAGAATCTCAAAAATAAATATTTGATCCCATTTTTCTTCTTGAAGGCTTCCATCGAAATTTGGAGGAAATGGGATTTATTAAACAGTAAAGGAACACCAGCACCCCTTTTAAATGAAGGCTAAAAATGGCCGTGATATTTGTCGTTTCGATTTGAGTTGCAACAATTAGTTGCCAAATGATCTGTCTTCGATGAGAGATCGCGATCGACCGGTGAGCCACCAAGACATTTTGGGGTGACCGCCTTTACTAAGACCTAAGACGCGCATACTAAAAGAAACATATTTATGGAGACTAAGTATTCAGACTAAGTCTTCTACTAACTATAACTACAAGAACTAACTTTAGATGAAAATGATTTATTTTTTAATGTATTTTGAATTGTTTGATAATAAATGTATCATTTGATATTATTATATTTGTGGCTATTATTATTATGTTTGTATCTTGCTTTTTGCTTTAAACGCAGTTTTAAAAGAGTAAGTTTTTTTATTGTAGTTATGTAGGTAAGTACATATTCCGTATTTATTATTAAGTTATAATAAATTTTGTAGACTTTTTTTTTAGCTCACCACACCTACACCACTGGGTGGACCGCAACACCTTGAAAAAATTAGAAGTAGCCCGTACCCTGGTAAAGTCTACCCACCCCTGCATTAAACAGACTTTTATAAAGTAGAAATATTTATTTTATCAAATCAGGTCATTAACATTCATAACCCTAACAGTCTAACATTCATAACATGCATTTCCACACAGATTTTTCCCAAATTTTTAGTTAGACTTGAATGACGGAAAGAAAATATTTCTGCGTTATTACCCATATTTTGCAGGGGAAAAAATAAAAAGAGTATTTCATGTTTGACTCCCAAATAATGAATGTTTCCTTTATTGTCTCGAAAAGTATTGCAGAGAGTGCAAAATAATTTGAAAACATGTTTACTCATACCTAAGATGGGTCGTCAATTTTGAAACCTTATCATATAACTCAGTCTTTAACTGAAGAGGCCATAAACTTATACTCCCTTCAAATCAATGTCGGTATGAAGAGGAAACATTTTTTAAAGTCATTAAATGGTATTGGTACCTTTTACCGAGACCTTTCGTTTCGAAAACAATCTTCTTTTTGCTTCAATCTTTTATAAAAACAATAATTTTGTCTAGTGTCATAGTTTAGTGCTCTCGAGTATTTGTTGTGTTTCCAATGAATCTTTTGCAAAAGGTTGCATTAAAGTTGTACAAAATGTACCTAAGGAGAGCCGAAGCATATTTTCCAGCTGTGCCGCACATGATAAAAATGATGTGTGATGATTATCTCTCGAGAATAATGATTACGTGAAGTTGCAGGAGAACCACAATAGGTTGATCAGCAAGCGCATTCCTCTTTTCCAACGTCCTTTTCTCCATAAGCCCCCCCCCCCCCCCTCCTCCCGAGGTCTGTTAATGACTCAGGTGCAAAACGAGATTGTAATCTCGAAGTACGAGCTGTCGTACACGTCTGGCTAAATTTTTACCCTCATTTCCAGACAGATTCGGGGAGGAACGCTATCCCCGCTCTGGAGGTCACCCCTGTCAACTGGCATGTCGTGCACAAAAATGATAAATGACACGTTGATGTGGTCAAACAGATTTTTTGCTTCTATTTATCTTTTGCGTTTGCACTCCATAGAGCTCATGCGCGTATTTTAAGGCTAGCGAAAACAAGCTACATAAATATCTGATGGTGTAATGCGTTTATGTGGGTGTTTTAGGCGGGTACACAAATTCATATAAATCCAAATAACTGACGAGTAATCCAACTTCCTGTTACAAACTCCAAATTCAGTAAAACAACCGACAATTTGAACGACTGTTTTAAAACATGAGCTAGATTTTTACAAGAATCTAGCTCATGCGTTAGGTCATAGGTGTTTTTGGCGGGTACACAAATTCATATAAATCCAAATAACTGACGAGTAATTCAACTTCCTGTTACAAACTCTAAATTCAATAAAACAACCGACAATTTGAACGACTGTTTTAACGCATGAGCTAGATTTTTACAAGATGTAGCAAATTTCCCAAATAGATCATTCTCGTCAGTCAAAATAATCATCTCCGTTCAGAATGAAAGTAAAAACAAAATTTAGCAATTTTGAAAACTCTGGATGATACTTTAATAATACGAGAAAAAAATAATAGGCAACCAGCTACTTTATTAACTTTACGTTCAATTTCTTTAACAAACTTTTTAATGCATTTAATACACTTGTTGGAAAATAAATCAACACTTATCAAGCTAAAGATGAAATAAATTTTTATTATTCCTAATGATAGATCAACAATAGTAAGTTTACAATGGAATAATGACAACCAATAGTTAAAATTTCATGACATCCAAATACACGGTTTTGAGAAATGCAACCGGAAAACGTTCGTAGCTCAGAAAACCTTGAGTAATAAAACTAATTGGGATGAAGTGTTCGAGAAATTCGGCTCACGATTATGATGCTTGTATAATTGGAATGAAGTGTTCGCATAATCGAGAAAATTGGTTTACGATTACGATTCTTGTATAAAATGTTATATCAGTTTTATACTTTATACAAGTTGTAATAACAATCGGGGTTTAAGTGGTCTTTCTCGTTCTTGCATTCAATGAAGAGCCACCATTCGGACGAAAGACATTTATTTACTCGACACACACACATATACACTTAAAAGAAACAAAAGAAATGAATGTAATTTGCCCACGGCAGAAGTTCTATGGAGTTTTATGATGGTACTCACCAGCAGCATACGCAGAAATTTTCTAAGGGGGGGGGGGTTTACTATGAAAGAGTAGTTTTGAGCAATCAGTGCAAAGCTTAAACGTAATTAAATAATATATTGTCACGTCGGCAGCCCCTTTCTTCACAAGCGGTGGACTTAAGTGCCCCCCCCCCCAACATGTGCTCTTCTAAGAACTTTTAATGCTGCGTTTGCATTCATGCACTCTGCTCTGCTGTGACCTTAGGGAATCCAGTGATTGATGTTCACTCCGTACTCTGTATATGCGTGGATCGCCTCCCCTCGCGGTCCGGATGCAGAGCATCAAAGAACCCGGGGTCCGGGGGTCAAATGGTGACAATGGGGACGGGGGACACTAGATCAAGAAACACGAGGGACCTTGGGGGCTTACCGTGACTAATGTGACTAATGTTACCGTGACTAATGTGACTAATGTTACCGTGACTAATGTGATGACAGGAGTCGGGGGTCTGCATGCAGAGAACTCTGCACGAATGCATATGCACCATAAGGAACGTTAAAGGAAAGACCGAATAATGACATTTTTCCGTTCCAGAAAGTCCCATCTGTTGCAGGTTAACGTGACCCGATGGCGACTGCCCAGTAATTTGGAAACAGAGGAGTGATGAACGGCCGATGAAGGGTAGGACCTCTCCTAAACAATAGGGGCGTTCCTAAGTGTCGCCTAAGTGAAGGATGACAGTCCGAGGACGGCACGAGCGGAAGTGACACAACGGACCCGGAAATGAGGGGTATTAATCGTTTCTGGAAGATTCGAGGCCTCTCGAGAAAGAACCGGGAGGAGGTGATAAAAGGCGGTTGCCTTTTGTCTCGGGGGACTTGCTACACCGACGCCGCGGGAGTGCGGTCGTTTTTATGAAGGCTGAGGCCTGTTTTATTCTTTCGAGAGATGCACGGGGTTGCTCTGGTTTTGAAGCAGAGACCGTGGTGTAAACTGATTTTGGCTCTGGTTAGCCAGTGAATTTATGTACAATATATTTTCTTGTAAATATTTCAAGGTTTAATAAAGCCTTTTGTAAATACTGTAAGCAAGTCTCAGTTTCGAGTTTTTGAATCAGTTTCGTGTTTTTGACTTGGTTTCATCAAGTTTTAATTGCTGTGGGCTGCGATACCATAATATGTAATCAGAACCAATAGGGGGGGGGTTATAACTCCCGTGAACCCCTCCCCCCTGCGTACGCCACTGGTACTCGCTTAAAGTATTTCTAGTTGACTCAGAATGTTCGCACAGAGGGATCGTTGCTGAGCCGCCAACCTGCGTGCTGGGGCTGCCACCACTTGCCCTCTTGACTCAACTGGTCTTCTTTCCACGAGGACGTTTGGGGGGAGGGGGGCGCATCCGGCGCTCTGGAATTTCAGGAACAACCTCTAGCTAAAGGCGCCTTATACTACACAAGTATAATTAAGTTACTCAGAAATTTCAGAGCAGTATTACATCTTAAAATCCAATACTATGGCAGAAAAATAATCAAATTATTATTATCATTTAAACTAGAAGGTAACCCGTCAGTTTGACGTTATAACACTAATAATGACGTCATAATGGAAAAAGTATATGAAAGTTAAAAAATATCCCGAATTATCTAACAATATTGCATTTAATCCACACCTTGTAAAAGCAAACCCTTTCATTATTTTTTATTTATTTAGTTTTTCATGCGATTGGAGTAGTAGACTGCCATCCAGTTTTTTACAGATCACTACGAGATATGAATACTTGAGCTACTTGATTCATTCACATTCAAGTTTGTTTACTTTCAGAATTCATCGCAAAAGTAAACAGATTTTTAAAAACTGTTAAATATACAGCTAAAAGCATCCAATTTTTTGTAGTTCTGAATGTTTTATAGAAAAATAGGCTGAACAAACGTGATTTGATGGAGAAGATATTAGTTTTTAGGTAAGAAAAAATTCTGATCCACATCTGAAATTGAAATTAAGCCTAACCGGCCGTTTGTTTACTGAGGGCTTCAATTGAAAGATGAGTACAGCCCGGAAGAGTTATACAGAGACAACGGCTATTATATATATAATTCTTTTGCTGCTCTTACCTCTTTTAGCAACAGTATCGTGTTAGCGGTTTAGCATCAACAACTGAAGTTGGTCAGTATACTCTGATACACACGTCACAGAATATATTTTCACGGCGTGGTGTCAGTTTCACTGTTTCTTTTAATCATCTTCGTTGGACTTCGTTGGTTGTCTTCATAGTTTCCAAGTCATGTTGTTTACCACGTACTGGGTATTAAGGAGTACTTAAGAAATGAATACTTAAGGAATTAGATCGTCATTGTTCAGCAGATGATTGCCTGGATTATCGCGGTACATCTCCAGACACTGACACACATTAACTTCATTGCACACTTCACATCTAGGAATTTCTTAGAATTAATCCATGAATTCGTTGAAAATATCCTCTGTTACATTTTGTTTGCTAGTAAGTAAAGGCACGTTCGAATTATGATGTTGAAGACATCTTTGAATTACAGCAAAAAAAAAAGGGGGGGGGGGGCGGGGTTGGCCTAAATTAGGCATCTTTGGTTAATCCATAATCAGTAAATAGGGGATCTACTGTATTTTAGGAAATATGTAATGTATATTTTTACTGTAGCGCAAATGATGATATCCAAAATATTTTCAAAGTACTTTTTCTGTTCATGTCAAAAGTATGCTACCACATTGAAAGATAAATGTTTTAAACTATTCTAAATAATTTAAAATATTCCCATATTTTCTATTGTTTTTAAAAATAATTCCATTTCAGATATTGGTGTAATTACTAAATTTCTTGTCATTATAAATGTTAGAGTAAGTAAAATGTTTTTGATTATGCCCGCATACATTTAGTCAATTTTAATAAAATGTTTCCGACAGTGAATGTACATAATTAGCCGAGATCATTTGATTCATTCTATTAGTTCTGAAATTCCACAACTGCGAAACATTATGTTCTTTTATATGTACAAACACGTAGTGCATCTGATATAAGAAAACAAAATAGAAAACTAAAACGAAAGCGACTGCCAAAAATGCGTATAATCTTCAACGCCCTTTAATGTTTAATTATTTCTTCGCTAATGCTTCTAAAATATATTAGTGTTCGCGTATAGTATTTGAAGAATGTAATTAAGTTTTACTTTTCAGCCAGTTTATTACGTATCGCACCTCAATCGATCAGCTCCCAAAAGTGATGAATCTTTCTTAGGCAGATGAATCAAATTGACGAGATTTAATAGGATTGGCTATAGGCCGATCAAATAATTGAAACTGCTATCAAAGAAAACTGCTTTTTTTCACTTGTTTTGTTTCATTTTTTTCGCTGGGAAGGTTTATATATATCTAATAAAGTATTATCTTAGGGTGGATACACATATATATGAAGGCTTTTTTTTTTTGTATTTGTAAAAAGATCATGAATGCAGGCGTATTAACAAAAAATTATAAATAATTGGTGGTTAGACTTAAAATAGCATGATAAAAGCAGCAGTGAGAGTCCATTTCTGCCGCATTGAAGTAAATTTCAAGAATGAGAAATATTAAAATTCGTATTTTGCAGAATAGGTCATAAATATAAATCATTGTTAAATGCTTAGTTTAGTAATATCTATATTTCATAACATTTTAAAACTGAAACTACGAATGAAATCTAAAATAAAACTTCAACCGATCAATCTATTATTCTTATCCTTCAGTGACATATCGTGGATTCAAGAAGCAAAATAGATGCTCCTTCTCTGATGTATAATTCCACATTAAAATTTTATGGACTGAAATTAAAAATCACAAAAGCTCGTTGATGTATTCTTGATTGATAAAGAGAAGTAAGACTTATTTTTGTTTGATAAATACGAACCAATCCTCACAAAACTCTGACAGATCTCATAGACATAATTTTATAAAGCGCAAGATCTTGGAGATGATGCTTTCTTTACTCTACAAACAACTAAAACCATTTACCTTTGAAAACTGAATTGTTCATACATACCAACACAGACAAACAGACACACACACACACAGTGGAATCTCGATCGATCGTTCTCCGAATCATCGGTTTCCCGCATGTGTCATTTATTTCACCCAGTCCCGACGATCATATTGCTTTGTTATGTTTCCGCATCTATCGGTTTCCCTCTTTTATCATTCGGTTCAGTCGGTCCCTTGAAAAACGATAAATCGAGATTCCACTGTATATATATATTGTTCCGTTTACTGGTTTCAATGGGATTGAATAAATTCTCTTCAGAAAGTGCACACAAAATAAAATTTATTATCCTGTAAATTCTTCAGGCGCATAGACAAATACTAACAGAAAACACGCAAGAACTGTCTTCTTTACAATAGAAAACTCTAAAAACACAAGTCAGGATAACAGAGTCTTCAATACAATATACTCCTAACACACTTTCAAACATTTAATACGCAGTAGAAGAGAACATTGACTTCCAATACCAATCTCAGGTATATTTATAGACTTCCAACGCGCCTCCTATCGGCCGCCAGCTAGAAATCTCCAGAACGTACGAGAAAGATCTAGAAGGTTGGTGACCATTTGGATTGATATCGCCAAATTTGGCGAGATTTCCATAGACTGGCAAAATTCGTAACAATATATACATATATATATATACTGTGATAACGTGGCCACAGCGCCTTGCAAAAGTATTGTCATGGGTTAGAGACACAAGACACCAGATGTTCTGGATTAACTTAATGTCCTTTATTGGACTACAACTATATATACATTGTTATTTACAAGTAGTAGATGGGCACCTTACACGTGCAAAACGAACTCGCTAAGCTCATAGCTAAATCTCAGCTCCCGAGCCTCCAGTCAAAACAACTCGAAAATCCTCTCCGGTTCCTGGCCTCTCTCTCTGTGTCTCTGCGTTCTCTCCTCCGGCGAGTCGGCGATCCCCTCTTTATAAAAGCCTCGCGCTCCTGGTGACAATCCGCTAGCCCGCTGACGTCATCTCGCTCCTGACCGGCTTGTTCCCTCCGGCTGAAACGACATCCCAGAGTCGGTTCTCTTTGTCGGCCGCGGTCCTCTTTCAACTGGACATCTACCATGCCTCTTGATGGACGGTCTCGTTAACGATGTTTTTCCAAGTTACCTTACCGTAATTGGAGCTGAAAGGCTGCATAGGCCCATCATCCGGTCTTTGTTGCCTGAAAAATGTACGATTCTCTGGAACAGAAAACATTATTAACAGGTCTTTCTATGGAGATCCTCTGCCGCCAAGACAGCTGAACTTTATGTCACCCTCAACCAGTTTGCCTTTTCAAAATTGTTCTCCGAACAACACATGAGGAATGGAGGCAATTACGTCTTCCGCACGAAGAATGTGTAGACTACATCACACACACCGCTTAACCTTTCTGCCCATTTCACAGAATAGCAAGGAAGGAGTGGAGGCATGTGTCAACAAAGGTTGCCGCTACTACAACTCCTCCCCCCTAAAAGTCTTTTTAAACATTAAAAAGGCTAAAGGCAAGTTCAGACGGTCCATTTAGAAAAGCCCACAAGAAACCATTCCCAAGAGGTCATTACCCTTTGGCTTTCTTCAGCCCTAACTCAAAAGAGTCACAACCGCCTATTTTAGACTTCACTAAAAACCCTAACTGCCCTCAGTCTGAGACACAATATTACAACACCTTGACACATAATAAATTCATACATGGTTAAAAACACAACACACATAAAGCATTATCATTTTAAGGTATTTTCACAGTTATCATTACAATACATTCCTCAATCTTAACTTACTTAACAATCATTTTTAAGATTTCTACCCCAATTAATTAATCGGACATATTTTAACTACATTGTAACACATGGAACAAATATTACTCAACAGACAGACCCTGTCCTCACTAAATACATGACACTATTGCACATGAGATTACAACACAGATATCAAAATTATATCATCAAACTTATATACACTTATATAAACTTATAAAATCATTTAGTTACTTAACATCTTAATTACATGCTAAAATTATCAGTCATTGTCACTGAACTTAAAATGAACCTATACCAAAAATACCATTCATTGTAATAAAATAAACACTCAAACAACTATGTGTCATCTCCAGGTATACAGCACCTGACTACAAGGTTTCGGCAACACTGGCCCACCCAAAGAAACGATGACTAACACATAGATTTTCAATACCATTTTAAAATTACTCAGTTTACATAACATTTGACACCTTTAAATACAGCATGTTTGACTCAAAACTCTAACAGGTGATGCTTAATTCCTGATAGGTCCATTTAAAATAGTACACACATTACACATGACACTGCCTTTACGCAGGACATGAAACACTATTACATAAAACTTCAACAACAAAAGAAATTCAACACAATGTTAAACTTACAACCTGCTCGTCCAAAGACTCACAGTTTTCTTTTCTAACTACAGGACATTTGAATTTTTTTTTCCATTTTATCAAACAATATTTAAAATTTTTCCATGTAGGCGTTGGTCCACAAAACTGACTCAACAACTAGAAACCTCAGACTCCTATAGTCTAGATTAGTTTTAACAAGATTTTCATCTTTAATTTTTCTTTCAACAAAATGGATCAACTTATATTATTCATGGCCTAAATCAGATACCTAACCTTGAATTGAATATCAAACAAACAAAAAATTTACTTTCTTCATGAAAACATTGATCCAAACAAAATTCTTCACATTTTAAATTGTTTAGCATAAATAAGGGTTCCAACTCCAACATCCTTCTCTGATTAATTCCATCAAAGAACTAAAGGATCCAGACAAAAAGAAATTCACTCATCATGAGAGCGGGCCTTTCTTTCGAACACAACCCTGTTTTCATATGGAAGTTTCTTATTACTTTTGCTACTTTAACAACACCTAGAACAGAAATCTCGTTCCAGTACATATTTAAACAATTTACTTCCATTACACTTGATATTCCAATTTCACTAATTACATAAAATTACTTGACCCACAAATGGTAAATTAAGATTCATATAACATAGGATCTACACGATTTATTAGGATTTTCCCTATCAGTTCATCCTGAACTAAAAACCTAACAATAGACAAAACCGTCTAAGTTTCCATTCACGATACAGAACATTCACACAATTGGACATAATACAACAAAAAAACCTTAAATACTTTTCACCGTTGAACACAATGCAAATCGTTAAATAATTTCCATCCATCAATAATCAATATTAATTGGCCATCTTACTCATGGATGCACAAATAATTTAAACTTAATTACTAAAATTCATCACAATAAATCCAATAATCACAATATCACAATACATCCAATTCTTAGGCTATGAAATTACCAACATATTTAAAGTCGTACAATTCATCACAATTATAATTATATCCTTATTTCTTAAATTATGTATTCACACTCAATTTAATACATTTCAGCAACACAATTTTACAATTTATACATTAAGATCCTCATAACCATCCTCATAACCTAAATTTTCCTCACTATTCTCAAGTAAGGTGCAAATGTATACAATAGCTTTCCCTGCGATAACTGCCATAATTGTTTCATAATGCGTCGCTACAATTACAACCATTTCTGCTACAATAGGGAGAAGGGTATCCATCTTGCCGAAAAAACCTATTCTGTATCTGACCTTTTTCCGTGACTTATAATTCCACAGTTTGACCACCTCGGGGTTCACTAAACGCGGCTCTAGCCAACTAACAGGATAACATCGTGATTTATCCTTCCCATAGTTAGTCTCGCCATTTAACTTATTGTCTAAAACCTTCCCATTACAGGGTTTCCCTTCATTAACCCTTAATCTTTCCGGTGGGTTCTCTTGTTCTCCCAAAAACCGTATGGGGGAACTTTCCCTTTTCGCCACGCGAATACTACTCTCTGTTTTCCCCTGATACCCGTACAAAACGCCTCGTACGAACAAAAACCTTTCAGGTTCAATACAGCCGTCCCTCGACTCCTGTTTTCCTGGAATCGGTACGCGCGATTCACATTTTCCCCTTTTAGCCTCCGAAAATCGGACCAGCTTGCCCCGTTCCACGCTAAACTCGGAGTTTTTAGGGTCGCTCGCTTTTTCCCAAAGGGACTTCAAGGAGGGACAATTGACTTGCGCTTCGCCAAAATCAGATTCGGAAACTTGCACTAAACCCGTTTTCCCCAATTCGTTCGCCTCCCCCAAAATGAGCGGTCTTTCTGAATGCGATTCTCCCAATTCTTTTGTCCCGTCAGGAGCTACTTTCGACTTTACATTTTCCGACTCGTTTTCCTTACAATCAATTTTTCCGGGTAATTTAGTTGGTCGGATTAAAACTCCGGCTTTCCCAACCTCCCCAGGACTCACCAGCTTAGAGTTACTGCTTTTACCAAAATTAGTTTCAACGCTAACCCCACTATTCGTTTTATTCTCCCGAATAGCCATACTAGGCGAATTTTCTGGACCTGTGTCCCCTGTGCTAAAGCTATCCGCTTCAACTGGTTTAATCGCAATTTCTTCGTAAAATTTTATTGATTGCAAAAACTCTCTTAAAATTAACAACTCTTCACTATGACGTAACTTAAGTTCATCTCGAATGCCGAATTCTACTTCACTCTCAAGATCAAAGTTTAATTGCTTTAGATTTTCTATAGTCTCTTTATGGTTTCGCACAAATGACTCTTTGTCAAATTTGAATTCCTCTGACATTCCCGCGACTAAAGTTTTAACATCAGGGTCTAACGAAGTTCCCGTGGGCCTTCTGATTCTCGCCAGTTCCAACGCTCTATGTCGTTTTCGCTTTTCTAATTCCCAAGCTTCTTTTCTATCCAACAAAATTGATTCTAGAGAATTTTTCGCGAATTGTTCGTCAAAATCTGACGCTCCTACAATTTGCCTTATAATTCTTAGCTTTATGTCTGACATCGACACATTAGAATCGAATTTTGCTGCCAATGTCAGCAGGACACTTTTAGTATATCTAGCTAGAAATAGCTCCATTTCGGTAAATTCTGCCATAATTTCTAAAATTTTTCAATAATAACACTATAAGGTTCTATATACTATTTCCGAATACCAAATAATTGCTGTCAGGAATTTCTAACTTTGCTCTCAGTACACTCAATTTATCTAACACATAAATCCCTAATATTCCTCTGTAACCTTCAAACATTTAACACATACCATTACACAATTTGTAATAAAACTTTAAACATGTATTACATAATCATAAATAGCATAACTAAAATTTCCAAAATGCCTGTCACATATACCGCAACAGTTATACACTATGATATTTAAATCGCTAGAACCTGTAATAAAACACTTAACTACAAATGTTTCAAAGAACTTAACATAACAACATATACAAGAATAAACGCTCTTAATCTACCGTTATGCCGCTGACACAACAAATATATAAAACATGCACAATATCATACAATTCCAGAAAACACATGCATACACAAAATTTTCATTTATTTATAGTATCGCCGGTGATATGTGTCTCACACTGAGCGCTTCCTGTGCACCAAAGGCACTGTGAGATTTTCTATGAATTCTCACAAAACTTTCCTGTTTAATCCCTAAACAGAGGGTTTTTTTTTTTTAAACCTAACCTTGGGAGATTTATCTCAAAATCACCCCAAAAGAAATCCCTTTCCTGTTTAAATCCTTAAACAGAGATTTTCTCAAAATTTAACCTTGGGAGATTTAACTCAAAATCACCCCACGAGAAATCCCTTTCCTGTTTAAATCCATAAACAGAGATTTTCTCAAAATTTAACCTTGGGAGATTTACCTAAAAATCACCCCCAAAAAAAATCCCTTTTCTTTTTAAAACCCTTAAACAGAGATTTTCTTGAAACTTAACCTTGGGAGATTTATCTCAAAATCACACAAAAAAGTAAATTGATTTCTAAAAATCAATAACATATATACAATACAAAAAGGAACTTTAAACCATCGTTTAATCCCTAAACAATTAATTCCTTTGTGATTCCTTCGAATCACTTGTATCACTTAACTACTTTTCCTAAACCTTCACAGGCTTAAATTTCGGACCGCTCGACGAAGAGCTGAAATTAACTATCTAAATTCTCTGAATTATCAGGCTAATTCCAACTAGTCAACCCCACAATTTACTGCCCCTTGACGATATTTTGCGCAGACCTCTTGGAAGATTTCAAAATAGGCTCACCTTCGGTTATCATTGCATCAGTTGATCAGGCTGGTGTTTGACTTCCGCTCGGCTTCCCTATCCTCCTTCTAAACCGTCTGGCTTTTCCTCGTCTGCCCGCAAATTCCGTAGGCTTCCGTTGACTTCTGCATTTGTCGGTTCTTCCCCTGGATATCCTTCCAGCACCGCTTTCTCACTCCTCGTCGTTGGTCCGCCGTGTGTTCGACTGCTATTTTACACTAGCAGACAATCCACAATACATATATATACATATATATATATATATATATATATATATATATATATATATATATATATATATATCCATATCCTGATACCCCTAGCAACAGGAATCACTTACAAGGAGGCATCTTTAGCATACCCAGGTACCATAGATGTCGCCTTCTCTAAGTTAGAAGCCCCTAATTAGGACAAAATTTAGGTTTTACGAATAGGTGACCACTTTGTTTAAGTTTTTTTTAAACACAATTTTATCATTTATCAAATACTAGATGATTTTGTGTTTAGTTGTGCATTGTGTTCTGTCCTTTCGCACTTGCGGCAACCATCGTCGCAAGGGCACATGCGCGGATTGCAAAAGTCCTGGGACAAAATAAGGGTGAAGTTAAAAGGGAATGTTTACAACCTGTACACTAATATGCGCAAGCTCTCCCTTTCCCGTTCCAATTCCCCTACTTCAGCTATTAGGCGCGTCTTTCGTGGACGATCTATAGCAGGGGTACTCAAACTTTGTTCCGCGGGCCGCATGAGGCCGACCAAGCTTTTATGTGCGGCACGAAGCACTCGCACTCATTATCGAGCAAGTACATTTGTAAATATAATTTTGGAAATTAGTGCCTGAAAAATACAAAACAACACAAAAATGTGCCACCTGCTGCTCACGCTGTTCGCTGTAACGTATCTTTGCGAATCGTCCAATTCCAAAATGAATTATGCGAAGCACGTATATAGAATTTTGATGACTGATTATTCCCTTGATGATGTATTGAGTGTAGCATGTAGCAAGTATAAACCAGATTTGTCGGAAATAGTCAAAATTTTGTCTCAACATAAAAAAAAATCACACTCATTTTTCAATTCCTACTATTAGTTCACACTCTCTCTATGTTCAAATTTTCCATCGTTAATAAAAGTACTTTTTATTCATCCACTCAAGTTCAAATACATTTTTTTAAACTTGTAGTAGATGACACTTGATGTTAATACAGTTTTTTCAAATATTAATTCATTAATTAAATTTAATGAATCAATTTTAGTTTTAGACCATATATATCTTGTTCAAATTTTCAATCGTTAATAAAAGTACTTTTTATTCATCCACTCAAGTTCAAATACATTTTTTTAAACTTGTAGTGGATGACACTTGATGTTAATACAGTTTTTTCAAATATTAATTCATTAATTAAATTTAATTAATCAATTTTAGTTTTAAAACCTAGAGCGTCTCTTGCTCTTGAATAGTAATTTCCCTCTTGTTACTGTGTAAACGGTAGCACTGCGGTATCGCGGGCTTCTCCCGTCCTGTAGGTTGCGAGATCGAATCCCCAACCTGACAAACTTTTTCTCCCTTTCCCCCCCCCCCCTCCTAATCTCGCACAGTAGGCAAGGTTCTGGCAGGCAATCCGTTTTTTCAATTCCTACTATTAGTTCACACTCAAATTTTTCTTTGTTGACCTAAGTAGGAATTGACTTTAAAAATTTTTTTTTATATATTACTTGTTAAAATAAACGTTTGAATACATTAAGGTTTTGAGTTTTATTTTTACATTATTATATTATAAGATATAGTGTACTATGTTGCAGCCCGCGTAACGTAGCAAAACATATCCAAAGGTTGAGTATGGCTGATCTATACTAATATTTGAGGAGAAAGTTATCTTTTAAATCCGTAAAGTTCCTGAATCCCTCTACTTGGAAATTTTTCTCAATGGTTAATATCTGTCAAGTAATTTGCCATTTATTCAGTTTACAGTTAAAAATTTAACATTCAGACTTTTGTAACTATATGTTCCGTATGAAAATTACGCTTTTGACTGCACAACTAAAGCTGAAGTAAAAAGGGTATTCTGATCTTTAGCTTTTTCAGAGGCAATATCATCTAGAAATGTAATTTGAAGAGTTTCATTCTATATAAATATAAATAAACTAGCTGAAAACCCGCGCTTCGCTACGGAGTACATTCAAATTAAATACAACAGTCAATGTATGCAATTAATGCCAAAAAAATAAATATATATATTTATAATAAATGCGATGATCAATGTATATAATTGATGTAAAATATATATATATATATTTATAAAAAAAATCGTAAGGGATATTTATTTTTTTTTGATAATATCCAATCGTCTGCTGCATTAGAAAGAAAAAAAATATTTTTTTTGTCTATTTAGTTGTTATGCACATGACGATAAATTTATTTAATTTACCAGAAGAAGAAATCACGTGATCGGCATTTAATAAATTAAATTCTAAAAATTAATCTTTAAAAATTCACCAAAAATCAGAAAATCAAGGTAGAGATTCGAAAAAGATTTCATTTTAAAGTAATTTTTATGATCTTTCTCGTGATGTAAATTTTATAACCTTCAAATTATTATTTTAAATGCAAACTTAAAAAAAGTTACAAAAACAGCTTAAAAATTTAATTTAAAAAAATCTAAGAAGAATTTTTTAAAAATCTTTCTTAGTGCACCCCTACACCATAAGAAGAATGGCCATGCAAAATTTCAGCCCTTTAGGTCCAGCGGTTTGGTCTGTGCGTTGTATGTCAGTCAGTGAATGAGTCAGTTACGGAATTGTTTTATATATATAGACTAGCTGAAAACCCGCGCTTCGCTACGGAGTACATTCAAATTAAATACAACGGTCAACGTATGCAATTTATGCCAAAAAATAAATATATATATTTATAATAAATGAGACGATCAATATACACAATTGATGTAAAAAAATATTTATATATATATATTTATAAAAAAACCATAAGGAATATTTATTTTTTTTTGATAATATCCAATCGTCTGCTGCATTAGAAAGAAAAAATGGTTTTTTTTGTCTATTTAGTTGTTACGCACGTAACGATAAATTTATTGAAAGTACCAGAAAAAGAAATCACGTGATCAGCATTTAATAAATTAAATTCTAAAAATTAATCTTTAAAAATTCACCAAAAATCAGGAAATGGAGGTGAAAATTCGAAAAAAATTTCATTTTGAAGGAATTTTTATGATCTTTCTCGTGATATAAATTTTATAACCCTCAATGTTTTATTTTAAATGCAAACGTAAAAAAAGCTTAAGAAACAGCTTAAAAAATTAATTTAAAAAAATCTAAGCAGAATTTTTGAAAAATCTTTCTTAGTGCACCCCTACACTATTAAAAGAATCGCCATGCAAAATTTCAGCCCTTTAGGTCCAGCGGTTTGGTCTGCGCGTTGTATGTCAGTCAGTCAGTCAGTGAATGAATGAGTCAGTTACGGAACTGTTTTATATATATAGATGACTAAAATGGTAAATAAATTTCATCGAAGATTGATATCTTTCGACTCTAAGAGTCATAGCGATGATTTAGTTAGCAAACTTTTTAATTTACTCGTGGTTTGAAGTTATGCCATTTTTGGAAGTTTGTTAAACATCTCGATCTAAGGTAAAATTATTGTAGGTTCAAAAAGTGGGGAACGTTCGTATGCCTGGGTGGCAAAATCACGTATTCAGAGCAATTAACCTACTTTCAAGTGGAAATTTCTCAACCATGAATATTAGACGTCCAACAAATGGGCACTTACCCCTCTGCCATTGATTGAGTCTGAAATCAAATTTGTTTCGCATTTTAATTTTTCGGACGCTTTGGAAAGGGGAAAAAATGACTCAAATTAAATGAGATTCATGTCAGCGCTGCTGAAGATAAGAATTTTATCGTTTCGATCTCAATCAGACTCTATTTTATTCAACTTAATTGATCCCAACAGCAGTGTATTTAAATAAGGATGTTATAATTTTATTCAATTAGGGATATTTTTTTGCCATCGTTCTTGTTTCATGTTTAAATAATAGAACGTCGTCATCTAGTGCTGTTCAAGCTGATATATACATAAAGGTTAAAAGGAGACAAAAGTTTAAGAAAATCATCTATAGATGAGAATGAAGCCATTAACTTTCATAAATTGAAACTTTTGTAAGGATGTAAGCCCAATCAATATAATGGTAAAATACTCATATTAAGAAGTGTACTGATATTAAGAAGTGTACAGAGAACATGATAAAGATATCAGAAGCAACAATTAGAATCGTTCCCTTCCGAAGGTTATTCAATATTACAGATTTTCAATTTTAATTATATTATATTAAATGTAGAAGTATACATGAATTGACTTATCATTCAGAATTGATACTTCGTCCGTTTATCTCCAAGACTAGACTGTTCAAAAATACACTTTTCAGTTTATGGGTTATATCGTGTTACTGGTGAAGAGACTATTAATGAAAAATAATTTGAATTATTACCGTCATCTTGTGATTGTTACAATAAGCTTATTGTAACTTTTTTCATGAAATTACACGCACACAACACACGTATATATACATAAAAGGGCATGGTATAGACCGATTATCTAATAAAATTACTTAATGGGTTTATTAAAAAAAGATCTTAATATGGTTGGATGGTATAATTGGGGAATTTTTCGGTTTTAATAATTCCTTAATAGGCTAAGATGTTCTCGAGGTGAGAAATTAATATGGACAAGTTGGGTTAGATTCATTATAAAGTTTTTCTGTCTTATTTAAATTCCTCAAATACGGGGATTTTCAAGAACATTTCGAATACGAAGAGAAATTAAAAGACAACAAAACTTGTGGAAAACGAACCTTAGGAGAAAACAGCATCTTAAATTCCACAATAAAAAGTTAAGAATGGTAACTACTTTCGCTCCTCGGCCTGAAGAATTACAATGATTAGGTTAAAATATTTGCCACTCTTACTTTGAATTGTGGATTTTATGAAACTGTGTGTTAATGTTACATTTAAATTTAGATTATTATTTAAATAGGTAAACTTCAGTTATGATCACATTTATAACATTCGCTATTTTACGACATTAACATAAATAACACCATATTGCAAAATACTGCATACTTTGAAACAAATTATTAGCTCTGACGGTAGAAAATTTACACTTAAAATAAAATATCTAAAGTTTATCTTTGGATGAAAGTGGCCATTATCTTTTCAGCATTCATCACAGAAAGTGCATTTAGAAACTTAACCAAAAGATAACATATATTTTATGACTTTAACCAACCATTATTATCTTATCTGTGTAAATAACTATTACGAAATGCAAAATAAGGGCGAGTGTAATTAATTTTATTGTGTAATATGGGTGATAAATTAGTTTTGAAATTCACAGGACGACAGGCGGGTTTTGAAGTCATTAAACATCTGTCAAATCGTTACAATAATTATATATCTACATGTTCTCCTTCAGGTCCACTAAAGGGCATTATAAAACGACTGGCAGCCTTTTCACCTCTTTTAAACTTTAAAATGAAGCAGTCACCCGCTCGCCAATGATATTTTGTCTTTGATTGCTGACTTCTTCATACTTAGATACTCAAATAACGTGGAACGTTTTGATTTCAGTTCCGTTTGTATTAATTTTGAAATACATATCGATATTAATTCAGAGAAATTATTAACAGACCATAAGAAGACCCAGTTGCAATCCGAGATTAGAAATTTTTTGACTAGGATGGAAATGGAAGCATTTTAAACGGCAACATTAATAATTGATTAACAATGAAATTTATTTTGTTGTAAAAGGCACTTTTAAAAATAGTTGCTTCCCTTTGTTTCGCATATTTTGAATGTATAGAATATAGAAAATTTTAAAAAGATAATTTATTTGAAAAATATATAGAAACTGTACATTAGAATTATACAACATTAGTAAGGGCAGCGCCTTAATAATGGGAACAGAATCAAGAAATATTTATCAACCACAAGTTACGTTTATAGATCTGAGTTTATTGAGTGTCATATTTAATGTTAAAAATTGACGCTTTCCTTGGATATGTGGGGTCTGTCTAGTCTTCGTGTAGCAAAAGATGAATAACCGTAGCATTCCAAGCCAACCAACTAACCAACTTACACACCAGATGATCCTGTTAGTTTGAGTATGCAGAATATTTATTAAAATACTTGGTTTGTTTTATTTTTTACAGCGGTGTAAATGGTTGAACACATTCTGTAACAGACACATCAATGAAAGAACTCAGAATTTTCTAGTCTTCAAACAAACATTTAGTTTTTTTGCACTCATCGCTCATGTAATTTTTTTCTGTTCACTATCATAATCTTTTCAATACACTTAACTGCGTTAATGTTAATAAATGTAATATTTATATAATAACATTGTGGTTAAAAAAGAATGAGTATAGTGCTTGTCCAGTAAGTTATGCAATACATTTACAATTTTAGACAGCACTAAAATTATTATACTTCGCAAAATCCACATATATACAGCACAGTGTGTTATAAATCATAATTCATCAGAAGGCTACAAAACAAAACAAAACGAAGCAAAATCCTTTTTAATTTACGAAGAAAATCTTACGAATAATCAAATCCGCGAAGAATCGCGTAATACCTCTGCTAAAGGGGACAGTAGACTTTCAAAACGCGTAGATATATAGATAGGTACAGTATTTTGTAAAAATTACTTACAACTAAAAACGTAGCCTTAAGCAGTTCTGAATGTTCTCATGTGTTACATTGTATTTCAGTTAACAAATGATGTACTGAACTTTATATATTTGTTTTATATTGTATTTTCTCCATTTTCGAAATCTCATGCTTTTTATTCATTCGTTTGAAATGTTCTACGGGCATTTCTAAGTATTATATACATTTCAAATTGATTCTCTACGCTATATTATATATATATAGATATATAATAATGAAAAATAAAATGTTAGCAAGTTTAATTTTAATACGATGGCAATTAGTGTAAATTTTCTACGTATTCGGATGAATTTTTGTTTTATTAAGCAGAGAAAACACCTACTTTAAATGAAAAAAATATTATAATTGCTGGGAATATTAACAATAAATGCTAAGTCTAAACTAGGATTTGAAACGTACTTTGTGAACACGTTTTCAATTGCAGGGGAAAGAAATGTGATAGGAATATATATATATATATATATATATATATATATATATATATATATATATATATATATATATATATATATATATATATATATATATAAAATTTTGGTGGAACTAAGTATATAACAAGAAGGGAAATTTAAGATTTTAGTTTTTGTCGTAAGGATTTCCAATTGCTCCATAAAATTATCGTGGAATTTTCTGTTCTCTAACAAGAGTTTAAGTTATCTGAAAGCTGTTAACTAGCAGCTTGTTCTAAATATTCCCTCGAATTTGAATAGGAAAGGATAATGGATCTGGCGACTAAGATTAAGGACATCCGCTGCCTAGGTGCTCGACTGTGTACATTTCTCTTCATTAATGCAATTTTCCAAGTAATTTCTAGAAGGGAAACAACTTACGCACGCATTTTGGGGACATCCATTTTGCCGGACAGACGCCGGCAGCGCGGCAACAAATCTTAATCTCATCTGCAACAATCATTTACACCGGAAATCACGACCCTACCGGACAGTTCCGAAACTAACTCGCTAACCAAAGCATTTACGAGTGCATTCAACAGCTACCGGAAGCTCCTCTACCTTCCCCCACGACCAGGGAAAAGATTGAACTTTGTCTTCATTACGCGTCTTTGCAAGCGGATGCGATGATAGTGCGTGAATTACAGGCACTAGACGCACGCGGACACCATTTTGTTTCTCCGCGCACCGATTTCTTTTCATTCAGAGACCTTGATTAAAAAGTTGCAAAGTGAACCTGATTATCAAAGAATAGTCAAAGCACATTGACTTTCCTTATTTTACCTTCCCGCGCACGATTTAATTTTACTTCTTTTATGACCGCAAGCTAAATATAATTATTTTTATAATTCCAACTCTGCAAATGCATCTCACAGGGAAGAAACTTCTAAACGGCGGAAGAAAAAGAAGAAAGAAAAGAAAAGAAAGCGACGTTCCCGTCTATTTCTATACTGTGTTTTAAGATGTCATATTTTAGTGAGAAAGATAGTACTTTATTTTCTTTAGAAATCAGAGTAGATCAGCACAAACGTGTCTATTGTATTTTTTTTAATTAAAAAAAACACATAAAATTCCCGTGTACCACAAAGTATCACACGGGACTTACAGAGGTAAGTATAAAACACTAAGAAAACAGAAGAAACAGACAAAACAAAACAAATAAAAAGAAACTAAGAACAATTACAAATATTTACAATAAAATTACAAAATAAGCCGAAAGCACACTTCCCAGAAACGAGCAGAAAGAAATTGGGAGGCCAGTTAATATTTAAGTCCTTAAGAGCCAATTTAAAAATATTTCTCTCCCTGCGGTACTTCGAACACAAAAACAGAACATGTTCAGCATTTTCCTCGCCACCAACGCTGCAGTCACAGAGGGTCGCCGAACACAGTTTGAATCTACTCAAATAGCTCTTAAAATGTCCATGTCCTGTGAGGAACTGAGTCAATTTGTAGTTATGGCATGAGAGTCTCATTCTAATGGACGGGGAAAATTTCTTGGTTAAACTACCATTATTTGAGCTGACGTATTCTTGGTTCCATGACTCCACCATACTCTCAAACATGACCTTCTTAAAAAAAGATTTGGGAATAGTATGTCTATTGTATTGATGTACGTGTCGAAACTCTGAAATTCATTTCGATCCCCGAATTTTTCCATGCAGGGTGTCATGTGAAAAGGTCAAATTCCAAATCACTGTCGCGACTTTTGGTTAACAAGAAGCCGTTTCTGAAAAAGAGGGGCTTGAGGAGAAACAGATCTTCATTGATTCTCAGTTAGATCACTTGAATGGCTTTGAATAATGATTTTAGAGTTCCAGCAGTGAAGGTGTGTGGAGAGGCGAGATCTCGTAAACTTAAAAAAAAAAAAAAATGTATGAATATACTTTGGAAATTTCTCATTTTTTAATTTTATTCTTAAAATTATTTCCTGGAACAATAAATGAATAATCACATAACCCTACTTACATAATATTTCACCTTATTGCACCACTTATTGCACCGATTTCAATTTCTTAGTTCCTGACACCAGCTAAATCGGTCCCTGTTTAAGCAGAGGTGAGAAAGATGCACACGCTTCTAAATGTTTTGTATAGATATCATTTGCTTTAAGCTTCCAGTTGACAGTTTGCCTTAATAAAAGCTTAGCTCTTGCTCTTGAAGCGGCTGCAGGTGTACAGATAGATGTCTGTGTGGCATCATGCTGTTAATGCATGAGAAATCCAGACAAAGGATTGTGATTCCCAGGGAACCTTGAATATAACTTCTCATGAGTATTGAAAGTATCGAGAAAGTCAAGAGATGACGCTTTGGTGATATATCCAGTGCTCTGGAGGCCTCAGTGGATGACTGTTATTGTGTCCCGAGCAATATTTAAACTTCAAAATATCTAATTCATTAAAAGTTAGGTAAGAAAACTTATTTTACCTGAAAATCTTGATGGTCCGGGTAGTTGTTTCCGCATTGAAATAAAAGTTGAGACACATGAATCAAAGAGACACGACGATCTTTGGTTAATTAACGGCATCTATTACTAAATCCATGAATTTACACTTTAGTTTTAACGAATAAACACGAAAACATGACAGGCTATTTGATACACGCGGACATTACACAAAAACTAAACTAAACTAAAGAACATCAAAGTTACATGTACTCTTCTTCACTTCACTTCTTCCGTGCGTACTTACGCAGAACGGAATTCAGGGGTAATGCCGAATTCCGCAACAACTGTCTTACAATGATGAGCCTTCCTTGTTTGGACCTTAGCTGTAGAGCTTATTTATAGAGCTTAGTTGTAGAGCCTTCCTTGTAGGACTGAGACCTCTTCTTTCTCTTTATCTTGCATTCTATGGTCTTATTAGAATCTTAACCTTTTGTTAATTTTGTAATTAAAAACGGCATCAGCTTGACTCAGGAACATTACAAGATATCAGAACAGGACTATCAGGTTAGTGTAAGATGTGTTTGTTCGACTGCAATATACACTGAAGTGTCAAAAAGAAACTGAGATACCTGTCTAATAATTGATAGGTCCACTTCTGGATCGTAGAACTGCAGAAACACGATGGGACATGGACTCCATGAGGTTTTTGAGTAAGTCTGTAGAAAATGAACTTCATACCTCCTTAAGAGCGGTCCCCGATTCTACTATAATCCTAGATGGTAAACCTCTGTTTTGAACTGAACATTGCATGGCATCCCAGAAATGTTCAATAACGTTGAGATCTGGGGGACAAGAGGGCCATTTCAAGTTCCAAAACTCTGATGAGTTTTCCTGAAACTCCCATTTGGTGGCTGTGGATGTGTGTGGTGGCACATCAGAGAGAACGCATGGCATGAATGACTGTAACAAATATGAAAGGATGTTAACATAGCGTTCACCGGTCAGAGATGTTGTAGACGTATGAATGACCCTAATTGGTGCCAGCTCAACACACCCCATACCATTACTGAGGCAACTACAGCCTGTGCAGTCCCGTGTTGACATGTTAGATTCATTGATTTATGGCGTGTTCTTCACACACCGACCCTTCGAACTGCCCAAATTAGTTGAAAACGAGACTCGTCAGACAAGACTACTTGTTTCCAGTCTTCCGGTGTTCAGTGACGGTGTTTCTGAGCCCATACCAGGAGGAGAGCTCTGTGTCGCCAGGAAAACAATGGCACTCGGGTTGGACGTCTTTTGTTAAAGCCCATATCATGCAGTGAACATTGTACCAGTCCTCACTCTAATGTTACTAGACTTCCAATCATTGAATCTCGACGTTTTAGGCGGAAAATGCACTCCTTTTGCTTGAAATGATTCTCGATAGAAGATGTCGGTCATGGTCATCCTGAGTCTTTCGACGACCACACTCTTGCAGTAGGTTCCATATTTTATCGGAATTCTTCTACTCTAAGTTCACCTTTGAAATGAAAAATCTAAACTTTCCCTGTATATCCGAAATGCTATGATACATCTCAATACCCAAAATATCATTCGTCGTTGAAATTCTCTTAAATCGTGATCACCTGCTATGATCACTGCGCAATCAGTTTTTTCATCATTCGCAAATGTCTGTGGCGCTATACAAGCTGCTTGCGGACGAAAGCATTTAAAAGAGAGTACGTATTGCTAAATATTTCGAAAGTTAATCTGGCACTTCAGTGCATTTACGCATCTGACGTCATCTGATGGTATTTGAAGATACACATAGATTAGTTTGGCTGAGTGGCTTTATATGCATGAAAAATTATACTTTTATATTTTAATAATGTAGCTTAAACATTTGACACCAGTGTATATAAAACCAATGAAGACAAAACAAGAAATTTAATCCCCCCCCCCCCCCAAGAAAAAAAATTATTTTCCACGAGATTCTATATTTTTACTGTTGCTACTTCAGTATATCGTCCTTTAATTTATATTTTCTGGTAAGATAATACTACATCATGAAAGTACCTCTTCCTAATACAATTTTTTTTTGTTACAAAAGTTGCTCAAATCGTTGTTCCTTTTTGTTTTGTTTTTGACAGCATCTCTCTCTATGTTTATACCCATTTATGTCACTCTTAGGAAACATATTTAAAACGTGGGTCGATATTTTGTCGTTTACGGGTACTTAAGTAAGTGTCTTCCACATTGGGAAAGGGGCACAGTTTCCCCCGAAAATGGGAAATCTGAAAATATCCCCCCTCCCCTGCACACGAAAAAATGTTCATACATGTACCATGAATGAGAGAAACTATACACTACACGGACAGTTTTTAAAGTAATAAATGTATAGCATTTCAACTGCAGTAGCATTAGTTTATAACAGTATATACGGCTCAATGCAGTACAAAACTGTGTTTTATAAACTATATGTGTAAAAGAAAAACAGTCGATTCAAATATTCTCAAAATTTCCAACGTACAGTCGAACCTCCATATATCGAAGTAGCAAATTGCAGGAAAAAAAAATTAGATATATAGAAATTTCGATATATAGAATTGAGCTTAGTTTTAACATAATTCTCCTAAAAAAAAAATTAAAGCTAATTTTCGTATACGAAACTCCATTTCTAATTTATATGCGAATCCCATTAAATGAAAGTAAATAACTAAAAAATTAATTAATATAAAAGATTTATTGAGTACACACATATCTTTAAAAAAAACAATAATGCAGACAGTGGTTACAATGATCACAGTTACATTCTTTAAAAAAAACTACGAATATCTTGCTGAACAGCCAGTTTTGCGGAAAGTTCAAAGAAATGTTCCTATTTATTCATTCCACTAAAAACTTCATTGTGGACATTTTCCACGAATTCAAGTCCACGACGTATTGTTTCAAATGCCGAAAATTGGGAGATTTTATTCTAAAGTGGAATAAAATCTCCCAATTTGTCTTGAAAAAAAATTCGATAGATACAGATTTTTTCGATGTATAGAAACAATTTTTCCATGTAATGAACATGGAGATTTGCTAAAAGTTCGATATATAGAAAATTTCGATATGGGGAAGTTCGATATATGGAGGTTCGACTGTAATTACTAGTAGGGAATTCGGGAGAAATGATATCTATGGTTGTTCCACACAAATTCCACACAAAGGTCTAGGGTCGACAGCATTTGTACTGCGTGGAAGTGGATTGATGTCTCAAAAGAATCTATTTTTAAGATTATTAAACTGGGAAAAAAACCCTCTGTTCGCTTGTTCCTAAGGATTAATAATGACTGAAAGGGATTTCTTCGTGAACGTAATGATTTGTTGTCTCATGTTTACAGAATTGCTCACTCAAAGATGCATTTCTCTTGGTCGAAACAGCCAATTTGAAATTTGAAAATATTTATGCGTTTGTTATCTGGACAGAAGTACTAGTGGATGGAACTGCCTATCATCAGTTCATCTCTGTTGTCTCATCTCTCTCTTATGATAATTATCATTAATTTGAAATTGATGTCTGACGGACTTTTTAGCGAGATCTGAAACGATGTACTTCAATAAGCACACTTGTAGCTTCTTTATCATAAATCTTGTTTTTGATAAACAGTAGAGCGTCATTTATGCAATGTTTTTAAGGTTTGAGAAATATAAAAAGTTACACCAGCGATAAATCATATTAAAAACTAATTTCTACGCAAGAGAATATGAAAATACTCATTTCAAATAACTAGTTATCCCAAATTAAGCCTATGCGATTTTAATTCACATTTAAATCATTAAAAATGTTTTTAGTTTTATTACATGACTTAATTTTTCTTTAAAATTTTAACAAAAAAATTCAATATTTATCAGGATTAAAATATGCCAATAATGTATTTAAAATCCGAACAAAATTTTTCGAAGTTTTTAATTTTTATCTGTTTGTAAAATAGTCTCTTTTCTCAGTTTAAAGGGATAACTCTGTGTAGTTTCATTGTTCAACAATATTAGGGCACTTTGTATGTGCGCATTCAAATTGTCTCTAGTTAAATAGATTTTACTATTAAAAAGGGGTTATTACTTGGGTAAAACTAAGTAACTGCAGAGAGCTAGAATGCATTTTTCTTTTTCATCTATGTTCTCTTATTTTTGTCTTTTCTTCTTTTCCTTTGCTAGCAATGAAGTTGTGATTCGCGTGCAACATACACTCATGGACAAAAAAATTAGCCCACCAAGAAATAATTGCGGGATCGTAACGAAACTTGCAATGAAGGTACATGTCGGGGAGATATGCAAATGATTAGAAATGCCGCGTGATTGCGCATTACGTATAGCCGGTAGAGGGCGTTGAACATCGCACTCTGTGGAGTATAAAACAGGTAACCAAAGCTTGTTTGAGTGTGCTGAATCATTTACAAAGGAAGAGCTGAGATAGACATGCCATTATGCCGTGTTCGAAGACAATATAAGCAGTTGTCGCAGTTTGAGAGGGGGAGAATCGTCGGGATGATGGAAGCTGGGTGGTCAGCTAGGCGAGTAGCTCGTCAATTAGGCCGCTCTGATTGTGTTGTGAGGAGGTGTTGGGACCAGTGGACCCGAGAGATGTCATGTACACGAAGACCAGGCTCAGGACGCCCTCGAAAGACCAGTCGTCGAGAAGACCGCCACATCGTAAGAAATGCACGCGTACAGCGAACTGCTTCATCGGCCGCCATCCAGGCACAGGTAGCACCTTCATTAGGGGCCTCTGTGTCTTCTCGAACCATACGAAGGCGCCTGGCTGAAGGACAGTTGGTATCGCGGCGCCCATTACGTGTGCTGCCCTTGACGCCCACCCATCGACGCCTCCGTTTGGAGTTTTGCCGCGCACGAGGAAACTGGACTGCAGCGGAATGGAACCAGGTCGTCTTTAGCGGCGAATCCAGATTCAATCTCGGCAGTGATGACAATCGTGTTCGTGTGTGGAGAGCCCGTGGTGAACGCTTCAATCCTGCCTTTGCTGTACAGCGACACATCGCTCCCACAGCTGGTGTGATGGTATGGGGTGCCATTGCCTACAATACACGGTCACCCCTAGTATTGTTCCGTGGCACCATGACAGTCCAGCGGTATGTTCATGAAATCCTGCAACCACATGTGTTGCCACTCATGCAACGGCTCCCAGGAGCCATTTTTCAACAAGACAATGCTCGGCCTCATACGGCAAGGGTGTCACAAGACTGTCTCCGCACTGTTACTACCCTTCCTTGGCCTGCCCGATACCCAGATTTGTCTCCAATCGAGCAAATCTGGGATCATTTGGGACGACGAGTTGGGCATCCCACGAGTTTGAACGAACTAGAGGCAAGGTTACAGCAAATATGGAACGAAATGTCTCAAGACATCATACAGAACTTGTATGACTCAATGCCCGATCGTATCGCATCGTGTATTCGAGCTAGAGGGGGTCCAACGGAGTATTAACTCCTCCGTTCTTTTGCCTTTTTCTCTGAAATAAATTATCCTTTTCCTTTGATTTTCTTATCATTTACTTATATCAAAGTAGTCATTACGTATGTAAAATTTCGTTTCATTTTGACGACTCCTTCTTGGTGCGCTAATTTTTTTGTCCATGAGTGTACTTTACAACCGTACTATGCTAGTATAAACACAATTCATGTTCGATAAGGTTCCCAGTTTGCATCCATAGGAAAAAGACTAAAACCTTGGGAAAATTATTTTTATCTTTCTCTTTTCTCACAGATAGGGAAAAAAAGGATTAATTCAATTTATTCAGAGTTCAGCTACGGAAAACATATTTTATATTTAATATTATTTTCAACTCACGCGTTCCTCGAAATCATACATTTATTTTAAACTTAGATGAACGTTTAACCGAGAGACGTACAGAGAGAAAGCTAAAGGATCAGCTGAAAATCGGCTTATAAACAAAATCGAACTCGTAATGACCAAGTTTTCAATTCCACAATAAACTAAAAAGAGGTGACTTCATGTTTCGAACTAATTAATAGCTCATCAGGCCGAGGAGCATTGGTGTGATTGTTGCAATGAACAATTCACAAATGCTTTTCATTGTGACAATCATACCTATGCTCTTCGGCCTGATGATGGACTATTTACTAGTTCGAAACTTGTAGCCACTCCGTTTTAATTAATTGTGAAACAGAACTGTTCATTACGTATTTGTCATCCACCAGTTTACTTGAGCCAAAATTTACCTCTGCTCCGAATGGAGACATTTAAATTTTATGGCTTGTACCTTATGAGCTATCTGAATTGAGAAAGCGATAGGTTTGGAGCGCTACGGTCAACTTTTTGCTACACTAGGGCTAATTAGACCGGGACCTACAGTTTAAAGTCGATTCCGAACGGCTACAAACAACCATGCCAACAGTGGGACTCGAACCCACAGGATCTGAACCGAATGCCAGCGCCCTAGCCATTCTGCCATCACTTGGTAAAGGAGAAAGTGATAGGTGCAGAGACTTAAGACAGATACTACGGGCTATGTGTATTTGACCTTCCACCCAAAAGCACAAAAAGCTTTCTTACATTATTAGCTTTGAAAGTATCGCCTTTTTTCCCCTCTTCACCACCGAACTTCAGCTCAAGAATAAAGGAGACGGGGAGTGGATTTGACTCGATACTCAAGACATTGGGGAGACGTCAGTCTCCCCAATGTCTCCCTTAAACATACTCCATTTTGGTTTAAGCATCGCCCATTTGGCAGTCTAGGAATTTTGCCATACTGCATGCAAGTTAAGTGATAGGAGGATACGATCGTTTGCTCTGAAATACAACAATAGATACGACTCAAACAAAAATGTAAAATACCCTTCTTAAATGATGCATAAAAAATGTACGTCTGTAAAATTAGTTTCAGTGAAAGAAAAAAAAAATGCCACTGATATAACTAATTGCGTAGTTATACTTTAAAATGTGTCATCTCGAAGCTCATTTTTGGATTTCATTGGCAAACAGTCGCTATTTTCGGATTCTGTAGTTGACAGGTTCTCGGAAGCATCAGCAAATAAAGCTTCCGCGGAAGTTGTGGAATCATTCTATCCCTCTCGCAGATGGAAACATGTAGAAAAGAAACATTTTTGGGTAGTGACAGATATCCTATAATTATTTCGTGTTTAGTGTCATTGAATTTTTACCCCTTGTTGTCCTCATAAGGTTTGTTTGACAATGCGTCCATTAAGAATCGATGGTTGCCTTCAATGGGAGTATCATTTAGGTGAAATTATCCCCATAATTATTGATAAGATTACGAGTATTATATTTGATCTCGTTTTGAGGTTATTTCGAAATACTTTGAGTTAAATATTTCTCTTAATGTAGCTATGATTTGAAATGATTGGTTGAGAGCATCCCATTCATAAATAGTGAGTGAATTCAGATTTAGACTTTTAGGCTCTTCTACTAGGCTTTCTACTAAGCTCTCTGCAATGTGGCTGTCCCTAAATTTCAGGAGCCAGGGAATTTTACCCTAGTCTCATTGGTTTTGGTGCATAGACATGCATGAACTATTTGGGCGTTTGTCAGACAACGAGAATTCAAAGCCATGATTGCTTCTTAAGTGCGCATTATGGGTTGTAGCATCTTACTTTACCGACTATCTAAAAACTAAATTTCGAGAAAAAAAAATCAATTTTCAAATTAGTACTTTGGAAAGGACAAAACTTAAATTTCATACTACAAAGAGGAATCTAATTTAAGTCTTGGAAAAGAAATTTAAAACATTCTATATTAGGAAGAAGTCCGCAGAATTTGTGAGGTTTACTTCACGATTCTCTTGATTCTCAGTCTAGATTGTGATAGTAGTTTGTGCTTAGACCAGCGAAACAAATAATTTTGAAACTAAATTTAAACCACCGGTTTTAGAAATGAGTACTAAATTTTTAAAAGTTGATATCAAAGCAAATAGTTCGGACTCATGTGATTAAACCTCTAAGTGTTTCAGCCGAATTTTCCCAAAACTTTCTTTTAGTTCAAACAGCGCTTTAAACGGATAATTACATCCTTTAGTTTCGTTTTCAAGTCATCTAATGTGGCACATCTGAAACCGTTGTGAACACCGAGTGAAAGGTCGGTACAGGGTTGGTCGGTTACTTGGTCTCAGGGGTGGTCAAGATAAACAGTGTGAAGAGCCATTTCAGAATGTCTACATATACTTTGAAATGCCAAAAACAGAAAAAGCCTATATTTTATATAAAAGAAATTTTAAGTGATGCCTCTTCTAATGTTGACATTAGATATATCATTCTGCAATCGTTAAAATAACTAATATTTTAAAATTATTAAATAATTTTAATAGCTTAAATAATATTTTTTTTTTTCGAATTGCTTTGCCAAAGGATTCCAATGTGACATTTTTTCAGCTGTTGCCACTCGTAGCCATTCAGTTAAATGTTGATTTGTTACCATCGAGTTTTATTCATTTTTTATCGACCTCATTGTAGAATACTAGGATTCCTATCTGTAAGTTGTACCAAAAAGGGAGGTTCATCGACGAACCTCTTTGGGTATTTTGATTCCGGCACACGTTTCCAAAATTATAGCGGAGAGCCGCAGAGTGATGAACAGCCACATGCAGTTTGGCAATTCCTGCTACAATACGTCGCAAGCTCTTACAGGGTTAATATGTCCAGACCTTTTTTTCCGAAAGCGAGTTATCGCGTTTGTACAGAAGCACTCTGTTAACTCCATTCCGTGTACTCCATCCTGCATTAAATGATGATCGGATTTTTTTTCGAGTGCCTGAGTTCATATTAATCTTTTTGTGTTCTATATATTTGAGGGTTTTTTTTATTAGTTAAATTTAGGAGTAATTTAATTGAGGAATTTCATACTTTGTTCACCCTTAAATAATCCCTTCACAGTTCATAATATTTAATGCTGTTGTTGTGATTTATGCTCTCCCTCTCCTCCAAAGAGGGTTGTGGTTCCGGTTTACAACGGCATTACAAGGAGCAGAGCCCGGTGAAACCTCAATTTTGATCGAGAACCTCCAAGGATCGACATCTCCAGGGCTCGTACCTTCTCCCTCTCTCTGGCCACATGGAAGGACGGATTTCACGTGCCCATACCTGGTGTCAACATGAAGGCATTCAATGGCGCTCGTCGAGATTTGAATAGAGCATCCTCCGCCCGACTCCCAACGCGGTATATAAAATTTAATAGACTCATTTATAAAAAAGTATTACGAGGAAACTTAAAATCATTTTAAAGTTATTTGTACGTGTTTTTTTTCGGTTGCAGGAACCTGTGGACAGAGTCATTAGGTATACAGAAAATGGAAATATACAAAACTGTAAAGGAAAGCAAAATATAGGAAATACACAAACAAGAAAAGCAATTGAAATAAAATTCTCATGCGATCACGAGCCTCCCAATAACGTCTCTACAGAGTTAAGGCAGAGCAGGACATAATGTGCTATTTACATGTATTAAACACGGAATCCAAAGTAAAATAAATATAATTTGCGGTACTTTTTCCCCCTTATTCGATAATTTTGTTTCGGCACTGCTTTCGCAAAATCATTTGTTGTTGGCACCGGGACTTATGCATCAGAATGGTGTCCTTATTAACAAGTGTAACTAACTAGAGACTGACAGATTTTCAGCAATCATTACTTGGATTTCAACTGATAAGACAGACAGATCGTTTACGACACAAACACTTTTTAATACAAAATTCACAAATACGTGATTTGGAATGCAACTCGATTCTTTTTCACTGGGCAAAAAGAGAGCGGTTGTTCCCCCGCCAAGAGCTCAACATAAGCCACAATTATCACCCTAAAGGCGAGATTTTTGCCTCTCACTTCCATTGTAGGTGATCCTTGACAATTCAATATATTATATATTGGCTTATTTCCTCAGTACTTTAACACTTCTCTATGTGTGCTTTTGAGAAAATATTCATTTCTTGTATATAGCTTCAATTTTTATAGACAAATATTCCCATTTTAGACCACATGTAAATTAAAACTTTTTCCATAAGATTCCGTAACAACACTATTCGCAGTAAATTGCAAAATCTCTCTAAAAACATCTAATTTTAGTTTTCTGAGTAGTTCAGTGTCCTATTGTTTTTCTTCAATAGAATTAATATTAAGAATAACATTTAATGAAAATAGAATGTGCTCTTAGTAAGAAGCCCCCTTTCGAAGTGACAAAAATTTACTTAACGCGGGAATCTAAATGTTGAAAATCAATGCGCATGCGCGCTATACAGGAAGTGATCTATTGATAGAAATCTTGCGCTACAATTCACTACAACAGCTGTTAGTAGAATTACATTGGGAACAGTTTATGATTAAAAATAAAAAAGAGTTAATATAATAGAAGAAGGAAAAGTCCGGAGATGATCAGACTGGAACACAAAGGAAAAAATTATTTAAGCTATTAAAACTATTCAAGATTTTGGAAATATTCTTTATTCTAACAATTGAAGAATGATATACGTATTTCATAAAAAAATTACAAAATACAACGCTTCCAATTTCTTCGCAGTATGTAGACATTCCCAAATGGCTCTTAACACTGTTTATCCCGATCTTTTCCTTGGACCTGTTATGAAGTCCATTTCTAACAGCCAGGGCCGGACCGATCCATTGTGGCACCTCAAGCAAGTTTGGAAAGGTGTGGAGAGCCTTCAGTAATGAACATATCACTGTTAGAAATAGTCTACTTAATAGAATAACAGACATTTTGGGAAAAATATCTATCTTACTATTGACAGCTGAAGGCAAACAAACGTATGTTTGTTAGTGAGCAGACACGGGAACGGGCTAATCTCGCGAACCGAGCATAGCAGGATCTCGCGATTGGTACCGATGGACGCAGACAGACGAGACGCGTGCACTGATGCCATCCTCAATTTTCAAAACTTTAAACTTTTTTAATTATTAAATTAAAACCGCCGAAGTCAAAAGAAGCGGACAACAGAGACAGCTGGCATTCCGGGTGAGCCAGTTCCTTTCCGTTTCGCAAATTTCCACTATTTTCATGCATGCAAAATTCAGCTTTTCCGTCCTCCAATCGACAAATTTTTTATTTCCATGTATTCTACAACTCTTCATCTTTACGGATATACCCATTTTTATAAAGTTAAAAATGTTTTTCATTGCAAACGAAGCTTTTTCCCCAAAGCAGTTTTCCGAATTTCACGAAATCGACAATTTTGATGGACAAATATTTCGATTTTCTGCACCTATTAATGTCAATTTTACGATTTATCACCATTTGCTGCAGGTTCAGCTTCCAAAATATACCAAATACATTTAATGAAAAAAATGTTATCATTAAAAAAAAGCTTACTTACAAAACTCCCTTTTGAAATTTCCCGCACTGATCGCCATAGTATCTTAATGTAACTGACTGCCGAGTTCGTAATTTTTCGACTTATTATTTTTCTCACTAATAATCCAAGCAAGTTCTTGAAATTTGTTTCTAATTTTTGAGCAACTGATGAGGATTCTTCCGCCACCAATTTTGAATTCATCAGAACTGTCTTTCTATTTTTTTAAGCACTGAGATATAATATTTACATTCGGCCATGTTGCCAAAAGGAAAAATTATTAGTTGAGAATGAGTCTGAGAACGAGTCATTTAATAATTGAAATCCAGAAATAATTTTAAAGTACCAGGAATACTTTTAGTTTTAGGAAATGAGAAGTTAAAACCTTTAGAATTTTTTCTAATTGAATGAACTTCCTTTTTGTTTAAAAAGCAAAATTTGAAAACAGAAATTTAAAAGAATTATTTCAAAAGCCAAAAAACCAAAATTTGAAAAATAGAATTTTAAATAATTATTTCGTTTTTTAAAAATTCTAATATATTTTTTACAGTGATTAAACAGTTTTTAATTTTAAGAAATAAAACCATTTCATTTTAAATCGGAAAAGCAACACATCAGGTTGCCACTCAGCTAGTTATATATATGTATATATAAATATATATATATGTGTGTGTGTGTATGTATATATATATATATATATATATATATATATATATATATATATATATATATAAACACGGTGTCTGAGTGTGTTTATTGTATAGATCATACTCATCGGAAACAATCCATTGGTTTTTAGACAGCATTGACACCGCTGATGAAGAAATGCTGTCTAAAACCTCTTTCATACTTTTCTTTTCATGTTATTTGTTCCTGGCTGCAAGTAGCTTTAGAGCTATTACTGGTTTTCTCTTTCATCTTATTCTTATTTATATATATATATATATATATATATATATAATATATATATATATATATATATATATATATATATATATATATATATATATATATATATATATATATATATATATATATATATATATATATATATATAAATAAGAATAAAATGAAAGATAAAACCAGTAATAGCTCTAAAGCTACATGAAGCCAGGAACATCCAACATATATATATATATATATATGTATATATATATATATATATATATATATATATATATATATATATATATATATATATATATATAAGGTGCGCCCATAAAGTAACCGGACAAATTAAAAGATCAAACGATAAAATAAAAAAGTGGAAGAATAATTGCCTGGCTAGAAAGAGTGACATCTCAACTGTTGTTAAAGCCAGTTTAAATTGGTTATTTAGTCGTTTGCATATCAAAACGCCGTAGTAATTTTCATTTACTGAGAAGGCATTGTACAGAAAAATTTGCTTCGGAATGGAACAACGTTGTAATATTAAATTTTGTTACAAATTAGGTAAATCTGCTACCGAAACTTTAGAGATGATTCGAACAGTATATAATGATGCATCGTTATCAAGAACACAAGTGTATGAGTGGTACAAACGCTTTAAATGTGGGCGAGAAAGCATTGAAGATGAACAGGAAGAAAGACAGGGCGCCCTTCAACTTCACAGAATGAGGAAAATGTGGGGAAAATTCGTTCTTTCGTAAAAGCTGATAGGCTTGTAACAACTCAGTAACTTTCAGACATGCTTAGGATCATCAAAGAAAGCTGTAGATTAATTTTAATTGAAAATCTGAAACTGATAAAAGTTTGTGCTCGATTTATGCCTCGGATTTTGACAGAACAGCAAAAAGAAGTCAGAAAAGCTTGCTGTGAAGATTTGCTGACTACTGCGCAACAGGACAACAATTTCTTAAACTGTATTATAGAAGGAGAACCTTGTGTCTACAATTCGACCCAGAAACAAAAGGACAAAGTGCACAGTGAAAAGGACCGTCTTCTCCCATATAAAAAAAGCACGGATGTCAAAATCAAAGACTAAGGTGATGCTGATTGCATTTTTTGATTACACAGGACTTATTCCCCACGAATTTGTTCCTGAAAATCAAGCAATTAATCAGTATTTTTACAAGGCAGTGCTTTTAAGAAACAAGATTAAGAAACAGGATAAGACGTGTCGCTCGATTAAGAAACAGGATAAGACGTGTTAGGAAGGAACTGTTTGATTCTGGGCAATGGTTTCTTTTACACGATAATGCTAGTCACCATACTGCAATTTCTGTACAACGATATCTTGCTAAGCATTCAATTACAGTGATAAATCACCCACCATATTCTCCCGACTTATTGCCAGCTGATTTTTTTCCTTTTTCCGAAGCTTAAGATGGCCATGAAAGGACAGAGATTTGAAAACGTCTCGGATATTAAATCAAATGTTAAGCGTATTTTGCGAACGGTTAGTTCCAACGCCTATAAACAGTGTTTCGATGACTTGAAGAAACGTTGGAACAATTGTATAGACTCCTTTGACGATTATTTTGTAGGAGATAAACTTATTTAAAGGTGAGTAATATTTTTCTAATTTATAAAAAATTCTCCGATTACTTTATGGGCGCACCTTGTATATATATATATATATATAAACATAAACAGGGTTTTTTTTTCTACGGGTACGCTGGGATAGGGCGTAACCCGACTTCTTTTTTTAAGTACTGTTTCGGCTTAACTTAACCAAAATTTTAAGAAACTTATGAATAAATTTTTAATACATAACAAAAACTATTTTTTTAAATTGCGAGTTTTTTTGCTCCCCTGTGATGGGACGTGTGAAAACACTGTTCAAGAAATACGTACCTTTATTGTAGAAAACACAGTGTACCCACCTATTTTTTTATATTTAAAACACTGTATATATATATTAATTAAAAAAATTACAGAACTTTGAAAAAGCAAAAAAAAGAGAATAAATGTGAATACAATTTATTGTGAAATAAAGCATAATTCCTAAATTATTCTTAGAGCCTTTATTGCAGCAAATTGTTTGATTGCAACTCTATAATTTATTGTTTTAGATACGGTAAAAATTTATACGGTAAAAGTACGGTATTTTTATTGTCTCATTTTGGCGCCTATTTTAGTTCTGTACCTCGTCGCCTCAGCTATGGGACCGAACAGCGGTGTATAATGTGTCCAGTCAGGTGCATGCAAACGCGACAGTTTAGAAAATGGCAACACGAATATCACTCTGGTATAACTATGTTTTAATATCTTACAGTTGGCTCACCTCTTTCTTTCTTTCACATTCATTCTTCGTAAGCTTACCATCAATAATTAAATACTTAAAAAAAAAATTATTTTCACTGTGAAGCTGTACTAAAATTTAAGCATTTAGAGTACATCAGTGCACTTTATATAATTGTGTTTTATGCACCCAAAAGCAATTTTACTGTTGTTTAAAAAATATACGTGTATTGCATTACGTATAATACCTGCACATACATTTCTATCTCTCATTCTGTGAGTGGGTGTTAGTTCGCATTGTTGAATCTATAAAATTTATAAAACATACTTCTACAATGCAGTATGTCGTTTTACTTTTGCGTTGGTGTTAACATGGGGTCAACAAGAATTACAAAGAAGATGAAGGGCGCGGCATACATTGTCCTATGTTTTCTATTATCGTGATGTCTCCCCCCCCCCCCTAAATTTCACGAACGAGGCGGTCCGAAAGTATATACAGTCGAACCTCCATATATCGAACTTCCCTATATCGAAATTTTCTATATATCGAACTCTTAGCAAATCTCCATGTTCATTACATAGAAAAACTGTTTCTATATATCGAAAAAATCTCTATATATCGAATTTTTTTTCCACGTCATATTGAGAGATTTTATTCCACTTTAGAATAAAATCTCCCAATTTTTGGAATTTGAAACAATACTTCGTGGACTTCAACTCGTGGAAAATATCCCTGATGAAGTTTTTAATGGACTGAATAAATGCGAGCATTTCTTTGATGAACTTTCCGCAAAACTGGCTGTTCAGCAAGATATTCGTAGTTTTTTTTTAAAAGAATGCAACTGTGATCACTGTAACCACTGTCTGGATTATTGTTTTTTTTAAAGGTATATAGTACTCAATACATCTTTCATATTAATTCATTTTTTAGTTCTTAACTTTCATTTAATGTGATTCGCATATAAATTGGAAATGGAGTTTCGTATACGAAAATTAGCTTTAATTTTAATGTTTTAGGAGAATTATGATAAAACTAAGATCAATTCTATATATCAAAATTTCTATATATCGAATTTTTTTCCGGCATTTTGCTACTTCGATATATGGAGGTCCGAAAGTATATATGTGTGTGTGTGTGTGTGTGTGTGTATGTGTGCGCATGTATGTATGTATGTATGTTTGTAAGTATTCGGAATGGCTCATATTAAAACGATTATACATTACTCGTCCTGTTGCATGGAGGAAGCAGTACAGGTAATTAGGGAGGTTAGATATTTAAATTTCAAGAAAAGAGAATAGGAAACAATATTTTTATTTCTTGTTTGGTTTTACTGAACGGTGATGATGCTGACATAAAAAATACGAATACGTAATAAATTCCATCAAGGCTTAGAAGATTCTAAACAGCAGTGAAAATAAAAACAAAGGGGGAATTTCTTGATATCAGTGTACAATGCTCGCGAAACCTAGAAAAAGAGGCAACTAGCTTTATCGGTTCAGTTGGGTACAGGCCCGGACTTAGAGACCCAGGGCCCCTAGACACTTGACATTTGGGCCCCCCACCATCTCGAAGCTATTTTGGAAATTTAGCGAATTAAATGCACTAGTACAGAACATATAATTTTTAATCGACTTCAATGACTTTATTAAACATTAGAAAAATACAGTCTATTTTACTATAGTTACGTTATTCTATAAAATTTACAGAATCACACGACGAACTTTCTTCTGTGCAAAAGAGCGAATGAAGTCATCATAGTCAATTGACTGCATTATTTCTTATTATTGCAGTCAATTGACTGCAGTACATTACAGAGAGTGAATTGAGCCTGTTCTCTCCTATGTTAGATCCTACGAAGAGGCCCAATTCTAGCTTTGTTGCGCGCAGGGCTGAAAGTTATATTATGAGCGCCCTGTTTTGGCAAAATGTAGTAAAAATATTTATTATAATATTATTTTCGATAAAGCTTTTTGATAAGGCAAGCCAGGCTTTTGAGCTAATGTAAAGCCCAGGGGCCCCTAGGCCGGGGCCTTGTAGGCCTAGGCAGAAATCCGGCACTGGTTGGGTATTGAAAATATCATCTTTTAGATGTGTGTAAATAATATACGTATGTTTTACGAAGTTTCTTTAAAGATACATTTACAATACTCGTAAATTATGTATTCTCTGTCGTGTTTCTTCCAAGATGTAAAGGGATTTTAATCCAGTCCGCGATAAAAATTAATAAAAGACTGTTTTCCCTTTTTTCTTTTGAAATTACACATAACAATCTACGAATTTTTTAGGGTACATATTTTTGCATGTATGATTATGAAATAATATTTTAAGATAATAACTTTTCTATTTCGGGAAGAATTAATGTCATTCCGTTCTAATCCATAGTAATATCTTTAAGAGTGTCACAGACAGAAGTATCCCCCGTTGTTTAGGCCTGGAAAGAATGAAGATTTCTGATACTTTTATTATCTTTTAACACATAGAACTCCTAAAGTAAAACTTTTTGATATTCATTATTTAATGGATTTATCGTGAAATCATTTCAACAGTAATTACTTTTGTTTTCCTTTTTTCCCTGTTGCTTTGATTTAGTATTTTATCAGGCATATCGGAAATTGGATATGGAAGTCGACCTTAAGAATAAGAAAAAAGGATTCAATTTCATTTACTCAGACGGTTGAATGACCTTAAGAATGGATTGTCGAAGCATGAGCGAATGACGAGTGGGGGAGCTCAGAAAGGAAATATTTATTATCAGAAAGTGTAGTCATCATTTGCAAGAAATTTGTAAGAAACTTTGAACTGTTTGAAAGAAATTTTTAAGACTTTTAGGCATGGTCCTCTATAGAAATTGCTTGCAATGCTTGTGTCCTCGTGCAGTTAAAGATAATAATTTGTCTAAACAAATACAGTTACGTCATTAACCAAAGTGCCTCCTAATATCTTTTGCTCTACTTTTAAACGTCTTCAGTGCTCTACACATGTCCAAATGCTCTGCCTTCATAGGTGGACAGAAGTCGCTCTATATACCAGGGGTGGCCAAGATAAACAGTGTAAAGAGCCATTTGGGAATGTCTACATACTTCGAAGAAATTGGAAGCGTCGTATTTTTTAGTGTTTTTATGAAATATATCATACTCCAATTGTTGGAAAAATTGGTATTTCTAAATTTTTAATTAGTTTAAAAATTTTAATAATTAAACTAACTAACTAACTAACGGCGCAACAGTCCATTGTGGACTAAGGCATGTGACGCACATCTCCGCTTTCTTCACCGTGGGCTTGGGGTGCCATTCAGCATTTGTCTCGGGCAGGCAGTCAGCCTGCCGCGAGACCCCCAGCGTTAGTTCCCAAGCATGCTTGTTCCTCATTTTATCGACCCACTCAAGGGATGAAAGGCTGAGTCGAGCTTGCCCAGTCGCAGGGTCGAACCCTGGACCTGTGGTGTGGCAACTTGAAGCTTTTAACCACTAATAATTATTTTTCTAAATTATTTTTAATAATTATTTTTCTATTAATTGTCATACCAAATTATTCGAATATGGCATATTTTGAGTTGTAGCAATTCGGCTAAATGTTAATTTATCAACACTGAGCGTTGTTTACTTATTATCAAGCTAAATGTCGAATACAAGGATTCACATCTCTTAGGTTTGCCAAAAATAGAGGCTATTCGGCATTTTAATTTTAGGTCTTTTGGTTATGGCAGAGAAAGTGATAAAGATCCGCACGTACTCCTGTCAGGAGGTACATTTTTTGATCAGGGAGTACATTGTCCTGTCAGGGAGTACATTGTTTGATCCGTTCATGTTGTTAAAAAGAACAGTGACGTAATATTTCATCTCAATCCCTTTTCATTTCAAGTATACAGTATCTCTGTTTCTAGAAGGATTCGAAAAACAGTGGAGTAGCAAAGGGGGGGGGGGGGCAAGGGGGTCTATCATGCCCCGGGCGCCACTCGCAGAGGGGCGCCAGTGTAAGATCCATATATTATATTACTATATGTTTTCGAGGTGGATGCCAATATAAGGTCTATATATTATATTACTATATGTTTTTCAGGGGAGGGCCCCAATATAAGGTCTATATATTATATTACTATATGTTTTTCGGGGAGGGCGCCAATATAAGGTATATATATTATATTACTATATTATTTTGTGGGGGGCGCCAATATAAGGTCTATATATCATATTACTATATGTTTTTAGGGGAGGGCACCAACATAAGGTCTATATATTATGTTACTATATGCTTTTCTGGGGGGAGTGCCAATATAAGGTCTATATATTATGTTATTATATGTTTATCGAGGGCGCCAATATAGGGTCTATATATTATATTACTATATGTTTCTCAGGGGGGGGGGGGGCGCCACAAAGGTATCGTGCCCCGGGCGCCAGTTATGCTCGCTACGCCACTGTCGAAAAATGATATTTTATATAATCTTATAGAATTAGTCAAGATCATCAGAATATCATTTTATTCACAGCCCAAGAAAAAATGAATCGCAACCAGTTTTGACTGTGCATTTTTCATTTGTAAATTAGAAAGATATTGTTTTTGAAAGTAAATATCCGAAGAGCGAAAGCCGTCCGTGGGAAAAATTCATACTTGACTTTTATGACTTATTCAGTGACCTTACATTGAGGTCCACGGACTGGACTCGTCACAATAAGCTTGAATATATGTACATTATTAAACATACTTTACCTAGAATTATCAGTTTCAAAGCATCCAGCTATGCGAAAGAACGCTCTGAATTTCAGATTTCAAGTTATAATTTATAACGAATATGTTGAGAGTTATTCCTTGACAGCAATGTGATTCGAAACTATCTACAACAATTCAAACGAATAAAAGCGTTCCGAGCTAGCTGAATATCTGCGACACTAGATTTTCAGATTCTGTAGTGAATGTTGTAACTGAATTATGGAGGTGTGCCGCAATAGATCATCCCTTGATATAAATGGCATAGAAACAAAATGGAAGGGACACTCTCTACAGAATTCTTAGAGTGAATTGTAATCGTGTTTGCACGCATCCGTGACGTCACGGCGGAAAATGTTCATTAGGGCGTCCGGATTCTGTGTGGGCGGGGCAGTGGGTGCAAAGGTTTTTGAAAATTAAATAACCGCGCCATTCTGCGGATCGCGGTATTTAATTTGCGGCCTGTTTTCGACTCTGTAATTTCGTCTCGGATGGATATCTAGTTATAGAGCGTGCTAATTAGGGCAAAAGTGTATCATCACAAGATTCGTCTCAGTAAAATATGGAAATTAATTCCACGACAGGCCGTTACTAAGAGTTCGGATAGTTATAAAATTATAAAGGAATATTATCCCTTTAGGTAAATAATAATAAAAGCATGGAGAACATCCCTTTTTCTCACTCTAAATATATAAATTTCATGTTACATTTTTCACAGTTGAGTAGAGTCCATTTAATAATAAATAGGGATTCACAAGTAAAAATCTATATATATAAAACAGTTCCGTAACTGACTCATTCACTGACTGACATACAACGCACAGACCAAACCGCTGGACATAAAGGGCTGAAATTTTGCATGGTGATTCTTCTTATGATGTAGGGGTGCACTAAGAAAGATTTTTCAAAAATTCTTATTAGATTTTTTAAAATTAAATTTTTAAGCTGTTTTTTTAACTTTTTTGTACGTTTGCATTTAATATAATACTTTGAGGGTTATAAAATTTATATCACGAGAAAGATCATAAAAATTCCTTTAAAATGAAATTTTTTCGAATCTTTATCTCCATTTCCTGATTTTTGGTGAATTTTTAAAGATTCATTTTTAGAATTTAATTTATTAAATGCTGATCACTTGATTTCTTTTTCTGGTACTTTAAATAAATTTATCGTCACGTGCATAACAACTAAATAAACAAAAAATATTTTTTTTCCTTGCTAATGCGGCAGACGATTGGACATTATCCAAAAAAATATTAAAGTACAGTAAAAGAAATGTTCTACAAACTGTACTATATTAACTGTACTATATTCTTTAGTATTCTGTATATTAGATTTAATTTGAATATTTTCTTCTATATTATTTTATCTATAAAATTATCCTTCACGATTTTCTTATATATATATATATATATATATATATTACATCAATTGTATACATTGATCGTCGTATTTATCATATAATATATATATATTTGGCATGAATTGCATGCATTGACCGTTGTATCTAATTTGAATGTACTCCGTAGCGAAGAACGGGTTTTCAGCTAGTAATAATATAAAGGTTGGATAGAGCAATGATAAATAAAGAGAGGTCTGAAAGCGAAGAGAAGAACGTGTGTTTCAAATAATGATCTCAGAGATTTCGTTTCAAACTGTGGAACGTACGATGGGCATTTTCTGATATATGTGGTAAACAGTTGACGAGTGGTATAGTTGTCTAAGAAGGTATGGCCCACAGCTACTGCTTCCGACCATCTGAAATAGGTTTACTTGTGCTGAGGTCATCTTTATCCATTTCCATGTCATCAAAGAGTTTATCTAGGGATCTTGCTTTGTGATGATGTCCGATATCACGTAGACCCTGTTCCTGACTGTTGTGTGAGAACAGAACTGTCGTCTATGGGCATAATATTACCGTTAGGAAAGAAATGAACTCTATCCAACTGGCACTGACGCATCTATAAGATTAGTCCACTGGTATTTTTGTAGTTTAAAGGCTATTTTTCCTGATGGACTAAAAAAGCTAAATACAACAAAAATAATTTAAATTTCACATCGTCAAAAATTTTGCTAAAAAAAGTTTCAAAATCAGCATTTTAGCAAAACTTCAAGACATTTTCATTAGGACGAATCAAGGAGTTGTCCTAAAAATCTCAAATTTTTTTGTATCAACTTAGTACAACCATTGGCACCTTTTCCGCACTACACATCATCGAAAATCGAAACAAAAAATTTTGACCCACCCTACTGAAGAGCGATTGAATGGACCTTGCAATCATTTCTACAGAAAAGACGGCAGAAGAAACAATAAATTACAGAGATGCACTCAAACGATTAACTGCAATAAAGACTCAATGAATGATTTAAAAATTAATTTTATGACATAACAAATTATATTTAAATTTCTTTACTCTTCCCCTTTTTTCAAGTTCTATTATTTTTAAAATTTGTAGGATTTTTTAAAAATAAATACATATTTTTCCATAATTATTTCTTAAGTAGACTATTTCTAATAGAGATACATTCATTACTTAAAGAGTCTCTCGAAGAATGTAAAAAGGCGCCTTTTTTTTAAAACTTGCCTCAAGCGCCACAATTGGTTGGCCCAGCTCTCTCTCTCTCTCTATATATATATATATATATATATATATATATGTAAGGAAAACGGCTTTTTTTCTTCTTTAAAATAGTTTTTCTACATAATCTTCCTTAAGATTGATTCCTTTGCTCCAACGATTTTCAAACTTTTTCCATTTTCTCCACAAAGTAATACTTCTCCAACTCTGAGAAAGAAGCGTTTGTTTCAATAATCACTTTGGAATTAGATGCGAATTTCTGACCTGCAAGAATTTTTTTCATATTTGGGAACAAGCGGCAGTCGGAGAGGGCCAAATATGGAGAGTGAAATAAAATCACCATCCGGTGGTAAAAACAGCAGTTCTATAATATCAGCGTTGTAAACCAATCTGTCTTTCAACAGGAGACTAACGACTTGTTCACACTGAATCCGAAGCATTACATAGGATCAGCGTTAAACATTTTAATCAGTCACAAAGCTCAATTCATTGACCACTTGATATGTCAAATCATTCACAGGTCACGTCAACAGTCTCGGAACCAACGTAGTAATGCAACGCAACTGTCGAGATGCAAAGTGAAGAAGTCTTAACCTAGAGTAGTCTCACTAGTTGTGCGTACTCAGTCATGTTGAGCCAGGTGGTGGCCAAATGGCTAGGGCGCTGGCATTCATTTCAAATCCTGTGGATTCGAGTCCCACTGTTGGCATGGATGTTTGTAGCCGTTCAGAATCAGCTTTAAACTGTAGGTCCCGGTCTAGTTGTAGAAAAAAGTTGACCGTAGCGACCGTCAAACCAAACCAGTCATGTTGAGGTTGTTGAGAGGCATGAGTGACTACGCCATTTGTAAAGAATAATTTTTTCTTCTGGAATCATTGTTTAGCTTCTGATGGTGCGAGCAAGTTGAGACTGTGGTTTTGTGGATTCCATTCTGTGTCAGTGACTTAATTTACAGCTCAGTTTTTCATTCCATCGTTGTACGTTGAACAAAACGACGGGATTGGGTAAGAAGAAGACACCTCCACGTATCGTAAAGTGAATTACTTATGACTTTAGAATTAAATATTGTGTAAGAAAACTGCCAATTTTAAATATTTAGGATAATAAAGAAGTCCACAAATAACGGAATAGTAATATTTTTTTTTGTTTTTATTTTTTTTCCTCGTTTAGATGAGAAAATCTTCATTTCATCATTTATCTTGACAGAGATTTTCTATGTTTTTTATAACCGAGATATAATTAGCTCTGGCTATTATTTAATGATGTTTCCTTTGCTACAATTCCATCGAAAGTTTTCCAAGGGAGCTTTCTACGCCAAAAAGCATTAACCATGGTATCATTGATCTCAAACTGTAAAAAGAATATCATGTTCACGCCACTGCGAACTTCACTTTAACAGCCGATGTCTGTATATAAGGTTTTGCTTCTGTGCGCCTCCGTGCGGGCGCTCGTTGTCTGAAAGAGCAGTTTGTAGTGAATTGGTCTCCATTTGGGAAATCAAAATTTTTCGTAATAAAATGATTTAAAATATCAACTCAGCGCAGTCTCTTTTTTTTTTGTTTCAAGGTGGATAGTTCCACAACCAGCGATCCTTTAATATGGAACATAAATTTTGGTCCGTCTTGCCTTGAGGGCTCATTGATATTTACTTTCGATTTCGATATTGTCCAAAATGGAACAAGTTACGATTTTAAATCGGAAGAAGAATAATTAAAAGGGCCAGATAACAAAACTGGCGAACATTATTTTTAAAGAAAACGTTGATACTAAAGAAGAAATTCTGAAAACGAAATTGGAATAGTTGTATCGAATTCAACAGAACTTTGAAGATCTTAAATTGGATCATTACCGCTTAGTGGAAGACGATGAATTACCCAAAATAGAAGAAAGCCTTACTGAAGTTGATGATGAGATTGCAGAACTAGAGGTAGGCATTAAAACTTTATTACATGCCTATAATGCGAATAATTGTGCAGTAACACCTAGGGATAATAACAGAAATTTGTCGCTAAATACTCCAGTAAAACTGTCGGACATACCTTTACCCAAATTTTATGGTAATTTTGAAGATTGGTTTGCATTTAAAATTCAGTTTACTACCTTAATTAACTCAAATGCACTATTAAGCAAAAACCAGAAACTCTATTATTTGCAATCTGCATTGGGAGGTCTGGCAAAGGAGGTTCAAACACAAGACGATACTTACTCAACATTAATGAATGTGTGACGCTGAGGATTTGCTGTTTATTCAAATTTGTAACGCCGCTCATTCGAATTCACGGCTTCGAATTAGTGATGACGTCACTTGACAAATCCGACGTCGCGTACTCAACGGTAATATAAACTAGCAGCCGCAGTCCACAGCAGCTCAGCTACTTCCCCGCTTTTTGCAAGCCGTTCTCGTGCCGGCAGTTTTCTTGACTGCATGTGTAAATACTTCGCATAAGTTTATTATGTTTTAATTTTTTTTAACGAGTAGTTAGAATGTAACTTTTGATTTTATTTTTAATCTTGCAAAATAAACAAGGTGGAGTCAAATAAGTCTGTTTCCTCAAATACTAGTATACTTACCACTACAGAACAGGGGACTACAAATGCTTTAGAGCAACGTTTTGAAAATAAAAGATTAATTGTAAATTCGCATTTGAATATTTTGCTAAACCGTGAAAGGGTAAAGGTGGACTCTCCGAAAGAACTTAGATCAGTAATCGACAAAACTTTAAAGCATTCAAGAGTTCTTAAACTTTTAGAATTGGCACCTAATGCTTTTTCAGATATAATTTTAATTCACTTGATTGAACAAAGATTGGATTCCGAATTGCGGAAACAATTTGAAATAACTTTTCCAAATTCAGAAATTCCCACGCTGGATACATTTATTGAATTTTTACAGAAAAGGTGCCAAGTTTTGGAAAATCTAAACTCGCAAGCATCGTCATTTGCGTCTTCAAAGCAGATGCCGTTTAAAGCGAAATCATTTTTGATTCGCCCACTTTCGGAGTCGAGTAATTGCAAGTAGTGTAAACAATCGCATTCTATTAAAAACTACACGAAATTTAAAGAGTTAGACGTAAGGCAAAGATTAAATAAAATAAAAAATATGTCAAATATTTGCGACGAACTCCCCATAAAGTTTCAGAATGTTATTCAAAATTAATCTGTGAAATGTGCCGAAAAGGCTCCCATCATACTCTTCTGCATTTTCCAAAACAGGAAAGTGAAATCGAATCAACTTCTGGTAGTCTAAACCTAAACAATGTGAGGTTACAGGCACCAGATGAAACGAATAGCCCAGAAAGTGCCGACGCCATTCGAACTGTTGTGACAGCAACGAGTTATTTATCGCCCACGAACGCAAAGACAGTGCTCCTTGCTACAGTTGTTGTTTTAGTTGAAAATTCGGCCGGCGATCAAATTCCTTGCCGAGCCTTAATTGATAATGGAAGTATGAGCAATTATATTACACATAACTGTGCACAGTTACTTCGACTAAAGTCAAATAAAATTAATGTTTTGGTTTCGTCCTTAAATGGTTCAAGTTCAGTTGTCAAACACAAAACCATTGCAAGTATTTCAAATGTAAATAATGATTATGTAAAAGCCCTCAAATTTTTCATAGTACCCAAATTAACTGACAACTGTCCTTCTAAAGCTCTGGATATTTCTAATCTTGTTTTACCGAAAAACATTGTTTTCGAAGATCCTAATTTTTATATCTCTTCACAAATTGACATCTTACTAGGAGCAGAGATATTTTTTGAGCTTATTAACCCTGATAAAATAATTGTGAGTAACCAATTGTATTTACAAGATACTGTTTTTGGATTTGTTGTGAGTGGTAGCATAAATAATTATGTTAGTAATAATATAAATTATTGTGGTCTCACTAGAGAAGAGGATTTTAATCAAACTGTTAGGAGTTTTTGGGAGTTGGAACATGTGGAAACAGTTCCCTCGATCCACAGTGAAGCGGAATTAAGCAATGTGCATTTTAAAAGTACTGTGAGTCGGGACGAATCTGGAAGATATACAATGAAAATGCCTTTGAAAGTGAAGATCCTGCTTGCTTGGGAAAATCGAAGTGTGTTGCTATGAAAAGACTAGAATCGCTATGGAAAAGACTTTCTAAAGACACTTGCTATTTATCACTATATAAAGAATTTTTTAAAGAATACATAGAGATGGGACATATGCCAGAGGTAATTGAGGAAAAGGAACCTTCTATTACATATTTCTTGCCACATCATGGAGTATATCGTCCTGACAAACAAATAACAAAATTACGTGTTGTTTTCAACGCATCTGCTTTAACAACTGCTAAGAATTCTTTAAATTCAATTCAACTCAATGGAGAAGTTATCCAAGATGATTTGTTTGCTATCATTACTCGATTTCGGAAACACGAATACGCTTTAACCGCTGATATACAGAAAACGTTTAAAATGATTCTAGTTCATCCTGATCAGAGAAAATTGCAAAGAATTGTATGGAAGGACAGCATTGATGCACATATTAAAATCTATGAGCTCAACACGGTTACGTATGGTACCGTAAGCGCACCTTATCTTGCGACTAGAGTCTTGCAACAGCTTGCGCAGGACGGAGATGAATTTCCGCTTGCAGCCTCTATAATTTCTAATGACATGTACATGGATGATGTGCTTAGTGGCGCTAGTGACTTAACTTCCACCAAGGATCTTCAGTTGGAAGTAATGCGAATCTTAGAACGAGGAGGAATGAAATTGCACAAATGGTGTGCTGGTGATCCTGATCTTCTGTCTCGTGGAAATTGGGACTTTTCATTCACTCTGTCAGAGGAAACAAAAACTTTAGGCATATGCTGGAACCCAGTAATGGACTGTTTTTTCTTTAAAGTGGTAGTAGTTGATAACGTGCATTCTAAACGTTCAGTGCTGGGAACAATTGCACGCATATTTGATCCCTTGGGACTATTAGATCCAGTATTGTCTAGGGCCAAAATTTTCATGCAGAGGCTGTGGCTTTTAAAAATCATTTGGGATGATCCTCTGCCTTAAAAGGAAGTTAAAGAATGGGTAAAATTTGTTAATTCATTGAAATTTGTAAATAGCGTACGAATTGGCAGACGAATACTTCTCAAAAATGCTTCTACTAAGGAACTACATGGATTTGCTGACGCATCAGGGCATGCGTTTGGAGCTGTCGTCTACATGAAATCTGTCAATGAATCTGGTGCAGTTGCAGTATGACTGGTTGCCAGCAAATCTCGTGTAGCACTCATCAAATGCACAACTATACCAAGACTCGAACTTTGTGCTGCTGTGTTATTTACAAAGTTAGTCACTCGTATTATTTCATCCCTGAAAGGGAAGGTAAACAATGTATTTTTGTGGTCCGATTCCATGATTGTCTTAGCTTGGATTAAAACAGAGCCACAGAACCTTAACCTTTGTGGCAAATCGGGTAGCCACGATTCAAGAACTGTCCTCGCATCATCAGTGGCAGCATGTCTAGTCGTGTGATAATCCTGCGGATTTAATATCCAGAGAACTAGATCCGGACAGACTTATTAATAATGACCTTTGGTGGAGAGGTCCTTCATTCCTGTATAACGAATAATTTCCTCCCAATGAGATACTGTCAGCTGATTTCAAGGCCAAGTACAACTCTGAGCTTAAGAAACACGATGAGCCCCTTAGTGAAATATGCTTAACTTCAAAAGCTAACCTAATTACTTTGAACCCAATTGTCGACCATCTTCTTAATGTAACTAATAATTATATTCATGCGCTTTGTATATTAAGTTTTCTTTTTAGATTTATACACAATTGCAGAAACCCATTCGAGAAACACGTCGGTCCTCTACGTATGGAAGAGATGAAGAGGGCGGAACAATTTGTATTTATGGAGTGCCAAAGGGAGGTATTTCAGCAAGAAATAAAAGACATTAAGGTGGAAGGTGTAGTATCTAAATCGAGTAAAACCAAGCAGTTGCATCCGTTTTTGGATAATTGTGGATTATTGCCTGTAGGGGGAAGACTTAGGGTGATTTAGCTTACAATAAAAAACATCCCTTTTTGTTACCCTCAAGCCTTAGGCTAACTTCTGCCATCGTAAACCATTATCATAGGATGAACTTACATTGTGGCCCTCAGTCATTGTTATATTATGTACGAAACAAATTTTGGCCACTAAATGGTCGGGATGCCTGTAGAAAGGTAGTTCATGACTGCATAACGTGCTTTAAGAGTAAACCTGTATGTACAACTCAAATAATGGGTAATTTACCTAAAGAAAGAATTACTGCGGATTTTACATTTAACTCTACTGGTGTAGATTTTTGTGGACCCTTCTTAATCAAATACAAAAAACAAAAAAGGGGTATTTGTCAAAAGGTTTATGTTTGAATTTTTGTTTGTTTGGTTACGAAGGCGGTGCATCTGGAAGTAGTCGCAGATTTATCTTCAGAGGCGTTTATCGCTACCTTAAAACGCTTTTTTGCTAGGAGGGGCAAATGTTCTAAATTGTTTAGCGATAATGTTACAAATTTTGTTGGTTCTAATACTGAATTGAAAAAGCTAAGTATATTGGTAAATGAACCTGAAGAAGGTTTGGATGGATTTCTTGGCTCTGAAAATATCGAATGGAAATTTCTACCACCCCGAGCGCCTCATTTTGGCAGCCTTGGGGAAGCTGGAGCCAAGTCTTTCAAATACCATTTCAAACGAGCGGTTGGTAATAGCAAATTAACATTTGAGAAATTTTTAACTATAATTACCCAAATTGAGGGAATTCTTAATTCTCACCCTCTGACTCCATTATCAGCTGATATTGATGATTTGGAAGTCTTGACTCCAGGACACTTTTTAATAGGTAGACCAATAAATAGTATAGTTGAGCCAGACTACACAGATGTTAACGAAAATAGATTAAGGTTATGGCAAAGAGTCACAAGGTCTGTGCAGCTAGTTTGGAAACGTTGAAAAAACGCCTAGTTAAGTCATTTACAAAATAGAACAAAATGGGCAATTCAGAAAGATAATATTTTTTTTTCCAATGCGGAGGCACTTGTCGTCAAACATTCGCCTATACTACGCCGCAATTTTACTGCCCATTTTATTATGGGGGCACCATATAGGCGGACAGCATTACCCCCTATGAAGGGACGACACGAACGGAGGCATTTTTCGTGGCGCGACGCCAGGATTCAATCCGAGCACTCTCAGCACCAAAAACTAGCGCGCTGTACCACTGGGCAGAAAGATAATATTAAAATTGGAGATTTAGTTCTTGTCAAGGAGGACTATTTGCCTCCCCTAAAATGGTTAGTGGGTAGAATTTGTGATGTGTTCTTGGGAAAGGATAAAAGGGTTAGAGTTTGTAATGTGAAAACCAAAGCTGATATTTTTAAAAGGCCTATTGCCAAATTATGTATTTTACCTTTGGATATTGATTCTTGAAGTGAAGTTATTTTATGTATTTTACCCTCGTATACTGATTCTTTACTGTGCTTGTTTTATGTACTTTACCTTTGGATAATGATTATTGAATTGTAGTTGTTTTCGCATGTTTACTTAGTTAGTTCTTTGAATTTATTGTATTTTGTGATTTTTTAAATAATTTGATTCTTCTGTGTAATTCAATGTGTATTATTGTGTGTATACTGATAATTGTTGCACTGTATTGATTATAGCAGTGCAAGGCGGGCGGTATGTTCACGCCACTGCGAACTTCACTTTAACCGCCGCGGTCTGTATATAAGGTTTTGCTTCTGTGCGCCTGAGCGGGCGTCCGTTGTCTCAGAGTCGTTTGTGGCTCAGCGAGTAGTCGTAGCTCGCCCTGAAAGAGCAGTTTGTAGTGAATTGGTTTCCATTTGGGAGATCAAAATTTTTCGTAATAAAATGATTTAAAATATCACCTCAGCCCAGTCTTTTTTTGTTTCGAGGTGGATAATTCCACAAGCAGCGATCCTTTAATAAGGAACATATCAAAATGCTCAAAATTAGTTTTTACAATGAATATTAAACATTATTTGACTGATCAGAGAATAGACTTTAAAGGAGAGAAATCAGAGAATTTTTTAATCTGTCAAGCAGATCAATTTTGATATATAGTGAAGGCTATAACATTGGTCAATTGAATAGATAGTTGCATTTAACGAATTTCCAATTCTTGAAATGTTAATGAATAAAGTGTCCTAAACTATAAAGAAATTATATTTATTTGATTTCTAGATTTGGGGAGCAGTTTCCAAACCGTATCTTATTTTTTCCCTGTTTTAGGAAGTTTTTTTCGGGACTTGAAAATTATATCCTTCATCAAAAAGATTACACCCGAAACTCAAATCCTTTAACAAATACTAGCCTTAGTGTTTAAAAATTAAATTTTAACAGATATATTTTTGAGGTTATACAGTATTAAATGTTACTTGTTGCAAACTCTGTGTGTTCACAAATAGTCTGGAACTGTTTTTGTTAGAATCTGTTTATAGAAGTAGAAAACCAAACGTCTTGAACTCATTATGAAAGTAGCAAATGACATCGCAAATACGAGACGTTCTTTAGATATAAAGATTCTTTTAATTCCCCACCTAAATATAATTGTAGCTTAATAGAATTTTTCCTCGTTTAATATAGCAGCCAGACATTGATAATTAATGACACGAAACAAGGTTAAAATGTGACGATCTGAATGAGCATTCATTTAAACATCTAGTGAAAATGAAAAGCACACAAAACAAAAAACTCTCTTTTGAAGGGTTGCTTGAGCTGGTCACGTTTGTAGCAGAGATAGGTAAATCAGCAGGTCACTTATCCGGAACTAAGATGATAATGTCTTTGAAATTCATTATTGAGTAATGGAATATACAGAGCAATATCGAAAAATTATGCTAAAGCTTTCAAGAAAATGATTATGCTCAGTTTACTTTGCATATATTAAAAACAGTAGGATCCTCATCATTATTATTCCACTTGCATGAATATTAACAACTCGTGACCTCAGATTGGTTGCGTTGTTTATCTAACAAGTTTAATTCTCCTTTAGTACTTTACTTATAGCTTGCAGCACTTGAGTTTGGGGGCTTGGACAAATTAAGGTAAATTAGCAAAGAACTACAGAAAATGGAATTGAAACTATATGTATAACGTATACTTTCTTGAAACTAGAGACTGTTTCACAAAAATCCCTGATAATACATTCGCTACCAAAGAAATTAAAACGAAAGATTATTGCCAGCCCAACAAAAATAATGAAATTTTCGATATCAATATTTACGACTAAGTTGGTAGTTCATATCTTAAACGATTAAGAACATCTATGGTAGCGAACGTGCTAACTTTTGACTGCTGATATTGAGACAATTTCGTAACAGAAGTACTCAAAAAAGTATACAGCCTGTATTTAGAGAAGAAAGTTGTATTTTACCATAGGTTTTCTTTTTATATGACATTAGTATAGAGTTAAAATACGTATTTAGATGACGTTCTTTTTAGATGACGTTAGTATAGAGTTAAAATACGTATGCTGTAAAACATATGCATTTAGGGTTGCAGAAGTTACTGAGGTTCTAGGATAACAAATCGATAATAAGTAAATTTGACAGGATAGGTAATTTTGCATTAGATCGTTATAAATGCTGTGAAGAATCCATTGATTCTCACAATCTTAAAGAACAAGACCCCTTCTTTTCATGCACGTTCCAGAAAAAAACAACAGTGAACCTGCGGGCGGACCCAAACAGCTGTTGACACTAGACCAATCAAACTCCAGAGAAATGAGGTCACTTTTAAAGGCGCCAATTAGAGCCCTTTTAAATTTAGAGCGATACCAGCGCCAAATTGAAAGTGCGTCGCTACGAGAGTTAAAAAATTCAATTTGCTCTGAGTTCTCACGCTGAGACTTGTTACTCCGGCAATTGCAGCCGTGACTTCGTTTCAAGTCCTCGGTGAGGCAAAGTGTTTTTCTTTCGATTCGGAGAAGAATCGTTCGACACCTCGTCGACTTACTTCGGGCAGAAGTATATTGAAGGCTGAGTTTAGGATCTCAAGCTAAGAAGCGTTACTCAGGTCTCGCAGCCAGAATCTAAATTCTCGATAAGTCCTTGTGAAAGGCGAAGAGTTTTATTGACTTCCTGTCGACCTCCAGTATCTGACATAGCTTGGTTTATGATCCCAGAAGGATTTGGACAATTGTTGAGTTTCTGTGGACTTGAATTGTCGCAGAAGTCATCGGGACACATCCTGAGTTCCCGTGCACGATCTAAAGAACTTTAGTGCCTGAGTGCAGTTAGACATCTAATATAAACTGAGGTGTGGTAGCTGACTTGTATATCCGCACAGCATTAGAGAGCATCGCTCCTGTAATTTTCATAATTTTCATCGAATCAATCATCTTGTAAATAAATCGTTCATTTTAAATATTATTAGATTGTATCGCTGATTTCTTTTCTCTAGCATTCGGCGAATTCTTTACAGAGGTTCTAGGATAACAAATCGATAATAAGTGAATTTGACAGGATAGGTAATTTTGCATTAGATTGTTGTAAATGCTTAACAATGTAAATTACAATGACAATGTTAATATATTATAACTCTAAAATTTTTATGCTGTTTAAAAAAAGTAGCAGAGTATCAAGTTATTCAGTCTGTTACGAAAGTGACCTACTGGTGGAAATGAGCAAAAAAAATGCAATTTCTATACGATCTGGTACCACTTTTATCCGGTAAAATGTTTGTTATTAACTTGCCTATAGAATGGTATAGTATACTGTTGTGAAAATGACTATTCACACACACGCATATATATATATATCTATCTCTCTCTCTCTCTCTCTCTATATATATATATATATATATATATATATATATATATATATATATTGTTACGAGTTTGGGGCCAACTTGGCGTGTTATCGCCAGCATGCGATGTTTTGGAGATCACGTTAAATAAAACTATGGTTTAGCACGTTCACGCGTCTACCATGGAGTAAGTAATAAATATTGCTCTTGGGTCTATTGTTGGAAAATGGTTTGGTTGAGCGGTGTGACAACACGGGTTTTGTTTCCTAGGTGAATAAGAGTCTGGAATAAAAAGATTAGTTAAAAAGTTGGTTTGGATACGATCGGTTGAGGTTTTTCAACAGGTGATGTTCTTCTTGTAAAAAAATTATTCTCGGCTGGTATAAGACGAGGTCCTTAGAGGAAAGGAGGTTGAGGTCGTATGCTACTTATTAATAACTGTTATATTGTGATTCATTTTTATATCTGAATTTCCTCCTTGTTAAGAAAAGTTCTTAGGTGCTGAAATTGTTCAACGTTTTTATCTTGTCTACTCTTCTGCAAGTTGTTAAAAGTGTACTGAAGACTTAATCTATATATATAAAACAGTTCCGTAACTGACTCATTCATTCACTGACTGACTGACTGACATACAACGCACAGACCAAATCGCTGGACCTAACGGGCTGAAATTTTGCATGGCGATTCTTCTAATAGTGTAGGGGTGCACTAAGAAAGATTTTTCAAAAATTCTTATTAGATTTTTTTAAATTAAATTTTTAAGCTGTTTCTTAAACTTTTTTTACGTTTGCATTTAAAATAATACATTGAGGGTTATAAAATTTATATCACGAGAAAGATCATAAAAATTCCTTCAAAATGAAATTTTTTTCGAATTTTTACCTCCATTTCCTGATTTTTGGTGAATTTTTAAAGATTAATTTTTAGAATTTAATTTATTAAATGCTGATCACATGATTTCTTTTTCTGGTACTTTCAATAAATTTATCGTTCAATAAATTTATTGGATATTATCCAAAAAAAATGCATATCCCTTACGATTTTTTTATATATACATATATATATATATATATATATATATATATATATATATATATATATATATATATATATAGATAGATAGATAGATAGATATTTTACATCAATTGTATACATTGATCATCGCATTTATTATAAATATATATATTTATTTTTTGGCATAAATTGCATACGTTGACCGTTGTATTTAATTTAAATGTACTCCGTAGCGAAGCGCGGGTTTTCAGCTAGTGTTTTATAAATTTCTATTTTTCAATTTGCGGTAACTGGCATATTTATTTCTGTATTTGAAATTCACTTTTAAAATATCTTCCCGTCGCTCGGATTTGGTGTAATCAATATATATATATATATATATATATATATATATATATATATATATATATATATATATATATATATATATATAACTAGCTGAATATTCGTGCTTCGGTACGGAGGACATTCAAATTAAATACAACGGTCAAAGTATGCAATTAATTTGTATCTTTAATATCCATAAAACATGCTAATTTGAATTAAATTCTTTAAAAACTCCCATCTCAATTAGTCTAGTGGTTAAATTTTATCTTTTATCATATTTTAATATTTTTTGTCAATTTATTTCGATGTTATGCACGTGACGCAAAATTAATTTGAAGTATCACAAAAGAAAAAACCCACGTGATCAGCATTTAATAAATTAAATTATAAAAATCAATCTTTGAAAATTCATCAAAAATCAGAAAATGGAGGTAAAGAAGTTGTGATATAAATTTTATAACCCCCAAATTATTATTTTAAATGCAAACTTTAAAAAATGCTACAAAAACAGCTTAAAAATTTAATTTAAAAAATCTAAGAAGAATTTTTCAAAAATCTCTCTTAGTGCACCCCTACACTATAAGAAGAATCGCCATGAAAAATTTCAGCCCTCTAGGTCTAGCGGTTTGGTCTGTGCGTTATCTGTCAGTCAGTTAGTTACGGAACTGTTATATATATATAGAGAGAGATTAAATAATGAACAAAATAATAATTAAAACATATTTAAGCTAAAGTCACTAGCTTAAAAAAGGAAGGGAGACATATGTGAAAGAGGAGATTATTGGAAGTATAATTTCCTTGATTAATCGTAATGGTCTGATAGTAGAACGCTATCTCCGAGGTTAGGAAGCAAGAAATCAAATCTCTCTGTGAGGGAGTGGTATCAGAGCCATTAAAAGTTCTTTTGATAAGCTTTAGAATACCTTGTTCTTAAAAAACTGACATAATACAAACATTATCTGACACCCTCCTCCTCTCATTCTCTTCCAAAGACTTTTTAAGTATGAATTTTTCAAAATGGAATTTCAGATCTTTGTGAAGGTGAGTTCAAGAATTTAACATTTACAGCATATAATTGACTTATTACCTCCCAATATATTTTCCATCCCAAGCACTCCTTCCCATTTTGGAAGGAAATAAAAGGACGTTTCAGTCATAAATTACTGGCTATTATATGACGTTAAAATCCTACTACTTAAAACGTTTACTGATGGAAAATGAAGCAAATATCTAATATCTTTGCGTAAATTGACATATAAAATTTATGCGCCGTTATCACATGTAAACAAAATATCGGCTTAAGCTAATCAAGTTCGCTGTTTTCACGACAGTGAATTTTGAACTTAACGCTCGCTGATAAATCGGGGATGAAACTTGTCCGATTTTATATTGAATAATCGAATACCGATAAATTTCGGTGCTGGTATCTATGTGCAGAACACTTGAGAGGGATAATGTTATGGAAAGAGAAAAACGATTAATGAAACAGGGAAACTCTCTCCAATCCATCAAAACTCCTACCCATTCATATTACAAACGGATCAACCTCGAAGGTATTAGATGCTTCACATGGTACTCTAATAACCAAAAACTTATAAATACTTGCCATTTAATGATGCAGTATATACTTAAAATGTGTTTCAAATGACATATAGAATTTTTCATTTATCTTAAAAATGCGTATCTGAAGGTGTATCTAGTGATTAGCTACTGTTATTCCGATAACCAATGAAAAGTTAATCGATGCATATATATATATATATATATATATATATATATATATATATATATATATATATATATGTATATGTATATGTATATATATGTATATGTATATATATGTATATATATGTATATATATATATATATATATATATATATATATATATATATGTATATGTATATATATGTATATATATATATATATATATATGTATATATATACATATATATATATATGTATATATATACATATATATATATATACATATATATATATATATATATATATATATATATATATATATATATATATATATATATATATATATATATTAGACAAAGTTGTAAGTAAAAAACCTGTATAAGCACTAAACCACTACAGCCAGGAAACAAAGACATGAAAAGATAAGTGAAAAATATGAATAGAAATGTGAAAAAATAGGTTTTTAGACAGTACCTTGTCTTCAGCGGTGCCAATACTGTTTAAAAACCAATGGATTGCTTCTAATATGTATGATCTGAGCAATAAACATACTTAGACACCGTACAATCTATATGAAACAGAAGAAGGAATAATCAGTGGCTTTATCATAGATCACCAAACTCGGCGCCAGACAAAGTGAAAGTTAAGTTTAGGAGACCGCAAGTAGACTGACGTCACAAACATTGCAACCATGGAGCCAATGGAATCACTTTAGAAGACTTACTATGTTACTGTTTTATTGGACATAATAACCTAAGTTAACTTAGACATTTATTATGACTAAGAGTTATTTATTATTTTAATTACTCTAGTTTTTATTTACTTTTTAGTAGTTATTTACTAACTTTAATCATTTATTTTTGTTTTACTAATTATAAGCAACAGATCATGCTATTCATTAAATCTAAAACAACCAATTATGTGCTTGGAAAGACTATCAGGGTAATAATTATGTTTTAGCACTACTAACAAATCTTTTTTATGTTTATGCCTATTGTCCTTAGAACATAGCTGATTTATTCTTACTAGCTGATTAACAATAATATTATTAAATACAGATTTATGTAAGCAAGTTAAGTAACTTTGATATTTTACTATTTTAAAGTCATATTCTGATGTTTTATCATAAAGATAAAAAGTAAATTTACTATGAGGATTTATTTTTATGTTTATATCTAAGAAGTTTACATTAAGTTTTTCTTGGCTACTTTGTACTAGCTATACTAGCATCACAATACTTTGTACTAGCATTACAATAAAACTGATACAACTGCCCTCAGGTGGACAAATTGCGAGATAGAGATGTTTCGCTTTTCGTGAACGATGGGGCACTTCATACATGTTTTTCAATGACATAACCTCAAAATTGCCATTTTTTGGTCTTGTGTCACTTTTCTTATTAGGGTGCGATATGTCAATATGAGTAACGCTAACGCTGACGGATTCTGTGTGAACAGGCCTATAGACGTCATTAGAAGGCCCGTAGAAGGTATTTTTAATCTAAGATATTTATCAGGTTCGATACGTTAACTTCGAATCACTGCAGTGGTATCACACGGGAAATCGTTGTGAAAGCCATAAGCACTCATTTCCACCATCGTTTTAGATGAATGTTATGGGTAGGAAATTTTGAAATACTGGCCTGAATATTCTGACAGATCCCTGCTTCCTACGTATGGCAAAATGCGACAGAACTCTAGAGTTGCTTCCCTCTCGGAACCTTTTTACATTATATGCAGTTGTGCTTTGTAGAAAATAAGAGTGAACAGTTAGACTAGCGACCCCAGATCTGAACCAAAGTACGCACATTTAAAATGAAGTGGAGGGGAGCTTGTACCTCGACCACAGCGACTTTTGTCTCATTATTTCAGGTAGTTATTCAGAGGAAAGTAATTTTGTTTATTCCCGGCAAAATATTACCAAATTTGGCAATAGCTTTCCTTAGACGACTTGCTTGCGTCATTAAAGACAAAAATGGCTCATCTAAATTCTGAAACACAAAATAATATCTTTTTTATCAGATACTAGCATTATTGCCCGGCGTTGCCCGGGTAGATATATAGATATAAAATTTTTCATGCATTCCATCAAAAAAATACTGGGCTGCACACCCACTCTTCATGTTCATCTGGCCAGTTGTGTTTATTTGGGGAGCCAGGGCCAAAGGTCATTCCCATCCCTTTTCCTCCCGCGCATTGGAATTTGACCCCCCCCAAATCATCTCTCTTAACGCAGTTGGTTGTGGTGAAGGGGCTCCACAGGTGGTCGCGCACCTCTTAGAGGCACAAAAATCATTAAAAAATTAATTAAAAAAAAACTAATTGAGCCCCAAATTTCGTTTTTCCTGATTTAAGTTTGTCGGGTCCTAAACATTAACTGTGCCGAATTTGGTTCCGGTGGGTGAAACAGTCTATGATTCTATAGCGGACAAACAAACAGACGAGCTCTTTTATATATATAGATGTAGTATAAGCTCCTTTGATAATACAGTGTATGTGTCTACAAGTACATATAATTATAGATATTATTATAATCGAGACAACCACAAATTTACTCTTGGAATACTTTAAGCTAAAATAAAATTCCATTTAGGGCCATTTATTTTTGACATAACATCGTGTTCTACGAGTATGTCACTGCTAAAAACTCAGAGCTTGTGAAAGTTATCAATAATCATTTCTTATTGCCTTGCAAAGGCCATGTTTAAATGCATTATATAAATCAATAGACTATATCTTTGTAACATCCATGCCACTGTAATCTCTCCATTTACTCATCCAAAATGCCAGCTCTTTAATGAAGACAGGCGACTGCTAAATAAACTCCTGTTCTCTTAAAATAAAGCCCAGTAGTGATGGTATCCAATATCCGTGTTCAAAGTAGCTTATAAAATGCAAGTAATGAGTTATCAGATTAAGCAAAATCACCGTTTAATCTAATCAAGTTCCTTATTATCCTGACAGCAGTTCCCCCTGACTGCTTAATCGGGTATCAAAATGATCCAGCGTTAGTTGCACTCATCAAATACCAATATAATCGACTCATTGTTTAAGGGATATTTTAGAAATATAAAGTGCTATAATTCGAGGTAATTTTAATTTCTATAGACTATATCTTTTACTATTCTTAGCATTTTTCATCAACTCGTATATTAATAAATATGCGGAGTTACACAGTAGGTGTACCAACTTTTTATTGAATATTTACATGTTTTTTTCATATTTGTAATTTATTTCGCTGTATTAAGAAAGAGTATGAACACAATTGGTCTTTCTCCTTCCAAAGAAAGCTGAAAATTATGTAAATTTCATAATAATTTTAGTATAGCCCTGTTTAAAAAACAAAATTACTTTCACTTAAAACATGTCAATAGTTTATTTTTTAAGCTACACACAAGATTATTTTAGAATTAATCGTATTTTCTTGCATTAATTATCACTGAATGACCGGGGGGGGGGGTTATCAGAAAACATTTCAGTCTAATTCAATTCCTTGTAAAAGGTTTCATATCTTCTCTCATTTAAAAACTTTAACCCAGATAAATGCTTAGAAGTTTCATAAATTACACCTAATGCACACTTTTATAGGTTTGGTTTGGAGCGCTACGGTCAACTTTTTGTTACACGAGGGCCGATTAGACCGGGACCTACAGTTTAAAGCCGATTCCGAACGGCTACAAACATCCATGCCAACAGTGGGACTCGAACCGACAAGATCTGAACCAAAAGCCAGCGCCCTAGCCATTCGACCATCACCTGGGAATACTTTTTTAGGATGCTGAATGAATTGAGAAGTTTCCATCCCCAAATACTTATATAGAGCGATGTTATGATAATTTTCATTTATAGTCAAAAGCTAAGAGATAAATATCTTGAAAAGTTCATACAGACCACTAGAAATCAATTATATTAAAAAAAAGACACAAAAAACAGTATAATCCTGCAGCAAAGACGATAGTGATGGATCTGACCCATTTTTCTCTATGATCGAATCGTTTACTAATAACCGCAAAATGACTCTATATACTGCATTAAATAAAAATTTTTTAGGCCTTTAAAGGAACTATATATTAGTGCTTAATGAAAACAAAATTACTTAAATATTTTTTTCAATATTCGTTTTGGAAAACATATTCCTTTATGAGTTTTGTTGAGATCCTCTCGGACAATTCATATTTTTTGCCAGATTTTTTACTTTTGTAATGTCCGGGTCGTACGTTTTACGAATTATCTGCACAACTGTAATCGGGCGTTCAGAGCATTGGTAATTTAACTGCAAACAACGTATGTTTATGACCAGAGAATAGAGAGAGAATTTCCTAGTATCTGAAAGAGTATTTAAAATATTGGAGATTCAACAATAAACATAGACATTACTACCATGACTTAGTGAAATCAGCATTTGCGTTTCCTAACAACATTTACTTACTATGTCTTTGGCAAAAGTAATTAAATTTGTATCTCTGTTTCGTCTCGAGATTCTCGAATAGAAGTAAAAATTCTATATAAAGTCATAAGAAATGAGCTCCTGATGTACGGACATTTCTAACAGAATTTGCCGCGAAAATGTTACACTTTTTCGGCGTTGGTTATTCGACTTTTACGGCAAGAGTTTCTCTATATATTTTTGCATGTTTCTCTGTCTCCCACTCTCAATCTCTCTCTCTACCTGTATATATATATATGTATATATATATATATATATATATATATTTATATATATATATATATATATATATATATATATATATATATATATATATATATAAATATATAAATATATATATAAATATATATATATATATATATATATATATATATATATATATATATATATATATATATATATATATATATATATATCACTATTTTTTCTGTTAATTAAACTGTCCAGTACCTATATATTTAAATACCCAATAAGGGTGGGTGGGATTGGGGTCCCAGACTTTGTGAATAAAAGTCATAAGAAATGAGCTCCTGATGTACGGAATGTCTCGATATTCTAGATATTCTGAACTTCGTAATTGGGAGACACAAAGTTCTCTTCAACTAACAATAAATTCGAGACATCACTATTAAATTCTGGAACCATTTTTTGTCCTGTTATGTATACAAAGTGACAAGCTTGTTGAAAATACAAGAAAAACGCATCCTTGTTAAAAGAGAGGCAATTGCTTTTAACGTCATCCAAGAAAGATTTCTTGTAGCTAGACTAATTATCCTTTTTTTCAGCGGTTCTGTATTTAGACAAAAGACGAAACTTGCGCAGTTGTTCAGTATTATTATTATAAATGACTTTATTGTTTCCCCAATTCTCTTTGTGTAACGGTAAAAGTAGTGATGTATCGTTCATTTTATGACACATTTGACTGTAACTTACATTGCGCTTAATTAATTTCTTAAATGTGTAAATATCATACTAGGGTAAAACTGGAAGAGTTTGTTATCCCGACCAAATTATTACAAGAGCTTTATTATTTTTACAAGTAATCTGAATGACAGCTAATATTTATCATCAAAGTGTTTTTTTAGTCGAATAATTAAGGGATGTTTTATTAAGTTGTTTGAGTTCAAAATTAAGTGTTTAGTAGTCAAAGTATCTTTCAAGTTTAAATACCGGGTTATTTCGCAGATTCCCTATTACCTTAGTAACTAACTCTAAAATAATTTAAGATTGTGTCAAATTCTGAAACATTTTCTTTGCTCTTTATTTTAATATTTTAATCTTACTGACAAACTCGTTGCTTTTTGGGTTTTTTTCGTCGTCTGAGAGTCTGTGCGTGTGATTGTAAGAGAGCAAAAGATTTTTTCACTTTATATTAGTCAAATAAATTTTTATCACAACGTAACTCGCAGTAAGAAGGGAGAATTAAGTTGGCAGGAAAGCTATCCTTCGGTCAGACACTGGCTCTTTCCTATTTAACCTTATCATAAAAAGAAAAATTTTAAAATATATCAAATATTTTTCTCTTTCCTAACAGGAAACTGTATCAGTTTATAATGTAATCTTATATATTGTCTCTTACGTGTACAATCCATAATAAAATATAATCTCTGATTGGTTGAGAGAACTATGGTCTTCTTTAGCTATAGAAGAGCTAATTTGAAACTGCTAGAGCTGTCTGCTTACTGCTAATGGACGAATCTGACTCTTGATGGAGTAGACACCAATCAACTTATCTACACAAAAGCAACTAGTCAGTTTTTGTGTAATTTGAATTATAACCACTTAAATAGTTTTTTAAGCATCATTCCAAATCCTCGTCTTTTTAGGCAGTTAGGTATTTTGGTTTTTGAATGCTTTTTTATATTATTTCCAATGGTAAGCAATAAACGAAAACAACGAGATAAAAGGTACAAGAAAACAGACAACAAGAAAAAAAGTAAAACGAAGAAGGAAACAGGAACGTATCAATTGCTCAATTCTCTTGCCTCCCAATATCGGCTACAGAGATCTCGAACCGACAATAGCGCCCTTTACACTATAAGAATCCGTTACGACCTTTCCGAATAAATCACCCAGACAGCCAAACCTCCCACAGCAGGTGACCTGCGAACAGTTCTATAGATCGGCGTCAAGGTGTCTGGAAGCAGAGAATGCTGTTGTGCCTAGCCGCCGCCCCTGGGAGGACGTGAACTAATGGCTATTCCGACATGTACAAATGATTTTCTGAACAGCTGATTTATAAGAGCCGACCACATGACTTCGTCGTCAAGCGAATCAGAGCCAGCGAACATGACGTCACAAATTGGGCCAGCCAACCTAAAAATTTGCAGTCATGTGACCGGAAGCTCGAGTGCCAACGTCGGGAGAAGAAATCCAGTTTTTTGAGCAGACTTGGTCGAGACTCTCATATAGAGAGCACCTTTCGTCTCAGAGGTCCTGGAGCGACCGACTTCATACTGAACTTTATTTTTCAGAGCAGCCCGCTCTAAGCTTCTCGTCAGCTAGAATACTTCACCCTGAAGTACAGCTATCTCAGAGCATCCTGCTCTACAGGCTTCTGTTAGCACGTTACTTCATCAAGAAGTTATATTTATATTTCAGAGCAGCCCTCTCTAAGCTTCTCGTCAACTAATACTTCATCCTGAAGTATAGCTATTTCAGAGCATCCTGCTCTACAGGCTTCTGTTAGCATGTTACTTCATCAAGAAGTTATCTTCATATTTCAGAGCAGCCGCTCTATAAGCTTCTCGTTAGCTATAACTTTCCTTACGAAGTTACTCTATTTTCAGAGCTGTATGCTCTAGAGGCTGTGTACCGACCTTATAGTTCAGTTGTGACTGTACTTGCCGACATCTTCTCATCGAAATTATTTGGCTATTAAGAAGGCCAGTTCCCTCTATGATTAGAGGTAGATCAACAAATTTGTAAATAGTTGTAAAAAGTTTCCGACTTAAATTAAATAAAATTGTATTTTAATGTAGTAGACTGACTCTGAACATTTTTAGCCTTGAGTCTTAAGTTATCACAACACGTACGTTCTTTCGCGAGTGCTTGGAGCGTACGGGATTGCGCGCACGCTCCAAGCACTCGCAAAAGAGCGTACGGTATTGCGCGCGGGAAAACTTGCAGTACGCTCTAAAGCAGCTTTCCCTTCCTCTCCGACACCTTCACACGTGCACTAAATCGCGCGGGATCGTGGTTTTACGCGGGAAAGAACGTACGTGTAAAGGGCGCTATTGCCTCACAGGTCTGGAGGTGGGAAATGTCCATAACTTATGGTTTATCACAAATAATGTGGAAAAGTCTCTCTAGAATTTTCAAGCGTTTCAGAAGTTTAGCTAAACTGTCCTGACCAGTTAAAAGCCGGATCATGGCTACCGAATCCTTCCTTGGAAAATCTGGTTCGGATTTGGTTTGGTTTTGGAGCGCTACGATCAATTTTTGCTATACAAGGGCTAATTAGACCGGGACCTACTGCTTAGTATTACTTCGATTACCGATTCTGAACGGCTACAAACATCAATACCAATTGTGGGACTCGAACCCACAGACTCTGGTACCGAAGGCCAGCGCCCTAGCCATTCGGCCAGCACCCGGCTATGGAAAAATCTGGAATATATACCCTATTAACAACCCGTAACTTATTAGGAATGAGCTATGGGAATGAATGGTTTCTGGATGATTCTGAACAGCTCTAAATGGATTTTGAATGTTCATTTGTGTAAATGCATTAATAAGTAAAACTAAACAGGCTTATAGATTACGTGGATATGCTTCTGGCAACCAACTAACAGATCACGTTCGACATTGTTGGCACCCCTGTTTTTGATCAGGGGGGAGAGGGGTGGCTCTAGGAGACCTAGGAACCCAATAAGTCTTTTTTCTTCAGGTCGTTGACTGTCAACACCCCTCATCTTAATAAACTTCTCTCTTAACTGGTTCAATTTGCTATGGGTCGATCAGAATGGTAAAGAATATATTTCTTCGTGCTACGTGTTCTAAAGGCATAGAAGCTGGATGCTCTAATTTTGCTATGACGACAGTAAATATATCTTGTCATTACAAGGTCCTTCCGATTCAGGATACATATCTCCCTTTGGTGTTGTAAAATAAATTAAATATTATTACTTTAATGCGTTCTTTGAAAATGCATATGAGCGAGTATACGTTGTGATTATAAACTGAACAGATTTTGATATTCCACAAATAATACAATTCTTAATATTTATTAGACAAAATATTAAATATTAAGATTCTTTTAAACAGTCTGCAATCAATCTATTTTCAATTAAAAATTTCACTTTTACTTTCGACTAGTAGATTGCTAAAATCATGTCTGTATAATGTATAAGGCATTTTAGGTTTCACGTCAAAATGCATATTGCAATTTTTGCAAATTAAGCCTTAGGCCGTCCGCACACGGAGCAACTCAAAAGAAACTGATAACCGACTCCAATCACAAACCAGTCCGTGATGAGTCGTAACCTATGTAATTGAATGGAGCCACACACACGGCGCAACTGGTTGCAAACCCGTCAGCAACGCGTTTGTAATCAGTGGCAGGCAACTCAACGTGTCGAGTCGCTAGCAACTTCAGTCGCCAGTTTCTCTTGCGTTGTGCGTGTTATTACACAATCTATGTTACAGCCGATCTTTTGGCAAGCTGCCAAATGACGTACACGAGTCACGTGACTCCTGCCTAGCGATGAAATGAAATTCTAACGTTTTTTGTTGTATGGAATATGTGCGTCCATATATACAGTCCATTTTTAAACGATTGATCAAAGACAATCTATTGTGACGATTTTTTAAAATAAATTAATTTCTGATAATAATTTAACTAAAAATAATGCCCGGAATAATGATGTTCTACCTTCCATGACAGTTCGCAAACAATTGATTTGAATCACTTTTGAGTCGGCCCGTGTGCGGAGCCGCATCACTAACGAGTTTGCAACCGATAAGCAATTTCAGTCGCTAACCAGTTGAGTTTCCTTTGAGTCGCTCCGTGTGCGGACGGCCTTACTCTTCGACTTCAAGGAGAAATTTTATATGGGAGTGTGTGTGGGCGCATGATTGTAAGAAGTACAACAGTAAGTGCTCCCCTGGCCACTTCAACATGCTCTTGCTTCTAATTAAACTCCATTTTTCATTTTCTTTGCTTATTTTGACTCGTTTTTGAGTGTAAATATGTGTATTTTAAAATACTATAATTTTAAAAATCTTTTCATTTTGATTCCAAAACGCATCATTCGAGTATAATAACTCTTTCCTCTGAATTTCTGATTTTAATATATCTGGTTTTCAGAAAAACATTCTTGAGTTTCATAAAATGAAATTTCAGTCTTCACCTTTTTCTTTGCTTACGGTCTTTTGTGTAATACTTAATATTTAATTATTCATAGAGTGATAGTCGAAATGAAAGGGATTTACGAGTCAATTTTCACCTCTTGTTCATTTGCCCCTCGTTACCTCAATCCTCAAATCAACTTCTCTGGGTAATCTTTAAAAGTTTTAAAGGCAGCATTACCTAATTAAGGAATAATTAGTGAACTTGTTAAAGCTTTATGTGATTACCATACATTTTTTAAAGCTACAGTACGAGTCTCGCTGATGCTAATCAAGTCTGATGTCAGAAAGCTCATTTGGTTAATGACTGCGCAGTCGCGGAAGCTGTTAGGCTGATGATCTCACAAAAAAGACCTTTTCCTTCAACATTTAAATTTCGATTCCAGTTTCGCCCTGCTTAAGTAATCAGACTAGAAAATTTAAAGGTAGGTGGATAATTTAAATATGAGTTATTTGGAAAACCTTCCTATTATCTTGAAAGATCAGTTTCTCTCTGATTAGCAATCACTCGAAATGGAGAATTTTTTTTGTTTTTTGTTCACATTGATGTTCTCGCCTTCTTTATTTATAAATTTCATTCATATGGGGAGTTTCTATTTTTACTGGTACATACAAACATAAAATTAGTGCCATATAACTTTAGCCTACAGCTAATGTTCATAACACATTATTCTTCTCGGTATTACACTGCATTCTATGAAATGTATCTTTCAAACCTTCAAAATTTGACTCCAAAAAAAGGAAACGGTTCACTTTGCCGTACAAAATCTGAATACAGTCGAAGCTCAACTTTCTTGCCTTTAATTATTCGTGAGTTGGTACTATAATTTAATAGAGTATTTTTTGAACTTTTGAAATGCACAATATTTATTAGAAATAATTTTATTTATATTTAATTTTAATTAATTTATTTATTCTATATATTATTTATATATTATTTATATATTTTATATTTAATTTTTAATTAATTAATTTATTATATATATTATTTATATATTATTTATATATTTTATATTTAATTTTATTTATATTTATTGAACCAGTGTAGGTTCAATAGGTGTGACGCTTCATCATGCATTTGATTACCAGATCAAGAGCCACACTTGTTGGTCCGAAAGTAATATCCCCCTCTGATTATTACCACTTTACCCTCGATATATTAATCTCCCTTAAGCATCCATATTTTCTTCTTACTGCAGCCTACTGTTAACAGTTCAAATACACATTACTCTTCTCTGTATTATAAAAAACTGTGTCTTTCACACTTTCAGAATTTTGCTCCCATTGCTGTGGCACATAAAAATCACATTCCTGTAGCACAGAGTATCGTTTCTTTTCTGTGTGAGTTATTGCAGTGAACAGTAATTCAATTCCGAACCTCAGAGATATTTGGGCTTTTTCCTTGTTAGATGCAGATTGCAACAAGACAACGAACGTTTGACCATTTTTTGGAGGGACTACAAACTTTTGAAAATCTTTACTATAATATGCGGAGTTCAATAACTGTGGTAATTTTTTTTAACGAGCCAGGTACTTATCCCGGGGACAAGTGCCCGTATACAACGCGATTTTTAATAGCTACTTTATTACGGGTAAATCTATAGGGGAACTCACACCGCACCATGTTAGGGAATATCCCCGCCTTAGCTGAAATTCTATCCCGGCCCATGTTGAGGAACCATGTTCAGCAATCTCTATATTTCGTATGTAAAGTTTGTGTAACAACAAATGTTACATTTCTTTAAGGGGGTCCAGGACACAAAATTGTTTGAATTTTTGAAAAAAATTTTATTGCATTAAACATTTCTGTGTTCTTTTACGCTTAAAATGACGTTTCAATCACGTTTCTATCTTAATTAGAACAAGATAAATTATTATTATTTTTTTGCAGCATTCTAATAGTAGCCAATCGTTGTTTAAATCAGTAGGTGCGTTTTTCTGCATAATGGGTTTTTTTCCCCATTTCTCATCTTTAAATTGTTATAAGTCAAGAACCGTTAAAGATAAATGGTTGAAACTTCGAACATGTCTTTTTCCAATATTTTACTTTAATTGTGATTCAACAAATTTGAAAATAATATTTACTTTTGTAAATATGATTTTTTTAAAAATAAGTTACATAATTTTTTTGTAATTTTTAATCTAAATATTTTTAATGTCTTTAAAAATTAATATTTCAAAAAATGCTGAATTAAAATTAAAACTTATATATTTCTGTTTAATTAAATAAAAAATTTTTGAAATTCTACAAATAATATTTCGAGTTATAAAGATTTTAAATTACCCCACTTTTATTAAAAATTTTAAATTTTAAAATTTTTCGAAAACTTTTCGAGAAATTTTATGATGTGGTTTTGTTTAAAAATTATATGGTTGATCATCACAAAAAAATTCAAAATTTTAACTCGATAAATAAAAGAAAAATTTTAATGTGTCCCGGACCCCCTTAAATATTTTCACGCTTTGAAATGTCATCCTGGCTCAGGTGTCATTGCATCACTGATTACAACATATTGTGATCCTACAGATCGAAACTCATACTGGATCATAAGAACTCTTAACGTATTATGAGGTATTGAATTTCTATTTTTTTGTTTCCAACCAGTTCGCTTTCTTGTCACGATATGTTGTCATTGCATCACTGATTACAACATATCCTCATCCTACAGATCGAAACTCATACTGGATCATAAGAACTCTTAACGTATTATGAGGTATTGAATTTCTATTTTTTTGTTTCCAACCAGTTCGCTTTCTATCCATTTCTCTTGTCAAATTTGCACAGCCCTCACATGTATAAACGAACCGAAGAAATGTCATGGCGTATTAATAAGGGTGTATGATGTTACCGACGGAAAGACGAGAGAAAGCGTTTTCCCGCAAATGGGCAGTGAAGATATTCGACTAAAAGAAACTCACCCGTGGCCGGAGAGAAACATCACGACTCGATATGTGATGAGAGCCCTATTACTTGTAGGGTTCGCGTGTTGCTCAGATGCAAATTTCTGGTAGCTGCGCAGTGCAGGCCAGTCGAAGTGAGTTCGGAGCAGGTGTCTGGTCTATTTAAGTGACACACGCTGAGTTGGCAAGAGCCCAAGAAGGGAGTGGAGATTTGTACGGTAGTGCGTTACGCTATTAGTAGAGATACGAAAGAGTCGAGAAAAGTTAGATTGAAGGTGATAGCGGTATTTAACTGATAGAGCACGTATTAGTATTTAGCCTAGGTGGCTGCACGAGTTCGATAGTTATTTCAGAGCCCGATGGTTACGGGTATTGTTAGTGAACGTATATTCTGCCTGAAAGGGTACGTTACGACTTTAAAGTTCAGTTTCTTAGTACCGCAAGTTGCGGTACTGTTGTGTTATTATTTGAAGCCCCAAGTCGGTCTATGTTAGTCTACCTCTACGTAGAAAATAAAGGAATTATTTATATTTATGCCTATTACTTTATAGTGTGCCTGGACCGTTAGAGGATTCACAGGGTAAATAAGAAATAGAGCCATATATACTTTACGGATAGCTGCTGCGGGCCGCAAGAAAATAGGAAAGTTCAAAGTTTTATCTTACAAAGTATTAATTACTGATTATTTTAAAAATTAAATAAATATTAATATTCATTGCTTATATATTCCTTTTGTAATATTCCGTATTTTTTAGATTTATAATATTATGCGTCTTCCCAAAAGGCTTCCCGGGCCACAGAGTGAGTGCTGCCGGGTCGCATATGGCCCGTGCGCCGTATGTTGTGCAGGTCTGGTCTAGAGCAGTGAGCTCAGGGTCAGAACGAAACTTAATTTACAAAGATAATGCCATGTGTAGAGGAGTGGTTTTCAAACAGAGTGAGTTTTTGCGAGGCAACATTCCATTAATAATCTATAACTTAGGTAGTGTGCTGCACATCTTGAATTGTACTCGCAACTAGCGAGGTAATAAATGTTCTGTTGATTATTTGAGTTATCATTGAATTTCTTACCCCCAAACCCTTGAAAGTTGCCTAGTAAATTAGTTATGAAAAAGATTAAATTGTCTGCAAAATTGTATTGTTAGATTTTCAACTAAATGGCATGGATATCAAACATTTGTCAGTTCTGTAAAGAGCGGTAAGATTTGTTTTATATAGAAAAAAAACCTGTTGATGCTTTACAGTCCCGTTACATTACTTAATGTGACCACCGCCTAATTTCGCCTTCTGCTCGAAATAACCAATCGCAGAAGGCACGTGAAAGCACTAGCAGTGGAGGGTATATAAAGGTTTCAGAGGGAAGCGGAAAACATTTGCAATCGTTAAACAAAGTGATACAAATAGAAATTTGAAAAAATATATTTCATCATGAATTAGTTTCAATGGGTTATTATTGTCAATGGGTTATTGTCAATGGGTAATTACATTTTCACGATTGGCGCTGCTCTAGATATACATAGCCCGGGGCATTTCTGTTGATGCTAGTATGAATATAAAAGTCAAGTGATGAAAACTCTATAAGAATTTGGTGTGCAGCTGAAGGAAGAACTAGTATTCTCCTATGCGTTAAATTATCAGTGCATTCATACCAATTGGCTGATACGCCTTATTAAGTAATGTTGGATTTTAAGTAATCTGTCGAATCTCCATATTAAGTAGAAACGAAAATTATTTTTGAGGGTTATTGTCTATGCAGCTATTCTAGAGCATAGGAACGGGCTCTAAAGATTTCCGTTTTCTTCAGACAGATGATTTACGTATGAAAAACCTACCTTTGTTATTGATCATTTCACCGTGTAGCAGAAAAAAAGTTACAAATTGAGGTTGACATTTGTCTAGCCTTTATTGCATAAAAAAGTGGGTAGCATTAATCTAGATGTAATAAAGAAACCCGTGTTTTGCCAAGGAAACTAGATTAGATTGTATTGCAATCAGACCATTTTTTGCCTTTTTATACTTTAATTTAAAAATCAGTGTGCTGAAATAAAGCAGCTTTGCTGATAAAAACCTGATATATACGATTCCCCAAAATGTATCTTATTAACCAAATTTTATATGGAGTCTAAAAAGCAAAACAAAACAAAAAAATCGTTATTTTGAATTTTTGTTGGAAATATACATCGGAAATAGTTGAGAGAGAATTTTTGCTCGACTTTTAATAAACGCAGCACTTTACTCATGACAAATTATTCTATTTAACGGCCTGTCGAGACGCGTCCAAACCTACGCTCACGTTTACTTAACTCAAAGTCCAGTTCTGGACACAGACATTAGATTAAGTTTAACAAATTATGCGTGAAGGATTAGTTCGCATGAATGTCCTCGAGTTGCTTAATATTTCATGTAGCCGAAGTATTTCCCTTAAGCTAAAGATATGAACACCACACTAACATCTTAGTCGCTCGGTTGAGTTGATTTCAGACACGAAAACTGGCTCTTCTCTCTATTAAGAAAACCCATTAAAATGCCCATTAAGTCATACTGCAGTTTTCAGTAACTATTTCCTGGGTTATTTTGCAAGGAATTCCACATTTCATTGCATTAAACGATAAAGAGAATAGTATACACACATTTTAGAACATAATATCTGTAAATATTTTCGAGAACAGAGAGATATTTGTTCTCATTGTAATTAAGAATTAAGAAGAAGCAATTTTTCGTCTTAAATTCTCTCAACAAATAAAGCAGAATTACAATAATGGCTTTAAATTCATTTTATAACTATTTGATTCGTAGACTAAATTGTAATGAATGGCTTTTATACAAGCAACGCTATTAATAACGTCTGTACGTTTAATGATGAATACGACCGCAAATGATCAGATTTGGAGAGTGTTTTGAAACGGCAAGCTAGAGCAAATAAATTCTAACAAACAATACCTAAAGGCGTAATCTTTTGCTCTGAAATGCATACTAAGCAAATTATTTTGTTAAGAATAAAACTGTAATAATTTCATTTCACCTACTAAAAATCTGCATTTTAAAAAATTCCATTTTCCTAGAATTATAAATTGATAGTGAAAAAAAATTCAGTTTCTTGAATTTCCAATAACTTGTGAACAGAATAAACTTTTCGACAATTTATAACGTGGTTTCATAATTTACTTATAATAAAGATATAAGCATTATTCATCTAGTTTGTTATAAATTACTAGATATTTTGAGACAATTTTAAATATGTTGCAACTGGTATCATTAAGTTTTAAATAGTCCTAGATAAGGTTATCTAGTTTCTTGAACTGATAGAAAGATATATATATATATATATATACAGTGGAATCTCGATCTATCGTTTTTCAAGGGACCGATTGAAATGAACGATAGATGCGAAAACATAACAAAGCAATATGATCTTTGGGACTAGATAAAATGAACGACACATACGGAAAAACGATGGATCCGAAAACGATCGATCGAGATTCCACTGTATATATATATATATATATATATAGATGCATGTATACATAACACATACATGCATATATACATACAAAAGAGGTAAGCAACGATAAGTAACCTACGTTAATAGCCCGCGGTTGTTTTGTTAGAAAAGTCTACCTGAAATTTTTTCAGATTAAGAACACAGGATGTTGGCATGTACATACTTTATTTGTTTATTATCTTAACTATTCACCGATACTAAAAAATTTTCTACGATAAGTATTTCTCGTTTGCTTTTCCTTATTGCTCTTTCCCGCTGTCAAACTACCATGTAAAAATTGTCCTCCTGAACCATGCTTCGAATCAGCGCCTCCTAACTTGGAGAACTGTGCTGTACCGACTGAATAGCTCTTACATAAATAATGCAATATTTTCTCATTGATTGAGAAGCTAAGTGATAATCCTTTTTTTTAGAACCACCTCGATTAAATAATTTACGTGAATGCATCTTCCATGCACTCTCATGAAAAGCAAAACCCATTCCCTTCCTATCTTTAGCCTAAAAACCTGTGTAATAAATGCTTTTACCTAAGAGTATAAATGAATTTTCGAACCTTTTCGAAGCTATTAACTTTATATTTAACTGTTGATAATACCAGCTCGTATCAATTAATTATAAGTTCGTAAAAGCTCAATTTCTGCATCATATGTCGCTCAATATATTGCTGTGAATTTTTTAATGAAATGTTACAACAAAACTTTTATGACTAGTTTTTGTAACCCCTATAATATGCTTATCCATTATTGTTAAAATGCCTTAGCAAAATTTTGTTTAACTAGTATTACCTAATGTGTTAAAAGTGGAATTTTTAAATTGACGAAATATGATTACTTTTTGTTCATAATGACGAAATAAAGTCTCTAAACGGAACAAGACTCTGTCCAGAAAAACTTACGCCTTATCGGACAACAGAAAATTTGCTACTTTGATCAAGTTTTTATCCTGTCAAAAAAATTTTCTTTACATCAAAATGCTCTGAATCCTCTATTATCGGAGCTAGTCAAACCGGAGAATGCAGATTATCTAAAAATGGTCCATATACCGTGAATAAGGAACAATAAAAAGGTTTTAAATAGTCTAATATAGTGAGTTGAATAGAATTGAATTAAAATCATAGTTAAATTTACATATTATTTTCAGTTTTTCGTATGGAAAAAGTCTCTTATTGCCCTTTGTTTACAAGCCATTCTTTTGCTGAAATTGTCATATCAATGCCCTTTGTGATGTCCAAATAATTGGGATATCAATGTATTTTCACAATGACTATGAGTATGGCAGATATTATGTAGACGTAATGCATACTATATTTTGTTCCATATAAAGTTATAAATAATTATTTTATGTATCATTATACTTTAATTATTCATTGAACAATTGTGAAAGTGATCTTAAATATTTTGCTTTCCTTACATTTCGGAGATGAAAAGCAAATAGATATCTCACTGTTGTCAAATTATTAAAAGTTTCTTCCTGAAAGCATATCTAAGCAGCAACGCTTAAAATATTTTCAGGATAACATTTTAAAGTAAATTGAGAAAATGAAAACTGTTATTAAAAATATGCGTGCAATTTTCGTTAATTCCTTAGTAAAGTAATTTCAACATCTAAATTCCAAGAGAATTTCTCCCTAATACAGAGAAGAAAGAATGTCATTTTACAGTAAGTCTTATACCCCATACCAGGTTATCTACCTTCATTAAAACCTGAAATTCTGATCAAACTTTAAGAGGCAGGCAGAGAGCATTTGATTGTGAACAAATTTTTGAACAGCAGTACTTTTTTAAAGAAAAATTCCTTTCTTGCTATAGATTTATTATTTTGTTCATTGGCTTATATTTGAACTAGCTGAAAACCCGCACTTCGCTACAGAGTACATTCAAATTAAATACAACGGTCAATGTATACAATTAATGCCAAAAAAATAAATAAATAAATGAATATATATATATATAAGAAATACGACGATCAATATATACAATTGATGTAGAGAACAAAATATATTTTAAAAAAAATCGTAAGGGATATTTTTATAGACAAAATAATGTCCAATCGTCTGCCGCATTAGCAAGAAAAAAATATTTTTTTGTCTATTTAGTTGTTATGCACGTGACGATAAATTTATTTAAAGTACCAGAAAAATAAATCACGTGATCGGCATTTAATAAATTAAATTCTAAAAATTAATCTTTAAAAATTCACCAAAAATCAGGAAATGGAGGTAAAAATTCGAAAAAAATTTCATTTTGAAGGAATTTTTATGATCTTTCTCGTGATATAAATTTTATAACCCTCAATGTATTATTAGCTTAAAAATTTAATTTTAAAAAATCTAAGAAGAATTTTTGAAAAATCTTTCTTAGTGCACCCCTACACTATTAGAAGAATCGCCATGCAAAATTTCAGCCCTTTAGGTCCAGCGGTTTGGTCTGTGCGTTGTATGTCAGTCAGTCAGTCAGTCAGTGAATGAATGAGTCAGTTACGGAACTGTTTTATATATATAGATTATATATATATATATATATATATATATAACCATTGTATGCTGATATGCTCTCTAAACGTTTAATCGGCTGTTATATTCCAGTTGAATCTGTTTGTACCTCTAAATGAATATTAATATCAGATTAGGAATGTTTGGTTTCATACAAATTATACATGTCAACATATTTTTCAGCATATTTGTTAGCAGTGCATAGATGCACCGCTAAAAAAATATTTAAAATAGACAAAAGCAAATGTGAGTTTCCTTCACCACAGCTTAGTCACGAGTGTATGGAGCTTCCCTTAAAAGTATCCAGCAAAGAGATTACTAGTATTTATGCAATCCGTTTCTCTTGGTACCAGTTGTCGGTGGCCGAAATGTCGAGATAAAATTGCTTCTAGAAACATCACAGGTATGTAAGGATAAATTCAAATGGCAGAATAAAATTCGTATTTTTAGGAAAATTTTGCACCTTAGTCTCTGTTAGCATGTTTTTAGCCAGTATCTAGTAGTTTGCAGTTAGTTTTTTTTTTTTTTTTTTTAGAAAATGTTCGTAGCATTTTGATGGAAAGCATTTTCAACTCATTTTTTATTCCTTGTTAAGATACCATCAAAACGCTTTTATATGAAAATCCGCCAGATAACGGAAACGACAAGAATGCACTTTTTATTAGTTTTGCTTCGCTAAATCGAGGAAATTTATAACTGAACCATTATGATTCCCACTTTTTACAAAAATTCTTTGAAAAAATCCAAGGTTTATGAGGAGAGAAGGGACTGGTGCTCGATTCGGCAACGGACTTAGTATTCTTTGTATGTGGTTGTTGTGATTGTCGTAAAGGCAAATTATTTTTCTCGTTTTGTAATCCGGGAGTTACTGTCCGATTCAAAAAACACCAGAAGCCCTAACAGCTGTAGTTTAATCAGCATAGCAATGACATTCAGACTATCGTAGATCTGCTTCTTGTCATTAATGTTGCTATGCAAGTTTCTTCTAAACGAGGGACGACACTTTTGCCTTCTCTAAATCCACAAATACTCAAGACGACTAACGGAAATGTGATAGTTGCGATCGACGATTCTATTTTAATCCTTCAGCGGGCGCTCCCGCAGTGGCGTAACGAGCATAACTGGCGCCCGGGGCACGATACCTTTGTGGCGCCCCCCCTGAAAACATATAGTAATATAATATATAGACCCTATATTGGCGCCCTCGATAAACGTATAACATAATATATAGACCTTATATTGGCACTCCCCCCCGAAAAGCATATAGTAACATAATATATAGACCTTATGTTGGTGCCCTCCCCTAAAAACATATAGAAATATAATATACAGACCTTATATTGGCGCCCCCCACAAAATAATATAGTAATATAATATATATACCTTATATTGGGGCCCTCCCCTGAAAAACATATAGTAATATAATATATAGACCTTATATTGGCATCCACCTCGAAAACATTTAGTAATATAATATATGGATCTTACATTGGCGCCCCTCTGCGAGAGGCGCCCGGGGCATGATAGACACCCTTGCCCCCCCCCCCCTTTGCTACGCCATTGCTCTCCCGTGTACAAAGTGCAACATTTTCGTAATTTTGAATGGTTTGTTTTTACATGTAAGGTTTGAATGTTCTAAGCAGTTTCTATTTATAGCTACACCCTTTCTAACGCAGGCCTGATTTTCTGACCCTTGTATTCCTTTCCATTCATTGATAGTCGGGATTTAACCGTGGTAAACCAGCGATTATACTGGATTTCAATACGGCAAAAGCAGGAGTTGTTGTAGTCGATCAAATGTGCAGCTATTGCACGGTATCCCGCATATCACGAAGATGGACAACCTCATTGTTTTTTTAGGTTTTTGAACATAACAGGAATCAGTTCGCAAGTTGCCCTTAGATCCAATAAACTGGACAGTTTTGAAATAAGCCGATTGTATCTGCATTCTTTGGCCTTTAATTATAAATATTATCAACATTTTATATCTTGCCATAAAACACAAAATTATTATTTTCAATTTGAAAAATAAAAGTTTATTACAAAAAGAATTTTCAAGGTTGAAAGAGACGTTGCACTTCGTGCCATGCTCGTCTGCTGGTGTTCCAAAAATTGGAGCGCCCACTGAAGGGTTAAACTCATTTAAAAACGTCCGAGAAGTTTTTTTTCACTTCCAGCCACTGAAATTCAGGTAAAGAATGACTAAACACGTTGTTCTTCTCCACTTCCATACCTCAAACAGAAGAGATAATCGAGATTTTTTGTTACTTTCATTTCCGTGATTAGCATGCTCAGATAAGGTAAAATAAGCTATTTTAACTTGTATACTCTTTGGTTGTTACACAGTATCGTTAAAACTTTCTCACATTTGAATCGTTTATTTCAGAATCCGTCAACAAACATTTTTGGGGATTTTTACTTTTTTATAGAATCAAGGTCTTCTACCATAAACGCATATTTTTGTACAGTAATTTGCCAACGACCATTCTCCTTTTATGGCTTACTATTGGCAGTGCATATTGACTTCGTGCAAAAACCCGACAAGCGACATCACATAGCGTGTTTCTGCAGTATATCTAATTTTCGTCCTGCTTTCAACACTGCTCTGTTGACAACACTGGAGTTGCTTTTGTTTTACGTGTAGAGGTTAAACTACTCTGTTGTGGATATAATTTTATTGAACGGTTTTACGTAGATCTTTATGATAGTTTGTTTTTTAAAATGGCTAGTGGTAGTTCTGAAGACGAACCTCAAACAAAAAGGAAAAGAGTTTTTACAAATGAAAAGAACGATACACTAAATGTCATACGAAAAGCAAGAGTGAAAGGTGAAGACTACAAAAGTAATAAAGTAACATGGTTCCATCAAAGTCTGTTCCTGATGATATGATGTGCAAATGTCCAGCTAAATGCAGTTTATCTATTGCTGATGACACAAAAAAATCAAATATCGAATTCTTTTTATTCGTTAGATACTAAAAGCAATCAAGATATATATTTGCAAACATTCATAGAAGTAAGAGAAATTAAGCGTAGAGTTTCAAGTCCTCATCCTCAAAAACAAGAAATAAATCATTTTTGTACAGTATTAAGATCAAAGGTGTTCTCCAGTTTGCAAAAATGTTTTTTTTTTTTTTTAAAAAATCCATGGAATTTCTCGTGATCGAGTTGGAAAGCTGACTAGCCTATTAGTTCATAATAAAAGACCTGGAAGGACATGACACATCTGGAAGAAGTGTTACCGAGAACCAAAGAATACCATTTAAAGTCTCATGTCACAAACAATTTGAATTCATCACAGCTAACCAAGGAAAAGTTGTCATTAGCCAATTTATTGATGGCGGCAGGTCCTTAACGTTCACCTTAAAAAAGTACAAGAACGTTCCTGAACTCCCAACGGTATGAGCGTACGCTTCTGGAAAAGTGCCGATCAATAACAAAAAAATTGATGACCTGAAGAAGCCAAGTATCTACACTACAGGGTATGAAAGTTTCTACCATAACATTTTCCATTGGCCTACTACGAAAGCGGAGTGCAATATAGACAGGGAATACGAAGATGAGTAGGTCGACAGACCGAAAACAGAATCGGATGAGAATCAAGGTTTTTCTTTTTTTATTGTAGCAATAATTTTTAGCTTTTTAACGTTTCATTCTGCGTTCAAATAAAAAAAATACAGATTATAACATTTTATTCATTTTTAAAAAATCCTAATAATACAATAAAATCGGGAAATTAGCCTTAAAAACCTTACGTTTTTAAAGAAAAAGTATTTTATTGAAGACACCTGCTAACTGAAAAATTTAAAAAAAATTAAAACGTAAGTAAAATATTATAAGTTAATTACAGGCAACATGCACTTCGAGAAGATAGTAATTATTATTCTAAATTTTTTAAGCCAAAATCTACAATAATATCAAAAATAGAATGTTTTTCTCTGTTTCCCCAAAAATTTGAAAAAGCGCACTTAACGTGTTTCTGAAATAAACGATTCATTAAATGAGGGGTAGTCCTGACTGCAGCTGAAGATTTGACTTTAAGTCCAATTTGAAGCGGGAATAAACAATTCAGCAGAGACAACTGCGTGACACTGAATTAAATGATCCCCATAGTGTTGAACCAAAATTAAGGCCCTCGGAACCTTTTTCCTCTATGAGGGGACACAGTCCTTTCAGTCAATAGCCCTAAATGATTTCCGTTGGACGGGAAAACTATATAATTCGTATCTAATTTAAAAACAGCTTCTTAAAAATTCATTCAGACATTACGAATAGCTATGTCAACAGTTATCGAGAAAATAGCTCACTTCTACCCAGACTTGGGTGTATATAATTTGAAGTGGCACTCTAAATGAAGTTGATACAAACACGGTTTATACGTGAAACAATGTTTATTGAATTCGTTGCACATATAGAATTTGCTTTTACAGCAATAAACATACGTACTACTTGTACGGAATTTATATATTAACATTCAATAGAAATACACATTTCAATACTCACAAACCAGCAGAGAGTCAAACCAGCAGTACTGCCACGTAAACTTTGGGCCCCCTAAGCACTAGCGCAGGATAGTACTGGAGCTGCATACCCTCGTAGCTCCCTCTCGCTTATCTATCAACCTTAACAACCTTCTTTCAACCTTAACAACTTCTTTCAACCCTATCAACCTTTTTTATTAATGACACTGCATGGTATTTATACTAAGCGCGTATGCCGAAATTAGCATATCTCAAGCAGCTTCTTTAATTCATTCACTGAAAAGTTCGATTCTTGTGAATCGAATCTTGTGTATACCTTACACAGTTAAGAAACTTAAAAATACATAAAAATTTTATGTTTCTTAAAACATAAAATACGAAATATATAAAACATAAATTTAGTCCTAGATAAAAATGCTCAAACTACATAAATAAACGTCTATTTTAAGGAATATTTATTATATAATATGATCCCTTAAAACATAACTAGATATTTAATGATTGAGTAAATGTTGATTTATCAGACTTAGCTAAAATTTGTGGCCGAAAGCACGTAGGCCATACATTGAAAATAGTTTATTTTCATTTCTCGAACTAAAGGACCCGTTTCTCATTGTTCTATGACATCATATTTCAATTGTTTAAAATGCAGTCCGCGTAAATAATCTCAAAGATATATCTGAGGAATTTGTGTACGGGAAGCTAGCGAGAGCATCGTAACTCTTAAATGAGCTGCAGCCTGGCATTAACACTTTAAGAATTTCAAGTAAAACAGTTTGGAGGGGAAGATTTAAGTATGATGCTTAAAATTTAAAGGGTATTGAGATGTGGGGATTCCTCGAAGTAGAGCTACTTCAGTTGAGATATGCTTAGAGAGACATGTTTCAGCATCGGATAACTTCGATAATATTTTTTTTTACGTGGTATGGTTAGAAGTGCTAATTTGTATTTTGGTTTCCTGGGTTTAAAATATTTCAACAAGGTCTCTTGCATAATGAGGTTTGAAGTGTCTGCAAGGGGATAGATATTTTAACAGCATGAAGAACGGAGCAGGTTTAAAAGAAATAGTAAGTTATCGGAACAAAACTTACGTCAATTCTCGACAAACGAGGAAAACGGGTTAAGGACAATGTTGATAATGTATAATCCCAGTAAGTATTTATAGTTTATCGTATTTATAGTATATATCGTCAACAAGAAAGGAAAAAAACGTCAAATTCAAGCTTCAAGTGGGACAAAAATTCCAAACAAGTATCCAAGGAAAAAACGGACATCTTCGACTATTGCAAAGGTACGTTGTTTAATGTTAAAAGAAAATCCCCCTAGTCAAAGGACAGTTGCAAAATCATTAAAATGCTCGGTGTCCACTGTAAACAAAATGATAAACGTTGATTTAAATCTTAAGAAAGCGAAAAAACGCAATGTGCATCGTCTTCTTCCAAATCATATCGCTGAACGCAGGACACGCGGCAGAATTCTATATGAGAAACACTTATCCAAAGAAGAATGGAAAACAATTGTCACAATAGATGAATCATGGGTGTATTTAAATGATTGCAACAAAAAAAGAGCCATTTATTATCATAAAAGGGAAGAAAAAAATTTAAGTACATGGTTCAAAGAATCGAAAGAAAGTTTTTCTAAGGGATTCATGATTGTTGCTGGTTTTTCTTATAATGGCAAGTTAAAAATAAAGTGAGTGGAAAAAAATGTCAAGATTAACTCCAAATACTATCAGGAACATATTTTATCGCCAATTTTTCTGAATGAAATACCATCGCTTTACCCACAGTGCCATCAATCTGTGAGACTCCATCAGGACAAAGCTAGCAGTCACACATCAAAATCCACTGTAAATTTCCTAAATGAAATGGAACAAAAAACTGGTATCAAGGCCATACCCTTCACTGATATCCCTACTAAATCTCCCGATGTATCACCTATGGATTTTTGTGCTTTCGGACTTTTAAAATCTGCATTATCCAAACTTCGTCCCCAAACCCTTACAGGACTGTGGAAAGCTGTTCAGGAGGAATGGGATAGAATACCTCTTCTGACACTTCAAAAGGCATTATTATCCTGGAAATTGCGGTGTCGAAAGATAGTTCAGAATAAGGGATGTCAAATAGAACATTTAAAACACAAGAATTTTATGTAATTTAGTTTTGTGAATACAATATACATCGTCTAAAAAACGTGTGAACAGCCTCTGTATATATAGAGAGAGATAGCTAAGGATACAGGAGGATGATTAACGAAGATTTGAAAAAACTGCAATTATTCTCAGTTAGCAAAAATCAAATATTTATTTGAAAATAGAAACTTATTTGAATTTTATATACATATTGTATCAGCTAGCTGTCACGGACTGGTTGTTGGGAATATATAGGGTTTCACCGCCAGATAGCGCTGTATGGGTCAATGCCCTGGGGGTGTCTGTCGCGGTTTGTCACTTGTTGTTTTGGCTGACCGTGATGGCTCAGAAGAAATTCGTTCTTGAATCTTGAACCTCGAACCCTGGCCCAACTTTGTTGGGAAATAAAATGTTGTTATTGTTACTAATTCGTTTTTTTTTTTAGTTAACTTTAACTTATTATTTTCTCTCACTGGTCTCAAACTATGAATCTTCGAATTTCTTCTCATTTGGGGAAGTTGGGGTGCAATTCGAGTTGCGCACAATTAAGTCACTGATCAAATCATTCCAATGAGTTACGACCACAAGTCTTTTTTTTTTCATAACTATCTTCGGGAGGGATGCTACAATGCAAAACTTATAACTCGCGAGTTTAATTAATACATGGATATTCCTTTAAAACTCATCCGTATCAAAATATATACTAATTAATTTAAATTTTATGCTTATCAATTTTAATTTTTTCTAGTAAATCTAGTTTTTCTGTAAATCTAGTAAAAATGCATTTATAAAAAATTGACATATTGGAAATATCGAGCCTAATTTTCCGGCACCATTGATGTCAGCCATAACCAAATTTATCTTGAAAAATGTGCAAAGAATTTTTGTTCGTTCTGGCTGAATGGATTCGAATTACCAATATAACAGAATGCTAATATACTACATGCCTTAAATTTAGCGAAAGAACTGCGATAGCAAAGGACAGATGAAGCAGTACTCGAAAATGAGAAGTTCATTGATGTTAATTTCATCAAGTGCTGCGTCTCCACGACATTCTAAGGTTTGGGACTTCAGCCAATAATCCTCTGAATTTCTCATAGCAAACTGATGAACATTGATGATAATGAAAAGAGGGGAGTTAAGAGGGGATGTATTGCGATCAGCTATTTAACATTTCCGCTCCCAACTAATGGGAAGTAATTAACGCTGAAGGATTGTGGGTTGGGGGGAGGTGGTCACAAAACAGGCTACAAAGATTGATGGCGTTAATTATCGTTAATCGATCTTCACTCCCTCCTCCTCTCCTTCCGTTTTAAATTTTAGTCTGGGGTGAAATTTAGCCCCAGATTCTTCCCAGCTTATCATAATTCACTTGGCATGCTATTGTAAATAGTTGTTTGGAAGTTTGAAGTATCCGAACACAGGGCGATAAGATTTTCCTGATTATGGAGTTTGTTTAAGGTTTATTCTATAGAAAATATTTTATTAGTCAGATGGATCTTCATTTTTTTTTCTCTTTCTTATTCAGAATGAGCAACTTATTATTTCAAATTACGTATTAAGCAAGATCATTCTTCAACATTCCCATAATAAAAATATGCAATATTTATTTCAATTACTTTTAAGCGTTAACTCTTCTCTTCTTTAACGTTACCTAAAAATTTTCGAAATAATATCGGCCATACACTGAATTATTCGTGTGTGGCCGACGTTATCAAGGAAATCCTCTTTTGAATTCAGGCACCTGTATGAACATGCAGAGTCTGTTTATGGTGTACAAACACAGTTAGTAATGAAAGAGGGATGTGATTTAATCAAAAAGGGGTTTCACTATGGAAAAGAGAATAAGAAAGGAAAATTGTAAAATGTATTGAAAATAATCAAAAAGGGAGGAATGAAAATTGTTTGTCATAAATGGCCTTGGTCTACATGTACATATATCTGAAGTCTCTAAAATGTTTCTGCTAATAATACGTTTGAATAATCAGGGATATCTGTTAAAATAATTCTTTCGGTGTTAATTTTGCTTATGCCTCCTTAACTTGTTCCTTGTTATTTTCTATGCCTTAAAAACTTACTGAAAGCTCCCTGGTGGCGCCGTATCTGTCGGTTCTACAGTAAAATATTTAAAAGAAAATTCCCTCCTAAAAGCTAATGCGAATCCCATCTAAAAATTAAAATCGATCCCGAAGTGGTGAGTAAAAAACAATTTGCTTTCGTGGGAATTCTTAAGGGAGGAATAGCCAATTCATTAAATGTGGGCAATTAACCAAAACAGGGAAAAGAAACTCATTAAAATAACATAGCATTAAAAGGAAACGTAAAAGAAAATTTATTCAGTCGTAAATTATTTACGAATTCGTCTTACGCAAACTTTTCTAGATTACAGTAATAGTATTGTGTAAAAAAAAAAAAACTAAGCAATTTTACTAGGTTGTATGAAGAGTCTTATAAAGCAATTCTGAGAATTTCTGCTTTTATTGCTCTTTCCCGAAGAATTAGAATATTAGATGATATGTGATTCAGATATGAAAAAAAATTCATCCCAACATCTTGTTGTGGACTAGACTCCACATGGACGTCACTTCTTGTGTTGAATACAAAGCCATATACAAAGCCTTTACAGGGTCAATACAAAGCCTTTTGATACCTGACATAGCTGCAACAAGATACAGCGATAGAATTTTAGAAAGAGCAAGGCTAGAAAAAGCTTTTCAGTAACATTTGTCCTGTACGAACATATAATTATAAATTCATTCTAGATTTCACTTAATCCATACAAAAATGTGAATGACAATGTGCCTGTAATTGTATAATAATACTATTTCTGCAATCTAGAAGAAACACGATCTGGCCTGTCTCCAGCCAGTTGCTGCAAATTCTTATATTGGTTGGAGCAAAATATTACGTTAAAGGTTTTGCAATAAATTGATCTGTTCGTTTGGAGTGTTTAACGATTCATCCAAACGAAATATATAAACGTGAACCAGTCCCTCATAACCAGTCCCTCGTGAACCTTTTATTTTGCACGGCTCTAGAGCTTGGGGCATGGCGCTCAAGAAGAAGATTAATTGTAAATATCTCCGACGCATTCAAAGATGTATTTTCCTGCGAGTCGTATGTGGATATCGCACCTTAAGCTATGAGTCTGTTTATGCAATCTCTGGTTTTCCTCCGATCCACACTGTCATTCTTCATAATACTGCCTTTAGAGAAAATTTCTCTACTTCTTCTACTTCTGGTTACGATTATGTTTTACCTCCTTCTGATCTTCCTCATCCCTCAGAGAGAAAGGCTATCAATGTTATTAATTATTGCAACAAAACTGCAGATGATTTCCCTGTTACTTGCTATACTGATGGCAGTAAAATTGATGGCAAGGTTGGTTTCGCTTTTGTGGCCTTCAGAAATGGTATTGAATTCGAGCATTTTCAATTTAGAATTCGAGATGAATGCACTGCTTTTATAGCTGCTGTTTAAATTTTGCCATTAAATGGATCATGGATCGAGATAGTGCTGTCAAAGATTATCTCATTTGTACCGATTCACTTTCATCCTCGGAGACCTTAAAATATATTTCTTCTGTCAATAGCATTATAGTCGAAATTCAAAGGCAACTCAAACCCTTGAAATAAAAACGTCTCTGTTTTCTTTGCATTTGTTCGTGGATATACAGGTATCTTTGGTAACGAGCGAGCCAGCTTCCTTGCCAAGTCTGCCACAAAGTGTGAAATTGAGATTAGTGTCAATATTCCCAAATCTTTTTTTAAAAAGGACATGTTTGAGAGTATGGTGGAGTCATGGAACCAAGAATACATCAGCTCAGATAAAGGTAGTTTAACCAAGAAATTTTTTCCGTCCATTAGAATGAGACTCTCATGCCATCACTTCTTTGCTAACTACAAATTGGCTCAGTTCCTCACAGGACATGGAAATTTTAAGAGCTATTTGAGTCGATTCAACTTGTGTTCGGCGACCCCCTGCGACTGCAGCGTTGGTGGCGAGGAAAATGCTGAACATGTTCTGTTTTTGTGTTCGAAATACCGCAGGGAGAAGAATATTTTTAAATTGGCGCTTAAGGACTTAAATATTAACTGGCCTCCTAATTTCTTTCTGCTCGTTTCTGGAAAGCGCGCTTTCGGCATATTTTGTAAATATATTGTAAATATTTGTAATTTTTCTTAGTTTCTTTTTCTTTTTTATGTTTTGTCTGTTTCTTTACTGTTTTCTTATTGTTATATACTTACCTCTGTAAGTCCCGTGTAATACTTTGTGGTACAAGGGAATTGTATGAGTATTTTTTAATTTAAAAAAAAACAGTCCCTCATAAAACGTCATCCATTTTATTCCTATCCCTTAATTCAAATGCTCTTATTTTGATTCAGTGCTCAAAATTTGATATATTAAAAGATATCGTAAGGTGATTAAGATTTTTTGTTTTTGTTTTTTGTATTAGAGATTTGTTGATTTTAATTTCAGTGGTTAATGTGGTATATTTTTCTAGATGTCGTTAATTCAGCGTTTATTTGTCTCTTATCTGAGAGGAGGTATTTTTGTATGCATGTTAATATAAACCTTAATGTTAATATACACAGCCCTCCAAAATTTAAGGTACAACATGTTTTTCGAAGCTCACCATCAAAATAATGGCAGTAACAATAATATTCATAGTGTATATGAATGATAGTATCGAACTTTAAGAAAACTTACGCCAAAAAAAACCTTGGTCAATACTTTCATTTCAAAGAATTGCCGCTTATATAAGAGTAGGAGAAAATGTGGAAAAATCAAACTTTCCTGACTTGTAAGTATTGTGCTTTCCTGATTGTGTGTAAGTATTGTGCATGTTTCTTTATTTTCAATTTTTGTTGGCAATTTCGTTGACAGTACGCAGGAGAGTATATCAATGTCTCGGAGAAGTCGTTTATCCAATTCATTAAGGTGACGGGCGAACGGATGGATAGAAATGGGATTGTCACAAACTGATGCTGATAGACGTCTCAATGTGTCTCGAAGTGTGGTCCAACGACTGTGGAATCAGTTTTCATTAGAAGATTATGTATCTAGAAGACATGTTCCAGGCCGACCACGAGTAACACCACCTGTGGGAGAACGCTTTCTAGCTCTTATGGGCCGAAGAAGGAGAAGCATTACTGTGCCTCAGCTTGTTTCAGATCATTTTATCGCTTCAGGGACAAGAATATCCGCTACTACAGTGCAAAGATGGCTTCACAATTGTGGTCTCTGTGCAAGACCACCAGTTGTGTGTGCCCTACTTAACCGATGACAGAGTAGTGACCGTGTATGTTGGGCAAGAGAACACGTTTCCTGGACGAGACAGCAATGGGTTCTGTACTCTTCACGGGTCCAGGTTCCCACTAAAGAGCGATTCAGGGCGTCTTCTGATCTGAAGAGAACAAGGTACTAGATGCAACCAGTCCAACATTGCTGAAAGACACAGTTACAGAAGTGGTGCAAAGATGGCTTCACAATTGTGGTCTCTGTGCAAGACCACCAGTTGTGTGTGCCCTACTTAACCGACGACAGAGTAGTGACCGTGTATGTTGGGCAAGAGAACACGTTTCCTGGACGAGACAGCAATGGGTTCTGTACTCTTCACGGGTCCAGGTTCCCACTAAAGAGCGATTCAGGGCGTCTTCTGATCTGAAGAGAACAAGGCACTAGATGCAACCAGTCCAACATTGCTGAAAGACACAGTTACAGAAGTGGTGGAAACATGGTTTGGACAGGAATCTCTCTCGGTGGTCACAATGATTTGCATGTGTTCCATAGAGGAACTCTGACTGATATAAGATATCGGGACGAGATCCTTGATCAATATGTCCACCCATATGCCACTGCTATTGACAACGATTTCGCTCCAATGAATGATAATGCAAGACCTCACCGAGCTGGGCTTGTAGAGGACTATCTTGAGGGTCACGGTTTGGAGCGAATGGAATGGCTAGCTCGATCTCCAGACCTGAATCCGATAGAGCATGTTTGGGACTACCTTGGCAGACACGTTTCTGCTTTAAGTCCTCCTTCAAAGTCGTTACCTGATCTGGAACAAGGTTTACTCCGTATCTGGCCTTCGCTTCCCATTTCGGTGTCCGACAACTTAATTGGCAGCATGGAAAGTCAGGGCCGACAATGCATTACAGCTAGGGGTGGACATATTCCTTATTAGAAACCATTTTTTTATGTTTTCATGACATTTTTCCACATAAAACTGTAATGTACTGTTTTCTCCAAAAATGGAGTTTTCTGCCAAAGTGCTTTTTTGTTGTAACTCATGTAAATTATATAAATTGTGTAAATTTCTTTGTCGCATTTAATAAAGAACTGTTTAGTGCACATTACGTCCAAATTTCCTGTTTCTCTGATCATTAATTTTTAAATTAGGCGTAAAAAATATGTTGTACCTTAATTTTTGGAGGGCAGTGTACGTATCAAAACCCAACTAAATTTGTCTCTTACGAAACAGAGTTTGAAAGGGGTGGCATTCATATTATAAGGTTCTCTTACGTCACTATGATAGTTTAGAGCAGGGGCTTCCAAACTTATTTGACCTATTGCCCCCTTTTCAGAAATAAATTACCGAGCCCCTCCCCCCCCCATAGTAATAGAACACAGTAAGGAAAGATGTTGTAAATAAAACAACTTTAAGATTGAAATTATAAAATTATCTATCAAAATCAATCATGATAACATTCGTATTACACACAGATAATTTAGAGAAGGAAGGATAATATTAAAGTAAAAATTACGAATAACATTAAAAATAATTTACTCTCATAACCCCCTTTTCCAGTGTCCTCGGGATGTTTCAGAATTTTCTCGTCTTTTTTTATGCTACCACCGCCCCTTATTTTCATTCCCCACCAATTAGCATCCCAGGCTACTAAATACCCCTTGGATCGCCCCAGTGCCCTCTTTGTATCGCCCACTTTGGGAAACCCTGGTTTAGAGGTTAAGACACTGGCTTCAAGTTCAGAGGTCGTGCTTTCGATTCTCACTCTTTGCAGCCAGAACAATTTACTCCATGAACTTGTACGTAATGAGCACTTCTTCAATCCCACAATAGTTTTTGTTTAATTCATTGAGGAACTGACATTACGTATTTGTTATCCACAAGTTTTCTGTGAATCATCCACGAGCCTAGTTATTTCTGGGCTTCAAAACATTCATCGGTGCTTATAACAACGCTTCGCGAGAGCACCTGAGTGTCTGAATATGCGAGAATTTGCTAGTTTGATCTTATACGGCAGTTTGTGGGAGATTCAACATCGTCCATAGTAACTAGCAAAACGATAGGACCAAATTCCATCACCAGGGAATTTAGGAAACTCTCTGTCATGCTCAATAATTACTATGAAGGAGGAATACTAAAAGGAAGAAAGGAATACTAAAAATAAACATGCCGAGTCAATATGCCATGCCTTCGACTTCAAAAGGGAGTTGTGGGTGGAAGCCATTCAAATAAAAATATCGCTAGAGCCTTAAATGGTCACAGCGTTAATCTGCTGATGAGTGGTCCATGGTCCGAATTCAAGCCTGGCAGAAAATTCAAAGGCGCGTTTACATTGTAGCGTCACGACAAGTAGGTAAGGCTATTCTCTCTGAGGCGTTGCTAAAAATTACTACCATGGGATCCATAACAAAGAAAGACAGAGTTCTAATTAAAAGCGAAGGCCAAATTTTTAAAACAAAAACTTAACAATTTATTAACAAAAATAATTAACATTTAAACAGTGCAACATATTGAATTAAAAATCCCGTGCAGATTCACAACGTACGGAGCCTAAAACACACATCCGCTCAGGCCGCGTTCTCTAGCGTCTCTCCCCTCAATGTCTGGATTTTCAGAAGGGGTGGAGGGGCCGCAGATTATCGGCTGACAGCTCTTCTTAGACGCCGAACTTTATTACATTGCAGAAACGTTAAGAATCCCCCACGTGTTCCGAACCGGTGGAACCGAGCAACACATTCCTTGAAAAATACGCAGCTGTGTTTCAAGCTCTTGTGGGGTCTCGGGAAAAAATAAGACCATATTTCCAGTACGCTACAACATACAGCGAACGAAATTGCTCGCTAAATTTATACGTAGCAACGAGCACCACCGATCGCATATTGTTTGCCTTTACCAAGGTTCGTTCACGAGACGGTACATCAAAGGAAGTTTGTTACTCTTCGTTAGCCGCCGTTCGCTGTACGTGTACGGAGCCTACAGTTAAGCTTGGAATCTTTTTACTTTTTGGTTGGAAATTTCATTTCGAATAGGAAACTGGCTTTCTTCGTTCATTATCGTAACTCAGAAAAGTTAGAAAAATAATTCACCACAACAGTTCACTACACTCAAATGAACGAACGGTCGTATAAGCATTCGGTTTGTTAATGTGGAGAGCCAATCGAATTTCAAACAGTACGCCGAATTTGTTCGTTGAAATTTGGCCCAATTTGTTCTTACCCTAAGTTCGTACTATATATACGCGCCTTTAGAGTCGTGCCCGAAAGAACGATTATAAACCATTGAGAACTGTAGGGTAAATTTTTAATAAAGAAAAGAGCATCATACTGCAAATAAATAAATTAATTAAAAATAAATATGCACGGTCATCAACCCATACTTTTGGCCTATAGAAATTATGTGAGGGAGGTCTGTTAAAATAAGATATCTTCACTGAGAGATACCGATAAATTAAACTATATAATTAACAAACAATTTAATCTTAAAACTCATGAGACATCTTTCATGTGCATTTCTAGAGAATTTCAAAGTTTAGAGATCATCAGTCCGTTTTGCCCTGAAGCAAAAAATTTAACGTTACAGATTATGAAGGTTTTTTTTTTTTTTTCAGTTACTTGATGTATTTACAAACAATTTTAAAAGAAGCCTTTAATTCTGTGTGAGACATCTTAACGAGCGTTGCTAACGGATTGGCAGTTTTGGTGACTATCTGTTCATCTGAACAGTTTAAAATTTGAAAAATGTCTTCATGGAACAGACATTTTATTTTCACAATTAATCAATATACGTATATTTACTGAACATTATATTTTGAAATACTGAATGCCCTTCTTTATAATTATGGCCAAATATCTATAGATTTTAATGACTATGATTCAAACTGTTCCTTCAAAGACTCTAAAAAGGGAAAAGTTCGATATCATTGAATAGAAATTTTATTCTTCAAACCGTTATTTTGTCCCCGGAAATTTGATCGAGAAATTTCAAACCCTGAAGTATTATGTTTCAGTGCATATCTTCAAACCTTTTTTTATTCCCCGCGTGTGTGTGTGTGTTCTCGCTCCCTCAAACTCCTCCTTGCTCCCTAAAACTTTTGTTTGTTTTTTTCCTTTAAGTATTATTGTCACAGTTGTGTATTAGACTTGCATATTGTGTATTATTGTCACAGTTGTGTATTAGACTTGCATATTTCTTAAAAATTAAAAATTCTTGAAACATATGTTTAATGTTGTGTATTCATAATATACGTTGAATATTCTATTTTTATCATGAAAACCTTTCTCTTTTATTCTTTTGGACATTCCAGATGTCAAAAGTTTACTCCAGTTTTTAACTTTGTAAATTACAATGTAATTTTTAATTACATTGTAAGGAGTAACTTGTAATTTGTAATTTTCCTGTACTTTGTAATTTTCCACTTTGATAAATTACATTTATTTACCATTAATATTAAAGGAAGTTAATATTAATGGTGCAGGCTTCTTTAGAAGCCTGCACTAGTTCAAAGGCCATATAAAACTCAAATGAAAACTTCTATCTACGCAAGGTACGCTGATTGATTTTCAACATTCATATATATGGACATTCCAGATGTCAAAAGTTTACTTCAGTTTTTAACTTTGTTAATTTACTTTGATAAATTACATTTATTTACCATTAATATTAAAGGAAGTTCTGTTCTTTAGAAGCCTGCACTAGTGATTGTTTCTAATTTTTCTTTTGTTCTAATATCTTAAATGTTCTGAATCATTTGTATTTCAAATTCTGTCGTCTAATAAATTTCGGATACAGGTAACAGTTTTTAGGTCCAAGTAATTTTCCAGTTACGAAAAATCACTTTTGAAAATGGTGTAAATAGAGAAACGCACGCAAATATATACACGTGTAAATTGGCGTTCATTTCTCAGTTAGGGGAATACTAAACATATTAATAAAAGGCTTGTCTTAACGTTAAATATGTTCCTCATACAAGCAGGAAAAATAATCCTGGTTTAGAATACGCAAAGAATTTCGCTGCCCTAATGGAACAAGCGCGTGAAATAAGCTTCCTAACCTGATAGCGGGGGCGTGAGAAAGCTGTGACCAACCAAAAAAAAAGTCACGAATCGCTCTCTTTCAATCTCTTTGTGACCTTGTTTTACAACGCGAAATCGCTAGTTAGGTCATTTCTACAGATATTTAAGCAGTAATTATTTAAATGAATGATAGTGATATAAGTTGAAGTTGCGATTTTCGCACTCATATGTGACGTTGATATCTTTTGTTGGGAGAAATACTCGTAGATGGCATTCAGGAAGCCTTTATTATATATGCATTACTTTAAAGCGTGCCGTATAAACATTCCATTCATCTGCAACTCAGGCTGAACATAATCACCTGAAAACCCTAAAGCAATTCAAATTGGATATGATTTGACAAAATGAGAAAGATAGCCATCATATCTGAAACTATATTTCTTCAACACAGTTTCCCCCTTTTTTTTCAATTTACTTTCAAGTATTGTGTTCAACAGATTTTTGTGAGTTAAATAGCAATTTTCCTAATCAAGAAAATAATCTGGCTAAAAAAATATTAAGGCCAATAATAATAAATATTTGAAAATACTCGAAACTCACGATTATCGGTGCTAATAAATACAAGGATAAGCTTAGAAAACATGGATAATCCTAAAAAGTCCAGTATACCGAGAAAAATAAGCTTTTCAGTTGATTTAAATTAACGACATTTGGCCTTTTTAAATGGGGTTAAGCGGAATAATTCTAAAACATACATATATTTTCATTTTTTTTTCTCCTGGAAAAAGTCTGTTACATTCTAAGTAGCGGCTAGTTGTATTTTATTTTTAGCCCTTATCTTTTCTCTCGCACGGATAATCCACCTTCGTATTTTTAAGATTTCGACGTAGTTTAGTGCTTCGTAATTTGCATTATATTATTTATATAAAACTGAAATGAAAACTTCTATCTACGCAAGGTACGCTGATTGATTTTCAACATTCATATAAATGAAATACGTTAAGTAAAGAAAGCTGCAATGATTGACTACATTTCTTAAACATCCTTTAGACTTTAGACGTTAATTTTATAAATTTATAATCATCAGACTTATTTTCAGAAATTCTTTTCGCAACCTAATGGGTTGGCAATCTATTTTTAAGAGATTCTGGTTGAAGGAGACCATATCACCTGCACCCTTCACTATTGTCTACAATCCTCATCTCGCAGTTTTAGGACCCTGCGTTGTTCTATTACTAAAGAAGTATTCAATTTTTAAATCTCGTTTTTAAAATTTCTTCTAATACATCTGATCTAATCATTTTCTTCTTATACATACTCTTAGAAAACAAAAAGTTCCTCATACACTTGAAGGCAACAGTTTGAAAACTAATTATTTCGACCTCAATCCGAATCATTTTCTTTGTCACTTTTGGAAAGTAAAGCACTGCACGTTTAACAAAAAATAGCGCTTTTATTTTTTAATGTATGATTTATCGAAGTGACAAATTATGAGATTTTTTTAAAAAAACACTGAAACATTTCAACAAATTCCAAGAATTCTTGCCTGCTACTATTTTACGTATTTTCTCTTTCACGTCTCTAACGTTTTTAATCTAACTTTTTAAATTCAAGCAAAAGACGTGTTATGGGCAACGTTAGTGTAAAATAACAATTTTTTGCAAGAGAAATATCTAGGATCTCATCATAGAAAAACTATCGAAGACTACTACTCTGTTTATAAAAACCTTTTCAGCGGTATTGAAATAACCTTTTTTTGTCCTACAAGCCAATAACCTTTTTTTTTGCCCTAAATGAACGGGCAAGCTTGGCAACATTATGTGTGATTTTCCACTTTGAGTGATTTACCAGCTATCTATGAACTACTTATTAAAAAACAGGATAAATTTCATTATTGCGTAGACCGTTTTCTAATTATCGTTTTCGGCAAAAGTATGCCAGTCGAACTGAATAGTTTAGAAAATATTGTCAAACATATAATTTTTTAAGAGTTACCTTGTTTACAAATACAAACATGACAAAATTCTCCCCTTTTAGATATTTTTCATTGGTGGGATAATATACAGTCGAACCTCCATATATCGAAGTAGTAAATTGCGCGAAAAAAATTCGATATATAGAAATTTCGATATATAGAATTGAGCTTAGTCTTATAATTCTCCTAAAAAAAAGAAAATTACAGCTAATTTTCGTATACGAAACTCCATTTCTAATTTATATGCGAATCCCATTAAATGAAAGTTAATAACTAAAAAATGAATTAATATAAAAGATTTATTGATTACTACATATGTTTAAAAAAAAAAACAATAATGCAGGCAGTGGTTACAACGATCACAGTTAGTTTTGCGGAAAGTTCAAAGAAATGTTCGTATTTATTCAGTCGACTAAATACTTTATCAGGGACATTTTCCACTAAGTCCATTGAAGTCCATGACGTATTGTTTCAAATGCCAAAAATTGGGAGATTTTATTCTAAAGTGAAATAAAATCTTCCAATTTGTCTTGAAAAAAATTTCGATATATAGAGATTTTTTCGATATATAGAAACAATTTTTCTGTGTAATGAACATGGAGATTTGCTAACAGTTCGATATATAGAAAATTTCGATATAGGGAAGTTCGATATATGGAAGTTCGACTGTATTTACTCACTGCAAAATTTAATTTCGCAAAATCTAAGGTTAAACTGAAATTAATTATTTCATTAAGATGTATCTTGTCTCTTATTCATCTAGGTAGCCTAACATCGACATCTATATTCCCTATTCCTGTGGCATAGTTGTATTCCATTGTCTCGCATTTTATCTAAATACTTGAAAAAGATCTTTCGGGCTCAGGATCCCCCATTAAAATGATAGTCGCTCTCTCAGCCACTTAAAGCACGAGATCTCGTTCTCAATTGTCATATCTGAACCTTGTAAGCATCCATCAACAAGTTATATAACTTAAAATTTAAAATTACTGTGTTACGATATTCTTGAAATATGATTTTTTTACATAAATAATGATGATATTTAGATTGTTATTGTAATGAAGCACTTTCAAAAAAATAAAATTAATATTTTAAGAGAAAATAAAAAGTTTGAAAGCTTTGATTCATTACATTTTGTGTTTAAGGTTGGTAACGACTTTGATGCCGGCGTGACTATAGGACATGGCGTTTGTCGGCGACGCTAGCCTTTTAATGAAACATAGCGTGTGTGGGGTCTTTAGATGATAGACGCAGATAAGAGAAGGATGGCACCATTTGTGACGTTAAGCAACAATGACTCTTTGTGGGTGATTGATGGAGGGGATCGTTAGAAAACCACATGGTTTGGCGGTGTTTTGAGGGTGGTCATCAGCTGTTTGGATCTTTGCGTAAGAGGGGCGTTTTTGATTAAGAAAGAGGGTAGCGAATGAGAGGTTTTTAAAGTGTAGAAACTCAACAAATAAAAAGTTGAGAGTTTCCTGAATGGCTGATAAAATGGTTCCGGAGGCGGGAACGTTTAGGTGAATTAAAATATTGGAAGTGAGTTTGAAAAAGAAGGATCGAAAAAGAAGTCAGTCGGAGTCCAGGAGGCCTCGCCCTGGGTCGGCTTAAGAAAAACCTACCCCTGTTTGACTGCCCAAAAAGTCCGGTCGAATCTTCCCGGAGCTAAAATAAAACGAAGGGGGTTCGATGCGTCGGAACTCGGTTGATCCTTCCCGAGAAAGAAAGCCTGTGTGGAGTGAAGACTGATAGTTGATCCCGAATCCAAAATAAAGAGGTGTGCTGCTGAGAAGATTGCCTCCAGTCCGCTTGCAGTGACAAATACCCCAGCGTGGAAGAGTACCCCATCATTAGAAAGAGAATCTACAGAGTCCAACTAACGTCACGGAAGAGTCCCCTACCCGACAAGAGAGTCGACACATAACCCGAAGGTTGCCCTCAACTAAAGGACGTAAATGTTTCTCTTGATTTTGTTTAGTTCAGATCCCACGTTTGCTATTGATGGTTAGTGCAGGTTTTACGTGAATTGAAATATAGTGTATTATTTTTGATAGGAGATTTTAGCATTTTGTTTTAGTTAGTATTTACGCTCCCTGAATCAGAAAGTCAAACTAAATAGAACCCTGTTTCATTTGCTCGTGTTTTTTTTTTATAGTGAATAGAGCAGCTAATATGTTAATTAAATCTGGTGTGATAAAAATGTAAATATTAGGACAGTGTAAATAAATCAGTTTTTTTTTGTTTTAAACCTTGAGTCAGTAATTATTTATCTGCTGTGTGTTAATGTGGAGCAAAGTTGATTTAGCAGATCCAACTGGTTTTAGAATTGTTCGTTAATTGCTAATTACGTCCAAAGCTTTGGGTAACAAAATAAATAATTAAAACACAACGCACCCAACTACCCCTTTTTAAAAATAGATAATCTTTGTACTACCACCAAATAATCACGTCCTATAAATTAAATGGACGAGCAATACGACAATTATCCTTATAAGCTCAGATTGGTCACATTCGATTTATTTTATTTCATCGGAACAAAATATACTTTTATTACAGTACATTTTGAGAGATATTTGAGTGCTATAGTATTTTTCATTAATTTAGTTAAACTTTTTTTTTTTTCGTATTTCAGTCATTTGTGTATATTAATCAACTATTGAGAAAGAACGAGGAAGAGGGGGGGGGGGAGAGAAAGAAAACAGGAGATAAAAGTTTGCGTTCTTTGTAGACTGGAGATTTTACTTTTGTTGTGATCGACAGTAATCAGGTGAATTTTCGTTAACCTTAAAACTGGATCATGAGAACTTGGTAATGTATCAGTCGAAACGACTTCACTTCGAGGGAAATCGTTAAACAAAGGTTCCTGATCCGATTTCTTTGATTTAAGGGGACAGTGGACTTTCAAAATTGTGAAATATGTCCCAAAATTCAATTTTTTTTATTTTATTGAATTGTGAAACTACGGATGATTAGTAATGTGTTGCAAAAAGAATTTTTAATTTCTGTGATTACTTTCCTAGTTATAGGCATTTGTATTTAATTTAGATATTATGTGGTTACTAATAGCAATAACTTTAAATGTGTTTTTCTCAAAATAAAAATTTTCATGTCATACCAATATTCAAACTGTTCCAGGCGCATTTCGAATTATCGTATTTCTTTGAAATTTGAGTTTTTTATACTTAACTGTATATCAAATAAATCTTATTGAAAAAAATTATGCTCCGTAGCTCAGAATTTCTAAATTTTGTACTTGAAAAGAAGATTTATAGGTATTTAGCGTAATAAGAAGGGTGTTTTCACTATTATTATTTTTTCTCTTTATATTTTTAAGGAATGCTTAAAATAAGCAATAAGTTTCATTGCTAGTTCTATAAGGTATCCTGTACATAAAAATTACCATATTATATGCAAAAGAAATGCGCATGGAACATTTTTAATTAGGCCAATTTTTGATATAATTAATAATTAATAAATTATTAATATTTAATATTTAAATTTTAACCACTTTTACATATCTATGGTACTAATCACCTATTCAAATTACAAGCAAATCCATTCAAAATAAAAAAAGTTAGGTTTGAAGGTCCACTGTCCCCTTAAACTATTTTCGTTGAAACTGAAACCAAAAGATTCTTCTAACTCCGAGACTGAAGTTCTATCAACTGACCTTTATCGGGTGTGGGTCGCGAATTGCATCCCTTATACAAAATAAATTCACAAAGAATTAAATTTCTCGATTTATTAATTATACTAATTACAACTTTCACCAAATTTATTGTACAAATATTATCTTACCTTTCCAACATAAAGAGAAAATATTCCTCGACCTAACAATATTGCGTAATTCCACACATCTTCGTAATTTTTAAGTAAAATTCTGAAAAATGGAAAAGTGGTCTATCAACTGCGCAGATACGTCATTTTATGTAAAAGCCAAAGAGGCACTGTAATTCTAATGCTACCATCCTTATATTGTCCTAAGCATGTATGGTGTCCTAAATATGACATCTATGCTTTAAACAAAACAGATACATAAGTATGAAATTCTTACTCTACTCTCTGAAGTTATTGAAATTCTTAAGGCAAGTAACATGTCATAGCAAATAATTAAAATAATATAAAGTGTTTCATGTGTATGAATATGGCAAGGTTTTAATATTTTAAAAATTATTTTAAAATTACGTTTCAAATCTTAATTTATCAAAATTGTGTTCCAGCCACTGCATTTAGCTATATTGCTGTTGAAAATCCCCGTGGTGAAATTTACCATAAAAACAGTCGCAACAATAAATAACCAAGGTTAGCACAATGGGTGTCACGATCCACAAGTTAAGAATCCGATAGATTTTGTGTCATCTAACAGAAACATCTAATGTTCATTTAAATTCATTTCTCATGTATGAAAAAGAGTTTTAGAAAACGTTTTTTAAAAATACATTATTCATGGTATGTTAAATATTGTACACAAAACTGAATCGAATATTTAATATATATGCATTCGGTTCTCCATATATCGAAGTTGATAGTTCCATAAAAGTAACTCGATATGTAGATTCTCCCTTTTTACACCTACAGTTTAGTTGTTTATGGTACTAATGAAAGCACACTTATATACTCTCAGTTAATTACGAATATATCCAGGGCTATATTTGAGGCTGAACGCGCCGAAACGGCGTTCCGGTACCTCTCTTTAGGTACCTCTCTTTATCAATAATTTGGAAACCCCCCCCCCCCATACACACACCCCCCGGAAGGTTACCGTTCCGGTACCTCTATTTCGAGAAATCTAGCACTGAATATATCTATGTTTTAATTATATAATTAATTATATCACATTAATTAATTAATTAATATAATTAATTATATCACATTATGCAGGGTTACTTTTCTATAGACATTTAAAAACAAGAATTAACGAGAAAAATTTATTTTCACATACCTTAGAAAAAATAATATTTATGTAGAATTACTATACTTTTACATTAGTGTCAATAAATTTTTGAATTTCTTGCAGCACAATGATTTCGATGAAGATTCGTCTTAAAAATGTTACAATCGCGAGGGTGAGGCAAAAATGAAGTAATTGGATGTGTAGAAATTTTTGCGATATTTAGTAAGTTTTTCCATGTCATGACCATTGGGATTCTTCTTAACTCCACTGCTTTGAATTTCGATTTATGGAAGTTCTATATATGGAGGTATGACTGTAATTCACAGAAACTTGCAATAATAAAGACGATTTTGGAGGTTTGAGACGTGATATATTGTAAAGATTCGTGTGTTTTGCATTTTATATAAATCAATAAACTGTAGAAAAAACTTGTTCTATAGAAGTTTCTTATAGGAAGTACTTAAAATTCTCCTTCCACCAAACCACATACGCGTAAGACCTATCAGCGTGCTAAAAATGTTTAAAACAAAATTGGTAAAAAAATAAACTTAAAATTTTTATCGGTCAGAAAAAAGTTATTTTTTACTTGTTGTGTTCCGTCTTATGGGAAGAGTTTTCAGTTCAAATGTCATTTAAAATCAAGAATCTGCTGAGAAATCAAAGATTTTAAAACGTGTTAATACGTTAAAAGGAGACTACTGTCTTTTTCTCTTCAAAGTGTTATAACAAATATATTGAGACTTAAAGACAAATATTTGGAAGGAAGAAGTGATACTGTAATCTGTAATTTTCGATACAACGTGTTTCATTTTATGCTCATCAGATCCTATAATTATCATTTAATTTCATCAACATTTTAAACTTGAAATTTTCAAGAAAAGATAATTAAGCATCAGCAATATTTAACAACAGCATTTTTAAAAACATCCTCTTAGCAAAAAATGTATTCCAAAAAGCGGCAGCATGTCTTTTATAAAAAGTTGAATGTCAAATAGCTACTAATGCAATAACATATTTTATAATCGAGATTGTTAAGAATACTCTTCACTAATTAACCGGCAGTGAACGAAAATAGGCATATTGCTGGCAAGTCTTGGAGAAAAACCTTGGAGGTGTTATGTGTCATTGTGTTGTGCCATAACACCCTTTAATTATAACCTGATTGTCTAATTTTGCGCCTGCCCTTAAGATTAAACACCGTTGAAAATTAGCCGAGCGATGCTAATTATTCGCGCTCACAAGATTAATGAAATACGTTTGCATTTTTATGGAGAGCCTAGTTACCGAGGCAACCGCCGATAGGTAGCTTTGTTTTTAGGGACAGTTTGGAGCATTTTTCACTGCAGTTTTTCAGTTTGGTAATTTTCTCAGTCAAATAAAATTACGGTGTTGTAGGATAGAGAGCATCGTAGAAGCCTGAACATTTTCAGTGTCTTTCTTCTCATTATTCATTCATACACGAATAAATACTCACACGATTTAAAATGTAACAGCCTGAGGGAAAACGAATCCTCTATTCCTGGAACTAAATACAGTCGAACCTCCATATATCGAACTTCCCTATATCGAAATTTTCTATATATCGAACTCTTAGCAAATCTCCACGTTCATTACATAGAAAAACTGTTTCTATATATCGAAAAAAATCTCTATATATCGAAATTTTTTTCACGACATGTTGGGAGATTTTATTCCACTTTAGAATAAAATCTCCCAATTTTTGGCGCTTGAAACAATACTTCGTGGACTTCAATTCGCGCAAAATGTCCCTGATGAAGTTTTTAATGGACTGAATAAATGCGAGTATTTCTTTGATGAACTTTTCTCAAAACTGGCTGTTCAGCAAGATATTCGTAGTTTTTTTTTTTTAAAGAATGTAACTGTGATCACTGTAACCACTGTCTGGATTGTTTTTTTTTTTAAGGTATATAGTAATCAATAAATCTTTCACATTAATTCATTTTTTAGTTATTAACTTTCATTTAATGTGATTCGTATATAAATTAGAAATGGAGTTTCGTATACGAAAATTAGCTTTAATTTTAATGTTTTAGGAGAATTATGGTAAGACTAAGATCAATTCTATATATCGAAATTTCTATATATCGAATTTTTTTCCGGCATTTTGCTACTTCGATATATGGAGGTTCGACTGTATTTAACCACTGAGATCTACACCTCACCAATCTGCCTCGTGTTTAAAAAAACTGAGGACGATTCAAAACCAAAGGTCAGATTGATATCGATGTTGGGGATGCTAGTAAAGATAATTGTTGAACATTATCGATTTATAAGCCATGTAATATTTCCATCATTTAAACTTGGATATTGTTTATGCTGATATTCTAACCATTGAATTTTGATAAATACCACTCCAAGCGTTAGTACATAAAAGTGTTACTATTGAAAAGAACAAATAGCTATTTGTTGTTCAAGGGATATTCAAAAAGCAACGACTGAATTCTTTCCCTAATATAAATCATTACCTTCAAAGACGTTAGTTGTATTATAAAGTTTTTATCAAAGTTCAAAGAAATCAGAAATTAAATTCTTCGGCATAATTAAATGTTTCGTTATACCCTGAAATATTGTTCAGTTACTTTTACTTTTCCTGAATTTTCTCACGAAGTTCTTGATGCGATGAGTTTTGAAGTCCGAAAATTTGAAAGAAATCCTTTTGAATACTTGTCGATCATTCTCTCGCTGTTCACATAACTTTTTTTTCAATTTTCGACTTGAAAATCATTGCAGCACGCATCACATTTCACACTTTGCGGAAAACACGGTACGTCATTGAAGGACCCTCCAATTATAATATTTCATTTTAGACTTCAAGTCTTCATGTATGAAGAAATTTGCATTGAATACATATTTAGGGGCTAATTCACCGCTTGAATGGTCACTTTCATAATCATCCATTTCCATCGGAGCTGAAAAATAGTTGTTGTTGTTGTTGTTGCTTATGCCCCTTGACCGACAGTAACATCAGATCAAGTCCCGAAGGCTATGGGCGATGAAGGTTCGGCTCTTGTTTTGAATTAGCACCACAAGGGTCGGAGTCCGACTTGGATAAATGACCGGTCCCGGAATTTTGAACCGAGTGAAGTGACGAGACCGGAACACTTGACCCCGCACCTCCAGAGGTAAATTTGAGAACTTGGAGGACATTGTAGCCCCGCCCTATTTTACGTGCCCCGGCCACCATTAGTGAACACGGCGGTAGATTTGCAGCGACGATCATCGAACCAGGGACATTCAGATCACTGGCACGCCGCTCATGCCAACTGGGCTACCGTGCCCTCAAAAATAGTGCATATTATAATTTTAGAAAATAAAATCCTGAAAGCTAAAGTTCTTAACTTTGCCATACATCATAATTTTGATCCTTAAAACATTTTCACTATGTTTCATGCGTCTTATCTTTAACATCAGTTGCAATTTCATCCGTAATTTCAATCTTTTGCACACACCACTTTCGTTACGAGATCTCTCGCCGGCCGTGTTCCGTCGATTTTCTCACTCATACGCATTCATCTCGATCAGCTATTTCATCGATCAGCAAGAACTTAATCTACTGATCATCTTTTGAACAAGTAAAGAGGAAGCTTTACAAAAATTTTTAAACCTAAAATTAAACCGAAGGGAGATATCGTAGAATATTTCATGACAAAAATGGCGTCTGGTAAGAAAGGCCGATTCAAAAGAGGAACTTATTTTGCAACTGATGACAGAAGTTGTGTTTTTGGAGATAAAGAACTCTACTCGTTTGCAATTCCAAGGACTGTATAACCTGAAAACTGTTGCAAAGAATAGATAATAAAGAATAGATAGCAATTTTATTGCGCCTAGCATCAGAGAATCAAATGGTTTTCCAACTCAGTGTTCCAGACAGTACGGATATCAACCAACAAGACTAATCGAAAAAAAAAACCCACAAATTCAATTTAATCAACCTGTTTGATATTGTTTTTTTAATAATTTGTTTAACTTTTGTGGCAACAACACAATGCATTTCACATATCTTCTTTGCTAAAGGGAATATGCTAATTTTGTGTTATATGACGTCTTCTCTAGGCGATTTGTCGAATGACGTAAGCAACTTTTAATTTATTGCGTCATATTACCAAATGATTTATGCAATTTTCTAATTAGTTCGTAGAAAGCGCTGCTTGGTATTATTTTTGACCGTATCTCGGCTGCATCATATAAAAATGCATACCACGAGGTATGCATTTTCCTCTTTTGTTGAAAGAAGTTCCGTCGGAGAAAAATATTTTGTGTGCTGAGATTGTATTCATTTATTTTAAATTTGTATACAGCTATTAGTGTAGTCAAGAATTCAATTAAATAAAATAGATGCAGTTCAAGAGTTTTTGATTGAATATTCACTGAATCACTGACATCAAAATGAGTTATTTCAAGTCGTGATCGAACACAACCAAGAGACAATACACTCCATCCAGACTAGAGGTGAGTTGACAAGTGCCAACAGGTGACGAGTTTGTATCAATTTGGACACAGGAGCAAATGTCTCCATCATTCCGCAAAACATTTTCACACTATTTGAAAAAACAAATAACTATATTGAAAATTCTCTAAACTAATGAACCAATTATTAGGCAAACAAATGGAACAATTAAACGTAATAAACTAATTGAGGAAGTTTTGAAAATTAGTAAAATTATTAGAAAGGTTATCGATATGTTATTGATACTGATATCCCATATCTAGTATTATGAAAACCAAATAATATCTCACTTTTTAAATTAGAAATTGATTTTCAAACATTCAGAATTTAACAACCGAGTCTTGACATTACTTCAAAAATTAATTCCCACTATTTTGATAATTTTTCTTTTCATATATTTAATTGTAATATTGTATTAATTGTAATACGTGTAATTCATATATTTAATTGTAATACTTTAATTGTAATTCTAATTGTAATATTGGTAAATCTAGAACTAATACGAGTTATAGGGCTTGTTCTAATACTAATAAATGTACTAGAATTAATTCCCCTTTAGAAATGTTTCTAAAGAATATGCATCTTCAGATGAGAAATGAGACTCCAGAAATAAATTTTTATATTCAAGAAACCAGAATTTTGATGTTTTTGATGGTAATAATCGATCTAGGTTAAATGACAATAATTTTATTATAAGTGTTCTCCCAATTATGAAATTTATATTTGATAAATGTAATATTTCGGCTATGTGTATTGCTAATACTGAGAACTTTGATATTCGTAATAGTAACCCTAAAACTGAGAGTTCTGATATTTATGATAATGGTGCTACGAGTATTTTCAATGAAATCAGGAGTAAGAAATTTCTGCCTATTGTATGTAACGAAGGTTTTCATAAGTATCATGTAGAAGTGCCTGACTAAAATTGTAAAACTGATTTATCAGACTTCATTGATCCTTCCGTTAATCATTGAGGAAACAGTTTAAAAAATCGCAGAGAACTGGACAAAATTAAATCTCCGCAAATTGATTTTTTTTTCTCTTGACAGGTGGGATGCCGGGTGTATTCAGAGCCTGACTAAGGCAGGGCATACGGGGCAGTTGCCCCGGGCCCCCACATTACAGGGGGCCCCCCAAATCGAATAGAAAGTTTATTTTACGTATCCTTCTTTAATGAACTTTTTTTAGATGTGCTATATCCCTTTTAATGGTGAACATAGAATTGTCAGAAAATCAATAAAATGGATAGAACGATATTTCGTCTGACCATTGGAGGGAGGGGGGGGGACTTTATAGCTATTTTAGGTTCTAGTCAATTTTCTTGTTATATATCTATAATGAGGTGAAAATTTTAAATACCTCCATAAAGTTCGGTTCTTCATTACTGAAGTAGTGAAGCAGAGGGGGGCCCCCAAAAGAAGTTTTTGCCCCGGGCCCCAATTAGGCTAAGTCGGGCCCTGGGAGTATTAATTTGGATCCTTAGAAGATCCACTTAACTTCTGAATTACCTATTTTCCCACGACCTTACGGCACTTTCTCCCAGTTACACTTGCTTTTAAGAAAGATGAAGGACGTAAGATTAGATTATGTATAGATTACAGGAAATAAATCAAATTACTCGTCTTATTGCCGAACCTGTTTCTCGGATTGATGACCTTATTGATCAATTTACTCATGCTAAGTACTTTACTACCTCTGATTTGACATCAGGCTATCGGCATATTCATGAAAAAGATACTGAATAACTGTCACTCGCCACAAACTTTGGATTATATGAAAGGTTTTGACTTTCATTAGGGTGGAAAAATTCTCCTAGTATTTTCCAAAGAGCTTTTAGGAAAACTTTAAACAAATATCAAAAAATTTTTGTTCGTATTACATTGATAATACTATTATCAATGTAATACGAACAAATTTTTGAAGAACACATGAATCACAAGGTAGATGTATTTAAAATTTGTGAAAAAGAAGACATTAAATCAAACAATCTAAGTATCAGTTTTCTAAAACCCAGATAAAGTTTTCAGGCTATGCAACTAAACAAAGGAAGTATTCATCTAGTAGTTCCAATATTAAAGCAAAAAAGAAATTAGTCTCTCTAAAAGTTGTCAAAGGGTTACAGAGATTTTTAACATGTGTATACGTTTGCAATAATTTTTTTACAGATTACGATAAGATTTGAGCACATTTAAATAAACTATTGAGAAAAAACACCCTTTGGCAATGGTCTAATGAATGTCAAGAAGCGTACAAACACTGCAAGATATTGTGATTTCTAATAGTACAATATGTTTACCTATTTTAACACTTTATAATGAAAATTACCCATGTCATATACTGTTTGTTCATGGCTCCCAAGAAGCAGTTGGTACTATCATTGCGGGGCCCAACTGCTGAATTTTCGGCGGGGCCCTTCAAAATATTAATAGACATTAAATGATGAAAATTTCGATTGGATCCATTAGGTCTAAACCACGTAAGACAACCAGGTTAATAAGTCTTACAAGCGGTCGAACATTTTGCCACCAATATGCGGATTTCTGCCTCCTTATTGATGGACTCTGAAGTTGAATTCCGCTGTTTAGTAAATTCAATTCACTAAACAGCCCAATTGAATAGCCGCTGTAAGGGATCTGAAACAGAAAATTTTGTACTTTATGAACGTACATTTTGTGAAGATTCCGTCATTACGTGTGTCTTTCTTATAGTAAATACTTGAACAATTTGAAATTTGTCTGAAAAATTTTTTAAAAGCATGCTTAGTTTATGTGTTATATTCTCTTTAACTTTGGTCTGAAATGTCCACTATCGTGTGGTCGTCCCTTACCGACCGATTCATGAATACGTAATAGATCAAAAAGGAAGCTTATTAATTATAAAACAAATACTTTATTCGGCAGCGTTAGAGCATGACCGCTCTCTTTCGTTTCTCTGCTACATCTCTTCTCTTAATACCACACCAGCGCTCACAGCGTCATCTCACCAAACTCGGCAAGCAAAATAGCTTTAACATATGATATATCTAATTAAAGCAGCTTAGTCTATTTTCATATTTTTTTCCCAGCTGTACATAGGAGAGGTTTCAAAATATGGTATCTTCCAGATCTATAAAATTGGATTTATGACTGTGAAGGCCAAATATATATATATATATATATTCAGAAATATTTTTCAGAAAATATTTTCAGAATTTTTACCCAAAATTAAAAATCCTAAAGCCAGTTTAATGAAAATTGTATAACAAATAAACGCTGTTTAAACTTCATGGAATTACACTGCAAGGAATTTTAGATAATCCTTTAAAAAAATGGAAAGTTCCTGAAATATTCCTTACTGGTGTAGCAACACACATACGCAAATTCTCGTCTGAATAACTACATCACATCATGTAAATTTCCAGCGTGCAGCATTACATCACACCGTGCACTGGCTGCTCGTAAGGACTCTAAATTTAGATAATTTAAACTTAGAAAATTTAAATACAGTTTATAAGACATGTATATCGTGCGCAATTTACTACTTTAACACATTTGAGTGGCTCGCTCGACTTGTTCTTTTTCGTTCTTCTTCAGCGCATTCTTGCACTGATATTGTTGTATTACCTTTTTTGCTTATAAGAATAAATAGTTTATATATATTGGTATCTGATTATCTACACCTATGCCACACACTTCGGGCTAAGCCAGAAAAAATAAGACATAGAGTACTGATGTTCAACAGGGTACACATGGATAATACAGCATAAAAATGTTGAGTCTGGTAAATGTTGAGCAAGGTAATCATTGTAGAAACACACACAGATTAAGTTATTTTATTCTAAATGTTCTATAGTATCTTTATAATCAAGAAAATAAAAATGGGATTTTTTCTGAGAATTTTGTGTAGCGGACCCCATAAATCAGTGTTTCCCAACCTTTTTTGTGCCATGCTCCCCCTAAGCCTTTCTAAAATTCTTATGCCCCCCTATGTAACATGTACATAATTTTTAATATTAAAAAATTGAATTATTCATTTAAGAAACTTAAAGGATAGGTTTTATGAAGAAATCACTAAGAAATTGTTAACGAAACACAGTAAGTAAATTTTCAAAACATATAATGAAAAACTGAAATTCAAATTCGAAATAATTTTAATATAGATTTTTCTATTTTAATTTATTATTTTAATTTAGTGAGATCCTTGCGCTTGATGCTTGCAGAACAGAGATTTTATGTTAGGTTCCAATTTGGTTAGCTTCAGTCTCAAGTCTCTCCGTTGTGTTATATTCAGCCAATTTCATTTTTTTACCAGTAAATCATTTACAGCACTAAATCCACATTCAGATAAATATGAAGATGGAAACGGTAACAATAGTTTTCTTGCACATTTGGTTGAATTTGGGTATTTGATTTCTGTTTCCTCACAAAGCCATGCCATCACTCCTTTTATATTAAATAAAGTTTTAACTGACTCATCATTTTGCATTTCTGTGATTTCTTCTTGATACTTCATATTTGATATATCAGACAAATCCACTAACATTGGCTGCATCATCCATGTTGGAAAATCAATTTGTATTAAATCAGAAAATCTTTCTTCTAAATCAGCCGATAGAATTTTCAGATGATCGACAATAACAAGTGTAGCGGTATCAGTTACTTCACATTTTGGGAGCCAATGAAACTGCTCAAGTTTTTGTTGTTAATATATTTCTGACATAACTCAATAAGGGTAATGAAACCAAATATCTTCGCTTTTGCATCAACAATAGTTATATTTGTTCCTTGAAGTTGCTTATTTAATATATTTAGTTTTTCAAAGATATCGGCTAAATAACTCACAAATGCTTTACCATCGACTGTTAACAAATACTTCATTTCAGGTTTGTCGCTTAAAAAATCACTAAGAGTATCAAACAGTTCCATAAATCTTTTCAAGCAGTTCCCTTTAAAGAGCCATCTTACTTCAGTGTGAAGTAAAAGTCTCACATGGTCTGCATTTTGTTCTTCAGAAAATAGCTTGAAGAGACTCTCACATTTGGCATTAGCTTTAATAGCATTGATACACTTTATTACTGAATGTAGTACTTCATTTAGAACAGGCGACATGTTTTTAGCTACCAAGTTTTCCCTATGAATAACACAATGCACAAGAATCATTTCTGGATTCTCATCTTTCATCAATTTTAAGCAGCCATTTTTCTTGCCCATCATATTAGGAGCACCATCTGCAGCACAAGATGTTATATTTTTCATTGGTATATTATTGACATCTAAGTAGTTTTTTAGCTTATTATATATATCTTTGGAGGTAGTGGTGCTTTCTAATATTTTACAGATCAACATTTCTTCAGCAAAATGCCCTTTATCAAAATATATTACGTAAGTTATCAATACTGCCTCACTGTCTCTCAAAGTTGATTCATCCATTTGCACTGCGAATTTTCTTGTTTTCAGCTTTTCAACAAGTTGTTTTTCAATATATTCACTCATTTCGTCTATTCTTCTGCTAACAGTATTGTTACTGAGTGGCATAGCTTTTACATCTTTGTCATTTTTTTCAAGAACCGTTTTAAGAAATTCTGATATTGACGGTTTTATTAAATTCTCTCTTATAGTATGTTTTTTTCCAGATTTAGCGACGAATAAAGAAATTTGATAACTAGCCTCAAGAATACGATTATGAGTTGAAGTATGAGCAGTAAATAGAAACTTTAATGTTGTTCTCTTTTCAAAATTTCTTTTCTTTAAAGATCTCTTTTCTTTAAAGTTTGAAAGTAATTCAAATCTGAATTAATATGAGCACTATGCTTCGCCTTCAAATGCGCCTCAAGACGACCTCGTTTCATTGATTCGTTGGTCAAGCATTGCTGGCATAAAAGACAAAAAAGAAACCACTCATCGTGGACAGCGGGTATGAACCCAAATTTTAAATATTCCTCCGAATATTGACGAATTGTTTTCTTGCTTGCACCACTCATTTTACTATGGGCTGAAATAAATAAATATAAGATCAATTAAAAACTGAAACTAAAGTATGTGTTAAAATTAATTTAATGTGACATAGAGTAAACGTATACTAAAAAATGCATTTTTATTTAAATGTATATAACACATTTACCACACCGCCACCGCAAAATAACATATTTTTTTCATTTGACAAATTTTTCTGGAAAATTATGCTTCTAAAATTAAAATAAATAAAAATAAAATCAAATACATACCAATTATATCTATACAATGTATATATTTTTTAAATCAACGAGACTTTTACAGCAGTTTTTACGGACGCTTATTTCAAATTAAGACCAACTGAATGCTGAGAAACACTATACAGAAGTTGCGACGGGCCATTCAGATGCGAACAACTGCGTTGTTCAGCGAGATTTTAAAGCATCCGGGGTTCCCCGCAAAGCCTGCCGTCTGCCGCAGGGAGGTTAACTTGACGACGCCAAAAAACCAGTTGATATTTTGGTCTCGTCAAACGAATTTATAATATTTATTGGCCGCAATTATTTAAGAATTTGCTTTTATCGTTCAATTTTGGCACCGCAATCTAGCACTGCATTTAAATGGCCCGGAGCAAAAGGGTTAAACTCGTGTCGAGTCCATTTTCGAATTGCCCCCCTTAACAATCAAATTGCCCCCCTGTGGGGCGTGGGCCCCACGTTGGGAAACACTGCCATAAATGTACTTTAAGACGTGTTGGGTTAAAAGTGCAATCGAAGTTTTTCTACGTTATGCAGTTTGCGACTGTTAATAATTTTAAATGAGCTTTTGTAACTGGATTGGAGGAAAAGGGCCTGTTCACATAGGAGTCCGTTGCGTTGCGTTGCGTTAAGGGAAAGATGACGTTGAGACGAAAATAAACCAATCATAGGCCTCCAAACGATTAGCAATGAAATTTTTAACGCCTATGATTGGTTTATTTTCGTCTCAACGTCATCTTTCCCTTAACGCAACGCAACGGACTCCTATGTGAACAGGCCCTAAGGCAGCATTATGGCGCACTCGTATTAGATAGCCTGTTAAGAATATGAAATTGATCAATACTGAAAACATTTCGCAACATTAAAAAGGTTTTTCGCAACATTAAAAGGTTTAAAAGATTTTAATTTCGCAAGGATCTGTCATAGTATACTTCATAAAAAGAAGAAAAGTAAATATCATAAATTTCATGTTCATCCCTTTCAGTAAATTTTAAAATGTAAATAATTAAAGTATTTTCTTAACATTAGAAAAATTCTTCAGTGCACCTGATCAGTAAAATTTCGAGTGCCATAGTTGCCATATTATGTAATTGATTTGGAAATCATTTATTAATTGTGTAATCTTTAACAAATAAAACAGTATGTATTTGCTCTACTTCTAATGTTTGTTATCCACACATTAAATGATTTATTCAGCCACCGAGAAATCATTGATTTATCTTTGGATTAAAAAAAATTCCCTAATTATTTATCGTATCCACAGGGAATGTATTTTCAATTAGAGCAGTTTATTTATTAAGGAAAATATAGCTTCGGTTCCTTTCATATTATAGTATCCAGATCCTTTCAGTTTTAATAAAAATGCTCTCAATTCACAAATTATTTTGACTTTGTTTGACAATTTATTTTTAATCCCGATTGTATCACTGATGTAATATCGGGAAAGCAGTAAAAAAACGGGATAACGAAATACATTGAGAACAGTGGGGAAGGGAAACGATTTGGGGGAATTTCGACACGAAATCATCGTTGGCACTGGATGCAGAGTACCGAGTGTTATGGTGCATATGCATTCATGCAGAGTTATCTGCATGGAGACCCCCCCACTCCTGTCATCACATTAGTCACGGTAACCCTACACACCGTGTCCCCCGCCCCCATTGACACCATTTGACCCCCGGGACCCCGGAATCTTTGATGCTCTGTAGCAGGACCGAATGAGGAGGCGATCCACGCATATACAGAGTACGCAGTGAACATAAATCACTGGCTTCCCCAACGCAGAGAAGAGCAGAGTACATGAATGCAAACGCAGCATTAGGGCCTGTTCACATAGAATCCGTCAGGGTTACTCTTATTTAAATATATTTAACCAATTTCTAACCTCCAAACGATTAGTTACGAAATTGTTAAGGCCTGTGATTGGTTTTAAATATGGCAATACCAGTAACGCTGACGTATTCTATGTGTGAACAGGCCCTCAAGGCTACTGTGTACTAACCCTATTGGATTCGCTCACCACAATGTTAACCTATAGAGAAAATTTGTCCAATGATTGCCAACCTGGATATATATTTTTTTTAAATTGTACTCCGTAATAGAGAAAGAAATTTTACACTATGGAGAATTTTCATTTTTTTTAATGCAAATATTTTAAAATTTAAATTATTCGGGGAAAAAAAATCTTTTATGGTGGGTTTCAAACGCACATAAATTCCTTTGGTGGCCGAAATTTATAAAATGAATCCCAATGCAAGGTGCAGAAAAGTTCAGGCTATCTGAAAATATCATTTTTATTTGATTATCAGCATTTATGTAGCTGTAAATAGTAGACAAAGAAAGATTCTAAATACCAAATTTTGCTAAAATTCAATTCTCGCCTGTTGGGGGAAGGGGGAATTGATAACTTTGATGGGACCGTCCATCACAGTGAGGGGTACCGCTCCCCACTTGGAACCCCGCGAGGTCAACCTCTTTTAATGAAGGGTCAAAGTAATAGTTTCCTTTTCACACATTTTTAGCCCTTCTGAAGAACAACACCCAATCGACGCGAGTCAATTGACTTCATATTTGACACTCTTGAAACTCTACGTTTCGCATTAGTCTCAATCATAAAAGGCGTAAATTTTTTTGATTTCAAATTCGCAGGTGTCCACTGTTTTTTTCCTGTTTAAAAGTTTTATTTGGAGCAGAGCCGGGCTGATCAATTATAGGGTTTTAAAAAAGGCACCTTTGCAAATTTTTGGAGAGACACTAAATAAAGAATGTATCATCATGAGAAGTAGTGTTTTGGGTTCAGTGAAAGTTAATTCTAGTCCAAAGTCAATCAATTCAAAAAAGGAAAATAAATCTTCTTACCTTTTATGAAGTCGTCGAGTCCCGGGCTGAAAGTTGTTTAATCAGTAATTTTTAGAGCTGGTTATTTTTCTAAACTTTTATTGCACGCTACTACAAAAACGATAAAAACATTACTGACACACGAACACTACAAAAAAAACCATCTAATTAAAGGTTACATTAAATTTTAGCATGATTTCCGCACACCTAATCTGCAGCGCGTTTTGTGCGGCTTCTATCAATCAGTTTTCAATCAGTTCTGTTCGGTTCTGTTTACAAAAAAGTCTCCTCTGCATTCGCGCATGCGTTGAGAGTGCATATTCCTCGACATCCTCCCACCTTTGAGTTTCTGAACTTTGAAACTCAAATATATTGACGAGGATAGTTCACAAGCCCAGTCTTTTCACTGGTTTCACAGTGCGGCCACACCTGGTCGTGGTCGTCACCTCTGATTCAGGAAGATCCGATGGCAGGTCCTGTGAGTCTGGACTATCGAGTTCTTGTTGTGAAGGTTTGGATTTACTCGTATCTCTACGTCTTTTATCATTTGAAGCAAGAACACTTTCATTTTTAAGATCTCGACACTCTTTGTCGGGTAAAAACTTATGACACAGACTGTGTCTGGCTTCTGGCGAGATTTCTAGATCATAAAGTCTCTGTACAGGACGAATTTGAGTACCTGCACTGGTCTTCAACTTTACCACCCTAACGATGCCGTCCTTCCCTGGGTAAACTTCTAAGACTCTAGCTAAAGGCCATTGAATTCGTTTTAAGTTGTCTTGGCTGATGAGTACGACATCGCCGACTGATATTGGTATGAATTTTTTCGATTGTTTAGTCTCTTGCCTCAAATAGCCGAGATATTCGGATCGAAACCTTTTTCTCAAATCAGACCTTAATCTTTGGATGTATTGGAATTTTTTGCACATGTCAACTCTCTCAATAGCGTCCAAATCAGGCACTCCGGCTTCCCTTATTTCATGCAAAAACATTGCTGGTGTTAAGGGAACCAGATCGTCTGGATTTTCGGAGATATAAGTCAGTGGACGAGAGTTCATTAAATTCTCGATTTCACATAAAACAGTGCACAGTTCCTCATAGTTCAAAGAAGTCCGTCCTAGAGTTCTTAACAGAAGTTGTTTTATTATCCCTATTAGTCGTTCCCACCAACCACCCCACCAAGGAGCAGACGGTGGAATAAACTTCCATGTTATCTTTTTTACAGCACACTCTGTTTCTATCTTTCCCATGTCTATCTTCTTCAGGGCATTACTTGCACCTTTAAAATTGGTGCCATTGTCAGAGTATACTATTTTTGGCCTCCCTCTTCTTGCAACGAAACGTCTGAAAGCTTGTAGAAAAACTTCAGTGGAGAGGGAAGACACCAATTCGAGATGAACCGATCTGTATACAGCACAAGTGTATATAATTACCCATGTTTTCAGGTTGCCCTTCAGAATTAAAGGTCCACAGAGATCCACACCTATAATCTCAAAAATAGCCGCGTCTCTTACTCTATCCTGCGGCAAGGAAGTGGATTCTGTGTCAAAATGAGTTGCTGCAAATCTTTTACAACGGATGCACTGTCGGAGGTTTTTTCTAATAGTCTTTCTACACCGCAGTACCCAGTAATCTTCCCGGATTAAATTCATCAAAATTTGTACTCCTGCATGTGACTGTTCTTCATGCTTCCATTGTATCAGTTTTGACACAACTGGATGATCAGATGGTAATAAGACAGGAAGTCGAAAGTTCTGGGTGTCGTCTCTTCTTTCGATTCTAGTCTTTACTCTTAAAAGCCCATTAGAATCAGTAATTATTTGTAGACCTTTCAATCTTTGGTCTGTTGGTCCAGAAAAAGATTCTTTTTGCACTAATTTCATTAATATGAATTCAGCTCTGCCTAATTCTTCGACGTTTAAACTTCCGTTTATGCGTTCGTTTTTCTGAGCCTTAGCATTGTAAACAAATCTATAGATCCATGCTGTAACTTTTAGAATTTTGGCATATGAAGAAAATCTGTTGTATATTTTCTGCTCATCATCTTTAGCCTCTAAGTTCATAGCAGTTATGATGGTCTTCCGTCTTTCAGAATTTACTACTTCCATCTCTGGTAAGGCTTCGGATTTTGGCCATTCTTCTTCAGGCCTCTTCAACCAAGATGGTCCCTCCCACCATGATGACTCCTTCAATTTTTGAGCCGTACAACCTCGTGAGGGGAGATCAGCAGGGTTGCAAATTCCAGCAATATGATGCCAGTCTTCAGGTGCACTTAACAGGCGGATCTCTTTGACTCTGTTCATGACAAAAGTTGCCCAAGGTTCTTCTTTCTTTATCCAATACAGAGCATTGGTGGCGTCAGTCCAGAAAAATGTTTTCAAATCTTCCATCCCAAGATCTCTAATAGTTACGTGGGCCAACCTTACACCAATGTTGCAAGCCAACAACTCCAATCTAGGAATACTAATGTTTTTTAATGGAGCCACTCTTGCCTTAGCTTGTATCAGTTGACAAATAACATTGTCCTGTTGTTCAATCCTCAAAAATATGCAAGTTGCATATGAGGTCTTACAAGCGTCACAAAAAATGTGAAGAGTTGCTTTTTCCGACTGCTCTAGTTCAAAACGCAGCCATCTAGGTATCTTGATGGATGCTATGGGTTCTAACTTCTTCATCCATCTGAAAAATCTATCTGATAAGTCCTTGGGCAAAACTTCGTCCCAGGCTAACTTCATCTTCCAAGTTTCTTGAAGTATTAGCTTTGGGATCAATGTTACTGGACAGGTATACCCAACTGGATCAAAAATGCGACTTGCGATTGATAATAATTTTCTTTTAGTATATGGTTCGGCAACTTCTAAGTCTTTGAATGAGCAGGATAAGGTATCTTCGCTAATGTTCCAAGTCATGCCTAATACATTTACTTCGGTCTCGTTTTTCTCATCTAACAAGCTACTTCGTGCGTTCGTTGTCCAGTCCCGTAAATTGAATTGTGCCGAAGACAGTAGCATGCAAGATTCAACGACAAATTTTTCCATTTCGGGGACACTTCTGCAGCTTATCACGCAGTTGTCTATAAAAGGATGCCTTCAACTGCTCTGCTGTGTCTCGAAGAGCTTCAGGGGCTTCATTCAAATGATGAGATAACGTAGCAAGGAGTAGGAATGGGCTTGAGGTGACTCCAAACACTACTCTGCAATGACGGTATTCAACAATCTTCCCATCTTCGTCATACCAAAGGAATCGTAAATAGTCTCTATCTTCGTTTCTAATTCCGATTTGGAGGAAAGCTTTCTCAATATCGGAAGTGATGCCTATTTTATTCTTCCTGAATCTGTTCAACAGCGTAGGAATAACTTCTACGAGATTCGGACCCTTTTCTAAGCAATCATTGAGAGACAGCATTCCCTTCCCGTGCGCCGAAGCGTCGAACACAGGCCTGATCTTTGTCGTTAAACTGCTTTCTTTCACTACAGGTCGGTGAGGCAAATAGTGGACACCTTCTTGCGAATCATCAGGAGCCCTTTCTATAACGTTCTTCGTCAGCCATTCGCCAAAAATATTTCCATATTCTCGAATAATCTCTATGTCTAACTTATTTTTCACTGCAACAAGCCTCTTCTCTGCAATGTGTCTATTGGATACGAGCGTTTCCTTTTCTCGAACCCAAGGCAGAGCCACTTCGTACCGTCCATCGTGATCTCTTTTAACAGTACTTAAAAAATATTCTTCAGTTTCTTTTTTCAAAGCTTCATTGGTTTTATCTACATCAATTTCCGAAATACCTATCACATCCAGCTTCCAAAGGTTCTCTAGATCGTTCGTTAAGAGAGAAGTCACACAAAAGGTGTTGATTTCATTTTTACTATCCGTTAAAGGAATTTTCCCCATTAAAGTCCATCCCAGCTTAGTATGTACTGCTACTGGCCCACTACTGCATGAATAAATTTTGCCAGTTAGCAGCTTTCCTCCCACATCGGCTCCTATCAACATATGTATAGTGTCATCTTCAAAACGTGCATTATTTACTTTGTCAGACAGAAAAATCTCTTTCTTCTCAAGTTCATAAATCCACGGACCGATGGGAATTTTGGGAATTTCATTACAAATTCTATTTTGGTCTAAGACCTCAAATGTACAACGGAAAGAGTTATCAGGGCTAATAACATTTACCTGATATTTCTGGTGGGTCTCTTCTTGAGTCTGCACTCCACCAAAGAGTGTGTGTTTTATTTGTAACTCGCCATTAGACTGAAGTCCTACTTGATCAATTAATTTTTTCGTAACATAAGATTTCTGCGAGCCGGAATCAATTAACGCTCTAACGGACATCTCTTTTCCATCGTTATTTACTTTGACAATCAAGGTCTGCAATACTACATTCATGGGGCGCGTCTGATTAGATAGAACACTGTTCTGTATGCTTTGGTTTTGCGGGATGTCCTCTAATTTATCAGAATTATCGTTAATCTTCCCCGGACACATAATTCTAAAATGAGCCTTTCCACACAACGAGCAGCTCACTTTCGCATTACAGAAGCGAGAAACATGCCTTAGCTTCAAACATTTAAAACATGCTCCCCGTTTTATCAACATCTCTCTCTTTTTATCGTATGTCAAACTTATAGCCTGTTTACATTCTGGGCTGGAGTGAAATTTATTGCAGAATACGCACGTTATTCGTGAATCATTTGTTTTGCTTTCAGCTGAATTAAACAGCTCAGCGGCGGAGGGATAGATTCTCTCTCGCCGGATTGGCGTCATTTTGTTTTGACTATCCCAACCAAACCCGCTCTTTGCTAGTTTCACTTTCTCTTCGCTTTGAATTTCGAGACGCAAGAATTTCATGAGGCTTTCTAATTTATTGTCACTCTCCTTATTTTCCTCTTTTGAGCTAAGGGACAATGAACTTAAATTTCTCTCCCATATTCTTAAAATATCAGTCGGGAGACATGACTCCACAAGTGGATATAATATAGACGCATAATTATTGCTCGCGACTCCTAATATTTTTAACGATCTCAGATATGTTTCGATTCGGTCGTAAAGTTTAAAAAGAGGAAGTTTTAGGCCTTTACCCATTGTATTATTCATCATAAGACCGAGTATTTCACGGATATAAATTTCAATTAAAATGTCGGTTCTTGCAAAACGCGATTTCAGACATTCTATAGCCTGGCCGTAATTATCTGCAGTTGGTGGGAACGACTCAACTATATCTCGTGCACGAGATCCCTTTTGGGTTGCCTGAATGAGATACTGATATTTATCTTCAGGTACAATATCCGCATCATTATGAATTTTCTCAAACTGACCCCAAAACGTTAGCCATTCTTTGATATCGCCGTTAAATTGTTTTAGTTCAAGTTTAGGTAATTTAAACTTTCGTTTTGAAGGTGTACTATCGGTTGAATTATTAAGAGTTTGGTTTAACCCTTCCAATTTATTCAAGTGTCGATCTAGCTTGGTTTTCAGGTCTAAATATTTATCCTTATACTCATCAATTGATTCGTATTCTTCATCAAATCTTTGTTGAGAACAATCTTTAACACTTGTTAAAAGATTCAATATTTGAGTATCAATTGATTCAATATTCTTATATTTTTCCTCAAGTTTAACAATTAAACCAGCTATAGTGTCAGCATCATCGACTTTCGTATTCAATGCCTCATTTATTTGAGTAGCGAGTCGAGTAAAACTAGCTCTAATCGGCGTTCTTAACTTTTTCAAGTTTTCCATATTTATGGAATCTAACTTTCAATCCCGGCAGGGATGCCAGATTTTGGGTTCAGTGAAAGTTAATTCTAGTCCAAAGTCAATCAATTCAAAAAAGGAAAATAAATCTTCTTACCTTTTCTGAAGTCGTCGAGTCCCGGGCTGAAAGTTGTTTAATCAGTAATTTTTAGAGCTGGTTATTTTTCTAAACTTTTATTGCACGCTACTACAAAAACGATAAAAACATTACTGACACACGAACACTACAAAAAAAACCATCTAATTAAAGGTTACATTAAATTTTAGCATGATTTCCGCACACCTAATCTGCAGCGCGTTTTGTGCGGCTTCTATCAATCAGTTTTCAATCAGTTCTGTTCGGTTCTGTTTACAAAAAAGTCTCCTCTGCATTCGCGCATGCGTTGAGAGTGCATATTCCTCGACATAGTGTGATCATTCGCCTGAACAGTTACATAACAACCGAGACCTGTTGACTTCAGGGAGAAAGTAAACTTGATCCCGACAGTAAAAAAATGAAACCCTGGGTGACACTTTAACTAATTTAATGAAAACATAACAATTATTTACAGAATTACACAATTTTAACAATCATACAGGCACACACGAATATATACTGCTACCAGCTCGGAAAACATTGGATCGACTGCTGAACATCCTTTCTCAGCAGGCAGAGTTCAGAGGGTGTCGGCACAAACGCTAGTAGTTGTCTCCGTCCTCGGAGCCAGAGAGAGTTTTAGGGATTGCTTTAGGGCCTGTTCACGTAGGAGTCCGTTGCGTAGCGTTAAGGAAAAGTTGACGTTGAGACGAAAATAAACCCATCATAGGCGTTAAAAATTTCATTGCTAATCGTTTGGAGGCCTATAATTGGTTTATTTTTGTCTCAACGTCATCTTTTCCTTAACGCAACGCACCGGACTCCTATGTGAACAGGCTCTTACGATCCCGGCGGCTGTTTGCAAGGCCGCTAAAGGGCATTACGCTGTTAGGGCATCATGAGAGTTTTTGGGAATCAGTTAGTGATGATACACAGTTTTTGTGGGGCTACACATTTGAGAGTTTTTACGTAATGATGCCCTGTTTAAACCAGTTGGTTACAGTAGTCTATTTAATAGAATAACGGACATTTTGGGAACAATATTAAATAATAAACAAGTTTTATTTATTTCTTAAAAAATTTAATCACTGTTCTTAAAAAATACAAAAAAATTTAATAAATTTGAATATAATTTGTTATGTAATAAAAATAATTACAAAATCATTCTTCGGGCCATTATTGCAGCAAATTGCTTGATTGCATTTCTAAAATTTATTGTTTTAGAAACCGTCTTTATTAAAGAAATTACCAAAGTTTCTAGGGAAATTATTTTTGCGTAGTTTTTCCTCGAATATATCACATGCTTCTAAAAATCCTTATTATTATTGCAAAAATTTTTGATTTTCTACAGTTGTAAACGGAAAATATTATAATAAATTTTATAGTTTAAATCGCCATGGAAATTAGTGAACGTACTAGTTTCAAATTTAAAATCTAACCGTTTATCATGTATCCCAATTTTAATCCCGTTTTCTTGAATTTTAATTTTAAGATCGAAATAAGCAGCATAAGGAACATCATTTTTTTTATTTGAAGTTAATTTCTTTGAATAAATCTGATTGAGAAATTCCAAATCATTACAATTAAAAATTTCAAGGTCATTAATAGATCTAAACCCGGAAACTCTATTTAAGTTAAGATATATAGTCTCGTAAGTATGTAGAAAAATATTGGCAAAGGTGCTAGAAAAAATTATTTCCCATTAGTACTCGTATACCTTTAATTTGTTTAAAAACCGTCTTTATTACAGAAATTATTGTTGATTCATTTGATCAAATCGAGGAGCCTAGTAACTTGATTGTTGTTAAATAATTATTTTAATTAATTTTCAAGAATTATATTTTTGATAATATTAAATTTAATTTTTATTAATTGTTTTTAAATAATAATTTTGATTCATTAAATTTTAAGAATGGTATTTTTGAAATTAATTTAAATGTATTAATTTTATATTTAAATGTTGTAAAAACGAAATAGTGAAAATAATTGTCAAGAAAATAACTGGAAATAAAAGGGTGGAAGGGTCTTGAACGGGCGGCTTGTGCCTTCAAAGAAGATAAGAACTTAATAGAAGATGGATGGAACATTCTAGCCTGTCGGCAGTTACCTTATTTACATTGCTAAAGTGTTGTTATTCATTATGACAGCAAGTTACAGCAGTTAAAACGCACGCAACAGGCTGTCAACATACTCATTTCTAAAGGAACATTGAAATTGAGCGTACATGTTAGAAATCCTATAACTTTTGATTGGTTGAAGATAAAGTGCAAAAGTGTATATCAAATTGAAGGAAATTTAATGTTCTACAACTTCTTCTGGGACAATTTTTCTGAGAAACGATCATGGGAGGCACTAGAAGCAAATGTTTGACAAAAAGAGTGAGGTAAAAATGATTTTTTCGAAAATTATCGATTTTCAATGACGTATATCTCGAAAACCGTTGGAAATTTGACATATATGTATATTGGCAATTTTATAGGAAATTTAATTAGCTTTCATTTTTATATTTAATATTTTTCTACAGTGCATCGTTTACGAGATATAAGTGAAAAACCAATAAAGGGGATCTTTCCACCCCTTCCCCCCTTTAGCTCACCCCCCCCCCCCCCCAGGGGCGGGGACTTTTAGTATGTTTACCTACTAACTACTCCTAACAAAGTCCTGAAGTCAAAAATTCTCGCATATTCCATGCATTCTACACCCCTCTTTTGAGCACTCATTGACTGGACTATTAATGTCATACGTAATCTCAAAATCTCACCCCATGCATTCAACCACTGGAAGTTTCTATTTTATAATTGGCAATGGGCTACTCATCGACGTTTGTTTGTTTGTTGACATTCTGTCTGCGGCTAGATTTATGAAATAAGTTTATAAAATTACACATACTAGTACATAAGTTATAAATATAAGTTTATAAAATTACTCATACTAGTACATGTTATAAATATAAGTTTATTTACTTCCGATATTTTATTGATTTGTATGTATGACTGTGAAATTCAAATGTTAATTGGATCCGAGAGTCATGGTGTTATGATAGAGGTCATTTACTTATCTATAATTTTATTTATATGTGTGTTTATATCTGTATATAATCTTTAAATATTGACCAATTATAAAAAAAATTATCAGCGTAAATGATAATTTATTTTTCTAATTATGTAGTAACTTTTTAAAAGCCTCTTTCATGGTCTGTAATCCTTGATACATAATACTCTTAAAGTTTTCCCATTATTTAGTGTAATCAATCGAATCTGTCTAATGAAATAACCATAATTTTTAGAAAGTGACCGGATGAACTATATAGACAAACTGGTGATATTTTTTTTATAAAAATTTAACTGCAAAGCTTTAAATTCCAATTTAATTTTTAGATTTTCATGTTAATATTGTTCTACTTCATCTGTATGAGAATACTAACAGTAAAACTCCAAAGTGGTTCATTTTAAATTATTTGCATATAGGTGATAGGAGTATGTGATAGTACCTACATCATCATAATTTTCAAATTCTTTAAAAAAACTAGATTTTTTTTTTGCTTTACAGTATACCTGCTAATTCTCCCAAATTTGTGATAAATCCATCATCTTGATGAAAAAATTCAGAATCTTTCGAATTAAAAAAGAAAAAGAAAATAAGATGTCATGAAGATGACCATAAGAATGAAAGTCATGAAGATATTAGACTTTCACAATTTGTTAAGTATTATGTGAGAAAATTTAAATCTCAAGCAAGGGGCACCTCACTAACTGTAATGAATATTGTTAGATTTCTTGTGGAAGAAGTGCAAGTGTTCATACAACCCTCCAAAGACCTGAGCTAGTTGGTCATATAGACTCCCCAGGGCCGGATTTTCCTATAGGCTAACTCTCAAGATCAAGAGGGGCCTACATTCAAATTGTTAGCAAAATTAAAATTACACTATTGTAAAAACAGTGAACACTAAAACACTGGACCGAAAATAAGGAGAAATTCTACCCATATGACTAATAAACAAACATAAATGATGTATTTTATTATCTCTCATGTAATTTACAAATTTAAAAATGAAAGGTGAAAGGGCCTCATAAGTGGAATAGCCTAGGGCCTCTTTTCATCTAAATTCGGCCCTGAGACTCCCTAAAAAGTTTCTATAACATACTATTTTCATTCTCACTACCGCCCCCAAATTTATGATTTCCCTGTATGACATCATTACTGATCACATTGACATCATAACAATTCATCATTGGTTATTAGACATCAATGAATAAATGTACTTATTGATACCACAGAGAATGTTTTATCAGGTACTCTTGTACAGGTAACCCTCTTATAACACGGTAGATAGGTTCCTAGAAAATACTGTGTTGTGTGAAACCGTGTTATATGAGACCCAGAGACAGTTCAAAAAAGGGGGGTTACGTTCTGAAAACTTATCAAAAACAAACATTTTTTAAAAAAATTTCATATAAGCAACTTAATTTTTTATTAAAAGTATAAATGTATATATAACACAAAATGAAAAGAAACAAAAAATATTATTTTCATTAAATGCAACCTTACTTTAATACATTTCTTCCTCATCACTGCTCAGTACAATCAAACGAAAACCTTTTTTCGGTTAAAGGATATCAGCTATACTTTCAGAACCTTTTTCTTCATTTAGATTTTTTGCACCTTCTATCCTCTTTAAAAAATCTATAATTTTGGTTTATTTGCAGGTTCTTACAAGGTCATTGTAGATTCACGTTATGGGGATGGACAATTAATTTTGCAGCTCCCTTTGAATTTTCGGCTTCTTTCAGTGGAAGGGTCTGCACTCAGGAAAAATGATTCAAGATTTTCGGCTAAGCTTAGGCCTTCTTGTAATTTTATAGAGTTATAAATGAATAAATTATAATTTGTTTATACATTTTCATGTAAAGCCACTATAGTTCATTATTCCTTCCCATCATTGTTTTAAAGTAATTTACTTTTTAAATGTGTTAAACAAAATTCATGTTATCTAGTACTATAGAAGTACAGTATTGTACAAAGGTTTTCGCAATTTTTTTATCGTGTTACAGGTTGCAGTGTTATATGAGGGTTCCCGCAATTTATCTTAACGTGTTAGAGCAAAACCATTTTATAAGATGCCGTGCTGTAGGAGGGCTACCGGTATTTTATTTTTCTTGCTTTAGTACTGTTGATTAACTTATTCACATTTTAATGGATATTCTAATCTTGTTTAATAACTTTTTAAAAAATTTATAAAACTAGAAACCTTTTGTCCATTATTAGACATCAATTTTTCCTCTAAACTGTAAACTTTTAACGTCTTGTAAAATTCTATCTTCTCCATATGATGGTTTTCTGAATGTTGTTGAACATTTTGCTCCTTCCTAAATCTCCATAATTTTCACTTCCTTTATTATTTATATTAACTTTTTCATTGTATGAGTAATTTTGTACAGTATATTGAGTTGATATAGGCATTTTAATTTTCTTAAAATAAAGAATTTAATAAAGTCTGTTTAGTTGTTTATAATTTTTACATTAATATATTTATATGTTTTAAACAATATACAGCTAATGATGTGAGTGCTTATATAAAAATCAAAGTTTTTCAATTTTCTTTGAACCATTTTCTCTGACATTTCTCTGTTAATTTTTTTTTTATCCTCTCATATCAGTTTTTTTAAATATTATTTAAGAAACAGACATATATATATATATATATATATATATATATATATATATATATATATATATATATGTGTGTGTGTGTGTGTTAGTTATACTTCAATTTTTAACTCTGGAGACACATCCTAGAGTTTTTGTAGTCGGTAAACAATATACAGCTAATGATGTGAGTGCTTATATAATAATCAAAGTTTTTCAATTTTCTTTGAACCATTTTCTCTGACATTTCTCTGTTAATTTTTTTTTTATCCTCTCATATCAGTTTTTTTAAATATTATTTAAGAAACAGACATATATATATATATATATATATATATATATATATATATATGTGTGTGTGTGTGTGTTAGTTATACTTCAATTTTTAACTCTGGAGACACATCCTAGAGTTTTTGTAGTCGGTAAACAATATACAGCTAATGATGTGAGTGCTTATATAATAATCAAAGTTTTTCAATTTTCTTTGAACCATTTTCTCTGACATTTTTCTGTTAATTTTTTTATCCTCTCATATCAGTTTTTTAAAATATTATTTAAGAAACAGGCATATATATATATATATATGTGTGTGTGTGTTAGTTAATAGTTCAATTTTTAACTCTGGAGACACATCCTAGAGTTTTTGTAGTCGTTTGGTGATGAGCTTCAATAAAACACAGAGTATATATTTTAAAATACATTTATTTCACCATTCTGCGAGAGAGTGGCTTAGGTTTGACCCTTCATGAGGAACTCCCAAGGTCTGTCTAAAGAGTACGAATATAGAAATGGAATTATACGTCACCTAATACCTTGACACTTTTAAAATAAGCCCTTCCTTGTGGTCAGGATTATGATTACTCTTCAAATTTCATACTCTTTAAGACCATAGGGCATTTCTCTGTGGTCTAAAACTGTGAAACTAGTCACTTTCCCATGGTCATATTTAGTTCTAGCTGGGAGCATGCCTGAGGGTAAATATGAAAATTACTATAAGTTTAATGGGTTAATAAAATTAGAAATTAATTAGTCAAATTAAGTTAGGGATTGAGTTTTATAACATTAGGGACTGGGGAATATTTTTTGACATAACATATATATATATATATATATATATATTTATATATATATATATATATATGCCATATTAATTCATATCAGTCTTTTGGCATTTAATGTATTTGTCTTTAATGTGGTATATGTCTTTCAAGTTAGTTTAATTTCTTAAAATGTATATAATTAAAAGATTTTCTTTTTGTTTGAAAGTTTCATTTTACCAAATGTATAAAGTAATTTTGTATTTATTTTTTCTTAAGGTTGTTGAATTTTATAAGATGAATTTTGCTCAAATAAGTTCACAGTTGGAGACATCTGTTTCTTTGCCAGATTTTGATATCTGACATCAGAATCCAGATTATGCATTTCTGAACATTTCAAAAAGAAAAATGCCATGGTAGTAAGTATAAGTAAAGTGTTAATTTGTCATCTGAGGAGTATTTTACTATTTTGATCTTAAAGTTTATTCTATTAAAATTTATCATGTTAAACTATCAATTCTCAATAAGGTACATAAAATCTGTTGTGAAAGAATATGTAAATGTGTTTGTAAGCTATGTCATCTCAATCAAGTCAATGGAATCTGCTTAGGTATAGTTTTTTCACATATCAGCATAATTTTGCTGTTATAGTTGGTCTACATAATTATTTATTATTCACTTGTAACAATAAAATGTACTTTTAGATTAATACATAAATTTCTCATATATATTTTGTGTAGCATATTGAAGACTAATTCTGTGTAAGCTCTTTTTAAATTATAAATTGATACTTTACTTATTTATTCTTCTGCTCTCTTAGCAGACTTGGTTTTTCTTTGATTTTTCAAGTAGATATCTCTTCTGTTTTTAAGTTAACTGGATTTCTTTAAAAGTAAAGTAATAAGCAAATTTTTATGGTGAATTTTGCAAAAGTACCCTTGTAACAATGATATTCAGAATATTAAAGAAATCTCTCCTTCATCCATGGCCATAAATTCTTAAACATGTGCATCTCAGAATAAGCTTCTTGAAGTCATCTTTTCTCTTTGATGGGACTTCAGAATCTTCTTAAAAGACCATGCCTTGTTCTTGAGTTTTTAAAGGTGTATTCCCTCATGCACTTGGTCTAAGTGGAATTTAAAGAAATTTGGATTTCCTGAATACAAGTCTACTGTGGTCAATGAAATAACATTTTCTTTTTATAGAAAATCACATAGAAATATATAAATTGTAGGTGCTCTCTCAGAAATTATAAAAATATCTCAAATAACAGTGTGGAACCGAGGGGTGATATACCCCCATACACCTGCACATATAACAAGGGTAATATTTTTTCTGATCAAGAACTTAACTTCATAATGGTCATTTTATACATAACGTTAGCACATTTGACAATACTGAGATTTGCTTAGTTGCCATTTTTGAAGGTTTAAGTCAAGTTTATTTTAAAAACTATTGCATTGTTTGTGTTTCTTTTCCATTAGTAATGCCTTCTAGCTCAGAGCATTTTACTGCATCCTTTTTTTATATTACAATATAGCTTTCCTTCATTGCATATGGCTGTACTATTTTCTAGGGAATATTATTTTCACTTTAGCTATGAATTGAAATGGAGATTAACATTTTTAAATAAATTTCTTTTCTGTATTAAAAATAACTAAAACTTATTTAACTTGTTTAGCTTTTTTTAAATAAATATTAAAACTAGGATCATTGGTTAAAGAGGAAAAAGTTAAAATATGTTATTGAAAAAAATCTATTAAAAACCCAAAGATCTATGTAATATAAGTGAAAAATTAGTGCAATGATTGCTGCTTAATAACACTATTTCATCCTGCAAAATTTACCATCAAGGAAATTAAACTAACAAGCCCAATTTAAGTTATGAAAGGGACATGACTGTTTTATACATTTTGAATCTAATAAGTTGTTATAATGGATCAGAGTTAATAGAGTATTGTATGGAGCATTTCTTCCCTGTACCAAACATTGGTTTTCTGTAAATTAACAATACTTTAGAAAAAATTCCACTGTATTTGTTGTTATTGCTGTTGTTGCTAAGCCGCCTGGTCTAGAAAATGCTAAACCTGGTCCATGAGGCTAAGTCGTGTGACCAAATGAGAGGCAGTAGTATCCTGATTCTCTACAAGAAAGTTGACAGGGATTCCCAAACAGTCCACAATTTGATTGACAGGAGGTTTTTAAATGGAAAGGATTCAGCATATCTTAGGGCCTCTCTATTAGCCATCAACTCTGATATAAAAACTGAGTTATTGGGATTTCTAGATTTGATCATCTAACAGGGGCAAATCCTCTAAGCAGCACTCATTTGCTAGTACGTCGGCCCTATTGTTGCCAAAGAAACCCATATGTTATGGAATCCACTGAAAAATTATTGATTTAGAGTCCACCATACAAGGAAGGAAAATGTTGGAACTAGTTTTATCAGTGATAGGCAGCTATATCATTAGATATTGAATGGCATTCTTGCTGCCTGTCAAGATTCAGATGTTTTTCAATGGAGAGGATTCAGCATATCTTAGGACCTCTCTAATAGCCATCAGCTCTGATCTAAAAACTGAGCTGCTATAGGGATTTCTAAATTTGATTCTGACATTTGACTCCTTGATGAACATACTGCTATCTGTATGACCCAACTCCTGCTTACTCCCATCTATATATATTTGGATTGTATGAGCTGAATTTTCCCCTTTGCCATGATTTTTTCATCACTGTATTTAATTTGCATATACTTGTAAGTTATTATCTTGCTCTGATATGTATAAACAGAGCTAAATATGTATTTAAAAATTTCACACAAACATGCTTTTATCATCTAATGTGTATAAATATTGAGTGTTCAGAGTTAAAGTAATGTAGTATTGGTCATTTTTACTGGCAATCTATATCTTAACGCATCCCCAAACTTATTTTTACAAATAGTGAATATTTAAAAAGGTAACAAGATGTTTAATTTTTTCAATTTCCCATTTATTACTTTAACCTAGCTTCATCTTTGATGACTTTTCTAGCACAATTAAAGCATTATTTACCCTTTTTCAGAGCTCATTTCCCCACTCCCCCATTTGCCAATCATTTTTAACAAAGGAAAGTCTTGTGTGCATAAAATTTTAACTTGATAATATCCCCAAACTCAAATATGTTTTAGATAATATGTAGGAACATGCATATTGATTTTTTTACTTTATTTTTGTTCTTTAATTTATCTTAATTTCTATTTTTCATAAATCTGTTTTTTAATCTCAAGATTGTTTCTATCTCAATAAATTTTGTCTTAGATGAAATAACCTTAGAGATAAAACTGCAACTTTCTCTTTAGTTAAAATCATGTACTTTCAAAGAATATGATACAACCAAAAATTCTCCTTTTAATGTTTTAATTGACCTTTAAATTATATATAGACCGTGGGCCGTAGCTACGTATCGTTCAAGTCCGTTTCAATCATCGAGGGGCAATTTCAAATCAATGTTATAATTAAAAGAATATTCTATTATCTACAAATTTGCAATGTTCTGGTCTGGAGATGTGCACATTATTTTACAATCGATTAAATTAATTTTACAAATTTAACGTTTCTGCGGACTTGCTATTCTACGCACGCTTAGAGACAGTCATATTCCCTACTCATTCTCCAATCAAAACCGGTTATTTTCTGCCAGCTGCAATTTCGATCCAATGACGACTGCTATATAGTACGCACGCTAACGCTCCGTTTACATTCGATGTTATCGCTTATGTTTACATTCGCTTTCGTGTTGTTGACAGTTTGATCTAATTCTTGTTATTGCTCTAATTTTCTATAATTTTAATTAGAATCTTTACAGTTCATAATGTCAGAAGCAATGATATGTTGTGTGCATATCGGGAATGAGACAGATTCAAAAATAACATGTTTTTCTCAAGTAAGCTGGGCTAAAGTGAGATTGTGTGCTGACAGATGGAGAGTTTTAAATGTTCCTGAAACAAAAATATCTGCCGATTTGCTTCTTTTTTCAATAGATGAACTATCTAAACTGCCTTTAGACAAGAGCATAGGTTACCATAGAAAGTGCTATAGTAAATTTACCGACAAAAACAGAATCACTGCTGCAGAAAAAAAGAATTTGAAAACACCTGATGAAGATATAAAAATATCAGATCAACCGGAAAGTTTAGATGACCCGAATTCTAAGCGTATAATGCGAAGTGACTGTGGATTTTTGGCGCAAGGAAATCGGAATTCTTCAGTACTACCTGCTGTTTGTTTAATCTGCAAAACTGAAAAATATGTTCTTGATAAACCCACCGGTAAGAGAAAAAAGGAAAGGCTTGCTCAATGTGAGACTAAAGAAAATTTATTAATTCAAGCTGCAACAGCTAAAAATGATGAAATGATGCTATTGCAAATTCGTGATAAGGATTTAGTGGCTATTGAAATGCGTTACCATAGATCTTGTTACAAAAGATATGTTAAGTTTTTAACTGTAGATAAATGTGCACAGCCAGTGGATACACTGTATAAAAAATCATTTGACATTTTTTGCAGAGATGTAGTGGAAGACAAAATCATCAAACAAAGTACAATCATGCGATTAAACAAACTGGTAGAATTGTTTGTAAAAATTGTTAATGAAAATGAAAGTGCTGATATTACTGGATACAGAAATTTTTTACTCAAACGAAGGATTCAAAACCGATATCCACAAATTAATTTTATTAAGCGTTCTCGTTCCAATCAATGTGAACTTGTTTTGTGTGACATAATGCCAAGAAATTTATATCGTGAAATCAGTGCAGTCAGTACTACAGAATCTGAAGATTCGGATACAGAAATAGAACACACTATTTCTAGCACAAGGCCTCATGCATCTGGACTTAGGGACTTATATCTTTCTGCAAAATTTTTAAAGCAAGTATTGATCAATACACCTTCATTTACATCTTGTTGGCCACCTAAAGAGAGTGAACTTACCACAGAAGCAGCTTCCAAAATGGTACCACCAGAGTTGTTTAACTTCATTGCATGGTGTGTAGGTGCTTCTGATGAAGTTTTAGAAAAAGATTGTGTTGCTGTAAATGAGGATGTAAGAAGAAAAATTTTATCAATCTCCCAAGATTTAATATATTTATCTTCCAGTGGAAAACGCCAAACACCAAAACATTTAGCTTTAGGTATGACAATCAGACATTTGACTGGATCATCTTCTTTAATTGGTCTATTAAATGGATTAGGGCACTGTGTATCTCATACTAGTGTACTACAACATGATACAGCTTTAGCTTTGCAGCAATTGCATAACAATAATTTGTTACCCAATGGGTTTTCCAAAAAGATTTTTACAACATTAGTTTGGGATAACAATGATTTTGGCGAAGAAACTCTAAGTGGCTCTGGAACGACTCATAATACAAATGGTATTATTCTTCAATGGGAAAATGATTCATCGTCATTAACTGAGATACTTCATGAAAATGAAATAACATTTTCGCACGTAAAAAAAGGCAGAAAACGAACTCTGGATACTAACATTCCACTTATCGAAATTTTCACTGGAAAGAAAAAACATTGTCCTCCCTGCTATGATAGCCTTCCTATTACAGATAGCGATAAATATATACCTGTCCAAAATGTACCACGCATAACTGACAATTTCTTTTTTTTATGCAAATATTTTTGTGTTGAAGGCCAAAGTCTTCCTGGCTGGACTGGATTTAATACTTTACTTAAAAATGTAGAGAATCAAGATTTCCCAAAGACAAAAATAGGATATTTACCTGTTTTAGATGCAAATCCTACAGATATGTCAACAGTAAATTGTATCCTGAAACACAGCATACAAATTGCTAATGATCTTGAAATCGATAGCATTGTTCTTGTAATGGACCAGGCAATATATTCTAAAGCTCAACAAATCAGATGGCAAAATGATCAGTTTCAGAAACGCTTGGTGATTAGACTAGGTGAATTTCATACTGCTATGGCCTTTTTAGCTGTAATTGGAAAGAGATTTTGTGATGCTGGGCTGCGAGATCTTTTCATTGAGTCTGGTATAGTTGCTGAAGGCTCAATCCAAGGAGTATTTAGTGGGCATCACTATAACAGAAGTGTTCGTGCTAATAAATTAATGTGTGAGGTATTACACAGATTGTGTTTCCAATCTTTTCTTCATGAAATGGAAGAAAAAGAAAAACTGACTATTAAAGAGCTAATTACAGAGTTCCAGTCCACATTTCCATCAGAATCATCAAAAACATATATTTTTGAAGAGAATGTGTCAAATGTCGTTAAAAAATATTCAGATTTTATTGTTAAAAAATCGATTGATAGTCCAACATTTGCTTTTTGGAGTAGTTATTTTGAAATGATTGAGGTTTTGCTTATTTTCATTCGTGCAACTCGAGAGGGAAATTGGGAGCTACATTTATCTGCCGTTCGCTCTATGCTTCCATGGTTCTTTGCTTATGATAGGGTAAATTATTCACGATATTTATCAATATACTGGTGTGAAATGCAGAAGTTAGGTGAAACACATCCAGATATCAAGGAAGAATTTATAGCAGGAAATTTTTCTGTTCAACAGCAGGGGAAATATGGATTTTCCAAAACTCCTTGTGATCAGGTGATCGAACAAACTTGCAATCGTGATTCGAAGACAAAAGGAGGTTTGACAGGTATCACACGCAATAAAGGAGCAGTTAACAGGTGGATACTTTCACACCATTCTAGGGCCATAATCTCCCATTATTGCAAAGTCATGGCAGGTAAGGATGAATACGTTCGTAATAGGAAAGAACTTGATACTTCACGAATCAAGCAGGATGAAGAAGATGTGCATAAAATTATTGAAATAATTCAGTCAATGATTAATCCATTTGAATTAAATTGTAAAGAACTGATTAATATTGTAACTGGTGGTGTTACATCTTTGGAAATTCAACAGGATTTAATAACAGCACATAAAATTGGTGAAGAATGTTTTAAAACTTTTCTAAGTGAAAGATTGAGTGATCATAAAACAACTTTAGATTTTTTTTCTCCTCTAAAATGTTTAAAACTAAAAACATTCAGTAATATAGGTAAAACAATTAACATGAAAGTTAAAGATAAAATACTTGCTTTAAAATCCAGTAAAGATTTATTAAATCGTCTCCTTGTCATTGCTAAGGTAAAGGACATGAATCTCTGTGATATAATGAAATTTAGTCTTAATCCCATACCTCTGTCTCTTGGAAGTCACGATGGAATCATAAATAAAACAAATAAAGCCTCACTATTTCATCATATAGAAAAAAACTATGGTTGTGGAATTGCATCAATTGAAGAAATCCCATCTGATTATGAATCAGTACTGTTGATTGATGGAATGGCACTCATTCATCAGGTAAACAACACTCCTCTCACATTTGGAGACTTTGCTTATAATATCCTGAAATCTGTACTGAAATTAGCAGAGAAGTTCAAGTGCAAGCGTGTAGATTTTATTACTGATAGGTATCCCAAAATAAGTATAAAAGGAATGGAGAGAGAACGCAGAGCATCAACAGGCATTCAAGTAATAAAAATTAGTCACTCAAATCAGAAAATGCCAAAACAGTTTAAGCAGTTTTTAGGATGTGGTGCAAATAAAGAAGCATTAGTTGAATTTTTTTTTCAAGTTTGGAAAAATTCAAGTCCTAGTTTATTTGGTGATGTTATACTATTTATTACGCATGGTGATAAATGCCACAGTATAGAAAGCACTGACGGTAAAGAACTCACAGTTCTCGAATTTACTCCACTTAAAAGCGATCATGAGGAAGCTGATACAAGACTTTTATTGCATGCAGCCCAAGCCTCACAAATTTTTAAGAGTATTATAATTTTGAGTCCTGATACGGATGTATTTATGTTATCTCTGTCTTTCGCTCAGCATCTAAAAGCACCAATTTATTTTGTTCAAATGACAAAAGAGAGAAAAGTATTAGATGCCCAAGCTATCAACCGTACTCTTGGCGATAATATTTGTAAGGCTTTACTTGGATTGCATGTATACACTGGCTGTGATTCTGTCAGTTGTTTTAAGGGGAAAAGTAAAACTAAGGCTTTTAAAATTATGCTTGAATCTGAACTTTTTATTTCAACATTTCAAGATCTTGGGAAATTGTGGACAATGGATAAAGTTGTTATAGAAAACTTGGAAATGTTCACTTGTGAGCTGTATGGAAGAAAAAACTCTAAAAATATTGATGACTGCAGACATGATTGGTTGCGGCTTGGATGCAGAAATGATACCATGCTTCCTCCAAATAAAGACTCCTTATTAAAACACATATTGCGTGCAAACTACCAAACATCAATTTATAGAAACAGTCTGATAGCCAAAATAGCCATGCCCTCCCCAATTCATCATGGATGGAAAATTTCTGATGACCGCTTAGAAATTGATTGGATGGCAAATGAACCCGTCCCAAAAACTCTGATGCAACATGTTCACTGTAAATGTAAAAAGACAGCTTGTGAAACATTCATGTGTTCCTGTCGGGCTGCTAATCTTCACTGCACTGAACTATGCTGCTGTCACAATTGTAATAATTGTACAACGTCTGACACAGAAGACTATTGAACATTTTATGATGTTAATTTATTTTTAGGGAGGCACAGAACCATTAAAATTTCCCCAAAAAATTTTTCTATTTTTATTTATTCTTTAAATACAATTATTTATTTTATTCTTTTATATATTTTAATATAAAACTTCAGGAAACGTTTTGCATCTGAGTGTCTATAAACATGTGAAAGATGTGAATGTTCGAGCTTCTTAAGCAAGTTATGAAGCTCGAAAACCCCGTAAAATGAAGAAAACTTTAAATTGATAAAGACAGGAAGAAAAGGTAGGTGTTATTTATGAACCAGGTGTATTTTAAGATGCAAAATTTAAGACTGAACTGTAGCCCAATTGTAGTTGTTACATTTTTTAACTTTAGAGCTGTTTTTCTCAGTTATGTGATTTTAGTGCTTGCTAGCAATATATTTTAAAATTTATTCAACCAATTACTTTCAGATTTCTTACTCTTACTAATACCATTCATTTACACAAATTATGGATAAAAAAATCCTCATAAATTAAAAAATGTGTTTTTTTTTAAAAAAATTTAGCCTTTTTTGCATCAAAAATTTAAATTGTATTTTGTGTAATTTTAAACTATATTAAATTTAGTTCCAATTTTTAAAAGGTGACTATAATTTAGAGATACATTGGTTATAAACACATTGTTATTAAATTTAAGTCCATAAGTATAATATATTGTGAAATATATTGTGCACGGCTGTTGCAGGCATCCTAAATGTAAACCCAATTCCTTCAAATTGGAATCAATTTTCCAAATTTATGTGCAAAGTTTACTCCCAGAACATTTGATATTTTCATTATCCATCTTAAAGAGAATATGTTAGCTACATTTTCAGATTGCCCCCGAGAAGTTGAAACGAAATTTGTTTTTAAATGATGTTTACAGCATACGGCCCACGGCCTAATAGTGCATGTTGTTAAAAATACATATTTATTTGTTCTATTTTCTGTAGACAATAAATATTGTGTGAATATCTTAATATAGTTTTGAAAACATTGTTTTGTTACATAAACAGTTATTTTACATGTTTCATTCATTTGTATTTTTCTTAGCTTTCACCATGAAATGTGATTGTTCTGAATATTTCACACTTGCCATAGGTTTGTTATTTTTTTCAATCCAAACTTGAGCCTCTTGCGGACTGTCTTTCATTTTGATGCATGAGGATTTTTTTAATCAGTGTCAATTTTGTTATTTCCACTGTTTAAAATGTTGATATATAAATGCTTTGTATGTTTAAATCAAGGTTACTGTACCTTTTTGTGTTTGATTTTATTAATATTGTAATTAATTTATTGTTTGCAGATTTTCTCAGCAGTTTGAGTCAATATTTATTTTTACGTCAAAGTGTGCTCTATATCTCACTTTTACCTTTGTAAGTTGCCTTTTAAATAAACAAATAAAACACTGGAGAATAAATTTTTATAATAAAATTATTGATTTAATTAAACAGCATAAAATTAAAGTATAATAATTAAGAGACTTTAGGATTACAAGTAACAAGCACTATATGTGAGTTAGATGATTTTTCACTGTTAATCTTTACATTTGTTGCCTTTGTCCTTTTAGCAAAATGATTAATAACATTTCCAAACTTGATAAATTCGAGAAGTATTGAAGTTAAATGTGTCATTCCTTTCCATGTGTCATTGTTTTCTAAAAGCGCTTTTCTAATTTCAGTGGCATACATGAATGCTTTGGAATTGAAATGATAATGCTGGTTAGAACTATCACCATTTCTGGGTGTGTTTTAGAAAGAGAATGAATGTCTTGAAAGAAATAAAAGCACTTATGGAAGACATCTATATGGTAAGTTATGAATTGAAAATACTATTTGAATGATTGTCAAGTTTCATGTTTGAATGATTTTCATTAAATAATTCAGAGCCTATTTCTGATATTGTTTAGTGTACAATGGAAAACAAGTGACGACACACACATATCTATCAAGGTAGTAAAATGTATTGTTTGATGAACCTAATTGTAAAAAATCATTGTCATGGGGTAATGTAAAGCTGTTTCCATTATTTAAACATTTATTGATGTATCAAAATTAAGGACTCAAATTTGTTTTGTGACAATTTGTCTCAGATGTTTCTGCTCTTGTTTTGGTAGGCTTTTAACTGAAATTCTCTTTTCAACTCAAGCTAATAGTTCTGAATATATGTGACTAAGATGTATGTCATCTTGTGTTTATTGATAAGAGTATCATTATACACTTTTTTCATGAGTTTGCATTCTATGTATAACTCCTAAGTAGTAATGTTCACTACTACTGTAATAACTAACATATTTCATTTATCACAACTGCAAAATTTTTCCTTCCTTTCTACTCTAATCTCTCTTCTTGTGCATGTTAACTTTTATGTACTGTCAAATCACAGATGCTCATTTTGCTCAATATTAAAAAGTTTTGTAAATTACCTCAACTAATAACATTTTAAGCACGAAAAATGTATTAGAATATTGTTTGTGAATATATGAGCCAAATTTGCTCTTGTATTTTGTTTAGTAAAATTCCATCAAAGAAAATTGAATGAAAATTTGTCTGTCAGATGGACTGACCTTTTGTTTATTCTAAATCAAATTTAGTGCACTGGCATATCAAAATTATGCATTCAAAGTTTTGTTTACAATCTTTGTACTCAAGGAAACAGTAAGTTCCTTAAATTAATTCTAAGTTTCTATATACTTTGATAGAAAAAGTCTGATGAATGTGATCATTGGGTAGTTCAGAAATATTTTCCACAACATATAGAGCTTATTTTCATAATTATTCAGCATTATTCAGATTTTATGTGAGGTAGATATGATTAAAATGAGTGATAGTAATTTCATAGATATTTGACATGCAAAGTCTGCCGTTTAACCCCTTATTTGAGAAAAATGCACCCAAAATGGAATTTTTTTTTTCCTGCTTAATTCTGTGCAATATGTCAATAAAAATGTTAGAAAGGTTAAATGGTTATTTTTTAAAACTACAAAATTGTAAATAAAATAATTACTATATTTAATTATTTGACACGTGTGAAAAATTAATGGATATTTTATTCAAAAATTTTCAATTACAGCAAAATAATTCAATTGGCATGGTAATTTTAAAGCTAAATATTATAAACTAATGTTAAACAATATATGGTTTTGAAAGTGTAAATTTCACTAATCCTTTGCAGTATGATATATCATATGTGCCAAGTGTTCCGTAAAAAACGTATTCATTCCATTTTTTAAGCTTTGTTACGAAAATACGTTTTCAAGCAAAAATGTCCTGTATTTTTACTTCTGCAGTGCCATTCGCTTTTCTTCCCCTACATTGCATTTTCGAGATTCATATTTTCTCTTCCTACGTTGCAAGTTCTGTCCGTTCTCTTTGCTATGACGCCATCTACTGCACTGCCCTGCCCTGCCCAGCATTACGATCCATCAAATCGGTGTTTTCCCTCTGTCTACGCCACGCCATGCCATGCTAAATATGTCTAAAATGCAAAGGATCCAGACTTATATCCCTAAGTATTCTGAAGAATTTGATTTTATTCCGAAACATCAGAATTTGTCAATGAATTGTCTTAAATCAAACTTTTACAGTTCTACTCTTGTGTTAGAAAATATTATACAACATCTTGTTTCTATATAGTTGCTAATTTTCCTCATGATTCGGAACTTTTACACGCTGAAGTTGTGGATATCTCAAAACGCCAAGAAAATAACTTTTCTGCTGTGAGGTATTTTGTGGGGAAAAACCCCAATTTATTACTTAGAAAAGATGATGAATCTCAATTTGAGGCCCAATCTTTGGAAACCGAATTTTTAAACTTCCAGCTTGCTGAAATCCCTTCAGATATCTTAGCAGAAAAAAGAGTTGATAGACAGTGGGCAAACCTCTCCAAAGAAAAGGGATTGCTTGGAAAGCTAAAATTTAAAAAACTTTCAAGACTGATGCTCGGTATATTGACATTTCCACACAGTAATGCTGCCTGCAAAAGAAATTTTAGTTTGGTTCGCTGAAACAAAACTGATTTCAGAAGCTCTCTTAAGCCTGATACATTGCAAGCAATTTTAGTTGCAAAGTCCTGTATGGCTGAACCATGCTATAAACAAACTTATGATAAATAATTTTTAAAAAAGGCAAAATCCTGTACACATGCATCTCTTAATTGAAATTTGTGCTATTCATTAAATTTTCATTTAATATTCTTAAATGTATTTAAATAAGCTATCTATTTTACTGTTATTTTTTCTTTGTGTATTTATTCTGTCAAGTATTAAATATGGTGAGAAACCAAAGTAAGCACACTTTTTTTACAATTTAATGTTTATGTTTATAATGTCGTTGAACCATACAATTTATGTTCGTGCGCTGTGTTCCTTATTTTTTTCTTGGGAGGTTGGCAGCTATGATATATACAAAAACATGGCACTGCACACAAGCCAACATCACACTCATTACAATAAACTTATGTCTCACGTCATCACCTGAAGAACCTAAATGGTACTCTTCATTGGAGTCTGAATCAGACATTGCAAAATCAAATATTTGGTATAAAATTCAATAAAAAGGACAGAGTGGTTATTACAAATTCTGACAAACAGTGTGAAACACTCATTTGTGCCATTTCATGTCTTTAGAACTCACCACACCGCTGCAAATGAAATAAATCACAAACAAATACCACCATCTATTGTGAAAATAGTAAAATTCCGTATTTAATGTTCATTCGAAAGGAAATGTACAACATGCATTCGAAAGGAAAATGTACAACATAAGTTTTTTCCTGCCTGAACTCCGTTCGGGCATTTCAAATATTGCCCATTTTCGTTGCCCAAACCCAGCTCAGGCCACACTGGTAAGGGGTTAAAAGAACTATGTCATAGGCCTAAATACTAATTATATGACATTAATGAGCACATGTTTATATGTAGTGTTTAAGTATCTTATGTTTAGCTCATTGTATTCTAAATTCAAGATAATGTGGAAATCTTTCATCAATTCAATCTGTTTTGAGTATCACTTTGTTTATTTTTAATTTTCTCAGAATAATCAGTGAAGAGATTTTTTTTTTCCTATTAAGTGAAATACATATGAACCAAATAGCCAAAAACCTGTACTTCGCTATGGAGTACATTCAAATTAAATAAAATGGTCAATGTATGCAATTAATGCCAAAAATATCTAGAAATATATTTATAATAAATAGAACGATTAATGTATGCAGTTGATGTAAAAAAAAAAATATATATATATATATATATATATTTATAAAAAAAAATTTTAACGGATATTTTTATAGACAAAATAATGTAGAAGAAAATATTCAAATTAAATCTAATAAAACATACTAAAGTATATAGTACAGTTTGAGGAACATATCTTTTACTGTATTTTAATATTTTTTTGGATAATTTCCAATCGTCTGCTGCATTAGACAGAAAAATTTTTTTGTTTGTCTATTTCGTTGTTATGCACATGACGATAAATTAATTTAAGTACCAGAAAAAGAAATCACGTGATCAGCATTTAATAAATTAAATTCTAAAAATCTTTAAAAATTAACCAAAAATTAGAAAATAGTTGTAAAGATTTCATTTTAAAGGAATTTTTATGATCTTTCTCGTGATATAAATTTTATAACCAGGGCTTGTGGCTGCCCAGTAGTACAGCGTGCTGGTTTTCGGTATTGAGGGTACTCGGATCGAAAAAGACATGAAATAATATTATATATGAAACTTTGAATTGGTTTTGACTTGCAACTGATCCTCTTTAAGACATGCATCAAGAACCATGTATTTAACATGATAGAAAACTGGGTTTATTTCTTTTATGGGAAATTAGTGATTATTTTTCAGTTTACACAATATCAGATTATCTTCCTAAATTTTGAATCAGCATTAGATAGAAAACCTGAGATCAGATACTTTGAACAACATTGTTTGTTTAGCCTGTTTTTTGTGTTACCTTATGAAGGGTCTGGTCTGAAAAAATATTTCTTTGAAGAAATTCGGCATCTTAAAAATGTTATTAAGGTTTATATTATTGATCAAATAACTATTTTGTGGAAAATTAAATTAACTTATTTTGATAATTTAAATATTTAGAAAAACATAGAAATAATATAATGGTAGGCTTGTAGTAGTCGTATCCTCAGTGCTCAAGTAATATGAATTTTTATTATGAGATTGAGTGTATTCTGTTGTCTTTTTTCAAGTTAAATGTTCATTTAAACCCAAAGCAGAAAGAATATTTAGGAATTCATTTTTTTCCCTTCACATTATTTGATCCAAAAGCGTAACATTGTTTCAATTATTTATAAGTTTTAAGATAAATTTTTTAAAAATTGTAGAATGTTCTTATGCTACATTAAAAATGCAACATGAATTTTATTGAATATCTAATTTTGATTTTTAAGTGTTTGTAAGAAAGGATAAAGATTAAGGCTTTAGTGTATAATACAGTTAGAATTATGATACATAGATTACGGTATTTTTATAGAAAATATGAGGAAGAGAAATAGGGGCAAGAAATCTTACTATGTGCATATTTAATTAATTACATAAATATACTCTAATTTCTTGAACTTGCAACCTCCTCCCCAAAAGGACCCCAAGAAAAAAGAATAGTTAATTATGTAAGTTTATAGTAATTCTTAGGTGATATATTTCAAAAATGTCTGGAAGGAATATATGTTATTCCTATTGATTTGTTTTGAAGTAAAAGTCATTATAGCGTAAAATTTTAGCACTTTGTGATCATGTCTTTTTTTTTGTATTGTATAAATCCAGGTTATAAGAATTAGTTAAAAACATTTCTGCTAGTTGTTAAATTATATTATGAATATACGTGAATAAATTATATTTTGGGACAATATAAGTGGGGAAAATGGACTTAACAGCTACTTTAAGCACTAGAAATCTACTTAAATTCATATCAATCAAATAATGTATGTGATTTGCAAGCATGGAGGCAAACTGTTTATAGCTATTTACAAGTGACTGGTCATACAGTGATAGCAGAACGTGCATTATTTTGAATAAATGCTACATCAACTTTAAAAATCATTAAAAAAGATCTGATTTTTTTTTCAGCCACAGCTTTACATGTGAGATGAATTACCATTTAATTATTATGCAACTGTAATTTGGACACATTTTTTTTACTTTTAAGAGCTAAAATATTTTTGTACTTCGTATTGTCTTTCAATTTATAATGTACATCATACATATAGAAGGTATGTTTTAAAGCACAATTATCAATACATCAATCTTAAAGCATAATTAAAATGTACTTAGTCAGAATTGCAGTGGCACCAGGGTAGACCCTTTTAGAAGTGCTAAAACTAGAGCCACACCATTTAGCCATGCAAGGAGCATGTAAGAGAGAGAGAAAGAAAAAAAATAATCTAAAATATTTTGCTCTTAATTGTTATCTTTATTTTGAAACTGGCGATTGAAATCCTCCTTTCTAAGCACTCTAAATTCTTTTTTCTCTAGTTGTAGTTTATTTTGTTTTTTCAAAGACTTATTTGGCTGAAATTCAGTTTATTTTCTACAAAAGTATAATAAAAATATTCATATAATGTTTTTAAAAAGATATTTGTTTTAAAATATGCTATAACTTTATGACTATTTATGCTATTAGCTTAATTTAAAAATTTAAGAAAATGAGCAGGGGAAATGCAAATGGATACAAATGCTTATTTTATGTTTCAGTTGCTGCTAGTTTAAATCCCTCCACCCTCTTCATTTTCAATTTAAAATTTGAAGTCAGATCAATAATTATGTATGGGTTTCTCTGGTTTTTGTTAAGTGTGCTGACTGCATGTATACTGTTATTTGAGTTTCATGCTCACTCATTGTTTGCATTTTTGACACTTCAGTTGAGTCATTGCAATATAATACACAAAGACAAATAAAATTGTTAAGAAATTAACTGAAAAATCAATCTCATATAATTATTCCCATTGTTATGGTCTGTCACAGCTCATTTCTATGAAAAAAGATAAACATGAAAAAGAATATTGATTTCAGTTGTACTTTTGTGATATAATGTATATACAGTTGCAGTTTGAGCAATTGTTTTCCCATATGTGTTGTCCCAATGATAATATTTCTTTGTTATGTTCCCACATGTATAGTTTTTTTACATTCATTGTTTAGTGCTCTAGGTCCCTTTAAAAATGATGGTCCCACTGTATATGATTCCTGTAATCATGAAAAGTTCTACTTTGTGCTTTTGTATCAAGTAGAATATTCTCTTATTTTTCTTCCTTGCTGCATGCAAATGTAAATAACTAGTAATTCATGTATATAAGACAGATGATCCAAATTTTTTCAGTTGTGAGTGTTTAATTTTTTTCTTCAGTTAGTTGGTGTCAGAATTAATGAAACTGAATACAAATAGTCTTTTTGCATTCTGTTTGAAACTTAAATTCCACAAAGTCTCCCTTATAGCAGAAATGAAAATATAAATATTATTTAAGTAGGATTTGATGTTGTATATTTTGATTACATTGCATATTTATGTGTATGTACATTACTCAGATCTGTCAACTTTCCGGATTTACCCTGGCAATGCCGGATTTTTAATGCATCTTCCGGGTTTCCGGAATGGACACTTTTATTACTGAATTCCGAAGCGTAAAAAAAATAATGCTGGTTTTAACAATCCCTCACAGTAATGCAGAGAGGATTTTTAGTTACATAACAAAAATATCTATTCAGGTCATCTATGTCAAGGGAAACCTTAAAGAATTTGCTAATATGCAAATGGAACCCTCAAGGATGCTGTTATGAAGAACAATTTAACAATGAATTTTAAAAAAGAGCAAAATCAGCTACAGTAAATGCTACAAAAATTCCAAGATTTTCTGCAATCAATTAAAACAAGCATTATAAAGAAATAGAAGTACTCAAAAATAGACTGCTGGGGTCCCTGTTAGTGTAAATATGATGTACGTTAAAATGTATGATTGTAAATTTCAAATATATAACTTTTGTTTAATATTATAATTTCAAGATGAGCTGAACAGTAAGGAAATATTTTGAACTATGTAATATTATTAAAGAGATCCTATAAACTATAAGTAAGTATACATTATAATTCTTTTATGATTTTTTCTATACTGTTTTGTGTTATGTCAATTATTTTATGCACAGTAGAATATTGCAGGATTTTGCTCTTACTGAGGTTGGCAGGTCTGATTACTGTTATAAAATATAGTAAACTATATTTTTGAAAAGTATAAAATAATGTTAACAATGTATATTCATCTTAATTTTATGCAAATGAGCTGCGAATAGTATATTATGATACTATGGTGAGAAATGTCCGAAAGGAAATATGGCTCTAAAACACCATGAGTTTTTGAAATTTGCTAGAGTTGTCTAATTTTTTTTATTATTATTAGTATTTTGGATTTCAAACATGAGGAAATTCTGGAGTCAGCCATTTTATAAGACTTCGCTCAAGATTTCATTTGCCTACTTACATTGATAAAACATTTTATTTATAGTTAAGTATTCAATTTCAGAGGAAATGAAAATATGCCTATGTCTATTGATCTGTTGTAATGCTGAATGGTATTATTTTCTGGTACTGTAAAGAAGTGTTTAAGGATCCTGGAGTGGAGCGATTTAGTATTAATATCTCAGTTTATTTTTTAGTCTTTACATAGCTGGCTGCTAAACTAAAGTTCTAACTTCACTAAATTTTAATATTATTTTAAATTTTTGGTAGTTTAGCATCTCTATTGCTTTTGATTTGTTGTATTAATGCCACAGTTTATTTATGAAGGAATATTTAAAACTTATTAAAATTTTAATTAGTACTTTTAGAGAATTTGTTTTCTTTGCTTTTAATTATCATGCATTTGTTGCAGCTTTTAAATATAAACTGTTTATTTCAGCCATTTTTTATAAAGCAAGGGAAAGTAAGCATATGTCAACTTTTATAACATTAAGAATTTGTTCATTTGTCACATCATATTTCTGTACAGGGAGAAGTAGAATTAAATTTAATCTGTGTATATTTTTATTTATTTACTTTGTGTTATTGAAATTGACAGTTTATGTATTGATAACTGACCCCTTATAAAATTTCTTACTACTTTTATTGTACTTCAGCTTATTCTCTGGCATTTTCTCCATTTGTTCTGGTACTCTTGTTAATTTTCACAAATGTAGATGCATCTGCATTAAAAAGGTATTTAAATATTTGAATATAATTTGTTAAACATTTCTGTGTTATTCTTTTCTTAACAATTGAACTTTTAATTTGTTTTCTGATATTAAAATGCAAAATGGAATTACTTATTAATATTCTTTTGAAATGCATGTATAAAGTTTGTAAAAGCTTGTTCTGATAGCCACTTTTTACCAAGTTGTGTCATATATTGTTTTCATGGAATTCCCTATATTACTGAAACATTCTTGATGATTATGCTGTGTTGAACTCAAATGAAATTTTTTATACTTGCATATGTAATAACTAATTTATTTTATATCTAATCTAATTGGCATTAGAATACTTTATGCTGTTGTATTTGCTTTTATAATACTTATACATGGTTTTTGTGATTGTTTTGCTCTAAAAGTTCTTCATTATTTTCACCACTATTTGTGTGTTAGCGAACATGCTAGATTGATTGCCTTGTCTTGAGATAAACTAAAGAAAACATTTGAAGTCGATTTCTTACAATGAAGACAAATAAGTAATATTCAAGGAACTCTGTTTGCAAGCTGAGTATCTGTAGGCTTATATCACTAAATTATACACAGGGACTTAATTTTACTACACCATGCACTAAATTTGTCTCCAAAGACCATCTTAATAAACAGACACAAATTCAACTTAATATATGTCCATGTTTGGTTGAAATGAAGCTGAGTAGATTAAAGAAAATTGTCACAGAGATAAAATTGGGGTTTTCTCTTACTATCTAGAAACAAAAAACACAAAGAACTTAAAATACAGACACATTTTAAGTTGAATTTATATATACAGACATATTTAAATTCAACTTAAAATATGTCTGTATTTGGTTGAAATGAGTCTCAGTGGATGAGAGAAAATTTGGGTTTTCTCTTATCAAAAAACAAAAAATATGTGAATTCAACATAAAATATGTCCATATTTGGTTGAAATGAGCCTTACTAGATGAAAGAAAATTGTTACAGACATAGTATCTGGGTTTTCTTGTATTCTCCAGAAACAAAGGGCCAATCAAGATAATTGATCTAGTAAAGAAAAATCAAACTGTGAGATTAAGCGTAAATTAAAAAAAATATGAGACTTTGTGTGTTTCTTTCATGTTAAAAGAATTATTAAACATGTATTCACTCCTATCAATTAATAACTTATTTAGGCAATTTATTCTGAATAAATGAAGCTGTTGGCAAGAAAAGGTTTGAAAAGATTGGATCATTCATCTTGCATTTGTTCTTATAAAGCTGCTTCTCTATATACTGATATCTTGCAAAGCATTCTCTATTGGAAATATCTCAACTATCTTTTTTTCCATTTATACATGAGATTACTTAATCCTGTTTTTAAAATTATAAATGGTCCCCAAAGGAAGAAGATTTGTTATCCTCTCTTTGTAAAAATTATACAAATAAAAAGGACAGAAATTTAAAAATTTCTTGATGATTCTAAAGCTTGTTTTTGTTGCAAGAAAAAGAGATGTATGTGTTCTCTTATGATCAATATAAAAGTTCTAGAACCTATATTATACTGTATAACTCTTAATTTTTTTTTATTTAAGGTGTAGCTTTGTATTCTTTTTCTAGAATCAACCTTGGCATGCATTGAGCATGTATAATATTTCAGGAATTCCTTGAAAAGAAAATTACAATATCATTGGTTTAATGAAAACCATAATGGCTGTTTATTTTTTTTAAAGTTCATAATCTGCTGTCTATATATTTGAATAACTTGATTTTTTTATTGTAAACCTGTTTTTTTTTTCATAAATTATGTATGATATAAAGATAAGTCAATTATGTGTTTTTTTAAAATTTACTATCATCTAAAGTTATAACTAAGAAAGTAGTAACTACAGTGGTTTAAGTAACTGAAAATCTCTCTTTTTTTTATATCTGATTTTTAAATAATTTATATTTATATGTATTTCTTTTAATCACATATTCCACATAGTGATAGTTTGTATATCTCATTCAACTCAGTATTCTTTTGGTTGAATAAACTGCAGTGTATATGGTTGTGTTAGTCACAGAAAATTATTTTCAATTACAAAGTTTTCCTTTCACTCCTAACACTGTTGTGTGATGTATGAAGTTACTGGGTGGTAAGATATGGTTATGTCAAATGAAGTAAGATACTGTAACCTAAAAGGCATATTATTCCTTTGTTATTCTGTTGAAGGTATATTTATATAATGAAATAAACCATCACAAAGTTCTGCTTATCTATCTAACCTTCTGTCCACTGACCTACTCATAACATGGACTGCTGTTATTTTTTCACATGCTAAACACAATAAATTTTCTCTTTAATTATCCACACATTTTCAGTTTGTACATGAGTTCAGGTTCTGTAACAAAGAAAGGTTAGAAGTTTAAGATAGACTCTTTGCAGGGTTTGTTATCACTGATTTTAGATTATTCTGATATACAATGCATTTGCTATTTTAATCTGACAGAAATAAGTTTAACTAATAATCAATTTCTTTTCTACATGGATTACCATAAAGTAGCAACAGCAGGTATTCTATAATAAGAAAAAGTAAAGTCATCTGCATGTCAATTTTAGGTTCTGCAGTGTGGCAGCATCATACAGATACATGACTGTGCCTTTAGCAGGAGTTGCAATGTTCAGCCTCTCATTTGGAGCACTCTCCCATAATCTTTTTAGCCTTCCAGCTCTTCAGATGAAAAATGTTTGATGACAACTCAACTGGGATGCCACTATGTGTATATAGTTTTCAGTTATCAAGGCCACTGCTTGTGTATTTCTGCTATATAGCATACCAGATAACTAAATATTTATGAAAACAAATGTATTGATTTACTTCTTGAATTCAGAAAATCATATGAAGTCATGAAGTTTAAGAAATTTTTTTTATGTGGAATGAAGAAAGATAAGCAAATACACAATGAATGTATTGTATGTCAGCCTAGAAGAAAGAAATTTAAGCCTTTCTTTTCCACTTTATTTGAGGGCTAGAAACTTCTTCCCTTCTTTAACAGAAAATTTTGCTATTATAGCAGGAAATAATTTTTTATATTTTTTTACTATCATTCAGACTTACACGTATATTTTGTAGATAATCTGGTGTCGAATATTATTTATTTGAGCATAATTAAACTTTGATAATTGTATGATAATGAAATTGTACAATTCAAATGATTGTTTTTCTGAATAATATTTGGTTTAGTTAAAAAAAAGAAGAAAAGGCTTAAATTTATTGAAAATCTAGTTAAATTAGAGATTTTTATGTAATTAACATAAACATTGAAATTGTTTCATTTACATGAATGGCATTTATTACTACAACAAAGGAGAAAATTACAAGTCTGAATTTAAATTGTTCAATCACACCATGGTTGTAAGTATTCAGTTAAATTAATATGATTATTAGAAGAAATTTGGCAATAAAATAAAATGTAATGATGTATGGAATCTGTCAGGAAAAATCACTATTTTTTCCCCTAAACTATCACAAGTGATTAATAATTTTTGAAGTAAATTCAGATGTGACATGTAACAAGTGAATGGTCAAAAATATATGAATTATTTGAAAAATTTTTTATTTGATATTTTTCTATGTTTTTAATTTGTGCATCAGTTTTGAAGTTTGGACAATTTCTGTGGATGTGTATATATTTGTAATGTTGCCTAATATGTAACATTAAGTTTAGGTTTTACATATTAATGATATGATTAATATAAGTAAAATAATTATTTTCTAAGCATGTTTTTTTCTGGTGAGGGAATTTTCATTACTCTATGAATCCATTTAAAAGAAAAGTTTTTTAGAATCTTTTTCTGTTCAATATTACTTTATTCACTGAGAAAAATTTGAGTATTTTATGATTCAGTTAAATAGTTGTTTTTGTGAATAGCAGTGACACCTTTTTTATGTGTCAATTTTATGTTTTTTAGGTAATTCATCAGTGGGATCTGTGGAGTTGGAATTATGATGATGATGATACTTTCGGAGGTTATTACAGATTTGAGGAAAATGTGCTTTGAATGAGAATTCTCTCTGAATAGTTTTAATGTAAGTAACTGAATATACTATAATTTATTTTATCTTTTAGTACGGAACTAAAATTTAATCATGCATAAATGTAGAGACTTTAAAAAAGGAAATAGGTAAACAAAAGTTTTGAACTGCTCAATAGTGATGTTTAGAAATGAGGTATTTGAACATTTGTGTTTCTTCAGTGATAACTGTTTAAATATATCTAATAAAAAATTATATATTCATAACATTAATATCATTAATAACCTCATTCTGATTTAAATTTTTTTATTGGGAATAATATACACTGATTGTGTAGATATTAATCTATCTCTTATTTTATAGATATTAACTTATCTTTTATTTTTATCACAGTGGGATCTAAGACCCATAAACAATATCTGTAGCACACTGAAAAAAGGCATAATTTAGTAGATTATTGTACTTCAATTAACATTTTCAAAATAGCAGCATAACTCTTATTTATAACACTTTCTTATCTGTAAGCATTTTTGGGAACTTATCTTTGGATGGTGTTGGTTTATTGAAAGCAACTAATGATTCTCGCGGATTGTGTCTTAATGAACAAATGCCCTGCATTGGGCAGAAAAAAACTTTATCTCTGTTAAATATTTGAGTAGCTGTATTATATATTACCCTGTAAACAATTACCTCTGCAACAACTTTAAAACTGTAATGTTTGTTAAGCACTATTCATAGATTATGGTAAAAAAGACTTATAAAAAGGCATAGGACTGTAAAATTGAAATGGGTTTGTTTCCTGTAAACAAAAAAAGTATACATTATAAATTTATTTTATACGTATCGTTGTTGATAGATTTATGCTTACATACCTGAAATTTCTTCCCTTTGTCACTGATACTGTTAGAACTGGCAGTGGTCCCACCATGTGTTCTCAATCTTCAGATAGCCATAAACCATTACTTTGTTCCCTAATCAGATGCAGATGATCTTGAACCTGTTTGAAAGTGCTTATTTTCATTCTCATCTCTGTTTTTAATAACTGTATAGACAAGGATCTAATTGAATCTAATAATTTCTCCCAAGTTAGGTGGCATTAAAAAAAAATTCTTTTAAAAAGTTTTTCAAGGCTAGGGCACTTAGACGTTTACATTGCAATAAAGCTGTTATTATGGTTTGACTTTTTAATTTCTTACTATGATTAGATTTTCCTCTTATACAATATTTGTGATAAGTACTTAAATCACCTTTGGCTGTGCAGATTGACTGAAATGGAGTTTGTGAGGCATTTTGTGAAGTTAATCAAAGAGTGCATGAATTCAAAGTGTTCATTTCAATATCTGGAATTATATTCAGTTAGCAATAACCAGTTATTAAATAATTGCAATCTTCCCTTCAGTTATTTTTTCATAGAAGTAAAGGGCATATGAAATTTTTAAATAAATTTGTCCTGTAGTAATTTACTTTTAAAATATATTAAATCTAAATGTTTATAAATTGAATAAGAATCTGAAAACAAAGTTGTGATGTGGTACTGGTGTACACTGTTGTTAAAAGTCAGTGTCATACATATATGTGCCGATGATTTTGAAAGTGGTCTGTCATATATTTTTTATTTCGAGATAATTAAAGGTTTGAGTTTGAACATGAACTGAATTCTGTTGAATGACCCAACAACCAGCTCAATCTGATTCAATTTTTACAATTTTGCAAAGATTGCTTCAGATTATGGTCATGTAAAGGAATACAATGCTCTTACTATACTCTTGCTATACAATAGCCAATAACTCTTTTTTTTTAATTCTTTACTAATACTCTTGCTGTACAATAGCTGATAAACTCTTTTTTTTTTTACATTCTTAGGCCACTTTCATAATCACTGGCACATATGATTATTATTATTGTTGCTGTTATTTCCTTTACATGATTGATCTACTTTGTTATACCTTTAAATAATGCAACAAAAGTTGAGGATTTCATTGAGATTTTTTTTTATTATTCTGACTCATGGTATATTAGCTTGCTTGGTTTTTATTTATTTTATTTTTTTAGGTAGGAAAGGGTCCCTTTCCATTAAGACATTTTGTCTTATATATTTTAAATTATGAAACATACTTTTTAAGACAGTGAAAGTTACTTTTATGTGTAATGTTTCTTGTTCATTATTTAAAGCTGCTCTCTTAAAAGTTACTGATGTACATTTTTGTTTTCTCTAACACAAATTATTTGTGTGTTTTGTTTAAATATCAAATGAGTCATGTTAGAGAGGGCAGTTGTTTATTTTAAGTTTTCTAATATTGGCAGTATTTTGATTGTTCTACTTTTATATCTCTTTTTGACCAATCCATAATATAATTTTGGATGCCGTAAAATCTCGACTATAATATGCACCCGAGTATAATACACATGGTTGATTTTACGCACAATTTTTGGAAAAATTTAAAATTTGACTATAATATGCACCCATAACTTTTCAATATTTTATTCAAAAATTGCACAAATATTTATTAGCAGAAATAAAATTTGTAATAAAAAGAAACGAAAACATTGAATTCAGTAGAAAAAAACTTAAATTTTTATTCAAAACAAACAATACTGTCAAATTATCAGTCTTAATCACTTTCACTAGAATACAGCTCATCTATTGTTGTTGTGTCCATGTCATAAGTATTGGTGCTGTCATAATATATATCACCATCATCATCCTCATTTGATGACAACTGCCTATCCTCCCATAATATGTTGTTCTCACTGCCGTATCACATTTAACAATTGATAATTTTTCTGCTGCCGTATAGGACCATCTTGAAGAAAATTTCAGGGAAATAAATAAAATAAAATAATTTTTTACACTTGCAACAACCGGGAACTATCACTATTTCAAGGGACCTGCTATTAAACGAATGCATATGCAAAACGAACTGTAAGTTCCATTTGTTTAAAAGGAATACATGCTTAGGAAACGGGTGGATGAATCATGGAGTGCAGATGCGCACACACCCGTGTTGCAACAATGTCTTACAGCTTTTGTACATTTGTTTATCCAATGTTTAAAACTATTTTTTTTTTGTATGCGAGTATAATACCCACCCTCCTTTTTGCGGACTAAAATGTGAAAAAAAAGTGCGTATTATACTCAAGATTTTACGGTAATTTAAAAATGTGTTATGAAATTTTTTTTGATATTGACACCCATGTGATTTTAAAGTTGAGCTGTAGTATTTTCAGTAGCTTGAATTTGAAGCATATGAAGTTCTCAGAAATTTTCAAAAAGAAATACTAGTGCTATTAGAATTAACAAACCCTTTGACAGAAAAACAAAATCTTTAGAAGATCTTGAGGTTTAAACTCCCTTGAGAATTCTAGTTGGATTATTGAAGCTCATTGAAGCATGACCAAAAAATCAATTTAACAATGCCTGTGTGCATTTTATCAGTTCAAGTGAAATTCAGGTCTTGAAAAAAAATTATGCAAATATTTCAAAATAAGTTGCTATCAATCTTTTAAGTCTGCTGGTTGAAGACTAGGAAACAATGGATTAGTTAACAACATAACTCTGTTCTCATGAGAGAGAATTCAAAACTCTCAAAATAAGGAATATGTTGAAATAGGGAAGAAAATACAAAATGTTGTGTAAATAAATAATTTGAAATCAATTATTTCCATGTTTCACAGTATTTGTTTAAGTCATATCCAGAGGGTATTGTAGATGGTCATCTGAGGCTGTTGATTTAAATAGCAGCAAATAGACAGTTCTTACACATCTATTACCATTGGTTATGTTTATGTCTTCAAATTTAATTGGCATCACAGCTGTTGATGGAAAAATACCTCCAGCTCTTAGGTAGTGACTCTCTAATTTCTTGGAGTCTTAAAAAGCTGAAAAGAAATTTAAAACAAGGTTTCACGAATGTCCGATATGTACCAGGTGATAACTAACAAAAATGTGTTTTCAATAATGGACACTCAAGAGAGTTTTTCTGATAGCTGTTTTAATCAAATGCGCAGTGTGTTGGTTAGAGATCAACAATACATGTGTTCTTCTATATTGCTTATAGTAAAGGAGGAGGATTATCATCCTATAAAGTAGCACTGAGGGTTCTAACTCCATAAGAATCTGTAGAGGTGAATAAGGCTACATGTTTTCTTTTATAGTTTTAACACATATGTTGAGGGTGTCACCAAGGCAATCTATCTGAAATGTTGAAATGTATTTAAAAGTAATGTACATGGTCAGAGAAAGGTATGTAAACTTTATATTTGATTAGGCTTATTGATTGAGCTTTGGTTGTCAACATTTTATCAACAGATACATAGTCTCTTTGATAAGTCCTCAATGTGTTGCTGTGTTCAAGGATCATTTCAAAAAATTCTATTCATCTTTTGACCAAAGTAAGACATTCTTCAGGTTTTAGAAGTTTTTCTTGTTTATGCAATACTAGCTGAATACCCATACTTCGCTACGGAGTGTATTCAAATTAAATACAATGGTCAATATATGTCATTAATGCCAATATATATATATATATTTATATTTATAATAAATACAATGATCAATGCATGAAATTGATGTAAAAAATATATATATATTTTTATAAAAAAATCATAAGGGATAATTTTATAGACAAAATAATGTAGAAGAAAATATTCAAATTAAATGTAATAGAACATACTAAAGAATATAGTGCAGTTAATATAGTACAGTTTAAGAAACATATCTTTTACTGTATTTTAATATTTTTTTGGATAATATCCAATCGTTTGCTGCATTAGTAAAAAAAAAAAAAAGTCTTTCGTTGTTATGCACGTGCCGCAAAATTAGTTTAAAGTATCATAAAAACAAAAGAAACCACGTGATCAGCGTTTAATAAATTAAATTCTAAAAATTAATCTTTAAAAATTCTCCAAAAATCAGAAAATGGAGGTAAAGATTCAAAAAAGATTTCATTTTGCAGGAATTTTTATGAACTTTCTCGTGATATAAATTATATAAACCTCAGATTATTTTAAATAAAACTTTAAAGAATGTCACAAAAACAGCTTAAAAATTTAATCTAAAAAAAATCTAAGAATTTTTTTAAAATCTTTCTTAGTAGACCTCTAGACTATAAGAAGAATTGCCATGCAAAATTTTAGCCCTTTAGGTCCAGCGGTTTGGTCTATGTGTTATATGTCAGTCAGTCAGTTATGGAACTGTTTTATATATATATAGATAGGACATAAAATAAAAAAATTCTGAGTGGAGGAGAGTTGGATAAATCAGTAAGGCAACAGGATCGCAGTAAAGAATGGTACAATTTAAAAGCATTCTCGAACAAACTAGATTGGTAGAATTAGAGGTGAAGGCAAATATCCTAAAATATTCAAATGCTGAATACTTAAAATTTTTTCTGTACTGTTAGATGAACATAAGAAGACATCAGTCATCATACTTAATAAAACTATAAAATCTTCCATTGAAAATTAAATTAATTAGACTATATAAACTTTGCATGAGTGAAAAACAAAAAATTTAATATATTTGTATAATTGGATTGAGCTGTTATGCCACCATTCCTAAGCAAGGATGATGAAAAATGAATAATCTATATATATAAAACAGTTCCATAACTGACTGACTGACTGACTGACTGATTGACATATAATGTACAGACCAAACATCTGGACCTAAAGGACTGAAATTTTGCATGGCGATTCTTCTAATAGTGTAGGGGTGCACTAAGAAAGATTTTTGAAAAATTCTTCTTAGATTTTTTAAAATTAAATTTTTAAGCTGTTTTAGTAAATTTTTTAAGTGTGCATTTAAAATAATAATTTGAGGGTTATAAATTTTATATCACGAGAAAGATCATAAAAATTCCTTTAAAATGAGACCTTTTTCGAATCTTTTCCTCCACTTTTTGATTTTTGGTGAATTTTTAAAGATTAATTTTTAGAATTTAATTTATTAAATGCTGATCACGTGATTTCTTTTTCTGGTACTTTAAATAAATTTACCATCACGTGCATAACAACTAAATAGACAAAAAAAAATTCCTCAAACTGTACTATATTCTTTAGTATGTCCTATTATATTTAATTTGAATATTTTCTTCTACAATAATTTGTCTATAAAAATACCCCATACGATTTTTTTATAAGTATATTTTTTTGTTTTTTTTACATCAATTGTATACATTGATCATCGTATTTATTATAAATATATATATATGTATATATTTTTTTTGGCATTAATTGCATAAATTGATCGTTGTATTTAATTTTAATGTACTCCGTAGCAAAGTGCAGGTTTTCAGCTAGTAAAGCTATAAAATTTTATTTCATAGGGTATGATGATGTGTAATAATTTATGTGGAAATTAAATGTTTCATCTTTAGATCTGTGAAAGCAACTGTTCATTCGATGTTAGGTTAAATGAGCTGACTTGAAATTGTTAGAAGATTATGCAGTTAGATCAAAGTAAGGCAATTAAAGTACCAAAAAATTGGGGCATGTTAAAAAAAAAGTCCAAAGGAAACACATTTCAAAATAAATCCAAAGGAAATGCTATTATTGAAATATTTACAGATGAAGTTTTTGTTGAACACATATTATATAAAAGTTGATATACAAGCTTGATGACTGTGAAATACAGAAGGTCATTTGCACTTTATGGAAACGATTTTGATAGTTAAGTTTTATGTATAAATGCCATGTTTTTTACGGCAATTTGTTTCTCTCAGATAGCCATGGTTCTTGACAATAGCTCTAGCTCAAATTTTGCATGAAAGTAAGCTTTTTCTAAGTACTGTCATGTCAATTTTATCCCAATGCCTCTTGTACTGTTTTCCAAAGTCTGTTCAATGTTCTTGGATGCCGTTTTCCCAAGGTTCATTTTATTAAACTGAAAGTGCAAAAGTTCATTGGAGAAGTGTCAGGTGATTTTACAGGTATTTCATTAAATTTAATACACTTTATTCCTGTTTCTGATTCTTTCTTTGCTATATAAGCAGCAGTAGAGTGTGACTAGAGGTTTTGTCCATATGAAGCTCAACTTTATCAATGTCCTTTCCATATAAGGCTGGAATTTCTTCTTCAACAATTGGTTCTAAAATATTCTGCTGAGAGTAGAATTAATTAATTTTGGCTTTACTTGAGACTGTTTTTATTTTGAATTTGCCATTGTAACATTATCCTGCAACTATCATGAATCCCTTTGGGAACTTTTCTGTACACTGACGAAGCCATTTCGTGCGGTCATTCCTGTCAGTTGAGCAATAGAAAATTGATCTTTTTTTATTACTGTCACTTAAATACACCCATGCCTCATCGAGTGTTACCACAAGTTTCCATTTTTTCAGCAGCTAGGTGTTTCTCATATAATTTTCTAAAATTTGTTTTTCTTTCAGCAATATGCTTTGGCGAAAGCAGATGAACTTTAGGTTTAAACATCTTTTTTAACTTCAAATCTTTATGAATGATTTTACTTACAGTGTCAGAAGACATTCCTAGTTTCAATGCAATGGATCTTTGATATTTATCTGCATTTGAACAGTCTTAGAATGAGCTTTCATAGTCATATTTTCAATTTTACTCTCAGTTAGACCTTTTTTTCCCTTTCAAATTTAATATATTATAGATACCTATTTTTGAAATGCAATAACTGTGATTTTTATACTGCTTTATAATTTCTTGATACGAATATTTCTCCTTGGAAAGCACAGTTACGTAACCTTCGAGCCATCTATCAATTTTAGGAGCCATTTTCAAAATAAATCTTTTATTTTACATTTCAATTAAAAGAACACAGTAGCAGATGATTATTCTGAATTTGCTAAATTCTTAACTCAAAATGCAAATGCCAAAAATAAATTACAAAATCGGTTCCATAAAGTGTGAACGACCTTCTGTAGGTTGCATCAAGGAACCTTTCAATAAGCCCACTTACTTGAAGATTACATAATGATACCAGGAGCTTATGTACTGTTCTAAAGAACTTGATACTTTAGAAGAAACTGTTTGATGCAAACAAAGTACATATTAGAGAGAAGCTATGAAAACGTGTTTTCCACTGTGGTTATTGCTCCTTTTGAGCTATGTATGATGTGTTGATGTTTTGTTAACAAATATTATATTTTTCATCCTGTCTGCTTATTTTTAAAATTAAATTTGACACACTCTATAGCATATATGGACAACCTACAGCCTGCGGGCCGGATCCGGCCCTCTACTTCTTTTGAACTGGCCCTGATCAAAAGTTTCAATGGAAATAAACATAATTTATTTAAGATGATAATAACTACTAAAAAATGTCAACCATGTTAATAGACAGTTAGATCTCTGTTTTAGAAAAACTAATGAATACTTTCTACTTGTATTTATTCTGTCTATATTATTCTTTTCAGTTTGGTAATAAAAATATTTTTATTACCAATATTTATGACTTGATTCAAATCACTTCTTAGTAATATATATACTCATCAATGGAGTTACACTTTTCAGCTCGAAATACTCAAGTTTTATTGTTTGATTCTCGAAGATGTTCGGAATGCTACGTGACGTCAGTGACAGCAGCGTTCTGGCAGCTATGCATGCATGAACATGTTGCAATGTGTCAGTTTGGTAGCTAGTGTTGCTCAGTGCCAGCGATAATATTGTGTTCTGTTTGTTGAATATCCTTGTGTTTAGAACAGTTCTGAATATCTTTTATAAGTCTAGGACCATGCCAGGGGTTATGTTGAAAAAGAAAAGTAGATTGAGAGAACTGTCGATTTCAAACTGCTGGACAGAGGATTATTTCTTTATTATGAATAAAGGCTTCCCAGTATGTTTGCTTTGCAATGGATCTGTATCCATGAATAAAGAACACAACTTGAAGAGGCTCTTTAGATTGAGACATGCATATCATCAAAATATTAATGGACAACTTTCAAAAGATAAAATACAAAAGTTAAAGAACAACTTGGATACTCAGCAGCAAATGTCCAACAAGCTAAGAATGCAGAGGCAGAGCTTTGATAAAGCCAGCTTTGTGGTAAGCAAAATAATCCCTAAGCCTTCCAAGTCATTTGGTGAAGGTGAATTTATCAGAAAATGTTTGCTGGATGTTACAAGTATAATATGTCCTGAAAAGAAAAAAGATTTCAAGAATATTTCTTTATAAAGGCGTACTGTAGTCCGACGGATTGAAATGATGTCTGATGATATAAGAAAAAAGTTTAAAAGAGAAAATTGCTAGATTCAAAGCATTTTCAATTGCAATGGACTAGAATACCGATACCTCCAATATAGCATAACTAGCCATATTTATTCAAGGAGTTGATGCAGATTTCAATATTACGGAGGAATTTTCGGCTCTTCAGCCATTAAAAGGTACCACTACCGGTGAAGATATATTTGAAGCGGTCAACACAGTCTTCAAGAGATTTTGGCTTAAGTTTATTATATGGTATATGCACTGACAGAGCTCCTGCAATGGTTGGTGCACGGAAGAGGTTTATTGAAATAATTTATAAAAGTGCAACAGAACTACAGATTCATCAAGAAAATTTAACAAATTCTCATCACATTATCCACCAACAAAATTTGTGTGCAAAATCGATTAAATCCACAAATGTTATGGAAGTTTTAGTAGCCAGTATTAACTTTCTTAACTCATGGACACTTAATCATCGTCAGTTCAAGGAGTATTTGGCAGATATATTTTTGGATTTTGAAGATGTATCTTATTATTGTGAGGTAAGGTAGTTGAGTAAAGTTAAATTATTGAAACGGTTCTATGAGTTGAGACAAGAAATTGCAGATTTTATGGACATAAAAGTAAACACAATTAATGAAATAACAAATGATGAGTGGGTCTGTGATTTAGCATTCATTGTAGATGTCGCAGGATACCTAAACAAATTGAATCTTAAATTGCAAAAACATGGACAATTGGTTCATGAACTGCATGCACATGTCAAAGCTTTTAGTAATAAATTAAAATTATTAGAATGTCTCAGATAAGAGCTAAAAATTGTTATTTTCCTACTCTAGCAACTCATAAAAATATCCCATATAATTGTTATGGAGATGAACTGAAGTCACTTATAGAGCAATTTGATACAAGGTTTGTCAACTTCCAAAACAAAGACTCCACTTTCGCTATATTTGCTCGCCTGATGGATGCTGGTGTAAATAATGTGCCAGCAAACTTACAGATGGAACTTCTTGAGCTTCAAGTAGATTTAGTGCTAAAATCACAATAATAACATAGCCTTGACGGATTTTTATAAATTATATTTGACAGAAGAAAAATATACAAATTTGCGCACAAGAAAAATCATTTGTCATTTTGCAAATACATATCTGTGTGAACATATTTTTTCAAGGATGAAATTCAATAAATCAAAAATTCAAATGAGGATAACAAATGAAAACCTCGAAAATTTCATGTGGTTATCCTTAAGTATTATCAACATTAATATTGATAATCTTGTAGCTCAAGTACAGAACCAACCTTCTCACTGATTTCTTTCATTATACATTATAAAATTTATGCAAATATAGTTATATGCAAATACTTTATACCACAATATTACTTTAAAAATTATAAATAAATCAAAGATGTATAGCAACTTGTTTCAGTATATTTTGTTTAGTAATTTGGTCTGGCCCTTGACTTGGAGGCAGGGTTATAATTTTGCCCTAAAACTAAAAAAGGTTGCCCATGCGTGCTTTATAGATTGCTCATTACTATTCATTGACACCAGGAAATGATTTAAATTTTATTCTGTTAAAATTTAAGTTTTCATAATAGTGATTTAATATATAATTTTTTTTAATATATTTCTTGAGTATGCATTCAATGATACATTCTCTATTCTTATCATAATAGTTTCTTATCTAAATAGAATTTTTTTAGTAATTGAAGAGTGTGAATGTAAATATGTCCACTATACAAATGATTTTGATCATACTATTTTGTTGGATATGGTTTTGAATCTGTTCTGATGAAAATCAAACTTACCTTTTTTGAGTCATTCCTGCCTCAATTCTTTGTACTGACATATTCGGTTATTTCATGTGTATTTTGCCAATATATCAGTTTAGTCAATTAAATTCAGTAAGTTCAAATGAAAAAAATAAACATGATCAGTCATAAAGTAATTAACAACTGTTGGAAAGAACAAACAATTACAATTTATTTACATAGAGAATTGAAAATAACAGAACCCCCAAGCAGAACAGGAAGATGTCACGCTAGTGGCACTCAGACATAAAATGGATTGACAAATAAGGTTATTAAAGTTCTCTTTGACATTCTACATATCCACTTTTTTTTAAACTATTACTGGCCGCCATAGAGAAATCCACCTCTCAAAATGGCTACTTTTTTGCAGAACCATGATTGCCCACCTTAGAGAGGTTTTGCTGTATATATACAGGGTGTCCATAATTAAGTCCCACTTTCAAAAGCCTGCAAAAAAAGAACCACTGGTCAGAATGACTTCAAATTTGAACTGAATATACTGGAAGAAGGGGGAAACGATTTGGCGTAATAAAAAAAAAAGTTCCAAAATGTATTTGAAGTCATTCTGAGCAGTGGTTCTTTTTTTGCAGCCTTTTAAAAGTGGAACTTTAATTATGGACACCCTGTAGAATGTGTATGAGCTAGATTTTTTTAAAATCTATCATATAAAATTGAAAAACTTCACAGTATATAAGTGAAATGATTATCCTGTACCCTGTTCCTAAGCTAATTTCTCTTGTTAATTGTATTAATGCTGGCATGGAAAAAGTTATATCTTATCTTTAAAATAGTTTAGTGAAAGGGAAGCCATTTCTAGTGGATTATCCAAAAATTCTTAATACATTCAATAATTTAGTCACATACGTATAGAAAGTTAATAGATGGTCAGATAGGACATATTCATTAATTCTGTCAAGTATAATTTACTACAATTGTTTATAGTTTACAGGGAATTGAAAAATTTTTTTAGAAGTAAAAAGCATTTTTATTATGTATTTGCAACTTTTACTCTAATAATTTAAGTGATTAGACCATATTCATAGTACTCATGATATTGAAGTTCATCTGAAAATATTCAGTCTACTGTTTTGCTAATTATAATCTGCAGCATATTATTTAAAAGTTAACATTGTAGTTTTATTGATCTTTTAAGTCTTTTACATTTTAAAGACTATGTTGGAAATAAGTTATACAAATATAATACTCCCTATTTAAAGATAATGAAAATAACAAAAGTGATTTAAACCTGCAAAATTCATGTATTTCAAATAAATTCATTTATGTAACAGACATGTTGCTATGCTTAAACCACAGTTCAATGTAATTATTATAATTTAGTATTTTTTTTTTGCATTTCACAATCTCAAGTTATATTTTTTTCATTTTTGTAGGTTATATTAAAATTTTAGAAGTACTGAACACCTGCTTTTTGTCTTATAAAAGAATTCTGCAAACCTGTCTACTCTTCTATATTACTTCAGTGTGCTGGAAAAAGTTTGTAAGATTTCTTACTCAAATAACAGTAAATGAAATGAAAAATGAATTAAAGCATAAAATTTGTTTTAGATTATATTTTGTGTGTTGTTGTACTGCTTTTACCTCTATTCAGTCTATATTAGCAGTATTCATTTTGATACTCTTTGTTCCTTTATTTTTGGAGGGATGGAACATCAATTTCTACTTTATATCTGCTTATTTTGGTCCTTGTTTCGAAACAATCATCAATTTTTTTTCTTGGTGTTAGATAACTCATACAAAAATTTTTGCACATGTATTTTTATGTGGTGGTTAGTTCTCTTTAGTGTGGGATATGCATTGTCCAAGGTAACAAAGTAGAAGAAAGTTACTCAATTAATTCAAATGCAAATTTTTTCAACTCCTGCTATTCTTTTCATCTATAAAGCAATGGGGTCACATGAAATTTTTCTTCAAGTGATTCAAATATCTCTTAAGAATTCTTCTAGTAGAAGATTTGCAATACATCAATACATGGTCATTGCATTGCAGATTTTTGCATTCCTATTGATACTTAATTTTGTTTATGCATTGTGATTGGATTGAAAGAAATTTGTCTAAAGTCTAGGACCTATCAGTTGCATTTTAAAGGTCCAAAGATTAAACTCCAGACTTCAAATATTACCATAATTTGTAAAATCTCAGAATTCGATGTGAGGAGTTATAAAATGTATGTTAGGTTTGAGAGTTATTTATATGAGTGTGGTTTTTATATGTTTATTTTACATTGAAAAATTTAATTAAAAACTCAATACTGCTATTACATACTTATAAGAACTTGTGTACATATCATGTATGGATATTTTATCATTATTTAAGCCTTTTTTCTATATATCCCCAGAGGATTTCAAGACAAGTAGTTCTTTGATGCTTGTGTTTGTGCTTTATAATAACTTTGAAATTCTTATTGAATTTGAATGAAATTATTTTAATTAAAATTTTAATTAAATTAATTGAATTGAATTGAAATTCTTTTGGGGGCTATGCAAGCACATTTAATTACTAAACTAAATCTTAACATTACATAAGAGAGAGAATTTTTCAAACAATAACTTGCACTTGTAAGTTTGAAAAGAATATTACTTCAATACTGTTTATTTGTATTACTTTGACCTTAGCTGATATGATTACACTAGCAAATATGAATGATTATGATAAGAGTAAAACTGACATCAATTTCAATATTGTTTGCTTAAGATTTTTAAGTTTATTTCATCCAAGTGACTAATATGGACATCAGATAGCTCATTCATCTGGAGCTAAAGATTTTTTTTTAAGTGTGTATATGATATTGATGAATTCAAAAGTACCTGAATTTAATAATTTTAAAAAAAAGTTTTAGTGTTGCTCCTGCTTTTCAATTAAATATTCATCACTTCAAATGATGAAAGTGAGCATAAAACTTAGGTATAAAAACTGGATAAGGTCATTATAAAAGCAACTGTATTATGAGTTCCTTAAACACCAGAGTACAGGCATATATACAAGCTAATTATTTTATTATAAAATGCATCTACTGCCTTTTTAAATGTATTTACTATTGTATGAATGAAATGCTCTTAAAATTCAAGTGTTTCTATCAAGTATATATATATATACAGTGTACTATTGATTATCTGTGCAGAAAAAAATCTGAAATCTTTTGTCCTAAATAGTAGCTGCATAATTTATTAAAAACTGCTTGCAAACTTCTTTGAACATACATATGTAAAAAACAAGATTATTAAAATAGCACTTTTCTTTTTATTGAGATTTTTATTTGATCAAAGATTCAATAATGTACTAAAGTAGGAAGAATTTCTCTGGACAAGTCTGGTGTGACATGACTGATTGAATGAATGAATTGAATGGCAAATTTAAATAGGTTTGAGGAAGCTGATGAAGGAAGTTTATGAAGTAAATTGGTTTGAAAGTGAACCAAGGAAATGCTGCTACATTTCCACCTCATGAAGAGAGTGAAGAAGAGCGTGCTGATCTTTTCACAGCGCTACCATGTGTTGACTCTTTACTAGATTATATAAGACAATGGAATTATAAATACAGTGATATCATAGTTTTATATGCATACTGGTCCGATAAAATCTATTCCACAGACTGAAAATGGAGAGGTCTCAGTCACTCGATCCTCAGGTAATAGAGATGTCAACTGATTGGCAGGTCTTTCTGAGTATTTTTGGCAAATAAGACTTTTTTTATAATTGTTTTAACTAGTTGACTCTTTGGATCTAAAGACACGTTCAAATTCTGGCCAAAGTTGTCACTGTTCCTCCATGAATAATATTATGATGCTCTTCCTTCATAATTAATTCAGTTATATATGATTTTTTTGGAAGTATAACTGGATGTTTTTCTTCAGTTGTCAGTTAACAGATCCTTTTTCTATCAAGTTGTTAACTTCAGGGAAGAACTCATTTTGTTTGACCTTTATTCAATATAATTTCGCTTTCTCTTGTTCTTCAGCTGTTATGGTTCCTTGTGTCTCTTGTTTTTTTATATTTTATATAAAATGCTTTATCCAATCAGTGACCCTCAACAGTCTTCTTAAACTACTGAACCTTGAAGGATCAAACAATTTCTCTCTAAAAGTACTGACACATTCTAATTGGCAGATGAAATTATGGGTCTTTCTTATTTCTATATTGTTTTCATCATTGTTGTATTCTTTATTCGTTATAGGTCAGCATTCAGATGAAACTTTCAGCCACTTAGGTCCATAGAGCCAATGTGGATTGCCTCGCAATTCAGAAGCTTAATTCCTCTAGTAATCAAATCCCCAATATTTTCTTTTCCTGGACAATGATTCCAGTTTGATGGCAAGGACATAGTTTGTATTTCTTCAATTCTGTTTTTCACAAATATTTTAAATCTCAGTGGTGATCCTTTAATCCAAAAGAACACAATTTTCAAGTCAGTCCTATAGTATTGGGAAATATTTAATTTCAAACCTTTTTTGATATGACTACTTCGCTTGACTGCTAAGAGTGCACTCATAAACTCCAACTGTGGCAAGGAAAGTGTTTTTTTGTTTTTCGGGGGGGTGGGACTCTATTTTTTGATTCTACAAACATTGTATGGATTTGCCCGTCACTTAAAACACCTCTCAAATATGCAACTGCTCTGTATGCCTTTGGACTTGCATCTGCAACACAGTATAAATCAATTGTAGTGATATCAAGGTGTGAAAGATTGCACAGGTAATGTCTACGTGTCCTGGAATGGTAAAACCATTTAACTCACCAATATATTCGTACAATCGTTTCCAGATGGATATTAGGTGGTCTGGTAATTCTTTGTCCCATTCCAATCCAAGTATCCAAATTTGCTGGATTAAGTATTTGATTGTCAAAGTAAATGGTCCTAAAATTCTAAGGGGTCAAATATTTAACCGACTGCCTGTAGCAAATTATGTTTAGTATCAATACATCCTGTAAGAAACATTAATAAAGGTTGTACATCAAAATAGGGAGAATCTTCTTCATTGTTCCACGAAATTACTAAAACTTTGCATGGATTAGTTTTCTTTTCAAATGCCTCTTCAGTATTTTCTGAAATGATATTTGTCTCTTTCCAGCATTTATGAAGTTTTTTAGAGGTGAATGCTTCAACCATTTTATCTCTACCTATATCATCATCCACGTAGACTCCCTCATTGAGGAATTCACACATCTTAGGAAATTCATTTTTGTATTTCTCTATATGATGTTTAATGGTTGCAGCTAACAACCAGGGACTGCTACTGACTCCAAATGGTACTCTTGTAAAACGATAAGTTATGGGTGCCTGTGAATTTCTTTCAAGATCTTCAGAAAATTAAAACCTAGATACATCTGTCTTTGTTCACTTCTATTTGTAGGAAAGCTTGGGTGATATCCGTAGTATAAACAATAGGTTTAAGATGAAAAGACAGCAATAATTCAAAAATATCTGGATATGAATTTGGTCCAGTATACAAACAGTCGTTCAAGGACATTTGGCCATTATCATGAGATGTGGCATCAAAAACAACACGTAACTTACTGGTAGTTCTATCTTCTCGTATCACTTCTCTGTGAGGCAAATAATACTTAATTTGATCTTTTTTGGGTTGTTCATTTTCAGGTACGACTTCGATAATATTTTGTTTTAAATAATCCTGTTAAACTGCTCAATATGAATAAAAGAGCTCTGGGTTATTATGTAATCATTTCATTAAATTCAAAAATCTTCTTTCTGTTACCTTTTTTTTTATTATCAGCTGAAGAATGTCAAATCTTCTTTCCATGGAAGTTTAATTTTGTATCCAGAACCATCATACCGTATTTAGATTCAGACTGTTTCATCATAGCATTATCAAAATTATCTGAGATTTGAGTATCAGAATCAATTTCAATGTTTTCAAGTTCCCAAAATTTTTTAAACTGATCAGAAATATAACTTTCTTCTGTAAATACACTGAGAGCCATAGATGAGTTGCAATTAGTATTTCCCTCCCCTTCGAAACACCAACCGAAAATTGTTTCAACTGCAAGAAGATATTTAAACGCTTTAGTTTTTCACAAACAGTATTGTAATAATAGTCTGCTCCTATTAGTATACTTAAACTTTCTTTATATCCATAATCGTCAGCTAGTTGTAAGCCTTTTAAATGTTTTTCTATAATTGATTTTTTAATTTTTCGCAGTGAAATATCAAAACCAGAAATATTGTCTGTCACTAGTGCTTCAATTTCTATTACCGAATCCGGTGTCTCTCTGTTTTTTAATTTGACTTTTACAACATTGAATGTTTTCTTAGTAGGAGTTGTATCCAAAGGTAAATACTGAAAGGGATTTCTTTCCAATCACTGGCAAGGCCAATTTATCTGAAATATCCTTAGCTATGAGAGATTTCATACTGCTGTTATTCAAAAGAAGACAAATGGGAACTAAGTCTTTTTGGGATTCAATTTCTGCACTACAAGTTTGCAGCAAAATTTTATTACCAGCAAAATTGGAAACCGTAGGAAGAATTGGGGAATCTGTGCTAACTTTATTTTCTTTTTGTTGCTTAAGTTTATTTTCAGCTATCTAAGAAATAGCACAACTATGTCTACCCTTGCATTCGGAACACACTTCTCATTTCTTACAATCTTTAATTCAATGCTTAAATCCAAGAAACAATTAACATCATTCATATTTAAGAAGAATTTCTTTTCTTCAACATTTAAAAATCCACATAATTCAGAATTGTGATCATTTTTGCAGAAAATGCATTCCTTATCAACACCAGTTTGTCAGATTGTCTATTAGAATGTACAGAAGTAACGAACTCATAAGCAGAACTCGAAACTCTTGGTTCACTTTTAAATTGCCTAAAACTGGGAACTTTTGATCTAGGGTGAGAGTGTACTTGTTTATGGTGGAGGGTAACTGAATATTCTTGTGTTAATTTTTCTGGCAAAAATGAGACAAGATGTTCTTTCACAAGACTAATTCTTTTTTAATAAATTTAATAGTTTATTGACATCAGACAAAGCAGAATCATCTGTGTTATTATGATTATATTACAAAACGATATCATTAGGAATTATCTTCATCAAAACTGGAATAAGCATTCTGCTATAACTTTCTGGCTTAACATCAAGAGCTAAAAGGCTTGGAACTTGAATTTCAATAATATCACGGAATTTCCTCAATTTTGCAATGTCACTTGAATATCGTACAGATTTACGATTCAAAAGTTTATTTATGTATCCATTAATGATGAGGTCCTGTCTTCCAAAATTTCTATTTAAAATATCTATAGCTGAATTGTAATTTTATTCTGATATATTAAACCCTTATATAGCATTTACAGCAGATCCACATAAGTAAGACTTTAAGTAGTTAAACTTAAAAGAGCTGCATTTTCAATCTTATCAATTTTAAAAGAGCTGCATTTTCATGAATGGTTGCTTTAAAACTATTCCAAAAATTCATCCACTTACTGAATTCACCATAAAATTTTATAATTTTTAATTTGGGAAGTTGAATTTGTTGGGTTTCAATTATTTGGCTATTTTCAACAAAATTAATACTTGAGCTTGTTTTAGTGTTCCAATTTAACTTTTGAATCAATGTTATTTAAGTATCGTTTTATTTTGGATTTGGATAAAGTTACTTTGTCCTCATATGTCATGGAGGTTTCTATTTGATTATCCAGTTCTACTTCATCTTCAGTTGTATTTTCAATTTCATTATCTATTAATTTAAGCTTTTGTTCTTTCTCTATTAATAAAGGTAAATAATCTTCAAGTTCTATCTGGGATCCAACTTCTTTGATTTCATCATCTATTTTATTTTTGTTATAGTAGGTTCTAAGCAATCCTCACTTTTTAACCAGAGATTTTAATTTATCTATTTTCAATTACTTTTAAAAGACAGATAAAGCACTTTTCCTCAGCATTTATTTCAAACACTTCAAATGCAAATAAAGTTTCAATAAACGGACTTACCAACAGTCGTCAAATGCTATATGAACCACTGATGGTCTAACCACCATCAACTTCATGGCCAAAAGCACCATAAAAAAAAAGTTATCAGCTATCGGTGGTTTCAACTGTAGGAAATGATTCTCAAAAAGACTAGCACTTAATAAAAGCTAAAACATTTATTGCAAAATAACAAAAGAAATCAAACTCAAGTCAAAACAGGGAAGTCAATCCAGATTCAACATTCATGAACTGCACACAAGCGTTCTTCTTCTACAAGCGTGGATATCTCTGGCAAAAGAGTGTGCCACCAAGATTTCACTACGAGAAATAATATTTGTAACATAGAGATCTGTAGAGTGCTATATATTTCTAAAAGCATTTTTCTCTTAAGTTCATTTTCAAAAAATTTCTGTATGTGAAATGAGGACTAATATTTTGGTACATTCCTGGCTTTTTAAAAAAAATGCCAGTATTTATGTGATTTAAAAGAATAGTTTTTGAAATGAATACTGTTTTAATTAGCATTATTCTAATTACTACTTTAAAAATATATACATACTTTTATGTATTTTCTTTTTATACTGGTTATGAATTTATTATTTAAGTATGAATAGACAAATTTTGGAGGGATTTCTTCTATTATCACATGTTAGTGCATTATTGCATGTTGATTTGTAGGTAATAAAAGTACATGAGTGATAGAGATAAATTTTTACAATTGTTGACTTTTGTTTTGAAGGAATAATTTGGATGCATACTTATATGCCAATTTCTTCTATCAATAGGAAATGTATTGGTAAATAGTTCATGTATATTTTTATTGATTTTGTTTATTCAGCAGTCATGTACTTTTTTTTCTTTAATATATATGTTCCAAAAATGGGTTTCATGTAGTCTAAACTATCAAGATTGTTTTTGGACTTTATCACTTGTCTTTTTCTGCATTTTCTCAGTAAAATATTAAGATGTTGGGATTGTAAAATTCATTGGACATTTTTTTTTACCATTTTTCATAATTCGGTCTTGTCAATGACCTGGAATGTACAGTAGTTATTTATTCTTAAAGGTGTTTGATCTGACTTAAGGTACTTATTCGCCCGTAAGAAATTTTAACAGGTTTGTTATTATTTACCCTTAGTGGTCTAATTTTTTTCTAGATAATGCTCACCTGCAACTTGACAGATTAAAACTTGCTAAACTGGCTAAAATTGGAGAAATAATTACAACGATGCTTGAGCTAGATGAATACTTGTTCAGTTTTGTAGTTTTAAAAATTCTGCATTCTGTACAAAGTATTTATTTGGCTGTTTCTGTTAGAAAAGCTATTCATGTAAAGAGGTAATATAATGCTTCCAAGTTCACATTATCTTTGATAACTTTATGTGGTATAATCTAATCCTGAATGATATTAAATGATATTGTATTCTGTAACAGTTAATGATTTTCTATGCTCAACAATGGTTAGTTGGAACTATATTTTGTAACAAGAGTGACACTTAAATTATTAAGTAGCTAAAAAATTGATGAATAAATGTACTGCCTGCAGAATTATAGAAATATTTTTGAACTTCTTTTCTTTGTTGAGAGAAGATTTTAAAATATAGAAAACTAAAAGCACTTATGAAAATTGACTTTCTTTTATAAGATTTTTTGAGCGCATTTTTATTGCACAAATGCAAGTTTCTTAATGTTGTTTCACTGTTTGATAATATTTATAGGCAGATATTAAGCATTATCTGTTGTTTGATTCAAATGGCTGTGAAGAAAAAATTACAGTAACTTCTATAATTATAGAAATCTGTGCTGTTAAATAGGAATAAGGCTAATGTGTGAAATGTGTTTGATTAATATCTATGACTAATTCAAAAATGTTATACAAGCGTAAATATGTTAGTAATTTGACTCATTTTTAAGCTATTTTTAAAATGTATCCTATTCTTGTGCTATACTGTGAACTGAAGATTTTGAATACATATTTTAGGGGATTTCGACTCATACATCGTAGACTAAAAATTCGGAACAATAGCTATTGTTTATAAAGAGACGTCTTTAAGATTAGGTAAGTTAGCTAAAGCTTAACTCGAGGATTGACAAAGGAAACTTCAGTTATTAATTTATTTGATATCACAATTTAAAACTCACATTTCTATATTTTTAAATATGTAAATCTATTTAATTTAATACAAGTTTAGCTTTTGCCTCTATTCGTTTAAATAAATGAATCAAGGTACTGTCTTATTGAAAATAATATTTATTATGTATTAATTTTGAGAATCGATCAATTTATATGAATCAAATACAAATTATCAGACGATATATTACAATCGATTCTTGTTTCACATACAATGTACAGCATCTTTTTCAAGTTATAGACGGATATATAGGAGATAATTTAAAGTTTAACAATTTATTCTGAGTGTATGATTTTTATTCAAATACACCTACACATTGAAGACGAATAGCATTTGGTTTTGGCTTGCTAGGTAGACCAGCAACCAGCGAATTTTAGATGTTGTTCTTGAATCAGTTATCCACCGTCGTTCACTTGAAGGATTAAGAAAGATAGGGTTCGGACGGTCCTTCATTAGTCCGTTAGAACATATTTTCAGGGTTTTTTTTTTATTAAGGACCATAAAAAGTTTTTTAAGTCCTTATTTTCGCATTTAATGTCCTTACTTTTTTCCTTTACGATCCGGTCCTTAAAAAATACTTATTTTCTAGCTGAAAAATACAAGAGTTTAATCGTGACAGCGATTAGCATTGAGAAAATGCAAATGTGTCTCGGTCTTTTTTTTTTCTTTTTTTTTAAATTCCGGCTTTTTTGATCATATCCTTCCAACCTCCCCACTTTGAAATATAATGCTTAATGACCGTGAAATACACTTGTCACGTTAAATGTAGGGGAAACCAAAACAGACTGCAAGCTGTAAAGGTAATTCCGAAATACGATTATTAGTATGACGGATTTATAAAATTGGTAATGTATGAGAAAATCATTTTAAGATTGAATGCGTGTGTGATCCTAATGCTCAAATCTTTTTGTCTAAACATAAGAAATCAAACACATTTCAAATCTTTTTTGAGGTCCGTAAAAACGCTACCGCAGGTCCTTAAAAACTTTAAGAAAGTCCTTAATAAGAGTTTTTTTTTTGTATATCTGAATATGAGTACAAACCCTGTGGAAATAAAATTTTAAAATGAAGCACTTTTTTGTTATTTTCTTAGCTTAAAACAAGATATATAGATACTTTTGAATCAAATATCACTAACAGTATGTTTCCACGTTTCCGTAAACAACATTCAAAAGCTGTACTGCGGATGCATATCCTGCATCTGTACTTGAAGCATGTTTGGCTCGGAATACAATGTTTCCTTATTTGCATCTAAACGGATGTGTCTAAAATTTCTTGCTTAAAGCATCTATGAAATTGGATAGAATGTACCATTTTTCTGTGTCTTCAAAGAGTTTTAAAAATAGATGCTCGTTTATAAAGCTTTCGTAATATCTCTGCTAACTTATGAAGGACTAGTATGGTGATATGCAGCAGATTCTAATTTTGAACCACTTGGAGCAGTACAAAATATAACTGTTCCGCAAATCATTAATTCTCCATGGTACTTCTAAAGAGAAGATATTTATGAGGAGATTCATCTCCCTCAGTGACGTAGCGAGCATAACTGGCGCCCGGGGCACGATATGTTTTTGGTGCCTCCCCCCCCCCTTCGCTACGCCACTGGTCTTCTTACTATTCAAAATTTAGCTACTAACTTTCATAAAAATGTAAGCAATGGCTCATAAAAAAAATCCCGCTGATTATGATGTAGGTGATCCAGCTAACTGTATCATTCTTGTACGTGAGTTTTGAGTATTTCATCCAGTCCATTTGTCCAGGGCCTTATTATCGCATGGGCAAATCGGGACTTTGCCGAGGGCCCCCTGATGCTAGGGGGCCCCAAAACCCCCTTGGTGTATGCACCTAGTACTTCTAATAGTATGTATTTTTATAAATGTCCGTAAGGGGGGGGGCCCAAATAGCATCTGCCCAGGGGCTTCCAGCGTTCATAATCGGGCCCTGCATTTGTCCTTATTGGAAAGTTTCCGTACTATTCAAGGGCGGTGTCAGTTTTGTTCAGAACCGCCAACTCTCTAAGAAAAGGAGTGTCAAAGTTATAGATTAGATTCAAAACCCACCCTCTCCAATTTGGACAGTCACGACAGAGCACAAGAATTTGTACGACTAAACGTCTTGACAAAATATTTGTCAAGATAATTGTTGTTTGTTTGTTGTCGTGTCTGCGGATTGAAGCACCATCCGCAGAAGTGAGGGTGCCATTGCCTCAATAGAGGTTGGACTTCTATACGTCACACCCCTGACCGTTGTACATATGACTATAAGAAAATAGAAACATAAATCACACAAACACAGAACTTTTTATAACAAACGATGACACCGGCGATGGACGATGGGTTGCAGCTCCCCTTTCTAGACGGGCTGCTTTTGCAGGCGGAAGACTGACGAGTTCCCTGGAATACAACCAAGTCTTATGCGGGAATGAAGCCCGCACCCCCGTCGTGGCTGGCTGATGCCTTAACCAGCCAATGGGCGACGTCGTGGCTGTTCTCATTGGTTATTTACAACGTGACGACGTATTAATAATTAATTTGTGTGAAATATAAATTATTTTACCAAAAGGATAGAATAATTAGAAAAACTCGTCGAACAGTGTTATCTCAAGCAGTTTGAGCGCGATGGGCTTGCGGAGTAGAAATTTTTTATGTTAAATTATTATTTTTATGTATACGTTTATTGTTCTATTTTTCTTTGTAAAAAAATGTTATAAATGGTTTACTCCAAAGTTCAATTATGTTTTTGTTAAATCCTAAGTATTGTAAAAGTAAAATTTCTCATTAGTTCGGATCCAGATGCGCTACTTCAACTCACAGTTATTCAAAATCTGCCTTCTCCAAATGAAGTGTTAAAATATTTCTTTTACCTCAAATGTTAGGATGGAATAACTTCAAAAATACTTTACCTTTGGTCTTCAAAAACCCCGTCATTCCAAAATGAAACGTTTTTTCTTGTACCTGAAAAATTAGATGAAGGGCGGGGGGGGGGGGGGGGGTTGAAAGTAGAAAATCCAAACTTTCAAATGCAAAGTAATTCTAAATAATTGTAAAGATGAATATTACGAAGGTTATATTTTCGAATTCTAGCAAGGTTATGAGTCTAATACTCAAAGACGAAGAACAACCATTGCGGCAGACACGAAGGAGTAGTAAACATGGAAGGACACGAGAGTATAGGACAACAGGAGGGATAACGGTCAATTATATTTTCGCCCTTTTTGGATATCTTGCCTGGTTGTTTGAAAACCTTTCTATGAATTGAAGGCCTGGCGTTCCGTTCCAGAGTCTGTGGGTCCGAGTTCCACAGTCGGCATGGCACACAGGAGAAGTTTTGTAGCGGAAGTTCCTGGGCCAATGGCCTTCAACTTCCGTGTCTTGGCTTTATCTTGGTTAGGGCCTGCCTAGCACCATAGGAAAAACGAGCATGTTAGTAAAAAAGATAGGCAGGGGAGAGAATTTGATCCTTGAATTTCTGCGACCGAAGGAAGAAAGTAAATTAGGAGACAGTTTAAATGTTTAGAAACAGAAAAGAATTTAAAGCATTTATTTCCGTGAGTTATTCGAACATAACTAACGTCATATTTTTTTTGGAGATTTTTAAAAATACACTCATGGACAAAAAAATTAGCGCACCAAGAAATAATTGCGGGATCGTAACGAAACTTGCAATGAAGGTACATGTCGGGGAGATATGCAAATGATTAGAAATGCAGCCTGATTACGCATTACGTATAGCCGGTAGAGGGCGTTGAACATCGTACTCTGTGGAGTATAAAACAGGTAACCAAAGCTTGTTTGAGTGTGCTGAATCATTTACAAAGGAAGAGCTGAGATAGACATGCCATTATGCCGTGTTCGAAGACAATATAAGCAGTTGTCGCAGTTTGAGAGGGGGAGAATCGTCGGGATGATGGAAGCTGGGTGGTCAGCTAGGCGAGTAGCACGTCAATTAGGCCGCTCTGATTGTGTTGTGAGGAGGTGTTGGGACCAGTGGACCCGAGAGATGTCATGTTCACGAAGACCAGGCTCAGGACGCCCTCGACAGACCAGTCATCGAGAAGACCGCCACATCGTAAGAAATGCACGCGTACAGCCAACTGCTTCATCGGCCGCCATCCAGGCACAGGTAGCACCTTCACTAGGGGCCTCTGTGTCCTCTCGAACCATACGAAGGCACCTGGCTGAAGGACAGTTGGTATCGCGGCGCCCATTACGTGTGCTGCCCTTGACGCCCACCCATCGACGCCTCCGTTTGGAGTTTTGCCGCGCACGAGGAAATTGGACTGCAGCGGAATGGAACCAGGTCGTCTTTAGCGACGAATCCAGATTCAATCTCGGCAGTGACGACAATCGTGTTCGTGTGTGGAGAGCCCGTGGTGAACGCTTCAATCCTGCCTTTGCTGTACAGCGACACATCGCTCCCACAGCTGGTGTGATGGTATGGGGTGCCATTGCCTACAATACACGGCCACCCCTAGTATTGTTCCGTGGCACCATGACAGCCCAGCGGTATGTTCATGAAATCCTGCAACCACATGTGTTGCCACTCATGCAACGGCTCCCAGGATCCATTTTTCAAGAAGACAATGCTCGGCCTCATACGGCAAGGGTGTGACAAGACTGTCTCCGCACTGTTACTACCCTTCCTTGGCCTGCCCGATACCCAAATTTGTCTCCAATCGAGCATATCTGGGATCATTTGGGACGACTAGTTGGGCATCCCACGAGTTTGAACGAACTAGAGGCAAGGTTACAGCAAATATGGAACGAAATGTCTCAAGACATCATACAGAACTTGTATGACTCAATGCCCGATCGTATCGCATCGTGTATTCGCGCTAGAGGGGGTCCAACGGAGTATTAACTCCTCCGTTCTTTTGCCTTTTTCTCTGAAATAAATTATCCTTTTTGTTTGATTTTCTTATCATTTACTTATATCAAAGTAGTCATTACGTATGTAAAATTTCGTTTCATTTTGACGACTCCTTCTTGGTGCGCTAATTTTTTTGTCCATGAGTGTATATATATAAGATGGAAAAAATGGAAACACAAAATGCTTGCCATCTCAGAGCTGTAAGAATGTTTACATAGTTCCGGACAAAAAGTCACTAGGGATCGAACTCGTGCATTGTCGCTTCCTAGCCGAGCGTTGATTATTGGTTGATTATGTGGACATTTCTCTGCTTTGCTCTGCTGTTCAGGAAGAAAGCTAAAAGCAAACCGGAAGTTTATCTAGAATTGAAACTTAAGGCCCTGACTAGCTGTAGTTAAACGAGTCATTTTTGATTGCCCCCAAGTTTTTCGTCTCACAAGAGTCGAACCAGGATCATTAATGTTAATATCTTATCCTTTCTGTAATATTTTCGTTGATACAAAACCGTGTATCTGTCGTTAACACTTGTTTCAGTCTTTTGAATAATACCCCTTACGCAATTTCCCCTGATATCAGGAAATTGATCAAAGAGCTCCCTGAGACAAATTAATAACATATCCCTCTTTGATAAATCTACGAAATTTATATCTTAAGGCCATATTTAAAGATGAATTCTATCCTTAAAGGTGACAAAGAAACAACATTTATGTTCTATTTCTTTTTATTGGGTCATTCTGCCTTTCAGCATCCTCTAATAAGATTTTTCTTGTTTATTTTATAATATTGTTATTACTTTTTGATGTTTATATTTAACCCTGTATTTATCTGTAACGTAAGAGATGTGTGATGTTTTTAATAGAATGTAGAATGATTATTGCTAAAGCAACCTGGAATAAGAATTGTATCGGCAACTTGTGACATCTGTTCCCATTTATTAGAAAAGTCCCTGCATCTGGAAAAGTAAAAGTAGGTTTGAGTTCATTTTGAAGCTTTTCCCTTTTGTATTAACCTGAGATTTTAGTATGTGTTAGAACAGACTCTTAACATAACAGTGAAGTCTAGAAGTTTAACAGAATGAAGCACCATACAGAGTTCGTACGGCTCTTAAGGGGACAATGGACCTTCAACCTGGAATTTTTTAATTTTCAATTTTCAACTCTATAAGACAATCAGAATAAAAAATATTCTTTTTTACTACATCGAAGACCCTTAGAATTCAAAACAACGATATTTTGGCAGAAAAATGCTTGTCTTTCAAAAAAAATTTCAAAAATTCTAGCATTTTTCAAAATGCTCCAAGCGCATTCTATGTCATTTGAAAACCTTAAATTTTTTAATGCACATTTACCATACATACATAAATATAACTCTGCATTGAATTTTATTTTTTGTAATTTTTTTATGAATCAAAAGTCAAAAGTTTTTTTTTTCATCTGCCTGCTATTTTTTGTTTATTTTTTTACTTTATTTCATGGTCTATAAATTTGAAAAATATTTGAGTTTTCAAGGAATTGTGCACAGTTTTATGAAAAACTCTTCACTTAAAAATCCCGAGAAATTTTGAAGAAAATCAGAAGAAATGAATGCGCATGGATGCATTTTGAAAATTTCCAGCATTTTTGAATAATTTTTTGAAACAACTCTTATTGTTCCACAAAATACCTATTTCTGAACTCTAAAAGTCTTCAATATAGTAAAAAAGTGTAATACTTATTCTCATGTTGTATAAAGAGTAAATACTGAAAATAAAGAATAAATAAAAAAATGAGGGTGGAAGGTCCCTTGTCTCCTTAAGAACTTATTTTAAGGGTCCTTAAAAGTTAATTTAAGTGTCATTATTTTTGCATTGAAAACCTTGCTTTTTTTATTTTTACTCATTATCCAGCTGAAAAATACCAGAATTTTCAATTCGTGAGTGTCAACAAATGGCTGTGGGAAAATGGAGATGACATTTTTTTGTGCGTTTTTCTAATTCAGGCTTTTTTCATAATATCCGTCTAACGTCTCTACTTCAAAGTAAAATACTTTAGTGACCGTGATATAGGTGAATGAATGAAGTTAAATGCTAGTATATCAGACAGACTGCAATCATTAAAAGTTATCTCAAAATAGAATTCTTAATGACAAATTTGTAACGTGGGTGATCCTAATATTGAAGCATTATTTTTATTAGGAATTAAGATCCCGTTTAATCATTTTGGGGATCCTTAAAGGCAGGAATTTGGTGATCGTATGTGTTTTGCTTTTATCTACTCAGTTCCAGAATAAATCGCATTGCGAAGTGCTTGAAAACGGAGTAAAGAAACAAAGCCACGGAACCTCTACTTGGAACGCAACTAAAGCAGTAAAGTTCCCCTTCATAAAAGGAAGGCGCTATAAGCATAAAGTATTTTACGAACGACCCGTTGTACAAATAGCATTTCCCGAATAAACATTTCTTGTTAATCATAATAGCTTATTAATTCAATGCTCTGTTTACCTGACACAGCGTTCTTTCTAGATGTTCTGGTTATAATACAAAGGCCACGCGTCTTGACTGAACTAGTCTCACACAGGTATGCGCGTGGACTTCTCTAAGCCCTCCCTCAATCAAAGCTTGAGGTAAAACCTGTCGAGTGCAGGAAAGTACAAATGCATAAATGGAAAGAAAATTCTCGTTTATTATTACATATATATTTACAGCCAGGTTTTCACACAGATTTGAAGATTGATCCTTCTTAAATACAGCACCCGATGATCTTTCACCGCCGCGCACCTCTGGATGCACATGCAGTCGTATCTTGAGCTAGACCATTTTGTAATGGAGATATTCTGTTACTAAAATTTATGATCTTTATGTGACCAGACCTTAATTTGGATAGTATCGAAAGTTACCTCTTGAAAGATATAAGTTTAAAAGATCTGCGGGCCCCTTAAATCCAAAATACCAAGTGTTGAGGGCTAGTCCTCCACTTCTTCAAAATTGCTTTCTTTAGAATGGAGAGCTAAAAAATGCTACTCATTTTGAGCTTTCGACGAGAAGCAAAAAAAATGCTATTCATTAAGAGTCCACTAGCAACAAAAATGTCCCCCACGACAGGTAGACAGTACGCAAGGACAATTATATCCGGGAATACCATCTGCAGGGACCGGAACAACAATGGGAGACCCCGGACACCTGACAGGAGGCATCCCGGATCTAATCGCTACTTGCAACCAGCATCTAATGGTGCATATGCATTCGTGCAGAGTTCTCTGCATGCAGACCCCCGACTCCTGTAATCACATTAGTCACGGTAACATTAGTCACATTAGTCACGGTAAGCCCCCAAGGTCCCTCGTGTTTCTTGATCTAGTGTCCTCCGCCCCCATTGTCACCATTTGACCCCCGGACCCCGGGTTCTTTGATGCTCTGTATCAGGACCGAAAGAGGAGGCGATCCACGCATATACAGAGTACGGAGTGAACATCAATCACTGGATTCCCCAAGGCACAGCAGAGCAGAGTGCATGAATGCAAACGCAGCATAATGGTGCACATGCATTCATGCAGAGTTCTCTGCATGGAGACCCACCCCCACTCCTATCATCACATTAGTCACGGTAACCCTACACGCCGTGCCCCCGCCCCCATTGACACCATTTGACCCCCGGGATCTTTGATGCTCTGTAGCAGGACCGAAAGAGGAGGCGATCCACGCATATACAGAGTACGCAGTGAACATAAATCACTGGCTTCTCCAAGGCAGAGCAGAGCAGAGTACATGAATGCAAACGCAGCATAAGAGCAACACTGTTGTTTGAACCTGCCGCATCCACATTAAATCCCTATGACGTTCATTTATCATTATACGAGAGCGGTCAATTAAGTTCGAGCTGATCCAGAAGGATTCTATCTAAGAACCCTTCGAAACTAAACCTATAGAAAAAGCCCATGGTAGCTCCCAGTATGGATAACGTTTATTGCATTGATCAACTCTTTTCCGGCATCGACGGCGATGCATTTAAATGAAATGTCATTTGAGTGCTCATTCATGAATTCCTTTCAACAGGGATCGGACTCATTTTCAATAATCTAAGGAGTTCCGAAGGACTTCTAAAAATGATTTAAAATGTGTTAATTTCCAAAGTTTTAACATTTCAGTGGAGTTTTAGGATTCGTAATCTTTAGGATAATCCCCCTGAAAATGTCAACTTTAGAAATCTGCAATATCAATTATCCTATTTCAAAATTACTTTTATATGTTGCAATATGACCTGCATTTAACTTTTTAACTTTACACAAGTATTGGACCTGAGACGGTTCTCCTCCGGGAAGTCGATTCCCGAAATGAGGAGTCGGGGGATAATAAACACCTCACAATGGAGTAGCCACAAGAAGTATTTAAGCTTTAAGGAAAGGCGTGAATGTCGCATGTTTTGCTTTTCCATTTTCCCGTAATCATGCATCTGGCGACCTGGTCATGTTACTTAACTATTTCCTGAGGTAACGTAAGGGAGTTTTAAGAAATTCTCGATAAAACTGAGAATCACGTTTGCTTTCATAAATAGTGGGTTTCACAAAATTTTGTCATTACAGATGCAGAAGATTTCCGCATATTTGTGTTTTGTGTTCTTGGATACTTTTTCCAAAGGAACCGCGAATTTTTTTTTCGCAGCTTTGTTTTCATTAAAATAATGATTTTTGGCTAGTTATGTTAATAAAATATCAAACATAAAACAAATTGGACTTTCCAAAACCAACATATATCACGAATAAATAATAATGACACATCTAAAGTAGAGGTTTTCAATTACAGATTTATTTTTTCGTGTAGGGGTAAGAGTGGCGGTGAAACGCCATATGAGGAGAGATGCCGTATTCCAATATCTCGCGCCTTTTAGAAGAGACGGCTATACTTTAGGCTGGTTTCGATAGAGACGCAAGCATCGAGAAACAGTGAATGCCGGCTCGGCTGCGCTTGAGCTTGTTGTGTTGACTGCTTAATAAAAATTATTTCTCGACAAAGTTTCTGGTTAAAACTTTCGAAAGTGAGTTATTGTTGATTGCCAGCGCTACGAAGAAGCGGCGAAGTAAGTACAGTAACCACCGCTTATGAGTGATCAGTGGTTATAGAATCAATATCGCGAAAACAAAAAAAAAATGTATTATTTCCATGTTAAAATTTTCGCTTTAAAGAATCAATCCACCGGTTTTAAGAATCAGTTTACAATCTTCGCTTTCCTTTCATTTTTCCGAAAAAGCCACTTAAACCCTCAAAAGGCACGAATTTCTTTATTTTTTTAAAAGAAAGAGTGATAAGATGGGATGGAATACAGTCATAAAATGCCCCCTTTCTTTGTTAGACATTTTCATAATAGTTTTCCCTTAAACGCTTTAGCTAAACACTGTCCTATTAGCTTGACCCTGGGGCATCCTACTCGTCCGGATCCTGATTTCAACTTTTCTCCACTGACAAACAACGACCCTTTTTTTCCCACCTCCCACATTCTGGTTGCGGCTTCCTGGACCCTGAAACACATAAAACTCGGCGAAGTGTCCACTATCACTTAGGGCAAACGTGGCATTATTAGATCAGCACGTTATCAAAACCGTGAAACGTAAGCTAGAAGGTGAATCTTGGTCTGAGACTATTGATATTGAAAGAGGTATAAACAGCCTCCAGAAAACTTCATTACGTCAAACTACCATAGAAAACTTATTTTGCACCCTTCCTGTAATTGAAATGTTAAAATGTTAAGCAGGTATGTTGTAACAAATATTGGATTTTTTTCTTTTCTTATTATAATCATGTGTATCTACTTATAGATCTAGAAATTGAGTTGTATTTTTAAAATTATAAAGAATAATTTTAATTAAAGATAATTAACGTGATTTAAAGAGTATTTTATGGTAAATTATCTAATATATGTATGTGTGTGTGTGTGCCTGTCCAAAAACCTAAATTTCGGCCATAAGAATCAACCGCTTATAAGAATCAAAAACAGTAATAACAAACGTGATTCTTATAAGTGGAAATCACTGTATCTGTTTTAACTTCTTATATTGCCTCTTTGCAACACATTTACACAATAGATTTTCATTATTAGAACCGTCTCAGGTCCAATACTTGTGTAAAGTTAAAGTTAAATGCAGGTTGTATTGCAACAACATATAAAAGTAATTTTGAGATTGGATTATTATGTACACAGTATTTTATTTGTGGGTATGGCATTTCACATTAAAAATGAAGAAAGATGCCACCCTAATCAACGTTTGCTCTGATTTTTTAATTTAATGACATATTTAGTCAATTCAGGATGCCGAGGAGGTACACACGCAAAATCGGGGTACTCAGCGGCCAGTGGACTGAACAGAATTTAAAATAAGCTATTGGAAAGTAAAGCATGGGGGCATTATAAAGAATGAGGCGCAACGAACTTATGGGATTCCTATCCGTACATTGACCAACACGACTGCAGTCTGGAAATCTTGCAAACCAGTCTGGGACCTCAAGGTAATACACACCAAAAGCATCATCTTCAACGCACCAATGTGCAAGCCGCAAAAGAAAAGCTCAGAAAAATTCTTGGAGAGAGAAACCGATTTCAAGAACTACCAAACTCAACAGTAAAACGCAAGCAAGTTGCATCTGTAGTTGCATACGTTTAAAACATCTCCTGAAAATCTGGCCAAAAGATCCTAAAATGTTGTTTTTTGATAAAAGAAGCAGCCAAACAAACGTACGACAGCTAATTTAGCTTCATCATCATCTCCCAAAATGCAGGCTAGCCCCATTGAAGGTTGGTAAAAGTGCGTGCGTTGAGTGGTCGGGAAAATTATTTTTTATCAAGGAGGAAAATAGACTGGATCAAGTGTTGATCCTGTCTGAGGCTTGTTTCCACCTTAACCAGTTTTGTCGTTTTAAACGATGCCGTGTACACTATAATCGGGACGAGAGTGGTACGACGTTTTCAAACTTGCCCAACAAATGCCGTGGTCGGATAAATGATACCCGGCTGCCGTGCTATGGTGTGAGGAGTCGGCAGCCCCCACTGCAAGGGACGACCGCCGGTGTCGACGAAACAAACCGGCAAGGAAAGGGGGGTAGGTACCAAGGGGGATTACTAATCTAGCCGGCACGTGTCGTTTGCAGTTTCTACGGTTGTGTGGCTCAGTTCACTTAACGTTAAACAGAACTCTTACTAGTAGAAACGAACTGCACCACACAGCAAATATGGGATAAAAGATTCTAAGACAGCTCATAAGGTCGTTGGGTTTTTCCCATGACTGTATTCTGGACACTAAGAATTCAATGTTCAACAGGTTGAAAACTTTCAATGATGACAACTTGACAATGCTCAAACTTTTTAATGATGACAAGTATTAGAATCCGAAAAACAACAACGTCCGTCAAGGATGGCAGGGGGTGTTTAACAGTTATATTAATTCACTCTGACTCTTCTCAATAGTCCACTTTCTTTTAGACAACTACTACATTTATTACTATACCGACGAACATATACATTTAACATTTATAATGGACAATGAATTAAACTTATGGCACGTCTGCCAGAGCACGTCTGCTCAACACTGCGTTTCTCGACTCTCTCTCCTCACTCGCTGTCGGGGCCCGTCTACCCACGGTGGCGTCTCCACCACTTACGCTCGCTCGCTACTTCTCGTTTGGCGACAACACAGCATGTTGAAAAACTGACTTTATTGAAGGCGAAACTCAGCTTAGCTACAATGCAATGTTTGGATACTCACGCGGAAGAATGTCGGCAGTTTCTATACTGAAGCTTGAAGAAGTATTCCAACAGAAAATTGCATGAAATGTGCTCTTCGCAGTACATCAATTCAAACATAGCACGGCGAGCAAAAAGACACGACACTCCTCCCTACAAGACTACATGCTACTCAACTACATCGCAGGAAAGGGAAGATTAGCGATGGCAAACTGCAACAGTATCGCCATCTAGTGACAATCAAAAGAGTATAGTAAACTTCTACAAAAAATAATACAAAAATAGAAAATCAAAATCCAACAACGTTTGTTTCATAGTTTTGTTGTTCTTGATTTTGTGTATCAGTTCAAAGTTTTTTACCATAGCAGAAGTTGATCTTGAAGTACTGGATTACATTAGTTCATAATCGTCCTATTTTATGGGATAAAACACAAGAATCTTATAAGGACAGAATCCAAACAAGAAGTGCTTGGGTCGAGTTTTTTAAAAAGTTAAATGATGGTTTTGGAACGAGTTGGGCCACAGGAAAAAAATCACTGTCTCACTTACTTGATTGTTACTGCCAACATTTGGATAAGCTGGATACATTCTCTAAAGCAGCGGTTCTCAATCTGGAGGCGTGCCCCCATGGAAATAAAAGTAAAAAGTAAATTTAACTGTAATTACTGTACTCAATTTTGTGGTCACAATGTAACCGTAACATATTTTCGACACTCAACTTTTCTGAACATGAAGCTACAATGTCAGCAAAAACATTCTAAGACTTATGATGCAGTTAAGGGTTCACAAAGAAGATAGCTCTTCAGAGTTGAGTTCAGAGCCAAACTTTTCATCCTTCCAAGATTGAACGACCCTCCTCGATTCTAAAAAAATCTCTCACGCAACAGATAAATGCCTCGAAGGACCTTATATCAGGGGCATTTGGTAGGTAGCATTGCAAAATGAATTACAGCTATTTTCCAGATATTAGTTCAGAGAATTGGGGAATTTAAGTTAACAAGAGATCCTTTTTAAAATCGACGTGGAGGTACTTCCTGATCATATTCAGGAGCAAGCAATCGACCTAAAATGTGATTCTCAAGCAAACGTGGAATTCGAACACATGGATGTTGAAAATTTTTGGTTACGCTATTTTCCTGTTTACCCAGAAGTTGCTTTGGAAGCTTGGAGTTTGTTAGTGCAGTTTTCATCCACATATCTCTGTGAATCTGGATTTTCAGCATTAGCATACATAAAGTCAAAATATCGAGCAAAGCTGGACGTTGAAAGTGACCTGAGGTGTGCTTTGTCACAGTTACAACCTAATATTCAAAAACTTGTCAAGGACAAACAATGCCAGCCCTCTCATTAATGTTGTGAAAGTGACTGGTATTACATTCCAAACTCACCTAGATCCTTGATTACCTCAAATATATTTGATTTGTATTTAAATCTTTGATATCCTATGTTCTAATAATAATATGTTCCACATTAAGGTATGTGTAGTAATATTAAATTTTGTGTATGAAATTATCTATTCTATATTTTCATTTAATAACCAGCTTCAGTTTCAAATTCCTATTGTACTATCTGTATTGACCACATATGGTGGTGGGTGTGGGGGAGGCGTGACCTCACATCAGTGTTCAAAGGGGGGCACAGAGCCTGAAAGGTTGAGAACCCCTGCTCTATAGGATGAATTTCGGCGCTGTATGGAATCTTTGATTCTTACATGTAGATCATTAAAAGTTTGTATACTCACCCTAAAATAGTTTAAAAACTTGTCCCATCATTTATCAAATCTCCGAAAAGTAAAAACAACGCCCCAACCTCGTCTCTTCTCATATTGATCGGATAAACCCAGTGCATCCTATTTTTTCTCCACTTCTTCAAACGTCTGTACAGGATCTTCCACACTATTAACTTATTGCGATCCATTAGTCAACTATTCAACGCGAACGTGTACTAAATGAAATTTCTAAATAAAAATAATTTCTGAACGTGTGTCGACTAGGGTAGGTGTCGGTTACCCGACAGCCGAGTAAGTGCGAAAAAGATCCACTTTCGTGTCGGCGACATGTCGGTTACCCGACAGCCAGGTAAGTGTGAAATAAGCCTAAAATGGTTCCACGAGTCGTGCACGATGTACTCCTCACATTGCAAAAATTCTGGGAGAGACATTTTACGACAAAAGCATCAAAAGAAAATCAAATAATGCCAATGACATTTCTCCTACAAGATGTGGGATAGACGCCACTTTGACAAAATTTATATTATTTTTTATTATTTTAAATCCACTACGAGAAATTTTAATTGTGTTTCTTTTAATAGTATAATAATGTATCTTTTCAAATTAAAAAAAACCGATATCTTTGTACCTCATTATATCATCATTATTGAATCTCTTACAAAAAGGGTAGCATTTTATTTCGCCATTTACCTTATCGTAAAGAGCCTGTTATTACCAGAATTTCGGTAATTTCAGTGTCTGTATTTAGGCATTTCTTATAAACTATTTTTCGGAAGACTCTTCTTCCTTTATACGCCATGTACCGTAGACGTTTTTTAAGATAGTAGTTTTATTAAAATTTAGTCACTTAAATATAGTTGAGATAAGTTTTCAAATTATATTTCTTTCTATGTATTTTTAACGACTTACTGACGTCTACTTTTCTTTTAAAAGGGAGGATAAGTGGTTTTTTTTAAACCAAATATTACGTATGCTTGGGTAAAAATTAAGGCGACAATGGACCATGAAAAACTTTACTTTTATTTATTAACTAATTACTATGAAATTTTGTATACTTATACAGTGTTGTTTAGAGATGGAAATTCTAAATTTAAAAAAAAATAAGAATGTAATTAATTAAGATATTAATTAAAATCCGTTTGTTAATCACTCTATTTAAAAATGCTCCATGTGCATCAACTTTTGCCTCAGATATATAATGTTCTCTCTTAAGCTAGCTTTATATAGTTATAATAAAAGTTAGTAGCAATATTTGATTTACAGTCATATTTATAAAAACTAGAAAATAAATCGATAAAAATAGGTCATTTCATGCAAAATTTTTATCGAAAATATTTTTTTTATTGTAAAATTTTAAGTTGTTTTAAAATAGTACAATGAATGGATTACTAAGTTTTATTCTAACATATATAAATAATCATTTTATGAAATTTCATGAAAATTCAAGAAATATTATGACGCATGGAACAGTTTGAACTTACCGAAACGACATGAAACTTGTTTGAGAAAATGGCATTTAAAGTTTTAATTTGACTAAACATTTCCATTGGTACGCTTGATAAAAAGTATCTAACTCGGTTAATAATGATCGGATCAAAATACTTTTTTTTTTTAACTTTAAAGCTGATGAGTTGTAGAATCATTTTCTGAAAGAAAAAAAAAAATCGGTTTGAGGGACATATTTTTGTTAATCTGAAAGGTCCATTGTCGCCTTAACTTATCTTTCAAATTAATGATTTCACCATGCTTGTTTCACTCATACCTTATATATATGATTTAATTTAAGTATCATGGCTGAAAAGTTGCGATGGTATCATTAAAAATTAAAATGTAATGACAGTAAGCTTAGTTGCTTCACAAAGCTTGAAAATCTTATAAATTCAATATTCGTAGTATTACACTATTTTGTCTACCATTTGTAGTTGCTTACTTGTTGTAAAGAGAAAACCAAATATATCCATGCATTCCAAACATAACGGAATTTTAATGTTCTGTTCAGGATAATTATGCATACGCATTTAAGGACGTCATGCACCTGTTTTATGTTTTGCAATGAATGATATACTTTAATAAATATAAAAGCCACACTTGCCTATTATTATGCATGTGCATCAAAATACGTATACTATGAGGATGTATTATTAATTTTATTTGTGTTATCATGGGTCTACATACATTTTTCAATAATTTAGATCTGTTTGTTATTTATGAAATTTTCATGTAATATAAAATAAAACAATACTACAACACAGAAAATAAATTTTGCTGTCTGACTTAAATTGAATTTATTTCATTTAGAGATGTTTTATGTCCTAAATAAAAAGGACATAAGAAACTACAATACTGCAATAATATTTTTTATTAGCTCTTAAAGTATGTAGTAGTCTGATAAATGGCACATAAAATGTTTTAGAAAATTTCTTATGAATTGAATGAATTCGTTATATAAATGAATGTCTGGGTTTTCTGATTTTTCACATTTTAATGAAAATACAATTTTTCCTACAATTATCTTTTAATCCAAAATTTCTCTTGGTATACCTATTTCTGACACTTCTAATCAGTCTGCATTGACACCTTTTTCTACAACCATGCTCTTTTTCACGAAGACGATGATTTGAGGCTAAATGTTTTTGGCCTGCTCAACAATGCACGATGCATTTTGGCAACAATTGCTCTTGAAAACCTTGTAAAAGTAACTTTCATATGTACTAGTCTTCACTGGCAGCATATCTTGTTACACTCATGTAACATAAGTTATGTGTAACTGTGTTAACACCTGTCTTAATCTCGTTATATACTTCTACAGCGGTTCTGCACGTAGAATTGTATTTCTTTGTCTGAAGAGAGGTGGTTATCAAATAAAAAAGGTCACTCACAGTACATTGCTATAACAGCTGTTATACCACCCATAGTTCTGCTGTACGAAATATGAATATAATTGACAGCACTGATAAATATCCCAAGAAACTGACGTAATAGAGAATCGTGTAACTCTAAGGCTCGTTCGTTCAATCGTGTGCGCCCCCGCCCCCCTCTCTCATACACATACACATACACACATTTTTTTTTTAGTCTTATGCGGAGGCACTTGTCGTTAGACATTCACCTTTTGTTATTCACCGCTATTTTACTGGCTACTTTACAGTGGCGTAGCGAGGGGGGAGGGGCAAGGGGGTCTATCATGCCCCGAGCGCCACTAGCAGAGGGGCGCCAGTATAATATCTATATATTATATTACTATATGTTTTTCGGGGGGGGGGGGAGTGCCAATATAAAGTCTATATATTATATTACTATATATTTTTTTTTTGGGGGGGGAGCCGGTATAAGGTCTGTATATTATATTACTATATGTTTTACAGGGGGGGTGCCACTATAAGGTCTATATATTATGTTATTATATGTTTTTAGGGGGGGGGTGCCAATATAAGGTCTATATAATATACATGTTTTTCGGGGGGGGGGGGGGCGCCACAAAGGTATCGTGCCCCGGGCGCCAGTTTTGCTCGCTACGCCACTGCTACTTTATTATGGGAGCACCTTATAGGTGAGCCAGCATTGCTCCCTATGAGGGGACGACACGGAAACGACCAAGCCTTATTCGGGATTTGAATCCAAGCCCACTGCGTGGTAGCTCAGAACGCTAATCACTACACCATGGGGGCGGCTACACATACATACATATACATACATATGTAAGTTTAGGAGCCCCAGGATTGAATTTTAATTTTAATTGTATTCGTTTGTTAATAAGCATAAACTTATTGCAAATATCTGGTAGCCTCCCTTAAACACATCACATACATCTTATTGCAACAATACCCCAGAAAATAAATGGCCGTTTTAGTAAGTAAGATATCGTGCTTTGAAAGTTACAGGGCACCTTTTAGTGCTTAGAGAATTTGTCACTCAAAGGAGACTCTTTGGGAAGTTGATTTCTTCAAAGCATTAGTTCTTAACCGATGATTCACTTCCAGTCTTTCAAAAAGTGCCCGTTTAACGGTTTTATATAATTGGGAAAGAAAATTAGTTCGAATTCTAATAACTCTTGTATTTCCTTACGTATCGAGTACGTAAAAATTCCAGTTCTGCGTGAAATTCCCTACTATATTTTCTATGACGCGGAATCTCGGCAATTTTACAGCTAGAAAAGCATATGGAAGCTCACAAATCTCATTCATTTTCAAGTTTTCATAGGCTTTTATGCTTGCTGTTAAAATAACTTTTACGTTCAATTAGTTATTAAGTTTATTTGTAATTTTTTATTAAAGCTATTTATTACAAATTGTCTGTTTATACTGAAATACCGATTTTTGCCTCTCAAAGAGTTGGTTGGGAGAGGGTCCCCGATGATTTTATTTTCGACAAGTGGTTCCTGATCAACAAAAGTTCGAGAACCTCTGCTTTAAATCTATGTTTGGTTTCCAAGTTTCAGTTTGACGCCTTTGGGCATGTGAATAACACGGAGAGGAATTACGGAAAGGTCTACAAAACACTGCAATGATAGCGATCAGATTTGTACACACAAACAGCATGAGGAGAATTATATCAATGGAAATCAGATGGGATTTACGTACTGAAGTGAAGGCGAGGATATTAAAAAAGGAAAAGGATCTAAATTAAAAAAATGTTGCTCAGGGTTTAAAAATATGATTAAAAGGAGGAATTTAAAATTATATACATGGGGCTGCACGATTAAAATTTATAAATCCGAGTAGATTTCATTTTCACAGATTAAGTATAAAACATCCTTTTTTTAGTCATTCTTTCAAAGTATTATTAACAAGCATAATTCATTATAGAATTGTACTCATAATGCGAAACCAGATTTGTCAAGAAATGTAGAAACGAAAAAAAATACCAAATGTAATCATTTCACACAAAAATCAGTAAATCCACCAAAAATCAGTATATATCTATTTAGTTTCAATAAAGTATTTTTTATTATTAAACAATTTGAATAGTTAGTTTTTCAAATAAAAAGACACGGTGACACATTTCATTTCAGTGATTCATTTTTTAGTGAGAATCACGCTGTGAATGATTCACCTTTTGTTTACATCGTCAAAGATCGATGACGCTTCATTAGAATCCAAATATCTCTAAAACTATTGAATTAACAGAATAAGTGTACGCAGAAAAAATTATCAGTTTTCGAAGCTCTTTCCAAATATGTAACATTTATGTACTTTCATGAGAAAAAAAAAACACCGATTCCTGTATATTTGTCGGCCATTTTTTTTCGAGGAGCGGTCCGCCCGGTCGCGTTACGGTCACACGATGATCTCGACATCCCCTTGTCTCTTTATTAATATAGGTAGATTTTCAATTATGCCCACACCCCGAACAACATCTCCGATCTGCCCCCAAATCTACCACGCTTCTGTGAAAAAAAATTGATGACAAATGCCAAATATAAGTTTTTTTCCTCTAATTCCATCAAAATAGAATTCCCTGAAAGACATATGCTCGCCTTGACCATATGTGCTCTCCAAAGATCTTGAAGGCAAGTATATAAATTGAAAAGGAAATGAAATAAAAAGGGTAATTTCTAGGTCGAAATACAATAGGACTTTTTTCCTTTTGGCATACTATTTATGATTAAAAAAAGAAAGACGCTTGGTTTAAATCCCTAATTAACATAATAAAAGTAAATCACTATTTTAATAAGATTATACGTATGTAAGATTACATAATTTTAAAACATGAATATCACTATTAACCTTAATCAATCTCAAATCTGTGTTGAAATACATTTTCTTTCCGCTTGACTAAGGTATTTGTTTTAGTATTCATGTAATTCGACATGCAGTATAAAAAGCTGGAAATACTTTCTTTTAGGTATTTCGTGTAAGCCACTAGCGAGGCAGAAATTATAAGTTTTTTTTTTCCAATGCGGAGGCACTTGTCGTCAAACATTCGCCTATACGACGCCGCCATTTTACTGCCCATTTTATTATGGGGGCACCATATAGGCGGACAGCATTACCCCCTATGAAGGGACGACACGAACGGAGGCATTTTTCGTGGCGCGACGCCAGGATTCGATCCGAGCACCCTCAGCACCGAAAACCAGCGCTGTACCACTGGGCCGCCACAAGCCCTAGAAATTATAAGTGAGAAGAACAACAGTCTAGTTTCAGGGGTAGTTTTAAAGAAAAAATATGCTGTATTAGCTAGATATGTGTGTAAAATATAAACAATAGAAATAAACAAAAATAAAAATCAAGCATAGACTGTTAAATCACTTTAACAAAAAACATATCCTGCAAAGAAGACATTTTCAATAGAGGATAGCGCAGAAGCTTCATATCCCCATAATGAAAACAAATACATAATCCAACAGAGATAGATAAAAATAATACAAATATAGACAAGAAACAAACAGAAATCAAGCACTCTGGGCATCCACGCACCAACGGCAAGATTCTGTATAAGTGCCGGAACTGAACCACTCCCTGATGAAGAGACCTGTCGGTTACCTCTATTGTTTTATGGTTCCGGCACTTATACAGAATCTTGCCGTTGGTGCGTGGATGCCCAGAGTGCTTGATTTCTGTTTGTTTCTTGTCTATATTTGTATTATTTTTATCTATCTCTGTTGGATTATCTAGATATGTGTGGAAAGACATATAGCTTTTTAGCTGTTTGTTAAGATCGAACTTCCAATCATAATGTCACCATGTCGAGATTTGCTAACCTACCTGTACATTTGCAATGAATACCAAAGATATGAGCAAAATGCTGTATCAGAATCTATTTAATGTTCGTGAATCCACCAACCTGTACATTTCAGAATTCTTCTCTGCTGCCTCTCTTGGTCGGTCCCTTTATTTCTTCTCCTCGTTCATCTTTATCGCAGAGAAAGAGAAAGAATGAAAGGAAAAGAAACAGCTCATAAATAGTCTTGAAGAATCGGCAAAGAGCCTAGCACTTGGAATTTTGTGACACTGGAAATGTCACATAGCAAGATGAGCCTTGCGAGCATTGTCCTGTAAACAATGGGGCTTAAAATTTACGAGGAAACACGATAGCGAAAAAACAGAAAGATAAGTATTACCCTTTAGTATGAAATTCTTCACATAGTAACACAAATGTCTCTACAAGATGATAATTTTTCGAAGCATAAACAGGAAGCCATTATGCAATATTTTTCACAATCATTGGTTAGTACTGAACGTTTATTAATTTTAGATTAGTAGTGGATACTGGAGGAGTTATTATCTAACTTGAATTATATTTTTATGTTCTAACCTATTCAAACATGTTAACATGTAGCCTTAGAGACTGATCCTCTTCCTTCTCATCTGGCTTTCACCCTTTTACTATAATTAACGAACTGGTATCGTTGCATTGCAATGACTTTTCTCAGGACAGTCAACAATTCCAAGCTTTAGGTTTTGTCCATTTGCTAAGGTTAGTTTGACTCAGGACTACAAATCAAGGAAGAAATGAAACGTAGTAAAGAAGGGGGTTCATTTACAGCAGACGTGTCCAATGTAATGCGGCCCCACAAGATCGATAACATCATAAGATCTACGTAAGACCTAAAGAACTTACTGAGAATTGCAACCACTTCCATTGAACCACACATTGATGGAATAGTTTCACGCAAACAAGGTCAAATATCCCGCGAATTTTATGTTTATGTTGCCTTCTTTTTTATGATGTTAAAGTAAAAAACAGAAATAAATCGAGGAAGTGTTGTTAATTATTTGCATTGGCCAAACCCCAGGTGGTTATCAAAATAATGGAAACACCTATCAATATAAGTGGTGTTTATGAATGTGCTTCGTATTCCTTAAAAATCAAGTCTGGCCACCGGTATTTTTTATGTAATATAGTGTATGTAGTATTCTACTGTCATGTAGCAGTAATGAAGCTAAAGGCATCGTGCTTTTGGGGGGAACAGCGTAAAATGTCAAACCTTGCAGACCTTGCGAAAAGGGCAAATTGTTTGAGCTCGTTTAAATTGGAGTATCTGTTACTGCAACCCCCAGGTTAATTGGTGTTTTTTGAGCCAGGTTAATTGGTGTTTCACGGAAAAACAGAATAGTGGACGAAAGGAAGAGCTGATTGAAAGAGACGGACGATGTATTGAAGCGGATTGTGACATGAAGAAAGAAAACAACTGCAACTAAATGACCGAACTACAATCTGCATCTGCATGGTCCGGTATCAACCATCAGAGGTAGAATGGAACGTCACAAACAAAGCTTTACGGAAAAGTAGCTATTACAAAACCACTCGTAATAGATGCCAATACAAAATATCGTCCACAAGGTTGCCACAATCGCAAATCCTGATCGAGTAATATGTAGAAAAAGGACATTTGGTCCAACGAATCATTGTTCACATTGTTTCTCGCAACAGGATGTGCGTATGTCTGGAGAACACCTACACAAGCGTAAGATTCTGGTTGTCTCATCTCAACTGTCAATCATGGAGATAGATCTATCAGGGTTTGGGATGGCATCTCATGGTTTTCTTTAGGCCCTATTGTAACCCTAAAAGGGAGATTGAATGGGATGGACTATGTCGAAATTTTATCTCACTAGTCCATCCTATGGTGCAAACATTGTTTCGTGCAGGAGATGGCGTTCTCCAGGATGATAATCCCCCTATATATACAGCTAAATCTATCAAGTATTGGTTTGATGAGCATAAAAATAAGTCAAATATTTTATCTTGCCCTGTACAATCCCCCCCCCCTGACTATATATCATCCAACCACTGTGATCTGTATAAACGGATAGAGCTAATTATTAATATCCACCACAGCATCTCTACCGGAACCTTCATGATTTCCCCCTGAAGAATGGTATAATATACTCTTAACCACTATTCATGACTTGTAAAATCCAATTCCAAGGTGAATCATGTGGTATTACATGGCAAAGGTGATTCTGCGCCATATTAATAAAGGTTTTTATGATGTTTCTTAGTGTTTCCATTATTTTGATAACCACCTGTACATATTTTATATGCTGCTTAAGACAATTCCTCATCCCTCAGTGCGGCATATGCAAGCCAAAAGTTTTTACACCTAGGATTTACAGCAAGCATAGTTCTCTAATCTATATATATAAAACAGTTCCGTAACTGACTCATTCATTCACTGACTGACTGACATACAACGCACAGACCAAACCGCTGGACCTAAAGAGCTGAAATTTTGCATGGCGATTCTTCTAATAGTGTAGGGGTGCACAAAGAAAGATTTTTCAAAAATTCTTCTTAGATTTTTTGAAATTAAATTTTTAAGCTGTTTTTTAAACTTTTTTTACGTTTGCATTTAAAATAATACATTGAGGGTTATAAAATTTATATCACGAGAAAGATCATAAAAATTCCTTCAAAATGAAATTTTTTCGAATTTTTACCTCTATTTCCTGATTTTTGGTGAATTTTTAAAGATTAATTTTTAGAATTTAATTTATTAAATGCTGATCACGTGATTTCTTTTTCTGGTACTTTCAATAAATTTATCGTCACGTGCGTAACAACTAAATAGACAAAAAAAATTTTTTTTCTCTTTCTAATGCAGCAGACGATTGGATATTATCCAAAAAAATGCATATTCCTTACGATTTTTTTATAAATATATATATATATATAGATAGATATATATTTTACATCAATTGTATACATTGATCATCGCATTTATTATAAATATATATATTTATTTTTTGGCATAAATTGCATACGTTGACCGTTGTATTTAATTTGAATGTACTCCGTAGCGAAGCGCGGGTTTTCAGCTAGTATAGCATATACAGGTTTATTGCGTTATAAAACTGGTTGAGTAAAATTGTACAGAAGGTCGTTCACACTTTATGGAAACGATTTTGATAGTTAAGTTTTATGTATAAATGCCTTATTTTTTGCGGCGATTTGCTTCTGTCTGATAGCCATGGTTCTTGACAATAGCTTTAGCTCGAATTTTCCATAAAAGTAAACTTTGTCTTAGTAGTGTCATGTCAATTTTACCCCATTCCTCTTGGATCGTTTTCCAAAGTCCGTTCAGTGTTCTTGGATGCCGTTTTCCTAAGGCTCGTTTTAATAAACCGAAAGCGTAAAAGTCTATTGGAGAAGCAGCAGGTGATTTTACAGGTATTTCATTAAATGGGATACACTTTATTCTTGTTTCTGTTCTTTCTTTGCTAAACAACCGGCAGTTGATTTAGACGTGTGACTAGAGTCTTTGTCCATATAAAGCTGAACTTTATCAATGTCCTTTCCGTATAAGGCTGGAATTTTTTCTTCAAAAATTGGTTCTAAAATATTCTTCTGATAGTAGAGTGAATTAAATTTGGCTTTACTTGAGACTTTTTTGATTTTTAATCTGCCGTTGTAAGAAAATCCTGCAACTATCCTGAATCCCTCTGGGAACTTTTCTGTACACTGACGGAGCCATTTCGTACGGTCATTCCCGTCAGTTGAGCAATAGAAAATTGATCTTTTTTTATTACAGTCACTTAAATACACCCATGCCTCATCGAGAGTTACCACAAATTTTCATTTTTCAGCAGCTAGGTGTTTTTAATATAATTTTCTACTATTTGTTTTTCTTTCAGTAATATGCTTTGGCAAGAACAGATGAACTTTAGGTTTACACATCTTTTTTAACGTCAAATCTTTATGAATGATTTTACTTACAGTGCCAGAAGATATTCCTAGCTTCGATGCAATGGATCTTTGAGTCGGCGGATTTTCTTTTAGGACAAGAGACTTCACTTTATTGATATTTACCTGCGTTCAAACAGTCTTACGATGAGATTTTGCGATCAAGTTTTCATTTTTACTTTCAGTTAGACCTTTTTTTTCTTTCAAATTTAATATATTATAAATACCTTTCTTTGAAATGCCATAACCGCGATTTTTACACCGCTTTATAATTTGTTGATGCGAATATTTCTCCTCGGAAAGCGCAGTTACGTAACCTTCGAGCGATCTATCAATTTTAGGAGCCATTTTCAAAATAAATCTTTTATTTTACATTCCAATCAAAACAAAACAATAGCAGACGATTATTCAGAAGTTGCCAAATTTTTATCTCAAAATGCAAAAAACAAAAATAAATTACAAAATTGTTTCCATAAAGGGCGAACGACCTTCTGTATTATGAATATACACTCATGGACAAAAAAATTAGCGCACCAAGAAGGAGTCGTCAAAATGAAACGAAATTTTACATACGTAATAACTACTTTGATATAATTAAACGATAAGAAAATCAAAGAAAAAGGATAATTTATTTCAGAGAAAAAGGCAAAAGAACGGAGGAGTGAATACTCCGTTGGACCCCCTCTAGCGCGTATGCACGATGCGATACGATCGGGCATTGAGTCATACAAGTTCTGTATGATGTCTTGAGACATTTCGTTCCATATTTGCTGTAACCTTGCCTCTAGTTCGTTCAAACTCGTGGTATGCCCAACTCGTCGTCCCAAATGATCCCAGATATGCTCGATTGGAGACAAATCTGGGGATCGGGCAGGCCAAGGAAGGGTAGTAACAGTGCGGAGACAGTCTTGTGACACCCTTGCCGTATGAGGCCGAGCATTGTCTTGTTGAAAAATGGCTCCTGGGAGCCGTTGCATGAGTGGCAACACATGTGGTTGCAGGATTTCATGAACATACCGCTGGGCTGTCATGGTGCCACGGAACAATAATAGGGGTGACCGTGTATTGTAGGCAATGGCACCCCATACCATCACACCAGCTGTGGGAGCGATGTGTCGCTGTACAGCAAAGGCAGGATTGAAGCGTTCACCACGGGCTCTCCACACACGAACACGATTGTCATCACTGCCGAGATTGAATCTAGATTCGTCGCTAAAGACGATCTGGTTCCATTCCGCTGCATTCCAGTTTCCTCGTGCGCGGCAAAACTCCAAACGGAGGCGTCGATGGGTGTGCGTAAAGGGCAGCACACGTAATGGGCGCCGCGATACCAACTGTCCTTCAGCCAGGCGCCTTCGTATGGTTCGAGAAGACACAGAGGCCCCTAGTGAAGGTGCTACCTGTGCCTGGATGGCGGCCGATGAAGCAGTTGGCTGTACGCGTGCATTTCTTACGATGTGGCGGTCTTCTCGACGACTGGTCTGTCGAGGGCGTCCTGAGCCTGGTCTTCGTGTACATGACATCTCTCGGGTCCACTGGTCCCAACACCTCCTCACAACACAATCAGAGCGGCCTAAATGACGAGCTACTCGCCTAGCTGACCACCCAGCTTCCATCATCCCGACGATTCTCCCCCTCTCAAACTGCGACAACTGCTTATATTGTCTTCGAACACGGCGTAATGGCATGTCTATCTCAGCTCTTCCTTTGTAAATGATTCAGCACACTCAAACAAGCTTTGGTTGCCTGTTTTATACTCCACAGAGTACGATGTTCAACGCCCTCTACCGGCTATACGTAATGCGCAATCACGCTGCATTTCTAATCATTTGCATATCTCCCCGACATGTACCTTCATTGCAAGTTTCGTTACGATCCCGCAATTATTTCTTGGTGTGCTAATTTTTTTGACCATGAGTGTATCTTTCTGGTCCATTACAGTGTATCAATCCAACATCCTCTGGTAGACTGAAAACTAATAATGCTATTTGACGCAGTTAGTGAAAACTCCGATATCTAGGTTGGTTAACTGAGAGCTCTACGGTGTTAAGCTCTACGGTCAACTTTTTCTTCACAAGGGATAATTAGACCGAGACCTATAGTAGGGTGGAACGAAAAAAACTTTTTTTTAAATTTCAATATGCTCTAGTTTTCAAAAGTTGCCTTTTAACAAAATAAAGACGGAAATTAAATATTAGCGTAATTGGAGCATGTTTTCAGTCGGCGCAAGAAGGGCAAACTTTTGGTTTTTATTAAATTTTTGACAATTTTCGCAATTATTTTGAAATTGAATACACTTGTAGTACAAAAAAGTAGCCAAATATGTAATTTAAACATTCCTTTTAGTCAGGAGACCTGCTAAACTGATTATATAATACGTTTTACTTCATAAAAATAGTACACATAAAGGCACTTAAGGAAGAGGCACTTAAAAGACACTCGGACATCACAGTGGAACGAAAAAACTTTTTTTCGGAATTTTAATATGCTTTAGTTTTCAAAAGTTGTCTTTTAAAATTAAAATTAAGAATATAAAATCTTTTTACTGTACTAAAATATTTTCAAGTGCCGCAAAGGGCTTCAAAATGGATATTTTTATGAAAAAGTGATTATATTTGTATTTTTTGTTAATTTCTTTTATAGTATATTAAAATAATGTATATTTTCTGTAAATAAAATATTCAAAATATGATATTTTGACAGAAAACTTACATATTCTAAGTATTTCTAATTTTTAGATGCCATAACAGAACAACTGATTTTGTGGAATTTCGCGATTTTCATCATATTAATTTTACAGTAGCATATTCTTATAATACACATTGTAATGAAAGAAAAACAATTTTTAACTGACGGACCTTAGTTAAAATAAACAAATCACACTTATTTAGAAAAACATCCCTTTTTGTGTCAGTATTATTAAACGAGTTCATTTTTAATGAATCATTAAATGACAATGAAATTGATTTCTCTCTTCTTTTTCACCCACACTTTCTATGTCTCAATATACACTGCTGGCCACCCAAATTGCAACACCAAGAAAGACAAGAGATATCACAACTAAATTTATTTTGTAGATAACATGTTGACCAAGTATCAAATGATTAAATTTATAGACTTCTGTGAAGTGTGGTTCCTGCCAAAATCAGTAGACAGAGTAGCCGCCATTGTTGGAGATCACCGCTGCCACACGCCTCGGCATTGATTCAAAGAGACTTTGGATAAGTTCTTGGGGTACAGCAGACCAAGCAGCTTCCACACGTTGCCAAAGTTGATCTGCTGTGGCAGCTGGGGATGGAATCTGGGTCAATCGTAGAGCAACCATGGGCCACATGTTTTCTATCGAGGAAAGATCCGGAGAGCGAGGCGGCCAGGAAAGCAATTCAATCTGGCGATTGACGAAGAACCGATGGACAATGCGTGCCACGTGTGGTCGCGCATTATCCTGTTGAAATATGGCTGTGGGCAAGCCCTGAAGATAAGGAAGGACAACTGGCTCCAACACCTCGGAGATGTAGCGCTGGCTGTTTAAAGTACCAGCAATGCGTACTAGAGGTGTGCGAGAGTGATATCCAATACCGCCCCATACCATAATACCCGGTGCAGGACCAGTGTGGCGGTGCATAACGCAGCTGTTCAGCATCCTCTCTTCACGGTGTCTCCAGACTCGAATGCGACCATCGTGGTGTTGCAGACAGAAGAGTGACTCGTCATTAAAGACAATTTCATTCCATTCTGCCGTCCACATCCTTCTGTCATCGCACCATTGGCGGCGGAGACGTCTGTGGTTCTGCGTCAAGGGTAGACAAAGCAATGGACGTCTTGCGGACAGATCACTCTGCTCTAAACGGCGTCGAATGGTACGCGCAGACACTGGATGATGCGTTACAGACTGCATGTGCTGTGCTATGGTTCGTGATGAGACTGAGCGATCCGTCACTGCCATGCGCACAATTTGCCTGTCATCACTTGAAGTCGTGCGCTGAGGTGGATGCGATCGAAAACGCCGGTCCGTCGTACCCTCCTGCATCCAACGATCACATATCCGCATTACAGTTGTTTGGTTTCGTCCAACACGACTACCGATTTCCCTGAAAGATAATCCACAATCTCGGTAGGCCACTATCCTTCCTCTGTCGAACTCGGATACTTGATCAAAAGATGATCGCTGTTTTCGACGAGGCATAATTGATTGTTTTTTTGAAAAAACCACAAGAAAAACACAATTGCCGAACTTGAAATCGTCGAAATCTCCAAGCCTTAAATAGCGCTTTGAAGTGGCGCCACAGGCGCGCGTGATGTGCGTCTGCGCTGAAATTCTAATCATTTGCATATCTCACCTCCGCTAATGCATGTTGTAAATTTCATGTTATTTGCATGTTTTCTTCAGGTTGTTGCATTTACAGTGGCCAGCAGTGTAAATACCGTACCAAATCACCCAATTATGTCTTCTGTAGTGCTCGAGTGATATTAGAGGAGAGGAGGGTATTATGGAATAGTCGGGTAATATGGAATACCGAGGTTTCAGCTTTGTTTAGTGCTGCTGTCACGTGGGAATACCATGAACTACCCAAGAAAGACTCCCATGATGCAGTACACTGAGAGTTGACCGCTTGTTGTTGTTGTACTACTTGCTACAGAACAAAATGTGTTTTGTGATTTTCAAGAGTTTTTGCAGGTAAGTTTTCAAACATTTTAACCTACTAGTACACATGTGACTTGAACATCGATGTTAAGCATAATGTACACTAAAAGAATTGTAGTTTGTTATACTGTGGTCGTTTTTTAGCTGACACATGTTTTGTCCAACAATTTAAAGGTTCATTTTCCATGATGGCGTGTCGGTATTATGGAATACTAGGTATTCCATAATCCCCTTATAGGCAGGAAAGCTAGATCTTCTGTAATAACTTACTCCCCATATAAAAAAAAGAGTTAGAGGATGAACTGAAAGAAAAGGACATAAAGGAGGAACCTGAAGCTTCAAAACAACCTAAGAAACTGAACATTCAAAGACCCCCTGTTATGAAATTAAACTTAGACCGACCTTCTAGACCTAAACCTACTAGAGATGACTCCAGTGTTAGCAGCGATGAATCTTTCCATTCTGATGTATCATCTGTAATGGACTTCATGCCATCAACTAACGAACTGGAAAACAAAGACCCTGAATGTACCTTCTGTAACGGAAAATTCTCCGAAGATCAACGAGGGAATATTTGAATTCAATGCTTCAGCTGTTCTCTGCGGGCTCACCTTAACTGTACCGGAGCAGAGAAAGATTATATCTGTGACTTTTGTAAATAGACTAGAAGCAGAAATGACTTACACATAATATTAAAAATATGGTTTTTAGAGTTAAAAATAACTGTGTTTTATGAAGTCTAATTAGTTTTTCAATGGTTTAAACCGCCTATTCCATATTTCCCGACTATTTCATATTAACCTCCATTTGTAAGTTTTTTTAAATAACTTTTTTTATAACAACAAAATAAATAGTATTTTTTTGCAAGTGATAGTTCGTTACAGTTAGTTATAGTATATACTCATGATGATTTGGGGGATTGTTATTCAAAAACCAGTAAAGTTATTTTTAGAAATGTAAATGGTATTCCATAATACCCTCCTCTCATCTATATATATATATATATCTATATATATAAAACAGTTCCGTAATAGACTGATTGACTGATTGACTGACTGACATACAACACACAGAAAAAAACCGCTGGACCTAAAGAAATGAAATTTTGCATGGTGATTCTTCTTATAGGGTAGGGGTGCACTAAGAAAGATTTTTGAAAAATTCTTCTTAGATTTTTTAAAATTAAATTTTTAAGCTGTTTTAGTAACTTTTTTTAAGTTTGCATTTAAAATAATAATTTGAGTGTTATAAAATTTATATCACGAGAAAGATCATAAAAATTCCTTTAAAATGAAATCTTTTTCGAATCTTTACCTCCATTTTCTGATTTTTGGTGAATTTTTAAAGATTAATATTTAGAATCTAATTTATTAAATGTTGATCATGTGATTTCTTTTTCTGGTACTTTAAATTAATTTATCGTCAAGTGCATGACAACGAAATAAACAAAAAAAAATTTTTTTTACTTGCTTTTGTGGCAGACGATTGGACATTATTCAAAAAATTATTAAAACACAAACTCTACTACATTAACTGTATTATATTCTTTAGTATGTTCTATTAGATTTAATTTGAATATTTTCTTCTACATTATTTTGTCTATAAAAATATCCATTACGATTTTTTTTATAAATATTTATATTTTTTTAGATCAATTGCATACATTGATCGTTGTATTTATTATAAATATATACATATTTTTGGCATTAATTGCATACATTGACCGTTGTATTTAATTTGAATGTACTCCGTAGCGAAGTACGGGTTTTCAGCTAGTATATATATATACAGTGGAATCTCGATCTATCGTTTTTCAAGGGACCGATTGAAATGAACGATAAATGCGGGAAAACGATAGATGCGAAAACATAGCAAAGCAATATGATATTTGGGACTGGATAAAATGAACGACACATACGGAAAAACGATGGATCCGAAAACGATCGATCGAGATTCCACTGTATATATATATATATACATATATATATACAGTGGGTGCATATAGTGAATTTTAGATATATTTGCTATGAAATAAAATGTACAACAAAATTAAATATCATAACGGGTGTTTTAATCTTCAAACAACCATTTGTTGAAGACAAGAACTTTGAATAATATTTGACTTGTAACAATAAGAAATAATATAATTTTTGGAGAACAAAAAATATTTACCCACCAGGGGCGTAGCTATCGTGGAGCAGTTGGAGCGAACTGCTCCAGGCGCATAACTCATAGGGGCGCAAAATTTCAAAGAGTGAAATAAAAATTTGTGAAAACTTTTGTATAAAAATTTTTCGATTTTTCAGATTTTCTATAAAATTTACAAAAAAATAAAGGAAATATTTTTAAGTAAATAAAACTATAAGCATCTAAATATATTAGAATGTACTTATAATTTTGATGTCAGAAAATTTTCATTATAAATTTAACACTTTATATACCTCTAATAAACCCATAAAAATGTATGATGATTGTTAAGAATGTTTAAAAGGACTACTATAGGCACTTACTAGACGTATTATAAGTTGTGTTTTACTGCAAAGAAGTTACATGTATCCGGTGAATCCTACGAGTGCCAAATATAAGCTTTTTTATATCCGCTTATACTTGTGTGAAGGATAACATAAGATCACTCTGTCCATTATGTTAGGGTGATTCTGCGCTTGCTTGGGCAAATAACTCATCCTACTGAAATCGAAATTAGAATTAAAAATATTTGCAATATGGCCCCAAAATTTACTGGAATCATCTGAGATTAGTCCTTTTAAAACTAATTTCTCGTTAATAAAAGTGAAGAAGAGAAGAATTATTTCGTTGTAATACGCATTTCAGCACTGCTATTTCATTTGTCAAAATACCTGGAGTATACATGAATTCAACATTTTTGTTGGAAAAACTCCCCGTACTTCGGAGCAGTTTGCAGAGTTGAATCCATTTCAATTACATCTACTGAATGATAAATGTAAGAAGAATATAACAAGTTATTTAGGAAACAAATCAACTTTCAAATATTAAAACTAGTATTGCTTAAGACAGATTAAAGTACTTCCGAATTCACTATTCAGCGTTTAAACGGAAGAGTAATGTTATAAATAATATTTTTAGACAAAGCAGTGTTCAATAATATGAATAATTAGTTAAACTTTACCTGAATTAACCGAAAAAGATTGAAAAAGCGGCAAAGTACAAAAACATATGAGCAAATATAACATTTGTGATTGACTTTCAAACTCAAATGTTATACTTGCAATATTAGTGTAAATCAGATGCACTAATATTGCAAAGGAACAGATGTAATTGTGTATTTGTGTTGTTATTAGCATAACTATCATAATTCATTGAATTTGAATCCCTTAAACACCACCGAAATCAATAACGTGTTTACTTGGGTCCAACGTGCACCCAAATTCGAAAATGTAATCATAATAAATAGAAATTAAACTAAATTGTAATAACAGTTTTTAGATTTACCTTAAACTTTTCTAGTTTTGTCGATAAAGTAAGTTTCAGTTAGGAAAACCATTGAAAAAAAATAGTCGCATTCGGGCAGAAATGGAGGCAATTGAATGGAGGCTGATCCAAATATATTACACAAAAAATATTTTTAATTATTTTCTGTAACATAAAACTGAGAAATAGAAAAATGATGGGTTTTATTTTTAAATTTAATTTTTTTTATTAGCATTTTATAGTATAATGTTCATTTAGTGTAAATGCACATTTAAATAACTCTTGAGAGTTTTGTATTCACGTTGGAAAAAAAAAACCCTTTAAAGTTCAAATATATATATCAATCAAAGTTCAAATATATATATATTTAATTTATCAATAATCTTGTGAAAGTCTGTCTAAATTTTACTTTTATACTTCGAGCCGGACCGAAGGTTGCGACTAGAGTCTGGTAAACACTTTTTTTTATATATGGAAACTGAACATGCATAAGTACATTTTGTCAATACAGTTTATAAAATATGTAGTTAATATTAGTGGGCACTCCATACTTAAAGAATTATAATTTGTTTTATTATTATATTTGTATTTATTCAATTGATATTCTTATTATAGAAATGTCTTGATTTTCAAATAAATTATTATTAAGTAAGGTTTTAAATCGAAATAAGATTAGATAGAAAACAAATTTCGCCAGGAACCTTCCGAGAAACAAGTAAGCGCACCGATTTTTCTTGCTCCAGGGCGCTCAATATGTAGCTACGCCACTGTTACCCACGTATGGTTTTCAGTTGTTTACTCAAAATATTAGCAATAAGTATTCAATCCATTGGCATCGGTAATAGCTTATAGTCTTTTCTTCATTGATTAGCCTAGATTTTGAGTGGTTTTATTATATATTCTGTCCCATTCACTTTCGACTACTGATTCTAGCTTATTTGTGCTAGAAATGTGATTCTGCTAAACTTTTTCAAGTTCGGAATGTGCCATAAATTTTCGATAATATTAATATCAGGAGACAGGGGAGGTATAATTAATCTTCTCTTAACATTATAGAGCAGCTATTATCGAGTAATATGAGAGATATATTTAGGATCATTCTCTTTCAGAAAATAATAAATGTTTTTAATTCTCAGCTTTTGGGCACTAGGCCATAAATTATGCCACAAAATGTTATTAAACTGCATCGCTTTCCCATTTCTTTTATTAAATTGTAAGTTACCAATTCCAGATTGTGACATGCACATATCATAAGTTACATATTTAACTCTAGGTGAAATGTTCTTTGGTTTCAACTCCATATTCGTGTGACGCCAAATGGCGTTACAGCCATCTGTGCCTAAAATGTTGAACTTGCTGTCATCAGTAAATAATACATTTTCCTAAAATTCAGTAGGTTTATTTATGTGCGTTTCAATAAAGAGCAAGAATTCTTCCTGTTATCTTCCCTTACATACGTCTTTTTCCTCGTTCTCTGGCTTGATAATTAACATCTTTTGAAACGTTTCAAGTTGTGGAGGCACACGTTTACCTGTTGATTCAGCAATGATTTTTGAACATGTCTGGGGAGTTTTTCGCCCTTGTGTAACAATGCTTTGGAAATCTTTGTCAGATTAACTCTTTTGAACGACCTAAACGGGCTATATTGGTTCTTAGTTACATGGGCTCCATACCTCTTAATTACTTATCTAACTGTGAGAAAGCATTTTCCTTGTCAGATTAACTCTTTTGAACGACCTAAACGGGCTATACTGGTTCTTAGTTACATGGGCTTCATACCTCTTAATTACTTATCTAACTGTAAGAAAGCATTATCCTTGTCAGATTAACTCTTTTGAACGACCTAAACGGGCTATATTGGTTCTTAGTTACATGGGCTTCATACCTCTTAATTACTTATCTAACTGTGAGAAAGCATTTTCCTACTTCTCAGCTGATGTCACGATAACTTATACCTCCAAAATAATGAGAATCGAATAGCTCCCTCCCTTTAGGAGACATACTGTTTTGTCAGGAAAATTTGAAAGTCCACATACATGATTGTCATGACTTATGCAGCTTTTGTTTGAAGTCATTTGAGTAAGTCATCTAGATTTCTAATTTGCCAGAATCCTTAAATTAAAATTTTTTACAGCCAATCATACGTGTTCAAATTCTTTATGCACCTTTTTTTTATTTATTTTCAACCCATTATCCTGCCAATTTCCAAATTTTTCGATTAACCCTTTCCCTTAGCGTACTTAATTTGCTTAATATGACAGTTGTAACAGAACGAGATCTTAAATATTTATCTATTTTTACGAAATAGATGCCATTTTTTACCCACAGTGAATATACACACATATATAGTGGCATACTCGCTTCTTTGTCTATTATCTCGTACATTCTGTCTGCATCTTTCGTATACTGCAAAAATCTTATTCATTCCCTGTTTATTTCTACTGATCATATCATGTATTAACTTGACTCGATACGATGTACTTCATACTTCTACATTTTTTCGCCACTTGATTTCATCATTTCGCCGCATATCTCAGGTGTACATTTTATAATTTTCTTTGTTTTTTCCATAAATTTCTTCATCATTTTATTCTTTTCATTGTCCCTTCTGCAAATCTCTTCTTCTGTATTACCAAATTCTTCCCCTTCATTTGCCTTTATTCTAGCTTTTTTATTAGCTTTTATTATTCTTTTCTGACTGCATTATACATCCGAATTACTGTGGGGTATATTTCCTAATCTGTTCAATGACATTTACTTCTCCATTCTTCTTTTTTATCATCACTTTGACGTCCTCTAGAAGCAGTCTAAGCAGCGGTGTAAAATTATTTTCTTGTGTTGCGCTCAAATTTGCTCCTTCCTTTCCACGCGAGATTTTCCTGTCCTGTGAAAAAATTCCTGTCCTGTGTAATACAATTTTTCATTTTTATATCGGTTATCAATTTTCCGAAAGAAAAGTTTATCGAATAATTTCTGAATTGACTAATTAAAAAAGTTTTTTCGAACTTTTTGAACCTCATATATATTTCCCATTAAATAAAATCGATCCAGATTGGCACACTTTAACACAAAGTATATTTTTCCTGTTTTTATTATTGTCATAACAATGCCTGTTTTGCTATAAAAAGTGAAATAATGCTTAACTCAATATTAATCTGTATATGGAGATATTAATATAGGTTTTTCCCGTCGTTCCAGGATATGTGCAAACGATGTTCGTACCAAATGATATCTTCGTGCAGTTAAAACTTGAACTTTCTTACTTGTGTATCTGTTTTGAAACTCAAACATATTTTGAAATAAATATTGTATTCGATTCCATCATATCCCGTGATCTTAAGACAAGCAAAATTTTCCATTGTCAATTCATTCCTAAAGTTTGAATTTTTAGATGCTGCCATTTTATCTGTTTGATTATTGCTGTGTACTATTTCCAATGATATATTTTAAAATTATCACACAAAATTTTGTTTTCTTATCTCTTAGCTGTATCACCCCCGCAAATCAGATGCCTGTCTTGTATTATCATTACAAAATATTAATTAATAACGACCTAAACTCCTAATCGCATAAATGAGTAAAATACTTTGCTTGGAGTGTATATGCAAGCTGATTTCTGTACTTCTAACTTATGGACGGATAGGCACCAAAACGTGTACTGTATTAAGGTTGCTATGTACTAAGAAAAAAAAATAGTATTTCCCTTTTCCTCTTCTTGCAGACTCTTGTGGTGGGAGGAGTCCAGTTGACAGTTCAAGAACTCCATCCCCCTTAGGATTGACATTTTGAGGGATTGTAATGGCTCTCTCTCTATATAGGGGGGTTAAGCGCTGCCCCCAAATTGTTTATTTAAAATATATTTTTGTCAACTATTTACTGGTACATAAATACTGATAATCAAATAAAATTGGTATTGTCAGATAGCCTGAACTTTTCTGCAAAGCGCTACAGGATTCATTTTATAAATTTCGTCCGAATAATTTAAATTTTAATTTTCCCCGAATAATTTAAATTTTAAAATATTAATTGCATTTAAAAAAAAACGAAAAATGTACACAAATGTAAAATTTCTTTCTCTAAGACGGAGTACAATTAAAAAAAAAAAAAAATCTTTGAATCCAAGTCGGCAATCCATGGAAAAATTTTCTCCATAGGTTAACATTGAGGTGAGCGAATCCAATGGGGTTAGTATATAACAACCTTAAAGGTACGGAGGGAAGGATTTTACCTACGAAATCTGCCAAAGTGGTAAAATATAAAATAACTAAGAAAGTGTTACATAAAATTTAAAATTTTTATTTTGTCCTTCGTAGGTCGTTAAAAAGAAAACCAAATAAACCGTTTCGGATAATGATTTCACTACTTTTAGCAAAAATATTTTTAAAGATACCGCTGATACTACACTGCTGGCCACCCAAATTGCAACACCAAGAAAGACAAGAGATATCACAACAAAATTTATTTTGTAGATAACATGTTGACCAAGTATCAAATGATTAAATTTATAGACTTCTGTGAAGTGTGGTTCCTGCCAAAATCAGTAGCCAGAGTAGCCGCCATTGTTGGAGATCACCGCTGCCACACGCCTCGGCATTGATTCAAAGAGACTTTGGATAAGTTCTTGGGGTACAGTAGACCAAGCAGCTTCCACACGTTGCCAAAGTTGATCTGCTGTGGCAGCTGGGAATGGAATCTGGGTCAATCGTAGAGCAACCATGGACCACATGTTTTCTATCGGCGAAAGATCCGGAGAGCGAGGCGGCCAGGGAAGCAGTTCAATCTGGCGATTGACGAAGAACCGATGGACAATGCGTGCCACGTGTGGTCGCGCATTATCCTGTTGAAATATGGCTGTGGGCAAGCCCTGAAGGTAAGGAAGGACAACTGGCTCCAACACCTCGGAGATGTAGCGCTGGCTGTTTAAAGTACCGGCAATGCGTACTAGAGGTGTGCGAGAGTGATATCCAATACCGCCCCATACCATAATACCCGGTGCAGGACAGTGTGGCGGTGCATAACGCAGCTGTTCAGCATCCTCTCTTCACGGTGTCTCCAGACTCGAATGCGACCATCGTGGTGTTGCAGACAGAAGAGTGACTCGTCAGTAAAAACAATTTCATTCCATTCTGCCATCCACATCCTTCTGTCATCGCACCTTTGGCGGCGGAGACGTCTGTGGTTCTGCGTCAAGGGTGGACAAAGCAATGGACGTCTTGCGGACAGACCACTCTGCTGTAAACGGCGTCGAATGGTACGCGCAGACACTGGATGATGCGTTACAGACTGCATGTCCTGTGCTATGGTTCGTGATGTGACTGAGCGATCCGTCACTGCCATGCGCACAATTTGCCTGTCATCACGTGAAGTGGTGCGCTGAGGTGGATGCGATCGAACACGCCGGTCCGTCGTACCCTCCTGCATCCAACGATCACATATCCGCATTACAGTTGTTTGGTTTCATCCAAGACGACTACCGATTTCCCTGAAAGATAATCCACAATCTCGGTAGGCCACTATCCTTCCTCTGTCGAACTCGGATACTTGATCAAAAGATGATCGCTGTTTTCGACGAGGCATAATTGATCGTTTTTTTGAAAAAAACACAAGAAGAACACAATTGCCGAACTTGAAATCGTCGAAATCTCCAAGCCTTAAATAGCGCTTTGAAGTGGCGCCACAGGCGCGCGTGATGTGCGTCTGAACTGAAATTCTAATCATTTGCATATCTCACCTCCGCTAATGCATGTTGTAAATTTCATGTCATTTGCATGTTTCCTTCAGGGTGTTGCATTTACAGTGGCCAGCAGTGTAAGTTAGGCTCCGACGGGAAAATCGATGTTTTGGACCCTCAATGGCTATCGATACCCAGTGAACTGGACTGCAGAACACTACAGGTACGGAGAACATTATTTTTTTTCTTGTGGAATCATCCAGGTAAAGGATGCATATTCGATTTTAAATGACTCCAAGAGCAAAAATTTCACAGTTAAGCTAAGCGTTCGTAAAGGCCGTACTTTTGAGAAACTGCCTGTTCCGTAATGAAACGATGTCGCAAAAGGTGGTGCTCTGGCATTTTCAATTACGTAAAATTTCAAAAATTCCAATCAGTTATCACTAAAATAGAAAAAATCCATTGAAGTTCATAAAAGAATTAAAATAGCGAATGTGGTCTCTTATTTAAACAGACGAATTGATTTCGATTTGCAATTTTAACGTTTTTCGACAGGATTTTTTATTACTATATGTTACCACGTTGAGTGTTGCGGGGACCATCGTTGAACACTTCGATCAGGATGTTTTGATAATTACATATAAAATATATGACGTTTCAAAATAGAATTTCACTGGATACGGAACATTTTCTTCCAAGTAATTATTTTTGTAGTCTTAAAAGTATTGTAAGCCATATTTTATAAACATATACAGCATAGGTTCTTAAACTGTGGTCCGCGGACCCTTGGGGGTCCGCGTAGCCAATACCGGGGGTCCGCGAAACAATTTTGACATTAACTTTTTTAAATTATTCATTAACTTTGTTAAATTCTTTTTACTACTATTTTTATTCATTTTATGTTTTTTTATTCTATATCCTAATAAAAATGTTCATCTCTATAAATGCGCAAGACCATTTATTAAAATAACTAGCCATACATTTTTACCAATATTTATTACAACGTAATAAAGTGTCTTTGAGTGATGCCTTTGAGATTATTAAGCCAGTGCCTTTGAGATTATTAAGCCAGAAATTAAGTCTCAAGATCGACGTAAAATGCCTAGGGTTGGGATGGGGGTCCGAAAAAAAAAAAAAAAAAAATTGTCCAAGAGGGGTCTTCGGACTACATAAGTTTAAGAACCCCTGATATATAGTATAATTAATGGAAAAACGCGGTACATCAGTGCCATGTACCCCAATGCAACGTTAAAATTTTTATTACATGGTAAATCATTACTAAGCGATACCTACACAGCACCAATATTTCACATTTTTTTTATTAACCTTACAAGAAAATTATTATGCATTCCCACTTATACAGGTTTTCTTTGTGAGGAATGAATGCAGTAATGCCTTTTAACATGTAAGTGTTAGTTAATTTACGTAGTAGATAGATATTTCCATTTTAACAGTTGGAGTTTAAACAAGTGATTTTGTCCTAACTTTACATTAAAAATATCAATTTCATAAATCAATATATTTTTCGCAGCGTTCAAACAAGTAGGGGAGACCCTTGTACCTAGGGCCATCGTGTACCTAGGGCCACCATGCTTTATTTAAACAATTATTATTTTACAGTATTTTTACTCATTGGAGTGAGTGACAACATTGTTTCAAATCATAACAGCCATTTTTAATGAAAGCAAGAAGAAGCTATAGTTAAATAGAAAAGGAAGTCTTGATTTGATGATCAAAACTAAATTTTTTCCCTTCAATTTGGAGTCTTATTTTGTGAAATTAAGTGCAAACTTATGTTTTAATGTATAGCAGATATTTTTTGTAATCATTAAAGGAAAAAATGATATAAAAACAAAGTTTGATTTCTGCAGGTCTTTGGCTATGGAAGCCATTTTGCCAAAAACAACAACATCTTGTACCTAGGGCCATAATCTTGTCTTGTACCTAGGGCCATGGCCTCTGGTAGAAAAGAGGTGGACGAAAACTTGGCAAGTGTAGAATTCTCACTGATACCCCCGAGAAAAATGAAAATTAAGCACAAATATTGAAAAAAGTAATTGATAAAAAAAAGGTTACGAAATCTGTGTTTGAAACAGAAAATTTATGTGGGATCATCAAGAAGACAATGGAGAAAAAACATACATTAGAAAGTGATGAAATAATAAACATTTCCTCCTTTAAGACATTGCCTACAATTAACATTTCTTCTTTACGAAGATTTTAGAAGTTGTGCATGAAAGAAATAATGTATACAAATTGTTTTTTTTATTGTAAACAACAATTTCAGTGTTTGGAAATAACTGGCCCTAGGTACAATAGTGTTATTGTACCTAGGACCATTTGTAATTTTTTTTAAATTTTCAATATCATTTACAAGTTGTTTTTTTTCTACACTTGATGTGATTTTTATTTAAAGAGAATAAAGCACGTAATGTATGCAAACTATTTTTATTATTGTAAGTTAGTTATAAGTAAAGATACTGCCATTTAAAAATAGCCGGCCCTAGGTACAAGGGTTTCCTCTAATATTTTTTCCGATATGAAGACACTTTAGATGAATGGAGTATTTAAACATTTCCTGTTATCAATTCATACCATTAGTCCAACCTTGGATATGGAAATAGAGTAAACGTGGCATGAACACAGAACATTTGATGAATTGATTTTTCACGGAGACAGTAATAGTAGCAAGCGATTAAAAGAGGTCGTATGACAGAGCAGCAAACTCGAAACAAATAGTTTGACATTAATTTAATGGAGTGAATGATTTGAAAATCATTGTTTAAAGTCAAACAAGTTTAATATGAATGGATTTTTCTGGAAGGTTTTAAGCAAAATCCTTTTACTATTTCCTCTTCCTTTCGATTCGAAATTAAAGAAAAGGTTATTGAAAATAAAATGTCAGTGTTTTTTAAAAGATATATCTGAGTTCCACAATTGCATCGTTCTGACTCTAATGACAGATGTATGTATTTCGATGTGACATGGAAATGTCTTTGGCCCTTTCATGAAAGTCAAGTTTGTTAGCATCTAGCGCCATCTGTAGACAGGCTCTCGAAAATTGTTTTCGGAATTATCGATTGGATGGGGACTCCCTGTTTCAAATCTTTCGAAGATTAAAGCGAATTTTTTTCTATGGATTCAGAGGTAATAATATCTCACACAAGTGGAATAAATATAGGTATGGAAGGGTTCAAAATATAGTCTCATTTCACTGTTTCAGTTCATTCATCTCGCTAGTTAGTTATGTATTAAAAAAGATGTGCAGTTAGATTTCAGCAGTTATAGAACAAGTGTTTACAAAATTACTACCTGTCTTGTAACTGATGTATAAACTAACATGAAATTTTAGTGTCTAATTAGAGTTTATAATGTTCAACAGGAATGTAATGATGAAAATATTTTAATTTTTTTTAATTTGCTTTAGTTATATGCATTTTTCTTACAGAGATTCCCTTTGTCGTATCACTTTTTACACTCATCTACACACTCCGACACACACATAAACACACACACACACACATATATATATATATATATGTATGTATGTGTGTGTGTGTGTGTGTGTGTGTGCGATACAGCAGCCTTGTAGATAGAACTAGATTTGAATTAAAATTAATGCTTAATACTTAAGCTTTAATACTTGAGAAGATCCGACTATGGCAAAATGAAATCAGAGTTAACGTAAGTTGACTAAATAGTTCAAAAGTTTCATCGAAACTAAATTTTTTTAAATTCCATTTTTCCATATGTCAACTTATCTCAGATGTTATGCTTGATGGCTAGTAACTCAATTTTCGAGTTATTAAGTGTACACAAGAAGCAAAAGCTACTAATTTTTCTATTTTTTCCTTTTTAAAATTTAGGAATGAATAGAAAGTTGAGAAAGGTATATTAACATAAATACTTCATTTTAGATGTATTTTAATTATTTCCTCTGAACCTCTCTGATAACATATTTTGTTTGGTCCAGTTTCGACTTTTTAAAATATATGATACTTAACATCAACTTAAAGATATAAGTAAAAAAAAAATCGCAACTGTTGCTTTCCATTTAATGCCAAATGTTTCATATGATATGGGCATAAGCAGCGGATAGAAGATTCCAATGAAATTGTAGTCTCAAAGGATAATTTTCTTATTGTAAGAAGCATTCGAATCATTGTTGATAATTTGACAGTATACATAGCTCAAAAAAATTTTCAAAATATCAAAGTGTCACTTATTTGAAAGTTCATCATTACTGCTATTGTGGTAACTTTTATGGATAATTGGGCAGTTTGGATATAACGGGGGCATTTTTAATTCATCAGATCCTGTTAAACGCTGTAACTGATTTTTTTGGATTACTAAACCCAAGTCATTTCCAGTAACTATTAGTAGATACTTCAAATTAAGGATTTACATGCTGAGAATCGGATTGATTTTCGAATCATGTTTCGAAATGAAATAAGCTATATTTTCGTGTATATTTTTTGACATACAAATAATACCCTTCCAAAAATTGTAAGTCGTCTTATTTTGCAATCCATAATTAAATAAGTACACATTTTTTTACGTTTCGTTGGTAAAATTAAGAGTGAGTATGTACATTTCTGGCAGCACATGATAGGAAAGTTGGATTTTTTTAAAAAATTAAGGTTTAAAAATAAATTTGAATTATATAATCTATGAATTCCGTAGATGTATTTAAAGGATACATTTTAAAATCAGTGAGTACTGTCCGAAAGTATTATACCTGAAATGTCTCAACTCGGACTCATTATGCCAATTCGTTTCTCCTTGAGATAAAGACTGCTATGCGGCAATGACAAGAGAGTCGACAATGGCTGAAAAATACAGAGGGTCGTGAGCTGAGCAGGGCCACCCAGAGGAGGGGGGGGGCACTTTGCCCCAGGCCCCCAACTGCCGGGGGGGGGGGGCCCAAAAAATTTTTAAAAAATTATTTATTAGATTTCTTTCGAAAGAAAATTCTGAAACTTGTACCGTACTTCAAAATTCAAAATAATCGCCTGACAAAAGGGGCCCCCTCAAAAAAATATAAAAAAAATTATTCGATTAATCAGATTTCTTGGGGCCCCCAACATAAGTTTGCCCCAGGCACCGTAAAGTCGCTGGGCAGCCCTGGAGCTGAGGGTTAGTGGTTGTATTATTTCTTGCATGACGCACATTTCGAAAGTATCTGGATGATACAATGATGCAAAGAATCTCAAATAACTTTGCAAGATTTTATATACTGGCTATAATAGAAAGTTGAATTATAAAAATTTGCTAAGTTAGACGCATAAAATTAAAATTTTTTAGACATGCTTACCTCAACTCACCTCTGCTAAGACTCAACTATATCTCCTTACTGGATTATTATCGGAGTCTTAAGTTAACGAAAGGGGAAAAAATCTCGGTTTTTATCACGGCTCGTAGCTGTGTGCATCGAAACGTAGTAGACTGTAATTGTTGAAGAAACAATAAAAGAATTTTTTTTTAAACTGAATTGATCAATTAGAAAAGTTTAAAGATATTGTATTGTTATACTTGCAGCTCTTTTCATAAATGAAAGAAGTAGAAATACGCTAACTTTTCTCAGTGCAGTTTTGTTTTATGTGGAGATAATCCTAAATATATATAGATTGTTTTAAAGCCAATTTTAATTGTTTTAGCCAAACACGGAGTTCAGATGATGTAATATAGCGGGCCTTCAGTTGCATTAAAGATCACGAGGGGAGATTCTTTAGTACATCTGCCATCTTTTTTCCCTTGAATATCAGCAGAATTTTTATTCCAATGCGGAGATACTTGTCGCGAAGACATTCACCTATATTTCACCGCAGTTTTGCTGGCCATTTTATTATGGGGGCACCATATAGGCAGACCAGCATTGCCCCCCTATGAAGGGACGACACAAACGGAGGCGTTTGAGTGGCGCTTCGCCAGGATTCGATCTGAGCACCCTCAGCATCGAAAACCAGCACGCTGTACCACAAGGCCGCCACGGCCCCGAATTTTTATTCTTTAACTGTCTAATATTTTAATGAACTTAATTTTCGTGTTTTAATTTCAGTGTATGTGTTATGTAGTACTTGATTTTCCGCCGAAATACAAATACATAAGCCTTTGCTATCCTTTATAATAAATAAATATCCTTTGCTATGAATGCCTGTTAACATTCATAGCAAAGGATGCGACAAAGGCAAGTATAGGTTTTTTAATTTTATTGTATCCCTGAATACTGATTGTATGATACCAGGCAACATTTTCTTCCGCGGAGCAATGACAGAAGAGAAAGGAAGATTAACATTCTGTCCGATCTTGTCTTAGTTGCATCGCACCTGGAAGTAATAAATAAAATACAGAAAAAGTTACGACAGAGGCTTTCCGAAGATGAATAGTTGGATGTTTTCTTTTTATATGTGTGCTGTTCTGCAAAGAATTAGATCACGAGGAATCATTTCCTTCAAGGAAGGAGCAAAATACATTTGTATGTTTCAGTTTTTTGAAATTTGAAAGGGAATAATATTTTAAAGATTCATAATAAACTAGCTGAAAACCCGCGCTTCGCTACGGAGTACATTCAAATTAAATACAACGGTAAATGTATGCAATTAATGCCAAAAAAATAAATATATATATTTATAATAAATGAGACGATCAATATATACAATTGATGTAAAAAAATATTTATATATATATATTTATAAAAAAATCATAAGGAATATTTATTTTTTTTGGATAATATCCAATCGTCTGCTGCATTAGAAAGAAAAAATGTTTTTTTTTGTCTATTTAGTTGTTACGCACGTGACGATAAATTTATTGAAAGTACCAGAAAAAGAAATCACGTGATTCAGCATTAATAATTAAATTCTAAAAATTAATCTTTAAAAATTTCACCAAAAATCAGGAAATGGAGGTAAAAATTCGAAAAAAAAACTTCATTTTGAAGGAATTTTATGATCTTTCTCGTGATATAAATTTTATAACCCCCAATGTATTATTTTAAATGCAAACGTAAAAAAAAGTTTAAAAAACAGCTTAAAAAAATTTAATTTAAAAATCTAAGCAGCATTTTGAAAAATCTTCTAGTGCACCCCTACACTATTAGAGGATCGCCATGCAAAATTTCAGCCCTTTAGGTCCAGCGGTTTGGTCTGTGCGTTGTATGTCAGTCAGTCAGTCAGTGAATGAATGAGTCAGTTACGGAACTGTTTTATATATATAGATTACGTGGTTCCGTTATACGCATCTCATATATTTCGAAGAAAAGCTCTAATGTCTGACTGCTTTGATATTTATGCTTAAATTGAAAATTTATGTTTGTTCGATGAAAATTGGATATCATTTTCGATTCCAACAACAAATTGTAAGCTTAATTTTTTTATGTCATTTTGCTTTGTATAGAAGGTGTTCACTTTCTTCGTAGTTTGACTTCTTCATTTGTTGAATACGAGTACGTACGTGTTCCAAGTGCGGATAGCATACTGATGTTTTTTATTCTCACTTGATTATTTTTTTTAGCGTTAATAAACGTTATTGCGTTTTGGACGACCTTCTGATTATTGAGTTGTGTTGGAGAAGATTTTTTCTTCCGTATCTCCCCATATCTATGTCATTAATTTTAATCCAGCTTTCAGCTCTTTTTCATATCGTAAAAAATGATGACATTTAAAGATTAAAAAACAACAGTACGAGGGAAATATTTTATTTTCAAAAGAGTTTTGAAAAAAATAATGGTATTAATTTATAATTTCAAGGCGTGGATATTTCCGTGCTCATCCCTCGTAGGGAGCAGTATTGGCATACGTATATGTTGCTCCCAGTGTATTGACGTAGCCAAAGAAATTCACGGTGTAGATCAGTCAATGCCATTAGGACAAAGTAACTGCCGCGTTGGAAAAAATTATTAATAATTTCTCTAAAATTGCATGTATAATCTGACATTCCGATGTAAATTACTCATAAAATTAACACCTGCATACCTTCAATTCGGCACTATATATTACTAGAAGGTAATCCGTCATTTTGACGTCATAATACTAATAATGACGTCATAATGGAAAAAGTATATGAAAGTTAAAAAATATCCCTAATTATCTAACAATATTGCATTTAATCCACACCTTGTAAAAGCAAACCCTTTAATTATTTTTTATTTATTTAGTTTTTCATGCGATTGGAGTAGTAGACTGCCATCCAGTTTTCTACAGCTCACTACGCGATATGAATACTTGAGCTACTTGATTCATTCACATTTAAGTTTGTTTACTTTCAGAATTCATCGCAAAAGTAAACAAATTTTTAAAAAACTGTTAAATATACAGCTAAAAGCATCCAATTTTTCTTAGTCCTGAATGTTTTATAGAAAAATAGGCTGAACAAACGTGATTTGATGGAGAAGATATTAGTTTTTAGGTAAGAAAAAATTCTGATCCACATCTGAAATTGAAATTAAGCCTAACCGGCTGTTTGTTTACCGAGGGCTTCAATTGAAAGATGAGTACAGCCCGGAAGTGTTATACAGAGACAACGGCTATTATATATATAATTTTGAAATTATAAAATAAAAACTGGATGAAGCATACACTAGGAGACATAAACTTGACGGCATTTTAATGTAAAAGAGTAATACTTACTTTGAACACTATAATTTGACACTGATTGATTTTTGCCACCAATTAGCTGTTTAATTTTGAGAACATTCCGAACGGCTACAACCAACCAACTATACAGGGGAACTGTTTTAGGAATCAATCCGGTTGACTTTCCCTTTTAAACAGCGGTTCCCAACCCGTGAGTCACGAAGCGTTTTAGTGCGGTCGCAAGGGGTTCAATTTAAATAACTTTTTAACGATTTTCACTGAACAATTTGTCAACATTTATTTACCATGAAACTGTAAGGCAGTGATGTTTTTTAAAGGTAAAAGTCTCTTTCAAAACGCAAACCCAGTTTGTTAGAATTGTACTGTCTTCATTTGGTGGTAAATGAAATCGCGGTTACTTACTACGTACAGTACACAAATCTAAATGTCTGTTTGTCTCGCATCAATCTCCGTTGTCACTTTTGGCATTACTATAGCAGTTTCTTCAAAGGGAAAAAGCTATTTTATTTAGGTATGAGTTTTCTATTTTATTGTTATTTATTCTGAATCCATACGGTAGGTGCCTTAAGGTGACTGCCTACGTTGAAAATGCCATTTTTTGACTATTTGATGAATTTAATTATTTTCAGAATCTTGTAAATCAATCTTTTCTCTTTTCAAAACAGTCTTCATTTTCATTCTACGTCAATTAGAAGCAGAGCTATAGCTATTTTAAAAAACATCGTCTAATAAAAAATTTAAGTGACAAACAACTTTAAATGCGTCCATTTTTTTGACCATTTTGGTCAATTTTATTTTTTGCAAGAATCTTGTAATTCAATCTTTTCTCTTTTCAAAACCGATTAGATTTTCATTCTACAACAATTAGAAGCAGAGTTATAGCTATTTTAAAAAACATCGTCTAATACAAAATTGAAGTGACAAACAACTTTAAAGGCGTTTTTCTCAGAATTATGTTTTTTAGCACAAATCTCTACCGTTATCACGATATATAATTTGATAAAATTTTCAGGAAATGTTTTAGATGCTATTGTTAATGAAATGACGTACAATAATTGACGTATAATAAATAGTTTTTTGTTTGGGGCTGTTTTTATAAGGAAAGGAATGACGAATTGGGGAAAATTTTCATATTGGAACATAAAATTGTCTGTATTATTTTTGCATTTTAAAATTTCTCTTAGATTGTAGGTCATTTTGAAGATAACTGTTATATGTATCATGTGTAAGAAGGAAATTAAAATAGTAGCATTAGAATTTTGTTCAGAGTGATAAGCGTTTTAGCTAATTTCATTAAAAATTACTTCAAATTGACCAATTTATAAAAAAGTATAGTAGTTACAGGAAAGTTTTTTTTTTATATTTATTTTTAAATGCTGTTTTACCATAAGAGACCAAAAAATCCTTAAAAAAACATTTTTTTAAAATTGGCTCCGAACGTAGGCAGTCACCTTAATTTTCTTGAGGTTCTGTTCTGTTCTTGCTTTTACATACCTTTGTCTAAGCGATTAATGTTTCTTAAGGGGGTCCAGGACACAAAATTGGTTCAAATTTTCAAAAAAAATTTATTGCATTAAATTTTTTTTGTTCTTTTACGCTTAAAATGACGTTTAAATCATGTTTCTATCTTAATTATAACAGGATAAATTATTATTTTTTTTGCAACATTCTAATAGTAGCCAATCGTTGTTTAAACCTGTAAGTGCGTTTTTCTGCATGATGGGCTTTTTCCCCATTTCTCGTCTATAAATTGTTATAAATCAAGAACCGTTAAAGACAAATGGTTGAAACTTGGAACATGTTTTTTTCCAACTATTTTACTTTAATTTTAATTCAGCAAATTTGAAAAAAATATCTACTTTTGAAATATGATTTTTTAAAAAAAATTACATAATTTTTTTTGTAATTTTTAATCTAAATATTTTTAATTTCTTTAAAAATTTATATTTCAAAAAATGCTGAATCAAAATTAAAACTTATATATTTCTGTTTAATTAAAAGAAAAAAATTTTGAAATTCGACAAATAATATTTCGAGTTATAAAGATTTTTACTTTTATTAAAAATTTTAAATTTCAAAATATTTTAAAAACTTATTGAGAAATTTTATGATGTGATTTTGTTTACAAATTATATGGTTGACCATCACAAAAAAATTCAAAATTTTAACTCAATAAATAAAAAAAAATTTTAAATGTGTCCCGGACCCCCTTAATGTTCCCATTTATTGCAAACTTCATTTTTGTTAAATTAAACATTTAGTTGGATTTTAAATGATAGTAGATGCATTTTAGTGTTTCCCTTTTTGTCTTAAGGGGGTCCAGGACACATTTTGAAATATTTTTTATTTATTGAGTTAAAATTTTGATTTTTTTCTGATGGTTAACCATATAATTTGTAAAAAAAATCACACCATAAAACTTCTCAAAAAGTTTTTAAAAAATTTTAAAAGTTAAAATTTTTAATAAAAGTGGAGTAATTTAAAATCGTTATAACTCGAAATATTATTTGTCGAATTTCAAAATTCTTTCATTTAATTAAACAGAAATATATAAATTTTAATTTTGATTCACTATTTTTTAAAATATTAATTTTTAAAAAAATTAAAAATTTTTATATTAAAAATTACGAAAAAATTATGTAACTTATTTTTAAAAAATCATATTTTCAAAAGTAAATAATTTTTTCAAATTTGCTGAATCAAAATTAAAGTAAAATAGTTGAAAAAGACATGTTACAAGTTTCAATCATTTATCTTTAACGGTTCTTGACTTATAACAATTTAAAGACGAGAAATGGGGAAAAGACCCATCATGCAGAAAAACGCACTTACAGGTTTAAATAACTATTGGTTACTATTAGAATGTTGAAAAAAAAATAATAATTTCTCTTATTCTAATTAACATAGAAACATGATTTAAACGTCATTTTAAGCGCAAAAGAACACAAAAATTTTTAATGCAATAAATTTTTTTTCGAAAATTCGAACAATTTTGTGTCCTGGAAAAGGGCCTTTAAATGAAAATATGTAAGGGGGGGGGAAGGGGGGGGGGAGGGGGGTCACGACTCGAAAAAGATTGGGAAACACTGCTCTAAGAGGATGCCAGCAACCAGTTTGAGCTACATTTTGTGACCCGAAGTAACCTTTATACTGCATTTCAAATGCATTAAAAAACAATCACCGTTCCGTTGTAATTTTGAACCTTACATATTAATACTGAATTTATTGATTTCAACAAAATTACGAATTCTGAATTAATATGAAATTTTTTGTAAGATGACATTTATTCTTGCCGTCTTTATAACTTTCGGCGCCTCTCTCATGAGGAGGATCTTTCGTCCTCGAAACACTTATGATTTAGACAATTATTTGTGACGATGCCGTTATTTCCATTATGTCCAGGCTTATGACCTGAATATACGAGTATTTCCTAACCACTAAAATAAGAGTAACACATTTATGGATTTGTATTGTTACCAGTGCATTAAGTAGCTATGTCATATCAAGGAAAATATACGGAACATACTGGGTTTGTATAAAAAGTATCGGGAAAAGTTTCGGAAAAATAAATTTATTTGAGATATTGCTACAATTCCTCAAAAATCTTCAAAATGCATCCCTTGGGCGTTGACACACTTTTGCCAGGGGTTTTTCCAAGACTCGAAGGTCCCGTGGTAGGCGAATTCCGGAACGTCCTTAAGGGTGCGCGTGCAAGCTTCTTTGACAGCACTTAGGGTCCCATGGTGGTGTCCGTTGAGGGAGGATTTCACTTTTGTGAATAGGAAATAGTCTGCTGGTGCCAAGTCGGGACTGTAAGGGGGATGGGGAATCGTCGCGATGTCGTTTATCGTCAGGTGCTCGGTGACCTTGGAGCAAGCGTGGCTGGGTGCACTGGGACGAGTTTAGTGCAGATCTTTCGCATCGGCAAATTTTCACTGATAATGCTGTGCACTGTCATCTTATCAATGCCAATTTTATCTGTGACCATGCGCACACTTAACCGACGTTCTAAATTCAGCACTTTACACACTCGTTGCCCGTTGTCGTCGGTTCTTGAGGTCGACGGCCGTCCAGAGCGGGGCTCGTTCTTCACACTCTCTTGGCCATCTTTGAAGAGCTTGTGCCACTTAAAATCTGTAGTTTGTGATACGCTTTCATCCTTGAACACTTGGCGAATTATGCCCAACGTCTCCGTACCCGATTTTTCTAGTCCAAAAAAAATTTGATGGCTTACCGCTGTTCAATCGTTTGCTGCATTTTGCGCTTGCACCGAGTCACTCGACAGGGGTCCACTAAAAATACGATCTAGCCTGAACGAACACTCGCAGGCGACTGGTGCTTAGTGCGTCTTGTAGGTCACATCCCCCACCACCGAACGAGCACGGTACGAGTGCGCTCCGACGTACAGTCACGTCAGGAAAAAATTGTTCCCGATACTTTTTATACAAACCCTGTACACACCTTGAGCTCATAATACATATTATGAGCTCCACGACTGTGCTTTTAAGAGATACATTTTAGCATTTCGAGACTTTTCCTAAGAAGGCAGAAGCTTTTCTTATAAGTTTCGAAGCCGAGAAGCTTCTTTCATTCCATATGTCGCTTATGTCATACTATGATACATAGAAGTTGTTTCTGACACTCAGTGATGATTACAGAATAATGTAATCATTACTGAGTATGTCTGAAAAGGCTATTCGAGTGAAAAAAGATTCATACGTATTATTATCTGGGTGACATCGGAGGTATTCAGCTTTTACATATACAGTTTTAACAGGATTTTTTCTATGTGCATCTGAAGAAGTGAAAAATTTTCCACTTGATCAAAGAAAGGAAAATGTCTCTCTTATCTAGTTCTTTCGTTTTCTAGTTTTTAGTTTTCTAGTTGTCGAGTTCTTTCATTTCTATTTTCAAATGCTATCATCTATAATATCTTACAATTTTTCATTTGTAACTATTTTGTTAAATCAAGTACTTTCATATTTTTAACAAATTTGTGTAGTTTTAAATACAATTATGTGATACGATATTCAAAACCGACATCTAGTTGAGTAGAAGAGTCCAAGACAAATGAAATAAATTTCTCAAAATTCTCACTTCTACAGCATTAAAATTTTATTTCCGGATTCTTTTCTACCTTCTAAAACAGGGGTGTCCAACCCGCGGCCCACGGGACGCATGCGGCCGAAAGTAGTGATGCGACATCGATAACAAAACATCGATGTTTTGAAACATCGATATTCAATATTGAAACATCGATGCTAATAAAACATCGCCCAAAAACCATCGATGTTTTTAAACATCGATGTTTTAGAACATCCATTTTTAAAACTGGTTTAGTAATCTCTAACATTAATGTTACTTCCGTTAGTACAGGGTGGCTAATAAATACTGTGACAAATATCGAATCATTTAATTACACACAGATGAAATAGAAAATGGAAAATACAACAATATTATGAACATTATACATGAAAGTTTACCATGAAATAATTTTACTCGAATCAACCGCCATCTTTATCGATTACTAAAGATAATATCTTACGCCACTGTCCTATTGCGGCACGAATCATTTTATGAGGTAATTTGTCCCATTCACTCCGTATGGAAGCTTTGAGGGAGTCCAAACTTCTGTGCTGCTTAGCATTTACTTTAGACTCTAAAATCCCCCAAATGCAATAGTCTAAAGGATTTAGATCTGGTGAAGAAGGTGGCCAATCTTCTTGCTTGATAAACTTCGGGCAATTGGCATGGAGCCATTTCTTTGTTGTTTTGGATCGGTGGGACGGTGCAGAATCTTGCTGAAATATCCAATTCTTTTTGGGATACAATCTGTTAGCATGTGGTAATAAACGTGTAGCCAATATTTCCTGTTTGTAATATTCAGCATTGATTTTTACCCCTTTATCGATGAATTTCAGAGGCAGTTTTCCCTTGTGTGACTCTGCAGCCCAAACCATAACAGAATTCTTGTTCTGAAAGCGTTTAACAGTTCGAAGATTTTCAGGTATATCCTCGAAGGTTGCTGAATATACAACATCATTTTTAGCATTATAACTTTGTTCTGTACAAAACAGCTTCTCATCAGAGAAATTATTTTTTCAACACTTTTGCTACCGTGCCGGTTCAGCAATTTCTTACATCTTTGTAACCTTTTTACTATTTGTGCAGTAGTCAAACCTTGAACTTTTCTTTTGCGATAAGGGCGAAAACCCAGGTCTTCATTTATGATAAGTTGCATAGTTCTGCGACTGATGTTCTCTTCTGCAGCCATTTTATTTGCAGAACGTTGTGGATTTCTTCGTATCTTTTCACGAATTCTTTTGATACGTTTTTTTGTACGAACAGTGCGTGGACGACCGGACCTTGGTCGATCTTTACAGCTATTGGTATCCAATAATCGATTTATAGTCCTATATATTAACGTCCTATTAAAACCAAGGCATTTTAATTGCTTAAATATTTTACCTGCAGAAAATCCGCGATCAAAAAGCTGTTTAACCATTAACCTTTTGGCTTCCATCTTAAAAAATATTCTACATGTTTTACTTTAAACAAAAATCGTCTGCGTTTACAAAAAGTTGCCAATCACACAAATAGATAGATAAATTGTTTTTCCAAACGATTAAAATTAACTCTTATTTTTTGGAGTGTTACAGTATTTATTAGCCACCCTGTAGTGGGGGGAGGGGGTGATTTAATTTTACTCTCTGATTGGACAGGCACAAATGACAAAAACTTGGTTGCTTTGGGCTACATTGATGACTCAAAATTCTCGTTGTAAATACCGCCATGCTTTGCCTTCAAATGTCCAGATAAATTCGTGGTATTGCCAGAAGTTTTGAGGGACTTAAGGCAAATATTGCATTTCGCCAATTTATCGGTGGTTTTGTAAAAATATTTCCAAACGGTACTTTTGGGAGGCATCTTACTAATAATATTAACCTCAACTTATATAAAACCAGAACAAAACAAAAACTTAAATGGATGCACTCGTGGATATACTATTTGTAAAATAAAACCCCATGGAAGGTCCTGGAGTGTCAGGAACATTCCAAGCGCTCTGATTGGTTCATTGGTTGTTAATTGTCATTTGTCTGTTTGCCAAGGAATCATTCCCCCTTTTGTATTCGTCCTTTTCAGAATTCAGACTTACACTTACTGAGTGTGAAAATTATGCTACGTGGTAAATTTTTTTATTACGGTACTTTTTCATTAAAAAAAAAAAACATCGAGACAACGTAAAACATCGAACACAAAACATCGATGTTAAAAAAACATCGGCTTCAATAAATTGATGTTTAAAACATCGATTTTTTTTTTATCAAAACATCGACATCGATGTCGCATCCCTAGCCCAAAGCAAGTATTAGTGCTACCAAGAAAAGTATTAGTGCTGAAAACGAAAATGAAATATCAATAGCCCGCCTCGGCCATGAATTTTGGCAGGCACCCATTACAGATCCCGCTTTGTTCATTCAACAAATCGACAATACAGCATTTGAAATATTTTTAATTCTATACAAAATTTCATATGCAATTTATGTATATTAATTTCATTACAAAAACAAGTAATATATAAAAAAGAAATTTTAAAGTCAATTCCTAATTAGGTCAACAAAGAAAAATTTGAGTGTGAACTAATAGTAGGAATTGAAAAAAAGGATTGCCTGCCAGAACCTTGCCTACTGTGCGAGATTAGGAGGGGGGGAAAGAGAGAGAAAAAGTATGTCAGGTTGGGGATTCGATCTCGCAACCTACAGGACGGGAGAAGCCCGCGATACCGCAGTGCTACCGTTTGCACAGTAACAAGAGGGAAATTACTATTCAAGAGCAAGAGACGCTCTAGGTCTAAAACTAAAATTGATTAATTAAATTTAATTAATGAATTAATATTTGAAAAAACTGTATTAACATCAAGTGTCATCCATTACAAGTTTAAAAAAATGTATTTGAACTTGAGTGGATGAATAAAAAGTACTTTTGTTCAAATTTTCAATCGTTAATAACATATATATAGAGAGAGAGTGTGAACTAATAGTAGGAATTGAAAAATTTAATTAATGAATTAATATTTGAAAATACTGTATTAACATCAAGTGTCATCCACTACAAGTTTAAAAAAATGTATTTGAACTTGAGTGGATGAATAAAAAGTACTTTTATTAACGATTGAAAATTTGAGCAAGATATATATAAAGAGAGTGTGAACTAATAGTAGGAATTGAAAAATTTAATTAATGAATTAATATTTGAAAAAACTGTATTGACATCAAGTGTCATCCACTACAAGTTTAAAAAAAGTATTTGAACTTGAGTGGACGAACTTGAGTGGAGTACTTGAAAAGTACTTTTATTAACGATTGACAATTTGAACAAGATATATATAGAGAGAGTGTGAACTAATAGTAGGAATTGAATGAAATGTGAAGTTTTTACACAGTTAACATTTCATGTTTGTAACAATATTAAAATTAGTATAAAAAATTAAACACCACGAACACACGGTTTTCATAACCTTATGAAGGCATTCACGAACAAGGCCATTATAAATATTGTTAGGGAGAGTACTCGCTCATTTTGTCTCATCAAACTATTTCCAGGAGAGTTGACAAAACTTGGGAAATATATCGGAAACGATTTAAAAAGTAAAGCTTCTAGTTTTAAGTTTTACTCTTTGTTGAGGGATGAAAGTACTGATGCTACTGACACGGCTCAATTTGCCATTTTTATGAGAGGTATAAATGACGACTGTATTGTAACTGAAGAAATGGCTTCTTTAGTACCGTTAAAAGACACGACAACCTTGAGAGATTTATACGAAGCAGTGAAGAAAACGTTGACGCGATTCTCATTAACTCTTGCTAACGTATCTGGTATAGTTACAGATGGTAACTATGATAGCAAAAAAGAGGGATTAATAAGATTAACACTAGAACCGCGACACTTTTGGTATACCTAGAACCATAGAGAGGGTAAGTTTGACCTTAGATGGCAAAACACATAAAAATTCAAAAATCTTAATTTCGTTAAATAAAATATTACAGTTTCATATGATAATTAATATTTCCAATTATTTCCAATTATGATAATTAATATTTCCAATTTATTTTATTAAATATATATAAATCGACGGAAATGAACTAAAATTTTGGAATATAGTGTTATTCAAAAATTTACGTCCTTAAGTAAAATAACGCCTGTCTTAAACAAAAATAAATTTATACTTCATAACTTTAATGGAAAATGGATTATCTCATTTAAATATGCGTATAGAACATTTCAAAGAAGAATTTAAAGAAATATTAAAAATTTTATTAGTTACTAGTTTTCTGATTTATTTTATTCAATTTACTGTCTGCACTCTGTGCAGAACTTAGAAATAAGTTTTTTGAATTTACTTCAAATGGGGGTTTTACAATTTGAACAAATATCCTGTGTTTTATTTTTTCACATTTAGACGTTTGACATCGAATCCATTTCCGTTTAGCTTGTGGTTTTCCAGTGTTCTCAGCAGTTGTTTGGCACTCAGATGTCACCTTTCTTTGCCGGGAGAGAATAAACTTTTCACGCCGTTCTTCAACTAAATCTTGAATAAATTGTCGTCTAGTAATACTTTTTCCAGTTACAGTTCTGTACAAAATCCAAAAATTGACAGCATCAAGATCCAGAATATTTTTTAAAAACCTGCACTGGCCAGTTACGGGAAGAAGACTTGCTGGAATACTTCCTTGCAATTTGATCAATTTCATCTACATCGAATTTAGTTGAGTTGTAGAATGCAATTGTTTCAGGTAGCTTTTTTCCGGTACTGATTTTCCCTCTACCGATCAAAAAAAACAAAAAACACTGAGCTTTCGGGACGATCTCACGTGCCCCTCACGCGTCGGGTGTCGCAGAGCCGCAAGGATACTGGAATTTGCGAGATTTTTAAAACACCGAGGAGAACGGGGCGATACGGTCTCCACTACGTCCGCGAAGCCAGCGATCTCGCCGTATGACGTCATACCGCTGAAGACTTTATGAAAGTCCTTCATAACGCTTTTTGAAGTTCTAGAGAGCAACGCTCTACGAAATGCACCCGAATAATGAACATGAGGGCGCAGACTTCAAGTTACTCGAGAAAGTGATGACGTCAACGAGACCGCCGTACGTGTTTGTCGTTTTTGGCACCTTACTGGCAAAAGTAGCATTACAGTCGTCATTAATTCATCGTAAATGTGTATTACTACAATAGACTTTTACCCGGAAACCCGAAAGTATAGCGTTTTTGCCGATTCCGAATTAATAGAAAACGATGCGATTGCTGTTGAAAATTCTCGTTTTATGAACTACAATTGCCTAATACACCGGGAAAATTTATGCAGATTAGCTTTAAAAATGGATCATGTTATGCAAATCACCGTCAAAACGGGGAATTTTATATGGGCTCAGAGATTGAATCCTCGACAGTTCCAGAAATTTCTTAAAAGCTTGGATGCTGAGTATGACGATATCGTATACTTTATAGAGATATTAGAAGGCAAATGTTAAAAAGATTTTTATAACATACTTGATGAAATCAAATTGTTTATGACACTGAAAAAAAAACAGTTCCAGAACTTGATGGTGACAACTGGCTTGCAGATTTAGCATTTTTGATAGATTTGACTGCCTATGACTTAAATACCCGTCTTCAGGGTAAAAACTAATTTACCAATACAATGTTTGAAAAAATAAACGCGTTCCAAATGAAACTGAAATTATGGCAAGCCCAAGTAAATGTCAACAATTCTTTTGCATTTCGAGACGCTGACCAAACATAATTCTAAAAATGGTAAAAAATACAAAGCCTTACATTCCGATTTAGAACAAGAATTTAAAAATCGATTTCAGGACTTTTTGAAAAATAAACAATTCGTTTGCATCTTTGCTACTCCATTAACAGGCGATATAGATATGCTGCCAGCAAATTTTCACATGAAATGCATAGTGTTGCAATCTGAAATCCAACTTAAAAAGAAATTCAATCAAGTCTCTTCGAAGGAATTTTATAAATCATACCTGCCCAGAGATAAGTATCCCTCACTGCATAGTCATGCGTTATTCATGTCATCATTGTTTGGAAGCACGTACATCTCTGAACAACTATATTCAAGAGTGAAGCACACTAAGAGTCAAATTAGAACCAAAATATCGGATGAACATCTTGAGAACTCCCTACGAATTGCAACCCCTTCAATTGATCCAGATATTGATGCATTAGTTTCTCCTATTCAATGCCAATTATCACATTAATTTTATGACTCTTATAGTTATCTTTATAATTAAAAATAAAATTTATAATGAAATATGTTAACTATAATTATACATTTTTTACTCATTAACTATCTTTAACGTTAGGTATATTTTTGTGTGGCCTAAAACAATTCGTCTTCTTTCAATGTGGCCCAAGGAGGCTAAAAGGTTGAACACTAGGGTGGAGTGAAAAATCCAATTTTGCCAAATTCTTTCCTAATAGCGAAAATAATTTGACCCAACCGTTCAAAAAGCGTATCCTAAAATAATTTTTAATTTACTTTGAGTCTATCTACCCGCGCATTTGATTTGAATTTCTCAAAATCTCATCAAATATCTCTTTTCTATATCATTTGTAACCGCGAAAGAGCGAGGAAACAAGAATCAGTTAAGAAGCCAACGAACCGTTTTTTGCTACCCTATAGGTGTGTTGGGGTGAAATTAAAAATATTTTTGTCCAGTCATTACTCCTCTGCCCGTGCGCATGCTCAAGCACACGCGCCATACACACTTCTTTGGTCAGAATCAGTGACTTCCCGCGATTACTGTTCACAGTTCCGTCGTATCTAGAGTTTCGTTTGCTAATTGTTACATAGTTGAATATGGATAAAACAAGAAAAGCTTCTAGTTGTTGTATTTTTGGCAATATTGAAGAGGTGAAAGGTAATGTTACCTACGTATAAGGAGGTCATGAAATTTTATAATTTTGTAAGATTTCAGCTAAAGCTCAAATCGGATACTCAAAGGGAACCAGCTGTTTTACATAATGCGGAAATTGTTGCGGTAAGAATCGAAACTATATGGCAAAAAGCTTCAATCCAAATCGTATTCCACACCCGCATTATACAGATGATAAGAGCTTACCATTCGAAATGCAAAAAATTTGATAAAATCTTGGAAACGATTGACTGACGATAAAAAAGATTTCCACATCCGTAGTAACAAACTCTTTGATATCTGTTCTTGTAAGTTCAAAGATTTTCTACAATGTAAGTGTCCAAAAGGAACAAAAGTAGCGAAAGAAGAACAAACTTTTTTGACTGATCAGAGGACTGAAAAAATGGTTATTGGTGGTATAGGCTTTTTACAAACGAAAAAAAAAATAGAAAACGAAATGATAGAAATAGAAAGTTAGAACTATATTATGCTTCTGTGACAAATAGAGAGAAACGCAAGAATATAGAACTTTCTCCACGAAGCTCTGGTATATCGGACGAGTCAGAAGATACAATTGATATAGGCGATAATTTAGAATTGTGTTCTCCAAAGCTCCAAGTCCCTCAGAAAGAGTCAAATCTCAGCTTGCCGTATTTGTCAAAAACATGTGACCGATATGGCCTATCTGGTAGAGCTGGTGCAGTAATCGCGTCGGCAGTTCATAACATTAAATTAGATGTCAAAATGATAGACAGATCAAAACTGCACCGTGAAAGAGAAAAAGAGCGCACAGAAATATTAGCTAAACATCGAGTTTTCAGTGTTCCAGCTTTATTTTTTGACGGCAAAACGGATAAAGTTTTAACGATAGTGAAAAAGGGTATCAAAAAATACCGCTAAGTGATGGTAGAAGAACACATTTCAGTTATCAAGGAACCAGATTCTATTTATGTCGGCTACGCTGTCCCAAGTACTGGGACGGCTAAGAGCATAGAACTTGCTATATGTGACTTGCTTTCTTCTGAAAATATTTCATTGAGGGAAACTGTAGCAGTTGGTTGTAATGGAACAGTTACAAATACAGGGGAAAACGGTGGTGTTATATACGGTTCTTAGAAAAACGTTTGAATCAATCTTTACAATGGATCATTTGCCTTTTACACAAGAATGAATTGCCTTTTACACAAGAATGAATTGCCTTTAAGATACCTGTTTTCATACTTAGATGGCGAATCTACTGGGCCTACTTCCTATTCTGGTACTATTGGAAGATTACTAGAAAAATGTGAAAACAATTAGGTTGTACAGTATGAAAAGATAGAAAGCGTGTTGCCGGATATTCAATCGGATATCATCAGAGATCTAAGTTCGGATCAATGTTATTTGATGATATTGCATGTCATTAGTGGCGAGTGTTCTTCCGATCTAGCAAACAGAGCTCCAGGAAAAATGTCGCGTAATCGATGGTTAACGGAAGCCAACAGGATATTAAGGCTATATATTTTGACGAAAAAACCTTTTGAAAATCTTAAACATCTTGCCATGTTTGTTGTTAGAGTTTACGCGCCTGTTTGGTTCCAAATTAAAATGCATCCGTCACGCAAAGATGGGTCTAGACATTTTTGGAAATTGATTTCAGATTCTCGATGCCTTCCACCTCAACTAAAAGAAGTAGTCGATCCTGTCATTGAGCGGAACAGCTTCTTTGCGCATCCCGAGAACGTTCTATTATCGATGCTCTCAGATTCTGATAAACATATTCGTGAAGTTGCTACTAGAAGAATCTTAAAAGAAAGACAAGCGATTCATCATGGAAAGTTTCTTCGTGTTTTTGAGGTCCCTAAAATAAAGCTTAATGCCAAATCATACACAGACCTTATAGATTGGCAACAAAAGTATTTCCAACCTCCCATTATTGGAGACGTCAAGGATGAAGATTTGCTTTCGATGGTTGACACTAAAGGAAGTGAAAAGATACCGTTTCTAAGATTTCCATATAATACCCAAGCCATAGAACGTTCAGTAAAGACACTAACGGAAGTTTCTATGCAGGTATGTGATGAAAAGTACAGAGAAGGTCTCATGAATTCCAAAATTGAGTCAAGAAAATTGATGCCCAAATTTGACACCAAACGTGATTTTAAAGTATCCTTTGACTAGTTTTATATATGTTTTATGTTTTAAGTGAAGATTTTTTTTATTAAATTAGAAATATTTTGTTCCTTGTGAGTCATTTTATTCCTAATAACTAATAGTTTATATAGAATTTAGAACAATATCCTCGTTCAAGTTTCATTTGTATGCCAGAAAAAGTGTAAATTTTCAAAGCAAATGCACCGGTAAAAGAAAAGCATTAATAAAAAAATTGTAATGCATTTTTTGTTCCTCTATAGGTAGGTCAAACTTTTATCACTATTAGAAATGAAAATTTGAAAAAAAATTTTTTTCATATACGAGCTCTCCACCCTATTGGACACCCCTGTTCAAAAATGTCCGAGGTGGCTAACATCTCAACTTCTGGGATCGATTTTTTTGCTGTAAAATACTCGTGCGATCGACTCAGGTACAAATGCATTTTTGTTCCATAACAGACTTGACTTAAACTTTAAACATAAATTTTCATGGAAAATCTCTTTGTATTACGAACTTGTTTTTTCTTATTTGGAGTTGAGAAAATTTTTCAAGTTTCAAACATTTTTCCAAAGAATGAGATATTAATGCTATAATTTTAATTTTTAAGTAAAATATTTCGCTTACGATCACCTTTTTGATCGAAATTTTCTCTGTGAGAAAAAAAAAAAAACTGGAAACACTCAATATTTTAAAACATCCGAGGAAATTGTTAAGTCTAACAACTTGACCTTCCAATTTAGAATAACTTATTTTACTGATATGCACTAAAGACCTTAATTCTGTTTTTACATTGTTCAATAAATTGAAAGGAATCAAAAGAAGCTTCAAGAAACATTTAACGAAAAAACAAAATACTATGAAGAATCTTGTTATAGTTTGCGAGTAAGATTTTAAAAGAAAAAAAAAATCTTGTGCGTTCCACTAAGAAAACTTTCTCAATGGATCATTCCTGCTCTCAGATATGAGAAGTACTGAAATATTGAATGAAAATAATCTTATCCGGATATTTTGATCATGAAAATTATTTCCTTTTAATTTCCGATTCTAACTAGCCCGTCAACACTACTTGATTTTAGATCTTTATCGCACTATTTCGATACAAGGTACTTAACTGGAACGAATGTATCAGATTAAAATCGTCCTTCAATCTGATGACATAAGTATTAGTGTTTTTCAAAGAGGCTATATTTGGATTCCATTTTCAGGAGAGTATTCGGACTCTCCTCGAATTTTTATTTGACTTTCAGAGTCATTGGCCTTGCAAAGTAAATATTTCTTCCCTATTTTATTTGTTTAAAAATTGCAGAGCATAGTTTTCATATATCTCTTCTCTCAATATTTTATATCAAGTCACAATGACATGTTTGGAATTTATAATGAATAAATCTGATACTTTTAATCTGCTTGTCAATATTTTCACAAGCTCTGATATAAATAAGTTTATTTCTCTTGTTAATAAAATTCGTAAACTACAGAATTGTATGGAGCATTAAATATACAAGAGGTAATATAGAACTCCTCCAGGTCAACTGGGAATTTAGATTGAGTTTTTAAAAGTTAGTGAGGAATTTTTTTTTTTATTATTAAACTGAAGCAAGAAAAATTGCTTTAAAAAACTCAAAACCTCTTTTTTTTAAATCCTTGCTTTAGTCAAATTATGGCATTTCAGTTACTGGACATGCATTATGATTTTGTACGAACAGATTTCATTAGAACAATGTTGAATTGCAGCGGTCAGAAATACAGTACTACGCATAGATTCATTGCATAGATAGATTGCATAGATTCATTTAAAATTTTACCCTTAGTGAATAATCGAAACATGCCAAACCCATGAAATTTTGGCTTTAATTATTTTTTTTTTTTACTTGAGAAGAGATGCAAAGATCTAAGCAAATTCACAATAATAATATTTCTGAATTTCATTGTTTAAACTGCACAAAGGCGGAAAACCTATGTACGAAGCAAAAATTTGTTGCGGCCTTTCAGTTCTAATACACTGGCAATAAGAGAGCAAATATCTTCTACCAGAAGTCATTTTCTGGAGGTAAATGTATCAAGAAATAGAAGCTTTTATCGAAGCAGTTTCTTGACAACTGCCAAGGGTTCAGTTGAAAGAATCAAAATGAAAGTAACAAAATGGAGATTATCACCTATTTATCTTAGTGTTCATAAACTAGAAATTATGATAAAATTTGCTGTCTACTTATTGTCTCTTCACTGTCTCTGACCTACGGAACCTCACAAAGGTCTTAATACAGGCCTTCGTTTCTACCACAGCCTGGTCACGAAGTTTTCTTGTTTACCCCATCTGTATAAAATAGGTTAGTGATCGTCGCATTTCGGAATGAGCCACAGACACATTCCCAGCTAATGTTCCCCGGCCTGATGAAGAACGATGTCTACTAGGTCAAAACTAGATGCCATTGTATGTTTTATGTAGATATTCAGTAGCTGTATGTTCCTGTTCTACTGCAGAATTTTCGAATCGGTTTTTCACAAATTTATATGAAGCAAAGTTTAAAATTCCATCTCTTAAGGTCGGGCGATGGCCGAATGGCTAAGGCGCTGGTCTTCAGTACCAGAGTCTGTGGGTTCGAGTCCCACAATTCGCATGGATCTTTGTAACCGTTCGGAATTGGCTTTAAGCAGTATAATTAGCCATCGTGTAGCAAATAAATGGCCGTAGCGCTCGAAACCAAAACCATTTAAGTTTTTTCTTATGAGGTTTGATTGTATGTTTTACCTTTGTAACAAAATAACCCATACGGATAATACAAAATTGAGACTGGAAGAATCAAAATACTCTCACAAAAAAGAAAAATAAATAATACAAGCATAAGCTTTTGATCGCTGAATTTAATAGAACTGACGACCATTGTACATCATGTGAAATTATCAGTTGACTCCAGTAAACAACTTATTTTGCATCACTTACAGCCTCTTGTGTCAAAAAGAAAATTTCAATCATATATTGATAATTATTTGAACAAAATGTAAAACTTTGTAGTTAGTTTTAGCCATTAGAAACGTTACTATGAAAATCTCTAGATGACGATGTGAAATTCGGTAGGTTTCAGTTTATGAAAATGATTCCAAAAGCTGACAGTTCTAAATGTGTCCATCCCATAAGACCTGTGGAGCCACTGACTCATGATAGAAATGATAAAGAATATCCTATTATCGACCCATCATATGCTCATCATATGCAGATTTCAACTGATTCGATGCGCTCTCGAGAAAGAATAGCATGCCTAAAGGTTTCCAGGTCTAGTGAAACCCTACAGAAAGTACTGAACATATAATCATTAGTTTTTATTTTTTAATTTTATTTTATTTTATTTTAGGGGTGGTAGAGGGAGGTGGAATGATCTCTAGTTGTTTAACAAAGATGCGAAACTTATTTATTCTGACATTGAATTTAAACGATGTGACAGAACAAAAACTCTCTATCGATTTCCGGGAGGAAATTCCCTCTATTGCACAAAGTTCCTTTCACAAAAGAAATCCGTAATTTATTTTTCGATAGAAGCATTTCCTTGTGTGTAGTTTTGTAACATTATTCACAAGCAAACTTTTGCTGGAAAGCTTATTTGTTTTATAGACATTTGTAAGACTAGGGGAATTTAAATTGTTTAAAAACAGAAATGTTTCTTATTGTCAAAAAATAGCAAAATATTATTTATAACACTGAAGGAAAAATATATCTGCCCTGATAATCATGTATCTGTATCGTGACTGGTGTTCCAGAAATTGCAAGTTGCAGGTATGGGGACCTACGACTACCCCTTTAGGTGGAGAATACTCCGGCGATTAAGAAACAGAGGTCTAAGGTAACCTCAGCTTATGTTTTCACACCAAGCGTTTTAGAGAGTGCACACAACGCGTCTATATGAGTTTCCGCAGGTTCTTGAAATCCTTAGAAAATTTGTATAGAGAATGACAATTCCACGACGATTTATTTTTTTTTTAGGAAGCACTTGGGGGAAAAAAAAGTGATAAACGAATAAACTCTGTGTTTGCAACCAAGATGTCCTTACGATCGAGGAAAAGGTCCCGGAAATGCGTCTCCTTCCCCTTTTCGACATTCGGCTTACAAGATTTATTGGATTAACCGGCTGAAAGGAATAACAAGCAAAATGGAATAACGGTGTTACTATTCCTTTTGGAAGTTTGATGACATCTTTTTATTAATTGTGTCGCCATTATCATTAACCGCCAATAATTCTGATATGTTTGCCATGGCTAAATAGCCTATATGCGTGAAATTTTATGTACTCCAACGTATTTAATTGTTGCAGAATACATCCGAGCATATGTGGTGAAACTGCTGGATGGAGGTAGGACGTAAAAGCTGAAAATGTGTCTGAAATTGTATTATAAGTGATAGACATATTAGACAGCATGACTCAGGAAGTTTGAAGGCTCCACCTGCGGCAATTCAATGACAGAGTTCCTCTAATAATGCCAAGGGTTTTTTTTCGCTGTGTACGTGATTACAACTACATTAACTGATAACGCTTAAAAACAACAGATCAACAAAATTGGGAATTTTATGCATTTCATGCTAATTAAAATTTATTACAGATCGTCTTTTGTGCGACTACAAAGTATTTCTAATAATAATCTCAATAATTCGTATAGCATGCAATTTTCCAATTTATAACGTAATTATTTAACATCCCTATAAAATAACTTAACTACATATTTCGCAAAGAAATGTAACTATTTTTAAAAAGTTTCTTTAGGGAGTAATTTACTGAGATCAGAGTCCTTTCTAGTAATTTATTTGACATCCTTTTTTACTGTAAATCATTAACAACGTTGTTTAGAGTAGAGATAGATGAATGTATAAATTGTGTGTATACTCTTTAAAATTTCACCCGATTCCATCATTTTAGTTTAAGAAAAAGAACATGAATTATAATAATACTTTAAAATGCATCTGTATTTCCAAATAATTTGAAAACATATTAAATGGTAGATACCCAGCATGAAAAGGGAGTCAGTTTATTACATAGATATGACTCGTTTAATTCCGCATCTAAATTTCTCACAGAATTTTTGGAATGATAAATGAATATGGATAGCACGGGCTAATTAGTTTATTGCGATAGTTTTATATCTATTTACGAAAGAACAAAACAGCTTTCATAATATACCGTGATTCAAAAAGTCCTCGCAATAAGTGTTTCGAAATGAACTTCTGGTTTTCGTGAAATACTAAAAATTTAGCCTGATATATCTGAGAGATTGTTCTATGTACTCTGAAGATATCTTTTATTTTCACCACTCCTCGACCGTGATCGTTAAAGGAGTCCACTCAGCACGGCTTTAGAAAAGGTTGCTTTCATTCATACTTTATGTGGAATGAAAAGAGCCATATCAGACTATTTTCTTTATCCTAAATACGCTGAAACACTAAGTGAGGACATTAATCGACTTTCCATCAGGCGATATTACTGAAACATGCGTTGTTTCGAATTCAAAGGAATGCGATTCGCAAAGCCGTTATGTCTATTAATGTGTATCCCCTTTTTCCAGATATCAGTGGAATATTCGCAAGGGATTCAACCCCCCAAAAAAAGTTTCTATTCATTACCCACTAGCGTTGATAAAATGAGGGAAAGTGAAATAAAATACAGTGGATTGAGAATTCAAAATACTTATCTATAAAGGAATTAAATGCTAAGAATTTCATTGCTAGAGACATTCAAAAAGGCTTTGCATTTATTGGATTCAAGAGATTAAGCTTCGGATGCCGATACATCAAACACTCACCGAAACTCAAATTGAATCGTTCAGCGACCTTAAAAACCGATACCCACCTCACCTCGATTACTCATATGTATATCCTATTTGCCGCCATATCCTAGGTTTACCTAGAATTTTCTTCGATTATCCTAGAATCCCCCCCCAACATATCCCAACACATTTTTAAATTCAGGCTGTTCAGTTGGCTTACAATTCTGCGGCCGTTTTTAAGAATCTATGAGTTTTCTAAACAAGAAAATAGTCAAGTTACCGTGACCCTTACATAATAATTACATGTGTTAAACTCAGTGATACTGATACGAAAAATAATCTACCTAATATACACACCATATATATGCATAATAATAATAATAATAATAACTAGCTCAGGTCTGTAACGTAAAGTGGCGAGTTTTACTGTTGCTTTTTATATGAAGTTTAATGTTCTCGTTAATCTTTCATAAGCACAATAAAATAAATAGATAGAAAGGGTAGTGAACCGCCAATGGGCGTAGAGGCCGCCTAAGCGAGGATTCCGCTTTTGATATCCTTATTAAGTTTATGCTTGATCACTTGCTTACTTTCTTTGATAATAGATGGCGTGAAATTTGCTCCTCTAGAAAATCTTCCGTGAAATGACTGAAAGTCAACTCCCGCTTGAGATTTAGTTTGCAAAATGTTTATCGCTAAGTCACTGCTATCGGATGAAAATATGTATTTCTGGTAGCACGCTGCTAAGAAACTCAAAAATAAATGAAACATAGATTAGGTACTTTTATGTATTGTACCGTAAAATATTATTAAATTAAACACAAATTCTTGGTGAAAAGACAAGTTGTAACCAGGAACAGAATTGGATCCCTGGTTTCCTAGCATCTGAACTAACCAAGGTATGCGAGGAACGCGCGTTTTTCGAGTCACAAAGTGATTTATTCCAAAATTAGACAGCTGATACATATTCGTTTTCCAAGAGTGAGCTGCAATGCAGGATCCACAACGTTTGACAAAGAAACCATTTCTATTGGACCCATTCAACCGTTATTACCAGTTCTGTTGTTCAACAGCGCAATCTAGATGACAGACTGTGCAGCAACGAGTTACCGAAAATTAACAGAGTATCTTTGCGTACAATAAACGACAGAATAAAGTTTCAACCACGGTGCTTGTAGACAGGGCCCGATTTAGAAAATTCTTGACTATAGGCACAACTCGGGATGGGGGGGTCCCTAACACTGATGTGAGCGTAAAATTTCCAAAATTGGCACACAAAAGAAATAATCATGAATCATTGTGAAAGTACCATTTTACCAAGAATTGGCTATTTGAAGTGTAGAAGCCTAGAGCATTATCAAATAGCAAAAAGCAATACAACATATTACTTTCATCGTTAAAACACCAATACAATGCAACCAGAAAAACTTATTAATCCCTTATATACACTAAAACATACATATGATGAACCAATCAATCAAATTTGAAAGGATATATTAAAAAAAATTGCTATTAAAAAAGGTAAAATAAAAAAAATAAAAATTGAATTGGGAATTTTTTTCTTTTAAAATAATTTTTTTGGGGGGCCCCTAGGCCCGGGCCTACTGAGCCTAATAGAAAATCAGGGCCTGCTTGTAGAGAGCGAATGAGCTAAGTTAAAAAAATATTTTAATACAGAATTATTTGTAGAGATGGTAATTAGTTTCGAGACAAACGTCCGGCTTTCAAAGCATTCGATTCGATTGCTTAATTCGAAGGTAATAATTAATTCGAAAGCAATATTTCAAACTGCCAAATATTTCTTCTATTTTTGCGTCAGGGCTTTTCAGACCAATCTGAATGGACAATCACTCTAAGTGGTTTTGCGTGACCTTCATTAACCTCAGACAAATGAAGCCCCTTCTCTACCAAACCAAGCATTACCAATTTCTTTGAAATTTGAACGCTAATCTGTATTATCCCCGTATTCATATTTTTTTTACTTATTGTTAATTGAAATTTTTTGGTCATATTCGTTTGAATATTCTTCTCGTTCGTGGTATCGATGCTTAAGTATTTATTATTTATTACAAATTGCCCGGGAGATGGGCTATGACGTCATTTGTTCACAGTAAGGGCGAAACTGCTGGCCATTCATTTAAGGGGGCACCGTATAGGTGGCCAGTATTACCTACATACAAGCCGGTCCCGCAATTTGGAACCAAGTAACGAGACTGGAACACTAGACCCCGCACCTCCAGAGGTAAATTTGAGAACTTTGAGGACATTGCAGCCACGACAGATTTTACGTGCACCGGCCACCATTAGTGAACACGGTGGTGGATTCTATCTGCGACCGGCATCGAACCCTCAGATCACTGGCTCGACGCTTTTGCCAACCGGGCCACCGAACCCCCCGATGTTTATTATTGTCTGAATGAACGCTTGTCATCCTTTCTGCTCTTATTTTAAGCACGATAAGATGTTTACATTCTTCTATAGAATCTTTTCTCAGTGGCATTTTTTGAGAATATTTTAAGTAATCAAAATGTTTGTAATTTCACCTTAAAGTTCAACATTGTTTACATTAGTTACAATTTAAACACTTCATTGAAATCATAGAATATAGCACTCTGCATTTGAGGTTGCCTGTTAGTTTATCCCATATAAAAATATTCTCCCGCGTTAAACAGAATTTCTTAATTTCAATGGCAATAAAAGTAATAGATCTTCAATCAATTCAAAACTGAAATCCAGACACGTAAGTCTATTGATGAAATTTAGATAATCGAACTATTGGTCGGAGTTAACGCTTCCTTTTCTTAGATTTTCAGCTTTATCGTAGCCTTTTCTAAGATTTTAAGAATTCCGTACAACATTTTTTGCCTTCTACATAATTTTTATCCCCATAAATTGAATTTAAAAATAGAATGATAAAATATGTTTTCAATCTATTACTTTTAAAATACTGAGTAAATTCCCAAAATGTTTCACCTCTGAAATCTCATATAATTGTCTCACTTGAATTAAAAGTATGGGCAGTGACTCGATGTTTCAGAAAATTTTAAATTTCAATTTTTCTTTGCTATTATTAGATTACCCCTTCCTCTTAACTGTTCCTCATAGACAGAGAGTGACAGAGTCATTTCTATACTTTACATGTTACAAAATATTACTTTTCATTAGTATAATTTATCTCTAATGAGCCAGAGAAATGCTGTATATTACTACTCAAATCATTCTTTATAACCGAAAGCATTAAAATAAATAAACAGGCTCTCATTTTATAATAATTTACTTTTATAAAAGGGAGTGTAAATTGAAGGCAACAATGTACCCGAAAATGGTAATAGAATAGCAGATTGTACAGAGGCTGTTCGCACATTTTTTAGACGATTTTGGTAAGCGGTAATAAAAAATCGTTTGCTGCAAAAGAAATAATTGCAATTGTACTATGCTTTTAAAAGTCAAAATTATCATCTGCGGCTTGAAAGTTTGTTTTATTCAAAAATGGCGTTTTTAACAAAGTAGTGGTTCGAAGGTTACATTACTCTGCTCTTTCCGAGAGAAGAAATATGCATACTCCGTTATCCAACACGATGAGAGAGGTCATGGTTTTGTGTACTAAAGCGTCAAGTCTTCGATAGGTAATATCGTCACAAGAAAGGAAAAAAAACGTCAAATGGAGCCTCAAGTGGGACAAAAATTCCAAACAAGTATCCAAGGAAAAAACGGACATCTTCGACTATTGCAAATGTACGTTGTTTAATGTTAAAAGAAAATCCCCCTAGTCAAAGGACAGTTGCAAAATCATTAAAATGCTCGGTGTCCACTGTAAACAAAATGATAAACGTTGATTTAAATCTTAATCCATGAATTGAAAAGCCTCCGTTAAAATGATTTCTCTGGAATGATTTGAGTCTACAAACAAAGCTATATTCTTTACGAAGCTATTTATTTCACAAATCACTCCGATCCTGAATATCATTTTGCGGCATACTTCACTGAAAACGGGGTTGGCCAGCAGCCTCAGTTCAACGATATTTTCCTTTGCATTCCATGAATGTGATGTCAACCTGACTTGCAAAATTCATATCACGTCAAAGACAGTGCTAATATGGAATCATTTTTTAGAAAGAATGGAGCGCTTAAGCTTGTTGAATAGTGATTCTGTGTATTCACGAGAATGAACGGAAAACGGTTCGCTAATAAACTTCAGTTAGTTGAAATACAAAATTATATGCTCATATGAGATACATTTATAGGTAGATTTCTCTTTAATACATTAAAAATGCAACAATGATTTTCCGTAACCATATTTGTTCCGTTTTTTGGGGGAAATTTTTGTCGTAGGGGTACACTAGACTGTTGTCCATGACCAAAGGGTAGAATCTAAAAAAAAAAAAAAGTCTTCTCTACTTCCTTTGCTACCCACTTCCTTTGCAAGTATAATAATAATAATAAAAAAATAATTTAAAAAAAACTCAATAAATTTATAATTTTTTTCCCACGCCCTCTACAGAGGCTGTTCGCACATTTTTTAGACGATTTTGGTAAGCGGTAATAAAAAATCGGTTGCTGGAAAAGAAATAATTGCAATTGTACTATGTTTTTAAAAGTCAAAATTATCGTGTACGGCTTGAAAGTTTTGTTTTTATTCAAAATGGCGTTTTTAACAAAGCAGTGGTTCGAAGGCTACATTTATGCTCTTTCCGAAGAGAAATATGCATACTCCGTTATCCAAAAACGATGTGAGAGTCATGGTTTTGTGATATCTAAAGCGTCGATAGGTAATATCGTAAACAAGAAAGGAAAAAAACGTCAAATTGGAGCCTCAAGTGGAACAAAAATTCCAAACAAGTATCCAAGGAAAAAACGGACATCTTCGACTATTGCAAAGGTACGTTGTTTAATGTTAAAAGAAAATCCCCCTAGTCAAAGGCCAGTTGCAAAATCATTAAAAATGCTCGGTGTCCACTGTAAACAAAATGATAAACGTTGATTTAAATCTTAAGAAAGAGAAAAAACGCAATGTGCATCGTCTTCTTCCAAATCATATCGCTGAAAGCAGGACACGCTGCAGAATTCTATAGGAGAAACACTTATCCAAAGAAAAATGTAAAACAATTGTCACAATAGATGAATCATGGGTGCAGTTAAATGATTGCAACAAATAAAGAGCCATTTATTATCATAAAAGGGGAGAAAAAATTTAAGTACATGGTTCAAAGAATCGAAAGAAAGTTTTTCTAAGGGATTCATGATTGTTGCTGGTTTTTCTTATAATGGCAAGTTAAAAATAAAGAGAGTGGAAAAAATGTCAAGATTAACTCCAAATACTATCAGGAACATATTTTATCGCCAATTTTAATGAATGAAATACCATCGCTTTACCCACAGTGCCATCAATCTGTGAGACTCCATGAGGACAAAGCTAGCAGTCACACATCAAAATCCACTGTAAATTTCCTAAAAGAAATGGAACAAAAAACTGGTATCAAGGCCATACCCTCACTGATATCCCTACTATCTCCCGATGTATCACCTATGGATATTTGTGCTTTCGGACTTTTAAAATCTGCCATAGCTCAAACGTCGTCCCAAACCCTTACAGGACTCTGGAAAGCTGTTCATGAGGAATGGGATAGAATACCTCTTCTGACACTTCAAAAGGCTTTATTCTCCTGGAAATTGCGGTGTCGAAAGATAGTTTCAGAATAGGATGTCAAATAGAACATTTAAAACACAAGATTTATGTAATTAGTTTTGTGATACAATATACATCGTCTAAAAAATGTGTGAACAGCCTCTGTATACCAAAATCAGTTTAAAGCTATTTGGAATGCTCAAAGCATTATTTTTAACTTTTTAATCATTTATTGTAAACGTACATAATTTTGCTGCGGTTGCAAAGAATTTCGACAACAACGCGTGGAGAATTTTACGAGCCGCAACAAGGATTTTACTAGCCACACGTTCTTCGGAGATAGCAGCTCACCGGATAGTCATTCGTGGCCCCTCTCCTATCCCATATAAACTCTCCAGAAGAGCTTTGGAGGTCCACGCACTTCAGCATACGGAAATGAAAATTATCAGGAGCCTTGGCAATTAACTAAATGCAATTAGCCCTTTTATATTATAGGATATATTTGGAACAAAAGGATTGAAAATTCTACAGAGTTATAGAGACGAAATATTTACTCAAGCCTCAAAAATCGATATTTTAAGCTGCACGTTTCAGAAAACACCAAAACAATTCACACGTTTTGCCATATACATTAGGAAATAAAAGAATTTATCAATCCTATTTGCATATAATTTTTTTTCAATAGATTTTCATCTGATTCTTTGTTATATGACATGACACTTCTTTTAAAGGCTTTTCAGATAAGTGCGATAGAAAAGCTTTTCGAGAAGTTTCATTCTTTCGTTTTTATATTTCTTTCTTTTTAAATTTCCTAGTTCCGTGATTCGATATTTCCTCCAATTTCATGCATATATCATTTGGTCAAATGCCCATCATCATAACTAGCTGAACACTTATTCGATATTAAAAGAATTAAGATCAAACTGAGACTTTGAACCTTCCAGAGGGTATGACACACCTGAGAGTAGAATTCAAGAAATCACACAGTAGGTATACAGCTAATCAAACTGAATAACCAACCAGTCGCGCGACAGCAATTCGCTCCCCCATATTGCGGGGACCCCGCTCGCTAACATATTCCATTTTTCCTTCAACCCTTATGGGCAGCCACCATACTTTGATTTACCGACAACTTTGTTAAACATAATCATAAATTACAGAATCATAAACTACAAAAATTTTACAAACAATAAATACATATATTCAACATATACATAACTATTACAAAAACAACATATACAATAACTACACTGCTGGCCACTGTAAATGCAACACCCTGAAGGAAACATGCAAATAACATGAAATTTACAACATGCATTAGCGGAGGTGAGATATGCAAATGATTAGAATTTCAGCGCAGACGCACATCACGCGCGCCTGTGGCGCCACTTCAAAGCGCTATTTAAGGCTTGGAGATTTCGACGATTTCAAGTTCGGCAATTGTGTTTTTCTTGTGGTTTTTTCAAAAAAAACGATCAATTATGTCTCGTCGAAAACAGCGATCATCTTTGATCAAGTATCCGAGTTCGACAGAGGAAGGATAGTGGCCTACCGAGATTGTGGATTATCTTTCAGGGAAATCGGTAGTCGTGTTGGACGAAACCAAACAACTGTAATGCGGATATGTGATCGTTGGATGCAGGAGGGTACGACGGACCGGCGTGTTCGATCGCATCCACCTCAGCGCACCACTTCACGTGATGACAGGCAAATTGTGCGCATGGCAGAAATGGATCGCTCAGTCACATCACGAACCATAGCACAGCACATGCAGTCTGTAACGCATCATCCAGTGTCTACGCGTACCATTCGACGCCGTTTACAGCAGAGTGGTCTGTCCGCAAGACGTCCATTGCTTTGTCTACCCTTGACGCAGAACCACAGACGTCTCCGCCGCCAATGGTGCGATGACAGAAGGATGTGGACGGCAGAATGGAATGAAATTGTCTTTACTGACGAGTCACGCTTCTGTCTCCAACACCACGATGGTCGCATTCGAGTCTGGAGACACCGTGAAGAGAGGATGCTGAACAGCTGCGTTATGCACCGCCACACTGGTCCTGAACCAGGTATTATGGTATGGGGCGGTATTGGATAACACTCTCGCACACCTCTAGTACGCATTGCCGGTACTTTAAACAGCCAGCGCTACATCTCCGAGGTATTGGAGCCAGTTGTCCTTCCTTACCTTCAGGGCTTGCCCACAGCCATATTTCAACAGGATAATGCGCGACCACACGTGGCACGCATTGTCCAACGGTTCTTCGTCAATCGCCAGATTGAATTGCTTCCCTGGCCGCCTCGCTCTCCGGATCTTCCGCCGATAGAAAACATGTGGTCCATGGTTGCTCTACGATTGACCCAGATTCCATCCCAACCTGCCACAGCAGATCAACTTTGGCAACGTGTGGAAGCTGCTTGGTCTGCTGTATTCCAAGAACTCATCCAAAGTCTCTTTGAATCAATGCCGAGGCGTGTGGCAGCGGTGATCTCCAACAATGGCGGCTACTCTGGCTACTGATTTTGGCAGGAACCACACTTCACAGAAGTCTATAAATTTAATCATTTGATACTTGGTCAACATGTTTTCTACAAAATAAATTTTGTTGTGGTATCTCTTGTCTTTCTTGGTGTTGCAATTTGGGTGGCCAGTAGTGTATTTACAAATTTTATACATTATTACAAAAGCATTCCATAATACACAACCCCACAACAACACATACTATTTACAATTCTTAATATTTATGTGCAATCCAACGCTTTATACAATATCAAACGTCACAAACTAGAGCCAGCTGCAACCAGCAGCCTACATAAGAAGTACGCCTAGTGAGCCAATCGAAAGCTTCCCCGCCCGCAACTACGGACAGCTGAAGTTGACACATTTACTTCTGCCTTGTACGGTTCCACTCGAAACGTACGACCGAACTAAACCACGGCGGCCACTGCCACTGTCAACCAAAAATAATAATGTAATCACAAATAAAACATATCACACAAAACAATATATCCAAAATTAAGAACCACCATAGTTAGTTCGGGATATAATTCTTTCAATCTCAGCTTTACAGCAGAAGCAATTAGAACTAGAAGGTAAATTTTCCGTATTTATATCCCCATCATTTCTCGCACAGTATCTAAAACAATTTCCACAATTTTTCTCCTCTTTGTATTCCTCGTGATAGTCTTGATCGCATTCTTTACAAACTTTTTTATTTTTACGATATAGCCAAATTGCCAACACTGATAACATAATTTTCGGTTTCAGATATCCTTTAAAACCATATCTCTGCCATACTAATTTTAATTTCTTTAACTTTCTATTTTCCTGAACCCTGTTCCTTTCATACTGATTATCCAGTTTAGTCCGTACTTTCCTTTCAATTTCATTACAACCTGTATGTTGCTTCCAATAGCTTCTCATTCTGCTCGATCTGCCTCTTTTGCTATTCTTCTTCTTCCAATTCTTTATCAACGCCGTAAATAATTATTTGGGGGTATCTTTTTTCTTGGTTTAGCTATTTTATATCATAGTTCAGTTTGTCAATTGCTTTAAATTCGACTATTTTCTCCAGATTTTCTCCTTTGTCTACTCCCAATCCATTCTTGGTTTTCTTCATGTGCTGATACCTATTTTCAGTTTAGTTGGGTCAATCCATTCTTGGATTATGTTGTTTCACTATCCTTTTCTTTCTTCGGATGGATCCTCACCAAATGCGAGCTCTTTTCCTTCATCTCGATCAAGTTCCTTTTTTACTTACGTATAGCCTCTTTTAACTACTTCAGCGTAATGTTGACTCTACTTTTCTCCAATACTGATAATTGTCCTAACATAAATTGTATAATTTCGGTCTGCTTATACGCCACACGTGATAATTCCATAACATACGTTTTTATTTTCCTTTTCGCTTCAGATGAGGCTTTAAAACTGTAATTAATGTCTTGAATTTTTTCATGCCTATCTTGCACAATTAGTTAATCCCTTTCGCAAATATCGTACATTCTTTTTTATCTTGGCTGAATGGCACTCTCGGCTCCCCCTCCCTCAAACGCCGGCGTTTGAGGTTGCGCCCTGCACAACACCCAAGGCTCACCACGTGGAGGTGCAGGTAGGAAAATTGGAATAAATAATATACTAAATAAAACACTCACAGTAACACGAAAAACTCTTGGCTCTTGTCGTGTGCCTAGTAATATTAACAAACTATTAATTTGGCAAGATGGGGAGGGCCCCACACCTGAGAGTATAAGGTTCAAAAGAGTACGCCGACCTCAGCTGTTTGCTTATACGGCAATGGATTGACTACTGATGCTGGTCGCCACGACGGCGACTCGCTCGACTCCGTCTCTTCAGGTCCAGACACAGGTCCAGCCCCGATCACCGCGTCAGCGGCTCATCGCTACTCCATTATCATAGTCAACGCCACATAACACCATCCACTCCCGACCCTGAATCAGGCCATCCAAGAGCCACCTAAACATAAATTCAACTTCAAATTTATAACCCGAAACGCAGCAACCACCATACTGCCATATACATTACCCAACCCGCAACAGGGAGGCTGCTTTATTATTATTCAAGTTTACAAAAGCTGCCCCACTCGTGCAGAAAACAGTAAAATATAACAATATATATAACCGTATTATCTAAACTTGGTCTGCACACCTCGTGCAAACAACAAAAGACAAGCATATGTAAGAAAAGACAACAAAACTCAACAAATTAACCGAACGTTCTCTTGGGCACGTAATCTGATCTCTCTATTATCCTGATGACTTCAGCTCGAAATCGTTCGCAATTTCTGTTCGAAGGAAAATGAGCAAGGTCTTGCTTGATCCCTGTTTTACTTTCAAAATTCTTACAATTGACACAAATTATGTTACCTTTACATGACTCCGGTTCGTGTGCACCTTCAGCACAGATCTTACATATTTTGGCATTCCTACAATGCCTTGCCACATGTCCAAATTGCCAGCATTTGAAGCATAGCAGTGATTTTACATATTCTCTCCAGCTGTAGCGTTCCCATCCAATCTTGATTTTCTTGAGCTTCTCCATACGATTTAAGGTACCTTCCAAACTAAATATCAAGTTCACACCTTTCTTAGTTTTAAAGCTTGTCACCACTTCCAAAGTAGCAGCTTCGAGCTCCCCATTCTGTTTCATCATACAGTTAATCAATTCTTCCTTTTTATAGGAATCGGTAACATCATAAAAAATAATACGTGGGTTCTCTTTCTTGGGTGTCTGCAACTCATACGATTGATGAAGTTCATCAACCTTTCTAAATTCCCCAAGTCGGACGTCAAGATCCTCCTCTGTCTCCGTTCCTATAAGCACACCTCCTTTGCCTATCTTTTTACACCTTTTAATTTCAATTCCGAATTTTCCAGGATCAATCCTGCTACGTATAGACTTCTTTGTTATGTCTGGGCTTTGGTCCTTATTTGGAATAACTTCTATTTCTCTGATGTTTAGCCTTCCTTTCTCTATAGCCCTTTTCCTTTCCGAGAGTTTCTTCATCACTACCTGAGAGTATAAGCTTAAGCTTATCGTCGTCCCACCTTGAAGGCATCCAACTCAGATTTATGAAGACCGGTCGTCGCGAGGGAGCACATCCCAAGCTCCGACACTCAGCTACATATGCAACTTTACCGAGTCACTCCACTTCGGCCTTGTACGGTTACTTCTGCCTTGTACGGTTCAACTCGGAACGTACGACCGAACTAAACCACGGCGGCCACTGCCACTGTCAACCAAAAATAATAATGTAATCACAAATAAAACATATCACACAAAACAATATATCCAAAATTAAGAACCACCATAGTTAGTTCGGGATATAATTCTTTCAATCTCAGCTTTACAGCAGAAGCAATTAGAACTAGAAGGTAAATTTTCCGTATTTATATCCCCATCATTTCTCGCACAGTATCTAAAACAATTTCCACAATTTTTCTCCTCTTTGTATTCCTCGTGATAGTCTTGATCGCATTCTTTACAAACTTTTTTATTTTTACGATATAGCCAAATTGCCAACACTGATAACATAATTTCGGTTTCAGATATCCTTTAAAACCATATCTCTGCCATACTAATTTTAATTTCTTAACTTTTCTATTTTCCTGAACCCTGTTCCTTTCATACTGATTATCCAGTTTAGTCCGTACTTTCCTTTCAATTTCATTACAACCTGTATGTTGCTTCCAATAGCTTCTCATTCTGCTCGTTCTGCCTCTTTTGCTATTCTTCTTCTTCCAATTCTTTATCAACGCCGTAATAATTATTTGGGGGTATCTTTTTCTTGGTTTAGCTATTTTATATTCATAGTTCAGTTTGTCAATTGCTTTAAATTCGACTATTTTCTCCAGATTTTCTCCTTTGTCTACTCCCAATCCATTCTTGGTTTTCTTCATGTGCTGATACCTATTTTCAGTTTAGTTGGGTCAATCCATTCTTGGATTATGTTGTTTCACTATCCTTTTCTTTCTTCGGATGGATCCTCACCAAATGCGAGCTCTTTTCCTTCATCTCGATCAAGTTCCTTTTTTACTTACGTATAGCCTCTTTTAACTACTTCAGCGTATGTTGACTCTACTTTTCTCCAATACTGATAATTGTCCTAACATAAATTGTATAATTTCGGTCTGCTTATACGCCACACGTGATAATTCCATAACATACGTTTTTATTTTCCTTTTCGCTTCAGATGAGGCTTTAAAACTGTAATTAATGTCTTGAATTTTTTCATGCCTATCTTGCACAATTAGTTAATCCCTTTCGCAAATATCGTACATTTCTTTTTATCTTGGCTGAATGGCACTCTCGGCTCCCCCTCCCTCAAACGCCGGCGTTTGAGGTTGCGCCCTGCACAACACCCAAGGCTCACCACGTGGAGGTGCAGGTAGGAAAATTGGAATAAATAAATATACTAAATAAAACACTCACAGTAACACGAAAAACTCTTGGCTCTTGTCGTGTGCCTAGTAATATTAACAAACTATTAATTTGGCAAGATGGGGAGGGCCCCACACCTGAGAGTATAAGGTTCAAAAGAGTACGCCGACCTCAGCTGTTTGCTTATACGGCAATGGATTGACTACTGATGCTGGTCGCCACGACGGCGACTCGCTCGACTCCGTCTCTTCAGGTCCAGACACAGGTCCAGCCCCGATCACCGCGTCAGCGGCTCATCGCTACTCCATTATCATAGTCAACGCCACATAACACCATCCACTCCCGACCCTGAATCAGGCCATCCAAGAGCCACCTAACATAAATTCAACTTCAAATTTATAACCCGAAACGCAGCAACCACCATACTGCCATATACATTACCCAACCCGCAACAGGGAGGCTGCTTTATTATTATTCAAGTTTACAAAAGCTGCCCCACTCGTGCAGAAAACAGTAAAATATAACAAATATATATAACCGTATTATCTAAACTTGGTCTGCACACCTCGTGCAAACAACAAAAGACAAGCATATGTAAGAAAAGACAACAAAACTCAACAAATTAACCGAACGTTCTCTTGGGCACGTAATCTGATCTCTCTATTATCCTGATGACTTCAGCTCGAAATCGTTCGCAATTTCTGTTCGAAGGAAAATGAGCAAGGTCTTGCTTGATCCCTGTTTTACTTTCAAAATTCTTACAATTGACACAAATTATGTTACCTTTACATGACTCCGGTTCGTGTGCACCTTCAGCACAGATCTTACATATTTTGGCATTCCTACAATGCCTTGCCACATGTCCAAATTGCCAGCATTTGAAGCATAGCAGTGATTTTACATATTCTCTCCAGCTGTAGCGTTCCCATCCAATCTTGATTTTCTTGAGCTTCTCCATACGATTTAAGGTACCTTCCAAACTAAATATCAAGTTCACACCTTTCTTAGTTTTAAAGCTTGTCACCACTTCCAAAGTAGCAGCTTCGAGCTCCCCATTCTGTTTCATCATACAGTTAATTAATTCTTCCTTTTTATAGGAATCGGTAACATCATAAAAAATAATACGTGGGTTCTCTTTCTTGGGTGTCTGCAACTCATACGATTGATGAAGTTCATCAACCTTTCTAAATTCCCCAAGTCGGACGTCAAGATCCTCCTCTGTCTCCGTTCCTATAAGCACACCTCCTTTGCCTATCTTTTTACACCTTTTAATTTCAATTCCGAATTTTCCAGGATCAATCCTGCTACGTATAGACTTCTTTGTTATGTCTGGGCTTTGGTCCTTATTTGGAATAACTTCTATTTCTCTGATGTTTAGCCTTCCTTTCTCTATAGCCCTTTTCCTTTCCGAGAGTTTCTTCATCACTACCTGAGAGTATAAGCTTAAGCTTATCGTCGTCCCACCTTGAAGGCATCCAACTCAGATTTTATGAAGACCGGTCGTCGCGAGGGAGCACATCCCAAGCTCCGACACTCAGCTACATATGCAACTTTACCGAGTCACTCCACTTCGGCCTTGTACGGTTACTTCTGCCTTGTACGGTTCAACTCGGAACGTACGACCGAACTAAACCACGGCGGCCACTGCCACTGTCAACCAAAAATAATAATGTAATCACAAATAAAACATATCACACAAAACAATATATCCAAAATTAAGAACCACCATAGTTAGTTCGGGATATAATTCTTTCAATCTCAGCTTTACAGCAGAAGCAATTAGAACTAGAAGGTAAATTTTCCGTATTTATATCCCCATCATTTCTCGCACAGTATCTAAAACAATTTCCACAATTTTTCTCCTCTTTGTATTCCTCGTGATAGTCTTGATCGCATTCTTTACAAACTTTTTTATTTTTACGATATAGCCAAATTGCCAACACTGATAACATAATTTTCGGTTTCAGATATCCTTTAAAACCATATCTCTGCCATACTAATTTTAATTTCTTTAACTTTTCTATTTTCCTGAACCCTGTTCCTTTCATACTGATTATCCAGTTTAGTCCGTACTTTCCTTTCAATTTCATTACAACCTGTATGTTGCTTCCAATAGCTTCTCATTCTGCTCGATCTGCCTCTTTTGCTATTCTTCTTCTTCCAATTCTTTATCAACGCCGTAAATAATTATTTGGGGGTATCTTTTTCTTGGTTTAGCTATTTTATATTCATAGTTCAGTTTGTCAATTGCTTTAAATTCGACTATTTTCTCCAGATTTTCTCCTTTGTCTACTCCCAATCCATTCTTAGTTTTCTTCATGTGCTGATACCTATTTTCAGTTTAGTTGGGTCAATCCATTCTTGGATTATGTTGTTTCACTATCCTTTTCTTTCTTCGGATGGATCCTCACCAAATGCGAGCTCTTTTCCTTCATCTCGATCAAGTTCCTTTTTTACTTACGTATAGCCTCTTTTAACTACTTCAGCGTATGTTGACTCTACTTTTCTCCAATACTGATAATTGTCCTAACATAAATTGTATAATTTCGGTCTGCTTATACGCCACACGTGATAATTCCATAACATACGTTTTTATTTTCCTTTTCGCTTCAGATGAGGCTTTAAAACTGTAATTAATGTCTTGAATTTTTTCATGCCTATCTTGCACAATTAGTTAATCCCTTTCGCAAATATCGTACATTTCTTTTTTATCTTGGCTGAATGGCACTCTCGGCTCCCCCTCCCTCAAACGCCGGCGTTTGAGGTTGCGCCCTGCACAACACCCAAGGCTCACCACGTGGAGGTGCAGGTAGGAAAATTGGAATAAATAAATATACTAAATAAAACACTCACAGTAACACGAAAAACTCTTGGCTCTTGTCGTGTGCCTAGTAATATTAACAAACTATTAATTTGGCAAGATGGGGAGGGCCCCACACCTGAGAGTATAAGGTTCAAAAGAGTACGCCGACCTCAGCTGTTTGCTTATACGGCAATGGATTGACTACTGATGCTGGTCGCCACGACGGCGACTCGCTCGACTCCGTCTCTTCAGGTCCAGACACAGGTCCAGCCCCGATCACCGCGTCAGCGGCTCATCGCTACTCCATTATCATAGTCAACGCCACATAACACCATCCACTCCCGACCCTGAATCAGGCCATCCAAGAGCCACCTAAACATAAATTCAACTTCAAATTTATAACCCGAAACGCAGCAACCACCATACTGCCATATACATTACCCAACCCGCAACAGGGAGGCTGCTTTATTATTATTCAAGTTTACAAAAGCTGCCCCACTCGTGCAGAAAACAGTAAAATATAACAAATATATATAACCGTATTATCTAAACTTGGTCTGCACACCTCGTGCAAACAACAAAAGACAAGCATATGTAAGAAAAGACAACAAAACTCAACAAATTAACCGAACGTTCTCTTGGGCACGTAATCTGATCTCTCTATTATCCTGATGACTTCAGCTCGAAATCGTTCGCAATTTCTGTTCGAAGGAAAATGAGCAAGGTCTTGCTTGATCCCTGTTTTACTTTCAAAATTCTTACAATTGACACAAATTATGTTACCTTTACATGACTCCGGTTCGTGTGCACCTTCAGCACAGATCTTACATATTTTGGCATTCCTACAATGCCTTGCCACATGTCCAAATTGCCAGCATTTGAAGCATAGCAGTGATTTTACATATTCTCTCCAGCTGTAGCGTTCCCATCCAATCTTGATTTTCTTGAGCTTCTCCATACGATTTAAGGTACCTTCCAAACTAAATATCAAGTTCACACCTTTCTTAGTTTTAAAGCTTGTCACCACTTCCAAAGTAGCAGCTTCGAGCTCCCCATTCTGTTTCATCATACAGTTAATCAATTCTTCCTTTTTATAGGAATCGGTAACATCATAAAAAATAATACGTGGGTTCTCTTTCTTGGGTGTCTGCAACTCATACGATTGATGAAGTTCATCAACCTTTCTAAATTCCCCAAGTCGGACGTCAAGATCCTCCTCTGTCTCCGTTCCTATAAGCACACCTCCTTTGCCTATCTTTTTACACCTTTTAATTTCAATTCCGAATTTTCCAGGATCAATCCTGCTACGTATAGACTTCTTTGTTATGTCTGGGCTTTGGTCCTTATTTGGAATAACTTCTATTTCTCTGATGTTTAGCCTTCCTTTCTCTATAGCCCTTTTCCTTTCCGAGAGTTTCTTCATCACTACCTGAGAGTATAAGCTTAAGCTTATCGTCGTCCCACCTTGAAGGCATCCAACTCAGATTTTATGAAGACCGGTCGTCGCGAGGGAGCACATCCCAAGCTCCGACACTCAGCTACATATGCAACTTTACCGAGTCACTCCACTTCGGCCAACCGCCTGCAGAACGACTTTTTCGCTAAAACACATACTTTATTAAAAGGTTACAAACAGCAAAATACATCGAAATAGTTAGTCTATGGCAGCTGGACGTGTTCGTCCATGAGCCTTTTAACGATTTTGCTTACTACTTTACAACAGTAGTAATCGTTAAATAGTTTATGCTTGCTCCACTGTCTTGCATTCCCTGGCAGGTCGGCCCGCAGGTCATCAAAGTTTCTGCAGTCGAATAGACAGTGCTCGACTGTCTGAACCTCGCCACAACTGCAGTTGTCCGACTTCCCGAAGAATTTGGCCTGGTACTGGCCAAAGCTGCCGTGCCCAGTAATCGCCTGGTTCCTCAGGAAGTCACATTGGACTCTATCCGGGGCTGACATTCTGGAAGATTTCCTGCGTCCGCCTGCCTTTGGTGGACTCATTCCACCTTTCTTGCCACAAATTTAAGGCATCTTTCATGAGTATGCCTTTAAGCTGGTTCTTGGTCAGCTTATAGTCATTGGTAATGGTGGGAAGCTGAATCGCTCTTTTGGCGATCTCATCCACCTCTTCGTTTTTACTATTACCGGCATGGGCTTTCACCCAATGCCAGGTAATATTTAAGCCGTTGTTATTGATACTCTTTTTCAGGTTCTCCACCAGTCGACATTTAAAGTTCTTTGCTTTGAGCGCCTGTAGTGCACTCATGGAGTCCGTATAGACATCGAACTCTTTGGTTCGAGTCCTTATTGCGTCCTCGATCACCATCTCTATCGCCCTTAACTCAGCCTGATAAGAGGAACTGTGATCTGAGTTCCTCTCCATTAGATCATAGAGCCTTACGTTATTATCATACTTCATAGCACCTGACCCGACTTTGCCTTCCATCTTCGAGCCGTCTGTGTAGTACAACCTGAGAGTATAAAACTAGATTCAGAATACGAATTTAGATGTTCCAATATATCCTTTTTTTCAAAAGGGGTATTTTTCAGCGTTGCTATCCTCTTTCGCTAATCGAGGGATAAACGGATTGGTACCTACAGTTTAAAAAGGGTTCTGAGCGGCCACGAAAACCGGCTTGGAATCCGTTTAATACCACAGTTACCAATGCGACATCTATTTCTACCGATGTTTAAACCAGTCCTTTTGACTGGCTGGGTAGTCCTAGAGTCAAACTGTTGTTCTCTGCCTGTTTAGACCTTTACCGGGTGTCTGTATGAAAGGTGAACAGGATATAAGATAGTTATGATAACGATCTTTATAGTTCAACAATGGTATTCACCAATTATGATGGGCATGAATTGTAACAACTTTTTACTTGCTCGGATAATGCTTATTTGATAAGATATTCACATACTATATTGAGTAAAATTCCTGTGGCTGGGAATCTACTGCTTCCCTGACGAAGTTTAACAACAGTTAATAATTTATTGTACTTTAAAAAGTGTCAAATTGTTAGATCGGGCAATCTCTTATAGTAAATACTTGTCACGGATCAACTTAAAAACTTCAACGATGAAGTGCTTAATTACTCAGATGAACCAAACACTATTTTTTTATTATTAACTGTCAAACTTGGTCCGTCTAAATAGGCTTATAATATAAGCATCGAAATATACTAGCTTTGGCATAGAAGACAGAAGAAGGTCCTTGCCCCTGGGTGCAAGACCAAAAGGACGACAAATAGATGTTTAAAAGCCTAAACCATTCATAAAAAGGCACCTACAATCAGTCATCTTTATTGTGAAACTATAATTGTTGTCATCAAATAGGACATCTTGAAATCTCGCACTTGGTCCGTCTAAATAGGCTTGGAATATAAGCTTCGAGGTATAGCAACAGCATAGAAGACAGCGGAAAGTCCTTGCCCCTAGGTGCAACACTAAAAGAGCGCCAAACAGATGTTCAAAAGCCTAAACCATTCATAAAAAGGCACCTACGATCAGTCATCTTTATTGTGAAACTATAATTGTTGTCATCAAATAGGACATCTTGAAATCTCGCACTTGGTCCGTGTAAATAGGCTTGCAATATAAGCTTCGAGGTATAGCAACAGCATAGAAGACAGCGGAAAGTCCTTGCCCCTGGGTGCAACACTAAAAGAGCGCCAAACAGATGTTCAAAAGCCTAAAACATTCATAAAAAGGCACCTACGATCAGTCATCTTTATTGTGAAACTATAATTGTTGTCATCAAATAGGACATGTTGAAATGGTGCAAAGAATTAAGGATTTCCCCAGTGATTTTCGCTGGAATCAGAAAAATCCTTGAAAATATTATTGAAAATCATACTCAAGTTAGTACTTGTGATGAAATTTAAAAGGACTATGCTCTGTCTGTTTAGGATTCATCAGCGGAGTATCCGAAAAGGTTCTTTCGTTAAACATTTTTAATATTTTTTGTGATCATAATACGTAATCGATTGTATACGTAATCGATTCTTTGAGTTTAATGTACTGATTTTTATGTAATTCTAAATAAGATACTTTGCGTTCTTTTGACTCTTTATTATAATTACATGACAAATTTACACGTTGTTAGAACTCAATATCTTTGAACTAAATATTTTTTCTTGTGTAGCATTTTTTCCATTCTTACATGAACAAACAGAAGTCCTACCATGCTTTTAAAAATCGTGAAAATCACGAGCACTATGAAGTGGTCGACACAGTCACGATTTTTGTGGCAGTTCTTTATTCTCTCATTTTAAATGACTCTATTATGTTAAATAGAGAATTAAAACAAAGATCCTGCTGTCTGAGGGAAGCCAAACTAATGTAAGCGAATTATACAGTAGACGCTAATATGAGTTATAGATGTTGCTGCACGAAGAAACAATTTAAAATATTTTTTTGTGAAAATATGCATTCTAATCCAGCGTCTTGTGAACATCAGACAATGAGTTCCTGAGGCCGATTCGAGTATTCCTTCAAAATTTTCAAGAAAATTTCTTTATCATCTTACCTAAAGACAAAAAAAAATATTTCTGAAGAAAGGGACAGATACTCCTTTTATGAAACTTTAATTATTTTAATCAAGGTATTTTAGAGAACAATAAATGAGGTAATTAAATAGATCAGCGTTTAAAAACTTATGATTTAACTATAAATTAAAGCGTCTTAAGTTCAACAAGAAAAATTTTTAGTGGCAAAGAAGCTTTTATGTACGATTTAATTGCAACAAGATTATGAAAATTTAAAGAAAATAATTACATCAGATACTGAAAAGCTTAGTGTGAAGACGCTTTCTTGTACGATATAATTTAACAAATATTCTGATTTATTGAAATAACCTAATCGAGTTCTGTTGGAGTTCATAACAACATTTGAGGGAATCTGGCTTTTCTCCATATATTGATACCAAAGCTAACTGTCCTAACCAACTGGAAAACCCAATGTGCTTCAGGTAATTGAATTTAGTTAGGGATCTAATATTTAATCAAGTCTTCAGTACATGCTGCAGTTCAAGAAGCAGCAGCATCTTTCTTATTAATCTTTATCTTTTTCTAATATTTTTATTAATATTTTTCACAACAGTTGTAAATTCATAAACTCTAAAAAGCGGAATGTGATATTTTTTATTACACTTATTTCGTTTATTATATGCTTCATACGAGTAAATTTTCCGGTTAAATTTTGTTTTATTTAAAGTCTTTTTAAAGTTAGGGTGGCCTATCTTGTAATTACTTATGGCTGAGTTCCCGATTCTAGAAAAATCTCACAAGGGATCCGCTTCAAAATTACTGGGAATTTCTGCTCAATACTTTAAGGAGGCAATTTATAACTTTTACCGTACAGCCTATACCATAGATCGCCAAACCGTCGATCACGAGCAACTAGTAGCTCGCGGGGAAATTTTAGGTAGATCGCAGTCACGGTCAAGTTAGCTAACCTGAAGTTGCAGTACTCAGCTTAAGTCGATGACTCACGAAAACAACGGAACTTGTGTAGGTTACCCCCGCGCAACTGTCACTCAGTGTCATACGTAGTTGTTTGAGCAAGAGTCAGGTTATGTGTTTCATGTGTACATCAGACTAAGGTTATGTCTTTATTATTTTCGTGTGTATATCAGACATTGGTTAATATGGAAGGTTTGATTTAATCTTTTATACTAAACTAGGTACGTTCTAATGATGGTGAGTTCGAACAAAAACCAAAAACTTATCATTTTCATCTCGAATGGGAAACCGATTACTTTTTTACCCAGGTAACGGACAAATGTGTGTGCTTACTTTTGTAATGTAAGTGTATCAGTTGGGAAGAAAGGGACCGTCGAACGTCATTTCAAAACCGTTCACTCAGGGATTGAATTCCCACTGAATTCTGTGTTAAGGAAAGAAAAAGTTAAAATCTCAACTAAATCCTCAACAATCTACTTTTTTCAAGACATTAGACAAGAATAAGGCAGAAACTGAGGCATCATTCCCAGTTTCAAAAGTGATCGCCCAAAATAAGAAACAGTATGAAAATGGTGAGTTAATCACAAAGCTGCATTTTTAGAAGTTGCAGATACATTATTTGACAGTTTCAAAAACAAATCTGAGATAATGTCTCCTATGAAATCTGTACAGTTTCTGCAAATACAGTAATAAAAGGAGTTGAACCTATGAGTTTTGATGTAACTTCATAACTTAAAATTGACTTTGATCGCTGCAGTTATTTTTCCCTACAACTTGATGAATCAACTGATATAGTTGTAACTGTACAGCTCAGTTGGCCGTTTATGGAAGAATGGCTTTTGATGATTTTGAAATAAGAGAAGAGCTGGTAAAAGTTGCACCACTTACAGGACATACTACGGGACAGAACATATTTTTAGCATTTGAAAGGCTTATCGACTCTGAAACTATTCCTGTAAAGAAGTTGGTAGGCTTAGCAACCAATGGAGCTCCTTCGATGGTACGTGGGGAGAAGGGATTAATTGCCTTGTAACGTAAAGACAACAGTTTTTCGAAATTTCTGACTTACCACTGTATAATTCCCCAGAAGTCATTAAATGGAAAGTTCTTAATTATGAACAATGTAATTCGTAAAGTAGTAAATAAAGTGACAGCAGATGCACTTCAGAGACGTTTGTTCAGGGCACTGACCGAAGAGTTAGATTGCCAATATGGTGACCTATTGTTTCATACAGAAGTTCGTTGGCTTAGCAGAGACAGGGTTTTGCAACGTTTCAAAGAGTTGCTTCCAGCTTTGGGAATTTTTTTAAAGAACGAGGGGAATCTTTCACTGAACTAGAAGATCCGGTTTGGCTGCAAGATTTTGCTTTGCTTGCAGACATCACCGAAAAGCTAAATATCCTTAACTTGCAGCGTCAAGGACAGGATAAAGATATTGGTGGAACAATTTAAGATGTGGTTTTATTCTCAAAAAAGTTGGAGCTGTGGGAAAAAAAATCTCATCCAGGGTGAATGCAGGCACTTTGCTTGTTTGAAGCAAACCCTTGACAAGCAAGGCCTTTCACAGCCTCCTTACAACAACAAAGAATACATTGCTTTTAGATTTGAAAAGTCAATTCAATCAACGCTTTCAAGACTTCAAAATGATTTCAATTGTAGCGTTGTTCGTCAAATCTCCTTTTATGGAGATTGATGCTGACGAATTCTCTACTTGTGTCATGCAACATTTTGAAAAAGACAACGCTGCAGTGGAGATGGAACTTATTGACTTTCAAAATGACCTTTCTTTAAAATCACTCACGTCAAGCTCTAAAAATGTTTAGCCTCTTGTTCCTAACGAAAAATATCCAATTTTGGTTCAGGTTGGTCTACGAGTGAAGGCTCTACATATCTGTGCGAGGTTTCTTTTTCCAGTATGAAGTTTATAAAAAAACAAGTACAGAAACAGATTGATTGATGAACATTTGGACAACTGCATTCGAATGGCAGCTACGACCTACTAACCTAACATTAAAAAATTGTTGATGACAAAAAAGAGTGTCATCTTTCTCATTAAACTTAATTAGTCAAATGAAAAAAAATTGTTCTTACACTTCTTATTAAAGTCTTTACAATATAAACAATTTTATTTAATTGGATGTAATATTTACTAGAAATGTATGTTTGTAGGTAATAAATAAAAGTGTGATTTAGAAACGAAATTTAATTTTGTCCTGGTTTTTTTTTTGGTAGCTCACAGTAAGATTTACAAACAGTACGGTTGCTCAGTGGTTTAAAAGTTTGGCGATAACTGGTCTATACCAACAGCTGCAATCTGTCGGTCGATTCCACAAGTTTTAGACGATCGCTAATTCTATTCATATATTTTTCCTGCAATAGTTTTGAGAAACCCATGTATACTAAAACTAACGTGCGGCGACGCGACTGCAATGTACAACCATATTTAAAGGTACACGGAATTCTGGGTGACTTCGCGCAAAGAGTCCAACTAATTCTGATTGTCCCAAAGGCTGTCGTAAGCACACACGAGTGCTTGAGCTTCTGTGCCAGTCAATATTCACAGCAATTGGCTCTTGATAATATCAATAATAAATCTTATAGAAGATTCAAAATTCTTGAGAGTGTACTTCGCTTCCTAAAATTCCAATTAAAAATGTAGTTTTTTCTCTGTAAATGGGTTTTTGATCATTTCTAAAATTTAAAAAAATATTCAATAATAGGTGTCAGGAACGATGCTATAATAGCGCCCCTCCGCCCGTGACCTTCGAAATGGGTTTCGAAGGTCACGCTCCGCCTCTCATGCGCATAACCCTATCGCCATTTATCGGCACAGCGCATTCTAAGTTTAGTTGAACGTAGGGATGCGACATCGATGTCGATGTTTTAAACATCGATTTATTGAAGCCGATGTTTTTAACATCGATGTTTTGTGCTCGATGTTTTTTTTTTAATGGAAAAGTACCGTAATAAAAAAAATTTACCACGTAGCATAATTTTCACACTCAGTAAATGTAAGTCTGAATTCTGAAAAGGACGAATAGAAAAGGGGGAATGATTCCTTAGCAAACAGACAAATGGCAATCAACAACCAATGAACCAACCAGAGCGCTTGGAATCTGCCTGACACTCCAAAACCTTCCATGGGGTTTTATTTTACAAATAGTATATACACGAGTGCATCCATTTAAGTTTTTGTTTTGTTCTGGTTTTATATAAGTTGGCGTTAATATTATTAGTAAGATGCCTCCCAAAAGTACCGTTTAGAAATATTTTTTCAAAACCACTGACAAATTAGCAAAATGCAATATTTGCCTTAAGTCCCTCAAAACTTCTGGCAATACCACGAATTTATCTGGCCATTTGAAGGCAAAACATGGCGGTATTTACAACGAGAATTTTGAGTCATCAATGTAGCCCAAAGCAACCAAGCTTTTGTCATTTGTGCCTGCCCAATCAGAGAGTAAAATTAAATCACCCCCTCCCCCCACGACTAACGGAAGTAACATTAATGTTAGAGATTACTAAACGATTTTTAAAATATGGATGTTCTAAAACATCGATGTTTAAAAACATCGATGGTTTTTGGGCGATGTTTTATTAGCATCAATGTTTTAATATTGAATATCGATGTTTCAAAACATCGAAGTTTTGTTATCGATGTCGCATCACTAGTTGAACGAAGAAACTCAATCACGTATGTCATACCGACACGCGGTAGCCTGACCCCATACGAACGTATATTTTTTAATTCCTATCATGTTCTTTGTGTGAGTGTTTTGTTGGTGTCAATAAACATAATTTTTGTGTTTACGAATGAAGATTTTATGTGTCCAGTTGTACATGACAAAAGAACCACGCCAGTTCACGACAATAGGAATTATTTACTTTTATTTAAAGTATGAAAACATTACATTTTAGGTTATAATGCAGTTTCGAAATCCATAAAAGATTAATACATACGGTTTCAATATTGTGCCAATACCATTTTATAATCGCTATAACTTTATAGATAAATTCTCTTGTGCCATAATTTTTGGAAGAGCAGATTAAGAGTGGATTTTCATAGACAAAGAAGATTTTATATAAAAATTTGTTTATTTCCCTGCCATAAAGAAACTGGAGAAACTTATGTTCTCCTAAGCCGTTATTTTATTTTTAAACCTGTTGCTGTGTGGGTTTTTATATCCTTTTTAATATGTCTGCTTTGGATGAGGTAATTTTATTTTAATATCTGCATAAACATTTATTCCGTTTATCCTGCCATTAAATTTTTTTAGTTTTTCAGTTATGTCACTTTAATGTTACAATAAATGCGTAAATCCTTGATAAGAAGACAATTTTCGCTCAGTGTTTTGCTGTTTTCTTTTTATTAAACCACTACAATGTTTATTTCTCTGAATGCCATAACTTGATATGCAATATCTCTTGCTCCACCTATCTCAGTTCAAGAAATAATGACCCACAATAAGCGAACAAAATTTAAGTATTCAACAAAAGTAATAAAAACATTTACTTTATATAACTAAATTAACAACTAATTGTTGTTCAGTCTTCCCTGTTTTCTGTTGTTATTAGGTATGCTATACATTTTGATTAACTAAAGCAAGGAATACAAATACATATTTAGATGGCTCTGTAAAAGAATCTTATGAATTTCTGAAAAGTTTGACAATTTATGGATTGTTTAATTTAACCTAGCTTTATTTAGCTTCGAGTGTAGGAAGTTATTAGAGATGCAATAAAATAGTTAAGTTAAAAAAATACGCAATAATATTAACGCTTGATTGGCCGATGCCGTCCCACTTGCGTTACTTCCGTTGTGTGTCTATCACTGACGGCCATCGGCCATAATTGCATTGAAAGTTTGAAATATTTTATACGTAATTTAAATCCGTAGATTTGACTGCAAAACATGTCCTCATATCACTACTAAGAATATTCAATCTAATATAGTACTTACCAAATATATTGCAGATGGGATCGCATTTGTATGAATTTGAATATATGCTCTGAATACTAACTCTAAAAGTCAGCTGAGTTAGAGGAGGTGTTTAAGGTCTTTGCATATCCAATCATGGGTGTTCATATACAAATAAAATATTTTCAATTTCTTCAGGAAGAGAAAATCTCACACTTATTTTAAGTTAGTAAAATAAGTTTCAACATTTTCGAAGATTTTTGAGACATAGGGCCTGTTCACATAGGAGTCCGTTGCGTTGCGTTGCGTTAAGGAAAAGATGATATTGAGACGAAAATAAACCAATCATAGGCGTTAAAAATTTCATTGCTAATCGTTTGGAGGCCTATGATTGGTTTATTTTCGTCTCAACGTCATCTTTTCCTTAACGCAACGCAACGGACTCCTATGTGAACAGGTCCTTACACGTCTGACATTAATCGCCTATCCTTCCCACTCTTTTTCTGCACAGAAAACTCTAGTTACTCTAGTATAATGATGATAAGACTAAAAAGATTTCATCACTGAAGAAGAGACCTTTCACTTTCATTCAGTTTCGTAGATTATTATATGGATTCTGTGCACGTACAACAGATAAAAGCAATAAAATTTACAAACTTTCCGAATATCTTGAATTTGAAAAAAAAATTATTTGCCGTCAAGTTTTCTTTTAGAAGTGGGGAAAGAGATTGAACAAATTGAAGATAAGGTAATAAAAGCTGTTGCTGTTGAAGAAAAGAATTACTGAATGTGTAGAAAATTTCCTCTTGTAAAATTCTGTTTTCTGCTTTCTCTCAAACTGAAAATGCGATGCTTAAGTTTTCGACTTCTTTTATGTACACAATGACAACGCATTTTCAAGAAGAGCGTAGCGTACAAGCATTCATTCTGTACGTAAACTTATATACTAAATAAGAATGCAAATAAGAAGTAAGGATTATGTTTTTAAAGCTAGAAAATTTTACATTCGGAAAAAAATAGTAAGACTAAGGAAAATATGAATACAAATTAGAGCCAGCACTGGTAACGACACTTGTGAATAATCGCCTTTTGCATGGCATCCAGTCAATGAGTCCTAGCATGTTATCAATATTTGTCATTGTGTTGGATCAATATTTGTCATTGTGTTTTACCAGTTCATTCAACTTTCTCGATGGCCTCATCTCATCAAGTTGGAATAGCATTTGCCAATTTGTTCGTCATCTCGCTTTCTGTTTCATTCCTGAAACCGCTCTAGAATCTCATCAGTTTCACTTCCACAACTCCCCTCTTTATTGCTAGTCATTTCCCTTTGGTTCACGTGACCAAGTTCTTGCTTGGAACTTCGCTCCATCTAAATTTTTAAAAATTTTTTTTCCCATGTTTTACTTTTACTTGAACTTTCGAAGCTTTTTAGTTTCCCCCCACTTTCTATTTTCTTTCCTACTTTCGTTTTTTACTGACCACTGAAGTTTAATGCATTGCTATATAATCCTACAGTGGAGAGCCCGGCCCATGTACTATAGTTCCCACAACTCTTCCTGAAGGTCCTGAAGGCATTTTCCTATCAAGCCTTCTGTCCGTGTGTGAACAGAGTTTCAAGAAGAGCGCAGCGTACAAGCATTCATTCTGTATGAAAGTGAACAGTGAAAAGTGAAAGTGAAAAGTGAAAATGAAAAGGGAAAAGTGAAACGAGCATGTATGTGTGGTTTATTTGCTGATTTTTGCTAACAAATTATTTTGTCGGGACGCTACTCTCTCTCGCTCCCTTTCTTTTTATAGTGTATATTGTGGATTATGAGACAAACTATTCCGAGCTCTATTTTCAGCGTAATAGTTAACAGTATATAACACTTAAAATTGTTATTATATTTTCAGAATTTTATTACACAACGTTTAGTTTACGACTTAACCTTTAGTATTAAATGTCTTTGTTGGCTATTTAATGTTGTATTTTGCGAAATATTTAACCCATTAAAAGCTGCTATATGAACCGGATCGTCTAAATCAGGGGTTCTCAACCTTTCAGGCTCTGTGCCCCCCTTTCAACATTGATGTGAGGTCACGCCCCCCCCCCCACACCACCACCATTTGTGGTCAATACAAGTAGTAAAATCGGAATTTGAAACTGAAGCTGATTATTTAAATGAAAATATAGAATAGATAATTTCATACACAAAATTTAATATTGCTACACATATCGTAATTTGGAACATATTATTATTAGAACATATGAAATCAAAGAATTAAATACAGATCAAATATGTTTGAGGTAATCAAGGATCTAGGTGAGGTCGGCATATAATACCAGTCACTTTCACAACATTAATGAGAGGGCTGGCACTGTTTGTCCTTGACAAGTTTTTGAATATTAGGTTGTAACTGTGACAAAGCAGACCTCAGGTCACTTTCAACGTGCAGCTTTGCTCGATATTTTGACTTTATGTATGCTAATGCTGAAAATCCAGATTCACGGAGATATGTGGATGAAAACTGTCCTAACAACCTCAAAGCTTACAAAGCAACTTCTGGGTAAACAGGAAAATAGCGTAACCAAAAATTTCCAACATCCATGTTTTCGAATTCCGCGTTTGCTTGAGAATCATATTGTAGGTCGATTGCCTGTTCCTGAATATCATTACGAAGTACATCCACGTCGATTTTAAAAGGATCTCTTACCAACTTAAACTCCCAGTTCTCTGAACTAATATCTGGAAAATAGTCTGCAATTTCATTTTGCAATGCTACCAAATGCCCTGATATAAGGTCCTTCAATTCATTCATCTAATGCAATAGATTTTTTTTATCACCGAGGAGGTCGTTTAATCTTGGAAAAAAAACCTCACGCCTCCCTCGAAATTCTTCTACGCCCCCTCAGGGGGGCGCGCCCCCCAGGTTGAGAACCGCTGGTCTAAATAGAATCTAACGTATATTTTTAAGTACCGGGTGGTTATAGTTAAACTTCCCCTATAAACGGCATCCTACAGCGCAAACAGGTGAACGGAATGCAACGAAATTTTGTATATGGGCTATACACGAGATGCGCTTACGAAATTTCGAAAAAAAAAATTAGTTCCAAAATGTCCACCCGAGGGTGCCTTTTCGGGAAAAACATGAAATTTAACACAATAAACGACCGAAACGGAATACAGAAACAATATTAACATTTATTGACTAGTTCTGATCACTTTGTCATCGAACCGCATTAAGTAAAGGTAAGGGAGAAACAAAAACAGTTCAGTTTGCAGAAACAAGATCAGATTAGGACGAATTTGCACAAGAGGAGCAGTTAATCGTATCCAGGACGATGTAAGGAAAGCTGCTCCACGTGACCACCTTCATTCACCTGCAAAATTACAAGTCGATGGGCAGTGTGTTCAACAGCAGATCGTAACTGATCAGTTGTGAGGTTTCGCATATGAAGCGTTATGGAGTTCTTTAAGTCATTCAACGTCGCAACACCTCCACGATACACCAGTCTTTTTAAATAGCCCCATAACCCTATACATCGTCCTGGACACGATTAACAACTGTTCCTCTTGTGCAATTTCGTCCTAAGCTGTTCTTGTTTCTGCAAACTGAACTGCTTTTGTTTCTCCCTTACCTTTACTTAATGTGGTTCTATGACAAAGTGATTAGAAACTAGTCAATAAATGTTAATATTGTTTCTGTATTCCGTTTTGGTCGTTTATTGTGTTAAATTTCATGTTTTTCCCGAAAAGGCGCCCCCTGGTGGACATTTTGGAACTAATTTTTTTCTTCGAAATTCCGTGAGCGCATCTCGTGTATAGCCCATATACAAAATTTCGTTGCATTCCGTTCACCCGTTTACGCTGTAGGATGTCGTTTAATGGGGAAGTTTAATTATAACCACTCGGTACATTACTTGTCTCAGTTGATGCGCAGTTTAAATTTTTTAAAAATCTGCATTCGTATAGAATTTACGATAGGGTCTCAAAATGGGAGACTTATGGCGCCCGATGGGGGTAACGCTCGTTTTTTCCGCGTATGAACTTCAAAGCCGTATGTTACGTTAAATTCAAGGGAGTAAGCATTTAAAACCTCCCGAAACGAGTATTCTATATTGTTTATGAAAATAAATATACATTTTTTAAATATCATTGCAAATTTTAATCATGCATAAAATTTTCCTGGGGCAGAACGTGATAGCCGCTAAATAGGACTATAAATTAAACGATTGAACGATAGGATAAATTTCTGTATGTCTATTTCAGGTAATGAAAATGCGGTGTTATTCTTTTGCAGAGCATATCTTAAAGTTTCTTTGGTAAGACGTTTCACGATCTCCAAGTCAAAGTGCATTTGGAAAAATTCATACGGAGATTTCATTGCCAATTCAGCCCGGGTCTCTTCAAGTGTTGACATTTATTCGGAGTCAATAGCCAACATTTGATTTGATTTTTTCCAATTTAATAATTTCTTTTTGGATTTCTTTTCCTCCAGTTTGTCTCCTTCCATACTTGTATCATCATCTGAAGTATCATTTGTAATGGGTCTTTTTCTCTTCTTACGTTTTATGTTCTTCTTCTCGAGATTTCTACCTTCCCGCTGTTTGACTTTTAGTTCAACTTGTCCAGAAACATCCACTGGAATCATTTCACCTAAATCATTATCTGCAATATTTTTTTTCATCAGTTACCTTACCAGGATCGAGCGGCAAACAGATAATGCTACTTTCATCTGAGTATTCAGCTGAGTCCAAAGATTGCATATCTAAAGTCATAATCTAAAGCAGGGGTTCTCAACCTTTCAGGTTCTATGCCCCCCTTTGAACACTGATGTGAGATTACGCCTCCCCCCCCCTCACACCACCACCTCCATATGTGGTCAATACAAGTATAGTACAATCGGAATTTGAAACTGAAGCTGGTTATTAAATGAAAATATAGAATAGATAATTTCATACGCAAAATTTATTACAACACATATCTTAATTTGGAACATATTATTATTAGAACATATGAAATCAAAGAATTCAATACAGATCAAATATATTTGAGGTAATCAAGGATCTAGGTGAGGTTAGCATGTAATACCAGTCACTTTCACAACATTAATGAGGGGGCTGGCACTGTTTGTCCTTGACAAGTTTTTGAATATTAGGTTGTAACTGTGACAAAGCACACCTCAGGTCACTTTCAACATCCAGACGTACGAAAATTATCGTATTTTTACAATTACGACAATTATCGTGTACGACAATTATCGTGTTCGTGTTCGTATGTCAAAAATACGTTACGGTTACATTGTGACCGCAAAATTGAGTACAATAAATTACAGTTAGTTTTACTTTTTATTTTACTTTTTTTATATACTCACGCCTCCCTTGAAATTCTTCTACGCCCCCCAGGTTGAGAACCGCTGATCTAAAGCTTCTAGAATTATCAAAAACTTTTTTGCCATTTTTTTTAAGATTTAAAAAAATAGTTTTAAATAAACCTCTCTTCATGAAAATGTGTCTGGGTACCACGTGATCCCGTATTCTTCTCAGAAATCGATAAAAAGATAATGAATCAGTAGTAACAAACGCGCGTTCCATATGGTAGACAGGAAGTGAAATCCAGTTAGTCAGAAGGCGCATGTCTCCCATTTTATGACCTTCTGACTTAGTGCTTAGAAATCAGTGTTAAAATATTTCATATGATTTCCGCTTGAAATGCAAGATTCGCATTGTTATTGCTATTCATTTGTTGTAAAAAGCAAATCACTCACATATATGTATATTTTTCTGATTTTTTTTTTTTTACTAAAGTAAGTCGAATTTATCAATTTAGCACATATTCACACGACTGTAAAATAAAGAAATTTTAAAGTTGTCCTTTTAAAAAAAAGTTCAGAGTATACTTTTTACCGTTAAAATACAGATATAAAAAAGATTTTTATATATCTTAATATCACGTGGAGAGAAAAAAAAATTATAACTGAAGATTCCCAAATTGGGAGACTTGGCGCTTATGGGTTAAACAACTTATTTAAGTTGAACGCTAATAAATTAACGAAATAGCGAATATTGACAGGTGTCAAAAGTATCGAGGCAAAACTTCAGGGCAAACAGCATTCTTTATAATCAAATTTTGTGAGGACAGTCTCTTGGGAATACTACGAAAGCAGTAATTAACGAAGTATATCGAGGCTATGTTCACCATACATAAAATAAAATTCAGATTAAAAAGTTGGGATTTTTTTTTATTAAAAATGACTTAAATTATATCTGCTCAAATATTTCTACAAAAACATCGAATAGCTGATATATTACAGAAAGGTTATAAATGCTGTCATCACATCATAAATACATGTCAAAAATACAGCATTTCCAAAATGCAATGTTTTGTCACTAGTAATCGTGGATTTAACCAGGATTCCGAGTTCTTCAATTATTTGAAATTTAAAATTGAGAACTATAGTGTCTGGTTCTTTTAGGATTTAATTCTTGTCGTGATAAACGTATTCCTGGCCAAATATTAAAACTTAATTTGTATGAACACAAAACTTTCTCCGTTGTTAGAACATAATATTCGATTTGATATTTAAAAGTTCTAGATGTAGAAAATTCATCCACCTCTTCGGAAAATAAATACCTTATGCTTCGTGATATTATTTAGCACCGCAAACTCAATGTTGAAGTCGTTTTTATCAATGAATGCGTAGAAAGAAAAAATGCGCACTCGCGAGTCAGTTTAACTCCGGAAAACGCCCATCGATTTACAAGTAGGTGATCGACCGGCTCAGCGCGCTATTGGCCGATGTTCAATTTCTGGAAGCCCAAAACAGAGATGAAAAGAGGTCTCAATGCTTTGTTTACTTATTTGTTTAGTTTCCTTAATGCACTTTATTCCAAACTTCTCGTGTTTTTTTATTTATGTTAATATGAGTGAAAGTAGTAGACCGATAAGCCGAAAAATATGTCTGGCTCCGGCAAATGACCTTTCTTCAAAAGCGTGAGACGATTGAAAGTGTCAATGTTTACGTGTCAATTATATGTAATACGAGTACATATGCATACATGTTTAATCTTTCCTTAAGTTATATAAAGAAAAAATACTAACTCATGTATATGAACACACACTGGAATATAATAAACCGGATATTTAATGCTACATAAAATTCTATTTATAAATATTTGATAAATAGTAAATTTGGGGTAAACATTTTTAAACCCCAAATACATGTTAGAATTTTTTTTCTCTTAAAAGTTTTAAACAGTGGTCTATTCTAGTGCTTTAAAATTTGTATTTTAGTGAACACGTATTACATTATATCGTTCCTCAATATATCAAACAAAAACTTTTCCCTAATGAATTTTTCGCCTCAAAGTATTAACTTTTTTTTAACTTCTAGGGAATAAGATCTGCATCAATGCCTCATTCCTCTAAGTTCTGGATTTACTCAACATTTTTTGTACATGGTTTCATGCTGAATGATGTTACGAGAGAGAGAACGGGAAATCAAATGGAACAATTCTTTCAGTGTCACCAAGATTTATATTTTCTGACACACACACACACACACACACACACACATATATATAAATATATATATATATATAAATAAATATATATAAATAAATATATATATATATATATATATATGTGTGTGTGTGTGTGTGTGTGTGTGTGTGTGTGTGTGTGTGTGTGTATACAGAGGCTATTCACACATTTTTTAGACGATGTATATTGTATTTACAAAACTAAATTACATAAAATTCTTGTGCTTTAAATGTTCTATTTGACATCCCTTATTCTGAACTATCTTTCGACACCGCAATTTCTAGGATAATAATGCCTTTTGAAGTGTCAGAAGAGGTATTCTATCCCATTCCTCCTGAACAGCTTTCCAGAGTCCTGTAAGGGTTTTGGGACGACGCTTGGATAATGCAAATTTTAAAAGTCCGAAAGCACAAAATTCCATAGGTGATACATCGGGAGATTTAGTAGGGATATCAGTGAAGGGTATGGCCTTGATACCGGTTTTTTTGTTCCATTTCTTTTAGGAAATTTACAGTGGATTTTGATGTGTGACTCCTAGCTTTGTCCTGATGGAGTCTCACAGATTGATGGCACTGTGGGTAAAGCGATGGTATTTCATTCAGAAAAATTGGCGATAAAATATGTTCCTGATAGTATTTGGAGTTAATATTGACATTTTTTCCACTCTCTTTAATTTTGACTTGCCATTATAAGAAAAAACAGCAACAGTCATGAATCCCTTAGAAAAACTTTCTTTCGATTCTTTGAACCATGTACTTAAATTTTTTTCTCCCCTTTTATGATAATAAATGGCTCTTTTTTTGTTGCAATCATTTAAATACACCCATGATTCATCTATTGTGACAATTGTTTTCCATTTTTTTTGGATAAGTGTTTCTCATATAGAATTCTGCAGCTTGTCCTGCGTTCAGCGATATGATTTGGAAGAAGACGATGCACATTGCGTTTTTTCGCTTTCTTAAGATTTAAATCAACGTTTATCATTTTGTTTACAGTGGACACCGAGCATTTTAATGATTTTGCAACTGTCCTTTGACTAGGGGGATTTTCTTTTAACATTAAACAACGTACCTTTACAATAGTTGAAGATGTCCGTTTTTTCCTTGGATACTTGTTTGGAATTTTTGTCCCATTTGAGGCTCCAATTTGACGTTTTTTTCCTTTTGAATAAAAACAAAACTTTCAAACCGCAGATGATAATTTTGACTTTTAAAAACATAGTACAATTGCAATTATTTCTTTTGCAGCAAACGATTTTTTATTACCGCTTACCAAAATAGTCTAAAAAATGTGCGAACAGCCTCTGTATATCTCAAAATTTTAAATCCTTTTATAACAACTATATTTTCAATGTCCTATTGATTTACTCCTTTCAGTGAATATATTTTCTCTCTTATTCCGAGTTTTAAAAAATATTCTCATGTGAAATCCCCAACATATAAGACTTAAAAGAGATAGTCTTATTATTTTAAGTCTACATGTAATAATTTTTCAATCTAAGTATGGCAACGATAACAATAGGACGTAGAACCACGATTGTTCTACAACAAGTGTGTCCAAATCGCGTAACCGAAAAATGATAGAATGGGTGAGCGCAAGCCCAAAATCCTCTTTTCCGAAGCGATCCGATCTTTCAACAGTTTTTCGAAATTTCAACTTGTTCTTTATGATGGTTTGCACGCTTTCCTAGTTTATTTTGGTTTTTTCACTAATCCCATGAACTGTTATTCGTTCGTCATCGCGAATAAGGTCACAAATTTGTAAAATTTTCGATTTCTCGGCCATCATGAAACATTTTCTGTCATTTGTATATTTACGACTTCAGTAGCGTGCTATTGCCAAACTGTGCTAGTAATCTATGCAAAATTTCAATGAGTTTAATATTTTCATTCGATAAAAAATTTACAATAATGCGTTGTGCAGCTGCACTTATGCTTACTCACAGTTATTGGTACTGAACAAACATCTGAATATCTGACAGATGCCTTACGATTCTGGACCCCGCAGACGACTTTTCCCTGTTGTCTCAAAAATGAGTTTTAAAATGGTCCGGTACTATTACAAAAGTTCAGTTTCGATTGAATCGACCTACGTATAAGTGTAGTTCGTGGGCTCTTGATGACAGTTTGTCGTTTTATGCAATTACCTATTACGAAAGCCAACAACCAGTTGTATTTTGCTACCTCATCGTGCTAACACGTACGTATTTGTTTTATTTTATAAATAGATAATAAATTATTCAAAAATTTAGAACTGGCTTGCCTAGAGTGCGTTTCCTTCGAACACAGGCCTGATAAACGGTTTGGTTTGGTTTTAGTTTTGGTTTGGAGCGCTACGGTCAACTTTTGCTACACGAGGGCTAATTAGACAGGAACCTACTGTTTGAAACCGTTTCCGAACGACTACAAACGTCCATGCCAAGAGTTGGACTCGAACCCATAGACTCTGGTACTGAAATGCCAGCGCCCTAGCCATTAGGCCATCGTCCGGTTCCTTGTCAACGGATCACTATGGCTTCACTATACGCATCACTTTTCCGCTGGCCACTTGTGCACACATGCTTTAAAAATGTGGTTAAAAATTAAAGAAAAACTATATAAAACTACTGTATTTTTTATTGTTTTTATACTTTAACATATTAATAAAATATTTGGTTATTATGCTCATTGGAAATATGGGTTACATTGTAGACATAAATAAATATTAAATACTGTATGCGGTCCTTGACGAATTTTTGTTGGATGCTGCTGCCCAGTAATGCTAAAAGGTTGGTCACCTTTGTTCTAGAAATTTCTGGGGGTCGTGTTGCGTCTCTGAACTCTTCATTTTGAGGCTCACTCCTTCGCTATCCAATTAGGACGTAAAAAAATTGCCTATCGGTATTTCGGATGTGACTCACGTCGACCGATCGGAGTGTCGGATGTTTCACGTATTTATAGTAGACTTTTTTGTCTCTAAATATTCATAAAAAACTTATTCCAAGGTAATCCAGTTAATTCATGAGATATTGTCAATTTTTATTTCATAAATATACTTTCGTAGTTCAAAATCCAACTTTTGAAGGGGTCTAAGGCAGAATTTTTTATACACATTTAGTATTGATTTTTTCATTAAAAGGGTCTTTTTGTATAAACATCCTTATGCAAACAAAATGATACCTGAACAATTAAGAATTATGTTAAAAAATAAAAATTCAAAGCATTTTCAGTTTATTTTTATATAGCTGCCAGAACAAAAGATCTACTTGCATATTTTTTCATTTTGTACTCAGGAAAGGTTACAAAATAAAGGTCTTCAGTATTTATAGAAATTTCATAATAAAAGGTCTTCAAGATTTATAGAAGTTTTCTATCCTAAATTTTTGATCACACATAAAGGGGGGAAAATACTTTTTATGTTAACTTTTGCTCCAAGGGAAAAAAATTACATAAATTTTACGGACTAAATCAAAAATCCTGACATCAGTTAAAGGAAAACTAAACAAAGGATCACTTCACAAATTTTCATAGAGATACCTTGCTAGGAATGTAAGCTTCTTTCAAAGGCGGCAAATCGGGAAAAATTCCATTCCGAGAAAAACAGACTTACAGAAGTTGAGATGTGCAGGCAGAGTACGCATAAACAGTACCGCATGAAAATGTCTTACCTGGCCTTGTAATCATCAAAGAAACTAGTGTTTTGTGTTCATTTATCCTAAAAACTCCATAGTATGTTATAAGATAAGAAATTAAAAATGTACTTTCCTTGAGAATTTTATGTCACGGGCCCTCTTAAAGGATTGAGGCTGAGATAGAGACATCATTACTTATAACTACCAGGAATGGTAACTACAGTGGTACCTCGGTTTTCGTCGATAATCCGTCCGAAAACAATCGTTGAAATCCGAAAACGACGAAAACCGAGGCAATTATTTTCATATGAATCAAAGTAAATCCATTTAATTCGTTCTAGACACTCTAAAATACATATCAAGAACACATTTTATAGAGAATAAATATCGTGTTTAATACTGAAAACAATAAGAAATTAATATAAAATGAATATAAAAGACTGATGATATTATTGTTTGGGAAGGGGAATCCCCGTCCAAACTTAAGGTATCAAGGCACTATCTGGGGTCACTTTTCTTCTTGGTATTTTGGCACTAGGACTAGCTTCAGAGTCAGTGGACCCATGTCGCACGAGAAAGCTGTCCAACGAGGTCTGTTTCTGCAGCCTCTTTAAGATTTGCCTAAAATGGGGCAAGACATTATCATTAAAAAAGTTGCAGGCACGGTCTACAACAGCTTTGTCTGGATGATTTTTCTCCAAAAACCCCTGTACCTTACTCCACATGAAGATGTCCTTAATCTCTGAAGAAGGCACATTCTTCCCTATCTCTTCCTCCTAATCTGAAGCAACTTCTTCATCTGCCGTCTGTTGCACTTCTAGGTGAAGGTCTTTCAGTTCTTCAGTGGTAAGTTCTTCAATGTGTTCCTCCACCAACTCTTCCACATCCTCACCACTCGTCTCCAAACCCATGGACTTCCCAAAATCAACAACTGACTGCACCACATATGTAGGGTCATCAGAAGAAGGCTCAACCCCTTCAAAATCTCTCTCATGCATACATCCTGGCCATAATTTCTTCCAGGCAGAGTTCATCGTTCTGGATATCACACCCTGCCAAGCATTATCTATGAGGCTAATACAGGTGAGAATGCTGAAATGTTTTTTCCAGAACTCTCTTAAGGACAATTCTGTATCTGATGTCACCTCAAAGCACTTTTGCAACATTGCTTTTATGTACAATTTCTTGAAATTAGAAATGAAATTCTGGTCCATGGGCTGGATGAGTGGTGTGTGGTATTAGGGGGCAAGAACTTCACAATGATAAATCTGAACTCTTCCAATAATGTGTCTTCCAAACTTGGAGGATGTGCAGGAGCATTGTCCATTACCAGGAGGCACTAAAGGGGCAACTGATTATCCTGGAGGTATTTTTTCACACCCGGGCCAAACACTTCATTCATCCACTCAATGAAAATTGGCCTCGTGACCCATGCTTTCTTGTTTGCCCTCCATATCACACACAATTTACTTTTAATTACATTATTTCTGCTAAACATTCTAGGAGTTTATGAATGGTACACCAGTAAGAGTTACACTTTACAATCACCACTAGCATTACCACACAACAAAAGGGTTAGCCTATCTTTCATAGGCTTATGTCCTGGGAGTGCCTTTTCCTACTGTGTAATGAATGTCCTCTTTGGCATCTTCTTCCAAAAGAGGCCAGTTTCATCACAGTTGAAGACTTGTTCTGGGATGAATCCTTCAGCCTCTACGTAATCTTTGAATTCGGACACAAATTTTTCGGCCCCAGACTTGTCCGAACTCGCACCTTCGCCGTGCCTAGTAACACTGTGTATGCCGGTGCGCCTCTTGAATTTTTCGAACCAGCCTCTGCTGGCCTTAAAATCACTAAGTACACTAGCTCCACTAGTCCCGGGCATTTCCTTAATGAGAGCGGCATACAAGAGTCTGGCCTTTTCACATATGATGGCCTCCGAAACACCATTTAACTGCTTTTGGTTGATCCAAATTAATAATAACTGTTCGACATCTTCAATTGTTTGCGATCTCTGTTTCGTTAGCACATTCACACCTTTCGCTTCATTAGCCTCCTTTATTGCTTCCTTTTTCGCCACAATGGAACTTATCGTGGATGGCGACTTCCCGTACATACGGCCGATTCCAGCAATCTTAATGCCGCTCTCGTATTTTTCAATGATTTCCTTCTTCAACTCGATCGTGTTCCTGGCCTTCTTCTTCGAAGGGCTGCTGGCTCTGGAAACATTCTTTGGACCCATTATAAAGCTAAAGGGAAAGTGTTAACTTATTAGCAAGGGAAACACTTAACAGGGTCAATGAGGTTTGAGAGCATGTGATTTTATCTTATATGCGTTACGTACATTTTGAAACAAAATGTACGTTAATACATTATACATAATCAATGGGATTCCGAAATCTAACGTTAGTTAACTCCGGTGTGACAATTGAAAAGAACTAATCACTTTGCAGATATTTTGAAATAAACGTTTTTAATTGGTTCTTTTCAAATGTCACGCCGGCGTGAACTAACGTTAGATTTCGGAATCCCAATGAATACATATGTATGAAAAACACAAAATAAACACATTACACCGAATACTGTATACGCAGTAATCACTTACATGTAATTGTAGTATGTATTAGCACTCGCAATCAATAAAAAAAGCACAAAATCACTAACACTGGAAAGCAATGGAATTGTTTGGCTAGACGGGCGGGCTAGATGCTCACACAACGAGAGACAACGCAACACTGCGCAGCGCGTGGGTCGCGGTACGCCGACAAAATCCGAGGCAACCGACGAAAACCGAGAAAATTTTTCGCGGAAAAAATCGTCGAAAACCGAAACCGACGATAACAGGTTGATTTTTCGGTCAACCTGTTTCGTTGACCGAAAAAGTCAACGAAAACCGAGGTACCACTGTATATATTTGCCCGTTATATAAGCATCAGGAGTCATTAATGACGCCTGACAATTATATCAGAGGCCCCCGCAAATCAGAATTTCGGAACTCAGTGGTTCCAAAATGAAACATCGCCCTTTGAAATCACTGAGTTCTGAACTTGTTATGTTTCTTTGCTGAATTCAATAAGGTAATAGTTTAAAATCTGCCAGTTGGTTATTTTCGGACATCTATTGCCATCTCCTACTACAGGAGAGAAAAACAGACCAATATCTACTGTGATGTCACGCATGATCGTGTGGGTTCTCACGACCTGCGAAGAGCCCTTCCACAGATGCATGATTAAGGCTCGGTGCACACGAGCGATCCGGTATCGTTGCGGCACCACAGTTGCGATCAGGAGTACAATAGAGTTGAACTAACCGACGACGCCTACGTCCGTGTGACTCGGTTAGTTCAACTCTATGTACTCCTGATCGCAACTGCGGTGCCGCAACGACACCGGATCGCTCGTGTGCACCGAGCCTAAAAACACCTCCATGCGTTACCACTGCATTCTGGTATCCCAGTGTGACATCTGAGACTGTTTGACGTTGTTGTTCTGCTGATTTAGTTATTCTTTCATTTTTCTTAGTTGATGCTCATCTGTTCTGACTATAGTCCTAAGTGATTGTTTATAATTTTTGCGACTGGTTTTTGACTATAAAGAATTAAACTTGTGTTGCTGTTTTCTGGCAATTGAGCCCTGGCGTTCGTCACTTGCTGACGTGTTTTCATCGTCATTTTCACCGTCCGTCATGAATGCCGGTGAAGCTCCAGCTGCCGTTCCGGCCTCTGCTCCATTGCTTGACACCTCTGGCACTGAAACTTCCACGATTACTACTTCCCCCCAAGGATCTTCTATTCGAAGGAGTATTCGTAATACTCCTTCGATTATTGAACTACTAAAGTACTATGAGTGCAATTACCCCCATGAATGGGAATTCTATGATACCATATACCAGAGGTGGGGAACCTTTTTACCATTAGAGGCCCCATGTAAATTAGGTAGTAATAAAGGAGGCCGCATAAGTTGATGAACCTATAAATGCGACTTTTATGAAATTATTATAGTTAGATATAGCTTTAACAATTTGGTGCATTATATAGAAAAATAACAAAAAAAATAAGTCCTTATTTATTTATTATTTGACATAAAAAGTTACAATATAAAATATTTTTGTTTTCACATAAGGATAAAAACTTTTTATAACATTAATCATTATTTTTTTGCAGAAAAAATAATACGTTTTAACGTACATGGAGTCAGTCACAACAGTAATAGTAAGAAAATAGTTTTTGTGTAGAGATCATATAACATGTCTGGTAGTATTCCTAAGAAACTCTGAGCATTAAATTATATATAAAGTGTAGTTAAAGTATCATACAATCAAGGTAAATGAAGTTCATTTGGATAAATATACATTTGTAGCGACTTTAGACAACAATTTCAAAATGTCAACTTTATTTTGGCCGACACTGTACATAACATTCATGCCGTTCTTTATTTAATTCCATTGATTTGGAAATTGTTGTAATCTATATAATTAAATATTAATTAATACAAGTGCTAGCTTTTATAAAGGTCGCAAGAGAAGATCACGGAGGCCGCGCGTTCCCCACCTCTGCCATATACTAATTCCTCCTGTATGCCAAGAATGCCATCGAGAAGTCGGCTGATTCACCTTCCGTGAGTAACTTTTGTCATCAGTTATTTATTTTGCTCAGCAGCCATTGCACTGATATTAATTTTTTTCTCAAATTCAATCTTTTATCCTCGTATCACGAGCAATTTAATGATGAACTTAATAAATCACTTGAACATCTAAATATTTGTATTATGCGCGTAAATAACGTTCTTACTATTATGCGTACTAAAACTAAAAGGCGCAAAACTACCAACACTGACTTTTGCACGCTAAACGTGCCAACCTCTAATATGTTCGGTACTCTTAAGAATGCCGAGTCTTTTAATGATTTTCCTACTACTCAGCTGTTTTTGACTGCAACTACGGACAATATGGATACGTCCAATCAGGAAATTGTTGATGAAACTCACCCAAAAGTTAAAAATTATAAATCTCAAATCTTTTTTGAGATTGATAGTAACTGGAGAACTATGCTCCACAAAATCAAAGAACTTGCTCCAGATGTTGATGCTGTGCTTTCTGGCACACTTATCAAGGTAAATATTAATAATGTTGACTCTTACCGAGTCATCCAAAAATACCTATAGCTTAAAAATGGATAGCTTAAAAATTCCCTTTCGGACAATGGATCCAAGATCCGAACGTCCAAGTAAATTTGTTGTCAGGGGCCTTCCCTCCTGCACTGACACTGCCAATATTGAGAGCGCTATGAGAGAGGTCGGTTTGGAACCCATTAAAACTGCCTACCTAACAAGTAGGAAAACAAAAAATCCCGTGCCTCTTTTTGTTATGTCTATGAGACCCTCTCCTAATATAGATAACCTTAATAAAATTAAAACTAGCAATTATCTACGCGTAACATTTGAGCACTTTAAGCAATCTGGTGTCAGACAGTACTACCGGTGCCAAATGTTCGGCCATTCCTCACTCACCTGTAAGCTTTCGCTCAGGTGTGTAAAATGCGGGGAAGGCCATTCTTCTAATGAGTGCACTCTCAACAACTCTGACGCGGGCACCAAATGTGCTAATTGCAAAGGCAATCACAATGCCAATTACGGCGGTTGCCCCCTAAACCCGAAAAATAGAGAAAAAAATCAAGTAAAAACTACCGTGAAATTGTTCCAAATATGACAAAAAATTCTAATAAAGTCCCAAAGGACATTTCCAATAATAACAAGAAAGAGGAATTTATCCCCTCCAAACCCCCCAAAACTTTAGCCTGGAAGGTGCCTCTGAACACCAAAAAATTAATTTCTCACGAAATAAGCAATGCATCAACATCGCAGGACATTTATCATATTGCTGTTGTCTCCTCCGTCGCGTCTACATCAAATTCCAAGCATACCGCTCCAATAAAATTAAAAAATCCAGCACCAATGTCTAAATCGAAGAAAAATTCGATCACTTCTTATACTGAAAACTCGGCCGCATCCTCCCCGGCTACTGATACTAACTCCATGCCTACTGACACACCCAAGTCTACTCCTGTGTCAACCTCTACTTTCGCTGAAAGGGGTAGGGTCACAATTTTCGACAGAAAAATGCATTTTCCAATTTTTGAATTATTAAAAAGTATGTAATCTTGTGCTTCTAATGACATTTGCATATTTGTTCTAGCTGCACTAGAAGTATTTTTAATATTTTTTTAAAGAACTATTACTATCTGTCAAAACGCCTGGCGTTACAATCTCACCAACGAAAACAAACCGCTCACATAGCTGCATTTGCAATTTTTTAAATTTCCTGTGCTCCAATAAAAACAACCATTTTACCAATAGTAGTACTGGATTACATTAAAAACATTTATAGAGATTTAGCAGATCCTGATCTACTTGCCAAATGTCTGCATGGGACAACACAATGAGAGTGTAAATAAATAGTATAATCTGGTCCCAAAGAATGTTTTTGTGCAGTTAGAAACTTTAAAAACAGGTGTATTTGAAGCAATTGCATCCTATAATGACGGAAATATTACGAAATGCAAAGTACTTGCAACGTTAGGTATATCTCCAGGTTTTTATACTTCTCGAGCAATGCAAACACCTGATCGGACGAGATTAATAAAAGCTCAGTATGATGTTTCACAGCAAACCAAGAAAGCCGAAATAAATAGAAGACAGAAAAAAATGCAAATGAGAAGACAATCTTGCTGATGACCCAGATGATCCAAGCTATGGAGCTGGCATGCACTAAGCACAAGTGAATGTTTCACTAAATGTTGATTTTCTCAAAACAGTGTTTTTTCCCAGTAAAGGAACATTTTTTCAAAAACAAAGCAAAATTATTACTACCTTTGCGCACGTGTCCGCCGTGATATACGTAAATTTAAACAACAAAATTGGTCTAAATTCCTCCAAAGTCTCTCTCCTCAAGACAACACTATCTGGCGGTTCGTTAAAACCCTTAAATCTAAACATTATAACTTCCCACCCATTCAAGGCCCTAATAGCATTGCTTCGAAGACGCGGACAAAGCTAATACTATTGCTAACACATATCGCGAGCAATTCTCTCCTAATTATGACCTTGTGGACGAGGAAAATGACAGAACTGTCCTCACCACTGTTCAAAATTTTTTTTCTACCTCCCCTACCCAAGATACTGATCCGGCTTCCGTTGCTGAAATCACTAACATTATTCAAAAACTCAAAATCAAAAAATCACCGGGTAATGACAACATTAATAACTGTGTCCTTAAACATCTCCCTATTAACATTATTATGTACATAACCGTCATTATTAACGCGATTCTTAAATTTAACTACTCTCCCACTTGCTGGAAAACCTCCATTGTTAGTCCCATGCCTAAACCTGGTGCTGATCACATCCTTCCTCAAAATTACCGCCCAATTAGTTTACTGTGTTCTCTCAGTAAAATTACCGAGTGCGTTATTCTTAATAGAATCTATAACTTCCTGGATGTCGATAACATAATTATTCCTGAACAATTCGGCTTCAGAGCCCAGCATAATACTACCCATCAACTCCTTCGTGTTGTGGAAATTGCCAGCGACGGCTTGATTGCTAAAAGACCCACTGGTGCTCTTTCTGGATATTAAATGTGCTTTTGACAAGGTTTGGCACCCTGGTCTGATCTATAAACTTATTGATTTTAAATTGCTCTTATTCACCTCCTTCATAACTATTTCCATAATCGTAATTTTGTTGTCCGCGTTAATCGCCATCTTTCCCGTAATTTGTATATTTCTTCAGGTGTTACTCAAGGTAGCATTCTCGGCCCTACCCTGTTTAATTTGTACTTAAATGATATTCCTAGAGGAATTAATACTCTTCTTGCCCTCTATGCGGACGATACAGCTATCCTCTCTACCTCTCACAACATTAATTATCTTGCCAGTCAGATCCAACGGCATATCGACACTTTAGAGAGTTCGTTCACGCGATGGAAAATTCGAATCAACCCCTCTCAGTGCCATGCGATTTTCTTTTCCAGTCGTTACTGTAATACTCTCCGGCTTTACCTTTACAATTCGCCTATTGACTGGGCGAACACTGCGACTTATCTTGGTGTGACCCTTGATCGCAGGCTGACATGGAAATTCCATGTCGATAAACTAGTACAGAAATGTAACGCTGTTACCATGCAACTTCGCTCATTAATATACGACAGCCATCTTTCCATGAGAAACAAAATCCTTCTTTTTAAACAAGTTATTCTCCCCGGAGCTCTTTATGCAATACCGGTCTGGTTCTACGCTGCGAAAACTCATATCCATAAACTGGAGGTCATCCAGAACTTGACTCTCAGACGTATTCGCCGAGCGATCCGCTATATGTCTAATGAAACCATACGACAAGACTTCAGTATCCTTCCCTGCAAGGAAACTGCACTTAAACTCTAAGAATTTTTTTGATAATATTCCTAACATTCGCAATGTGATTATAGCTGAATTTCCCGACTAGGACTACTCCCACCGCGCTAACCGCAAACGCCCTCGGGCGTGTTTTCTTAAGAGATAACACTGTCTCTTCTATCTTGCTTGCTTATTCTCATTTTTAAACTCCTCCCTCTTGTATTTTTACCAACCCCCTAGGACTTTACTATAATCTCAGTGCGAATATCTTCCTCATTTTTCTTAACTGTGGCAACTCTGGCCCAGTGGATGCGCGTGCACCTTGTAATTTTTTCTCCCGGGTGCGATTCCCTGCGTTTGCTTTTATTTTACTATCACTTATTTTACTTGTATTATGTTTTTTACTGGTAAGGGCCTATTTATAATATTTAATTACCAGCTGAGCAAATATATTTCTGATGCATGATGTTACAATTGGAGATAAAGTCCTACAGACCTTGCAGCTCCGACAAGTTGAAATACCTGAACCTGAACCACTGCATTCTAAAATTCTGTGGGGGTTAAAAGGCTATCACATACGGCTTCATTGTCGAAGTTTAACATTCCTGGTTTCTGCGGGCTAATCCCTCAAGTTTCATCTTTACCGACAGACCTGGAATCAGCCGCCATTTCCCTCGTAAAGATGTCCTTTCAGGGTCGTCAGTCAGAATATGCTGACGTTATAGAAGCGATATGTTCCCATAAAAATGCCATCAGAATCCAGGACTGTCCGCGTGAAAGAAATTCCTCGTTTCCCCCTCTGAAAATCCCGCAATTTCTAAGAAGATGGCCGCCACCGGCGAAGACTTCAAGCAGGGTATAAATTCGAGACTGTTGTTTGAAGAGAGCCCCTGTAACATCTGAACCAGAGCGGCTGTGCAAATTTCTGCTCCCCGAAAGACTGAGTTTGCCGCTATTAAAATCTTTTGCACCAGTCTGGTGATGCTGTAACCTTTTCGAACCAACCTCTCACTTGTTACGTTTTGTGTAAATAAATATTAAGTTTTTCGTTACTTCTGGCCTGCTATTTTAGACCACTCGGATACCGCGCCAGTTGGACACATTTCTGTATCAGTACGCCACTTTACTGTTCTCTATTTGTTAACCGATTTTTAACAGCTACGTTACAGGAAAGTTTGACGCGTGGATTCTGAAACGGACGGTCAGCTACTTAGACGATCAGTCATTGTTCGATCACTCTAGAAGCTGGCATATACTGAGTCAGTCACTAGAAAATTTCGAATTTAATTCTCCTAAACTAAAGTCAAAGATGTCTCGGTTAAACATACCATCATATAGTACTAATGAGGTACTTAATCTTAAGGGGACAATGGACCTTCAACCTGGATTTTTTAAATTTTCAAGTTTCAACTCTATACGACATAATCAGAATAAAAAATATTCTTTTTCACTACATTGAAGACCCTTAGAATAAAAAAAAGGATATTTTGGCAGAAAAATGCCTGTCTTTCAAAAAAATTTTCAAAAATTCTAGCATTTTTCAAAAAGCTCCAATCGCATTCTGTGCCATTTGAAAACCTTAAATTTTTTAATGTACGTTTACCATACATACATAAATATAACTGTGCATTGAATTTTATTTTTTGTAATTTTTTTATGAATCAAAAGTCATAAATAGTTTTTTTTTTCATCTGCCTGCTAATTTTTAATTTTTTTACTTTATTTCATGGTCTATAAATTTGAAAAATATTTGAGTTTTCAAAGAATTGTGCAAAGTTTTATGAAAAACTCTTCACTTTGAAATCCCGAGAAATTTTGAAGAAATCAGAAGAAAATGAATGCGCATGGAGCATTTTGAAAATTTCCAGCATTTTTGAATAATTTTTTGAAACACAACTTTTATTGTTCCACAAAATACCTATTTCTGAACTCTAAAAGTCTTCAATATAGTAAAAAAGTGTAATACTTATTCTCATGTTGCATAAAGAGTAAATACTGAAAATTTAAAAAAAAAAAATTTAAATGAGGGTGGAAGGTCCCTTGTCTCCTTAATAGTTGGCCTTTTGTCTGACACTGTTTGAATTATAGGATTTTGAAATTCTCGAATAGATTTTCTCACTGCTAACGCTGTAAAAAAATTATCTTAAAAGGATTTTTCGCACCATTACTCAGGTTCATTTTTTGCTCTACATTTTTAACGGCTTTTTGAGATACTGAATTTTTTTAACAGCCATTTTCAAATAACTTTATTTTATTCTATATTTTAACAAGTGATAATTCTCCAGATGAGCTGATAAGCAACAATATTATTATAAACTTATCGGGAATCTTTTTAAGATTTTTTATTCCATTCGTGTTGTGGTAATTCTGTATTTGTGAGCTTATTTCTGGAAGAAACTGGATCTTTTCAATAAGGCGAAACGTTGCAACGTCACTGGCTACGTGAGTTTTCGTCTGCTATAGATGACGTCATTATCGGGTGGCAGAAAACAAAAGCAGTTCCTATGCGTTTGCATGTGTTTCTGGACGATACCTTCATTTTGAGTTAAATAATTTAAGTTTATTTATAAAATTTCTCATATTGGTTGTATTTAACAGGTATTTTAACACTTGTTTTTAATATTTCGCAAGGTTTAAGAGAATATAGTCATTCTTTCGTTGAGAATGATTATTATTATGTTGAGATATGTATAGATATCAGGATAAGTTACTTAAGGCCAGCGTCTTGTATCGTAATTCCAGTCTTCCTCTGTCAATAAATACGGGTCACATACTGAATAAACCTTTCCGGGCTGTACGTGAATGTTTGATTTAGTGATATACCTTTGTTTAGATACCGTATCTAAAGACTTTGCGTAATCTGAGAGCATTTTATTCAACAAGCTGTAAGAATGCTCATTGAACGCCATGTTAAATTATGCAATTTTTTGCCACTCCTCGCCAAACAAGAAGTAAAATCTGCAAGAGTTGAAATGTGACATGCTGCGAGACATTGCCCTATTGATATTTAGCAAATGTTTATTATTATTTTGTTTTAATTAGTGATAGATTCTGTTGAGAAGGTAAGAAAGGAGTAGGTAAGAGATGGTAAGAGAAAGGAAGGTAAGAAAGGAGTTTTTTAATTCCCGTGCCACAAATGAGATATTTTTATTACAAGTATGTTTCCATTCAATACATTAAAAACTGAATCAATAGTTTTTCAGTTAATCTTTCTATTTCTCGATGTGGGTATATTTTCCATTTGGTCCCGGACCAAAGTCTAAAATGAAACAAAACACTGTTGAAAACTATTTGTGATCCCCCAGTGCACCTGGTAGGGCCCGACATAAAAACACAACCTTCCAGGTTTACTTCCCGTTGCCAGGGCAAACGTTTGAGACTGAAAGACAGTCTTCAGATAAACGAAACAAAGATTACTTTTGACGTTGTTTCTTACACCAAAAAATGCATCAAAAATCTATTTTGGGAATACAAAGCTATATTTTTATTTCTAGTTTATAACATGTTTTTCTTTTTTCCCCCAATTTTCATTTATTAGTCTAGAGCTGTTTATTACGTCATTATTTTCCATTTTCACTACCTAAACGAAGACATGTAGGTGGCAGAAAATTTTTTATTTCTTTAAATTTCTTCAACCTTTTTATCTCGCCCCTACCTAGGTGAGAAATAAATGTTACTACTAAAAGTTTTTTTTTTCTCTGGTGTTAGAAAAATAGATTAAAAAATAATTCATTTATAAGCAAATGCTTGTAAAATTGACAAAAAAAACCCTCTTAGATTATTTTATTTTTATATAGCATGGATGGCCAAGATAAGCAGTGTTAAGAGCCATTTGGGAATGCTTACATAGTAAGAAGAGCCCAGAACAGAGAAAAGGTTATATTTGATATGAAAGAAGTTTTGAGCGTGGTTTTTTATCTTACGTTTTTATTAAATATATAATATTTTCTTACTTTTTATTAAATATATCATTTTCATATTGTTAGAATATTAATATATCCAATTCCTAAAATAATTTTAATGGCTTTAATAATTATTTTCTTTTCTTTGTTTGTCTAATTATTCAAATCTGGCAAAAATTGAGTTGTTGGAGTTCGTAGTAGTTCAGTAAAATATCGATATGTCAACAGAGATTTGGTTTTTTTCTTTTATTGACCTAAATGTAGAACATAAGGATTCCCAGCTATAAATTGTATCAAAAATTGAGGTTATTCTTATTTTAATTTGGGTTATTTTGATTCTGGCACAAGTTTGGGAAAAGAGCTAGGGCCTGTTCACATAGAATCAGAGTCAGCGTCTAAGAAAATTTTAACGCTGACACTGATGGATTCTATGTGGACAGGCCCCTACTATAAGAAAGAGATAAAGAACCGCATAGGACTTGCGAGCTGCAGTTTGATTTGATTTGGTTTGGTTTGGTTTGGAGCGCTACGGTCAACTTTTTGCTACACGAGAGCTCATTAGACTGGGACCTACAGTTTAAAGCCGACTCCGAACGGCTACAAACATCCATGCCAACAGCGGGACTCGAACCCGCAGGTTCTGAAGCGCCCTAGCCATTCGACCATCACCTGGCTACAAGCTGCAATTTGACCACCCTTGTTATAATTTAAGGAACGATTATTGGAATATACTTTTTATACCTATTTGTACCTTATTTGGCCATTTAAAACCTTTAAAATAATCCTGACTGAAAAAAAAAGAAATCGGTGTTATTCAAAATTGAAAGAGAAATTTCAGCCGAATAACTTTGCCTATTGATGTGGGTAAGTTTAACTCCGGACAGGAACTCCGAGAACTGCACAAATCGGATAATATGACGCTAAATCAGATCGAAGAGGTATGATGGACCTACATTTTCGACACTACTTCGGATAAACACTCACAAGGTCCAGGAAACTTCGGTTTTAGTCACATCCATTCCAAAAACTCGGTCACTTCAATCTTTATATTACACTAGTAGATACCCGTCAAAACATGACGGCTAGATAGTAAATAAATGTACAAATACACAAATTAAACTCAACATCATTGCCAAATGTTGAAAATCACAATAATGCGCAGCAACAATTTAATGTGTTTAAGCTGCCATGTGCTTAGTGAGTATCTAAAGCCAGATTTAAAAATGTCACTGAGCATGCGCAGAAAGCAATTCTTTTTGTTTTAAATTGTAAATTATCGCTAATTAAAGAGCGCGAAATAAACAATTTCCATCAGGTTTAATCTTGTATTTCACAAACATAAAAATAAAAATAGCACAGAGAGATCTTGAGAGAGTCCGCGGAATAAACGTGTTTAATATTAAAACATGAACATTGTCACTGAGCATGCGCAGAAATAGCGTTTCTAAATCCAGATTTAAACATGCCACTGAGCATGCGCAGAAAGCAATTTTTAATCGTAAATTATCGCTAATTAATAGAAATTGCGGTTACAAAAAACAAATTTGACAAATCTACAGATTACAATCTTTCGTTCAAGACCAAAATGAAGTAATCTGATGCAGTAGTTTTCTTTCACGGACTGCCCAAAAAGTCGGCTTAGCAACTTAAATATATAGATTCTACTTATTAATGCCAGCCACAAAGTAACATCGAATTGATTCACCAAAAAAACAGTCTGACCTTCAGAACATGTTACTTTTTCAAGGATAATGAACAAAAAATCGTCTATTAGTCTGTAATGTCATCCGTATACAAATGAGGTCATATAAATATCATCAGTAAGTTCTGGCACGATTCAGTTCTGAAGGTTATAAGATCACTGCAACTCTCTTAAAAAGGTGTGCTTCGTTAGATGCGAGTTCAAAGTATACAGGGTTCCCACCTAAATCCGTTACAACCCCCTTAACTTCTAAACAGTGACAGCTTAGGCCATAAAGTTGATGTCTAAGTATAGTAAAAAGGCTATGGGTTACTCGATGAGACAACTTACGCCATTAATCGGCAAATTTTTTAATTAGCCATTTTATCTCAAAAACGGTACGAGATACGGGAAAAAAGTCAATTACAAAGTTGTTCAGCAACATCGATTTAGTAAGAAAAGACACCTTGCGCACATTAATACTTCAAACAGATGTAAAAAAAGAACTTTCATTTGGTCACGATTTCGAAAATTGTCATGTCATAAAGAGTGGAAGAAAGAAACTAAGACACTTCCCTATCTTCAGGATCATTAATTTATGTTGCTGAAAATGCTCTCTATTAGCCACTATACACATTTACACTCTGGACTGGATTTCTCGCTGCACATTGTACAACATCCACTCTTTATGATATGACAATTTTCGAAATTGTGACCAAACAAATGTTCATTTTTTACATTCTGTTTCAAGTACTACTGTGCGCAAGGTGTCTTTTCTTACTAAATCGATGATGTTGAACAACTTTATAATTCACTTTTTCCCCTATCTCGAACCGTTTTTGAGATAAAAACGCTAATTCCAAAATTTGCCGATAGATGGCATTGTAAGTTGTCTCATCGAGTAGCGCATAGCATTTTTACTGTACCTAGACACCAGCTTTATGGCTTAAGGCAGGAGTCCCCAACCTTTTTGTGCCTATGAACACATTTTAGAATACCTTTCGGAACGGCGGGCACCATTTATTTTTCATCTTCAGATGTGATATCTACAAAGCCAGTTTAACTTTAAACGAGTTTATAGGTCCTATCTTGTAAATATATGTTTGTCCTTTCCCTGTAGCTCTAAGGTTAAATAATTCAGTTTTTCCATTATATCTGTTAAAAAAAAGTCAAATCTGCTAGCCATCGAGGGTCTGTTAGTTAAAAAATTTTTTGATTTTTGGCACTGAGATAATTTTTTTATTTTTTCAATTAAATCTACAAATCTAGGGCACAAATCGGGCACACGTAAAACGATTGGCGGGCGATCCTAGCCTAGGATGTCACCATTTAGAAGTTAAGGGGGGTGTAAAGGATATAGGTGGGAACCCTGTATATTGAACCTTACTTAAGGCAATCTTTCTTTTATTTTCACGTTCACTCTCCAGAGGAAAAAAAAATTAAGGGCAGCAGTTATATGATCTTACCTTTCCCCCCACTAGGAAGTTTTGTGTATGCCTGGGATATTAAACTTCCCGGTAAAATAATATTTCCCGAGTTTCATTATCAAACGATCTTCCCTTTTTAAAAATTAAGCTCACATATCGCTGTCTTGCAGCACAAGGTTTTCTAGGATTGTACAGGCTAATAATAATCATTTATCTCTTCGGTTATCCCAGAACGTGAGTTGAATGAATATTAAGTCATTTCTCCCCTTCTGTACTGAATGGTGTAGGGGGCTGTACACATCATTCTCATTTCAACTGTTATCAGATAAAGTCATTGTCAACCCCAAATGGTTCATTCACAGCACATTTGTAAAGCAGTTTTTTGAAACCACATTAAAACAAAAGTTTTGCAATTTGACTGTGATATATCACTTGAACTCTGTACATTACAGTGGATAACTACGTGAGTAAGATAATGTTATCACCATAAAACAATGTACCTCTAAGAATGTATGATCCAATTGTAAGTTAATCATGAGATAGGAAATTGAAGTAAACGATCGTGGATATATTGGAAAGTGATTATGGTCTTATCATTAGAAATAGATGATTGTGCTATTATTTAGAGAATACAGAAGATAGAATTGTCCAATATACGAAATAACTAAATGCAGCATTTTATTTTACTTTCCTCTTTTACCAAAATTACAGCGCTTTTTAGTCCTCAGAAAGCAAAAATTTTAATTAAAATTTACAAACCATTCTGAGCACAAATAATTGCAAACAGTCGAAAGTAATTGTGCATCCCTACAAAGTTGGCAAAACGTATATTTCATGAGATAAAAAGTTTTGATTTTATTTAATATTTTTCTCTTCAAAATTGTCACCTTCACAAAGTTTAATATTCCCTCGCCCCCTCAAAATAATTAGGGAGAGTGGGACACCTTGAACCTTTGGCCTTAATTCCTGCAATTTCACTTTTCACGCTAGATATCTCTACCGTATAAGAATATTAATGCTATGTATATGACTCATCTAAAGTATTGTCGCAATTGTTCTTGTTTTTAGAATTTAGAAGGTGTCTTCACAAAATCTGATGATTAAGTATCTTTCTGGGGTAAGTTTACAGTTTATCAGTACTCTTATTATTGAAAGGAGGGCCGTGGCGGCCTTGTAGTACAGCGCGCTGGTTTTCGGTGCTGAGGGTACTCAGATCGAATAATGGTGAAGCGCCACTAAAACGACTCCATTTGTGTAGTCCCTTCATAGGGGGCAATGCTGGTCTGCCTATATGGCGCCCCCATAATAAAATGGCCAGCAAAACTGCGGTGAATTATAGGTGAATGTCTTCACGACAAGTGCCTCCGCATTGGAAAAAAAAATTATTGAAAGGATCATTAATCTTTCTGTAAGGGAGATTTCAAGCAGGCATTTCTGTGAGGGTGAGTTTAGATGGTATCACACTTCTGTACAAATGAATTCAGTTCTGTATCCTATGATATGAGTGAAAAGAGTTCAGGAGGTGGGGGTAACGCCGGTGAAAACTGTCCGCATACTCTACGACGCAGAATGTCACACAATTGAAAGTCGATAATTCTGTAGTATCACAAAAAATGTCCGTCTTTCAACCCTGTAAAGCTGCACCAAAAGCTGTTAACAAGTAAAGTTGGTAATCAGAACACTTGGAAGACAGCGATCAGGAAACAAATCATAAGCCGGATAGTGGTAGTACCTGTTCAGATGAATCAATCCCCAACAATTTGTGAACCGCAGACCCCTGGTTCGCAACGCCAATCGCATACACGGGATAAATAAAATTCAAACTCTTAAAAATCCAGTCTACAACTTTTAAAATTAAAATGGTTTTATTTTTAAATTGCTTTCTTCGAAGAAGGTCTGGATTAACAAAATACTAACATCGTACATGATGAATATCTCCATAAAACTGCATACAGTAAGGACCTTGCTGGTCTTAAAAAGTAGGAGACACGAGTATGAGCGACCTAACAGGTACGCTTGCAGCACTTCTCACAAATATTTCAGCAAAGAAAAATGGCTTCTCCCACAGGGTCGAGCCGAAGCTCTTACCTGGGGGAAACTACCAATTTCACACACACTCAGTAAGTGAAAAACTCAAGTCTGTAATTAATATCCACTTTTTTCAAGTCTGGACAGAGCGGAGAAGGAAGTAAGTTTGCCATGCACGGGAAACCGCCAAGCGCGGAAGAGGGCCGCCAAAAATAATGTGCCAACAACATTGCGCGCGCACTAGGAAACGGCGAAGAACGCGCCAAGCTAAGTACTTAAATTTCACCAAGAACTCGTATTGGTCTCGGCATACTTTGACGTCAGCAAACTGCTTTTTTTGAAAAAAAACGACGAGTTGGACCCTGATGCGAGGCTGGTAGGAACCAAGCCAGGACACTAAAGCGAGGATAGCAATTGACAACAAACCAGTTCACGCTACAGATGTTAAGAATAATAGAACAGGTCCGAGAATCCTATTGAATATGGTAACACTGGGTACAAAAGCGATTGACATGTAAACGCCTTGCTTTCAAGCGTACACAAACTGAAGTGATACAAATGATACCTTAAGCTGAGTACAACTAGGAATTGTGCAAAATACAATTATCTTTAAGAAAAACCGTTACTGGACTAAAACACACGCAGCGTGGGAATTTCAAGAACGACCATGAGGAATGGTAAAAAAAGGGACCATATATTAATTGAAAGAAAGTAAACAAAATTAAAAATTTGAACTAGGATTACTAAAAGTTAATAAAAAGAGGTTAGATTTAATTAATAAAAACTAACGAAAAATCGTCGTTACACTCTCTAAATAAATAAGTAGTCAGATGATTGTTTGTCCTTTCTGATATAACTTTCGTTTTTATTGTTTCAAAGTATCCGCATGATATCAGATTTTTACAAATGGCTGCCATTGGGGCACATTAAACCACTAAAGAATGGGGTAGTTTGAACTACTTTTCAACCTACCCCATTATGATATGGTGGAACTATTATATTATAGCCTACCTTAATTCTTTATTTAAATAAATTAAATTTATATTAAATAAATGTTAAAATAAATAAATCACCACCGAGCAGTCAAAACCGCGCATGAAGAGGGCGGTTGCTGGCTGTAAGTTTATCACAAGCTCACCTGAGAAAAAAAAAACAGACACTTTAGAAACTAAAAGAGAAACTTGTTAAACATAAATCCCCAGAGAATGAATAGCTATATGAAATGAACTTGTACCGACCCCTAAGCAAAATGATAGGTCGATTTTCTAAACCCGAAACTGAGGATAAAGATTACGCAGAAAGAGGTGATATTGTAATGTGTTTTCCAAAACTGACCACGACTGGGTGCACGAAGAGAATTAGATCTATGCTGTACTTTAGTATGGACCTTAGTCAATATAATTGTCAGTAACTGTGTTCACTGAAGACAATTATAAATCTACCAATAGCCTAATTTTTATAGCCTAATGTTTGTAGCTTAATGTTTCCCTTTTTTTAATATTTGAATATGTTAAACCTATCATTTCAAAAAGATTCAACTTGCCTCACCCAGAGGGGCACGTTGAACCACCTCAAGATGTTTTTGTGAAAATTATGTTTATATACCTTACTGAAGTCGTAATACATTTTTCTTTGTATTGATACATTTGATATTGAAATAAACTTATGTTTAGAATACAAATATGCTTCTCCTGTATTTGTTAGTTTGGTCATAATTGCATGTACAAGCCTATGTATGTTAAAGGTGCCCCACTTTCCCCTGCTCATTTTTGGAGTAAAGTCCTAACTTTGACATTTTCGCCCATGCTTTATTCCTAACGGTCATGGCACAAGGAATAGACGACAGAAAAGTTATTTGAAATCAAGCAAAATTAAGATAGGTATGAGTTTTTTTTTTAATCAGGGCTTGTGGTGGCCCTATGGTACAGCACGCTGTTTTTCGGTGCTGAGGGTGCTGGATCGAATCCCGACGTCGCGCCACGGAAAACGCCTCCGTTGGTGTCGTCCCTTCATATGGGGTAATGCTGTCTGCCTATATGGTGCCCCCATAATAAATGGACAGTAAAACTGAAGTGTAATATAGGCGAATGTTTGACGACAAGTGCCTCCGCATTGGGGAAAAAAGAGCTTTTTGATCGTGCTTGTATAACTAACCTTGCTTTATTAAAAATAACAAATTTTATAAGTATTGTGCGTCATATTTGCACAAAACATTTCAGGGACAATAAATGGCTATGACTTAGTGCTATTAAAATAATCTGATAAATAAAGCAAAGTTGTCTTTTACGCAGTATTTTCTGAGGCGAAATCGTATTTTTAGTACATATAGTTCATTACAACTGAAAGACCACTAACCATGGTTGCCCCAGCAGCAGAATAGAGGAAATCCATACAAAAAGAAATGCGTGTTTAACATACATGCATACATAGATTTTAAATATATATATAAACAAACGCATGTATAATTATAACACATACATGTAAATATGAAAATTTATAAATATTTCATGGAAAATGTTTATAAAAAAAATTTAAGTTTTCTTGGGTATATGTAGACGTGTAATACAATAGTGTATTATATAACAAACATTAAATTCTCTCAGTGACTTTGCTTCATTCATTTTATTCAGATTTGACTGGTAGCAATTTTCTAAATCCTCAACTCGAAACTTATAAGGTCACTTTTCGACGAAATGAACGTTTCCAGTTCACAGCAAATTTCTTTAAACTATGTCAAAGAATTCTCTTGGTCGAAATAAAAGTGTTCAATGAAAATAAGGAGTCATAAATTCGAAATATCTGCTATTATGTAACTAAAATTCTCGATCAGTAGTAAACATTTATTTTGTATCAAAGATAGCTTAACGCAGGCCATTTTCAGTTATCTGTGCCATGTCTCGTGATCTGTGACACTCCGTGTGTCAGACGCAAAGTAATTGCTTCTCACTGATACGAATGACTTCATCGAAAGAAATACTATTTATCTAGTCAGGTGTTTCCCTATGGTGTGAATCCCCCTTTCTCATGCGTGCTCATGCGTAGACATCCTCAAGTTGCAAATGTTTGTGTAAATCGGACATTTTGCAATCTTAACAGGGATAGAATAGGGTTGAAAATTAACAGAACTACGAACTCAAATTCATAGACTCAACATGGATTCATAGCACTCAACTTGGTCATCTATTCAATATTCATAAGCTTATCTTTAATTACAAATTCTTATCTTTAGGACAACTTTCTCATTATATTAGGACCTTCTTCAAATTTAACAAGATTGAAACTGATCAGTGAAAGTTAACTCACTGGTGACACTGCAACCTCATAAATACCCTATGAAAATTCTTTGTTGAAACAAAGCCAGTTAATAAGTACGGAATTAGCAGATAATACGCGATGATATATCGCTGACTCAATTCAACGCGAAATTTTTCTCACGATATAAAACTACAAGAGAAAAAGTAGTGCAAAGAATACTTAGAAACAATTGCTTCCACAGAAATTCGGAATTTCAATTGGATTCAGCGTTAATATTATAATTATTAATCTAATTACAAGTTGAACTAAAGTACACTTGCCAGAAAAGTCTGCATACAAGAGAAAACCAAACATTGAAGCACCAAAAAATATATTACACTAAATTTATCAACTTCTTTTCTTTTCTTGTACTGAACGAATCATTTATTATCTTTAGCAATGGTTTTAAAAATTTAACATGCAACGTTTTAAAATAAGAAAAATAATCCTAAAAAACTGCATGAATTCATACCAGAAAAAAAATTGCGTACAAATACAGTAAACTAATATACCCAATTCAGTTGTATGCGATGTTGTTCATTTTGTTAAAGTTTTGTAAAAAGATTACCTCAATATTCGTTTCCAAAGCTTTTTTGAAGGTAAATTGCGGAAAATTAGAATGAATCAAAAAGGAAAGGAGATTACTCCTGAAGAAAGGAAAATTATCTTGAAACTGTAGAATTAATGCAAAACTCGTCGGGAAATCGGCAAGACTCTTGGAAGAACTCATTCCTCTATTAAAAGAGTAATCAATAATTACAATTAAACAAAATCTATTATCTCGAAGCCACCTTCTGGACGTACCTCTAAACTGACACCACGTGAAAAGCGTTTTATCCTGAAGTCCATAGGCCTAAATCCAAGAATTACTGCATCTCAAATTGTAAATGAAATTAGAGAGAGGTTTGAGAAAACGATTCATGAAGATACTATACGGAAGATTTGAAAAAATCTGACTATCACGGCCGTGTATCACATAGAAAGCCACACATATCGGTTATCAATAAGCAAAAATGTCTACTCTTTGCAAATGAATATGTAAATAAGCCTCTTGAGATCTGGGAAAAGGTACTCTTCACAGATGAGAGCAAGTTTTGGATTTTTGGGATTAAAGGACGTAAGCTGGTGTGGAGAAAGACAGGTACGGCTTACGAGAAGGAGAATCTCTTGCCCACAGTAAAGCACGGTGGTGTAGGTATAATGGTTTGGGGGTGTATGGCAGCCAATGGCGTGGGACGTCTGGTATTTATAGAATCTACAATGGATCATATGGCATATTTGAACATTTTAAAAGAAAATTTAAAAGTAGGATCTCAAAACCTGGGCCTTGGAGACGACTTTTGGTTCCAGCAGGACAATAATCCAAAGCACACTGCCCACAATGTGAGCTCTGGTTTTGTACACCATCAAAAATCAGTTACATACTCCTCTTCAATCACCTGACTTAAATCCCATCGAATATTTGTGGATATACTAGAGCGCAGGATTCGTCAATATTCCATAACATCCAAAGATATGTTGAAAAAGGTTATCATTATGGAATGGAATAATATAGCTCCTAATGAAACATTCAAAGTGGTTCAATCTATGCAGAAACGAATGATGGAGGTCCTTAGACGTAAGGGCTATCCGACCAGTTACTAAACTTTCAGTAACAGTCAATGACTGTTAAATTTTTTCAGGTTTTCTAATTTGTACGCAAACTTTTTCTAGTGTATTTCGTGTTATTTTATTGTTTATTTGATTTCTAAACAAAATTATGTGTATTTCTAAAACCACTGTTAAAAGATAATAAATGATTCGATCAGTACAAGAAACGAAAAGAATGTTGATCAATTTAGTGTAATATTTCATTTTTTGATGCTCGAAAGTTTGGTTTTCGCTGGTATGCAGACTTTTCTGGCAAGTGTATATGAAGACAAAGAATGCTTTCATTTTGGGGAATCGTTTCCTAAAATAAGGTTGGAATATTTATATCGGGTGAATACAAAAACATTGAGGTGCTGCTTTGAAAAAAAAAAACCTTGTTATTAATTGTTATTTTCATTAATGAAGCTCAGAAATTCAGACTAATATTTTTATAGTTCGAACAGGGCTCCCTGTTGAATTCAAACGTTTTAAACAATATAAGAAGGAACGGTGAACATGACATTCATTTGAACAAAGTGTGTGTGATCTCATTTTTTAAATAATTTGCATAACTCACTCGACCTTTTATTATATAATTAACTTTCGAAGTTTATGAAGTGAGAGAAACAGAATGAAAAAAGAGCGGAAAGCCCCGGAATGTGTAGACTGCGGACCATATTTGAGAGGCAAAATATTGATACAATACACTAGACTGAAATGGAATGCTTCATATATTTAAAATCACAATACTCTCGTGTAGCAAAAAATTAACCGTAGCGCTACAAACCAAACCAAAATTACAATACTAACAGTGTAAGCCCGTCTACAGTTTGGGATGTCAACTGATGGTGGTAATTTTTAACTGTAGTAAAATTTAAAGTTATAGAACACTGTTACATACAATATAGTACAGTATAGTGCAGTTCTGTTTTATGAATTTTCATTTTAGCTCTCTCATACATACACAACAATAACAACAGAACTCTCTAACACCAACAAAAATTCTTCTTTCAATTTCTTTTATTTCAAATTCACAACTAACCCAACTCATGTAGGTTATTTTTAACTGTGGTAAAAACTGAATTTTTTTTTTCCAATGCGGAGGCACTTGTCGTCAAACATTCGCCTATACTACGCAGCAATTTTACTGCCCATTTTATTGTGGGGACACCATATAGGCGGACAGCATTACCCCCTATGAAGGGACGACACGACCGGAGTCATTTTTCGTAGCGCGACGCCAGGATTCGATCCGAGCACACTCAGCACCGAAAACCAGCGCACTGTACCACTGGGCCGCCACTAGCCCAAACTGAAAATTTATGAAACGCAGTTACGTACAAGTTAAGGTTGCCATGTACTAACCCCATTGGATTCGCTCACCTCAATGTTACCTATGGAGAAAATTTGTCCACGGATTTCCGACTTGGAATCAGATTTTTTTTTAAAATTGTACTCCGTCATAGAGAAAGAAATTCTACATTTGTGTACCTTTTCGTTTTTTTTTAAAAATGCAATTAATATTTTAAAATTTAAATTATTCGGGAAAAAAAATCTGGTATAGTGTGTTTTAAAACGCTCATAAATTCCTTCGGTGGACGAAATTTACAAATTGAATCCGGTAGCGCTTTGCAGAAAAAGTTCAGGGATATCTGACAATTCCAATTTTATTGGATTGTCAGCATTTATGTATCTGTAAATAGGTGACAAGAATATATTTCAAATAAACAATTTGGGGGCAGCGCTTAACCCCCCCCCTATAGAGAGAAAACCATTAAAATCCCTCAAAATGTCAATCCTAAGGGGGGTGAAATTCTCGAACTGTCGACTGGACTCCTCCCACCACAAGAATCTGCAAGAAGAGGAAAAGGAAAATACGATTTGTTTCTTAGTACATAGCAGCCTTAAGTACAATATAGTACAGTTTTGTGTTTTATTAACTTTAAGGGAAGCTCTTTGTCACACATACACATACATTTCTCTGCAACAGCTACACAGAGTAATATGGGTGTTTTTCTCTCATAATGTGGTAACTTTTAAACTGTCGACATTTTATCCACATCTTGGAAATTAACAACAAATTGCCTGAATCATAAGATTTTGAACCTTAGGCCGTACGCACACGGAGCGACTCAAAGGAAACTCAACTGATTAGCGACTGAAATTGCTTATCGGTTGCAAACTCGTTAGTGATGCGGCTCCGCACACGGGCCGACTCAAAAGTGATTCAAATCAATAGTTTGCGACCTGTCATCGAAGGAAGAACATCATTATTCCGGGCTACCATGGATAATGATTGTAGTGATGATTCCAATGATGAATCAGTGTTGATTTATTACTATTATCGTTGCAGAAGAAATAGAATACGAAGGAAATTTTGGGTTCATCCATATATTGAAAGAAATTTTAACCACCGATTATTTGTTGCTGCAGAAGAACTACAAATTCCGGATGCAAAATTTCTATGTTTCTTATCGTATGTCTAAAGACAGTTATTCAGAATTAGTACAACTGATTTCTCCTGCACTAAACAGACAAAATTCAAACATGAGGGAATGTGTGTATGCTGAGGAACGGATATTAATCACTCTCAGGTAAGAAATTGTTTTTATTAAAATTAACTCGATCAGGTACATTATTGATAAGTACATCACTTAATATAGCGAGAAAAAAATACTTAAAATAGCTAAAACGAGAGGTCTTGGGTTCGATTCCGTGTTGAGTCCGACAACTTTTTCACTCATTTTCACTTTCAATATCTAGAATTGCTAAATAATACTACGAAATTATTATTGAAATTATTTCTAATCAATTAAATAATTGAAAAATAGAAATTACTGTTGACATAAGTCGTTCAAGGCTTCAAATGCTACGTAGTACCCTTCTGCACTTGTAACTATGTTGCTTCCTGCTCCAGTGGTTGCACCCCTTACTTCAAGTGTGCTGAGTTGTGGTGTCTCACAAGTTGCTTCTGGCTAATGTTCAGGTTGAGGTATGAGTTGAGATTGTGATGCAGGGGTTGAAGATCTGGATGAAAAAGATAGTTGCTGAGATATTATAGGATGGGTTGACAGGATTTCATCAATAGAATCTAAAGCCTTGCGCTTAAATCGTCGTACTTGTTCATCTGTCATTGTTAAAAGATCTGGAAGCATACTAAGCAGGAACATTTTCAACCCTTCTGTTTTTGGGTCCTGGGTACAGTCAGAAGAGCTGCTTTTGGATTTTTTGCTCAGCAGGTATTCGATAAACGCTTTGTCTACTTCATGGTTTTTCATTGCACGCTTATTTTGTGCTGCTCTTGACGACTGTTTTTTACACATATCTGAAGTTGAGGTTAGTGGAGAGGCAACTGGTGGCGGTGACATGGTTGAACACGGGAGTGTCAACTTTTGTGATGATGAAAGTGGTTGTGATCCCTCTGTGGCGTTATTTTCATAGTCAATTTCTTCAAATTCCTCATCGTCTTCCTGGTGTGGTGGGTTGGGTAGATTTCCTGAAGAGCCCCCTAATGTCTTAATATTTGGAATAGTGAATTTCATAGCTTCCAAAAGATAATATGCCTTCTTCGGATTCGCACCTGCACCACTTTTCGTGGCTTTCGTGTTTCGAACAAAAACTGTAAGAAAATTCTTCCACCTTCCTTTACATTCTGCCGCTAGAGAAATGAAAAGTTTACATTAGAGCGGAGATTACAGCAGAGAGAGAAAAAATACCATGATTAAAATCAAAACAATTTGAGCATATACGCGAGTCAAGTGCAACCGAAGCCATGGATGACTAATTTGTTCTCTCCGTGAATTATGACCTTCGACCCTCCATATTCTTTTAGGATCGCGCACGCTGGTTCCGGCGTGACCTACATTATTTTTTCGCATTTTACTCGAGATTTTGAACTGCGTGTGAAGCAGATCATTAAACAAAAAAATAACTAAAATAGAAACTTCAAAGTAGAAACCATGTGTTCAACTTAGAATAAATCGTTGACAAGTATTTAATTTCGAGACTCTTGTCTTATATGGGGGGATTTAGGACCCACTAGTTTTATTCATCTTCTAATTAAATTAATGTCAATCTTACAAATATATTAATATGTTTAATTATTTATGTTACAGATATTTGGGTACTGGTTCAACATTTGCCTCTATTGCGCTTTATTTCGCTAGAGGGGAGACTACAGTGGGTGGAATTGTGGCGGTTACATCAAAAGTAATATGGCAAGAGTTGGAAGAGCTATACATGCAGGTACCAAACAGAGAGCAGTGGGAATCAATAGCAAAACGGTTTGAAACTCTCTGGAATGTTCCAAACTGTATAGGAGCATTAGACGGCAAACATGTCAGGATCGAGAAATTTGCAAACAGTGGTTCTGCTAATTTCAATTACAAATCGTATCATTCGATAGTGTTAATGGCGTGCTGCGACGCCAATGGTTTATTTACTATGATCGAAACCGGTTATGCTGGAAAGAACAGCGATGGAGGCATATTCCGTGCCTCAGCAATGAAATATTGGATCAAACATGGTGGACTTAATATCCCTCCCCCTTCAACATTGACATATGATGAGAATGGTCACCCCTTTCCTTATTACTTTATTGGTGACGAGGCATTTCCGCTGTCACGATATTTAATGAGACCTTAGCCTCGACGAATTTTAGATGATGTGAAAAGAATATTCAACTACAGGTTGAGCCGTGGACGTAAAACCATTGAATGTGTTTTTGGGATGGCATGCGAAAAGTTCGCTGTTTTGAATGGCCCTATTCGTATCCGACATCCTGAAAATGTGAATTTCGTCATAAAAGCAGCTTGTGTCCTTCACAATTATGTACGACAGCAAGAGGGGGTTCATTTTACTGCTACCTATTCTACAGATTGTGAAGAAACCAATAACGACGACGCAGTACAACCTTCATCTCAAAACATTACAATAAACAGAAATTCTCCTTCTCAGGAATTACTTAGCTAACTACACTGCTGGCCACCCAAATTGCAACACCAAGAAAGACAAGAGATATCACAACAAAATTTATTTTGTAGATAACATGTTGACCAAGTATCAAATGATTAAATTTATAGACTTCTGTGAAGTTTGGTTCCTTCCAAAATCAGTAGCCAGAGTAGCCGCCATTGTTGGAGATCACCGCTGCCACACGCCTCGGCATTCATTCAAAGAGACTTTGGATGACTTCTTGGGGTACAGCAGACCAAGCAGCTTCCACACGTTGCCAAAGTTGATCTGCTGTGGCAGCTGGGGATGGAATCTGGGTCAATCGTAGAGCAACCATGGACCACATGTTTCTATCGGCGAAAGATCCGGAGAGCGAGGCGGCCAGGGAAGCAATTCAATCTGGCGATTGACGAAGAACCGTTGGACAATGCGTGCCACGTGTGGTCGCGCATTATCCTGTTGAAATATGGCTGTGGGCAAGCCCTGAAGGTTAGGAAGGACAAATGGCTCCAATACCTCGGAGATGTAGCGCTGGCTGTTTAAAGTACCGGCAATGCGTACTAGAGGTGTGCGAGAGTGATATCCAATAGCGCCCCATACCATAATACCCGGTGCAGGACCAGTGTGGCGGTGCATAACGCAGCTGTTCAGCATCCTCTCTTCACGGTGTCTCCAGACTCGAATGCGACCATCGTGGTGTTGGAGACAGAAGCGTGACTCGTCAGTAAAGACAATTTCATTCCATTCTGCCATTCTTCCATTTCATTTCATTCCTTCTGTCATCGCACCATTGGCGGCGGAGACGTCTGTGGTTCTGCGTCAAGGGTAGACAAAGCAATGGACGTCTTGCGGACAGACCACTCTGCTGTAAACGGCGTCGAATGGTACGCGCAGACACTGGATGAGGCGTTACAGACTGCATGTGCTGTGCTATGGTTCGTGATGTGACTGAGCGATCCGTCACTGCCATGCGCACAATTTGCCTGTCATCACGTGAAGTGGTGCGCTGAGGTGGATGCGATCGAACACGCCGGTCCGTCGTACCCTCCTGCATCCAACGATCACATATCCGCATTACAGTTGTTTGGTTTCGTCCAACACGACTACCGATTTCCCTGAAAGATAATCCACATCTCGGTAGGCCACTATCCTTCCTCTGTCGAACTCGGATACTTGATCAAAAGATGATCGCTGTTTTCAACGAGGCATAATTGATCTTTTTTTTAAAAAAACCACAAGAAAACACAATTGCCGAACTTGAAATCGTCGAAATCTCCAAGCCTTAATAGCGCTTTGAAGTGGCGCCACAGGCGCGCGTGATGTGCGTCTGCGCTGAAATTCTAATCATTTGCATATCTCACCTTCGCTAATGCATGTTGTAAATTTCATGTTATTTGCAAGTTTCCTTCAGGGTGTTGCATTTACAGTGGCCAGCAGTGTATTTTCTTACCCCTAAAGTATCTCTGCCCTGGCAATGGAAGTATGCTATTGATTTATTTTAATTGTACTCATTCTAAATTGAAATAAAAAAATTATACCTTGCATTAGTAATTCTTTTGAAATTTCTTTCCACGCCTTTTCCGTTTCATCCTTTCTTGAGTATCCTGGAAGTTTGAAGTTGTATAGAACTGGATATTTTTCCACTTCACCCACTAATTTGATATTAATTTGTTGATCGTTCATTTTTTAGTTAAATTATTATCAGAAATTAATTGAGATATGGGCGCACATATGGGCGCACATACAGCTTATATTCAAAATATTAGAATAATTACATTTTTTTACAAATTGAAAATATCGTTTGGTAATTTAAAGTCTTTTAATGCAAATATGCAAACGATATTTTTTATTAAGAACATATTGTTGATTAAAGTTATTTATTATCTTAATTAATATCATTTTTGAAAAGATTAATTGAAAAAAAAAAGATTAATTGAAATTTAATTGCATTTACTTAGTATAAAAAATAAATAAATGGAATATAATTTCTTTCTTATTACTTTATTATTCTAATATTTTGAATCTGAGCTGTATTCCATACAACAAAAAACGTTAGAATTTAATTTCATCGCTAGGCAGAAGTCACGTGACTCTGTACGTCCTATGTCAGCTTGCCAAAAGAGCGGCTGTAACATAGATTGTGTAATGACACGCACAACTCAAGAGAAACTGGCGACTGAAGTTGCTAGCGACTCGACACGTTGAGTTGCCTGCGACTGATTACAAACGCGTTGCTGACGGGTTTGTAACCAGTTGCGCCGTGTGCGTGGCTCCATTCAATTACATAGTTTACGACTCATCACCGACTGGTTTGTGATTGGAGTCGGTTATCAGTTTCTTTTGAGTTGCTCCGTGTGCGGTCATCTGCACACGGAGCAACTGAAAAGAAACTGATAACTGACTCCAATCACAAACCAGTGCGTGATGAAGTCGCGGACTCTCGTGTACGTCATTTGGCAGATTGCCAAAAGAGCGGCTGTAACATAGATTGTGTAATAACACGCACAACGCAAGAGAAACTGGCGATTGAAGTTGCTAGCGACTCGACACGTTGAGTTGCCTGCGACTGATTACAAACGCGTTTCTGACGGGTTTGTAACCAGTTGCGCCGTGTGCGTGGCTCCATTCAATGACATAGGTTGCGACTCATCACATACTGGTTTGTGATTTGAGTCGGTTATCAGTTTCTTTTGAGTTGCTCCGTGTGCAGACGGCCTTACTCTTATACGATTTCCAGTTTTTAAAACACTTAGAAGAAATTTTTCATTTCGGAAAAAAGTGTCTACTAGCTTTGAAGTTAGTTCAAACTCGAAACCATAGTTTCCCGAGAAAATGCGAAATTCTTTTATTATTATTATCATTATTATATACGCGTACTATCAAAACTCTGCTACACTTCAGTGAAAGTAAGTACATAAATTTGTGAATAAGAACATATAGATTTTGTACTCTCCCTATCAAAGATAATAGTTAAAACGGGTTAAAACAGTTTCGAATGTTTAATCTTTTGTATGAAAATGTTTGCTTAGATACTTGCGTCAAGTAAGAGTAATATATGCATTCGTATGAATAAATGTTTATCGCTTCTATGATTTACATCGAGGCACCTTTTTTGACCTCTTTTTACTACTCCATGAAGGTATAGCTAAGCTCTTTATTTCTACCAAAAATTCAATCAAAAGCCCGTGATTCACTCACGTTGACTAAACACATGAAATACCTATAAAACGACAAATTACTAACAAAGCACTTTATCACACTATCGTGCAGGAAGCAAATAATTGCCTATGAGAGTGACGCTCTCTAAACATTATCGTGTTGTGGTTGACTTATGTTTTTCTTTTCGTGTGCTCTTTATCTAAAATCCGACAATCGATAAGAACGTTCCAACTCTACGTTTTTTTCAATAGAGCATGTAATTTCTCCAAAAGCCAAACTTATTAGTATACTTCAGAATGCTAATGATAAAATTTTTCGAGTATTACTACCTATGTATCTATTTATGTAAGTTCCTCATAGACGCAAGAGACCCATTATCAATCTGCTACTTTAGTAATGAAACCGTAAATATAATTACACTTAACCCTTGAACTGCGAGAGTATACTTTCTCGCATTTCATTATTCGTGAGATTTATCAATAATTAGGTAGAAACTTTTTGGTATTCAATAAAACAACTCCCTATACTCCATATAAATGTTTTATTAACTGAATTTCTCTGCTTTTTAAATATTGTACGTGAGTTTCTTCTGATCCACTCTGTTCGTGAAAGTGTTTATCTAGTAAATAGTTGATACCTTAATCTTAAATTTATGTAATACACGGATGTAGTATAAGGGTGGCTCAAATGAAAGGGAGACTTTTGTATTAGTTAAATGTTCAGAGCTTTGCGTTTGCGCCAGTAGATAATGTGTGTTAAGAAGAAAAGCTGTTATCGTCGGAAAAGGCCTGTGGGCTGTTTGGACGTGTTTAAGCAAGGTGGATACGTACGGTCAAGGCATGGATTCGTCCAAACAGGCCCAGCTAGTAGTTAATCGATTTTTGACGGCAGAAGGCGTTAGTGAAGCCGAGATTTATCATCGTATGAAGGATGTGTATAAGCATGAGTGTCTGTTACATTGTAGGGTGGGCCAAAAAATTTTTTTTCCAATTTTCGATGATGGGTAGTGCGGAAAAGGTGCCTTTCGTGGCACTAAATTCACACAAAAAATTGAGATTTTTAGAACAATTCCTTGATTTACCGAAAGGGTCTTAAAGTTTTGTTAAAACGCTGATTTTGAACTTTTTCCGCAAAATTTTTCAAGATGTTAAATTAAATTAATTTGGTTGTATATAGACACGCGGAATAACAAATCCTGTTAAGAGGAACTAGATAAATCAATCAGTGCCAGATTTCTCTGTATCGTACAAAGACATCCTTCATCATTATGCCAAATTACATTTGGAGTCTGTGCTTTATAATTCTACTATATTGCGAGTCGAAAATCCCGCGGTAATCACTGTGTTGATCTATTAATTAATTAGAGCCATCTCGATCAAAGTTGTGACTCCCAATGTTACACTCGTAATAGGTAAATTTGGGGATCTCTTAAAATAGTCACAAAAGGATATAGATCTCAGTTTTTCTGTTTACGCCATCTCATTTCTTGCAGAAAAAAACCCTCCGATATTTCTTCATAATTATGTAGAAAGTGACAAAACAATTGTTAATAATGTTAATATCGATTGAATATCGACATTAGGAATTTAATAATTTTTGTCACATTGGATCATTCATACTTGAGGTATTCTGTACATTACGAACAGTAGACAGCAGAATTAAATACTAGTTGAAATGAGCCCTATATTGACAGCTTCTACACATTAATAACAGAAATTGTCCATAATTTGGGTATACAGTGTTTTATTTGTGTATTTATTATAAGTGAGGATTTCACGAAAGGGAAATTTATTACATTCTCACTTCGCTTATTGCTGCCTCAAGGTAAATGAGTGTCCTGCATTCCTCTCAAATGGCCTATCAGAGGCAAACCAGAAAGCTTGTTTCCGTTGTCATTTCATTTCGACCCGTTCGATAACATTGGTATTCCCGATCAGCTCTTGTGTTGCAAAAGATGTCCGACCAAAGAAGGTATTTCGTTCTGACTCGTGTCGTAATAGTGGGTCGAATTCTCGAAACTTCCTCATCATTTTAGCTAAAAATAACTTATTTATTAATTTAGGTATTGATAAATTTGGGCATGTTCTTATGCTCCCAGTGATAGAGTTAAAAAGTTTAAAAACCGTATATTATGACTACAATTGAAATTCATTGTTTCAAAGTAAAATCCCAAAATATTTGAAATTAAAAGCACAAAACATATTTATATTCCATATAGACAGGGAATAGAACAAGAATCACTGTTCTATGAACTGGGATTCATAGAAAAGGAAATAAAACTCCACACGGTAATTTTATCAACAACATTTATGCGATTTCAGCAAATTTTATTCATTTAAAAGGAATTTCTCCTCTCCCTTATTTTCCTAAGGGAGAATGTGCGGAAAGGAAATGAATTTTCCAGAAGCAATCAACGAAAAACTTTTAATACAAATTTCAAGCAGTAGTGTGTGTGCGTATAATATATATATATATTTTGTAAAGAATTCGCCGAATGGTAGCGAAAAGAAATCAGCGATACAATCTAATAATATTTAAAATGAACAATTTATTTACATGATGATCGAGTCGATGAAAATTATGAAATTTACAGGAGCGATGCTCTCTAATGCTGTGCGGATACACAAGTCAGCTACCACACCTCAGTTTATATTAGATGTCTAACTGCACTCGGGCACTAAAGTTCTTTAGATCGTGCACGGGAACTCAGGATGCGTCACGATCACCTGCGAGAATTGAAGTCCACAGAAATTCAACAATTGTCCAAATCCTTCTGGGATCATAAAACAAGCTAGGTCGACAGGAAGTCTATAAAACTCTTCGCCTATCACAAGGACTTATCGAGAATTTAAATTACAGGCTGCTAGGCCTGAGTAGCACCTCTTAGCTTGAGATTCTAAACTCAGCCTTCAATATACTTCTGCCCGAAGTAAGTCGACAAGGTGTCGAACGATTCTTCTCCGAATCGAAAGTAAACACTTTGCCTCACCGAGGACTTGAAACGTAGTCACGGCTGCAAACTGCCGGAGTAGCAAGTCTCAGCGTGAGAACTCAGAGCTAACTGAATTTTTTAACTGTCGTAGCAACGCACTTTGAATTTTGGCGCTGGTATCGCTCTAAATTTAAAAGGGCTCTAATTGGCGCCTTTTAAAAGTGACCTCATTTCTCTGGAGTTTGATTGGTCTAGCGTCAACAGCTGTTTGGATCCTTCACCACAACACTTTATTCACCAAGAAGAGCATTTCTGCACGGTAAAAGCTGGGCGCTGCGTTATCAGTCAAATTCCGATGAGGGGGGAGAAGAGGGTTGGTCTGGGGGTGACGGGGGGTGAAGTGTTTATTTGATTTTTCTTACTTTTAGTGGAGTCGTGGGTCTAAAAAGGTTGAGAACCGCTGCTTTAGAAAAAGAAAAATTAAGTTCTGTCCCATGGCCAGTTTTTGGAAGCCTTCTGTTGATCTAAAGATATTAATCGTTTGAGGATCATAAAATGGGAAGAAGTTTAAGAGTTCTACAGGTTTTTTCCCCTACGTTCGCGATACAGAGTTAACATACGCTGAGCTCACAGCGCAAGGGGCACCGTGAGCTCAGCCCCCTTTCTCTGAGCCGCCTATGAATGGTCCTTGCGGTCACTGAAGCTCCAGTTTCCCGTACGATCGATGATAATGATGAATCTGGGTTGCTCGGTCCTCACGTTCTGTCGTTTCTCTAAGCCGACCGCTTCCTTCTTGACACTGTGTTCGCCATGGTTCACCCATTCCTGCCAACATCGTCAAATAGTAGCATCGCTCCTATCCGAATGTCGAGAGATTCGCCGATTAGACCAACCGGCTTCTTTGAGCCCAACTACACGTCCTCCCGCAAGTGCTGACACCTTCGCATGTTGTTCGCGCACCTGTATGTGAAGCATAGATACTATCTACCTGAGTACATGGAATGAAATTCGCGAAGAATTTATGACCTGGAATCAAAATTTCTCCTCTTTAAAATCCTGCCAGTTGCGCAGTTATGACGCGCTGCAGCGTTAATGTTCATTCACTGGCTGCCAAACTTTAAAATTTAGCATTTTCCGTCGAAACCTGTATATATATATCAATTTGTGTCCAATTTGCATTACCCTTCTTGGTGCGTCATTTTTTTTTTGTCTAAGAGTTTGTTAAATATATATATACACTGAAGTGCCACTGAATTAGGGATGCCTACCTAGTAATGAGTTGGGCCTCCTCTGGCCTTGATAACGGCTGCCACACGACGAGGCATAGATTCAACAAGTTTCTGGAAATGTTCCACGGGAATGGCTTGCCAAATATTGGCTAAAGCTGTCCATAATTCAGTAAGGTTCTTTGGTGCTGCGTGATGGCCTTTCACGCCTTGTTCCAAAACATCCCAAACATGCTCAATAGGATTTAAGTCTGGGCTTCTAGGTGGCCAATTCATGACAGAGAAGTCAGAGGAATGCTCATCCAACCAGCCAGTAGCCAACCGGGACTTGTGAGAGGTACAGTTGTCTTACTGGAAAACTCCATTACCGTGCGGATAACAGAACAGCATAAACGGATGGAGGTGATCACCAGCAACTCTACGTACCGAATTGCATTGAGGGAGGTTGGTACACGCACCAAAGATCCCAAACAGTGCCACGAAAAAACACCCCAGACCATGATTGAGCCACCATGCCCTTGTACAGTTCCAGCCAGGCATGCAGGATCCATAGCTTTATTTATATTTGCGTTAAATGTATACATAAAATCTTGAGTTTTGAATTTTTTAGCACACCACAACTATTAAAAATGATAGATTTGGGAGTAATAAAGAAAATCATTATTCGAAACGACACCAATATCTTCTGAATTCTTATTATGGTTGACAAACTTGTTATAGTCATTTACTTAAAAACTAAAAGAGAAATTTTCATCTATTCCGTGTATTTGCAAAGTTAAATGTTTTTTCAAAAACATTTAACTTCCGATATCTTATCAAGAATTTGGAACCCTTTTTATTTTACTGTAGAAAGCATTGGAAAACCTTATTGGTAAATTGTTGAATCGACATCCTTTTAGTATCCTAAGCAAATCTGAGGTACAAACATACGCTTGCTATGAGAGGCTGGAAAAAAAATAAGCATATTTAACACACAAAATGTCTTTAAAAGCAGGTTATAGTCACTGAAGAGGATTTTTTAAAAACTGTACAAAATACGTTTTTCGAAAGTTAAATACTTGTAAGATAAAAAACTCCTCGCTTACTACGTTCGTCGAGTGTTCAGCAGACAGATGAGAATTTCTTCGCTGCCGTTACCATAGCAACGTGGCGGAAAAATTCATTTAAAAGAGCTCTGGAAATTTAGAGATTTTTTTTTCTTAACATATTGTTAGCCGTTCTCTTAATAAATATCAGCGCTCTTTCTGACGAAATTGGAGAGTTATGGTTAATAATTCAAGAATTAAAGTAAAGAGGCAGCCTAAACTAAATACGAAAGAACTTATTTCAAATAGTTTCGCCTAAAAGGAATGAATAATCGTAATTTTATTAATGCACAGTAAGTTTATTCAATAAAATTGTCTCGTGAACTACTTGTACAAAGATATGAATTTAAAAATTACATGATATGACCGTTTTGAGATCTTGTAAATAAATATTTTTTAATTAATTATTTCCTTGGCAACTTCCAACAGTGTTAGGTAAGAAATTGCACTTTAAAATTAATGAAACAAATAAAATATTTACTGCTGTTCTTCTCGAGTGTATAACTAAAGTTGGTACAACGACGCATTCGATTAACAAACTTAAATTACATAAGATCACTCCCTTAAGATCACGAAACTAATTGAACCCTAAATTTTAACTTTGCTATTCAAACACCAAGTCATGTATTAGTAAGAGTTAATTTTTCTGTAAGTGGCACTAAACGGTCTTAAGGGGACAGTGGACCTTCAAACCTAACTTTTTTTTTTTGAATGGATTTGCTTGAAATTTGAATATGTGATTAGTACCATAGATATGTAAAAGTGGTTAAAAATTAATGATGAAATAATAATAATTTATGAATTATGAATTATGAATTATATCAAAAATTGGCCTAATTAAAAATGTTCCATGCGCATTTCTTTTGCATATAATATGGTAATTTTTATTTACAGGATGACTTATAGAACTAACAATGAAACTTATTGCTTATTTTAAGCATTCATTAAAAATATAGAGAGAAAAAAATAATAATAGTGAAAAGACCCTTTTTATTACGCAAAATACCTATAAATCATCTTTTCAAGTACAAAATTTAGAAATTCTGAGCTACGAAGCATAATTATTTTCAATAAGATTTATTTGATATACAGTTAAATATATAAAACTTAAATTTCAAAGCAATACAATAATTAGAAATGCGCCTGGAGCAGTTTGAATATTCGTATGACATGAAAATTTTTATTTTG